>CM077024.1:29657330-30923748 GCA_039090855.1 Macrothele yani
TGTTCAGCGCGGAGAGCAGCTAGACTGGTTGGAAGTAACTCAGTAAGGTGCTAAAAGGTATACACAGGTATGTGGAGACAAGCTGACTGCAGTGCATCTGACAGCTGCTGTAGGGTGAGGATCGGTAGAATGAACAACACAATTGAGGTGGTCCCACAGATGCTGAATTTGGTTTAGGTCTGAGGAATTAGGGGGCCCGGGAAGTACTTTAAAGTCTTCATCGTGCTCTTCCGACCACTCTCGGACATTTGTAGCTGTGTGATATGTCGCATTGTCGTGCTGGAAAATCCCATCAGTCCCAGAGAAGGCAATCAGCGTATATGGGTGTACGTGGTCTGCAAAGTAGGATTCATAACGAATACAGTCCGCTGTGCCTTCCACAAGTATGAGTGGATCCAGAGAAGGCCACGAAAACATTCCCCATACCATAACGCTGCCCCCACCAGCTTGTGTTCTTCCAGCAGTGGTTGAAGAGTGTTTGCTCTCCGATGTTTCTAGCCTTATACGCCAACGTCCATCCGTTCGATGAAGCAGAAAACGTGACTCATCGGAGAAGGCAATCCTTTACCAACCAGCGCAGGTTCAATTCTGATACTGCCGTGCAATTTTAAGCCTTTTCTGCCGAAGCATCTTTGTTAGCATAGGTGTAGTGACCATTCGTCTGCATCGGAGCCCCATACGCAGCAGGGTTTGCTGAACTGTAGTTTTAGACACACTTCCGGTAGCACCCTGGTTCATTCAGCCAGTGAGTTGCTCCAATGTAGCGTGTAGATCGGCCCTCACGCATCTTCGCAGCCGACTTTCACCTCTCACATCAATGGCACGTGGTGCTCCGCAGTTTCCACTTCGCTTATTCGCAATGGTTGCATTTCTCCAATCACGATACACTTTAACCAGAACAGCTGGCGAAAAGCTCACAAACTGCACTGTTTCAGAAATGCTGCCACCCTTGGCCCTAAAACCGATAATGATCATTTTTTGTAAATCTGAAAAATCGCTCCATTCATCCATGATAGCTACGATTGATATGTTTTCAGGATGTCTACAGCACACCTTATACACTCTCCAAACCAGCCCATGACACGTGCCTATTTTCATTGGCTATGCGCTATTTATATCAAAAGTAGGAGGTTGTTACAATAATGGGACGTGACTGTATATTTTGTAGACAAAACATTAGAAATACGGGTGATGGGTAGCTGACATGGGCATCCCTCGCCCAGAAGTAGAACAGAACCAAATCGAACGTAGGCAATAAATAGGTTTAGATCAGGGCCTACCGAAAGTGTACTGTTGTCGACGAACATGGGTACACGTGCTGATCTGAACGACATTGATCAGGACGCATTGTCGGAGAAAAAATAAATGGGCCATTCTATCGCCCAAATTGTAAGAACCGTAGAGTTCTCGGTGAAAATCGTATCAAACTTGTACCGAAGGTGTACCATCAACAGACGTACCAGCGCTTATAGAGCATGCGGTGGCCGACCACACTCCACGGATGACTGGAGTCGATGCAGATTATCCCGGCTCGTGCAGACTGACCGCTTGGCAACGGCTGCCCAAATCACACTCAGGTTAAATGTTGGAGACCCAAGAGGCGTTAGCGAGTAACCGGCATGGCGCACGCTTCATAGCCTGGGCTACAGGTGCTAACGCCCTACTCTTTTCCCACGGTCGACAGCTCATCATTGGAAATCGCGCCTTGCCTGGTGCCTGGAACATTAAAACCGGGACTTCTGCAAAGTGGCGCCAAATTTGTTGGTCAGATGAATCCCGTTTTCAGCTGTACCAAGCTGATGGAAGGGTGCAAGTGCTTCGTCGACAGCACGAGATCATGGCGCCTTAGTTCGTGCCAGGTCGGCTCTGTTCAAGGCTGTGGTGGTTCTGTGATAGCTTGGAGAACTTTCTCATGGGACGCATTAGGTTCCTTAGCGTTTCTGGAGAGGTCCTTTACCGCTGCGTGCTACCAACATGTGCTGGGTTATCACCACTTATACGCTGAAAATACTCCAAATACGTGGCGACAGTAAATAAATAAATACATCGCTCTTAACCACGTTCTAGAAACACACAGCAACCGAAAAATTGTTTTTCAGCCGCCGCTGTGGAATTGAAACAACATAACTCTCGATATCTAGCCGAGTGCGTTACATATACGCCACGGTGGCCAACAATCCACGGTGCAATGTGTATTTTTAAATCAGCTTCTGACATCATAAATCCGTAAGATGGGCTCCGCTACTGAGACGTCTCCATCTGGTATGTGTATTTTTAATTCAGAAGCTGACTTAAAAATACACATAGCACCGTGGATTGTTGGCCACCGTGGCGTGGCGTATATGTAACGCACTCGGCTAGATATCGAGAGTTCTGTTGGTTAAATTCCACAGCAGCGGCCAAAAAAAAAAAAAAAAATTCGGTTGCTGTGTGTTTCTAGAACGTGGTTAAGAGCGATGTATTTATTTATTAACCACTTATACGCTTTCGTGGCCTTCGCACATACTGCAGGCGATGGTCTGCTTCTGCATGATCATGCGTCACCCCACAGGGGCGCAAATACCCAGCCAGGGGTCAAAAAGCAGTCATCTGAGTTTGGAACCATCCAATTGCCCCAGATTAAAACCCTGTGGAAGTTTTCTGGGATGCCCTGGAGCAGAATATCAGATCCATGGATCCCGGACTGACGACTAAGGCCGAGTTGTGGACAATTCTGCAACAGGCATGGCCAGCATTACCTCAGGAAGCGCTGTATTTTGGTGTATGTTTTCACATCTCAGATTCTAAAATCATTGAAAAATAAACTATGTTCAAAATAAATGGAACTACTTTACAAGTGCCGTTCATAATAATAAATACGCACGTAGGTTAATTGAACAAAACATGTAGAGTTTGTTAATTAGAGTGAATTGGGCAGCGGATGGCCTAGTGTTCAACTTTCGTGATTGCCACAGAGAGGTCTCAGTTTCAATCCCAGTAGGTATGAACGCTGGAACCACTAAATATCCGCCGTGTTTCGGATGGGCACGCTAAGCTGTTGGACACCGGGTACTGCGCCCCCCCCCCTACCTCGGTTATAAGTAAGGGCGTCTTCCACCCCCTTTGTACTTCGCTTCAGTGTGACTTTCCTGTCTGGCACTCTAGCACAAATCTAGTAGCTTTCTACTTCTAAGGGTTGTTTAAGGCGTCGGGTTAGACACTCCCTTCGTAAAATCCTGATCTGACTTAGAGTGAATTAACAAATAAAAATATAAATATGTATCCCTAATGAAGGTAGAAAACTTTCGCTGAAAGCATTATTTGTAGTACTCACTCACAAATAATGCATGACAGTAACATTTTCATTTGTAATAAAACTTTTTCTGGAGCTGAAGATGTTTAAAAACTGCCACGATGTACATACATTTATTTTCTGAAGTACCCTCACAAAAATTGATGAAAGCAGGTCGTTTCACCACATTTTCATTTATGAGACACCTATATGATTATTCCATTTCGATGATTTACATCAATTTTTGAAAAACCAGATAGCTCAAGAAATGTTTCCAATCTCTGGTAATTTTCTGATCTACGGGCGTGGAGGACGTTTCAATAAAAAGTAGCGGCTCTGTTGTGCCCTCTCGCGGCATAAATTGAGTTTGTTTTGTCTTATTGATTCTAGCCCTTGTTAGAAGTTTCAACACTATCTCTGTGAAGTTTATTTTCATCTTGGTTTCAGTAAAGCAGCTGCAAACGCACATACACTGCCTTTATCGAAGATACTTATAATAAAAATCATACGGGGGTTGTTTTCACTTTTGTGAGCAACTTTGAATGCAGAGGAACTTTTGCATAACTATTAAATATTCTTATCAGCAATATAGGTTCACTGCAGTATGGGAAAGATTACGCACAAAATCGCCAAACTAGGCAAAACGTCACGTTTTCCTAGAAACTGGTTTGTTAATGTATTTTTTGTTTAGGAAAGAACCTTTACAGATGAAGTAATGGAACCTGAACAACTCTCTCTATAGATATCTGACACCGACACAGCGAGAAACGCGTCACTTGCTCCCGAACCGAAGATGATAAAATCTGTGGAATCACTGTGAATAAAGTGTTGGAAATATTTAGAAGGAGATATGGAGAATAATTTATTTATTTACTTGTAAGCACATCCCTACAGATGGTATATCTAGTTACAGGAATTGCTATAGTTATATTTACATTGATAGATATGAACAAATATTCTACAATCTTACAAAACATGCTTTATGAAAAAAAAATATTACTTACGTTAAAAAAATATCCTGACATTCTTCAAGTGAGGTGTGAAGCCTATACATTTTACATAACGGATAATTTTTTCCAGCATCAGTTCTGCAAATTGGCACTGCAAATAGTAAATTTTGTGTCCTCGGTAAACGTGGGACACGGAAACTTAATTGGTTTACAAGTTGAGTATCATCAATCTCTCCACTGATGATGCCGTACAGGAACTTGAGTTGCAGAGAGGTCATCGTGAAGAATGTCGGAAGGTCAACATTCGGGATGTCCACTTATATAAACACCAGTCGATTTGTAAAAAAGGTGTATACGAAATTTTTTTTTGAACTTTCTCGATTTCATTTACTAGAGTTATGCGGCTAGGGCTCCAAATAAACGCCGCATATTCCAGTGAGGATCTTACCATAGTCTCAAAAATGCGAATAAGTGTCTGAGTATTCGAGAAATACTTGGAATATCACATGATAAATCCAAGATTTCGAAAAAAAATCCAAGAGTAGACTCTGTACGTACAATTCTTTTGATATTACTTTTAAAGTCCAAGATCGAATCAAACGTGACTCCCAATTCCTGGACATCGTTTGTCCAGCTAAGAGTATAGTCACCAGCTTTGTAGTAAAAAGGAATTGGTTTTGTTTTCCGCGAAAAGGAAACGACATGACACGTGGAGATGTTAGAATAGTGAACTTCCGAGGAGATTTGTATCGCTGCTTGAGTACCTAAGCTAGCACGGCTTTCGCCACTCGGACAGCCAACAACCAACGTCCAGCAAAATTTGAGTTTTAAACGCATAGTAGCAGTTAAGGATAGCATCTGTTGTAGTACCGATGGTTAAATTTCACTATACACAGTCAAGTCAGAAAATATGACCACCTGTTAGTATGAGACACGATCTCCTCGTGCCACCAATATCCTAAATATGCGGCGTGTCATTGATTCAGCGTGGACTCTGAACATTTCTGTAGGGATGCTACATCATGCAGAATACTAGATCTTCTCGTAGATCATCAAGAGTCGTCGGTGGTGGATTTATACGTTGAGCCTGTTCGCCAAGTTAGTCCCGCAGATGTTCAATGGGATTGATGTTTTAGGTGTACGGTGGCTTGGTTATTAGGCGGAAGTTACTGGAATGTTACTCAAAACATTATCGTACACGTACAGCAACGTGGCAAGTGGCATTATCTTGTTAGAAGCAGTTCGTACCATTGTGGTAGGCAGTCGTCGTAAATGGGAGCACCTGATAGGTAGCCTGAAGGGTTCGTCATACGATTTAGGGGATGATCAAGGAGGTTAGAATAGATGGAGTATGGGCCAACCGTTCTCCTTGTGTAATCAAGGTGAAGCCACCGAAAGGTCACGGCAGTCACAGTCTCTGCCGCCATGTTTGCGAGACGAGTCGCAGCGAATCACAGACTCTGCCGCTATGTTGGTCAGATCAGATGTAGAGGATTATAGCATTATAGATGTAGAGGATTTTAGGAAGGCAGTGTCTCACCCCAGGTCTTAAACAACCCTCAGAAATAGGATGCTATGAGATTTGGGTTAGAGGGCCCGATAGGAAAGTGACACGGACGCGAGGTAGAAACGGGGAGGAAGACACCTTTATTTATTACCAGGGGGCTAGTACCCGGGGTCCGACCACTTTGCGTTCCCATCCGACGCACGGCGGATATTTAGTCGATCGGGCGTTCGTACCTGCCTGGAATCGAACCTGAGGTTTCTCTGTGGCATTCACGAACGTAGGCCATCCCCTCGCTTACTATGTTAGTCAGACGATTGAGAATTAAAGTCGTCTGCTCAAAGTTTTTCAAGTTTGTGATGTCAACCTTACTTCATCTATTATAACCTCCTTGTGGATGACTGCTCCCAATGATTCCCAGGAAAACAAATCCCACACGAGCACACTGCCACCTCCTGCTTGCTTCTTCTCGACTATCGTGTCGAGATGATTTCTGTGAGCAGTGCTTTGCCGTACTCTCTCTATCGACCATCAACATGATAAAACAAAGAACGTTATTCGTCTAAAATGATGACATTTTTCCAGTGTTAGATGGTCCAAGGCTACCTCTCAGATGCAAATTCATGCTATAATCGTCGATCTCTGGCCGTCAACATGAGTACCTTCGTTGGACTGGGGCACCGAAGATCCATAGAGAGCAGTTCGTTGGACAGCAGTCTGCGATGCGCTCCTTGATGTGCTTTCACTAAATGCTTTGGCCAGTTGTTCTGCAATGGCCCGTCTGTTGGATCGTATTTGTCGGGGTAGCCGTCGGTGCCATGGTCGTCAGCTCCGTGAGCGCATAAGTGCCAAATTGTGCAAATTATTCGGGGGGGGGGGGATGCAATTTTGCAGAACAAGCAAGTTTTAATTTTTTTATGGATTATAGAGGCAGCAGTAAATACATAATGAAGTAATATTGTTTACTTTATGTTAAATTATTATATTTAGGGTGGGTACAACATTTTGAACTACTTAACTATTTAACATTGAAACTTTGACACAAAAAAAGCACACAATACTCATACCTGGAGTATTAAAACTGAATCAAATTCTAAAAAAAGAAATGGCTATAATGTCATTTCAAAACTTATCATAGTACTATATTACAAAATGAAAAACAGTGTATGAAATCTATCTACCTCCACCTCATGAAAGATCTTATTTCTTTTTGAATGCAAATGTTTGGCATCTTATGTCCACGCTTGAGATTTACTCGTTGGCTATTTCATCCAGGTCTAGTGAAGCTGTAAGAGTTCGATGACAGTTAAAAATAACAGTAGAATTTAATCGTCTTCGACTCATTATCTCAAGTAAGCCTCCTAATACTTCAGAAATATCTTTCAGCTGTGCAAATTGATAGCGGGGTCGTCAGCAACAGTCGAGCCGACTTTACCATTTCTGGAAGCATATGCTTCCTGTAAGTGTCCTTTTTAAAAATCTCTAGAACAGAGGCCAAACTGTCCAATTTGTAATTGCTTTTCCGAGCTGTTGTTCTATCTATCATCATGTCTCTGTGCAAAAGCAATTTTTCTGGATCAATGTCATCCTTATAAAACGCAAAAATCTCAACAAAGTCATTAGTTGCACCAATAACCAACTGATCAGCTTTAGTTAGAAAACTGGAAACTTTTCATTCAAATCTAGTAGCTATGCACTGAACCGAGGTGTCAATTATTTCAAAGAGAACCCGCTATTACATATCTTTGGTGCTACTGAAAGAATGAATATCACGAACAATGCTACCATCACCAATGCGTTTCGCAATGCGTCTCTTACGAGTTTGCTGCAGTTCTGGCAATCTTAGGTCCTTTACTTTGCATTCAATTTCCTCCCAAAATGCATCCAGAAGTCTCTCAATGACTGCATCAAAGTGGCAATCATACCAGAAGCTTTTTGAAAGCATAAGGTCTTTTTCTGTAGAGCTCTATTCACTGTGTCAATATAATGAAATACCTTGGTTAAAAAAGCTAAGTGGAAGAAAAAATCAGTAGATTGCATTTGAATGTGAAAGCCGTTAGCTTTTGCACCTGCATCAGAACGGTCCGTCTGTGACTGCTCAAACATGAAGTTTGTCAGTTCCTTGTTTGAGTAACATGATGACAAGGATAAGAAACGAACTGTTTGCCTAGTTGGACAGAAGAGTTGCAAGTTTACAGTTTCTGCAAATTCAATTTGCAATTGCTTGAAGAAAGCCAGTCTCTTTGGTGAGTGTCTGAATAAAACTGTTATCTCCCGTGCCAAGTTGAGAGCGTTTCGACATCCAGTTATGTTTTTCGCTGTATCTTTCACACTCAGATTCAGTGAGTGTGACAAACAATGGACAAATAGCGCTCTTGGTTCTATTTCAGAGATTCTGTCTTGAACACCGGTGTAAATGCTTGCCGTATTGGATGTACCATCGAAACACTTATCACTCAAACTAAGGCTGAATCTGTGAAGGACATCAGTGACAATCCTGCAATCTGCTTGGAGGGTTGATTTCTGCTTCTGAGGTATTTGCAGCAAAATTTGAGCTTCTAAAATCTCGATTGAAGAAATTATTTCGTGGACCGATTCTACTCACGTAGACACACATTTTCGGAATATTTTCTTCTTAAAATAATGTATGGTTTTTAAGCCAGGGGGAGTATACAGTATATATATATGTTCCGCTAAAGCTCGAAAGCCGTTAATGTGCACATTACCTAGCTAATCTGCAGATTAACTGATTTGCTCCGTTAACGTGCGGAATCAAGAGTTTTCCGCATTTTACCTACGTAATGTGCACATTAACGGCTTCCGTATCGTTAAAGTTGAAAAGTTTGTTTCTCTCATTTCCTTTCCCTACACCTTCCCCCTCTCCCTCCACTTTTAGTTTGGTTTCGCCTGTTTCTCTCATTTCCTATCCCTACACCTTCACATTCTCCCTCCACTTTTAGTTTGGTTTCGCCTGTTTCTCTCATTTCCTATCCCTACACCTTCACCCTCTCCCTCCACTTTTAGTTTGGTTTCGCCTGTTTCTCTCATTTCCTATCCCTACACCTTCACCCTCTCCCTCCACTTTTAGTTTGGTTTCGCCTGTTTCTCTCATTTCCTATAACTACACCTTCACCCTCTCCCTCCACTTTTAGTTTGGTTTCGCCTGTTTCTCTCATTTCCTATCCTTACACCTTCACCCTCTCCCTCCACTTTTAGTTTGGTTTCGCCTGTTTCTCTCATTTCCTTTCCCTACACCTTCCCCCTCTCCCTCCACTTTTAGTTTGGTTTCGCCTGTTTCTCTCATTTCCTATCCCTACACCTTCACCCTCTCCCTCCACTTTTAGTTTGGTTTCGCCTGTTTCTCTCATTTCCTATCACTACACCTTCCCCCTCTCCCTCCACTTTTAGTTTGGTTTCGCCTGTTTCTCTCATTTCCTATCCCTACACCTTCACCCTCTCCCTCCACTTTTAGTTTGGTTTCGCCTGTTTCTCTCATTTCCTATCCCTACACCTTCACCCTCTCCCTCCACTTTTAGTTTGGTTTCGCCTGTTTCTCTCATTTCCTATCCCTACACCTTCACCCTCTCCCTCCACTTTTAGTTTGGTTTCGCCTGTTTCTCTCATTTCCTATCCTTACACCTTCACCCTCTCCCTCCACTTTTAGTTTGGTTTCGCCTGTTTCTCTCATTTCCTTTCCCTACACCTTCTCCCTCTCCCTCCACTTTTAGTTTGGTTTCGCCTGTTTCTCTCATTTCCCTTCCCTACACCTTCCCCCTCTCCCTTCACTTTTCGTTTCGTATTGCCAGCGTCTAGTCGTCGCCGGTTGTTTTTATTTCTCATAATTGGCATCGGCTGCCATTGTGTAGCATAGCTAATTCTGTTTTCAAATTCGTTTCTGCCTGTTAGCGCGTGAATTTGTGTCGTGATTTTTTTTAAAGTAGATAAATTTAACTCCTAGTGTACAAGCAAGCACCAAATTGGTGAGTAAAATGAAGAAAAGATTCTTCGAAAACCTCTTTAGCGAAGATTCAAAATATAATAGTGTTTTAATGACAAAACGAAAGTATGATCGCATAATTGAAGATGTAAAGCGAATAAAAGTTTCCAAGAAGAAATAATCATCTCGAGATTATCGAATAATTCAAAGGTATGATGTGCTGACTGTACAAGGCTGTGAAAACCTCATTGAGTCGTTGTCATATGCGCGAGAAAGTGTGAAAAAGTTTGTCGATGCCGAAGAATTGTTTGACATATTGTATTCTACTCATTTGTCAATTGGCCACGGTGGAAGAGACAAAACAATCCCTTGGTACTGGGCAGGGTTTCAGAAAATGTGACTGCAAATCTAAATGTACCACAAATAGGTGTGATTGTCGCAAAAACCAATTGCTGTGTAATTCAAAGTGTCACCAATCTTTAGAATGCACTAATAAGTAAGCATAATTTTATCATATGTTTTGCAAATTCATTTCCTTAATTATAATAATATTTTAAACCGTTTGATTCTTTCTATTATAGTTTTGTAATTGATTGATGATTGATTCTATCAACTAATTTGTTGATTGTTTGATTGTATTAACTTGATACTTTATATATCGAAAAATAAATAAATAACATTATGTTAATTTAAGCGTACAGAAACGTTGCTATTGTTCCAGCAAAGATCTTATTTTCCCTTTAACGAGTGCCTAGTAGGTAATGAGCAGATTATCTAGGTAATTTGAGAAATTAAACAATTTTCGGCCTTTTAACGGATCATCCTAGTTAATCTGCACATTACCTAGATAATCTGCAGAATATCTGATTTCTGCACTTTAGCGGCAACATATATATACATCTTCTTTTTGTCAATAACTCTGCTTCTAATGGTCCGATTTAAAAAAATCTTCTTTGTTGGACAGAGTTTCCGGTGCGACATGTTTCTAATATAATTTCAGATTTTTCAAGTAATTCACTGACTTTCCGCTACGAGGAGTGAAGCTAAATTGCGCTTTCCCCGATATCTCTGCTTCTAAAACTCCGATTTGAAAAATTCATCCAGCACCGGATACAGCTGCTGACGTAATTTGTTTTGGTGTAATTTCTAATTATTTATAAAATATGGTTTGGCCACCCGGGGGCGTAAGAGTTAAATTTCTGCTTCGTAGGTATTTGCAGCAAAATCTCAGATTCTAAAACCCCGATAAAAAAAATTCTTTCGTGGACCGATACCGCTCATGTCGGTAAACATTTCAGAATATTTTCTTCTTAAAATAACGCAAGGTTTCTCCACCAGACGGCCCATATGTCTATCTTATTTCTGTCAATATCTCTGCCTCGATTTCAAAACTTCCTTCTTCATTAGACATCGTTTCCGGTGTAAAATGTTTATCATATAATTTCAGAATTTTCGAGAAATGCATAGACTTTCCGCTAGGGGGCGTAAAGATAAAGTGCGGTTTCCTCAATATATCTGCTTCTAAAACTCCAATTTGAAAAATTCTTTCTGCACCGGATGCAGCTCCTGATAGGAAATGTTTTGCATATAATTTGTAATATTTGATAAAGAACGGTTTGGCCACCAGGGGGCGTAAGTGTCAATTTCTGCGTCTAATGAATTGGCAGTAAAATCTGAGCTCCTGAAAACTCAACTGAAAAATTCCTTCGTGAACCGATACCGTTCACATCGGAAACCCTTTTGAAAATACTTTCTTCTGAAAATAATTCACGGATTTTCCGCCAGGGGGCGTAGATGCATATCTTATATTTGTCGATATCTCTGCTTCTAAGAGCCCGATTTGAGAAATTCTTTCTTGGTTGGAGAGCGCTTCCGCTGGGAAATGTTTCCATATAATTTAAATTTTTTCTTAACGAACAAGTCTGCCACCAGAAGGCGTCAGGTGACGTATCCGTTTACAGCAATATCCGCGAGATTAAAAACCCGATTGAAAAACTTCTTTCTTCAATCAGATACTACTGTTTTCCATACCGGTCCTATTGATTTTGAATAGCTTTGGTAAATTTAATTTGCATCCGAATGGATTCAAAAGACGTGCTCATGACACACGAAAATTCGGTGTCATCTTTCTCGTTTCTTGTTTTTTGGTAGTTAAAAAAGATATGAAATATTTCAGATTTCTCATGATATTTAGCTAAATCACAATATTAAGTTCTCGTATTTGTACTACCAAATCTATCGTGTTTTGTAGATGGTATGATAGGGAGTGTTCCAACATTGAATGCATGCGTTCATTTGTAGATCTTTATTTCAGAATTATTAAGTTCGGGTAGCATTTGGGAATAAATTAATGCCTAAATAATAAATATCTTCTAAAGAAAAAGGGTAAATATATAGAAGATTACTTTAAATAACTACCTGTTTTCTTTCTGTTTCTCAACGTACTTCTAAAAGCAGTCGTCAAAAAAAAAAAAAAAAAATAGGTTGCGGTATTTAGGACGTACTTTTTAGGGGGGGGGGGGTGTCAACAATTTAACAAATTGTGACATGGGGGAGGGGGAAGTCTAAAAATAGTAAAACATTACGGACGTACTTTATGGACGGTCCCTAAGTGAGTGAGGTGAGAATCGGTCGTCCGTACTATTAAAGCCACAAACATTTCGTGGGTTGGCTAATAGAGTTACGTGGCCTGAGTTTTTCGTAAAAGTTCACCACTTCCCCTAGCAAGAACAGACACGGGGGGGGGAAAAGCGTTCCGGCAAATAAAAGAAATTATGAAAGAAATATATGTTCTCCTAGATCTGTGAAAATTGCAGTACAGTTTTATTATTAACGAATAATTTACGGAGGGTCCCGGTCCCCTGCTTACAATTATTGAGGGGGCCCAAACCCCTACGGCTGCATAGAATTGGCGCCTGTGCTTGGGCGTCTACTATTATTACCCGGATTACTGCAGGTCTTCCCGGTTTCCTTCCGTTACTGGAGCATTTTAGCACCTGCACCACGTAGCCCACAATATCAGCAGTTTCTGCAATGCCTTTCAGTCGGTAGCCAGTAATCACATTCCATTTTCAAAATCTGCTAGGTCGCGCCCCCTTTTCCCTTACGCGAATTCGTATCATTTTAAATGCCTTACATAATTTGCATATGTTGCAACTCATGCCATCTGGCTGTCGATTGCTGTTCCTTATTACATCAGGAGAGTTTAGAGCTAATCGTGGTAACATAACGAACTAGAAGCACTGCTGTAAATATTGGAGATGGATGCAGCGGATGTTATTAATTTCTTATGAACCTTCTGATGGCAACAAAACTAATAACTGGCGGGTCTGAAAAGTTGTGAGAAAAAAAAAAGATCTGATTAATTTTTCATAAATGTTTTTCAAGAGCATACAAGAAACAGTATTTTTTTCTATACCTCCTTTTTATAAGCTTGCAAAAGAACAGTTTTTAATATTTGTTTTAAAGGATGATTTTTCACTTCGTGTAGTTATAAAGCTTGAACATTAAGAGCTTGTGAGAGATATTTTCTGAATTTAATTTCTGAAAAAATGCCGTGTTTAAAATGTCCGCAAAACACCTAACGGCTTGTCCGTAATGAGGAGACTGTTTTCGCTCTTTGCAACCGACGGAAATTTAATGAAAATCAGATTCCCCTGAGGGAAATCAGGCCCAACAAACAAAAAGAGATTCCGCTACAGCACTCCGAACATTTCATCCAATTACCGAGGATATTTTCATTTCTGTTTGGTATTTCCGGTTTTGTTCTCCGAGCAAAGGCAGGCCTATTGTTCATTCGTCCTTCGTCCACCTGAGGGCGCACGCTGTAGCTGTTAATTTTTCCTATTCGGTGATTGCTTCGCAAATTTAATTGTTGCCACATGTGACGAAATTCGGCACTTGTTATACTTTAATTAGTTTTGTTTTAATCACGCGCGGCATAGTTTATATTCCCCGGCCATAAATAAACGGTGTTTCCACTTCTTCCCCCTCGGTGGTCACAGTTGTTGAATTTATCTGCTCCAGGCTGCGGCTGATGACAAGTTCCAAAGTTTCCCATGCGTGCAACAACGGCTTTCTTCCTAGCCGAGAAAAAAAAAAATGGTTATCGCCACTGTTTTAGCGCTAGTGCTCGAAATAAAGTCACTGACGCTAAAGTGTTCCTATTAATCTTGGCTTTAACGTTTGCTAAATGAAAACTAAAAATCTGATCTGCCGTAACTTATCGCATGAGTTTCCGCAGAGAATCAATACAGTACCTTTTCGCATGTAACTACACTGGAATAGCGTAATAACCCGACTCGAAATTAATTAAAAGTGTAAGCAGCGTATCAGCTATTCCTTGGGTGTCGATTGCATTCAGCATTAGCTTACGCATGTATCAATTAATTTTGGCATCGCGTAAGTGCTTAAAAAGTGACCTTAATAAACAATTTCATCACTTAAGTGAAGTTTCTTGTTGTTCCATTGGAATTAAGTGGCAATCTCAGAACAGTAATTAACTAACAGCTTGTGTTAAACTTACTCCGTTTCTTTCTAAATCCTATTCACGCTGATGAAAAAATGGAACAAGTGCATTAAATGTAATCCGCTCCATAGTTCTAAGAAAAACGCTGTGTAAGAAAAACAAAGCTACTTGTAACGGTATTCATTTTCTCGGGAAAGCGTATCTTTTAAATTGCACTTGGAATATAAATTTTTAAAAGAATTATACGGTGGATAATATTTCATAATAATACGTATTTCAAATCCCATCAGCTCTTAACCACACTTGCAAACATTTCATATTTATTTTAATTCAATGCATCTTCATTTAGTTATTACTGGATTAACACCATGTTACAAGGAAAAGCGGTTTCTTGTTTCTATGATGCGTTGACACTGTGAAACTGAAGTAGTTATAACTTTCGTTTCTTCCAAAGCAGTGATTCATAAAGACATGGATTTCCGTTCACCTTTTCGTTTATTATTTTTGATTTCTGTAATGTGTGAGAACACGATTCTTTTAATTATAACTATACAAATAGTAATAGAGTAACAGTTTGTGACTTCCAATAGGCATGGAGACCGACTGCTATAATTTTGCATGAAAGCAAAATTATAGCACGCAAACGATTAAGTCCAGTCCCACGGGGAAGATTGAGTAGAAACGGGTAATTCGTTTTATGCATGATAAAAATCAAGCGTACAAGAAGGCACAGTAACACAGCCCCCCCTTCCCAGTGGCAAACTCAGCCTCTCAGAACTGGGTGGGCTATTAGGGGGGGGCTAAGCATGATGGGGGAGAGCAAATTTTGAAGTGCTTGGCAGATGTTTTGGCAAAATAAAATTCCTTTCTTGTAGATTTTGTCCAACGCTGATAATGCTAATATATTTTATTTATGATTACAATACATGTGATGTTGACACTGAATGAATCAGCAACATTTATTCACAATTAAATATTTCATTTTAAGATCTACTACAGTTTCCTTGAGTGTTTAGTTCGGCTTCTTCAGCAGAAATGTTATTTGCCTTGATGGAGTCAAGCCAAAAGTTCAGCGAAACTATAGTAGATCTTAAAATAAATATTTAATTGTGAATAAACGTTGCTGCTTTATTCTAGCTGATAATGTTATCCCTAGTAAAAAAAGAAAAAATCAGGTGAATTCTGTGCGTAGTATGGGAACTATAGAAAGGAATATTCACATGCTTTAATAGGCTACTATTTCTTCGTTCTTCCTAATTTCAGCTCACCTACGTCGTTTTCCTTTTTCTTTTCTTTTCTGTCATCAAGCTGTTTATGAATTTTAGTTTGTAACCTGACAATAAATACCTCTCTCTCTCTCTCTGTCTGCTTTTTAAATTATAGTTAAAATGGTGCCTTTCTACTAGTCTTATACATTTGCTCAGAGGAATTCCTCCATTTCCCAAAGTGCAAATACTGAATTTACCGAACAATTTATTTTATATACCAAAATGTTTGTGAATTCGAGAAATTCACGTACGGTTATCCAAGTTTTCTAAAATATTAAATGGTTCCACTCACCATATGTTCTAACTGCTTAAATATTTGAAGGGGTGCTAAAGGGTAGGTTCAAGGATAAGTTGGGTGGGCCGAAGCCCACCCCAGCCCACCTGTAGCGTTGCGCCTGCTCCTCATTCCGCCCCTTCAATGTCCTTGCGGTTCCTTTCATTATGTGGAGACATAGATATCGTGATGTGAATCAAGGGAAAGCTCCTGGAGAGTTCTCGGCTGGTAAAAGAGGGCTTGGGTTTAAACTATCTGATGCATCTAGCCGGCATATTTCCATCCGCTACATTGAATCATTTTTGGTACAAGTTTACGATGATGTCGAAATAGAATAGAACTCTATTGATCCCTTCCTCCAGATTCCGAGACAGTGTAGTACCTTACATTGTTTCTCTCACAGATTAGTGACAAAGTCGAAAGTGCGGGACATTGTGGTTTTTATTCTCACAGATTTGTAAAGATGTCTAAAGTGAGAAACATTGTTGTTACCCTCACAGCTTAATGATGATGTGGAAGTGCGAAACGTTGTTACCGTCACAGATGTGTACGGGTCAAATGTGGGAAATATTGTTGTTGTTACTTTCAAAGATTAGTGATGATATCGAAAGCGCGAAACGTTGTTCCTCTCGCAGATTAGTCACCTGTCGAATGTGGGAAACGTTGTTGTTACTCTCAAAGATTAGTGAAGATATCGAAAGCGCTAAATATTTTTCCTTTTTATCCCACAGCTAGTGACAAAGTGAAAAGTGCGGAGCATTGTTGTCGTTACTCTCACAGATTAGATCAGCATATCAAGCATTTTGTATTGCGATGTGTTTAATGTGTTTGCCTTTAACTTCGTAAATATCTTGAAGTCTCATAAAGAAGGGTAAATTGTGACCCTGAAGACCATAACCGGGTCATTGAAGATTTCGCTGTCATTTTTTCATGTGAGTCTTCCAAAATTGACGTGCTACATGATTAAATTATGCCTTTTTAGAAAACGATGTAAAAACAGCTGCCAGCTTGAAATCTGGACAATAAGCTGGCCATGAAATTTCGTTTCCGTTGTGGCTCAGCACAGTGGTTTCCCCATGAAAGATACCAAGATAAAAGGAGGTACAGTTTGATTGAAAGATGTACCATAGTGAATGACCTCAGAGTAATGATCAAGAGCTTTAACTGCGGACATCCTGATAGGTACTTTTAGTATTTAGGAACATTCCACTAAGTGCTATTGGTATCTATACGGCAACATTCTACTAGGTACTGTTAGCATCTTTATGGGAACATTCTGCTAGGTATTGTTTGTATATCCTGATAAGTACTGTTGTAGTTGGAAATATTCTGTTAGGTTCATTTTGTACATAGAAACATTCTGCTAGGTACTGTTTGTTTATCCTGATAGGTACTGTTGTAATTAAAAACATTCTGATAGGTACTGTTGTAATTAAAAACATTCTGATAGGTACTGTTGTAATTAAAAACATTCTGATAGGTACTGTTTATATATCCAGTAGCTACTGTTGTGATTGGGATTGTTATGATAGGTACTGTTTTATATGAGATCATTCTGCCAAGTACTGTTTTTATATCATGAATGATAGGTACTGTTTGTAATTGGGAGCATTCTGATAGACACTGCTTGTAATTGGAAACATTCTGATAGACATGCACTGTTTACAATTAGCAACATTCTGATATGTACTGTTGTAATATTGTAACCTGGGCATCCATTTATAGTTGTGAACATTCTGATAGGTACTATTTATAAGGTACTATTTTTTTTTTTTGAGCATTCTGATACAATACAATACAATACAATTATTTTATTGCACACATTTAAAACTTACAGTTATATGAAAATGCAATACACCAGGAGGAATCTGAGCACATTGGTTGTAAGGCGATTCACCCTATCAGATGTGAAAAAAAGAATAAAACATATGGCATATATGAAAGCAAGTAAGATGGTTATAACAGAAGCACCACTGTTAGCAGCATGCTTGGAACTACAATTTAATGATAGGGTTGAGATTCGTTATGGAGATCAGGGTGATTTACAATGTAATTTCGCAGAGACAAGGAAAACTTTTTGATATTTTCCAGGGATCTGATGCTCTCTGGGAGATTATTCCATAGGATAATGGCTTTATACAGTATGCTATTTAAACCATAATTAACGTCTAACACACGGCTGACATAGTTTGTTGTTAGCAACAGATCTAGTGAAGATAGAATAGTCCAGATATTTGATATCAGATTGAAAAATAGGCAGTTTAAGATGCATTATTTTAAAAAACATGATACCTAGTTTCAAGATAAAAATTTCATGTATTTTTAGAATATTTAGTTTTAGAAATAATGGTTTTGAATGAGACATGTAATCTGTGTTCAGCATATAGCGAACAGATTTCTTCTGTAATTTGAGCAGGCATAACTTATTGTTTGCACTTATATTTGAATACCAAGATTCCAGACAATAGGAGAGATGGGTATAAAATAGTAAATGTTTTAGGACATTGATAGGGAAGAGATGCTTAATCTTACCAAGCAGGCCAACCTGTAAAGAAACTTTTCTTAAAACAAACTGAACATGCGTATTCCAGTTAAAGAATTCATCAAACCAAACACCAAAATACTGAACTTTGTCCACAGTTTTAAGGGGGACATCATTAACCATGACTAGAAAGTTATTTATGCCCTCTCTTTCATGAACGTTTCGGAAATATACGGTGTTGGTTTTTAGAATATTAAGTGATAATTTGTTAGAACATAATCAATGAGATAAATTTGATAGATCGTTATTGAACATTATCTGTAACTTATGCAAATCATGACATCTTTTGAAAAATGACAGTGTCATCAGCATATAGCAAAGCACGAGTTGATTGCAGGCACAGAGGAAGGTCATTAATATATAACAGGAACAGTAACGGTCCCAATACCGAACCTTGAGGCACTCCACATGAAATATTAAGTAGATCGGAGTTTATTTTATTTAGAGTGACATACTGTTTGCGATGAGAGAGGTAGCTCATTAAGAGGGAAAGAATTTTGCCACGAAAACCGTATTTGGGTAATTTATGTAACAGAATGTCGTGATTTACCGTGTCGAAAGCTTTTTGGAAATCAATAAAAACACAAATAGTATAACAACTGTCATCTAGTGCTTCGGAAATGAAGTTTGACAACTTAGGTACTGTTTGATAATAGGTACTGTTTATAATTGTGAACATTCTGATAGGTACTGTTTATAATTGTAAACATTCTGATAGGTACTGTTTATAATTGTGAACATTCTGATAGGTACTGTTTATAATTGTGAACATTCTGATAGGTACTGTTTATAATTGTGAACATTCTGATAGGTACTGTTTATAATTGTGAACATTCTGATAGGTACTGTTTATAATTGTGAACATTCTGATAGGTACTGTTTATAATTGTGAACATTCTGATAGGTACTGTTTATAATTGTGAACATTCTGATAGGTACTGTTTATAATTGTGAACATTCTGATAGGTACTGTTTATAATTGTGAACATTCTGATAGGTACTGTTTATAATTGTGAACATTCTGATAGGTACTGTTTATAATTGTGAACATTCTGATAGGTACTGTTTATAATTGTGAACATTCTGATAGGTACTGTTTATAATTGTGAACATTCTGATAGGTACTGTTTATAATTGTGAACATTCTGATAGGAACTGTTTGTATATGCTGCATATGAATTTAGCTTACAAAACATCATAAGCTGAAACTGAACAACGGACTGATGGCTGCATTAGTTTTTTTTTTTTTTCGTCTCGGGATTAATGAACTCGGTGACCACTATCAGGGCTATAAGCAGTTTATTTATATATTATTTTATGAATATAAATGAAAAATATCGTTGATTGATGCAAATAGAATCTGAAAATAATTGAAGACAAAGAGCATTACATAACTAACCTCGATGGAAGACCTAAGTTGTGTATGAATTATTTTGTAATCTTGTACGGCTGTTTTGTTGAACTTTTATAGAGCCGCAGGTCAAGGTTATTAGAAGAATCAAATGGGCGGAAAAAATATTTGTTCTCCAAGTACTGTTTATACACACACGGTTGAGTCACAAAACCGCCGTGTGCAGCGCGGACAACAGCTGGACGAGCTGCGAGTGACTCAGTAAGGGGCTGGAAGGTGGTCACAGGTATGTGAAGCCATGCTGACTTCAGTGCATCTGACAGCTTCTGGAGGGTGCGTGGTGGAGGATCCATAGAGTGAACAACACGAAGGAGGTGGTCCCACAGATGTTCAATTGGGTTTAGGGGGTCTAAGGAATTAGGGGGCCTGGGAAGTACTTTGAACTCTTTATCGTGCTTTTCCAACCACTCTCGGACATTTCCAGCTGTGTGACAAGTCGCATTGTCGTGAGTGGAAAATCCTAACCGCACCAGGGAAGACACTCAGCATGTATGGGCGTACGTGGTCTGCAAAGATGGATTCATGACGAATTTAGTCCATAGTGCCATCCACAGATATCAGTGGGCCCAGAGAATGGCATGAAAACATTCCCCAGACCATAACGCGGAGCCCACCAGCTTGTGTACTTCTAGCAATGGTTGAAGAGTGTTGGTTCTCAGATGTTTCTCGCCTTATACACCAACGTTCATCCATTCGATGAAGCTGAAAACGTGACTCATCGGAGAAGGCAATTCTTTGCCAAGCAGCGGTGGTCAAATTCCGATACTGCCGTATGTAAGCCTTTTCTTCCGATGCACCTTCGTTAGCATAGGTGCGGTGACCATCCGTCTGTATCGGACCCCCATAGGCAGCAGGGTTCGCTAAACTGTCGTTTTAAACACACTTTCGGTAGCCACCAGGTTCATTCGGTCCACTGTAGCGTGTCAATCAGCCATCACGCACCTTGAAGCCGACGTTCACCTCTCACATCAATGTCACGTGGTGCTCCGCAGTTTCCAGTTCGCTTATTCGTATTGGTGCCATTTCTCCAATGACGATACACTTTAACCACAGCAGCACGCGAATTCACAAACTGCGCTGTTTTAGAAGTACTGCCACCCTTGTCCCGAAAGCCGATAATCACCCTTTTTTGCAAATCTGAGAAATCGCTCTTCTTTTCCATGACAGCGACGAGTGATATGTTTTCAGATCATCAAATGATCATATGTAGAGGATTTCAGGAAGGGAGTGTCTGACCCCAGGTCTTAAACAACCCTTAGAAATAGAAAGCTAGGAGATTTGGGTTAGAGTGTCCGATAGGAAAGTGACACGGAAGCGAAGGAGAAAGGGGAGGGAGACTCCCTTATTTATTACCGGAGGGCCAGTCCCGAGGTCCGACGGCTTAACGTGCCCATCCGACACACGGCGGATATTTAATGGATCGAACGTTAGTACCTGCCTGGAATCGAACCTGAGGTCCTTTCCGTGGCAGTCACGAACGTTGCCCACCAGGCCACCCGCGGCCAATATGTTTTCAGAATGCCTACAGCACACCTTATATACACTCCAAGCTAGCTTACGACATGTGCCTTCTTTCATTGGCTACGCGTTGTTGACGTCAAAAGTAGGTGGCGTCACAATAATGTAACTCGACTATGTGCGTGTGTGTGTATGCATATATGTATCTATGTTGTACTAGGTGTGAGTCAAAATTATATATGTATTTTTTTGCTTAGGTATCTTCTTTATAGAATGTGTGTGTATATATATATATATATATATATATATATATATATATATATATATATGAACTTGCTGACAAGAGTAAAGAAGTGGGATTAAAAATGAACTTTCAGAAGACAAAAGTGATGTACAATGCTTTTACAAGAAATGAAGATTTATCGATTGATGGAGAAAAGCTGGAGATAACAGACACGTACGTTTATCTTGGACAGCAGATATCAAGTGAGGGTCACATTGGTGAAGAAATTAATCGGCGTACAAAACTTGCCTGGAGAGCTTTTGGAAGAAACAGCATAATTTTCAAGAGCAATATGCCATTATGTCTTAAAAGAAAAGTGTTTGATCAATGCATCCTTCCAGTGCTTACGTATGGTGCAGAGACGTGGACCTTAGCTAAAAGAGACATACAAAGGCTGCAGACAACTCAAAGAGCATGGAGAGGTACATGCTTGGTGTAACCAGGAGAGATAAGAAGAGGAACACGTGGATCCGAAAAATGACAAGAGTGAAAGACATTATGATCAGAGTTAAATCCCTGAAATGGCAATGGGCTGGACATACTGCCAGAAGAACAGACCATCGATGGACAGCCGAAATTTTAGATTGGATTCCAAGGGACAGGAAAAGACCCAGAAGAAGACCACATGGAAGATGGGTGGATGAAATTCGACAGTATGCGGGAGTGACATGGAGGAGACTGGCACAAGACAGACCGTTGTGGAGGAAACTTGGGGAGACCTTCGTCCAGCAGTGGATTGATAATGGTTGACAATGATGATGATGATGATGATGATATACATATAAAATTCGAAAAAATAAATTTATACTTAACGAGAATCCGGTGGATGATTAAATTCCGCTAAATCTCAGTATACTAGACTCTTGCTAATCCGGCCATTACTTGCACAGAAGGCTGCCAGATTAGCGAGAGTTCCGGACTACTGAGAGTACATAAACTTTTTACTTATGCAAACAATATGAAATTTAGATCACCGTGTTATGCATTATTTAATGCCATTTAAAAAAACTGAAATTTTGCGTAGAAGTTATATAAAACAACTAGTTTTACTGTTCAAAATTGTCTAAGTTATAATGTCATTGAAACTGAAATTAGTGGGGTTTCCAATAAACCGATTTTCTGTCAGGATGAGAAAGATATAGGTTTTAGATTAATTACCCGATTCATAAATTAGTTATGCATACTTTTCAGAATTTTGCCTGCTCTGAGACTTGATGCGTACTGCATGTGTGAAATTTATTTGACGTGAGCTGTATTTTTATTTTGAGTACGCACCGAACTCTCTGAGAAATGTGTTCCAGCGAGCTGTATTTTTATACTTCTGTTTTATCCCTCAGAGCGATTTTCAGCACTCCCAGGACTTCACCTGGTCATCTCTTTCTCTGTCATCTTTTTAAAATAGGAACTTCTGAGTAGTCTCCGAGAGATGAACATCTTACGTGAGGAGATTGCTGCTGCAAGGTTATGAAGATTAGCTTCATCTTTTATGCTGCGGAGAAGTTGGAAGTGCCTAGGGATAGCATGAGTTTCACGTCCGTTGCTCTAACACGCCTGTAAGGACTGGTGATGCATGCATGGCCAGATACTGAAAAAACATCAGCAACATTATAACGACACAATTTGGAATCCATATTTATGTAAACATCGATTTTGAGAAGTTTCCATGATTCTTCAAACTTGCTATGAACGTTTTTTTTTCTGTGTGTGTGTGGTGCTATAGTGTGCTGCGAATCATGAACATTTTCGTACTAGAGAAAAAGTGATATGTTTTTTTTACCAAGATGGCCTCATTTCTATTTAAAAACTTGTGTATTAGGAATGTACACTATCTGATTAAAAGTGTCCGGACACTTACCAATCCACAAACTCTATGTAAAGGAAAAGCAACTAATATTAAGATGGTAAACCTGTCATAATCCCGTATTACAGCCTCTACTCTGTTGCGAAGGCTTTCAATTTTGGTATTATTGCCTCCCATTATGTCATAAGGGAATGAGTCAGGCCGGTTATTGTCGTTAAACAATCATCGTAGTCGACGTTTCACTTCGTCTCGAAACATTTTCAATGGAGTTGAGATCAGGGTTCTGTGCAGGTAAGTTAAATTCGTCCACACTGATCTCATCAAACCATTTCTGTACAAAAAAGTGCTTTGCGGGGAGAGCAATGTCCCATTGGTAAAGGTAAGTCCATTCACCGAATTGTTGTCATAATGCTGGGAGCAGAGAATTTTCAAGAATGTCATTAAAGGTTGTAGTGTTAAGATTCCCGGGCAGTAGAACAAGGAGACCCAGCTCAAACAATGGGAAGCAACACATGATGCCTCCTCCGCCAAATTTCACATTTAGGTAGGTAGCGTTCATTTGGCATCTTCCACACCCACACTCGTCTGTCGAACTGCCAGATGTTGACGCGTGATTCATCTCTCCAAGCGTTCCAACTGCTCCAGAGTTAACTGGCAAAAAGCTTTACACCACCCCCATCGATGATTGATATTAATCTTGCTGATGTTAGATTTGTGTTGTGACGTACTACAGATGCGAAGCACGTGTCAAGATGACAAATCTGCAGCGATACATTCCGTCGGTGAAGTTTACTCGGTTGAACAACTGGCTCCAGAGCCACGAGACGCCGATTCAATCCCTTTCACCGACAAATTTGTGAATTTCACAATGGTGTCCGTTTGTGAAAAATGGATCTAATAAGCGTTGTTGGGTTCTTCCAAAAATCTGTAATGTTTGTTCCACACACCGTCTGGAATTAATGATAATTCCTTTTTTGCTTCCAAAAAAATGTTAAAAGGGAGATGATGTGGCGTACTACAGAGATGAAGCACGTGCCAAGACGACAAATTCTCAGAGATACATTCTGTCGTTGTGGGGTTTAGTAGGTTAGCACAACTAGTTCCATGGCGCGGTTTCCATTCCCATCTCCGACAAATGTATGTTTTCAGAGTGTGAGGCTGCCTATCCGTGGGAACCCATCTCTTTTTCTCTCAACAAACCCTTGTGGTTCTGACATTTCTTCTAGAAGCATTTCGGAACTCGGTGGTGCGTGTTGCCACCGAGGACAGACGATTTTGTCGAAACACCAGCTTTCAGCACCAGGCGATCCTGCTCTGTCATTTTACGTGGCCTACTAGGTAGCGACTGCGCTGTTGCTCCTCCTAGGCTTTTTCACTTTACAGTAATATCTCTTACAGTTCATCGGGGTAACTGCAACAGGGCAGGAATTTCAAAACTGGCGTTTACCACGACGGAATCCCAGGGCCGTGTGGCTTTGAAAGTTACTGAACTCTCCCGTACGGCCCATTCTACTATCCATGATGTATTACATGATGTTTTCCTTGATATGTGCGTCGTTTTGTATCTGTATGGTTATGGGTGTGACGTATATGGACAAGTCCACCAATCAAAAATGGTGCCCGGATACCTTTGATCATATATTGTACATTCAGATTCATTTTGTACTGCTTTTAAAGGTGTATCTACCTTGCTATTTAAGCGGGAATCTCTGCAGCAAAATAATATATATCTAGAAATTCGATTTCAGATTTTAGCTTTTACCGTAAAGTAAAACTTAAAATACTCTACCTTATTCTTCAGAATATATTTCTTGTACAGAGGATGTTCACACATTTCTAGAACGACTTTCAAGCAACATAATCAATGTTTAAAATAAAATTACTTTTTTATTTAATATTCTATCTAATAGCCCTATTTCTGGACTATACCACCAGTATCTGGATTTCCAAGATAACAAAGTATTGCTTAAAATTGGTGCTGGTATTTCATTCCACTCTTCCATTGCTTTCCATATAGTCCAGTCATTGTTTTAGGTCTGTGTTTAGAAAGCGCAATTTTGAGCAGTGCGAAGGCACAATAGTATACTGGGGACACATCAGGTGACTTTTAATGAATTTGGACAAAAGGTATAGACATGATACCCGTCTCTTTTTTCATCTTTTTAAGAAATAGAGCTGTAGATTCGGATGTATGTCGGCCAGTTTTATGGAGTTCTATTTTTTAAAGGTTCTGTAGATAAAGGAATGGCATTTCCTCTTTAAATATAGGAGTTAAAACATTATTTTGGCAATATGTAGAATTGATGTTAACGTTCTTTTTCCGTTTTCTCAACTTGAATTTCGCATTGTACGGGAAACCAGCAAGAATAATGAATCTTTAACCAAAGCTTGCTTTGGATTTTTGAAAACAAGTTTCTAAGTCTCCTTCTGTATTTTTTTTTTTGATAGTAAATCGAACTTTTTTTTTATTACATTCGTTTAGGGAGGTCTATGGCTTCATCAATAGTCACAATAAACTCCCGCCTGTCCCTGGTTAAGTGATTTTCATAAAGAAGTCTACACCGTGTTCTTGCTCAGCCTCGTTCCTAGTAAAAAGGCGGTGGACATTGTTTTTTAATTAATACAGACATTTAACGTGGATCAGGAACATCAAACAAAGATCTTCGCTCTTTCCACGTTTATAAGTGAGTCACGGAAAAATTATCATTGGCCGCCACCGGGAGACGAACCCAGGGCCTTCCAATTACGCGCCGGATATTCTTCCTCTACACCCCGGTGGCGGCCAATGAGGATTGTTTTTAAGTTTATTTTTCAGATCCAAATCTTTGTTTATTACTTCGTTTACAGTTGATACACAGATGTGCAACGACTTAGCGATTGCTCTTTGGATCGCTGCATTTTCTTTTAAGATCAGCGACTTTACTTTTGAAATAGTTGTAAGCGTACGTACCTTCGTCAAAAATGCAATTTTTGACGATTTTTTCCCCTCTATTATTAATAATATTGCTCATTTTACACTTAGAAACGTAACTTCCATTTTTTTAACTCCCAGAATGCGAATATTTCTCTTCGGAAAGAGTGAAAGCGTAACCTTCTATCCACAGCTTGTTTATGTGCGCTATTTTCTTAGCAGACGATGTTTAACTGCAGCAGATGCATCTTGGTGTTCATCTAACACGCTGCTGCGAGTTTAAATTCTTTGAACTTCTTTTATTTTCCATAACTTCTTAGCAAAGACGTTCTCAAAAATGTGTATATTCACTGCTTGAAGAACTGGTTCCAAACCCGTGGAAACTCCAGAAAGACTCTATCATTGCATGACCCGTTGTTGGTTATGATGTCTAAAGTTTTGCGAATGGCAGTAGATTTTGGAGTGGAGTAGGAAGCTAATTTCTTTATGTCATCCCATATAGGAGCGGCGGATTTGAACTTCACTTCTCTGGATAGGGCCGTGGTTACTTTGCCATATTTAATGTCCCTTTTATGTTCGTTACCTCTAATTCTAAATGAACGTTTTGTCATTCTAATGTATAGTATCGCTTGGATCCGTCCGGATATAGTAGAGGAATAGCATAAACACCTGATTTATTGTAAGGCGTGGCTTTGTCAGCGTTTCGGTTAAGCATGGCGTATAAAAACGTCGGAGACCTGATGCTAACACTAGGGTTCATTTTCTTGAGGCCGTTCTTGAGCCGATAGGAAACATTTTCTATGTAGGGAATTGAACCCAGTAGCGCAGGTGCGGCATAGAAACATTAATATGATTGGTTCTGACTTTCTCGATATAGCTATTTAGCAGGTTCGGGGCGTATCTTGCCTCAACGGCCAACTCGATAACGTTTCTCAATTCGCACTGCCTAGAAGGAACATCTGACTCGATAAGGTAAGAAAGCTGTCTTGTAATCAGCGGGGCAGAATGAGCTGCGGAGCATCAAGTTGGGGACCTCTGTTAGAAGGCGATTTTCAGGTAATTTACTTAGTGAAACATCCAGATAAGGCAAGGCAACCTTGTGTTCGAGTCCTATAGTGAAATTGATCAAGCAGTGAATACCATCGTTTTTATTCCATGATTCCGCGTGCTAAACGAGCATAACGCCTCGTGTTTTTGAATGCCTAAATTACGTTCGCACCTGTTCGTTTATTGCCGAGTCAAGTCACCGCGTTTAAATTGTTGAAGCGTTCTGTTACTCAGCCTTTTTTGAAAAAGCCATCTGGTTGATGTGCGAAAACTTGGAAACTCTGATTTCTATTCTAGGCAAAGAAATTTGGATCACTAGTGTAGTTATACTATTTAAGTAAAGTTGGTGTACAGTTCCTTGTAATTTAATAAGTTACTAAATTGTTGCACTCAACTGTATACCTCTGTTTCTACTTTTTATACTGCATTCAGATGGTAAGAGGTAATTCTGGTTATCCTTCCGTTTCGCACTCCATGTTATGTTCTCAAAATGTGTTGTCTACTGGAGCCTCGTGCTCACGCACGCCTATTGTTTTAGTTACCATGGTGTTGGTTGGTTAATGTACTCTTACATAGAATGAGATAACGTGCTCTCATCTCTGCAGTATGAGAGACGCTTTGTTTTTTAGTATCTTCTACTTTGGAGAAACTATGCTTAGTCTAGAGGTAGAAGCAGAGTGATGTTGAAAGCGAAAAACTATGCTGAGCCTAGGCTTCTATGATTCTTTCTGAGAAGGCCATGAATCTTATTTTCCTTCATATTTTGGTCACAGGAGGAGATTTATACCCCATAATTTGGTTCTCTGGTCAAAAAAATTGCCAGAGGGGTAAAAAGGGCGATTGGGATCTTTTGAAGCATTTCCAAGCATGAAATGAACAGTTATTTAGCTCTCTATTGCCATATTTCTGTCTTCATAGCAGTAGATTATGAAACCAGTTCCTTAGAAGCAGCAGTCCTACCATGAATTATTGACTGTCTGCAGCTGTAGAAAATATACTTCCTGTGAGCTTTAATCGTTGAGATTGATTCTGAGGTAATTCTTTACGCTTTTCAACCGTAGGTTGAAGAAGCGTATATGCTCCAGCTTTGGCCGTCTGTCTGTCTGTCTAGCCGTCCGTTCGCACGATAATTCGCGTAAAAATGGGGTGATTTCTATGAAATTTCAGTATGTGGTAGGGGACAACCTGGGAGGGAACTTTGTTGAAAATGGGCTAAATGAGGTCAAAGGTCAGGACATGGGAGCGGGATCCATTCCATCGACCTTATGCGCCATAACTTATGTAAAATGCTTCGATTGCTACAAAACTTTATCATGCTGTTTCAGAAGTATGCTGAACAGGTTCTGTTTCATATCATCGAAAAGGGGTCAAACGTCAGGGCACAGGAGCGAGATTTATTCCACAGTCATTTTCATCATAACTTGCGTAATGGTTTCTGGTCTATTGGAAAGGGTATCGTAATCAATGCTATGCATGATTTCACTAGCTTGTTTTTTATTTCGAGGATTTACGATTACCATTAAAAGCTCTAAAGGCTAGAGTCTGCCGCTCGTCTCTAACATGTGGTCACTGATTTTAGGGAAGCAAGAGAGTGGTTCTTGGGAAGATTTCCAGCTCGTCTCTGCAGAATGTTCAGAAGCCAGGGCCGCAGAAAAGTCGGCAACCCGGGCAACTGCTATGGCAGTGGTTTTGTCAGAATCTTATCCGGATTTTACGAAATATCGAAGGTTTCTTTCATTGTTTCCAACACCTGATCTTCCTTGCTGTTGATGCTTGTGCAAGATTCTATTCCGTTAAACAGGTCTTGCTTTATTAGCGGAAAGCAATGCTGCTGATCACAACAAACTGCTGTTTATTAAAAATCAAATAAGGCCTGAGATATTGAAGTGTAACTTATAGGGTACATTACTTATTTTTCAAGACGTAAGAGATCAAAAGTACAGACACTTAAGTGAATTGAGACAGAGAATAATCAGTATGCTGTGTACCTACCACAAGCAGCGACAACGTCTGGTACAGGGCGTGGCATTACTGTAATAGGCTCTGTGTGTCTCACTACGGAAGATCATTCCATGCCGTTTCGATTCGAACCCAGATTTCATTTTGGGTAATTGGCGGCCTATCCTGGAAGGCCACACGACCATATCTCACACTTGTTCAGTAGGTGCCAAATCAGGCCAACGACAGGAAGGCGTGGCACATGTAGGGCATCCAGGATCTGTAAGACATTCCACTCTACATGTGGTGGCGAATTATTCTGCTGAAAGACTGCACCGGTGACTGTCTGCACATAAGGTACAACTTCAGCCTTTACATCTTCCGCGATGTACCGATGACTGGTCATGGATCCTGGCGTTGCTCCGAAAAATATTGTTCGTTGCTATTGAAAATATTGTCCGAAAAATATATGGTTGACATATCCTCTACTGGGCAAAATATTGTAAAATATATGATAAATATATTTTACAATATTATATCAAAATAATATCGAAAAATATATGGTTGATATATCTTCTATTGGGCAAAATATTGTATATAATATATTTATTTATCATATATTTAAAAAATAATATCGAAAAATATATGGCTGACATATATAATAAAGCTAAAAGCTATTGTCCAGTAGAGGATATGTTAACCATTTTTTGCCCAGAAGAGGATATGTCAACCATTTTTTTTTAGCTAAAAAATATTGTCCAGTAGAGGATATGTCAAACATTTCATACAGGATATGAAATGTTTGACATATCCTCTACTGGACTTATGACGACATGATATAAGTAGGTGAAAAAGGGAAAACGAAGAAAAAAATAGCCTGAAATGGTTGACATATCATGAAATAGCATGAAATTGTTATCAGTGTATTTTTAAAATAGCATGAAATGTATCATGAGATAGCAGGAAATGTTCATAAGTGTATTATGCCGTGCTCTTCCAAACATGAAATGGTTGACATATCAAAAATAGCATAAAATGGTTGACATATATGAAATGGTTGACATATCCTCTACTAGACCAGAGGATATGAAATGGTTGACATATCCTCTATTTCATAGAGGATATAAATATATCAACCATTTCATAGAGGATATAAATATATCCACCATTTCATAGAGGATATATATTAGTAGAGGATATGTCAACCATTAAGCTACAAAATATTGTCCAGTAGAGGATATGTCAACCATTTTTTGTCCAGTAGAGGATAAGTCAACCATTTTTTTATTGTTCAGTAGAGGATATGTCAACCATTTTTTTCTGAATACAAAATAATATCAAAAAATATATGGTTGATATATCCTCTACTGGGCAAAATATTGTCAAAAAAAAATCAGGTTTGTTGCTATTAAAAATATTGTCCAAAAATATTGTTCCAAAAATATTGTTCGTTATATTCAGGTTCCTAGCGTTGCTTCGAGAAATATATAAATAGACTGCACCATGATCATATGTAGAGGATTTTAGGAAGGGAGTGTCTGATCCCAGGTCTTAAACAACCCTTAGAAATAGGAAACTAGGAGATTTGGGCTATAGCGCCCGACAGGAAAGTGACACGGAAGCGAAGTAGAAAGGGGAAGGAAGACGCCCTTTTATTACCGGGGGGTCAGTACCCGGGGTCCGACGGCTTAACGTGCCCATTCGACGCACGGCGGGTATTTAGTGGATCGAGCGTTCGTACCAGCCTGGGATCGAACCTGAGGCCCTTCCCGTGGCAGTCACGAACGTTGCCCACTAGGCCACCCGCGGCCGAAAAGACTGCACCAGTGACTGTCTGCAGATATAGTAGAACTTCAGCCTCTAGATCTTCCGCGATGTCACGAATCATTTGCATGTAAATTTTATTAATTAGCTTAAAAGTTTATTTTATAAGTGGGACACTGTGCGGGGAAAAAATGGGAAATATCTACTTTTATTAAATCTTAATATTAGCAAGGAAATTCGCACTTAAAAATAGAGACGGGTAAGTAAAACACTATTTAATAGTTTATTATTGTTATTTTCGCATTTAATTATTAATTCAAAGATCCGCAGATGTTGTTATTCATCCCCTTTTAATTTTATTTTTAACCAATACAGACACTTGACGTGGATCAGGAACATCAAACAGAGGTCATCGCTCATTTCCACATTTATAAGTAAGTTACGGAAAAATTATCATCGGCCGCCACAGGGAATTGAACCCTGTGTCTTCCAGTTGTCTTCCAGTAACTGGAAGACTATGGGTTCGATTCCCGGTGGCGACCGATGATAATTTTTCGGTAACTCACTTATAAACGTGGAAATGAGCGATGACCTTTGTTTGATAATATTAACCGATGAACATTAGACTTGGTACAGACTGATTTTTTTAGGGGCAAGGTGAACTTCCATGTAGCTGATTAATCACCTGTGATGTGTTCAATGTCATAGTGGAATAATTCTATTAACAGAGGAATGATACTTAAATTTGAGTAAACATGCATAACTGGGTAATTCTCACACTCACAAACACACATTATTGACCTCATTAATTCACTTAATTCAGACCCAAACAATTTTAAAATCCGATACTTTACAATGTGAAATACTCAAAGCGGAGGCGTAACTAGGAAGGGGCAGTCGGGGCTGCTGCCGTGGGCGGCTGCCCTGGGCGCAGCCCAAGAAAGGGTGCGAAAATCAGTTTATAATCTGAATAAAATTTGAATTTTAACTTTTGCACAATTTTCTGTTAGTTTTTTCTTTTCTTTGCGCGATACTTTGTCATTTGTCTATTTACAGAATTGGTTTATACTGTAATATGCTTCGCCAGTTTAGGTAATCTTAGCAATAAAATTCGCATTTTTTTCTCACGGTTTTTAAAGGACATTAGATGCACATATTCAAAAATGGAGGCACGGCTGGACGTACGTTTACAGAGAAGACAATTGTACATATTTTTGAAGATTCTCTGGGGACTATTTGATCATTGCTGCGATTGAGAGTGACGATTTCCAGCTGTAATCGAGACTTTACTGTGGTACAAATGTCAAAAAACACTTGGGGAAAGCCGCACAGCCAGTCAGATTGTGCCTCTTCCATACAAATAAAATTTATGTCACACTGCAATATCGTTTTGTCGAGTAACGTACATTTTTATGTACAAAATGCTACTATACACTGTTAAATTAGCAATACATGTAAGATCGAAAAACAGAATAGGCGCAATAATATGTGGTTTGCCCCTGGCGCTGAAATGATTTATTTACCTCTGCTCAAAGCTTCTACAAAGTGCCTTAGCAATGCAAAACCTCTCGAGAAGTGTATAGTAATAGGAAAACAGCACACTTATATTACATTTTCAAGTTTCAGATGGCCGCCTCGGTGGCGCAGTGGTCTAAGCGATGGCTTCTGATCGTTCTATCCGAGATAGGTCCGGGTTCGAATACCCGTGAGGCATGGATGTTGTGTTTTTCATATGATACTGGCACTCTCCCTTCTCTGGAACCAGTCGCCCTAAAATAGGCACGGGCGACTGCTTATTATAGCACATTGAGTTGCTCGCGGTGATCGTTAAACCCCCAATCAAAAAATAAAAAGTTCTAGATGAAAGTGACACGACATGACGTCACTAAACTGCAATTGAAATGAAGTGGTAGTGAAAAAGCCTAGTAAAAACACCAATATTAATCTTCATTTCAGGAAAAAAAAAAGGCTTCCCGCCAAATGTTTTTACCATTCATAATAAATTAATAAAATATCATATTTTTTTATTTTGCGTTGTGGCTATGGGCTCCCTTTAAAATGCGAGGAACTAGGACCGAGCCTTGCGGGCCTAGGCATAAATTAGGCCCTGCTCATGTGCCCTACCCATCCTACCAGTTTCCGTTCGAACACCTACGTTTTTCGTGGTTTTGCATTTTCAACAAACAGCTGCAAACGCAGTGGAAGCTTTCATCGGCGTCACAGTCTACTAGTTGCTTTCAGAACTGCCGTTAATTATCTGCAGACCCTTTTTCTCAATGTTAACATCTGAAAAATAAGCAGCAAAGACTGATTGTGGTTTCCGAAATGAGCTGTTAGTGTCTTAGCTGTTCCGAAACAGCGACTTTTTCCCTTGTTGCTAGCTGCGAAATGCGATGATTTTCTTAAAGCGGTTCATCAAGTTGATCGCGATAGGCCTTTCCGGTATGTGTTAGTGATGTACTGCTTATTGCCTGGCATGTTCTAGATCGTGTTCATTATCTGTTTAGGATCCCATAAACGCCTTCCCTGCAAAGATGAATGTCATTCCGCTGAAAGCTTTTCTGAATGAAATACTCACCTCCTCTCGTATTTCTAACTGGCATGGTTTCTTTACAGGGTTCCCTTTTCATTTCTATGAGTCTAAAACTTCTTGTTATAAGTGTATTTAAACCGTGTGTACACTTACAATTGAACCCCAGTGTCGTTTATTTCATAACATTACCTCTTAAATAACTGCGGCAATAATATAACTTCTAAAATTATTAATGGTACACAATCTGCAGCAAAGTGATTTCATTAAAAACATCACATTAGTAGCCTCAAGGGCTATACATAATTTTCGTTTTAACAGTATTTCGGAGGACACAAAATATCCTCCACTATATTTACATCTAGTTATCCTCTTTCTTTTACATTTCTACTCTTTCCACACACACACACACACACACACACACACACACACACAAGCACCCTGAAGTAACCTGGCTTTCACAGAATTAAAACAGAAACGCAGCATGATGAAGAAGCAGGAAATCTCCGCGGTGGCGCAGTGGTCTAAGCAATGAATTCTGATCATTCGTCCAAAAGGAGTCCGGGTTCGAATCTTGGTGAGGCATGGATGTTGTGTTTGTCTTATGACACTAACTCTCTCCCTTCCCTGAAACTAGTGGCCCTAAAATAGGGACGGGCGAATGTTTATAGCCCATTGAGTTATTCACGGTGGTCGTTAAACCTCCAATGAAAAAGCTGGAAGACACATTATCTAACGTTCGTATGCCGACGTTTTAGGTGTAAGCCATAAGTTTACAAAACATAAACACATATTTTTGGCTTTTGATTATAAAAAAAAACAGGAATAATATAACAAATTTGAACAACGATCCCAAATTTATTATTTTTAATTTAGCCGTGAACAATTAATTTAGTAGGAAGAAAAATAACTTTGTCATACGGAATACGAATGATGCGCATGACGGACCACTCCAGGATTTCAGAATTCTGGAATAAATTCAAATTGAATGGTAAGTTTTAAAATGATTTGTATTGACCCGAAAGTTTAATAAGAAAATTGAGTGAGTACTTTGGTACTCTTTGTAGATAATAATTTAGGTTATGCTCTTTTCGCATGCCAAAATATCTATGGATGCGAAATAAATCGAGCGATTCGAGAATATACATATATTTATGCGTACAACACATTGTTTTTATTCGCTTCACTCACGGCCACAGCGAGCCACAGTCCGGTACATACTAAGTGGAATCAAATCACAACAACAAACAATACGTTTACTGACATCGAGCGGTACTTAAGTATTTGATTAATGATTTTTTTCTCGTAAAACCAATGAAAGAAGATATGTGGGTATTAAAAGTAAATATATACTAAACCATGGCGGCGATTAGTTTTTCACAGACAAATTATTATTATTAATATAGTTATTAGAGATTCCACCTCTTCCTGAGGGGTTTCTTCTCTTCCTTCCGGGACGGGTACGACTTGCCAAGTCTAGGTAGTGGCATTTCTTTCTTTCAGTTGTCCGGGGACTTCCTTACTATCCTACACGTGTTCAGGATAGCTGCCTTCTGTAGTTCCATGTAGGTGTTAGGTTGAAGGTCTAGTGTCCGTATAGAGCGGAGAATGGTCTTATGTACAACTCCTGTGGCTGACATAATTATGGAGACAGTGGTGACGTTCTCCATATGCCACGTTTCCTTGACTTCGTATCGTAGATCTTTATATTTTGACAGCTTCTCTCCTTGCGTCTTCTGGATGTTGCACGTGTTGGGAACGGCTATGTCAATGACGTATGTTGACTTCTTCTCCTTCTCGACTAGCATGATGTCGGGCCGATTGTGGGGGTATGGTCTTATCTGTTCTGATCGATCTGTCCCAGTACATCTTGTGGGTGTTGTTCTCTAGAGGCGTTGTTGGCTCATACTTGTAGTTGGGGACAGGCTCAGTTGTAATGAGGTGGTACTTTCTTGCCAATTTCTGATGGACAATCTTGGGGACTTTATAATGTATTACCTTTATTTACTTTCCGCTAAGCTAATTATTATGAATGAATCTCTTCCTACCAGCTAGCTAATGATATACTTGTACTAAGCTTCAAAATAGTGAATTCAAAAGAGTGTTGTTACTAGTTAATTATGAACGTAAACAAAGTCTCAACGCTGGTTATTTATAGGAATCAAATAAATGTTATAAACCTAACAGCCAGACAGAGGTCTGACAAAAACTATGAATTGAGAAAGACTGAACTTACTGAAAACTTCTTTATTTCTAAGACTCTTGGTCAACTAAGGCACACACAACACTTGTAGAACAATAATAAATAATCACTCCTCGTATTATACACGCTCTCGCTTAACGACCACAAGCTCTCCTCATAACAACACACAAGCTCTCCTCATAACAACACAAAAGCTCTCCTAAGTCTCGATGAACGCGCCTATATACTAGCTACCACCACGTCATGACTTACACTCATTGCCAGATCTCATTCAGCGGGTGAAATAATATTTCGTTCAGTAGGAAGATAATTTACATAGTAAAATAAAATAACCAGAGATATTAAAATCAAAAGGAAAGTGAATATAGAGTATACGTTACAACTTGATGGTGCCTGTTCGTGTACTCTGTTTGTGTGAGGACTCTGCACCCTGCAGTGATATGATGGATGGTCTCTGGCGCTTGATCGCATTGCCGACATGAGCAACTTTCCACTGACGTGTCCTTCAGGATATACTTCCGGTAGTTTCTGGTGTTTACAACTTCATCTTGTATAGACATCAGGAACCCTTCGGTCTTGGGGAAGAGTGATCCGTTTGTTAGCTATGCATTGGATGCAATCTTATCCACATGGCCCGATTGCAGATCGTCGCAGTGCCTTCCGTATAGGACATTCTTTGCCCCAAACTTATTCTTTTGGCTTCCTCGTTCCAATCTCGATTTTCTGAGTAGAATGGTCTATCTAGGGCTGTGTATTTCTTGTCACTCTGGTTTATCGCTTGGTGAAGGGGTCCCGTGCTCTGATGGAAGTATCTTCTGAGGCTTCTGATTTCTTTGTCTCCGTGTTTCAGGAGTTCAATCATTCCCAGCCCTCCTTCTCCCCTTCCAATGCTCAGCCTTTGTTATATTATTATTATTATTATTATTATTATTATTATTCACATTTAGATGAACGTAAGAAACGACCCGGACACCGACAAAATGTGATATAGCTAAGAACGTCCATCTGCGCGTGCGCAAGCTAAAATCTGACCTCAAATTAGAAAGAAACACTGAATCGCAAGTGTGTTATTGAGGAGGATTAGTAATATTTGGTCTAGAATATCGACAGTTTACACCCATCGCGTTATACATAATTTTAAAGCTCTTTTGAATAGCAGGTATACCACCCCCCACTGGGCGTACGAATTGAGAGGAAGCCAAATTTCGCTACGACGCAACATTCGCTGTCATAGAATCAAAAATGCATTTCTGTAATGGCTTTTATCTCATTTAGCTTCATGTTCTGGTAATTTACGCAGATTGCAAAGAGATACTGTTAACGTTTATGTAAAACGTGATGAAATACTTGTTGAACGGGATTCACACCTAAATAATACAGTAAACAAATCTATACAAATTCCGTTTATTGGTGTGAAAGTATAATTAAAGAATGAAAACAACGGAAAATTGTATCTCCTGGAACGGATTTTCACTATTTTCGTTACATCGAAATTTTTTGCATGGGATTTACTTTTCTGCTGTCGGGAAAGATGTGTAACATAAAAGTTGAAATGAAGCAGTGATTTAGGCGGTGGCCCATACGACTTGATAAAAATAATGTTCTGTTACAAAAATGTTTCGCTGATCCAACGGTTCGTGCGAAGAAAATCTGGTTGGGTAAATGACCTCTTTTGACAAAAATCGTTTACTCCTTAAATTTTCGTGAAACAATTTTTCGTTAATACACACATTTGACGTGGACCAGGAACAACAAATAGAGGTCATCGCTTTTTCCAAGTTTATGAGTGAGTCACGGAAAAATTATTATTGGCCGACACCGGGAATCGAATCCAGGGTCTTCCAGTTAAGCGCCGAATGTGCTTCCACTGCACCACAGCAGCCTCAAATTCCTCCAGATTCGCACACACTAACTTCCAAGCCATTTTGGCAGTTTGCCTTTGGAGCCCCGCACAATGCTGGGAATTCACCAAAGATGGTAAGCAGCAACTGAACAAATAATTAGAAGACGAATTAATAATTAACAGTTGCCAAATTGGATTGGCAGTTAGTGTGTGTGAGTCTGGAGGAATTCGAGGCCGCCGTAGTGCAGTGGAAGCACAACCGGCGCATAACTGGAAGACCCTGGGTTCGATTGCCGGTGGTGGCCAATGATAATTTTTCCGTGGCTCACTTATAAACGTGGAAAAAGCGATGACCTCTATTTGAAATTTTCGTTGTTAGGAGTCGTCGTTATGAATATTTGGTACAAACTGCGTTTCGTCAATTAAATTGTTTTTTTATGGAAAACCTTTCGGAGAAAACATTACTCCTTTGACAAAATATATTTTTAGCAAATTTTGAGGACAACAACATTTCGAAGGCAATTTTTTTTTCCATATAAAAGTTCCAAACTGTATCACGCTGCGAACAGAAGTTGAGAGATGCGTCTTCGATTCTTGCTCCAGGTGGGTAGAATTTTCAAGTTTTCTGAAGGTATGGCTACAATAGAAAAAGTGAGAATAGTGACATTTATATTTCTATCTTTTTTACGCTTTCCAACCGTAGGTTGAAGAAGCGTATATGCTCCAGCTTTTTCCGTCCGTCCGTATGTCGGCACGATAACTCGCGTAAAAATGGTTCGATTTCGATCAAATTTTATATGTGGTAGGGGACCACCTGGGGACAAACGTTATTTAAAATGGGACAAATGGGGTCAAAGGTCACAACATAGGAGCGGGATCCATTTCATTGCCCTTATGCCTCATAACTTGCGTAAATATAGTTCGATTTCAATGAAATGTTAGTATGTGTTAGGGGGACCACCTAGGGACGAATCCTAATGAAAATGGGTCAAGTGGGGTCAAAGGTCAGGACATAGGAGCGGGATGCATTCCGTTGACCTTATGCGTCATAACTTGCGTAAATATGGTTCAATTTCGATGCAAGTTTAGTACGTCGCATGGAACGGCCTGGATACAAACCCATTGTAAATGGGAGAAGTGGGATCAAAGGCCAGAACATAGGAGTGGGATGCATTCCATTGCTCTTATGCGTCATAACTTGCGTAAAAATGGTTCGATTTCAATGAAATTTTAGTACGTGGTAGGGGACTACTTGGGGACGAACCCTATTGAAAATGGGTTAAGTGGGGTCAAAGGTCAGGACATAGGATCGGGATCCATTCCATCGCCCTTATGCGTTATAACTTAGGTAAAAAATCTTCGATTGAGACAAAACTTTATCATGTTCCGGAAGTATACTTTACCGGTTCTGTTGAATATCGTAGAAATGGGGTCAAAGTTCAGGACACAGGAGCGTGATTTGTTCTACAGTTATTATCTTCATAACTTGAGTAACAACTTGAGTAATGATTTCCGGTATGTTGGAAGGCGTATCATAATCAATGCATTGCATGATTTTACTAACTTGTTTATATTTGAAAAACGACGTAGCGATGCTAAAAATTGTTTCTATGCAAAATTTGAAGGAAACTGTTCGTCTTTGATAAACATCGCTTAGAGCGGGATGTTCAACCTTTTTTGAAATTGGGACAGCAAATTCTTAGAAATCATTTGAAATGCCACCGTAACCAACTTACATATTGACAACTATTATCAGCTAAAAATGGGGTTATTTTATATGGTTTTGTAAAGTATTGGAACCCTCATACATTTTTAAACAGTCATTTTATTAAATCATTCGCATAATATTAAAATTATTGTTATGCAAAAAAAAAACTGAAGTGTTATATTAAAGCTTTCCTTTTTACTAGAAATTAAATACAAAAATTAATATTAAAAAATTAAAGTTCCTGTGAACTATATACACCTGCAACACTTTGATTTTTGAACCTGCTTTTCACTAACAATATGTCAATGCTGGGTGTAATTCTCGATGTACTTAAAAGAAGCATATCACCAAGGTGTGCATCTGTGATAGTTGAAGGAAATTTACGTTTTACAACATTCAGGGATGAAAATGTTTGTTCACAAATGTATGTAGATCCGAATCTGCAAATGAACCTCAGAGCAAGGTCACAAAGCTCGAGAAACTGTTCTTTGACGTATTTCGAGAACTTAATCAAATTAGGAGCAGTGGGTGATTCACATTGTTCTTTAAACTTAACACTAAGTCTTGAGTGGCTTCGGATTTCTAATATTTCGATTTGCATTGATGAGGAATAGTTATGCACGTCAGACTGATTATTATCAACACGTTACTTAGGATCTGAAGCAGCACAATGTGACTGTGAGACGAGTCAGACTGACAATAGCCAGCAATCGCGGTAAGACAAGCGTTGTGTAGTCACGTGACACCACTCCTCCATTGCCCCCCCCTCCCTTCTCTAACGCACTTACTCATGCTGACTAAGGCTCGCCTCGTCAGAGGCGAGCGTAGTCGGTGTTTACACAAAGATGTGTCAGTATGTGTTTTTGAAATCGCAACCGATTTCACGTCGGCATAATTTATAAAATCTGAATAAATACTGTCAAGAATAAAATAAAATAAAAATAATATAATAAAATAAAAATAAATAATAAAATAAAAATAAATAATAAAATAAAAGTAAATAATAAAATAAAAATATTTATTATTGTCAGTAAGAGTTAAATGAGAAAAACAAAGTTAGTACTTGGGCTACTGGGGGGGGGGCATTCAAAATGTCTTGGAGGGCCTAGGGTTGGCCAGCCCCGGCTTAGAGATTATTTTGAGAAAATGGAAATCGCAGACTTGTGAAAAATTTAGTGCAAACGATCTTTCATTGATACCGTGTGGCTCAAAATTCCGTTTAAATTTCAAAACTTTTTAACAAAACAATTAATATTTGTGCGGTTTGAACGAAATGCAGCAGCTAGTAGCAGAGATGGAAACGGGTCGCGGGTCAACCGGTCGACGATTTCCTGCGGGTCAAATGGGTTAAGAAGTTCCTGACCTGGTTTCGACCCGGTTTTATTTCCGTTTTAGCTTTTGAAAGAAAAAAAAATATTTCAAAGAAAATGCGTACTGTGGAATTTTGTGCCCGATGCGGGTACCAGCGGAGTGAAAAATGTTTTGTCACACAAAAATATTGCCGTCTCTTTCTTAAAGCAACGGAGATTTCCACCGACGAATGATAGGGCTCACCATATCGTAAAACGATTCAGTGCGATTTCAGGAGCAAAATACAGGCAAACGCCTGTCGCCTGCTTCTCTATTGATTCATTCTCTCGCACCCCGCGTGTCACACTGTAAGACTGAAAGCTACTTTTCACATCGCAACTTTCGCAATGAGCATCCAGAGGTTTTCGTTTGATGAGCTAACATTCCGTTCCATTTCCTGTCGTGTCGGTATTAATGCCTTGTTTGTTAAAATAGATGAATTTAATATTAAGGAGATTGAGAAAGGCGTCGAGGCCAACAAATATGTTCTCTTTGAAAATAAAAAGTGAGTGCTGAAATTTGTTTCATCCCATTAAGGAACCAGAGTATGTTTCGCAGCGACAACAACTTTCACATATTCTGAAACTCGATATGTTATCAAGAAAACAGCAAAAACTGAAATTAAGCATGCAACAAGTTACTTAATTCAAACATTTTGACTGTTGCAGCATTAAAATTAAGTGGTCGAGCATTAGCATGACTGAGGTCAGCATTAAAATTAAGTGGTCGATCATTAGAGGGACTTTTTGACTCTCGCACATGCGTTTGAAAACATGTATAAAACAGTTAGCATATATGAAGGACGACAACTTCAACACTTTCAGTGAGTAAATTATAAGTTTCCATAATACTTTTACATGATTTCTATAAAACCTACGTACCCACTGCGGAGAGACTTTTTGAACGCCCTGTTTATAGATATGATTATGTACACTGCTGGCCATCCAAAATGCAACACCAAGAAGGACACGAGATAGCAAAGCCAGATTTACTGGACACATAACAACAGATACAAAGATGAAACTATTCAGCTTACAAGCCCGTGCGACTTGCGGAACACGCAGACATCAATAGTTCGTGTGGCCCCCATGGCTGGCAATAACGGCCGCTACACGCCGCGGCATCGAACGAAAGAGACTTTGGATGTGGGCTTGGGGTATGTCGGTCCAGGCTGCTTCCACACGTTGCCGCAGTTTATCAGGCGTAGCCGTGCACTGTAAAAAAATTCTGTAGATTTTACGGTTTTAAACCGTTTTCCAGGGTGCCAACACAAAACCGTAAAATCTACAGTTTTATGCCGTGTTGGAGCAAAGCTATAGCTTTGCTGCAACTCCGCATTTGATGAAGAAAACAGCACAGAATTTGGCTGGAGCGAGTCACAGTCCAAATAATCACGAAAACACAAAACTTTGGCTGGAACGAATGTTTTTTTTTTTTTTTTTTTTTTAATTGGAGGTTTAACGACCACCGTGAGCAACTCAATGGGCTATAAGCAGTCGCCCGTCCCTAATTTAGGGTCACTGGTTCCAGGGAAGGGCGAGAGCCAGTGCTGTAAGACAAACACAACATCCATGCCTCACCGGAATTCGAACCCGGACCCCTTACGGACGAATGATCAGAGGCCATCGCTTAAAACCACTGCGCCACCGGGGCGGCTGTGGAACGAAAGTGTTGATTGTGTTGGAGCAAAGCTATGGCCTCTGATCATTCGTCCGTAAGGGGTCCGGGTTCGAATTCCGGTGAGGCATGGATGTTGTGTTTGTCTTACAGCACTGGCTCTCGCCCTTCCCTGGAACCAGTGACCCTAAATTAGGGACGGGCGACTGCTTATAGCCCATTGAGTTGCTCACGGTGGTCGTTAAACCTCCAATTAAAAAAAAAAAAAAAAAAAAAAACATTCGTTCCAGCCAAAGTTTTGTGTTTTCGTGATTATTTGGACTGTGACTCGCTCCAGCCAAATTCTGTGCTGTTTTCTTCATCAAATGCGGAGTTGCAGCAAAGCAATAGCTTTGCTCCAACACGGCATAAAACTGTAGATTTTACGGTTTTGTGTTGGCACCCTGGAAAACGGTTTAAAACCGTAAAATCTACAAATTTTTTACGGTGTGGGTGGTGCTTGACGGGCCATTCGGTTGCCGATCAGAGAACAGACATGTCCGATGGGCGACGTATCGGGAGAACAGGCAGGCCACGGCAGCAGTGACACCTGGTGGGCCGTGAAGAATTGTTGCACGATGCGTGCCACGTGCGCGTGCGCATTGTCCTGTTGAAACGTGGCCGCTGGCAGGTCCTGCAGGTAAAGGGAGGATTACAGGCTCCAAAATGTCGGAGATGTAGCGGTGGCTGTTGAGTGTACCGGCGATGCGTACCAGAGGGATGCGGGTGTCATATCCAGTTGCGCCCCAAACCATAACGCCAGGCGACGGACCGGTATGGCGATGCATAATGCAAGCGTCTAACGTCTCTCGCAGCGGTGCCGCCACACGCGGATCCGAGCATCGTGGTGTTGCAGGCAGAAGCGGGATTCGTTGGAGAAGACAATGTCGTGACATTCCGTAGTCCAGATGCCGCGTTCAACGGCCCACTGCCGCCGCACTCGCCGCTGGTGTAACGTCAATGGTAATCGGAGCAATGGGCGCCGTGCGACAAGTTCCCGTTCCTGCAGACGACATCGAACGGAACATGCTGACACAGGTTGTTGCGCAACACACCCTAATTCCTGCGCTAACGTTTGTGATGTGGCGGTGCAAGCCGTCAATGCCCGCCGCACAACATGCCGGTTGGTCCCCTCATTCGGTGGTGTGCCGCGGCTGCGGCAATCGCTCACTTCGGTCCGTCCGTCCGTCCCTCCTGCACTCACCAAATCCATACTCGCCTCACTGTGGCTGGATGTCGTCTCACACGGGCGCCGATGTCTCGGTACGATAAACTGCTATGGCGATAAGGTACTATTCGTCCTCTGCCGAACTCCGAAACGTACTGGAATGACTGCCGTATTCTGCGACAAGGCATCAGGAAGCTTCCCACGCACAATTTCGGCAACACAAGACACTTCCACTACTTACATCCCTCCTTCTGTGCACCCTTCTTATAGTGCTTCTTGGTGGCGTGGCGGGCGCACATGATTTGCATATGCCCTGCAATGCTAATCGTTTGCATGTCACCTCGCGGGCGACGCTTGCTGCGAATTTCAGGCCAATCGGATGCTTCCTTCTTGGCGTTGCATTTTGGGTGGCCAGCAGTGTAATATAATTATACAAAATTATGCATAATTCAAAATTGAGTTTCGAATTTATAGTTGAATGCAGATTTTCCGGGTCAGGCCTGGGTAGTGCGCAATTATGTGACGTCCGGGTCCAAAATATTTGATCCGTTTCTAACTATGGCAGTGTTCGAAGTGGGCCGGTATGGCATACCTGTGGTTAACAAAAATGGAAGTGAGCATACCGGCAGTTAAAAATACATTATTTACCATCCCGGCATGTATTAATAAAATATGTACCCGTCACAAACTACGTAAAGAAATCAGGATGAAAACACAAATTTTAACGCAAAAATCCACAAATGGCATTTTTAACGGATAAAATTGATAAGTAATTAGCAGCTGGGACTGATCGAGACCACAAACCTTTCATTGAAGGGTTTTTTTTTAATTATTACTTTAATTTTTTAATATTATGTACATTGCTTTTTTAAAACCAAAAAAAAAAAAAAAAAAAAAAGAAAAAACTAATTATGTGGAAAGGTATGTACAGTCAAACCTCGATTTAACGAACTTCAAGGGACCAACAATCCTGTACGTAAAATCGCGGAATTCGCTAAATCGAGGAAGCCTTTCGAATGAAACATTCAAATTAAGCTAGTGTTCATAGTAGAATACGTAAGCAGCTATGTTCTCTTTCTTTCAGTAACTAACTTTTCTGGTGCTACCTGTGTTCATCAAAACTTTGTCCGTAAACGAGCTGTGTTGTTTAATTTGAGCTGTATAATTAACACTGAGAAGAAAAGAAAAAAAAGCGCGATTTGGTGAAAAATTCCAGATGTTCAGGAATGGGTATGTACCATGTGTGTCCCCTGTTATATGTTCTAACTGTAGCTGAAAACAAGAATCCCAAATGTACTCTAGATTTCCTCCCACATACCGTCTTTCATTTTCCAGCTTCCTACCCATGCAAGAGAACGTTCCGCTCGTTTGGAACTTGCTTCTCCCTGTAAGAAGCTTTCGCTTGTAGTCCGAGATGGTGTTCTTTGAAACGCTGGTTTACTGCATGCGTAAAATTTTCCTGTTGCGCGAAGCTCTCTTTTTAGCTGACTTTTAACGTGAAAATGCTGGTTAACATAGTTTAGTGGTTTAAAGAAAAAAAAATGTTCGCTAAATTGAGGAAATGTGTTCATTAAATCGGGAAACGGCAAGTATTAATTTCCATGTGGTTCCGTCCGGACCACAAAAATGTACGTAAAATCGCGGAATTCGTTAAATCGCAGTCCGTTAAATAGGGGTTTGACTGCATTTCTTTCGAAACCTATTTATATTATGTAGATCTATGGTCGACACCATACCGTCAGTAGCTCTGTGCCGCTTCTACCACTGAATTATGGGTAGTAGAGGAATTTTATTTCGCAACGGAAGTCCGTTTAGTTCAAATAGTTACCGACGGAAAGAGAGAACGGTTAAAAATCCTTTAAATGCAGTAAAAATTAATGAAAATATTTACGTTGCATTAATTCGGTTACACTATCACAACAATATTTTGTACAGATGCCCTCCACCACAAGATATTATTATAAGGGTCATTAAATGGAAAACGAGCCAAAGGGCATATGAGAAAGACATTGTGACGTACCTTAAAAACAATCCCCGTGGCTATTAAGACACTTATCTCCCATGTTACGGATTTATGATGTCAGATGCTGATTTCTGGCTTTCCAACATGCTAGAAATCATTACTCATGTTATTACTCAAGTTATGAAGATAATGGCTGTTGAATAAATCTCGCTCCTGTGCCGTGACCTTTGACCGCATTTCGATTATATTAAACAGAGCCGGTTCAGTATACCTCCGGAACAACATGCTAAACTTAATGAAAAGTGACATTGAAAATTTTAGGAACTACAGGCCCATCAGTTTTCTGATATGTTCAAAGTTTCGGCTATTTGAGCATACAGAACAAATGAGAAAATACAGTTTTTTCGCAATAGAAGCATTTTTAGTTAAGTTATGAGGATAATGGCTGTGGAATAAATCTCGCTCCTGTGCTGTAACTTTTGACCCCATTTCGATTATTTTAAATTGGCGCAGTATACCTCCGGAACAACATGCTAAAGTTTTTTCGCAATAGAAGCATTTTTACGTAAGTTATGACGCATAAGGGTAATGGAATGGATCTCACTCCTGTGTCCTTGCTTTTGACCCAATTTCACCCATTTTCCATAGGATAATTCCCCATGTGGTCCCCTATCGCATACTAATATTTCATCGTAATCGAGCCATTTTTACACAAGTTATCGTGCGGACTGGAGAACAGACAGACAGATGGACGGAAAAAGCTGGAGCATGTACTCTTCTTCAACCTACTGCTGGAAAGCGTAAAAAACGAAACAAAACGACAGGACTGCGGGGCAGTCGATTTTCAGCTCGCTAGTGAGATATTTGCTTGACTGGTGAACCAGCTTTAAATTTCTCAAACCGTGCACCTAAATCGGATACTTCAAGAGCCGCTTATATCATTAAAGTTTATACTTTTACACTGAGATAGATCTGTGAAGAGCTACTCTTTCGCGCAAATTAGGAAGCCGCCGCTGACAACGAACTGCGCCGGCTGTTCTCTTAGTTCCACTAGAGGGACGATTTTCCTTTTGTTCCGCTGGCAGGAATTCCACTCGTGGCGCTAAACTCTGTGGCATTAGATTCAACGTGCATACATCTCAGTTCAACTTTCTCCCAGAATATATCTAGTCGGCAAATTACAACACAATGCAGCAGCATTCTAACCACATCACATCACAACTTTTAGCAGCCCGCTCTATACATTATTTATCTCGTTCTTATGTAAACATACACACGTCATTCACTCTGACCTCAAGACTGATGCCATGAAAAACATTCATTGAAAAAGAAAAATATAACGATAAGGTTGAAACGTTTAAAGAGAATGAACTCAAAATTTTCAAAGAGAAAGAAATTAAAAAATGAAAGTTAAATTAGAATATATATATTAATTCTATAAGGTTTTTTAATGTCCAGGTTCATTAGGTTTTTTACTGTCGATGTATCAAAATAAAAGTCTTACCATGTAGATGTGCCAGTCGAAGAGAAAAATGGGAATGGTTCAACGGGTTGGGCGTTGTAGGGCGGCAAATTTCCCAAAGTCTATGGAAGAAGCGTGCGGTTGACTCACGCGCTGTTAAAGGCGAAAGCATGGAGGGACTGAAAAAGTACAAAGCCCGAAGTCTTATCTTTTCTGAGCGAATCGTTCCGCAAAGCAACGCCAGCAGGCATTCCTATCAAAGTTCTTCTCATCGGAACAGCGGACACACACTATCAAGGACCTGATTGCGTTATGCCGTTGGATTGTGTGATGTATATAAACAATTTAATATTTATTCGATCCAGTTTATTCACGTAGGTAATACGTTTCCCGTTATATAAAGATGTAAATAAACATTATGTTGACCATGGTTTGTGAAAATATTACGGGCGACTGCTTATTGCCCATTGAGTTGCTCACGGTGGTCGTTAAACCTTCAGCCAAAAAAAATAAAATAAAAATAAAAAAATCATGAACCTGGACTGTTGTCTTTACTGAAGTGGTTGAATGAATTTCTCACTCAAAGTTTACATTTGTTGTTTCATTTGTGTTTATTCTTTTCAAAAAATTAAAAAAAAAATAATAAGAAAAACCTAACCGTCGATTCCGACGGCTGTAGGGAATATTCGCAACCGGAATCTGATCCCAACAACATTTACAAACTCAGTTGTAACTGAAAGTGAGAGTGATAGGGTGTGCTATCCAGTTGAAATTTTGCGCACGATCGAGATGAGTGGACTTCCGCCTCACATTTTACGACTGTAAAAGGTTGCAGTCGGCGTGATCTACACGAACCTGGCCACCCCCGGTGGCGCAGTGGTCTAGGCGCTGGCTTATGATAATTCGTTCGTGAAGGGTTTAGATTGGAATCCCGGTGAAGCATCGATGTTGTTTGTCTTACGGCACTGGCTCTCCCTCTTCCCTGGAACCAGTGACCCTAAATTAGGGACGGGCGACTGCTTATAGCCTGAGTTGCTCACAGTGGTCGTTAAACCTTCAGTCAAAAAAAATAAAAAAACGAACCTGGACTATTGTCTTTACTGAAGTGGTTGAATGAATTTGTCAATCAAATAAAGTTCACATTTGTTGTTTCATCTGAGTTTATTCTCTCCAAAAAAAAAAAAAAAAAAAAAAAAGCTAACCGTCGATTGCGACGGGTTTCGTCTGTAGTTAATGTCATAATTGTACGAATTGCTTGGATTCGGCAAATGATTTACTTAATGAGAGTCGCGATAATAAATCAGAATACTAGCGCCATATCGATATCTCCTTTTCTGTTATACACAGTTTCCTATCGAAAAATCGAATTTCAACCCAACTTTGTTGTGCTGTATCGGGCGTCGGACCATTGTAACATCTTGTTTCTGACTTTTAAGAGCGTAACGTAACGCAGCGGAAAAAAAAAGAAGACAGTTTTTCTTATTAATAATTCAAGAAATAAGAACAAGCTCTTCGTTAAGACATGACTTTATTTAAATCGTTTTTTCTTCTTTAGTCGAAGGAGGGATCGAAAGAACTTTATCCAGCATCTGCAAAAGGAACGAATATTTTATCCATTGTAAATTGTCGTTTCACTTTTTTTTTTTTTTTTTTTGTTAAAAATCCATGAGGTGAAAAGTTGATTACAAAACGCTTCCCGTCTTCTTCTTGGTCTTTGATGAAGAAAGCGGAAAAAGCTGACACTGCAAAAACATGCTGCGCTGGAATTTATTATGCAGTTGCACGATGACTACAGATAAACTGCGCTTTTTTTCTTCTGATTCATCAAAAATTGAGCTCCTTATGAGAATAAAGAACGCATGACTTTGGTCTTTGTGAAAACTTCCGTGTGAGCACCTTTATGTTGGAGAACATGCAGCGGGAGGAGATCCAAATTATCATTTCCTAAGAGTGAGTGTAGGATTTAACATTTTTTCCTAAGGGCCACCGGGGAAGAATTCAATTCCAGTTAGGTACGTTTCTTAAATTCTTAGCAAGCTTTTCGTAGGGAGACACACATAAAACAGCATCACTAGAGATCGGAATTCTGAAAGAAAAAGAAATATTTTCATTTTACTCTTATGGTGTTCTAACATCCGTGGTCTCAGGTGTTATCTACGCACGTGATCGATTAACAAATTGGAAACCATTCCATTTATCAAAAGAATCGACTAACCCATGGCCTTTTCATCAGGGCAGAATCAAATTATGCACCAGTTATACAGAAGCAATCTAGCTCGGAATTTTTTTTTTTTTTGGAAGCATCGTACACACGCGCACACACACACACACACACACATTCCCATTGCGTTTATGAATTGATTAAATAAATTTTTGGAGGCTTCTAAAGCTTCACGATAGAAATCACAAATGACAGCCAGGTGTAATTAAAAACCAAGGCGCACGACTGGTAAAAATACCACCTCGAGCAACAAAGTGCTGAATAAGTAATTGGAGATATTAAAAAAATGGCGAGATCAATCTACTGTACCTTTGACAGCAATAATTTAAAATGGTGTCCAAATGATCCTAGAGAAATTGGAAAATAATTTAAATAAGTCGAGGATAACTTTTCGAAATCATGTTTACTAAACACCGAAAAAGAAAAATCATGCTTATAATATAATTCTTTAATACGTGTTGTAGATTTTAATTTTCACGTTAGGTTTTACTTTACTAAACGTCAATCAATGCTTAACTTGAAACTTAAAGCTTTTGGTCGATTGAGCCTGGATTACTTCTAAATCGCTTATAGCAGCTCTGTAAATCCTAACTAAACCCTCCCACACACGCACCCACTCACTCACGCTCAGTGATATAGATCATATCCACCTACTGAGAGAACTTATTGAAAGAACGAGAGAATATGATCTCCCATTATGTACGTCTTTTATCGATTATGAAAAGGTCTTTGATTCCGTGAACTTGTCAGCAGTTGCAACGGCTCTGAAATCCTGCGGTATTGAAGAACATACATTAAAATTATTAGTAACATCTATGAAAATGCAAGTGTAAAGGTTTGATGATTTGAGTATACAGCAGCAATAAAAATTGATAAGTGAGTGAGACAGGGTGACGTCATATCTCCCAAACTATTTAATATCACATTGCAAAATGTCTTTCAATCATCGGACTGGGAAAACAAAGGGATAAAGATGCATGGAGATTATTTAACTCACCTTTGTTTTGCTGATGATGCTGTCACTTTTGCAACTTCCTCTTCTTTTACAAGAAATGAAGATTTCACGATTAATGGGGAAAAGCTGGAGATAACTGATAACTATATCTACCTTGGACAGCAGATATCAAGCAAAGTCACATTGATGAAGAAATTAATGAATGTATAAAACTTGGTTGGAGAGCTTTTGGAAGAAGCAGTACAATTTTAAGAGCAACATTCCATTATGTTTTAAAAGAAAAGTGTTTAATCAATGCATCCTTCCAGTGCTTACGTGCTGTGCAGAGACGTGGACTTTAACTCCAAAAAGCATACTAAGATTTCAGACAACTGAAAGTAGCATGAAGAGATTCATGCTTGGTCTGCCCAGGATAAATAAGAAGAGTAACTCATGGATTAGGAAAATGTAAAACGTGGAAGACATCATAATCTGAGTAAAATCCCTGAAATGGCAATAGGCTGGACATGTTTCCTGGTGAACGGACCACCGATGCACAACCGAAATTCTAGACTGGATTCCAAGGGACAGGAAAAGACCCCGAAGAAGATCGTATTAGAGATGTTTGGACGAAATTTGAAAAATTGTGGGAGTTACATTGGGAAGACTACAGCAAGATGGACCGTTGCGGGCGAAACTTGGGGAGAACTTCTTCCAGCAGTGGATTGATAATGGTTGATTATATATATATACACTGCCGGAAAATTGGTAAGGACGGATGAAAATAGCAACGATAGCAACCATAAAATGGAAGGCAGGAAAATGTGGAAATTAGCATAAGTGCGGGATACAGTAAGACGTGTTGTGTGTATGCAAATTTTGGATTGCCGAACTTGTTCGTGACGTCATAGCGCTGATAAGAGATATAAAGGATTTGACGCGTATTGACGGTTGTTGTTCAAACGCAAAGTTGAAAGGGAAAGAATCAATTGACGAACTTGCAATTTTCAGTATGTCTTCCCGATATCACCTAGATGATTTTACGCGTGGCCGTATTATTGGCAAGATTGAAGAAGGGCGAAAAATAACAGATGTTGCCAGGGAGTTCGACGTCAGCCACAGTGTTGTTTCAAGGCTTTGGATATCATTTCAAACAAATGGAGAGTGTAGCAAACGTCACGGGGGAGGTCGTGTTCGCAGTACGACACCTGCAGAAGATCGGAACATAGTGCTATCAACAAAAAGACACTGGCGCAGCACAGCTAGTGAGGTAGCAAATCAGTTTATGACTGCTACTGGCAAGCGGATCTTCTGAAAGACTGTCGCCAGACGTTTGCATGAAGGAGGACTATACGCCCGCCGTCCTGTTGTGTGCATCCATTGTCCATACGTCACCATACCACCCGTTTGCAATGGTGCCATCAACATCGCAATTGGACTGATAACGACTGGTCTGCTGTCCTCTTCTCAAATGCGAGTAGATACAGTCCATCGTCTGATTGCCGACGACAGCTGATCTGGCGTGATAGTGGTACTGCATATTGTCCAGCAAACATACAGGAAAGGGTCCGATATCCGACATGTAGTGTCATGGTATGGGCTGGCATCATGATCAATAGCCGTACGTCCCTCTATGTGCTTCCAACTGTGACAATGACTGGCCAACGATACATTAATTATGTTCTGCTACCTCATGTTCGCATGTTCCGTGGTGCTGTCGGTGATAGATTCATTTTCATGGACGACAACGCAACATGTCATCGAACAGTCGCTGTCCAGGAGTGTCTTGAGAGCGAGGATATTCAACGCCTCGTATGTCCAGCACGTTCTCCAGATTGGAATCCCATTGAAAATGTGTGGGATGCTTTGGGGAGGAGTCTTGCTGGTCGCCAATGCCGTCCAATAAACAAGGACACCCTCATCCGTGCACTGACAGAGGAATGGGATAAATTACCCCAACAGCTGCTTGGTAATGTTGTGCAAAGCATGACACGACGTGTGGAATCTTGCATCGCCCTCCATGGTGGCCATATCCCGTATTGACATCTTACGCCGGAACGCCTGCGGACGGTAATTGCATTTTTTTCACGTGTACGTATTCTGCCCAAAATGGCCTGTTTGTACCTTGAACACGTTCCAAAGCCTTCTGGATTTCAGAGCACAATAATTTGTCTTTCTTGTAATGTCCTGGCATTCTGACATTTATTTATTTCACTTGGCATCCAACCACACTTACTTTTTTATGCGCTATATAGCCGTTTATGATCCGTCCTTAGCACTTGTCCAGCAGTGTATATATATATATATATAATTACTGAAATTATTTTTTTTAATGTTATGTTAAGAAATTAGGGACACTGCGATTTAAAGGAAAGTCTTCAAACACTATATACAAATTATTTAAATTTACTTGCAACTAGAAGCTTCAGACCCATAGAAACGAAAGTTGAGCCCTGTAAAGAAACGAAGCTAGTTAGGAATAAAGGTCTTGAGGTGATTGAATATTTGATTTAAAAAGACTTTCACTGATTACGTTGTACAGAAAGTGATGTTATTCACATAAGGAATGGTTAAGGAAATATCATCGCATATCTATAATAGATAAAACGTCCACATACAGAAATAGCTACTTACTCCAGCTAACAGCGAAAAAGTGTGTTATAGAAGTTAAGACATTGTGTAGAGAATGTTTCACCCACCCACAAACACACAAACACACACACACAGGAAGATATCGGAAACAAAAAGGATTTTCAAACTGAACAATTAGAAGATGTGATATACAGTATAATGTGATACAACATATATATTCGCCACAGCGGAACAGCTGTGAGTTACTTTGAAGAGAAAGTGGGTTAACATTTTATTTCATAAGGAAGATTTTCCTGCCAAATAAAGGTTTTTTCTAATGGATCGTTAAGATCGAATAGAGCTTTTCAAACGCACATACACTATATTGACAAAGGTCACCGGACACCTAGAAGAGAAATACAACATGGCATTTATTGTCATACATTAGTACGGTGTTGGTCCACCTTTGGCCTTAATGCATGCACTGACCCCTCGAGACATGCTTTCGACAAGGTTTTGGAACACAGCGATAGGTATGGGCTTCCATTCAGTTTGCTTAGTAGTTGGCCTTGGTTCCAAACTTCTTATGCGGCTCTCTAATTCATCCCATAGGGGCTCTATGGGATTAAGATCATGGCTCTGTGCTGGCCAGTCCACACACGATACGGAATTATCGTCAAGTCACGCCGTAACAGTCCTTGACTTATGGCTCGCTATATTATCTTGCTGGTACCAACAAGGCTCAGTTTCATAGTATTGCCACAGAGTTGGTAGGGCATAATTGTCCAAAATATCAAGGTATATGTGCTGGTTAACAGGTTTGTTTACGATAACCAATGGGCCGGGACCATGACACGAAAAACAATACCACACGAGTACACTCCCAGCTCCAAACTTGACCGTAGGAACAGTAGTACACTGTGGTAAATAGCGTTCCTCCGGCTGCCGCAATACCCACAAACGGCCATCAGACTGATGGATCGTGCATCTGGATTCATCAGTCAATAGGATCCGTTTCCATTGATCTATGTTCCACGATAAATGTTCTTTACACCATGCTAAACGACGAGTAGCATTCCGAGTGGGAATGAAAGGCTTATGAGCAGCCGCAAGATCACGGCCACCCATGGAATGAGGTTCTCTGTGAATGGTACGTGTACATACCGAGGTGCCAGCATTTTACTCACCTGTACACTGAGGTCTTGTGCAGTACTCCGTCGATTAGCTGTAACGACTCTCGTGAGTCTTTGACGTCCTCCATCTCTGATTTTCTTTGGTCTGCCGGTACGTTTTGCTGCTTCGGGCACGCTATGTGTCTTCCACTTATTCAGTACATCCAAATCCGTTGATTTTGGTATGTTAAACACCTCTTGGTTTCTCTTATGGACAACCTACTAATATAACACCCAACAAGCTTTCCTTTCTCAAAGTCAGTTCTCTCCCGCCGCGACAATTTCACTCAACCTCACAGTGCGATATCATCACGGTCAGCTGCAGGCTTGTTTTTATACCGTTCGCAGCTATTATTGCGCATCGTAACAACGCAGGGAATTCGTTCATTTGCTTTTGAAGGGCTGTTCGGTAAATTTTGCCAATATAGTGTACTGTGTATTCTAATGTTCTCTTGGGCAGAAGTTTGAATAATGGAAAAGTAGAAAATATGAGAGAATTATTTTTCAAAGTAAAATAATTTTTCAATTCATTATTCTTTAAATTATTGTTCGCAAGAAAGCTCAGCAAAAATAATTCTTAAATACATTTTCTCGGAGCAGCGATAGCGAAAAAAATTGTTTTTGGATTTGCGCCCCGCCCCGTAGCTGGAAAACTGTGCATTATTTAAATAGGATAATTATCATAATTATTACTGTAGTTAAAATGGCATACATGAAAACAATTTTCTATAGGACTTTTAGAAACCGATATAAATTTGAAAACGTAAATACACACTAAGATCAACTAGCGTCAGAACTGTGAACCACAAAAAAAAAAAAAAAAAAAACACGAGTGAATGTATATTATTTCACAAAGTGAATGGTATGCGACGTTGATACCAATTTCTAAATCCGATTTTTAGGAGCGCATACATGGAGGAAATCTAATTAAAAATGCGACCTCCCCCTGCAAAATAATCCTGAATTATTTTAAGGTGAAAATAAAGATAAAATGGTTTCGTAGAAAGTAGTATCTTCTTAAAAAACTAATTTTTTCATTCCTGTTCTTGTGGCATTGCTGCAAATATGCTGGAATCAGGAACGAGAGTTATGATTGCAAACGTAGACGTCACGAAAAATTTTAAATTATACGCAAAATATCCCGTGCTAGATATGCTGTCCGACAAAGTTTTTTTCAAATCCACTGTTACATGCCTAGATATCGACAAAATCAGATGTACATCTTCACTACCTGCGTAACTGGTGTATATCGTACTTCGAAACGAATGGAAAAAATGTGCAGACAATGTTTTTCGTATCGAGTTGTATCTGACCGTGAAGGGAACGTTTTAAATCGACTTTTCGCAAGCGCATATGCTGCTGAAAATACATAGCAAGTATAAATATACACTTACGTTAGTTAAATAGGGTGTAGACTTCTGTACGAAAATCACTTAGCAAGAGACAGATGAAAATTTATGGTGAATGTTGATGAAGTATGGATCTATCAAATCGACTGTAACAAAAAAGGTCGATTTATTATCGCAAAAAAACAGAAAAGGACTCCAAAACTTAATTCCAAGAATTCAAAGAAAGATTCAGTAAATGATTCATGATTATCGCTGGTTTCTCTGACAATTGGAAAATAAAGTTCAGAAAAGTTGAAAGCAATGTGAAAACCAATTCTACGTATTACCAAAATAATGTTTTAACTTCTATATTTAAAAAGGAAATACCATTCCTTTATCCGTATGGCCTTCAAAGAGTAGAAATACATAAAGTTGGCAGTCATACATGCAAATCTTCCACTCAATTTCTTGAAAAATGAAAAAAAAGTGACGGATATCAAGTCTAATCTTTCACCTCATATTCCTGTAAAGTCTCGTGATGTGTCGCCAATGGACTATTGCGCCTTCGAATTGATAAACAGAGAGCTTTCTAAATGCAGACCTAAAACAAATATTAGACTATGGAAAGCAGTGGAAGAGGGGTACAATAAAATACCTCTATAAAAAACTAAATAGATTTTGGAAGGCACTGCATTAGCGTAAGTTCCGCGGTGGAAGATCGAGTGTCTACCTTTTCATGTTTTTTTATATGTAGACTCCTTAAATCTCTCACAATTTACCTTTTTTGGTAAATTCCCGATCAGCCATCACACTTTCGTCTGGTATATAAGATTAATAAAAACGAGTAATAATTAAATGGCAATATTAAATTAAATTAATAAATTAAAACGAGTTGCTACTTGTTATTTTATTTATCAGCCTGTACTTGTACAACTTTTTTACTTATATTCTATGTATATTTTATAATCCTATAATAGCGAATAGTATAATGTTAAGTAAATAAGAAAACATGCTTTTATTAGAAACTTTAGTGTAAATGTTGGCCTTGTACTTGAAGTGACTAGGAGACTCTCAATATTGGGGTTGATATTGCTTATGCATAATCGCAGAGAACTTTGGAGGTTTTCTTTTGTTATCCTGTCCGAGTTTTTGACTTGTCGTGTTTCATCCTCAAAAAAAAAAAACAAAAAAAAAAACCTGTTCACACATAAATGTGCTGCCAAAAAGAGAAATTATTTTTCTTGCAAAGGCGCGTAAATTTGTATATTTTTCTTCCACCAAATATAATTTATAAAAATCCGTCAAAAAATGTCGTTACACTGTGATCTCAGAGATAAACCCTCCTGAAGATCAATAAGTTCCATCTGTAAGTTTCCTGGCAGTTTATGTACATCAGTATTCATCGGACGAGCAAATGTATAGCGAATGTACAGTCTTCATTTCGGAAGTAGGCAAACCTTGTAACAAATTGCTCTATTAGTGATTTCAGTTCATCTCCTTTAGAATTACACTGAAGAGCAATTGAAATAGAGACAGCTGGCGTTATGCAAATGTGGCGCTGTGGGCGGCCCTGTAAACGGAAACGACATGACGTATGCAGCGATCCGACAATACAAGGAGTGATGCGACGGGAATCAGTACGACTCGGACGCAGTATGGGTAAGACGAAGGATCCAAGCGCATTTGATCGTGGGCAAATTGTCGGTGCATGACGAATGGGTCACTCCATCTCGGAAGTCGTGCTGGCACTGGGATTTTCACGAGCAACTGTGTCACGGGTGCACCGTGAGTACATCGAATCCGGTAAACTCATCCCTGCAAAGGTCAACTGCCGTGAACAACAGCGTGTGGATGAGTGGGATTATCGTTGACTAGCTCGCATTGTAACAGCGGATAGACGGTCCACAGTGCAAGAAATCACTCGACAATTTAACGCTGGTCCACAAAAACGTGTGAGCAGCCACACCATCCAGAACCATCTCCTCGCTATGGGGTACAAAAGCCATCGTCCCACAAGGATACCGCTGCTGACCGCACATCACAGGGTGCAAAGATTAGCATGGGCGCGTGAACATCGCCACTGGACCCTAGACATGTGGAAAAATGTTGCTTGGACTGATGAGTCGAGATTCACGTTGGTACATGCCGATGGCAGGATACGAGTACGGCGGAAACCACATGAAGCGGTGAATCCGTCTTGCCAGCAGGGTACTCTTCAAGCTGATGGGGGTGTCATTCTTGTCTGGGGACTGTTTACGTGGACTGAAATGGGACCATTGGTACGTGTGATATCGTCCCTCACAGGTCAACGTTACCGGGATATCCTGGACGACCATTTGCTCCCGTTTGTGCGTGTTCAACATCCCACTGGGGACCTCATCCTGCAACAAGTGCCATCGCTCCCGAATTTTATCCGAATGGTTGGATGAACACTCCACCGACGTGACCTCGCTTCCTTGGCCAGCTAGGTCCCCTGACCTCAATCCCATCGGGCACATCTGGAATGCCATCGAGAGTGATGTTCGAGGCTCTGACCCCCCCTCCATCAAATCTTCATGAACTGTGGGAGCTCATTCAGGGATCGTGGATCGGTATGTCTTCCCAAAGCTTCCGATGTCTTGTTGAGTCCATACCGAGACGAATCGCCGCCGTCATCAGGGCGAAAGGTGGTGCTACACTTTACTAGACAGGTATTTCTAATTCAATTGCTCTTCAGTGTATATCTGAAATGTTTCAGTTGCTAGAGTAGGAAAATGGTAATTTTTGTGTATTAGTTGACATTCTCACAATTTTAGTTTATTACGAAAAGCTTTCACATGTCCATGCAGTTCATGCACCAACTGTCCTTGTTTTTGCAATTGAAAATTCAGGTCTTTAAAGTGTCCCGCGTCATCTACAAGAAATGTCAAATCACACAATCACTGATCACCTTTTATTTGGTTAATTGTGTTTCCTTTCATGCTCATAAAATCTGCATTGTCTTGTCTCAAATCATAGAATCGTTTTAACATTTTAGATTTACTCAACCACATCACTTCAGAATAATAAGACACATCATCATAATCCTAAAATAGGTCTTCCAAATAATCCTTAAACTGGACGGTGATTAAGTGCACGTGAATTAATAAAGTTAATACTACTTCCATAACATTCTTGAATTTAATCGATTTTGCAACCAAGTGTTGTTGGTGGATAATACAATGAAAATTTGTTAAATTTTCCGCCTGGATATTTAATTCTCTTCCATTAACTACTCCAATAAATCCTTCCCCTGCGCCAACCATTCCAGGGGCTTCGACAGTGCATATTCCAGTTAGTAAACTCCATTTCAGCCCAAAGCTTCTGAAAATTGTGTTGACTGCTTCAAATATGTCTTCACCGGTAGTTGTTAATTTTTGCGGCTGAAGAGTCAATAACTGTTTGTGAAGTTGAAGATCACGTCCACTCCTCGAATAAAGACAGCTAGTTGTGCTGTGTTGGAGGCTTCTGTACTTTCATCCATAGTAATTGAAAAGGCTTCAAATTGAGTAATCCGCTCTTTCAAATTAGTTTTAGGGTCATCAGCCATCATTTGTGCCCGTCGAACAACAGTAAGTCTCGACAAACTAATTTTCTCGAAATCTTTTCGCTTGTCATGACATATTATACATGTATTTGCAACATCGAGCAGACACTTTGAGAAATTTTCCTTCACCAAATGACTTTATAAGGCTATGCAATTTTTTGCTTACCACAAACCTAGCTATAACGAAGTAAATTTCTCCGTCATTTTTATCCGCGCCAGGATTCGAACCTGGGTCCCCTCATTCCGGAATAAGTTGCTCTACCAATTGAGCAACGCGGACGTTTGTTCTGACTACTATCTGCCTTTATGTCGTGTGCGTCCTGCTGGCAGGTACGTCACATAGCTTTAACAAAATTATCGTGCTGCGTCCTTTGTTTGTTGAACATTTGCTGCTGAATATCCATGTTCCTTAACTTCTGTATTTTGTCTTGTCGCATTAGTTCTTCAACTTTTTCGTGATCAGCATGTCGTGAAATAAAATGTCTGTTCAAGTTATATTCTTTAGGTACAGATATAGATTCAGTCAGTTCACAGCAAACATACAAGTAAACGTTTACCCACGATAAATAATTAATCCTCCGTCCACATGCCTTGAAACAGACGACACTCTGCATCCCCTCTCCCCTCCCCCACTTTTTTTGACATAACCCTCGACGTTATCACAATATGTATATCGATATTATTCAGAATTAAAATTTACGTGCACGTCGCGCGAAATAACTTTAAACAGTAGCAGGCACAGAACAATGCCCACGCGTAGCGTACATGCAGAGCAAACGAGTCTGAGTGAGATAGCAAATTCCGCTACTGCCAGCATGCAAGCGAGAGAAGAGGAAATGGAGAAAATGGAGACCAATGGTGTTACGAAGCCACCCCTGCTTCTTAACACCATTGGTCTTTATTTTCGAAGAGCCGAATGGTAATCTGGTTTAGGACGGGATTTCCCTTGCTCGGCGCTCAGCTGAGAGAAATCTGTCGGAACTGACTATATTTTCGTTAGAGTTGGTGCGTGTTTCTCTCTCTTTCTCTCCTTAATACCCCCCCCCCCCCCATTCGGAAAGGAGGGAGGCAATGGAAATTCTCCTTTCTCATCGTGGTTTGCGAGCGGACATAATTTTCTTAGCGAATTTATGTCTACACTACTTTATCTAGTTGTCGTGAGTGACACATCTTTACTTGATAAACATTTTTTATTTTACGGCTGTCCTTTATTTTCAATTGAGCGTTAAGGCTTGCGATTAAAAAACTTAGCGGGGACGGATCGTCGGCCGAGGCTTGTCTATGTGTGTTCTAGAGTAACGTATAACCGAGATTTCACTGTATACATGAAAAATTGGTACTTTACTCAAAAGATAAAAACAAGCCGGAAAACCACAAGAGATATATATTGATGATCAGTGTACACTCATTGTCATAAAAATCCGGGCACCAAGAAGGAGGCGTCGGATTGAAATGATATTTCAATAGTTAGATAGTACATACCAAGGGCAGAAGTGATAACAATATCACAGCAACAGTACATTTCCCGCGGACATATGGTACACATTCCGGTCAGCGTTAGTATCGCGTCGGACCGCCTCGTGCTCGGATACATGCGGTGATACGGTCCAGCATGGAGTCAAAGAGACACCATATGTTATCCTGGCACAGATTGGCCCACACTTCTTGCAACTGACGTTCTAAATCACAGACACTGGGACATGGAGAAAGCTGACGTCCCATCTTGCCCCACACGTGCTTGATGGGCGAGAGATCAGACAATCTGGCAGGCCACGGAAACGTCGAAGCATGACGTAGACAGTCCCGGGAAACCCGAGCCACGTGCGGACGGGCGTTATCTTGTTGGAAAATTACTCCGGGCCACCCCTCCAGGAAAGGCAGCACATGGGGCAGCAGGATCTATTGTACGTAGCTCTGGGCTGTCAACGTCCCTTGGATCACTGCGAGGGAAGTCCGGCTGTCATACGCGATGGCTATCCAGGCCATCACGTCGGCAGTTTGGGACGTGCGTCGCTATACAGTAAGGTTGAGATTGCAGCGCTCACGTGCGGGTCTCCACACTCTGACACGGTGGTCGTCCGTTCCAATACAGAAGCGGGATTCGTCGCTGAACACTATACGTCGCAAGTCCGTAGCATTCCACGTTGCTCGCTGCTGACACCACTGCATTCGTAGCCGCCGATGGTCAGGTGTTAATGGCAGAAAACGTAAGGGCCGTCGAGAGTGCGGATTAGCCTCTGCCAGGCGTCTGGAAATGGTACTGGCGGACACGGCAGTTTCTTGTACAGCTGCCACATGTCTCTGGATATTGTACAAGAACGTCGATATATCTGTGCGTGTCGCTTGAACGATCCCACGGTCCTCTCTGCTGGTGGTGTAGCTGGGTCTTCCAAAGCCACTCCACCGTGTCTGTGTGCATTCCCGTGACCATTGCTCCCAACACGATCGCACCGAACTGTCTGATCGATCCAAATGGCAGCCGATTCGGCACGTCTGCCACCCTGCCTCTCTCATCGCGACGATACGGCCTAGTTCAAACTCCGTCAGTTACACGTACGCATATCTACGGCGGCACTTCGGTATGTCTATCGCTTAGGGATCTCACCTGACTCTTACTGTGCACTTCGGCAGGTATGTGGAGTCCCCTGCGCGCGCCTTATATGCCCCAAAGATTGCGATTTCTGTCTGCTTTGCCCGTAGCTATTCGTTGAGTTTCGCGTTAATCGCACGATTTTTTCTTGGTGCGCGTTTTTTTTTATGCCAATGAGTGTATATAGTAATTGATTTTCACTGTATTTTGTGCGACACAAAGAATATGGTATTTTAGTTAGTGAAATATGGTGAAAATATCACTGGTAATTGTAAAAATATATTCTCCAAACCTCTCGAAAACCTTGTTTGTGCCATAATCTGCTTTGCATTAATCAGTCAGTGCGTGTACGCATTTTTTTAGTAGGCAGTTGTACTACCATTATGTGGTACATTACTACTAAATAAATAGCTGAAACGTAGGTAAATGCGATTTTTTTTTCTAAGCAACCAAACTTCGAGCTTTAATGTACATCCACACAGTAGTAATCAATATATTATTAAGCATTTGTGTTTCAATCCGAAAAAAAAAAAAACACACCCTGTACTGTTATGAAAACGAATTCTTATTTCCTCTGGTCGTGAATATTTGCGGTTCGTTTACAATATCGGTGTGTATATTTTCGTGGAAAGGAATTATCCTACATATTTGAAAATGTTGTACTCACATCCTGCTATTGCTTTGTTCCGTGTTCTTTCCTTTTATTCAAAAGTTTCCCGATTAACGTGAAATGAGGTACAAGTGTATAGCACAGTAGTTGCTAGTAAAATATTTTTGTTGTTACACACGTTGCTTGAATTGCGTTGAAATCATTTAGATATTGTGCCGTGATCACTGTTCGAAAATATTTATTTATCCTACTCTGTATTTGATATGACTTAACTAATTGGAGTGAAATTTACTTTCGCGGAAAGGTGCCTGAAAATTTCAGACATATGTTTTCGCATAGGTTTCCCGCTTTCAAGTTCAGACAGCAGCACGGACGTGGAAACAAATGTTGTGTCTGTTTTTGGAATGTGATTACGTATATAACTTTTATAATTTACCACTTTAAAGCTAAATATACTTCTAGCAAATTCTAAGAAACAAATTGGAGCACCTTTAAATAAGTTTCAATTTTAATACTTTTCCAGAGCAACGGGATATTTGAAATTGGTGCCTTTTTCACTCTTTCTCTCTTAAAATGTTCAAAACCGTTCAACGAAATAATAACGGAAGTCCGTATTCCTTTGTTTTGGGTAAAAACGGTGTTTCTTTTCTTTCACATTACTCCATTTGAAGAGTTTCATTTAAAACGCTCAGCCATCAAGAATCTATGACTTAAGTAAAATTCACTGCAGCAATTTATAAATTCAGATTTTGTGAAATGAAAATACGTTGGCGTGTGAGAGTTGCCTTTATTTGCCTTATGAAACCAATATCCTTTGAAGATAGCAAAACTGCCAGGGAAATACTTTAACGTTGTTCATCTGAAGCAAACTTGAGTTTATCGAAGTCTCGTATGTAGATTTGCTTAGCACTATCCATTGATGATTGGTAGAGACGAAAATCATCGCTCTTGGACATTATTGATTTCTGGAGGAAAGTACGCAAGTATGCGTTCTCTTCTTTCAAAACGTTTAGTTCCTCTTGCAAGACTAAGAGCTTGGTTGCTTTCTCTTTGGGATCTTCGTAATCCATGGCAAGCGCCTTTCCAGCTCTTTTCATGGTATCTTGTCTCTGCTTCAGTTCAACCATTTCGGTCTTTTGGCCCATGCACTGCAGCTCAGCTTCGTAAAGACGATCAGTAATATCCTCTAGTTTACCGTTCAAAGAATCTACAAGTTCCTGTAGTTGCTGACTCTCCTCCATAGCAGTGTGCCATAGTTCCTTGTATTTCTCGCACTCTCTCCTGAAGTCTTCTGATTCTTCTTCTTTGGTGTTTTCTGTGAGGGTTTCAGAATCCTCAGCCATATCACGCTTCAGGTTTCTCAAGCGCCGTCTTGCTTTGTAGAGTATACTACTGCCGGTTTCCAAAAGTCCTTTGTTTCATCCTTGTGTACTCGGAGAGATTCAATCAAATCTTCGTCGTCTTTCTGTTTTACATTTAATATCTTAATCTCTTCTTGCAAAGATCTAACCTCTTCTGACAGAACTTTGCATCGTGCATTTGCAGCAGAGTACATACTGCTAATGTCCTTATAGTCTTTAATTAGGACGTCCACTTCATTCATGTCTTCGTCGAAGAGATCTCGTTTATCGGCATACATGTTATGAAGCAAATCTGATTGGCTGTTTGTAAGATGGTCGCGAGTGCAGATAATGTTCTTGGACTCAATGTGCTTCTTTCGACGCCATCTCTGAAAGATGTTCTCCGGAACGGTCGTCTTCACTCTCTCCTGCATAATTTCGTCCTCCAGTTTTCTGCCTTTGATTCCCAAGAAAAATGTCTGCAAACCTATCTTGCGCCGCGTTTCGCGTTTTACCATACCGTTGAATAAATTAACTTGAGCTTTTAATTGTCGTATCTCGTCTTTGGCTTCATGAAGTAAGAATGAAGTATGGCGAAGTTTACTCTTCAAATCTTGGATTGTGTGGTGTTCTCTGGCAGAAACGGGAGCTTTTATAGGAACAACGGAAGCATAGCGTTCAGAAAGCATGCAAGGTGAGTAATGTCCCTTATATTTATCTGGATCTGGATCGTCTTCATCCAAGCCTTTCCATCCCATGCGCCTCCTGTGCAGTTTTAACTGCCTGACACGTTGCATGTACTCCTGGTTTTCTAACCCTTTTCCTGCCATTTTGTGTTCTTTCTGTAGGAAGCGTATGCTCTTGTGTGAAATTACTCAATGACAGCGTGTCTGCCTGAGAATCTAAATGTATTTATTAGTCTACGTTAGTTTATACGCTTTTTTTTAGGAATTATCATTAAAAGCCGTCGAAAACTTTATAGATGAGATTGCAATGATGGCATTGTTCCCAAAAAGATACATTCATAATTATAAATGAACAATGAAAAAGGGCATTTTTGCAATATCCGAAAAAAAATATTTCCTATGAAATGAACGTTTTATTTCCAAGAAGTACAAAACATCTTTCTGCAGGCATATTGTTCCAAACGGAAAGAAAATTATCGTGTTTATTACTTAGGTAAAAAGTAACCTACACTTTCAGCATCTAAAACTATGCCACAAAAACTGCGCTTTCTTCACGATTAAAAATGCACCGTGGGTGTTGGTAATGCTTATTTATTTTAATTTCAAAGTCATTTTCAAACCCACAGACAAGGTGAACTTTTATGGTTTCAAAGATTACGCCGAAGACATGGGGTCTTTGGATTACCTTGTTGACTTTATTTGCGTTTCAGAGACTTGGTTTAATAGTGTGGATCAACTTACTTGTAATGTACCGGGTTTTCGAACTTTTTCTGCTTCTAGATCAGGGGGTAGGGGGAGGGGTGCTGTTTTTGCTAGGCGCTCCATTTCACTTTCGCGGATTGATAAATATACGGTTATAACTGATAATTATGAGTTTATTACTTTAGAGACTGAAAATACCAATAATAAGTGCAGCTTATCGCCCTCCGTCTGGAAATCAGTCAGTTTTTCTTAATTTCTTTCACAGTTATTTGGAGGATGTCAATCAGAGTCGCAAGGCGTTATATTGTTTAGGTGATTTTAATATTGATATGACATCTACTAATAGCATTTCATATCCATTCAGTGATATCATAGGGCTTTATGTTACCGTCTGAAGGAACACAAGACTTACGTACGGAACTATGAACTCAAAAAGTCATCAATAATCCAACATTATCCCAAAAATAACCATAAACTTTTGTTTAAAAACACCACGCTTATTAATAAACCTAATTCGACTATCAAGCTTATTGTACACTATATTGACAAATGTCAGCGGACACCTAGAAGAGAAACACAACATAGCATTTATTGACATACATTAGTACGGTGTCGGGCCACCTTTGGCCTTAATGCATACACTGACCCTTCTAGACATGCTTTCGACAAGGTTTTGGAACACAGCGATAGGTATGCGCTTCCATTCAGTACATAATGCTGCCGCTAACTGTTGCTTAGTAGTAGGCTTTGTTTCAAACTTCATATGCGGCGCTCTAATTGATCCCATAGATGCTCTATGGAATTAAGATTAGGGCTCTGTGCTGGACAGTCCACACACGATACGTAATTATCGTCAAACCATGCCGTAACAGTTCTTGCTTTATGGCTCGGTCCATTATCCTCCTGGTACCTACAAGGCTCGGTTCCATCGTATTGCCACACAGTTGGTAGGACAGAGTTGTCTAAAATATCGTGGTAGAAATGCTGGTTAACAGGTTTGTCCATGTCAACCAATGGGCCCGAACTATACCTTAAAAAACACCCCCAGACTAGTACACTGCCAGCTCCAAACTTGACCGTAGGAACAGTACACTGTGGTAAATAGCGTTCCCTGGCTGCCGTTATACCCACACACAGCCATCAGACTGATGAATCGTGTATCTGGATTCATCAGTCCATAGGACCCGTTTCCATTTATCTACGGTCCACGATAAATGTTCTTTACACCATACTAAACGACGAGTAGCATTCCTAATGAAGATGATAGGCTTATGAGTAGCCGCACGATCACCGTAACCCATGGAATGAAGTTCTCTGCGAATGGTACGTGTACATACCGAGGTTCCAGAATTTTTACTCACCTGTACACTAAAGTCTTGTGCAGTACTACGTCGATTAGCTGTAACGACTCTCCTGAGGCTTGGACGTCCTCTATCACTGATTTTCTTTAATCTGCCGGTAAATTTTGCTGCTTCAGGTACGCCATGAAGCAGCAAAACGTACCGGAAAAACAGTACATCCAAAACAGTTGACTTGGGTATGTTTAAACGTCTCTCGGTTTCTCTTATAGACAACCCACTAACATAACACCAAACAATCTTTACTTTCTCAAAGTCTGTTCCCTACCGCCGCGACATTATCACTTAGCTTCAGTGGGCGATATGATTGTGGTCAGCTACAGTGTTGTTGTTATACCGTTTGCAACTGTACTGCGCATCTTAACAACGCAGCGAGTCAGTTCATGTGCTTTTGAAGGGGTGTCCGGTGACTTTTGTCAGTATAATGTATTAGAAGCTTTGCACCTATACGCGAACTGTTCACGGCTTGTCAATGACATGACGTCTACTCCATTTCTTTCAACCGCGTAGAAACAACTTTTCAAAATCCGCGACCATCAGAAGTCTGATGATGTCACAATGATTTAAATGTTTACGCCCCATTCGTCCTGATGATGCCGAGCCAAACGCTCTGCGAAACTATAGTCGATGTTAATAAAATATTTCTTTGTGGATAAACTATGATAACGTATTCTATCTCAAGATCACAAGTGTGTAGTCTTAAATTATATACAGTGTAATGCTTATGTTATTATCTGCAGTTGCTGCTGAGCTTGAAGTCGATGGCCTGTGAGTTATGGCAAACAGTGGTCAATGACACGAGAAGTAAGAGATTCAATATTCCAGTCCATATGAATGTCCATTTCCTTCGTGGAGTCGACAGGTGCTCAAGATGTGCTCGTTCGGCATCGCAATAGCTTTCTCAGTGTTCGGGATTGGTAGTTAGGGGTTTCTTGGGTTCACAGATTACCTGTTCTGGCAGTCATTTTAGTTTACGCTGCTCCTTTCTGCGCTCAACTTCGCATTTTCGTGGCAGTTCGATGTTTCTCCCGCTTATTCTACAAAACAGCGAAAAAAATGATAATAAAGTACAGTTATATTACCATTTACTCTTATCGCTAACAGGTGCAATTGTAATGTTTTCAATTCACACGAGTAGTCCACTGTGTTCTGATTAATTACATATCAAAATCAATGTTCAATCACTTTTAGTTCAGAAGTATTGAAAACGAAAACAAAAGTATACTCGCGGCGCAGAGCATAGAAATTACGACCCACTTCGCCGCTCTGTCACGAACTGGCATTGATTCGCAGGCTCCACCACTTATAATAGTCACTAAATATCATATATGTGCTATCAAACGATACTAGCGCCATTGCCACGACCCCGATAACCCCGGAGTTATGGCGAGTTGTAATCGGTCACACAATTATGTCGCGTCCATTGCTGATCTGTATACCATAAGACGTACTTCTAGGTCAAACCAGTCTATCGTATCTCACTAAGGGGGGATCGCTGAAATAGGAAGGAAATAATTAAGACATAATAAATATGAAATGTAAAAATAAATTTTAAAAAACTTTCTACTGGTGACAAAAATTAGATTTCATAGAAGAATAGAAACGTTGGATAATATATCTGTATACGAGAGTAGAAGTATTCATTCATTGCAATGTGAAAGCCTACGTAGATATAAAATTTAAGTTGTCTTTTAAATGCCACATATTACGTTCCTCAGACGAATGGGAATGCTATCGACAATGTCTGATAAAAATGAAGAAATGGTAAAAGTATCCATTTTTATGAAATCTTTCGCGCACCTTAATGCAGGCTACAGATAACGATAATGCTGTTCGGAGCTTAAGGACAAACAGGAAATTTGATGATTACAGAGCGCATTTCGGTAAAAAAGAAAATGCTAACATATCCACAGTAGTGCAGTGTGACGTACAAAGACATTCCACGATGCGTAGCCCCGCACGCGAATTTGCTCTGAGCACGTGGGAGCGGCCAGGGAAATATTTATAGGCAGGAGGGCCAAGTCGTGTCTCATATCAGTTCATGTGTTTCACAAACGGAACGAGGAACTCTGTATCTTAAAATAATAATATCAGATAATATCTTAGAGTTCTAGTAGATATTATATGCATGATTTTTTTTACTGAAGGTTTAACTACCACCGTGAGCTTCTCAATGGGCTATAGTATAGTATTATTATATCTCAGAATACTCGCAACTATTATTATATCTGAGAATACTCGCAACTATTATTATATCTGAGAATACTCGCAACTATTATATGCATGATTTTTTTTTTGATTGAAGGTTTAACGACCACGATCATGATCATATGTAGAGGATTTTAGGAAGGGAGGGTTTTGCCCCAGGTCTTAAACAACCCTTAGAAATAGGAAACTACGAGATTTGGGTTAGAGCGCCCGATAGGAAAGTGACACGGAAGCGAAGCAGAAAGGGGTGGGAGACGCCCTTATTTATTACCGGGGGCCAGTACCTGGGGTCCGACGGCTTCCCGTGCTCATCCGACGCACAGCGGGTATTTAGTGAATCGAGCGTTCGTACCTGCCTGTGACCGAACCTGAGGCCCTTCCCGTGGCAGCCACGAACGTTGCCCACTCGGCCACCCGTGGCCTAACGACCACGATGAGCAACTCAATGCGCTATAAGTAGTCGCCCGTCCCTAATTTAGGACCACTGGTTACAAAGGAGGGAGAGATCCAGATCCGTAAGACAAACAAAACATCCAAGCCTCACCGGCATTCGAACCCGGATCCTTTCTCAGACGAATGGTCATTAACCAGCGCTTAGACCACTGCGCCCCCAGGGCGGCATGCGTGATTTTACAGGAGGCTGCATTATCGCCAACCTCGAAGAAAACTGGATTGCGAGCGATGTGCATAGAGTGTTTGGAGTAGCTCACAGCATAGTTTTAAGGCTTTTATCAGCGTTCAGAAGGCACATAACTGCAGCTAAACTCTTTGCTGTAAGTTCTCCCACCTGCACGGACCAGCGGGAAGACAGTTATAATGGATTAGCTTTATTTTCTTTCCGCTAAGCTAATTCATATGAATGATTCTCTTCGTACCAGCTAGCTAATGATATACTTGTACTAAGCTTCAAAATAGCGAATTCAAAAGGGTGTTGTCACTAGTTAATTACGAACGTAAACAAAGTCTTAACGCTGGTTATTTATGGTAAATAAATGTTATAAACCTAACAGCCAGACAGAGGTCTGACAAAAACTATGAATTGAGAAAGACTAACTTACGGTCAACTTCTTTATTATAAGACTCTTGGTCAACTAAGGCACACACACAACTTGTTTTACACTAATGAAGAATCTCTCCTCATAACAACACAATCTCTCCTCGTATTACAAACGCTCTCCGTAAACAACAACGCTCTCTCATAACAACAACAAAAGCTCCCCCTAAGTCTCGATGAACGCGCCTATATACTAGCTACCACCACGTCATGACTTACACTCATTGCCAGATCTCATTCATCGGGTGAAATAATATTTCGTTCAGTAAGAAGATAATTTACATAGTAAAATAAAATAACCAGAGATAGTAAAATCAAAAGGAAAGTGAATATAGAGTATACGTTACACAGTTACCTGGACATAAATAGAAAAACTGCGCCAGAAACGTACTATGAGCTTTTTTCCGTTCGCAATCACACAAGCACCCGTGTGCGAGTTACCCCACAATCGTCTTAAGACGTAGCAGCAGGACTGCATGATTAGAAACACATTTTCTGTCTACCATTATCATTGGGGTATCTTTCAGCCTGCCATTAGTGGCGCATGTCCATAGTTGACTGGTCTTCTAGTCAATTGGCCGAGGTAATGTTCACAGATGAAAACCGTTTTAATATTTCGTCCGATTCCAAGCAGCAATTCATCTGAAGGGTACGTGGCGCTACGTAAGATACTACAGGAATATCGGTATAAAAGGGTCAGAAATGGCTATCGGAGCGTTATGGAGCGGGCCGATAGTCAAAGGGCAGTGGTACTGCAACGACATAATTATACCCCACGATCATCTGTTCGTGTCATTGTGGGCGTGCATTTCAATGAAATAAATTTATGGAGGATAACACCCGTCTTAACCACACAACATATGTAGATGAAGTATTCGCTAGTGACGATATCTGTCTTATATCGTCATTAGAAGATGATAAGGCAGTCCACTCATCTTTATCCAATCGACCTAGAATGGAGCACTCCGGGAAGATGTGTTGCGCAACGAAATACCCTACTCAAAACCTCTACGACGAGTATACCTCACCAAAAACCGGTATGACAAGTGTAGTATTCTATAGTGCAATATCTCTCACCAAAATGCTCTAGCAAGAAAGTCTACCATGACTCTCTATCAGGAGTGTAACACTTTACCCTAAGATATCCCAATCAGCTTCGTGATAATCTTGACACAGAGGTACCAAACCCGCATTGTTACACCAAGTTAATGAACTTAGAAACTACATCCGTATGTTTTTATTGGTGTAGGAAAAAATTGGTATAGCCGAGCTTTCACCCAATAACGTTTAATCAGCCTTGAAAAATTCATTTGTTAAGGCTGATTAAAATCTAACTGATGTGGAGAGAATCAACAGTGATCGCTAACACTTGAAAATACGAGTATATATACCTACATATACTACTTACTTTAAGTTTACATTGTTCAGAACAGGGAAAGCTCAAGAAAAAATGCCAACAAGGGAAGTATAAAACATAATTAAAACTCGGTTTTGACGTTTCAAGAAATCCGAGAACAGAGTGTGCAGGTCACGGAAAACAGTATCGTTGCATGCGGACGTCGTTGTGAGAATTTCAACAGATTCTTTGTAGGCGGTCTCAATGTGGGTGGTGTATGGTGCTATTTGTTTGTATCTTGTCCACTGTGGTATTGCATTTCTTAGGCAAACTTCTCTGGAGAGGCCAGAGTTGAAGGCCTCATTTCTCACGTTCCTCTTGTGCTCTGTCACTCTGGCACCAGATGATCTTTTAGTCATCCCTATGTAGCACTTTTGCGTTCCATCAGGATATTCTACTGGAATGGAGTAAACACCAGCTTTTTGTTTAAGTCAAACTTCTCACAATTTGTACATTATGGTATTATCATGAAATTTGCACATTATGTATATGTACTACTTTTGTCCGTGTTAAATATAACTAAGTAATAACAGTAGCTACTCTGCATAGATGTATATATTTAACATTGCATGTACTTTAGTTTTTCATTAAGGTAACGTTGGAAAGGTTGCTTGCACCCTGCATGCCATCGAATCCCATAAACCCTGAAGGTGTTCTCAGTGTTTCTGTACAGAAACGTTGGGAAGTTTCTTTAGCTAGTAGTAGCTACACAGAATAATGTTCAGAGGTTCGACGACAGAGCAAAGTACTGGTTCGGACCGACAAATGCTGCGTCCCACTAAATCCCAGAAATGATAGATGGGGTTCAATTTGGAGTAGTTTTACGGCAAAAGAAACTGCAAAATACTTGGAGATGTCCCTTGCACAATTTTTGTACAATCCGAGTCTTCTGAAACCGGATGTTGTCTTTCTGAAAGAATGCAGTGTCATCCGGCTGCACTGGCACCATACAGGCAACACTTGGCCAGAAGCAATGTTTGGCAGCATCAGGTGGTCCGGAGACGAGAAAATGCGCGACGGCACATTAGGCCAATCCACCGTAGCATGATATGACGGCGAGACCCCTGTTTCTTTCCAACAGTACCGTCAGGACGCACCTTTTTAACCCGTAATTCCCCGAATAGGTACACTTCTACAGCCATATTGTGGCTCAAACTTAGGCACATTCGACTAAGCTACTCTTTACTAATCGTTTGACTCCAATCACGGGGCCACTGGATGCGGAGCTGTCGTTGACAGTGTTTTAACTCCCAGAATAGGCTTCAGAGTTCTAAGTCGCGTTAGCTGGATTATTTCCATGGAAACATTGTCGCTGGGATCTGGCTGGATCTGTTGTAAATTAAGGGCTCGTGGGCCATATTATGTCCTCAACAGCATCTGTCATTCTGAGTTCGCTTGAACTGTTAACCAGTGGCGGTTCCCCTTCCAGACACATTGCGTGGATGTGTCCGTTTGTATCCCACTTTGGACAATTACTGTCACATCGCCCAAAGGCTGCCGTTGGAAAACAGACAATTCTTACGGGTGCTGAGACATCGGCATCCGTCTATCCCATGCCGTTAATAGCTTTCCATTTAAATTCCTGCTAGTCTTTCTTTTTCCATAGCGTATGCACTTCGCGCCGGCAAATCGACGCTACCTGGATTTGCCGGTCAGGAACATCGCGCTGCATTATGCGGGACCTTTCCAGTTGTGGGAACTGAGCTGATGATAACAATCTAATCCATGAATGTACTTGTAATAGAAAAGTATGACACAGCTTCTGATTAATTGGACCTGAATTAATGAGAATGAAGTTTTACGAAACATGTAGCTGGAGCTGCAAATGGTATTTTAGAAAACGATCGACGTGGATCCGGACATGAAACTGTCTTAATATCATTAATGCGGCAAACGAGTTTGATTCCTCAAAAATAAAAGAAACGGGTATCGCACTTTTAAGAACATAGTTTTCATTTATTGAATATCATGTTTCACACTGGTCGACTGTTAAGGCAAAAAGACGGATGTGCTACTCTGTTACTTCTGCCGTAGCATGTCAGCGAAGAATGACACACCAAAACAAGAATAGTGCAACAAAGGCCTATACTTGTTGTGGTCCAACAAACAGTTAAGAAACTCTAATGAGTATAAGCGCTCATTCGTTCCTAATTAGGGGGTCACTAGTTCTAGGAAAGAGAGCGAGCCAACGCCATTAGGGAAGGGAGAGAGCCAACGTCTAGGAATTCAGCCTTAACCTCCATTAGATTAGTAGTCTGAGACTGTTCTGTCTGACCGCTTGGCTACTGGGACGACTTAGTTTCCATAAGGAGGCGGTATGGATACACAAAAAAGGTTCCTTTAATTTTGTTGACAAAGCTGCAGAAAGTTGTGAGTGTTGCACATTGCATCCGAAATCAGCTGCAAGTTTTACCCAATTCTCTGTACAAGAAATAAAGAATGACACTCAAATATTTTAGCCTGAGCATTTTTTTCTTTGTATGCTGTTGGCCATTAAAATATTCGCGCTCAGAAAGATTCTGCGTACCGGTATGTAGATTGATAGGTGTATGCAGGCAGGTGGGATATCCAATCAGTTGTTCATTCAACAAATCGCTTTAAGTGTGCGAGAGATAAAACGGAAAACACGGGTTGCTGAAGCCATATTGACCGCCCTGGTGGCACCATGGTCTAAGCTCTGGCTTATGACCGTTTGTCCGTGAAGCGTTCGGGTTCAAATCCCGGTGAGGCACGGATGTTGTGTTCGCCTTACGGCAATGGTCCTTTCTCTTCCCTGTAACAAGTGACCTTAAGTTAGGTACGGGCCACTGCTTATAGCACATTGAGTTGCTCACCGTGGTCGCTAAACCCACAATAACAAAACAACAAAACATAAAAAGCCATATTGTGTCTCGTGCTGCTGGTCATACGCAGCAAAGCAACTGAGTGTTGAGGGCTGCTACAACATACCAAAGAACTGAATATTCCTCGTAGATCTCGTCACCGAATTCTATTTCCTGCTGCAATCGTTTGAGAGAGGAAAGTTCGTAGACCTCCTTGGGCGAATCACCAATTTCCAGCACATGTGCATTAGTATGTCTAAACAGTAAGACGTTGTTTGTAACAGGGGTTACAAGAATGCGTTGTCAGTGGCCGTAGCGGGACCGGTGCAGTGAGGCGGATGTCATCACACAGTGATTGACGTATTAGTCTCTAGACAACTGGTGTGTTACAAGCTAATTCAGGGAGCATTTGACTGGTTATCAAACGTTAATGACTCGTACAATGAATCAAAGACTTGCAGAGGAAGGTATGCGCTTACGGGCGCCACTGTGGCGACTTTCAGTTCGGGAATTTCCGAGATCAATTAGAGTTTCGTCGTGATAGAGCTACGTGACGACATGAATGACACTATGTCGTGTTCACCGATGAGTCTTGTTTCCCCTTCAATGCCGATCGTGGATTTCACCTCTAGGAACGACGATGCCACAGGGATGATCCGATGCGGTCCACAGGCAGCACACTGCACACCAAACAGGCATTCTTATATGGGAAGTCATTTGTTACGATATTTGGTCATCTCTGATTGTCATTACGTGAACAGTGGGGGCACAGAGGTACGTAGATACCGTTTTAAGCCCGTTCGTTTGCCATTTCTTGGTGGTACGCAAAGAGACCTTTCCGTAACTAGATGAATCTCGTCAAGACACTGCTAACATCCCTGGGACGTGCCTACAATGGATTCATATACTTCCATGCCCAGCGATATCTCCAGACGTGTCACATGTGGAGTATGTATGAGAACTCATTGGACGACGCTTTCCAATGTCTCTTTGGCCGGCGCTGATACTTCTGAAATACGGGACCATTTGAAATTACGTGGTTTTTATAAATGTAGGGCTGAGTCACTCCACCCTGAGCAGTGTGTCTGGTTGTATGAAACAACATGATGGCCACGCAAGGTATTGACTGTTGTAACACGATCCTATCTTGCATCATGTCAAATTAATGCATCACCTTGGAAATAAAATTCTTCGTTACGATGCTTGTCCACCTGATATCCTATACGAGGTGTGATCAAAAAAGTATCCAGACAGGTTGCTTAAGTTCGGAAACTTGCAACACAGCAGGAAGCACTTTGGCACAGGTTGACCATGGAACCTATTACGCATGTGCTGTGAGTTACGTCTCTCTTGCTCGTCCTGTTTTTCGTGTGGGAAGCTGTTCGTTGCATTTGTCATGTGGTAAAAAAATTGATCAAGTATGTTTCGAAATAAGTTTCGCAAAGTTTTTAACAAAATATGAATTGGCAGCAGATTTTGTCAAAAACTTAGCCAAACTTGCATAGACACAAATTACAGACAGTCTATGGGGAGGATTCTATGAGTCATGCATAAGTTTATGAGTGGCATAAACGTTTTAAAGATAGTCGTGAAAGTTTTGAGAGTGATAATCGGTCTGGGAGGCCCGCAACCAACAGGAGTGAAAACAGTGTCAAACTTGTGCGCACAGCTGTGCGAGAAAATCGCCGAATCACAATTCGTGGGTTACCTGAAGACTTCAACATTAGTTTTGGTTCGGTCATTTGATTCTTACGGGAGAATTGGGTATGAAACGCTTCTCAAAAAAATTGTGCCAAAATTGCTTTCACTTGACAAAAGCAGACCCGTGTTTCAGTTGCTAGTGATCTGCTAGAGAGTACGTGGAAAACATCCCAGCAACAACAAGTGTTGGGAAACTGCCAGACACCAGCTGGAAGTGAGGGTTCACTGCTGGCCGAAATCTGCCACTCACAATACGGTAGCGATCCGTTGGTGCCAGCGCCATCAGTTGGTAAGCATTGATGGCCCTGCAGCATCGCTGGGAACTACGGGCCTCCACGCAAGTGTCACTAGTGACCCGTAGCTGGCAACCAAAACAACCCCAACAGAAGGAGGAAGCAGCAGGACTGCGCATGCGCTGAAGCAGCACGTGCAGTCTTTCGTGGTACCAGTGAGTTGAAGACAACGCCCTCGCCATCGTGTTGCTTCAGTGGATGTTAAAAAAAAAAAGAGCCATATGTAGAGAGACGGATTAATTTCCTAACGAGATGCCCCATCGACGAAGATTACCGGCGGAGGAAGTTTATATAAATAATTAATGAACTGAAAGAAATAGTAAATTAATCTCGTGTATTTATAGGAACTCATTTCGCAGCAAAATTTCTGCACTAACATACAAAAAATCCAGAATACAAACAGCCATGAAACACTGATTTCATTCCCATGAATAACAGGAAATAATTACTGTGTGATCTTCATACACTAAACCTCCTCAAACAGAAGTATCGGAAAAACAAAAAAAAAATCGTTGTGTTGCAAAGAAATAGGAATTATAGGGTACAAAATTAATATTTTCGTTGCAAAATTATCTAGTATAAAAAAAGCAACGCTATGTGAATATAATGTACTCATTCATGCGTTGAATGCATACGATTGGAAGAATTCGCTGCTAAAAATAACCAAAAATAAAATAAAATGTCTTTCCTATTTAGAACAAATATAGCTTCCGACCGTAGAGAAAAAAGATACAACGTTAAAAATGTAACATAATGTGACATGAATGTGTAATTATATTAAACAACTGCCTTTCAAGACCAGACGGACCGCACAAAATTTTGGAAAACATCTTTTAAGTTCATACCCTAGTTGAATGTGAGTGAAGTTCCCTTAAAGTAAACAAAAAAAAAATCGTTACGTTGAAAAAATATATTTAGGAATTATATGAAACATACATTTACGAGAACGAACTTGCAGTGTTGCAAAACTAAACAAGTTAGTAAAATCATGCAATGAATTGATTATGATACGCTTTTCAACATACTAGAAATCATTACTCAAGTTATTACTCAAGTTATGAGGAAAATGGCTGTGGAATAAATCTCACTCCTGTGGCCTGACCTTTGATCCCATTTCGATGATATTCAACAGAACTGGTTCAGTATAGCTCGGAAATACCATGATAAAGTTTTGTCGCAATCGTAGCAATTTTACGTAAGTTATGATGCATAAAAGCTATGGAATAGATCCCGCTCCTGTGTCCTAACCTTTGACCCCATTTCGCCTATTTACAATAGGATTCGTGCCCAGGCAGGCCCCTTACAACATACTAACATTTCATCCAAATCGAAACATTTTTACGTAAGTTATGACGCATAATGACGATGGAAGTGATTCCGATCCTATGTCCTGACCTTTGACCCTAATTTCGCGAATTTCCAATAGGATTTGTCCCCAGCTGATCCCCTACGACATACTAAAATTTAATCGAAATAGAACCTTTTTTTACGTTAGTTATGACGCATACGAGCAGTGGAATGGATCCCGCTCCTATGTCCTGACCTTTGACCCTATTTCGTTCACTTTCAAAAGGGTTCCTTCCCGGGTATTCCCCTACCACATACTAAAATTTCATCGAAATCGAACGATGTTTACACGAGTTATCGTGCGGACAAATATACGCACACAACGCGTGACGTAATGAGGCAGATGGGAATCGCGACCATCTGCTGGCAAGAATGTGACGTCATAAAACTTTTTTTTAATTTTCTGATTGGAGGTTTAACGACCACCGTGAGCAACTCAATGGGCTATAAGCAGTCACCCGTCCCTAATTTAGGGTCACTGGATCCAGGGAAGGGAGAGAACCAGTGCCGTAAGACAAACACAACATCCATGCCTCACCAGGATTCGAACCCGGACCCCGTTCGGACGAATGATCAGAGGCCATCGCTCAGACTACTGCGCCACCAGGGCGGCTCATAAAACTTCAATAGGATCCCCACACAACGCGTGACGTAATGAGACAGAGGGCGTGACCTCCCGCCAACATCTAATCGGACGACGCCATGACATTACACTAAAAACGTGGTAATTCGGGGTGGTTATTAACCCACTAAACGAATTTTCCTAGAGTCGAGATCAAGCTAAATCGATTTCAATTACCAGAAAACGGTAGGTTAACGACTTTCATCAAAATCCTTAGAGCCGTTTTCAAAATAAAATGTACATACATACAAGAACTGCTCCTTTGAGGTGAACGTCAAGTAATTTTGCTTCCTGCAGTTCGAATGGAAAAATTTCTGTACACATTTTCTTCCCAATTAATGCGTTCCCAAGGATGAAAATTTGAACATCGATTAAAATATCTTCATTTTATAACTCGCAATACTTAATATTTTCTAAAACATAACCATAATTATGCAATCCCACATTTGTTTGTCTACTAACGTCATGAAAATACAGGTCGCGCCATCTTTTTTATGGATAATTAATGTGTTCACAAGGATGAAAACTTGAACATCGATTAAAATAGCTTCATTTTATAACATGGAATACCTAATATTTTCTAAAACATAACCATAATTATGCAATCCAACATTTATTTGTCTACTGACGTCATCAAAGTACAGGTCACGCCATCTTTTTTCTGGTTTCAGCACCACCAAAGGAAAAGTTATTGATTTTTAAATATAATTAAGGTTATGTTTTAGAAAATATTAAGTATTCCAAGTGATAATAAGAAGTTATTTTAATCGATGTTCAAATTTTCATCCTTGGGGACACAAGAATTGTGAAGGGAATGTGTACAAAAGTTTTTCCATTGGAAGTATAGGAAGCAAAATTACTTGACGTCCACCTTAATAATATGGTATAAGGGTGATGGAATGGATCGCAATTCTATGTCCTGCCCTTTGCCCCATTTCGTCCATTTTCAACAGGGTTAGTCCCCAGGTTGTTCTCTACCACATACTGAAATTTCATCGAAATCGAACCATTTGTACACACGTTATGACGCATAAAGGCAATGGAATGCATCCCGCTCTTATGTCCTGACCTTTGACCCCAATTCCTCCATTTTGAATAGGGTTCGTCTCCAGGCGGTCCCTTACCACATAGTCAAATTTCATTGAAATCGAACTATAGTTACGCAAGTTATGACGTATAAGTGCGATGGAATGGATCCCGCTTCTACGTCGTGACCTGTGACCCCATTTGTCCCATTTTCAGTAGGGTTCGTCCCCGGGTGGTCCCCTACCACATACTTAAAATTCATCCAAATTGAACCATTTTTACGCCAGTTATCGTGCGGACAGGCGGACGGACAGACGGACAAATCTGGAACATATATGCTTCTTCAACCTACGGTTGGAAAGCGTAAAAAAGAGGACCCTTAGTTTCACATCGCGCAGGAGAGAGGTTCACCTCCAAGAGGATGGTCACGCGTGGCAAACTAGTCTAGTGCTTAGAGCATCCGCTTAGTTCACCAGCAGACCTTGTATCGATACCATTCATATCCATCGGGTGATTTGCCGGACCTGTTGAGGAAATTTCCTCAACGCCGTGACAGCATATAGGAGTTTCGTTTAGGAAAAAAAAAAAAAACAGTTGTGTGTGTGTGCGCGCCATTGGTGAACTGTGATTATCTATTTCTTTTACGGCTACTGGGAAATTGATGGACAACATTCGGTTAGCCATCGGTTAAGTCACGTGATTGCCGACTGCCATGGCCGGCACACTGACGGAGCACATTAGGCTAGCCATCATTTATGCCACGTACTTGTAGGGCCGCTTGTGGCAGCCACAGCTTGTGATTAATAACTGATGACCCTGTTCTGTCATACGACAACTGATGGGGTGCCAGCTGCTGGCCTGAACTGCTGGTCCATTTGGTGGCCGCCGGGACATTTCATTGACGGTTCATGCAACGGCAGCCTAGTGCTGGGCCAGTTCTTGTCCAGCAAAATTGTTTTTGCTGTGTTGAGCTTAGTCTTGTCAGTGGAAGACCCCAAACCCTCCCGGTGGCGGAGTGGTCTAAGCATAGGTTTCTGACCATTAGCCCGAGATGGGTCTAGGTTCCGAAACTCTGTGAGGCATCGATGTTGTGTTTGTCTTACGTCACTGGCTCTTTCCTTTCCCTGGAAACAGAGACATTAGATTACGGACGGACGAGTGTTTATAGCCCACTGAGTTACTCACGGTGCTCTTTAAACCCCAATCGAAAAAAAAAAAAGAAACAGAAACAAAAAAACTCTCTTAGACTAAAGAAAAAAAAGACACAAAACGACAGAGCCGCAGCAATGTAAAGACAATGCTAACTGTGTTTTTTTTTCAATCATGAGGGAATTGGGCTTCATGAAAACGTTTCATCAGGCCAGACAATCAACAAGGAGTACTATTGTCAAGTTTTGCGGCGTTTAAGGGACGCAGTTCGTCACAAAAGGCCGGCATTCCATGGCTGTTGCGAGTGGCAAATCCACCATGACAATACGCCGGTCCATACACGACAACTTGTGCAGAAGTGTTTTGCTAAGCACCCCATAGCACACGTCCAATATCCACCCTATTCGCCAGATCTCGCTCCCTTGGGAATTTGTTCACTTCTCAAAAACCAAATACCACTGGAAAAAAAAATATTTGAAATGTTGTGGAGACACAAGCTAATGCGACAAAGCGGTTGTTCGCTATCTCAAAATATGACTTCAAGAAATGCTTAGAGCAGTGGAAACAGCGCTGGGCTAAGTGTTTGGCTCAGGAAGGAGACTACTTCGAAGGCAATGCTTCAAATTTGTAGGTCTTGTACATTTTTTTTAATAAATCCAGTCCAGATACCTTTCGATCACATCTCACTCCTCTGGTTATTTTCGGCGCTCTCTTTTGTAACCTGGGCATCAATGCTGGGACAGAAGTGAATTTAGGTAACAATTTTGAGTACAGTGAATTTCAATCATCCTTCCTTTCCTTAGCGTTTTTGTTTCGGCATTTCTACGTAACTCGTCCGAGAGCACGGCTCTCACTTTCTCAGCGTCCCATCTGAGGGAAAGATAGATTTATGGGTCTTGGTTGCCGTGCGAAGCAGAAAGTGGAGAGTGGTATTCAAGGGGTCACTGAGAAGCCAATTAAAAAAAACATCTGCGCCTTCTAGGAAAGGGGACAAGTGAAAAGGGATGTCTGTTTGAGCGAGCGGAAAAGCGAGGTCGGGGAATATCACTAATCGGCGTGACACCGAGATAAGGGGGAAAAGGGATGAACTCTGATGATTAGGAAAATAAATAGTGGCCGCGCGAGAGAATTCGGAAAAATCGATGAAAGCTGAAGATTAGGAAAATGAATAGTGGCCGCGCGAGAGAAGGGGGAAAAGAGATGAACGCCGATGATTAGGAAAATGAATAGTGGCCACGCGAGAGAAGGGGAAAAGCGATAAACGCTGATGATTAGGAAAATGAATAGTGGCCGCGCGAGAGAAGGGGAAAAGCGATAAACGCTGATGATTAGGAAAATGAATATTGGCCGCGCGAGAGAAGGGGGAAAAGGGATGAACGCCGATGATTAGGAAAATGAATAGTGGCCGCGCGAGAGAAGGGGAAAAAGGGATGAACGCTGATGATTAGTAAAATTAATATTGGTCGCGCGAGGGAAGGGGAAAAAGGGATGAACACTGATGATTAGGAAAGTGAATATTGGCCGCAAGAGAGAAAGGGAAAAAGGGATGAACGCTGATGATAAGGAAAATGAATATTGGCCGCGCGAGAGGAGGGAAAAAGGAACAAAACCCTGATGATTAGGAAAATGAATAGTGGCCGCGGGAGAGAAGGGGAAAAAGCGATGAACGCTAATGATTAGTAAAATGAACATTGGCCGCGTGATCGAAGGGGGTAGAAAGGGATGAACGCTGATGATTAGGAAAATGAATATTGGCCGCGCGAGAGAAGGTGAAGAAAAGGGATGAACGCTGATGATTAGGAAAATGAATATTGGCCGCGCGAGAGGAGGGAAAAAAGGAACAAAACCCTGATGATTAGGAAAATGAATAGTGGCCGCGCGAGAGAAGGGGAAAAAGCGATGAACGCTAATGATTAGGAAAATGAATATTGGCCGCGTGATCGAAGGGGAAAAAGGGATGAACGCTGATGATTAGGAAAATGAATATTGGCCACAAGAGAGAAGGGGAAAAAGGAATGAACGCTGATGATAAGGAAAATGAATATTGGCCACAAGAGAGAAGAGGGAAAAAAGGGATGAACGCTGATGATAAGGAAAATGAATATTGGCTGCACGAGAGAAGGGGAAAAATGGATGAACGCTGATGATTAGAAAAATGAATATTGGCCGCGCGAGAGAAGGGGAATTGAACGTGCTACTAATATACAGAATGTATGGAAATCCGGAAGATGCTTAAGACCTTCCCCATAACATCTGAATAAATACTTTCCTCAGTGAAATAGCGAGTTATAACTTTAACTGGTATTTTATTAATCTGCTCCTGCGGGTTAAATTAGGGTGAAACACCCGAAAATAAAACTATCCGCAAGCAAAGCATCAACGAACCCTTCACACAAGGCACTGAAATACTACTCAGTACCAAGCCCTGTAACACTTTCTGTGTGAGGCAATTTCAACCTCACGCAGTACACAGTTGAAGTGTTGTAACAATTTGGCGTTTCGGAATGACAAAAGTACATTGCGTAGAACGTGTCATTAAATATAAGTACAGTCTTCGGCTCTTTTGTTTCATCAGATCGGAAACCCATAGGCCATCACTTTGTAAAACAAAAAACAAAAAAATCAGGTAGGCTCAGTTCTGATTCAGCCATCAGTTTGGAACGTAGGACTATGACTTGCAGATCGGAGTGTTGAAACGAGCTAGTCGAGTATAGTTTCAAAGCGTTTCTTTAATTCGTTATTGCCAATACAAGTCTATGATATGAAAAGTAGCTTACATAATTTTTACAAATAATGCCTGGATACATTGCGAACACAAAGCAGGTTCGAGATGGGCTGGGTACGGGTTCGATCGTATGTTAGATTTTTGTTTGGTGGCGGCTGCTTTCAGGCGTACTCGAAACTTTCTAGTTCGTTGGGCTTCTCACATTCTTCATCACTTGCTCTTGCCTCTCGTTTTGATTTTCTCCACTTTTACCTGCGTTCATTCTGCGAATTCCGCGGCATTGTCGAAAATGTTAACCCGTTCACACGAGAACAATTTTTAAAAACAATTTCATTTCAACCACTGCGATATGTTCTTTATATATTTGAACAAATCTCGTCGAGAGCTATAAAACGATTCCACGCACAATCGTTTTGCACTTACGGTTGTCCTGATAAACCGCGATATTGTGAAAAGTGTGCACCGGTTTACAAAAAAAAAATATTTTTAAAATGTTCATTTGAAATCACTGCGAAATAGTCTTCATATATTTGAATAGATCTCGTCGAGAATTTTAAAACGATTCCACGCACAGTCGTCTTGAGCTCACGGCTGCCGAGATAGACTGAGCCAAACTCGGCGGCATCCCCAAAAAATATTGCGTCATCTCCCTCTCGCACAGGAAGGGAGGGAAACGTCGCGCGCACGATGTATCGCGCAGTACGCGAATTGGACTCCATGCTGTTTACGGATATGCTAACACGATTAGTGTGCGGTACGTATTTTTAACTCTATAATGATTTCAATTGGGACTTATTTTTGTCATAGGCGGTCGGGCGTAGTCGCCCCATACTATCTGCGGAGTTAGACGTAGTCCTACGTCAAAGGAACCATTGGTGGTGGTTCATTGGTGTAATTTTTAGTAATACTAATTTTTAATATATATAAGCTGCGATCGACTTTTCAGAAAAACAACAACGTGGAAGCATATTAGCATTCCTTAGCTTTTTGTATGATCAAAGGTGTATTCAAAGAATGATTCTGAGCTCTGTTCTCCGCTTTGTGGGATATCCTTATCCGCCACTTGCATAGTTTATGCATGCATCTGAACAGATACACTAGCATACGATTTTGCCATTCAGGATACTTTGCAGCTATATCCGACAACAAATTAGTTACACTGGGATCAGAATGGAAAAGCCTATTTCAATTCTCTATGCATGATTCTACAAAGCATTATGTTCTCCCACTGGAAAGCTTGCAAAAATACTATCCCAGTGTCAGCTCATCGTTACAAACGCATGGAACAGGTCTACTTTAAATGCAAGAAATTTATGCAGTATTCTCTATTTCCTCGCTAAAGAATAGACATGCATGTGCGCGTGGCACCAATGTGAATTATGTATCAGACACTGTCAGATGCGCTCTGTGCATTGCATGTATCGTTTGGCGATAGCAATAACGTAAATCATCTTTATTTTTTTTATTCTTTCTTTTCCAATCCTTTTTTTTTTCCTGTTCTTTTTATTTAGCTGAATGCTTACATCTTCCGCAGATCAATGCGCCAGGGGAAATTTGAGACGCAAGTAACCCCCAACTCGTGGTTCAACACGAGATTCTCTGGGAAACCTTTGAAACAGAAGATATTCATCTCGGGAATGGGTCCGCCGCAGTGCGATTGATAAACAAAAATATGAAGCACTGCAGGTTAGATGGAAAAGATATTGAACAGAGGCGCGGGAAGGATAAAAGAAAAAAAAAAGGGGGGGGGGGAGTAGAAGAAGCATCTGGACTCTGACAGAGAATGGGAAAACGAAAAGCAGAATGAAAAGGAGGGAAAGTCGATTTCGCTGTGCGTGACATTGGCCAGGCACGCTGGGAACTTCGGATATGACGAAAACAAAGCACCGAAACATTTTGTACGGCATTCTTGTGTCTCAGCTGAGGGAACTGTCAACATTGTGACGCAGGCCAAATTAGATAAGGGAGCTTTCTTTCCTATCTAAAGCAATAATACGTAAGTGCCCATCTAAGTTTATTACGCGTGCTTGCAAGCTGCTATAATACGGATAATTATCCGAAGTCATAATTAAGATTCCATGCGTAAGTCAAACCAGAATAGGTATGATATCACGTAAATTTTAACGAACATGAAAGCGTAACCTCACAGTTTGCAAACTACTGCTTTTCGAAGCGCTGTAAGATATACACGATTGTATCAGAATAACATAACCACGTACCTATTAATGGAACAATCACCACTGGCCCAGATGACAGCTCTGAGACGGTGTGGCATGTACACAATGAGGCCCTGGAATGTTTCCCGAGGCACACATGCTCATTCGGACTGCAGCAGAGCACGGAGGTCCCGGAGATGACGTGGATGCGGATAAGCATGCCGAGCCTATCGATCCAAACAGTCCCATAAGTACTCTATCGGATTGAGGTCGCGCGATTTCGCCTACCAAAGGACAAGGGACACATCGCTGTCGTGTACCTGAAACCATACATGCACTCCCTTAGCGACATGACAGGGCGCATTTTCCTTTTGGTAGACAACGTCACCACGAGGGTAAACATCCACCATGAAGGGATGCATGCGATCAGCGAAAACGGACAGTATCATTTGGCATTGAAGGACCCATCCAGTGGTAGCGCCGGTCTCAGGTCATACAAGGAAAACATCCCCCCAGACATTCATACTACCGCCGTCGGCCTGTACGTGACCGACGAGCGTTTCCGGTTGTTCGTTCTCGTGTGTTTGATGCCGTATCCGCCACTTCTGTGGAATTGAAACCTTGATTCGTCAAGGAAGGCAATATTTTCCCAGTCTTCCACTGCCCAATGAGGGTAATCCCATGCGAACCGCAGGCGTCGTTGCGAATTGACCTGGGTTAACATGGGCGCCTTGACGGAGCGTCAACTCCGGAGGCCGATGCGTAACAGAATTCGCTCTACTGCTATCGGGGACACCTAACTGCGTGCCCCAGCGTTCATTCGCGTCCTCAATTGCTGCACCCTTTCGCGTCGATTGCACTTTACCGGTCGACCGAGGCGGCTTTCTGTTCTTGGGTCGATGACTTTTGGGGCATCACAGGTATAACATCGAGAGGTACTTGGTGTGCCAGCGGTCCATTCGGGGACACAACACAGCACAGTACTTTACTACAGCACCTCGCGAACAGACCACGAAATCTGCTGTTTCTGAGATGCTTCCACCCTTGGAGCGGTAGCCGATGATCATTCCTTTTTGAACGTCCGTCAAATCACTACCTCTTCCCATTGTGCTCCCGTAACGCACTATGGCTCATCTGTCCTGATCGGCAGCTTATATCTTCGTGTGGTCGATCTTGTCACGTGCATTCTGTTCCGCAAATGGGCGGGTACACCGTGACTCCGGGGGTGGTGATATTATTCTGATACAATTGTGTAAAAGAACGGAAAACAAACATACTCAACCACTAAAAACTCAACATGGAAATCATTACACTGGGGAACTTAAGATGTTCATAAGAGCGCAGGAATTAAATAGTGAACAAATACAGGTAGGCGATTAAATAATTGAAACGTGAGGAAGAAGCGCACCTGCTGCTTTTATTCAGGATTACTCAGTACTGGGTTGACCTACTTCAGGCAGTTATATAATCTTGCGGACCACTGGATATGACATCAGTGAGATCATCAATTGTGACCTCGGGTATGGCTGTTAAACAGCATCAATCTTCTTCCGTAATTGGTTGGGGAACAGCACGGTTAGCTGTCCAGAAAGGTCCACGTATCTCCGATGGGTGACGTGTTCGGTGAGTTTGGTAACCATGGGAGAATTTTCAGCTTCTGGAGACTCTCTTGTAATACAAGCAGTGTGCGAACGCAGCGCTTCGTGTTGGAGGAAGGCGCCTGGTATGTCTGCACGGAAGGCCTGCACAACAATATTGATTATGTGAACAGATAGATAAAGTCATCGCTCTTTCCACGTTTTCTTTAATTAACACACAGCAAACAAAAATTTTTATCCGTACACCGCTGGGATCGTACCCCAGATCTCTCGATAACCAGCCGAGTGCGTTACTCTTACGATAAGGTGGCCAACAATTCACGGCGCAATGTATGTTTATCTCTCAGCATCTGACTTCACAAATCCGTAGGGATTTGCTCAGCAACTGAGATGTCTCCATCTGGTGAGGCTTAACTGCCCAAGCTATTAAATTTATAGCTAATAACTAACGCTTGTGGTATTGACTGTGTCATCGAACCAGAGTTTCGCAGTGATATTACCAGGGCTATCGACATCCTGCTGCCATATCGGATTCCACTCTACACTAGTGTAGCGCGTGGAGCTGTTTAATGGGATTGACGACGATACTGAGGCTGGGTATCTATGTTACATTGCTAGGAATGGGGATATACTGCTGTTATAACGTATTCCTCTCCACCTTGGTGTGCCTCCTCTGGATATTGTATAGTTTCTCAAAGCACTGTCGATGATGCTGAAGTTGCTTATTACTGCGACATTACCTGGAATAAGGACATCCTGCTCCCATATTGCATTCCATTCAATACCAGTGTAGTACGTCGTCTGGACGTTGCGTGGTGGGTCTGATGGTGTTGGGGACGGTACTGAAGCGCTGTCCTGGTGTAACATTGTAAGAGATAGGAATATACTACTGTCAAAAAGTATTCCCTTCCTCCTTAGTGCGCGTCTTCTAGACATTGCATGGGTTCTCAAGGGGCTGTCGATGATACTTAAGCGGTGTCGCTGTGATATTACCAGGGATAAGGATATCTTGCTGTAATATCGGATTCCAGTCCGCACTCGTGCAAAGTCAGGACTTGCATGAGGTGTCACGGGATTGATGATGATACTGAAGCGGTGTCTTGCTGTCACATTACTAGGAGTATATACCTCCTGCCGTAACGTGTTACTCTGCGCACAAATATAACACGTCAGGACGTTCCATGAGGTTTCACGAGATTCGTCATGAAGTGAAGCAGTGTTTCGCCTGACATTGCAAGGAATATAGACATGCAGTTGTCATATCGGATTCTATTCCACACTACTGTAGCACATCAGGACGTTTCACGGGGTTCTCATCGATTCGACGATGATATTGTGACGGTGTCTGGCTCTGACGTTGCTTGGAATATGGACATTCTACTGCTGTATCAGATTCTACTTCACACTAGTGTACCACGCGAAGACGTTGCCTGGATTCTCACGGGGTTGATGATGACAATGAAGTGGCGTCTAGCTGTGTCATTTCCGGCAATATTAATGTTTTTCTTCCATATCTGATTATAATCCATACTAATGCAACACGCCATGTCGTGGCAAGGGTTTAGCATGTCTTTGCTAACGAAGGTCCCATGCGGATTATGGGATATTTGGCTCGCTGGAAACATAATTTCAACTCATCAGTGAGCAGAACAATTCTGCGAGGCACTTTCGAGTATCGTTTCCCGTTTTCTGCAACATTCCCGACGACGGACATTCTGATATGGCAGCAACGGAATCTTTCGAGATGGACGTCACGCCTGTATGTCCGCAAAATACAGGCCGCGGCTTGTCATTTGGATGGACACCACTGTATTCCGTAGAAGCTCTCGAGTCACGCTGCAGAAGAGTAGGGCGTAATGAACGAGTAGTGAGCACCCCATAAACAAAGTTGACAATGTTAACATCCAGGTCTCTCCATCACGATCTTGTCCTTTACTGAGTAACTTAGTGAAACGTACCTTTGCAAATCATTCACACTGAGCCAATGTGTGAGGAAATTGCTGTTAATTTGATACCTAACTTTAAACATATTAATGATTTTGTGCCACTCTGTATCACTGAATTGGACATGCCTGTCTCGTCGGTGTATCCAAAGATTTAGGCAAACGTATCGTCTCTAAGCATCTTCATTATTGTACGACGAGCCCGTAAGTATCTCAATTAATCCCTGCTCAGACAATGTCCATAAGACCGATTGCTGAGAAATAATTTTCATTTGCGTAACTCATTTATTCCACCCTTACCAAGGCGGTCTTGAAAGTAATACAAGGACATTATATTAGTGATCAGTTCACTCCGTTTGTTTTCACTCTCATTTTGCACTTCCTGATACGACGGTGCGTTGTTTGACGTCATACACGACAGCGTTGGAAACCAATCGTCAGCCTTGATTTTCGTGTGACGTCACTAAAACAGGAAACTCAGATCTGCAGTGTCACGGCCTTGTATTTTCCAGACGGCCTTGCTTTGTCTCGGGAGATTTCCAGGTGTATACGCAACTCTCTCGTTGCTGCAATTTCCATGACCAACAGTGCAATTCATTTGATAATACCAGGCTCTCCAACTTTTTTACCACGTAGTGAAAAACACTTCTGGCGTCACTACCTCTACGACAGAGAATTTGCTTTAATAGAATTTGGGTTTTCAGTTTTATTAGTTTTCAGTTCCTCTTATGAATTAGGTAAGCTAAGCTACAGTCCATTGGAACGTTTATTATGGGAGTTCGCGAGGTTACACAGATTCTTACGTTTGAGACACCAGGTTACACAGAGGCTTACGTTTTGCTGTTTGTGAACGTCATATAAAACATACGTGGCAGACTTCATGGGAATAACAGGTAGGTATTAGACTGCATCATATAGATAGTTCCTGGAGTTGGTCTTCTTGCTTTCACCGAAGCCGTAGGAAGGAAGTTTTGTATAAATGTATCCGCATTTGGCTTTGTTTTATTCACGCTATTTGATGCGTGGGGACACTGCCACAATGTGTGTGACGTGTTTTTTTTTCGTGTTTCGAGAATGTGTCACTGTTTTCTTTGTGAATGTTCTGGGTTTCCTTTTTCACGTAATGTACAAAACTACCCATAAACCGTGGTTGTTCGTCTTTTAAACTATCAATTTGATGTGTGTTCTTTGCTGTCTGTTTACCGTTGTCTTGGTGTCTTCAGGTTCGTGTAGTCCGTTGTCTTTGTTTCGGACAATTTATAACGCTTAAAATATTTAAGAGTTCGCATATTTGGGACACCATGATAATACGGAGACTGCGAATTTGAGACGCAATTACTTTTTTATCAGTTCACGCGATTACGTTTCCTTCTCCTTGGTGCGTTGAGAACGTTACTCGTATAAAATTCAGCAAACCAATCAAACAAGCAAATTTGAAGCCGTTCTTAATTTCCCTTTTGGTCGGACGATTTTTAATCGTTACTGCTGCGAATATGAAACCAATTTCTCCATTCAACTCTATGCATGTCTGCCATTTTTAATTTGAAAAAGGCATAGTACATAAAATTTTCTAAAGAATGCATTTACCATAACTTCGACATCCAAGAAGTATACTGAAGAAACTTCCCTGTTTTAATACACTGACGGGAAAAAAATCCCAACAGCAAGATGGGGTTGTGTTAGAAAAACGACAGTTGGTAGCCGGTGAGAGTACATCTGTAAGATGACGTCTATGCAAATTTCGCGCTCGGCGCATACGTGTGGCGCTAGTAGCGCCCCTCGGAACATACAAAGCAGGTTTGCTGTAAATACGCGCTGTAACATTCGTGAGCGTTAGTTATCGTTGAGATTCGACGTAATGTGTTGATGTTAGTCAAGAATGCCTTTAAGAAGACGAAGACGCCATTATCAACAGCTCACGGAGTTTGAACCAGGTCGTGTAATAGGGCTACGAGAATGTGGATCTTCTTTCCGCAATATTGCAGAACGACTTGGCAGGAATGTAGCCACTGTGCATGATTGTTGGCAGCGGTGGTCAAGGGAATGTACTTCCTCAAGAAGACCGGGTTCCAGCCGGCCACGTGGCAATACTGAGAGGGAAGACCGCCGTGTACGGCGTATGGCCGTGGCGCATCGTACCGCGTCTGCGGCAGCAATTCAAGCTGCAGTTGCCACCACAGTGACACAACGAACTGTTACAAACCGGTTACTTAAAGGACAGCTCCGAGCCAGACGTCCTGTAAAGTGCATTCCACTTACTCCAAACCACTGCCGTTTGCGACGTCAGTGGTGTCAAGCTAGAGCTCGTTGGAGGACGGAGTGGAGATCTGTTGTGTTTTCTGATGAAAGCCGGTTCTGCCTGGGTGCCAGTGATGGCCGTGTGTTGGTTAGAAGGAGGCCAGGTAAGTGCCTGAAAACAACCTGTCTGCGGCCGAGACACACTGGACCTACACCTGGAGTTATGGTCTGGGGAGCAATTTCCTATGACAGCAGGAGCACTCTCGTGGTTATCCCACCCACCCTGACGGCACAGTTGTACGTCGGTCTGGTGATTCAACCTGTTGTGCTGCCATTCATGAACAGCATTCCATTGGGTGTTTTCCAACAGGATAACGCTCGCCCGCATACCGCTGTTGTAACCCAACATGCTCTACAGAGTGTCGACATGTTGCCGTGGCCTGCTAGATTATCAGATCTTTCACCAATCGAGCACGTATGGGACATCATTGGACGACAACTCCAGCGTCACCCCCAACCAGCATTAACCGTCCCTGTATTGACCGACCAAGTGCAACAGGCATGTGCAACAGGCATGGAACTCCATCCCACAAACTGACATCCAGCACCTGTACGACACAATGCAAGAACGTTTGCTTGCTTGCATTCAACATTCTGGCGGTTACACCATTTAATTAATGTACCAGCATTTCACATTTAAAATGGCTCTTCTCGCGCTTACATTAACCTGTTATCTTGAAACCTTAATCGATTAAATATGTTTCCTATATAAATATATTGCCGCCGTTTCATTCCTCTTCAACTATTTTTTCGTGGTTTTGGACATTTTTTTTCCGTCAGTGTATTTATACCTACCGATAGATAAAAAGACTTGTAATGCCGCAAATGTGAAAAAAGCAGATCACGAGTTAGAGTTCAAAGATGCAGAATAATATGTCCAAGGGGTCGACTTCGGTGATGAAAGGGCGACGCATATGTTTCACATAAAATATAATTTATCGTAAGGTCTGTCCTTCGTGGATATATTTTCTTGGTGATTTATCTTACTTGCATGCCATCAAAACAGAAAAAAATGCGCAATAGAAATTGTACAGTGTTCTCTGTGAAGTGCATCTTTACGTACTGAAAAGCGCGTTTTAGACAACATGCGTTCTAATCGATTAAAATAATTGAAGCTCTGCCTTCAATTAGAAGAAAACATTATATGACCTCGGAACAGGGACGTTGCCAAGGAGGTGCAAGGGTGGACTTGAGACCACCCTGAAATTTCTCTTGCCCACCCTGCCACCCACCCAGTTCAAACTGAACCATTTTTCAGTATATTTAACTTTGAAATATAATTTGTACTTTGCCAAGTAATAAGTCTTGTGTTTCATTTTATGTAACTCTATGCATTTCCCCGTAGGAGTCCGTCGTTTCCGTCGCCGAAAAAAGTTATCAAAAAAGCATTAGCATGGACATAAACAGTCAATTGTTCTCCACTCCTCCAGTTCCTTAGTTTAACACCCTTCTTCATGTTTGTATGGCCCCAGGAGGCTGTTGAGGAAGATGCATAGGAATTCCCTGAGGGGAGCCTCTACTAATTGCTCTGTTTGTTGTCTTTACAAAATCAGGGATTCCGACCCGGAAAGTGGAGTCTAAAGCTAAACTAACGCCCTTGAAAGTGCAGAAAGTGGCTGAAGACTGCTTTGTAGGAGAGAAGTGCAAGGCAAAGTCCTTGGCTTGAAGGAAATGAGTTAAGGAGGCTGGAGGTATTGTGTCTGCGTGGCACGAAGTTAAAGTTTGATTTAGATAAACAAAAACGACATTTTCCTTTAAATTGTTAAAATACTGTTCTACTTTAATAAGCAAACATGCAAACTTTTGAAAAGCAGTTTAAGACAATGCATTCATAGCAAACAAAACGTTTAACGTGACATTGATAATATATATATAATTTTAGGAAGTCAGCGTCTGACCCCAGGTCTTAAACAACCCTTAGAAATAGGAAGCTAGGAGATTTGGGCTAGAGTGCCCGATAGGAAAGTGACACGGAAGCGAAGTAGGAAGGGGAGGAAGACGCCCTTATTTATTACCGGGGGGACAGTACCCAGGGTCCGACGGCTTAACGTGCCCATCCGACGCAAGGCGGATATTTAGTGGATCGAATGTTCGTACCTGCCTGGGATCGAACCTGAGGTCCTTTCCGTGGCAGTCACGAACGTTGCCCACTAGGCTACCCGCGGGCATAACGTGACATTCTACTAACACTTCTATTTTGTACCAGTCGCTTAACTAATCAGATCCGTGTATGTATGTGACCAGGTGGAGGGGGTGAGGCTTGCACGAATTCCTTTGTACCCAGTAGAGAAAAGCACTAAAGCCACACCAGTGGTTCAGTGATCTAAGTGCTGGTTTATGACCATTCGTCCGAGAAGTGTCCGGGTTCGAATCCCAGCGAGGAAAGGATGTTGTGTTTGTCTTACGGCACGGGCTCTCCCTTTCTCTTTCTTTCCCTGGAACCAGTGACCTTAAATTAGGGACAGTCGACAGCTTATAGCCCATTGCGTTGCTCACGGTGGTCGTTAAACCTTCAATAAAAAAAAAAAAACATTAAAATTCGTTCTGTCAGTGTTTCGAAAAAAAAAAAAATTGCTATCGAGCTTGCCCCACCAAAAATAATGCTCGTCCATCCAGATTTCGAAGTGTAGCGACGTCCCTACCTCAGAATGACTTTTTAATAAGTCGAACCCCTGGAACATTTGCTACGTAGAACAAATCATCGAGTTTTCTTTCCTGAAAGTTTAAAATGTTGCATTTTTGCAATTATATGAGAAACATAAAAGCCTTTATCTTCTCTATTCCTTCGCATAATTGCCATGTAAGCAGACACACTATTTTCTACTTACATAAAATTGACAGTTTAGATACGTGGAGGTGCGAAATCATCATATCCAGCTCTTGTCAAAATATGCTTGCGTTTTTCGTCATCACCGCTGGAAACTTTTATTTTAAAGTGACAGCTAGGGGTTCATGCTAGCAATTGCGCGGTGCCGAGTTTGATAATAACTGTGCACAGGCGTCCACTCTAGGGGGTCTGAATGTTTGTAGCCCTCCCTCTAGTAATATTCATTGAAGTTCCGGGCTTCTCCACCGTAGAGGATATCTAATTAAGAATTTTTACACCGATTCCAGAGACCCGTCACTCTATAGAGAAAATTATCTGCATACGTTGTTTGAGTTTCGTGCATGAGTTCAACAATGGGCTGTAATTCATTTATAGTTTCGAACTCACACAACTTTACTATACCTACATAAAATAGGAAACAAGTTTATTTCCCGAGGGAAGATAAGACGAGGAACATTCATATTAAAACAGAAATTAAAAAATACGTTCATAAAGAGAAAAGTTGTAAATTTGAGACGGTAAGAAATTCCATATTTATTTTTAACATAACTGACTTAATTGTTTTTGTTATCAACAATTTTATATTTCTACAGAAAAATGTAAAAAAATTAGTAATTACTGACACCATTAAAAATGTTAATCGGATTTAGAAATAAAAATAGCTATCGTTAACAGAAAACTGCATTTCTCTTTTTTTAAATACAGTCCAATTAACTTCTCTTCATAAGAAGGTGAGACTAAATTAGAACGCTGGTGACTAAAGTATAACAAGAAGAGAATAAATTAGAGTAAGGATAGACTAAATTAGAATAAGGAGAAACTAAATTGGAAAGAATCATTGATGCCCAGCACCTAATGATTTACATAAGTTGGTATCTATGGCATAGGATGCTTTGTACCTCCGCTGACCTTTTTAATGTTTGAAATTTTAGTCATATTAATCAAACAACATAGTAGATGATTAGTACATTATAATTCAAAAATTATCTATGTAGTCCTGTTTTTCTCTCACTTTTAAAGTTCTGATGCATTTAAAGAGTCGCATATAAACCACCAGCAGTTAAAATAATGTCTTTGAAATCCTGCTGTATTGGAGATACATATATCAACATTATTAATAACACCTAAGAGACTGCTAGCTCAAAGGTTGTTTTTTACGAGGGCACGAAAGTTATAAATAATTCAAAGTAAACCAGAAAGTGGAACACCATATCTCTCAAACTTTTCAATCCCCCACCGCAAAATGTCTTTCAAACGTTGACTAGGGAATAAGGATTAATGGGGATTAATTAGCCATATGTCTTTGCTGATGACGTAGTAGTTTATGCAGCTATTCCTTCAGAGCTGCAGATTATAATCCAGGAACTTGCTGCCATGTGTAAACAAATGGAATTAAAAATGAACTTACAGAACACAAAGTTGATGCACAATCCTTTTACAAAAACTAAAGATTTGGAAAGTGATGGTGGTAAATCTAGAAATAACAGAAGCATGCATTTATCTTTGACAACGGATACCACATTAGAACCATACACAACAAGAAATGTGCTCATAAAACTTTGCTGGAGAAAAATAAAAAACTCAGAAAACTTATCTACTGGCTATTAGTGAGATATATAGAGTTGATGACACAGTGCGAAAAGAAATCACCGAAGACACCATATGTAGAATATGCAAGCCAGTGCGAAAAAAACACAGAAGACATCACAAAATTCAATTTTGAGCTAGTAAGAAAACCAACTGGAATCAACAAAAACCTGAAAAAAAACCCCAAAGAGATATCTGAGTATAAGAAATACCTAGATGTAACCAGAGACATCTGAGTATGAGGAATATCTAGATCGACAAAAGCAAAGGGACATCGATTAATGCGGTATATCTAGAGGTAACCGATAACTACATTTACTTTCGATAACAGATATCAAACGAGAGACACATCGATAAAGAAATTAATCGACGTATAAAAACTGGTTGAAGAGCATTTGGAAGAAAATGTACGGTTTTCAATTGCAATATGCCATTTTGCCTTAAAAGAAAAGTGTTTTATCAGTGCCACCTTCCAGTTCTTAAGCATGGAGCACAGACATGAACTTTAACTGAAAGAGACATACAGAGGTGCAGAAAACTAAAAGAAGCACGGAGTGATATATGCTTACTTGGTGTAACCGGGAATGATAAGAACAGAACTCATGTATCAGGAAAATGACACGAACGGAAGACACCATGATCAAATTAAAATCCCGCAAATGGTAACACGCTGGCTTGACATATCGCTAGAAGAACTGATCACCTGTGGACAAGTGAAATATTAAACTGAATACATACAAAGGAACAGTAAAAGACCCAGAAGAAGGCCAGGTGGGAAGTGGGTGGATGAAATTCGAAAGCACGCCGGAGTGAAATGGAAGAAACTGGCACAAGACAGAAAGTTGGGAAAGAAATCTGCGGAGAAAGTCATCCATCAGTGGATTGATAATGGTCGATACATATATACGCTATATGGTTTCACTTACTTCATGGATACATCCTATATGGTTTCATATATACGCTTCAAAAATCCAGTTTACTAGACAAAACCCGTCGATATCAACGGTTAGTTATTTTTTTTAAGGATAATCTCATATGAAACGACAAATATAAACTAATACAGACATTTAACGTGGACCAGGGACATCAAACAAAGATCTTCGCTCTTTCCCCGTTTAAAAGTGAGTCACGGAAAAATTCTCATTGGCCGCCACGGGGAGTCGAACCCAGGGTCTTCCAGTTATGCGCCGGATATGCTTCCGCTACAGCACAGCGGCCTCGAATTCTTACAGACTCACACACTAACTGCCAAGCCAACTTGGCAGATTGCTTCTTGGAGCCCCGCACAATGCAGACACCAAAGATGGTAAGCAGCAACTGAAGAAATAATTAGAAAACCAATGAATAATTAATACAGATATTTAACGTGGACCAGGGACATCAAACAAAGATCTTCGCTCTTTCCACGTTTATAAGTGAGTCACGGAAAAATTCTCATTGACCGCCACCGGGAGTCGAACCCAGGGTCTTCCAGTTAGGCGCACAAATTCATTCAACCACTTCAATAAAGTCAATAGTCCAGGTTCGTGATTTGTTTTTTGACAGAAGAATTAACGACCACCGTGAGCAACTCAATGGGCTATAAGCAATCGCCCATCCCTAATTTAGTGTCACTGGTTCCAGGGAAGCGAGAGAGAGCCAAAGCCGTAAGACAAACACAACATCCATGTCTCACCGGGATTCGAACGCGGACCTTTCACTAACGAATCATCACAAGCCAGCGCTTATACCACTACGCCAGTGGAGCGGCCAGGTTCGTGACGAACATCACGACTGCACCCTCTTTCAGTGGTGGAATGTGAGGCGGAAGTCCACTCATCTCGATCGTGTGAAAAAATTCAACTGGATAGCGCACCCTTTCACGCTCATCGTCAGTCACAACTGTTTTATACATGTTGTTGGAATGAGATTCGCGTTGCGAATACTCTTCACCATCTGAATCGACGGTTAGTGTTTTTATTGTCTTTTGAAAAGAGTAAACTCATATGACACAACAAATGTAAAATTTATTTGATTGACGAATTCATTCAACCACTTCAGTAAAGACAATATTCCAGGTTCGTGATTTTTTTTGACAAGGTTTAACGACCATCGTGAGCAACTCAATGGGCTGTAAGCAATCGCCCGTCATATTTTCACTAACACTGGTCAACGGAATATTTATTTACGTATTTACATAATGGGGAACGTCTTACCTACGTGAATAAACTGGATCAAATGAATATTAAATTGTATATATACATCACACAGTCCAACGGCCTAACGCAATCAGGTCTTCGAGAGTGTTCGCTGTTCCGATGAGAAGAACTTTAATACGAATGCCTGCTACCGTTGCTTTGGCCAAAGATTCGCTCAGAAACGAGACTTCGAACTTTGGACTATCTTAGTTCCTCCATGCTTCCAATTTCAACAGCGCGTGTGCCAACCGCAAGCGATCGAATGTCAACCGTACGCTTCTCCCATAGACTTTACATGGGACTTTGCCATCCCCCACGCCCGAACCGTTGCCCCAATCTCATTTCATTTTGTCTTCGACTGGCGGCGCATCTACATGGTAAGACATTTATTTTGATACCTCAACCATATCTTTACGTTCAGCAGTTCTCTCAAAATAGGACTCACAGTAAAACATCTTATAGAATTAATATATACACTATCAACCAACAAGTAATTGGACATCTGTGATAGCAAAGGAAAACGAAGTTTATTCATCTTCAATAGTTGGCGGAGCCTCCACGAGCGGCGATTACAGCTGCGACCCACCTGGGCATACTCTCAACCAGGTGTTGTACGACGGCTAGCGGTATTTTCTGCCACTCGGCTTGGAGAAGACAGGTCAGTTCCTTCACCGATTTCGGACGGTGGGGGCACGCCTTAAGTCGACGCTCCAACTCGTCCCAGTGGTGCTCGATAGGGTTAAGGTCCAGGCTCTGCGCAGGCCAGTCTATTCGATTAACCCCATCGTCACCATACCAAGCCATGGTGGACCTCGCAACATGACAGGTGGCATTGTCCTCCTGAAAGTAACATAGGTTCCCCCGTAAAACTGCCACAATGTAGGAAGCGCATGGTCATCCAAGATGGTGAAGTAGGTCTCGGCGTTGAGTCTACCAGGAATTGCTACCAAGGGTCCCGGGCCATACCAGGAGAAACACTCGCGTAGCATAATTAAACAGCCGCCGAACTTCACAGTTGGCACAATACATTCCGGCAGGAGGCGTTCTCTAGACAGACGCCAAACCCAGACCCTGCCATCCGAACGGTAGGGGGTGAACCTTGATTCGTCACTCCAGAAAACTTGTTTCCACTGTTCAACGGTCCACTGTCGACGTTCTTTGCACTACGTTAGCCGAGCAGCGCTATTGGACTTGGTGATCAAAGGCATGTGAGCGACAGCACGTCCATGATACCCGAGCAGATGGTCTTCCTTACGGATGGTATTCAACGAAAGAACACTCCCGGATGCCTGTTGAAACTCCTCGCGGATGTGGCCCATCGACATGAGGCGGTTTTTCCGAATTTCTCTGGCCAGCACCCGTAGGTCTCTAACTCCCAGTTTTGTGGGTCTGCCGGGTCGAGGCACATTCCCACAGTCACCTCTCATCTTCCACTTACCAATCACGTAGGCACCTGTCAATTTTGGGTAATGCAACTCATTGGCTATGTCACGTATAGATCGGCCATTTCTGTGATACCCGACGATTACACCTTTCTTGAAATCAGAGAGCTCCGAACTGCGTGGCATCTTGCATGCGACTGGTTGCGTTGTTGTTTCCCACGCTATATTTAACGGCGGCGGCCGTGAGATGTATCAGGACCGCAGATATCGCCGATTGTAGGGGTGTCCAATTACTTGTTGGTAGATAGTGTATTTAAACGGGACTTCGGATATGGTGAGATATTTGCGTTTTCCATGTGTTCTGATGCATATTTTTTTCTTATATACATATCTTATTATAATAAGTCTTATATTAATGCATATATATAAATATAATGTAGATAGATAAGCATTTATTTTTCTTAGGGAGAAGTAGGTATATAGTAAAAAAATATCCTTGACTGAAACTTCTATCAGTTGTGACTTATCTGTTAAACTGCTGGTTTCATGCGTTCCGATCGCAATTGTCTTTCCTAGCGATTTTTTTTCTAATCGCAGATTCTTAGATCCCAGAGTAGAAATCTCTCTTTAGACTGTTGACGTAATATTCCTTAAGAATTAATCATATACTTAGGCTTTTAAAAATTTCCAATGATCTACGGTAATAGAATTCAATGCTGGAAGGTTCTATTCTATGGTAATGATACCATTTCTCTTACATTGTCTTCGATCGTTGGAGTTCCCAAAGAAAAACAAAACTCGTTATATGTATTGAACCCGAATGCCATTTCGAAACCTACTCAAATGTGTCCTTGGTAGAAAAGGTATAAAAATAGTAAAATGAGAATGTTTCATAAAACAAACTGAAAGAGAGAAGAAAAGAATAACTCGTTTCCATTTTGAAATTTTTTGATGTTCAGGAATAAAATGACTGCCTCCATCAGTTATGTGCACACACACATATATATACGGATACACATATGTACATATTTTATTTCTGTTATGGCAACGTTAAAATGAGCTTTTTCCTGCAGTCCTGTTTCCCTTAACGACCACAACAAAGTCCACATGAAATATTTACTGAGCCTGAGGACATAAAGAAAGAAGAATACAACAACAAAAAAAAAAGGAAAGGAACTGCAGTCAGTGCAACTGATTATGTAATAAAAGTGACGTTTTTTGGTTTTGCGTGATAACATACAAGGATCTTAACCGCAAAACAGCCAGCACCTGACTACAGACGAATGTATGAAATGACGCGCGAATAAAAAAGAGGAGGAGAGCTTTTCCGTCTTCTACTTTCGCTATTCATTTCTCATCCGATTGGAATCATTTCCCACACACGCTTCATTTCCACACGTGGTCATATCGCTCACCACACACTTCTTGTTGTTACCCTGTAGCCACTTGCGAAACGTTGTAGCGATAGGTGCAACGAACGCACAAGTTATCTAGTTCATGTTTTAGAAAATCCTTTCATTTTGTGGAATCGCGCTGTTTTCTAAATGTCATCCGCCGGAAATAAAACCTCACGCACAAAGTAAAATAGCAAACAACATGCAAAATTTTAATAATCCTCAATCCCGAAAATAAACGAACCGTGAGAATGTAACTCCCCACGGGCATGCGTTCTTCAACGCAACACAAGCTACAAAATTTAACGCCCGTATTTTTTTACGCTCTTATCGCTCTATATTTTACGCTCGATCTTGTTGTTATGTGCTCCTGATATACGGAGATCATAACAATAAGATCCATTTGTGGACTATACACATTGTAGGAGCAAAAGATTGTGACTAATTAGTGCTTTTTTGTTTGTCCGTTAGTAGCTACCACCGCGGACATGCAACGAGGCGTGGGTTTCACAAGTTCCCGGAATGTGTCTATAAGTATGCTGTAACATATTCCTTACGGGTTATCTTAGCCCGTCCAGCGTCCATGGTGAACGCACCATACGCCTCAGTTTCCAATCCATATGGTCGGAAATACATTCATTTGGGTTCACTTGTGCTGAGATATGTTCATTTGGGTTCACTTGTGGCGAGATATGTTCATTTGGGTTCACTTGTGGCAAGATATGTTCATTTGGGTTCACTTATGGCGAGATATGTTCATTTGGGTTCACTTGTGGCGAGATATGTTCATTTGGGTTCACTTGTGGCGAGATATGTTCATTTGGGTTCATTTGTGGCGAGATATGGTCATTTGAGTTCACTTGTGGCGAGATATGGTCATTTGAGTTCACTTGTGGCGAGATATGGTCATTTGAGTTCACTGGTGGCGAGATATGTTCATTTGGGTTCACTTGTGGCGTAATATGTTCATTTGGGTTCACGTTTGGCGATATATGTTCATTTGGGTTCACTTGTGGGGAGATATGTTCATTTGGGTTCACTTGTGGCGAAATATGTTCATTTGGGTTCACGTTTGGCGAGATATGTTCATTTGGGTTCACATGTGGCGAGATATGCTCATTTGGGTTCACTTGTGGCGAGATATGTTCATTTGGGTTCACTTGTGGCGAGATATGTTCATTTGGTTTCACTTGTGGCGAGATATGGTCATTTGGGTTCACTTGTGGCGAGATATGATCATTTGGGTTCACTTGTGGTGAAATATGTTCATTTGGGTTCACGTTTGGCGAGATATGTTCATTTGGGTTCACTTGTGGCGAGATATGGTCATTTGGGTTCACTTGTGGCGAGATATGTTCATTTGGGTTCACTTGTGGCGAGATATGTTCATTTGGGTTAACTTGTGGCCGTGTGAGAACATCAAGCCTATTTTGTTAGTGGGGGAGGGGTTAACAATCACCATGAGCAACTCAGAGGGATACAAGTAGTCGCCCGTCCGAAATTTGGGGTCACTGCTTCAAGAAGAAAATCGCAGAGAGCCGGTTTCGTGAGAGAACTTGCCACTGGGCCTCATCTGGGACCCAAGCACGGGCCCATTGGGAGGGAGCATCAAGCCATCCTTGTGTTCCTGGAAACAGTCCTGGAAGTTACAAGCCTTATTACACGGCTCACTATTAGGTTTAACTATCTCATCTCGCTTTGGAAACATTATTAGCATAAACGGATGAACCTGGTCTGCACAGATACGCGGTGACAGTCACGAAAACCATTCGCCTCTATCAGTCATGAGACAGTGTCCCAAGCAAACATTCCCCTAGGAATTACTGCCGCACCACCTGCCTATAGCAGTGGAATGACACATGAGGTTCTTAATGCTGTCGAGACACGATTAATAATGGAAATAATTGCAACTTTAAAAGTCGACACTTTTTATTTACAATTAAAACCAGCTAAAAACAAGTAGCAAGATCTTTCAGACCCACTATGGGTCCGTCATCGGGTACAATGAGGGTGAAGCATCGTGGTTATATAGCAGAAACAATTACCCACAATGCATTAGCATGGCAAAGTGTTGCTTTAACTTTTGCACATGCGCATTTGACATGTATACACATGCAAAACATGTAAATAAACTACAGGATTCGGTTATGAGTTTTGATGGTGTGTATAATAATTTGATATAAAATATTTCCATGATGTGGGTAGAATCCATGGCACGTCATCGTCACAACAGCGTTCAGCAGGAAGGTTAATGCACATACTTTCTATAAACAATAAATCACATTTCGTTGTAGATGATGCAATTAACGAAGTGCTATTCCACTCCGGAACATGATTACCTTGATGAACTAACCTAGATAAAGCTGTGGAATTGGAACAAGTTTTAACGTTGTATTTGTGCTCTGATACACGTGTACCAACTGTCCGAAGGGTGGATACCACATACTTAGTGTCATGTTCATTGGGGTCAGTGGCTTTACGCGGGATGGAATCTACACCATGTCTCTCAAGCATACTAACTTCGTCACGATCCTTCCTTAATAGTGAAAACAACTTTATTGTCTTTATACCAAAATCCATGCCTTGCTTATGACATGCATTCTTTAAGATGTGAATTAGATCACGAATATAATCCACCGATCCAGTGTACCTGCTAGCAGCCTCGTTACATCTTAAAGTAGTATGCACTGAGCGTTGACAGCGTTGAAGCTGACGTATACGAAAATCACGTGAATAGCCAAACTGAGAAGCCAGATTAAAAATGAATTTAATTTCCTTATTCAGAAGCGTAATAGACGATGAGTGTGAATACGCTCTACGAAACAAAAAATATAATTGAAAATGAAAACAAAAAAAGATAATTGGTTTTAATTGTAATTAAATGGTATCGTCTTTTAAAGTTGCAATTAGGTGCTTGAATTAATTTCCGCTGTTGCCCTAAAGAGCGCAGCAGCGGCACGCACTGCTGCGCTCTCCGTTATTTGGACGAAGCAGTGTGTAGTCAGTCCGTAGTCTGGACGAAGCAGTGTGTAGTCAGTCTGTTGTCTGGACGAAGCAGTGTGTAGTCAGTCTATTGTCTGGACGAAGCAGTGTGTAGTCAGTCTATTGTCTGGACGAAGCAGTGTGTGACACGAGATCGGAGGGCCCAGAACACGAGTTTGTATCGCATTCACGATGTCGAGTTTCGTACAAAAAAAGCAGCATTTGCGGGAAACATTACACGTCTGCTTTCATCTCAAGAAATCTGCAGCGGAAAGTCATCGTTTGCTAGTGCAGGCCTATGGGGAACATGCCCTATCGGAAACAACATCCAGAGAGTGGTTCCGACGCTTCAAAGCCAACGAATATGACGTGAAGGACAAAGAGCGCCCTGGGCAGCCTAAAAAGTTCAAAGATGGCGCATTGGAGGCCTTATTGGACGAGGAGTCATGTCAGACGCTCCACGAGTTGTCCGAAACACTACGGGTCGTTGAGTCAACGGTTAGCAAGCGTTTAAAGGCAATGGGAATGATCCAGAAGCTTGGAAACTGGATCCCACATGACAAGGTTATTCTTCTCCACGACAACGCTAGACCTCATGTCGCCAAATCCGTGAAAGAACTCTTGGAGGCACTTGGCTAGGACTTCTTACCCCACCAGCCTTATTCTCAGGACATTGCTCCTTCGGACTTCCATTTGTTCCGGGCGCTACAACATGGCCTGTCAGAGCAGCACTTCCTTTCTGTCGCGGATATCCAAAAATGGCTTGATGAATGCTTCGCCTCGAAAGAACCTGCATTTTTCTACCGCGGAATCCATTTGTTACCCCAACGGTGGGAAAGAGTCGTAACTGTCAACGGACACTACTTTGAATAGACTATCCTGTACCGTTCTGTGGCAACACACAGGTGTTCGTGTGGTAAAAAACAGCGGGAATTAATTCAAGCACCTAATATTTCTATTATTAATCGTGTCTCGACATCATTAAGAATCTCATGTGTTTCAACTGGCCCGACTCGAAAAAAGCCTTTAGTAGAATAGCAGCATCTTGGTGCATCTTTAGTGTAGCTGTTTGCCTTACCGACCACCGTCCATCTATTCGATGCAGTAAGAAGCGTGATTGATCAGAGATGGCAACTTTCTTTCAATCTTATAGGGTCCACTCCTGATACTTTTACAATCGTTGTGGTCGATGACGTGCTGTGGTCACGAGTTTACGCAATAAGCGCATAGAGTGTAGAGATCGTTCCACTGAAGCTGAGGACAAAACTATGTGCTCCCTGGTTAAAAACGATGAAGAGATGTGCCACTGGAGCCAGCCAATTATTACGGCCAATATGATTGAGTCACGTCTCTATTAACTTTAAGCAAAAGTGGCTGTCGAATGCTCATCCGCGAGTTATGCGTTGCGCCTCTCTCCATCCATTCTCGGTAGGCTTTAACTACGACAGTCCGTGAGCATGCGACTAAATTCGCCGTTTTCCGGATATTGTCAACTTTTGCTCTGTATCAGATGATTTCGACCTTTTCTAAGGAAGTAAATTTTCGACCCTATAAGAGTTGTTTTTCCGACAGTGGGATTCAAACACACATCTTTGTAATCCGCGACTGTTCTTCCAAGTGAACTACACCGGCAGGCTCAACGCTGCTGCATTGCCCTTTGACCCATGCCGTACAATTCTTACCCATTACAATCAACGTTTCAACTCCGACTGCTACTGCACGTGTTACAGATAGAGCTTCATCTTCCCTAGACATTCATATGCATGAGTAGCCGCACCTGAAACAATCCAAACGTCAGATAAGGAAGGGAGGCATAATAACGTAATATCTTGCTCCTACTATGTATTTCCCCAAATGTTTTTTCTTTTAAAAGTTGCCTTCGGGTAATTAGTGTGTGTGTGTGTGTGTGTGTGTGTGTGTGTGTGTGTGTGTGTACTTGATTGTTTCTGATGCATCTCATATTACAGAACACGTTTCCTACATTTTCTACGTTTTAAAAAGAAATAAGTTTTGTCGTTAATGGTCGAAACCGTACATTTAGATTTGAAAGCGTTAATGCGCTTCAAAAAACGAGAAACAAATGGATTGATATGAATACTTTCGGACACTGGATAACGTTCCCCTTGTCGAAAATATTTTGCGTGTCTCCATCTCAAACAGTGCAGGTGGTTTCCATTAGGAGGTGAAATATATACGCTCTTCTTCTGATTACATGGCAGATTACGAAAACATGCTTTTGTATCGGATGGCGTCCCCTATCTGCGGGGGAAAAGTGTAGGTGAAAGAGAAAATGAAATACGGTGGTTGTTGTTCCTGTACATGTGGGTAGTTGCGTATTTCGCTTATTCGTTGGGAGCTAAAAATAGACTCTTCAGATTTTTAAAATGGTTACATTGGCATTATGAAAAACATACTGTAGATCACAGAATTCGTGTCACTGAACATATCGTTACATTATCTTTTACGTGAAACGAATCGATGTTTTAATGATCCACACTTCTCGATATAGAAAATATCCCACCGGAAAATATTAGTGGGTGCGATCTGCAAATTGGCGAGTATGTGTCGGGAGTTGGAGTAGCCCTGGATGAGGGTCGTTTAAATGCAACCCTAAACTAGCTGTTAGAGTTCAGTGTACTTCGTTACAGCATAAGAATGCACGATCCTATCAGAATAATATGACCAACCCCGGAATCACAGTCTACCAGCCAAGGAGCGTTACAGAGTGCACGTGACAAGGTCGATCCCACGGAGATATAAGCTGTCCGCCAAGACAGATGAGCCATAGTGCGTTACGTGAGCACAATGGGTAGAGGTAGTGATTTAATTAACGTTCAAAAAGGAAGAATCATCGGCTACCGAGCCCAGGTTGGAAGCATCTCAGAAACAGCAGCCTTCGTGGGCTCTTCGCGAGGTGCTGTAGTAAGGGTGCACCAATAATGGACCGTTGGCACACTGAGTAAGTCCCGACGTCAAAACTGTGGAGCCCCAAAGGCCATCGACCCCAGAAGAGAATGTCGCTTTCGTCGACTGTTAAATGGCAATCGACGCGCAACTGTGCAGCACTTCACGACGCAAATGAACGCTGGTGCAGCCAGGCACGTGTCACCGATAACAGTAGAGCAAACCTTGTTACGCATGGGTCTTCGGAGTCGAAGCTGAGTCAAGGCGCCCGTGTCAATCGAGGTACATCGGCAACCACGCGTGCAATTCGCATGGGACTATCGTCATTGGAGAGTGCAAGAGTGGAAAAGGGTTACCTTCTTCGACGAATCAAGGTTTCTACTCGACAGAAGTGATGGTTGATGGCGGATACGGCGTCAAACACACGCGAACAAACACCTGGACACTCTTGTTGGTTAAGTACAGGCCGGCGGTGGCAGTGCGCATGTCTGGGGAATGTCTTCCTGGTATGACCTGGGACCGCTGGCAGCACCGGATGGGTCCCTGAACTCTAATTGCTACCTGTCCATCCTCACTGACCACGTGCATCCCTTCAAGTTGGACGTTTTTTACCCTGGTAGTGATGGTGCCTATTAACAGACAATGCGCACTGTCATGTCGCTAAGGGTTTGCGTGGACAATGATAATGTGCCCTGCCATGTTGCTAAGGTGGATCCAGGAAAACGACAGCGTTGTCTCTGTTCTCCCTTTGCCGGCAATATCGTCCGACCTCAATCTCACAGAGCACTCGTGGGGCTATGAGGATTGACAGGGTCGAGGTGCCGGTGTACGGCGATTTGGTCTTAACGTCGCATTGCGGCTGAAACGCACCGGCATGCAACAACTGACGGCAAACCGGGGCGACAGTGATTGGAGGAATGTAATGTGAGTCATCGGAGAGGGACTGGTGAGCCAGGGTGAGACTAGTGCGCCGGAGCGGGACTGTTGGGCCGAAGCGGGATCAGTGCAGCGGAGTGGGACCGGTACGTCTGATTGGAACCCGTGCACCGAGTAGACTGGTGCACCTTAGCGGGACTTGTGCGTGGGAAAAGACTTGTGCGCGGAAGGAGACGTGCGTCGGAGAGGGACTTTGGGGCCGGAGTGGGACCGGTACGCCTGAGTGGAACCGGTGCACCGAGTGAACTGGTACGCCAGAGAGGGACTTGTGCGCCTCAGCGGGACTTGTGCACTGGAGGAGACTTTTGGGCGGGAGGAGACTTGTGCCGCGGAGGAGGCTTGTGCGCCGGAAATGGACTGTTGCGCAGGAGTGGGACCGGTACGCTTGAGTGGAATCGGTGCACCGAGTAGACTGGTGCGCCGGAGTGGGAGTGATGCACAGGAGCGGGGGTGGTGCGTCGGAGCGGGACTTGGGCGCCGGAGCGGGACTGGTGTGCCGGATGAGACTTGTTTGCCGGAGGGAGACTGGTGCACCGGAGGAGACTGGAGGAGCTTCTTAAGGCCGCTATCGCTGCGTTGAACACCAAGCTGTTGAAGCTGCACAGTCTATAGGGAAGGGCATTTGACGAGTTGTGGAGGCATCTATGGGCAGTCCTGAATCGACATCGACTGCCAATCGTAACTGGTTGAGGCAGGTTTTTCTTCTCGCTAGCCATTGCGATGAATGCCACACACCGCAGCACATCGTTCCAGTGGCGCCGTACCAGACATGCCTGGCGAGACAAATGGAATTATGTCGTATTCAGCGACAAGGCTCGTTTCTGTCAGAATCTCGAAGATCGCTGATTGAAGGTCAGTTGATGATGTGATCCCCGAGCTGATATTGTTGCCATCCATTAGCGTTATATGGCTCCTCAGCATGGTATCATGTTTTGTAGCTCTATTGGTTTAAACGACCGTTAACCACTCGTACATACAGCGGTTACAATTACAGAATGACGACAGGCTAACCAAGTGATGCAGCCCGCTTTTTGCCCCGTGGCATCCTCCTTTTCCCGAGTTTGAACAAGAAAGCACTCGCCAATCACATCGCACTGTAAAATAATGTTCTGAAATTCACGAGCCACTTTCCGTGATTCATTTCGTGAAATAATGAATCATATTTCTGATACAACTTTTCCCATGAAATACCCGAAAGAAACCTGAATTTCACGGATTTTTCGTACCATAGGAAAATTCTGAATTTTTTGAAACCCTTCCTCAGTTGCTTTCGTATTTTGACGGTAAAGTCTGTTCTTTAAGATGTGCCAATAAACAATTCTTATCTTTTCTTTCGTATATTAACGGAAAAACTCTATTCTCACTTTTTTCGTATCCATACGACGAAAACATACCGGTAATAGGAGAGATTTACCGGAATAATTGGGTTTTGATTAACTGTTAAATTGCAGTCATCTGTCAAAGGAACTGATTTCGGAGTTCTGTAGGGAAATATGTAGGATATTGTGAATAGCATATCGCACTGATTTTGGTTATTGTGGTAAAATATATGTTTTTGTCCTCTCCTCCATTTTGTGCACCAGCTATTATATATTGTGTTACCGTAAGAAGCCGGGTATTTAAATTATTGTTCAGGTGATTGCACGATGTCTAAAAAGGGAACAGTCCGAACCGTTGTCGTTAGATGCACAGTGCTTGTTATATCATTCGACAGTTCTGAAAGGGTAATGGATATAGACAAACCTTTAGGAACTATTGAATATAAATGATGAAGTTATAGGATATCAAAGAACACTCGCAGAGACAATATTCATCGAATCTCCATTACTCTTACGGCCCGTATCGGAATAATTTTTGTTGTTTAAAGCAATTTGTATACATTACAAAGTATTCATGAATGGATATACAGTATAGCGTGTTTAGTTATGGATATACATTGCACTTACCTTTCATGTACGACAGAAAAAAATGAAGATCTTTAATTACGGAATGATCTAAACAAAAGTAGTTTTCACAGTGAGCACATTTCATGAATGCTGCTTCCTTGCAATCTTCTGTACCACAATCCCCAATTAAACCCGATTCAAAACAATACTTGGGTGGTAGTTGGAAGTATCCAGGGTGAGTAGTGACCTAACCACACTTATAAAATGCAAAGCGGATTTGGTTTTGAAACCGAGGCGCTGAAAACTGATAGTGAACAAAAGACTGCAGACGGAGGAAGTGGTCTGTCTGCCAAGCGTTCATGTCTGATGTTACCAACACAGTGTCCGTTAGGAATTTAACCATAATTTTACAGGGACGAAAGATGTACACATCCGCAGGCCGCACTAGTCCGGTGCTTTTTTCTGGAATCAACATCTTCCAGTATTCGACTCCGTCAGGAACAGTTGAGTTGTAAAGTGCATCATCCTTGTTTGATGTCCAGGATTCTACTAGTAGCACGCGCTCCTTTCCTGTGAGGTCTGGGCGCAGAACGGCTTCTAAAAAGACCTTCATTTCTTGTTTGACACGTTTGCTGATTTGGCAGGATAAGCTTTGATGTTTGGAAAAATCAATACTCATGTTTGCAGGAAATTTCCCACTTCCTTCCGACACTAAAACATGTGTGGTAAGAGAATTCCACTCATGATGATGACAGGCATTGTTATGTACGAATGTGTAGTTGCTGAAATGGAACCTGTTACCCCAAAGATTCGCTTCTGTCTTTGAGCACAATGGGTTCTTCCAGATCGAAGTTCCTTCTCGATGCGAGGCTGATAAGTGTTCAGCACATCTTCGTTATTTACCTTGTACATTTCTACAAATGTTTGCACATTTTCAACAAATTCTTTCGCCTTCGCCTCGAAATCTCTGGATTCCTGGAAACACGATTTGCTCCCTTTGTGGGTTACTTTCCGCGAAACAATCTTGTTACGTTTCTTGAATCTTGTGACCCATCGTTCGGATGCCTTAAAGTTCAGCTGATTTTGAACGTCAATACGCACCTTTATTTGCAGTGCCCGTAGCCTAATTGTCCTGTCTTTAATAATCGCCTTCCTTGCACGCATTTGAAGAAATTATCCAAATACTTCCCTGTTCAGTTATTGTTGCAATGATTTTGTAATGCAAGCACCAGATTTCTTCAACCGTTCTTCAAACTTTTGAAAGACGGCCTTGTTCTTGATCCTCATCTTTTGGACCATAACAGTGTTCAAGTTAACTTTAAGAGAAGAGTCAATGGCCAAGCCTGGAGGACACAGTTGAGGAGGTTCGAAGTTGCCGTCTTTATCCCTCGGTTGCTTTGTCCAGAGTTTGTACGCATCCGCCAAATATCCTTCTGGAAATTTGGATTGCGACTTTTTTGTTGACGGTTCGTATGACGACTCGCTGGTTTCTGGAATTGGCGATTTTGCCTCGTCGTATTTTGGAGGATCTGCTACATCAAAAAAATCGCTTCCCGTTTTCCCCTCGTCTCTGTCAGATAATACGTCATCAAAGGGTAATGGTTTGAACTCTTCAATAATCTCAAAATAGTATAACTATATACTATTTTGACGTCCTCTTCAAACAACTCCTTTTTGATGTGTTCAAATGCGATGAGACCCATTTCATTGGTGTGACTTCCGATGAACCGACGAAATCAGACAACAACTGCACTACTACTTCTGGATTCATAGCTCACACTGATTGCATTACACTTGACAATGTGAAACTTTCAGACGGTCAATAAACGTTTAATCACTTGTTCGCCAGTTCCTGGAATAGAAAATAATTGTATGAAGTACTAATATAACATTTATAATATATTAAGTGTACAGTTAAGTTTTAAAGCGTTTTGAGACAACACAACATGTAATTTGAGAGAAAAAAACAATGCCTTTACGAAACAAAATATGCGCCGTCATTATCAACTTCCGCCATCGGTCGGACAGCTGGCGGATTCCAGCCGTGAAGAATACTTCGTCGTGTGACGAGATGAAGTCGTCAAAACAATTTTTGCACTTCGTCACATATAGGGAACTGTACAGCAGACAAACCATGTTCCATCGATCGGAACAAATGATAGTCTGAAGAGGCTATGTCGGTACTATAACCCCAGTGCTTCAGAATTTCCCAGCCAAGGGTCAATAACGTTTCTTTGACCGATTTCGCGACATGCGGCATAGTGTTGTCATGTAGTAATTACACAGGACGAAATACTTTATATGTGAATGAACGTTTCCGACAGTTTTCCTGGTTCAATCGCAGCAATTGTTGCTTGTAGCGATCAGCAGTAACAGCATGAACCTGTTCCAGTAGTTCATAATAGAGCACACCCTTCATATCCTACCAGATGCACAGAAGAACTTTCTTGGAGTGAATATTGCGTTTCAGTGTAGAAGTCGTTGCTTCACCGAGGGTCTACCCAGTGTTTTTTGCGTTTGAGATTGTCGTATAATATCCACTTTTCATCACCCGTAACGATTTTCCACAGTTAAGACTTTCTGTGCTGTTTATTTAACAGATTCAAACACTTCACGACACGCTCGTCCTTGTTCCTCTGGCTCAGGTCATGTGGCACCCATTTTCATTCTTTCTGAATATTTTCCATTGCGCATAAACGATTGGAAAGGGTTTGTTGAGTTACCCTCAGTTGTTCAGCTAGTTCTTTTCGCGTTTGAGACGAATCTTCATCCAGCAATGCTTGCAGTCCCTCATGTGTAACCTTCTGCGGGGCGCCGCTACGTTCTCGATTGCCAACATCAAAACCACCTGCTTTAAACCGTCTAAACCCAAACTTGCACATAGTTTTCGATACAATATTCTCCTCCAGAACAGAATAGATCGATGCACATGCTTTTACAACCCTTTTTCCCTGATGGAAATCGAACGAATGCAGTGTCGAATAAATGCAGTATCGCTTGCCATCTTTCACCTACCGATGTGGAAGTGCGTTTGACTACTGGGAAACGGTCTGTGTCACATTTTATACTCTGGACCAGTTACGGTCACATGACAGCAACGCGGGTGAGTGTCGTATATGTAAATTAGCGGTATACGTCACACAAAGAACGCTTTAAAACTTATTTATACACACATTAATCAACAAGGCTCTAGTGGCTCCTCCTGTTGTCCATGGCAGCTCAACGTTTGGATATAAACACATCTTATGATCCTCTATCTAAACAACATACTTTGGTTTTGCAATCTGCGACAACTACATGCCCGTTTCCTTGTATGTCTTCGCCTGTGGAATGCTTAAGACAAAAGCTGTTATAGCTATCAAGAGTAAATTTTATACTTAGAAGTTTCGTGAAATAATACTAAAACAACAGTACATTAATCCATTTCTTGAAGGTAATTCAAGGTTATTATCAGTGTAAAAATGAAAAGATATCTCACATTACATAGCATTCACTGTTCTGAAATATCACATTGAAAACAATACTTAATTTGTGATAAGTCTTTCTACAGAAAAAATAAAATTACTGCAAAGGTATTCAAAAAGATAATAAGCTACAACAGAAAATAAAATGACTAAATCACTCGCATTAATGGGAAAAAAATCATAGTGGGATTAGTTTCACCTTGAACGTGAGTGTGGTTCCTAAGACTTTCTAAAGCTCAGTGGTTAAGACTCGCGACTTGCGTACACCTAACCCAGTCGTCCTGAGTTTGATCATTGCCATTGGCGGGAAAGGATTCTCTGCCGTAAGTGCTGAATTATTCCGCATCTTTGTTTTTGCGAAATTTCTGTTTAAATGCCGAAATATTGTAACAGACGTTTCTGAAATAAACGGAATTATTACCTACGGAAAATCTGTCCAAATACGAAAGTTACAAAGGGGGGGGAGGGCACTCTTAAAAACGGAAATTTCGTTAAAAGACGGACACTTACCGGCAACTTTTCTGAACGTTATTTTCCTAACCTTTCCTTAAATTCACACCATTTTATTTTTTACAGTGTTTTAACATCAGCTCGCAGCGCCTGCAAGGTATCCAGGTGCTCCAACCCACTCATAATGTCAATGAATTGTGGACACCGGTTAAAGACTTATGGCGAGAGATACCTCACGTCACCATCCTGGGGCATTTCCATTAGATGCAACGCCGTGTTGCCGAAAGTACAGCCAATAGAAGGGTCATAAGACCTACTGACTTATACTCCGAATCACCCTAAAAGTGTACTGTTGTTAAAGGCGGGAGAGCCTTATCATGACTCATCGTGGAACGCAAGAGCGGCATCCATCCACGTTAATGTGTTCTCCTGCTGTTTCCTGTTTGATCCCCCACTCACCCACACATCACACAACAGCGCAGATTGTGCATGGGGACCTGGTGGTTTGGGAGAGGTCTACCTCTGAACCCCCCTCTCCGAGTTGTATCCCAAATGGACAGAAACAGACGAGAGTGTGAAGCTCTTGATTGAGTAACTTCTCACATCAAATTTATTTCTAAAAGCGCTCTAGCTTCTGGAATTTCTTTCAGATAGCAATCTTATCTGCCGAGCAGACAAAAATTGATTTTAAGCGATAATTCTACTGATGTTTGCTCTAAATGCTAGCGACTATTTTTCGTAGCTGAGGTAGCTGTTTCGTAGCCTTCATAGTGTTACACTCTTAGGTTTACTCGGAGTGTAGGCTACATTAGACCGTCCACTTGACCATCGCATTCATGTATCACCTCAAAAATTATATTTCTCATTTCGCACCTATGGGTCTGCATATGTGGCACGTTTCGTCTCATTTCGTTTATTCCATCATGGTGGTGTAGCATTTTTTTTTCTAGTAGTGTATATACGTATAGGAGTTGGAGACCTGAAAAGAAAATGCATTCACGACTTTATTTCTTGAAATTGAGAGAAAAATTCTGGCAACAGTAAACACCATTATTTTTATGCATTTCCTTGAAATGAAGAACTTAGAGTAATTAATTTCAGGTATCCACTTTCATGCCTGTACGAACTTTTAATCATGCGATTATGAATTATGTCCCTAAGGATTGTGCTCCGTAAATTGGGCTTAAATGACTTCAGTATTATCTTTCCCCACAAGGCTTTATTTTCGGTGCAAAAAACAACCTTAATGATTTAAACTTCTTTTGGAGATCGCAAGAGACTTAAAAAGTAAAATAAAGGCAATTATAATCTGACTTTAGAGGTGGCTACAGGTAGCTCATGTACCCACGCGCAAGTAATTATTTTTTGTTTCTTCGAGAGCCTGTGCTCTTAAATGTAAAGTTGGGCTAAATAGTGATCTTTGCTTTTTTCAACGTGGAAGTAACCTTTGTACAGCTCCAGTAAGAACTTCCCCAAAACAGAAGTATGCACATTTTTATTTTATTTCTCTTAAATAAATAATAGGAAACTTTCCAAAAGTAACTTACTTACAAAATGAGTTATATAAAAGAAAGTAACATTCTTTTGTAAACTTTATGATTGATTGCTGGAAAATCATGCGATGCATTGATTAGGTTACGCTTTCCAACATACGGGAAATCGCACCCAGAGAAACACCCGCCTCTACCCTGACTATTGATTTGTTCAGTACAGCATACCAAAGTTTTGTCGCCATAGAAGCATTTTTACTCAAGTTATTACTCAAGTTATGAGAATAATGACTGTGGAATAAATCTCGCTCCTCTGCCCTGACCTTTGACCCCATTTCGATAATATTAAATAGAATTCGTTCAGTATAACTCAGGAGTAACAACATAAAGTATTGTCGCAATACAAGCATTTTTAGTCAAGTTATGAGGCTAATGTCCTGTGCCCTGACATTTGAGCCCATTTCAATGATATTTAATAGAACCGGTTCAGTATAACTCCGGAATAACAAGATAAAGTTTTGTCGCAATCGAAGCATTTTTACGTAAGTGATGACGCATAAGGTCTATAGAATGGATCCAGCTCCTATGTCCTGACCTTTGACCCCAATTCGTTCATTTTCAACAGGGTACGTCCCCAGGTTATCTCCTACTACATGCTAACATTTCATCGAAATCCAGCCATTTTTACGTGAGTTATCGTGCGGACAGGCAGACGGACAAAGCTGGAGCATATGCGCTCCTTCAACCTTACGGTTTGGAAAGCGTAAGAAATGGTAACCCCGAAATCAAATTTATTTGTACTCTTGCATATATGAGTTGCCTAAACAAACAGCATGCTAATAATTATCTTCAGACCAGCTAATTGTTGTCTCCTTGTTAAAATGTCAAGTACGTGATATTTTATTAATTTTATAGATATATTGTGAACACGTGTGGTTAACTAGTATTTATTTATTTAAAAATATGACTTTATGTGAGGTTGATCTATCATTGATCCACTTTGTTGAACTGCTAGTTTTCCTGAATGACTACGGAGAGGTTCCTGAGTTCAGGGCATGATATTTCCTTTCTGAAATTCCTAATGTGCAATGGCGGCAGTGCAACGTAAATTTCTAACATATGGAACTGGATGTACTGTTTTCATAAAACGAACATTTTTTGATGTGTGAAGCTTTGAGCTTCAAGTTTCATCTTTTTAAAGATTTGAATAACCCAAAATTCTAGGACCGTTTCACCATTTTGGTTAGAAATTAATTCATGTCCGTCTTAACATCTATTTATCCAAGGTGCTAAATCTGCTACACTTCCGAAGCGCTGCTCTTCAGTAGCCAACGGCTGTACTTACGTTCCCTACAGCTTACCTCTGTGTGTTACTATGCAATATAAATAGTTTTATTATTTAAAAATATACTTCCACGAAGCTTTATAAGACAAAATACACTATATTGACAAAGGTCAACGGATACCTCCTTCAAAATCAAATAAACGGACCCGCTGCGTTGTTCAGATGCTCGGTACGGTTGCAAACGGTATAGAAACAAGCCTGCAGCTGACCGCGATCATATCGCACTGTAAGGTTGAGTGAAAATGTCGCGGCGGGAGAGAACTGATTGTGAGAAAGGAAAGATTGTTGGGTGTTATATCAGTAGGTTGCCCATAAGAGAAACCGAAATGCGTTTAAACATACCTAAGTAAACTGTTTTGGATGTACCGAACAAGTGGAAAACATATGGCATACCTGAAGCATCAAAACGTACTAGCAGACCAAAGAAAATCAGTGATAGAGGACGTCGAAGTTTCAGGAGAGTCGTTAAAGCTAATCGACGGAGTACTACGCAAGACCATAGTGTACAGGTGAGTAAAAATGCAGTAACCTCGGTATGTACATGTACCATTCGCAGAGAACTTCATTCCATGGGTTACCGTGGTCGTGCGGCTGCTCATCAGACTTTCATCTCCACTCGGAATGCTACTCATCGTTTAGCATGGTGTAAAGAATATTTATCGTGGATCGTAAATCAATGGAAACGGATCCTATGGACTGATGAATTCAGATACACGATGCAGAAGTCTGATGGCCGTGAGTGGGTATGGCGGTAGCCGGGGGAACGCTCTTGACCTCAGTGTTTTGTTCCTACGGTCAAGTTTGGAGCTGGCGGTGTACTCGTTTGGTGGTGTTTTGCGTGGTATGGTCCCGGCCCATTGGTTATCGTGAACAAACCTGTTAACTAGCACGTATACCTCCTCCATATTCTGGACAATTATGCCCTACCAACTCTGTGGCAATACTATGAAACCGAGCCTTGTTGGTACCAGCCGGATAATGCACCGAGCCATGAAGCAAGGGCTGTTACGGCGTGGTTTGACGATAATTACGTATCGTGTGTGCACTGGCCAGCACAGAGCCCTGATCATAATCCCATAGAGCACCTATAGAATGAATTAGAGCGTCGTATAAAAAGTTCGGAACCAAGCTACTACTAAGCAACAGTTAGCGGCATCATTATTTACTGAAAGGAATAAATACCTATCGCTGTGTTCCAAAACCTTGTCGAAAGCATGCCTGGAAGGCTCAATGCATACATTAAGGCCAAAGGGGGCATGACTCCGTGCTAATGTATGTCAGTAAATACTATTTTGTGTTTCTCCTGTAGGTGTCCGGTGACGTTTGTCAATATAGTGTATATATACAGTGCGTCAAAGAATTTTTAAGACTGGTGCTAGATTTCAGCCTACGGTGGCGCCACCAGTGTAATCGCGAATGCGTCATAAACCGTGACCATTTGCTTGCTTTCTGCCAAAAGTACTGCGCAGTTGTTAAAGTAACTCAAACGAAACTGTCGTTCATTAGAGAAGTAAATTTTTCTTCATGTTGAATTATTAAGATGGAACAAAGGGCTGTTATTAAATTTAACGCGAAACTTGGTAAAAGTGCCTCGGAAACGTACCAAATGATGAAACAAGTTTACGGTGAGTTTTATTTAAGTAAATCAAATGTTTTCCTGTGGCACAAACGTCTTTTGTATGGAAGAGAGACGCTAGAAGATGATAAGCATACCTTAAGACCAAATTCATCTAGGACACCTGAGATCATTTAAAAAGTGCGTGATTTCGTGGCAAACAATCAATGTGCGTCACTAAGAATGATGGAACAGTCTTTAAACATCAACAAAGAAGCGATTCGAACCATCCTGCATGAAGATTTGGGCAAAACAAAAGTCTGTGCTAAATTTGTTCCACACACGTTAACCAATGAACAGAAATCAAGGAGAAGTGCACATTGCAGAGACATCATTTCAGCCGCTAAAAATGACCCAAACTTCTTAAAATCGATTGTTACAGGTGATGAAACATGGTGTTTTCAATATGATCCTAAAACAAAGCGACAAAGTGCGGAATGGAAGTCAAAAAGCTCACTACAAGCCAATAAAACAAGGAAAGTTCCATCAAAAATCAAAACAAAGCTCATTACATTCTTCGATAGTAAGAGTATTATCCACAAAGAATTTGTTCCAAGTGGACAAACAATTACTGGTGAGTTTTGTTTAAATGTTTTGAGGCGTTTGATGGGCAGAATTCGTCGCATTCGTCCAGAATATCAGGATAAAATCAGTTGGTGTTTGTTGCACGGTAATACACCCAGTCACACCTCACTTCTTGTTCGTAGATTTTTGGCGAAAAATAACGTCTGTGTGTTGAATCATTCACCGTATTCTCCTGATTTAGCACCCTGCAACTTTTCTTTATTCCCAAAACTTAAAATGACGTTAAAAGGGTGTTATTTTAATGATATTTCGACCATACAAACAGCTTCGACGGGTGCTTTGGAGGCAATTCCGCAAAGTGAACTGGGACAGGCATTCGAATCATTATTAAATCGCTGTAACAAGTGTATTGAAGCCGGAGGGACTTATTTTGAATAACAAACCAAAACAAATTATAATTTCTTGTTTCTTTTTCAATTTACAGACCCAGTCTTAAAAATTCTTTGCCACATCGTGTATATCAACAAAGTGGAGAAATCAAAGTTTCCAAGTTTTAGCTCATCAACAAGGTGGCTTTTTTAACGAAGGTTGACAGCAAACTGAATAAACGGACACTTCAATAATTTGAACGCTGTGACTTGACTATACAATAAATTAATAAATGCGAATGTAATTACTCATTCACAGAAACGAGGCTCCATGTTTGTTGGGCACCCGATACCGTGGGAGGACACTCAGCATTATTTGACCAACTGGTGCCAAACTGGTGGCAAATCAAAAAAGACGCTATCATTGCAGGCCTCAATGTTGGTAAAGGTCTCTAAGTTTTTGCGAATGGTAGTAGATTTAGGCGTGGAGTAGGAAGCTAAGTTCTTTATATCATCCCACGTAGGATCCTGGACTTGACTTCTCTGGACAGGGCAGTGGCTACTTTTCCGTCTCTTGTTTTTCTTTTATGTCGAGTTACCGCGTTCAAATTGTTGAGGTATTCTATTATTCATTTTCCAGTTTGCTATCTACTTTCCTTGAAAAGGCCACTTGGTTAAAGCGCGAAAGCTTGGTAATTCAGATCACTAAAAGTTATATTATTTTGAATATTAAATCCATGAAAAATACAAAATACGAAATGTGACAAGTATTTGAATTACAAACTTTTTGTAACTTCTTCCATTCGGTTGTTTTTGTTGCTTTAATGAATCCAGAAAACTTATTTACGCTTTCCAACCATGGGTTGAAGAAGTGTATATGCTCCAGCTTTGTCCGTCCGGCTGTCGGCACGATAACTGGCGTAAAAATAGTTAGATTTCCATGAAAATTTAGTATGTGATAGGGGACAGCTTGGGGAGGAATCCTTTTGAAAATTTGCGAAATGGGGTCAAAGGTCAGGACATAGGAGCGGGATCCATTCCATTGATCTTATGCGTCATAACTTGCGTAAGAATGGTTCAAATTCGATGCCATTTTAGTATGTGTTAGGGGACTACCTACGGGCAAATCTTATTAAAAATGGGAGAAATGAGCTTAAAGGTCAGGACATAGGATCAGGATCCATTCCATTGCCATTATAAGTCATAACTTAGGTAAAAATGGTTCGATTGCGACAAAACTTTATCTTGTTGTCCCGGAGTTATACTGAAATGGTTCTGTTATATATCATTGAAATAGGGTCAAAGGTCAGGGTATAGGAGCGAGATTTATTCCACAGTAATTATCCTCATTACTTGAGTAATAATTTCTGGTATGTTGGAAAGCGTATCATAATCAATGCATTGCATGATTTTAATAACTTTTTTGTTTTGAGATATATCGCGGATTTGTTATTTTTTTAAAATGGAACTGACTACTTTCGTAGTAGCAGACACTGGCCAATACGTAAAACAAACCCACCGACAATTGCCACGAAACGATTCGCGCTTATAGAACTTTTAAAGTACACTGGCGTGCAAAAATTAAGGATGAGACGGTTTTTCGAATGTTGCGTCGTGCAGAAGTGCTCCCAAATCATACCATAAGGTCCCCAAGATGTAAGAATATGGGACAAGTGAGCAAAGCCGTCCAAACAAGGAATCCAAAGGATACAAAGGCACTTTATTGAAAAGGTAGCTTCAAGCACAACTAGACAGAAGACAGAAACGTCCATGTGACAGGCGGCTGCCAAGAAAAATCCAGTATTTAGTAGGGGATATGATCACCCCTGACTGCGTTGCAGGATATACAACGTCTGTCCATGCTGAGGACAAGGTTGTCAAGGAGCTGTTGAGGCATCGCGGCCCATTCCTCTTGTAGCGCCAATCACAGCTGCGCAATCGTTGCTGGCGGCTGGTGACTTGTTGCCAAGCGTCTCCCGAGAAGTTTCCACACATGTTCGATTGGATTAAGGTCCGGTGACCTTCGCGGGCCAATCCATACGTTGAATATCTTCACTCTCCAACAGCTCTGCGACAGCCACTGTACGATGAGGTGTAGCGTTGTCATCCATGAAGAAGAACTTAGGAACCACAGCACCTCTAAACAGACGCACGGGAGGCAGGAGAACCTCGGTACAATAGCGGACACCAGTGACTGAACCTCCTTGGAAGATGTGGAGGTCAGTACGGCTACCAAACATGATACCACCCCAAACGAGATTTCCGCCACTTCCAAACCGGTCCCTTTCGATGATGTTGGAGGTGTGATTGCGTGTTTCCTGCTCTCTCCAGGTGTGTATACGTCCAGAAACGCTCGTCAGACTAAATCGGTTCTCATCCGTAAAGAGAACTCGACCCCATTGCTGATGTGTCCAGTTCTTGTGTTTCTGGCACCACAGAAACCGCCGTCTCCGATGAGCAGGCGTTAATGGCACACACCGTACTGGTCGTCGGGCAAACAGACCATCTTTGTGCAGCCCCCTGGCCACGGTAAAACGCGATAACGGACGTCCAGTTGTTCGTTGCATGTGCCTTGCGATTTCTCCCGCTGTCTGCCGTCTGCCTCTTCTCGCTTGTAGGACAATATACCGGTCGCCCGCCGCCGTGGTAGCTCGTGGACGCCCACTACTAAGCTCTTGGACAGCTGTTTCTCTCGTTTGAAATGCTCTCCAAGCTCGGGAAACGATGCTGTGAGCGATCCCGAAATCCTCGGCCACACTAGTCACACTTCGACCTTCTTCCAACTTCCCAATGACGGGACCTCGGGTAAAGTCATCCAGATGTCGTCTACTGGATTGCCTGTTGACCATATCACACGGTGGCAGCAACTCGACGTCGTTCAAACCGATGTACACCGTGCAATAACTTTCACCGAATTGCTGAGCGTACACCGCCCGTGTGCTTCATACCCTTCCGACACTCCACCCCCTACGTCATGCTGCATACATGCGCATGCCCTACACCAGTCTATCTCCTGATTGGTCTTTTGATCCGTTCTGCCTGCTCGTTCCGCTGTTATGCTAATTTCTCCTCTTCGTCCTTAATTTTTGCACGCCAGTGTACTTTCGCTAAATCACGTCACATTTTATTCCATAGAAAATTTAAAAATTGCTTACTCGAAGTTGCTATGTTTAAGATCTTCGAATTCCAGTAATAAGCACTGTACGTAAACCATTAAAACGACCTTACATTCAAAAGAAAAAAACTTCGATGATTTGCCACGGTGCATATCTATTCATAAGCGACATATTTCAAAACAAAAATGCTGTCACGTTTGAATTACTTTTCCGTAGTTGTGTATTCCTGAATATTCATATGAGAACAAAAACACTGTATTTCACTAGTAACGAAAACCACAATACTTTAATCATAGGACGAAAAGGATCTGAATCAACACGGACTGTCTCCATTTTATGTTATGGCGAATTAACAGTTTGCAGTTCTTCAATCTTATTGTATTTGAAGTTCTCTATTATTAGGCGACACAAGTGATATCCTACATTTTGCACTTTTGCATAATACAACTCAAAATACAAAGAAAAACGTCGTCGCGCCACATTTTTTAGAAATAAGAATTCATACACACACAAATGGTTCCCTCCCAGCATTCCTTGTAGCTAGCAGCTCGGTTTCCATAGTAACAAGTTTGCAAACGGACGGACGTACAAGTGTGGGACTGCAAATGCAAGGACGCAAAACCAACAAAAGTAAAAATGTGTCTTATCTCGGATCCTGTAAAATATAAATATTAAATTCAAATCTATGTTCTTACATGAAAAATAATGACGCTGAAAGCGATTCAGGCATAGTACAATACCTGACAGAGAAAATGCCACACCATGAAGGAATGCTCGAAAACAGAACAAACTGCACCCTCAGATAGTTAAGTAGGCCTCAAACAAATGATTTAATCGTCACATACAGACTGGCAAAATATACAGGATGGTTAAAAGTGAGTGTGGCCCCAATTGTAAGCGATACAACGTTGAATCCGACGTGCCATCCAGGCAATGAGAGTCCGAATAGAGCCGTTGGGTATCGTGGACCTTGTGGTGTTGATCGGAGTCTACAAGTCATTTTCATTTGGCGGGAGTGAGCGGGTACTCAACCGACGTCCAATTGTGTCACACAGGTGCTCGATATGCGAGAGGTCGGGGAATCGTGCTGGCCACGGAAGATTCCCCACACCGTGAAAAGCATGCAGGCCGATCCTAACGGTATGCAGCCGGGCGTTATCCTGTTGAAAAAAGTCGTTTTGGATGCCCTGCAGACAAGGTTGAGCCACGGGCCGCAGCTCCTTGTCAACATAGCGGCACCTGCCGTCAATGTACCCTTTATGCGCACCAGCGATGAGCGGCTGTTGATGCTGATAGCACCCCACACCATGATATCACGTTGCGGGGCCGCATGGAACTCCAGAATGGCGTTGGAATCTGCCCGTTGTCAGCGTCACCTCCAGACGCTAGCACGGCGTTCATCTATGGTGGACAGAACCGCAATTCGTCGCTGCGCTGAACACCACACTATTCCATTCGGCACCCTAGCATCTCTGGAGCGACACCACGCCAAGCGGTGACGACGATAGCTCGCTGTTAAGGATAGCCCTTCGCAACGGAAGGCTGGAGAGCAAACCAAGCACAGCGAATTGGCGCGACAGTCAATCGGTGCGACAGTGTGCGCGTCTAAATTGGAGAACCCAAGCCTATCCGTACACTTGAAAATTTTCGCCCATTGTGGCCTGTGGATCTGCTACATCATGACGTCGGATGCGACGATCGGTGCGCTCGGTCGTCTGTCTCCATGTCCCGGTCTCCCTACGACGTCGCAAAGATCCTTCTTAAAACCACTGTCTCCAAATTCGAACGGTTGTGGTATCACGTTGCTTTTCTTTCGCAATACGACCCAAGGACCATCCGGCGGTACGAAGGCCTACGATCACACCTCTGGTGAACTCATTTGTTTAACGAAATCGCGTACGACGGCATCTGAACGACATTGGCACCCCTTGTTCGTTCTCCAGACACGGTTGCAGCAGAACCACTCATTTCTCACCACCGGGACGACGTCTCGGCTCATGGCCTCACGGGCTAGTTGCTCACTTATATCCCGCGCGCCGTTCGTGCGATTGGCCTGCAAACGCAGTGATTTGAACAATTTGTACGTGTGCATGGCGCTGCGTTTACGTCTTCGTGGTGCGGCATTTTCTCTGTCAGGCAGTGTATAAATCCGTTTACTTGCTGGTGATATATACATTATTGTTAAAATTGCAACACCAAGAACGAATCGCGCTATTCTACTGAAATTTATGTGACAGATATCTCTTCTTACTAGATGTAACTGATTATATTTGTAGAGCTGTACAAGACGTTTTCGCTACAAAACTCAGTATTGTGTGAAGCCTCCTCGAGCAACAATAACCGCCTCTACACGGTGGGGCAATGAATTGAAGAGGTTTTTGATATCGTGCTGGGGAACAGCGTGCAAGGCTATTCCCCAGCACGATATCAAAAACTAACTTGGTATGTGTTTGTTTTCCATTTTGTATGTGTTTGTTTTCCATGCGAGATCACAGCTCATTTGTGGTGACTGGCCGATAGATTGACGGGCCAGAAGCATATCCGACGAAGGTGCAAACCAAGGAAGAGGCGGTATCTGCCGTACATGGAAGAGGTCTTGGACATACCGGGCCATATGTAGCCGAGCTTTGTCATGCTGGAATAGAACTTCACGTCAGCTCTAAAGGAATGTTATTATATCTGCCCCTAGAACATCCCTGATGCATCGCTGGATGTTGAGGTTTTCCTAATTCGTATCAGGCTAGACGCGAATTGAACCAAACAGGCTCCAAACCAAGACGCTTGGCGTTCGGCCGCTATGAAACTGCAACTTAAAGGTGCTTTCCAAAGTTTTGTGCTGTCTTTCTGGTCTTGAAAGGCGATTGTTTAAATAATATATTTTACCCGTTCATGTCCCATTCTGTTACATTTTTAACGTTGCATCTTTCTTTTCCGAGATCCGAAGCTACATTTGTTTTAAAGAGGGAAGATAGTTTATAGTACTTCTCGTTATTTTAAGCAACGGATTACCCCAGTCTTGTGTATTCAACCCATGGATGAGCACATTATATCCACATAGCGTTTTTTTTTTCAAATAATTGATACATTTTGTACGAGTATAATTCATATTTTTTTTCAGCAGAATCTTTTTTTGATGTTTTTTCATTACTTTTGTTCCAAGCGGTTCAGTGTATGTTAAAACGAAAGATCACACAGAAATTATTCCTTGTTATTCATGGAAATGGAGTGGGTGTATTTCATGGCTGTCTCTATTCTCGATTCTTTGTGTGTAAGTGGAGGAATTTTCCTACGAAATGAGTTTATCTGAATACACGAGAGTAATTGACTATTTCTTACAGTTAATTAATACTGTAATTATTTATATATTCTTCTTCCGACGGTAATCTTCGTCGACGTGGCATTTCATAAGGAAACTAATTCACCTCTCCCCATGCTTTTTTTTCTTTACATCCACTAAAATAACACGACGGCGAAACGTCGTCTTTAGCTAACTGGTATCACGACAGACACATCACGTGTTACTTCTACGCATGCGCTGTACCGTTGCTTCCACCTGGTTTTTGGGGGTTTTTTTGCTTGGAGGTTTAACGACCACCGTGAGCAACTCAATGGGCTGTAAGCAATCGCCCGTCCCTAATTTAGGCTCACTGGTTCCAGGGAAGGGAGAGAGCCAGTGCCGTATAACAAACACAACATCCATGCCTGACCGGGATTCGAACCCGGACCCCTTACGGACGAATGATCAGAGGCCAGCTACCTTAGACCACTGCGCCACCGCGGCGGCCGTTTTGGGGTTGCGTCGGTTGCCAGCTACGGGCCACTAATGGCTCTTGGTCTGTTGCCCGAAATTCACGGCGATGCTGCAGGGCTATCAATGGCTGCCAACTGAGGGCGCTACCACCAACTGACCGCTACCATGCCGTTAACGGCAGATTTCGGCCAGAAGTTTCCCAACTCTTGTGTTTTTGCTGGGAGCAAGCAATTCACGATAGTGGGCATCAGTCACACTTTGTTCCACATGAACCAGGGGTCCACGTATATGTCGTAATCCCGTATTTCTTTCAGGGGTCCACGTCTTTGCCAGGTAAACATACCGCAGATCATACAACCGCCTTGCACTGAGGAAACCATGTACGATAGATCGAATGCTTCATGGTGTTAGCGCCAAATACGCACCATCATCCACAGAATAGAATAAAAAGACTCGACTCGTCAGATCACGCGTTTTTCCAGTCTTCCGACTTCCTGAACCGTGGTTACTAGAGGTTGGGGAAGTCGCTCATTCCCGCAAGAATACCGATTTTAACCCCCCCCTAATCTGATAGCCCAATCCCGCATGAGTTTTTTTTCTTTTGCCGGCCCCCCATATAGCAAGGAAATAAAATTTATTTCATCTAGTGAGGATTATTTATGCGTTATGCACTATCTCATTGACTGAACATACACAGTACGCCCTTCCACAGAAACTTCTCATTTACACAACATATACATTGACGCAACATATACATTAGATTGACACAACATATACATTAGATTGATTAGATTGACACAACATATACATTAGATTGATTAGATTGACACAACATATACAGTACACAACAAATACTTTCTCATTTACGCGACATATATACAGTACGCACAGTGCTGTATTTACCCTTCCACAGAAAAGAATGTACGTAAAAATTCAGAGATTCAATCTTCGACAAGAACGGTCCGAGAAATTTTGTGAAATTAGATTCTCGAGATCTGCGCACACTTAAATCTTTTACTTTTGCAAATCCTTGCTCATTGACTAAATACATGTATATACAATACGCTCTTCCACAGAAACTTCTTTCTATAAAACCCATGTGGAATTGGGCTATAAAAACCATGGGGAATTACTCCGTTGGCACATCGTCTTTTTTGGGGGGGGAAGAAGGGGGGTTAATCGGTATTCTTGCGGAAATGGAAAACCTGGGTCGTGGGTGTGGTTTCCTTGAGAGAAACGAACTCCCAGCTCCACTGACGTAGTGGAAAAACCAGTTTTCTCGCTCAGGCCACGCTGAGAGAAGATCAGATCAGATGTAAAGGATTTTAGGAAGGAAGTGTGTGACCCCAGGTCTTAAACAACCTTTAGAAATAGAAAGCTAGGAGATTTGGGCTAGACTTCCCGATAGGAAAGTGACGCGGAAACGAGGTAGAAAAGGCAGAGGAAGACGCGCTTATTTGTTACCGGGGGCTAGTACCCGGGCCTCGACAGCTTAACGAGCACATCCGACGCACGTTGGATATTTAGGGTTTCGAGCGTTAGTACCTGCCTGGGATCGAACCCGAGGTCTTCCCAGTGGCAGTCACGAACGTTGACCACTAGGCAACCCGCGGCGCTTAGGCTGAGAGAAAATGAGCGGCGTGTGCTTTTGTGTGAGTGTGTCGCGGGGTGAGATGTTCTGTGAGCAACATGTTTCTTCCTCTCGTGCTGTAATAATTCTTAAGGACATTATACCTCTCAATTAACTTGGGGTATGTGTTTGTTTTCCATTTGTGAGTGTGGTTCAAACTAATTACGGTAGTGACAAGTTAAGTCACAATAGTTGGGGTCGTCTGCTGTTATAGCCCATATGTGCGAGCGTGCAACGCATAGTCATGACATATACTATTCCGGGTTGACCTCTGTTGTATTGAGTAGACAACTGTTGAACAGTGCTGCTTCTGTTGTCCTGTACAAGTCCTCCAACCGGGCGCTCACGTCTCACATCCACCTTTCCCTGTCCTGTGCAGTTTGGTCTCTAAATTGTTGTTTCACCATTCTCACGCCAGTCCTGATAATCTTTAACTACGACGTTTCGCGAACAACGCACCAGTTCAGCTGTTTGGAAAATTGATGCAACCCGCTCTCTGAGCTTCCACATTCTGTCCTTCCTCAAAGACCGATAAATCCTTCAGTTTACTCATCACAATCCAAATTTTACTACCTACTGCTCCACTCACAGCTTACGCCGGTCGACTAATCGTGCCCTCTTGGAAATCACGTGGTTAACGAGCCGCATCCCTTTTGATAGCGGTGTTCAAAATTCAGTGATTTCTCGGTGTATTTGGTGTGATTAAAACAAGTTTTTCTTCTACAAAACATCTCAAAAACAGACTCAGTGGAATTTACAGCTCTTTCCTTTTGAATATACATTTTACTGCATGCCCGTTTTACGGTTCCACGATAAATTGAACAAGAAAATTTCATTTTGCAACATGTGTTTGACATAACATTTCTAGGTGTCAAAGAAGATTTTCAGACTTCCTAGTCTTGTCTTGAACTTCGAAAATCTCTCATTCTACATCTTTGTAGTTGTCTGTTTTTATCGACCAGTCTGAATGTCCCTTTGCTTTCTCTTTCACCGTCGTTTCTTGTTTTCATTTCATTGTGTTTTTCGCCCTTCTTTTCAAAACATTTCAACCGTCTATCCGTGTTTTTACCCACCTTTTCTTCTTCAGAGTCTGTCTTTAGCACTCAAAATATATCTGTCGTCGTACCCTTAACTGCTAGCCGCCCGTTGGTGATTGAAAGCTCGGCAGATCTGTATTGACCCGGTTTACACCTGTATCAAGGAACTGGATTATTATTTTAGATTCTTCTCTTTATTTTTTTCTAATTTTTATTAAATATGTGCTTTGTTTTAATTCAGTGATTCTCAACCTGTGGGGCACGGCTTCCCGCTTTTGATATGTTGCGCCCCGCAACATATCAAAAGCGGGGCGCGAAGAAAATCGAAAATCGAAGGAAAAGTTATTTATTGAAACAACAACAGCAGAAAACAACCATAAACTAATTTCTGAAAATAAAATAATACCTTCCTCGTGCCAATAAATGTGCGCGCACTCCAAGCGCGGTTGTTATAAACGGTAAGTAAAGCGGACACGTTCGCTTTTGTAAGGAAACTTGTTTAATAAACAAAGTAGTGAACTTGAACTATGATTTACAACAAAAATTGGTAAAAACTATATAACAGTCATCTCGAGCTATGCCTGGAAGCAATACTCCTCCCATAACTCGGAGACAAATTTACGCGCAAAGACCTCTCGTCAGACGTGGCTCTGTTGGACCTGCAAGAATTCACGGTACGGTAGATGGGTGTTGACGATAAGAAATTTGCAGCGATGCATGCTTTACGACGAGGACGACGATCTATGTACATAATAGATTTGAATAGATATTTTAAACAGATGAATATTAAAGATATTGTGGAATGTAAAAATTGTACTGCAATTACGCATTTACAATGTTCAGATAGCAACCAGTTAACTAACCCAAGTAACAGATGTGGTGCTTTGGCAGCGTCCCGGTAATAGGACTGGAAGGGGACGGGCGTAATAGAAATTGATATGGAAAAGGGGGTGCAATAAAAACTGATATGAGAAAGGGGACCACATATACAACAAGTAAGTAAAATCATGCAATGCATTGATTAGGGTTCACTTGATCTTAAGGTCACTTGACCGAAAATCACTTGATCGAAAGGTACATTTCACCGAAAGGTCACTTCACCTAAAAGTTCATTTCATCGAAAGGACATTTGATCGAAAAGTGCATTTCACAGAAGAATTACTTTACCTAAATGTTCATTATATCGAAAGATCATTTCACCGAATGGTCAGTTTATCGAAAACATAGAATTTTGTTGTTAGAGATCTGTTGGAGTATGGTGCAGGGGTTTGAAAAATTGGCCACCTAAACATTATCGGATTGTATAAAAAATACACTTTTAATTTCTATGAAACATCTCCCCATGAGTAGGTTTTCCGAAATTTAACATTAATTACAAGGCCTAGATCTGTGCCTTTTTGTCAAATTTTTATCCTCCGACCTAATATTCATAAGGGTTACATAGCAAATCAAGTAAATAATGTTCCAATTTTACTCAACCACAAAACATTAACCTTTTGGACGTAGGCCTAGGTACAGGCCATTTTAACAGATTTTAACCCGACCCGTATTCATAAGCATTACATAAAATGTAAAATAAAATATGTTGCACTTTTGCTCAAGCCTGAAACATTTATTTTAAGACCTTAAGGCTTAGATCTGGGAATTTTTAGCAAATTTTAATCCTTCTTGTCCATATTCATAAGGTTTACATAGAAAGTCAAGTTAATAATGTTGCACATTTATTCAGGCAAAAAGAATCAATTTTGGGGCCCTAGGCCTCGACTTAGGCCTTTTTAGCAAATTTTAATCATGCCTGCTCATTTCGTAAGGTTTACATAAAAAGTCAAGTTAATAATGTTGCATATTTTTTTTCAGGGAAAAAGAATCAATTTTAGGGCCCTAGATTGAAACATCAATGTTACGGCTGCTTTTGAACACGCACGATTATAATTTGCTATAAAGGCCTAAGCCGAGGCCTAGTGCCTTAAAATTGATTCTTTTTACCTGAATAAATGTGCAACATTATTAACTTGACTTTTTATGTAAACCTTATGAATATCAGCACGCACGTTTAAGTTTTTGCTAAAATGGCCTAAGCCGAGGCCTAGAGACCTAAAATTGATTATTTATGTCTGAAAAAATTTGCAACATTATTAACTTTACTCTTTATGTAAACCTTATGGACACGAGCACTGAACATGACTTTTATGTAAACCTTATGAACATGATTAAAATTTCTAAAAAGGCCTAAGCCGAGGCCTGGGAGCTTAATATACATTATTTTTGTCTTAAAACTAAACCTTTGCGTTGTCTGTGACACGGAGAAATCAATAATGCAATTTGTGTTTGATCCCCTAACGTTTCGCTGGTCTGTCTGCCAAACTTGCACCATGCTTCAACATATCCTGTAATGAAAATCAAAGTTTTCGGTAAAGTGTCACTTCGGTGAAATGACCTTTCGATGAAATGAACTTTTAGGTAAAGAAAGATTTCGGTGAAATGAACTTTTAGGTAAAGAAAGATTTCGGTGAAATGAACTTTTAGGTAAAGAAAGATTTTGGTGAAATGAACTTTTAGGTAAAGAAAGATTTCGATGAAATGAACTTTTAGGTAAAGAAAGATTTCGGTGAAATGAACTTTTAGGTAAAGAAAGATTTCGGTGAAATGAACTTTTAGGTAAAGAAAGATTTTGGTGAAATGAACTTTTAGGTAAAGAAAGATTTCGGTGAAATGAACTTTTAGGTAAAGAAAAATTTCGGTGAAATGAACTTTTAGGTAAAGAAAGATTTCGATGAAATGAACTGTTAGGTAAAGAAAGATTTCGGTGAAATGAACTGTTAGGTAAACAAAGATTTCGGTGAAATGAACTTTTAGGTAAAGAAAAATTTCGGTGAAATGAACTTTCAGGTAAAGAAAGATTTCGATGAAATGAACTGTTAGGTAAAGAAAGATTTCGGTGAAATGAACTTTTAGGTAAAGAAAAATTTCGGTGAAATGAACTTTTAGGTAAAGAAAGATTTCGATGAAATGAACTGTTAGGTAAAGAAAGATTTCGGTGAAATGAACTGTTAGGTAAAGAAAGATTTCGGTGAAATGAACTTTTAGGTAAAGAAAGATTTCGGTGAAATGAACTTTCAGGTAAAGAAAGATTTCGATGAAATGAACTTTTAGGTAAAGAAAGATTTCGGTGAAATGAACTTTTAGGTAAAGAAAGATTTCGGTGAAATGAACTTTTAGGTAAAGAAAGATTTCGGTGAAATGAACTTTTAGGTAAAGAAAGATTTCGATGAAATGAACTTTTAGGTAAAGAAAGATTTCGGTGAAATAAACTATTCGATCAAGTGACTCTTCGGTGAAATGTAACTTTCGATCAAGTGACCCTGCGGTGAAATGAAAGTTTCGATCAAGCGATCTTTCGGTGAAGTGTTTTTCGGTCAAGTGACGCTTTAGTGTAGTAAACGTCGAGCAAATGAACCAGACCCCATTGATTACGATACGCTTTCCAACATACCAGAAATCATTACTCAAGTTATGATAATGGCTATAGAATAAATCTCGCTCCTGTGCCCTGACCTTTAAACCCATTTCGATGATATTAAACAAAATTGGTTCAGTATACCTGCGGAACAACATACTAAAGCTTTGTCGCAATAGAAGCATTTTTATTCAAGCTATGAGGATAATGGCTGTGGAATAAATCTCGCTCCTATGCCCTGACCTTTGACCCCATTTCGATTATGTTAAACAGAACCGGTTTAGTGCATCTCTGGCACAACATGATGAAGTTTTATTGCAATGGAAGCATATTTACGTACCTTATGACGTATAAGGGCGATGGAATGGATCCCCTCCTATGTCCTGACCTTTGACCCCATTTCCAATAGGGTTAGTAGTCAGGTTGTCCCCTACCACATACTAAAATTTCATCGCAATCGAACCATTCTCACGTGAGTTTTCGTGCGGACAGAGAGACTGACGGACAAAGCTGGAGCATATACGCTGCTTCAACCTACGGTTGGAAAGCCTAAAAAAGGTTGAGAAACATTGTTTTAATTAAAATTGTTTTCCCTGAGCAATGTCACATTTTAGGTATTATAAATTTTATTTAAATTACTGCGTTATTATTTAAACACTAACACACTGATATGGATTCCCGTTATAATTTCGTAAACGTGGGAACACATTTGCTCTCTCCGCCCGGGCACAACAAAAATAATTTTTAAAGAGAACTCTGCGTTATGGAGGAATGCGACTGAATCAATACCAAATCGATGTTTTTGTCCTCAAAATCGCAGCTCAAATTCTCGAAAATCTAATTTAAACGAAAATATGAAGGTTTAGAGAAATTCCCTGTGTTGCTAAAGGGCCCTTCGCCCGGAATGGAGGAATGCGCAGACTAAGGGAACTTGAAATCGTTAGGCGTAAAATCGAAGTTTCATTGTACTACGCACAACAAAGCATTTGGTTCCTGAAGATGAGTTCAGCACCAAGCAAAAAAAAAAAAAAAAATCGGGAGCAGTGGAAAAAGGATTATCTTAGAGCATAAGAGGATAAAAAAATAGAAAATCTATAACAGGCTTAGAAGAACCTGGTTAATAAAAATGATCTTTGGGAGGATTAAACCCGTCTTTGAAAATTGTTGATAAAGTTCCTCAGCAGAAAATAAGAAAAAAAAAGGAAACCAAAAGCGGATAATTCTAGTCCAAGATATACAGTATTAACGATAAATAGCTGTAGCCTAATACTTTTAACATGGCAGAGCAAACGAAATAAAATATTCATAAGTTACAGTTAATTACCATATTTTTGTGAAGTGAGTTTTGCAATACGTTGCGTTTTGTAGACTTTGAGTTGAAAATATTTATAACCAAATGCATATAATGTAGACGAAAGTATTCGGACAGCTAGGTCGAATGGAAGCAAAAACATTGATTACCTACATTTGTCCGTTGTGACTGCAGAAACCTTTGTACGCATGCTTTTCGCAATTCACTGCATTTAACATCTTTTCATACTTAAAGATAATGGTTGAGAATGATTATATATATAGATATGTACAGGGGTTTGCCCAAAATAATGGAAACAGCTAGCTGAAAACAGTGACTTTGGTATGCTGCTTTTTGAGTAAAATGAACACGTAGCTACATTTTTTTGTGTGAAAAAGTGTTTCTTATAGTCTCAAGAGTCTGTGTGATTGCATTGTAAATCGGTGTTTGCATAATTTCGTTCCAGGTGAAGACACAATGAGTGACCTCTCGGAGTTCCAAAGAGGGAATATTGTAAGAGCCCGTCTGGCTGGTGCTCCGGTAACTCCAGTGGCACAGGTATTGGGGGTATCGAGATATACCGTGTTGAACGTCATGACATTATACGATGTTCACTGCATAACATCATCTGCGACACACAATTGTGGAAGGAAAACCAAACTCACTACGAGAGACAGGAAGGCATTAAAGAGCATTGCGACCGCAAGGAGAAAGACTACGGCGACGAACGTGACTTCTGAGCTTAATGCACATCTTCAAAAATCAGTGTCGACCCATACCGTGCGAAGGAATTGCATAAGCACAATATCAACGGCAGAGCTGCGATTGCAAAACCCCTGGTGTCACAGATGAATATGAAACGGTGACAACAGTGGTGCCAGGAACTTAAAACGTGGAGTGCGGATCAATGTTAACATGTCTTGTTTTCCGATGATTCACGTTTCTCACTATCCCCCACCACAGGACGGGTATACATGTGAAGAACCCCCGCAGAAGCCTACAACCCAGACTGTCTCCTTCTCACAGTGAATCATAGGGGCGGTTCCGTAATGGTTTTGGCCATGATCTCGTGGTTTGCAACAGGTCCCATTAACACCTTACACGGACGGATCACTAGCGGTGACTATGTCACTCTTTTGGCCGACCATGTGCATTCAATGGTTCAGACATTGTTTCCTTCAGGGATTGCACCTTTCAAAATGGTAATGCCCGGATTCACAGAAGTCTAACTGTTCAATCATAGTTTTAGGAACATGAGGACGGATTTCTCCACCTTCCCTGGCCTGCACAATCACCGGACTTAGACATCATTGAGCCCCTGTGGTCTGCGTTGAGAAACAGAGTGCGATACCGTTATCCTCCTGCAGCGTCTCTGAAGGAATTGGAGCAGTTTCTGCAGGAAGAGTGGTACAACATTCCACTTACTACCATCCTGGAGTTTTATGCGTCCATTCCAAGGAGGTTCAAGAAGTTTTAAATGGCAAGGGTGCTCCCACACCATATTATGTGTGGAAACACCTATTGTTTGAAGCGGTTTACATTATTTTGGACAACCACTGTATATATTATTTAATTTAGCTGTGAGGTGTCCATACATCCTAGTTTCCAAAAATCTATCAGAATCAGATATTGGTTTCTAAACACGTTTTTGGTTGCAGGCCTGTGATAATTTTTCCGTGACTCACTTATAAACGTGGAAAGAGCGATGTCTTCTTTTAATAATGACCTGATTGAATTTTTTTCGTCGGTTAGATACTACTGTTTTCCATACCAGTTTCACTGATTTTGAATAGCTTTGGTAAATTTAATTCGCATCCGAACGGATTCAAAAGACGTGCTCATTACACCCGAAAATTCGGTGCTATCTTTCTTGTTTACATGTACAGGGGAAATCCAATTATATGTTTTTCAAGTCATCAAATACAATTAATGTAATTTAGATGGTAGCACATTATTTCGTTGTACGTACGGCGCACCGTAAGTGTTATTGTACTATGTACGACGTGTATATATATTTTTTTATATTTTCTAGTGTACCGTAATTTCCAGTTATCTTTTCCTTCACAGTTATTTTTAACTTTATTCATTTTTAATCACACTTCATTGGGTTACAACACTTGTAAATACAGTATGCAGTACACATACTGTGTGTACATTGTATAAACATTACTATTAATTCATTTGCCATTGATAACTTTACTCAAGGAGAAATGCTGCGGTGTATTATAAAATTAATTATGTATAGATTCACACTGTTAAAAAATTCATTCGTTTTGGAGTTTTCTTTATTTTTTAATTGAAACGTGTTTTCAAGGCTATTAGAATCTGCACTCGTTTTCTTAACAGTATTTTGGCTGTAAAATAAATTACTAATGATGTGGGCAGATTCAATTGCTAAATTTGGTTACTCACGCACGTAACAGGCAATCACCATCACTCTTGTCACTGGAGATGTTCTCACTGCACTTTGTGTTCTCAGTCATTTCAACCTGAGCCATAGGTAATGACTTTGCGAAATTCGCATTGCAACTGACGTGATTCTGGAAGCTAAATTCATCTTCCTCTTCAGTTATAAAGAAGATGAATTTAAATTCATCATCCTGTTCAATTATGCTTCAATTATAGCATTCCAGTCAGATCGTGAAACGATATCTTCTTGAAGATGTAAACGAAGGTCTCAAGGAAAGGGTACCATATGACACGGTCAGAACAAAGTAGGTGTCTTCTGAAGTTACCAGATGAGTTGACCAATGGCAGGTCAGGAAGAGCGCACGCATTCTACAGAGTGAGTTATAATACAGGGGGATTACAGGAAATCCGGAGAACTGAAGGGAGGGAACAAACTTCGGAAACAGGATATTGGCGGTGAAGGAGAAGGGTGGAGAGGGAGTTTGGTAAATGGAATTCCAGTGGTTTGAATTACTAATTCGCGACACCACACTACCGCAACTTAAAGTATAAAAAAGAGGAAGGCTAAGTTGATTAGCATATAATTAATTAAATTAAATATTAAGGGCTCTTCAGATTTTTTGACAGCCGACATTTTACATATAAACGTGAAAAATGTATAAGCGAAAAACTTATAAACGTGGTTCCACTATATTTCGATTTTTTTTTTACATAACTTCATGTTGCGAATTCTTAATAACATAATTACGGCGCGTTGGCACAATTCTTTGGATCTAGTTTGTAAGAGGCACAATCCTTTTCATCTAGTTTGTTTCACAATTCTTTTCATCTAGTTTGTAATATACAATAATCTGCAAGTTATGAAAATCAATAACTTATACTGTATAAATCTATGTTGTTTTATAAACACCTTTTTGCTTATATAAGGTGTGATCAAAAGGTATTCAGACTAGATTTATTAAAAAATGTCCAAGGCTTCTAGATTTGAAACTTAATCGCTTTTAAGTAGTCCCCTTCCGAAGCCACTTAGCCCAACACCGTTCACACTGCTCGAAGAATTTCTAGAAATCATCGTCTGCGACGAGCTGCTTAGTCGCATTCTCTTTTATGGCCTCAATGTATTGAAGTATTTTTTTGACTTCAAATTGTATTTGATTTTGGTGAAGACAATAAAGTCACAGGATGCCAGATCTGGCGAATAGGGTGGCTTTCGGACCTGTGCAATGCGGTGCTTAGCAAGGAACTGCTGCACAAGTTGCGATGCATGGGCAGAATCGTTGTCAAGGTGGTGTTGCTAATTGCCACCGTCATGCAATGCCGGCCTTTTGCGGCGAACTACGTCCCTTAAACCTAAAAAAAAAAAAAAAAAAACTTGACAGGATTACTCCTTATTGATGGTCAGGCCGGATGGAGCATGTTCATGATACACAATTCCCTTATGATGGAAAAGAACAGTCAGCATCGTCTTGACATTGCTATTAGCTGTACTCCTTGACAGTAGTACTCAACAGTATTACTCGTTGTCAGTGGTATTCCTTATTGATTGTCTGGCCTGGTGGAGCATATTCATGATGCACAATTCCCTGATGATGGAAAAAAACAACAGTCAGCATCGTCTTGACATTCCTAACAGTAGTACTCAACGGGAGAACTAACAGTAGTACTTCTTGTTATTTGTCTGTCCTAATGGATCATATTAATGATGCACAATTCTCCCATGATTAAAAAACTACAGTCAACTTCATCTGGACATTACTGCAGCTTTGTCGTGCTTTTTTCGGTTTGGAAGAGTTTGAGGTTTTCCACTAGGCAGCAATTTTGAGTCATATCCGCAAAACAATGATTCATCGCCAGTATTGATATGTTTTAAGGAGGTTTCGAAGCGCTCAAACTGGTCACTAGCAGCTAATACAAGAACCCGGTTTTGCTCAACTGATAGTGGGTTTGGCACAAAGTTTTCTGAGACTCTTCTCACTTCAAAATCTTCCTCAAGACTCGACTGAGGGGAATCGATACTGATGTTGAAGCGTTCAGGCAACTGAAGTCATTTGGAGAGCCTCCCGCACAGCTGTGCTCACAAGTTGGACATTGCTTGCACTTTAGTTGGTTGCGGGCCTCACACACCGTTTTCACATGCAAAACCATCGCGACCGTATTTAAAACGCGTTTATACCACTCATAGACAAGGCTCGACTCATGCAGTCTTCCCAATAGACTTTCGGTAAATTTAAGTACGTGTCTTTGCAAGCTTCGCCAAGTTTTTGACAAAATCTGATGCATATTTGTTGACCAATTTTTTTTCCGACATAACAAATGCAACGAAGAACTATATATACACAATATCAATATCCCGCTCCTTTTCTTTCTCCATCCTGGAGGAGAATTCATTGCATTTCCGCCGATGTCCTAAATTCGAATGTTTCTGACAACAACTGTGTATTTCAGCTGCTCATTCCTTTTCTCTTCGCTTTTGAGGAAAGTACCTGTATTGTATTCCACGGGAAAAATAGCAAGGAAAGGGAAGATGAAATCATAAACAAAAAAATCCAAAGATATTTAATTTTATACTATGAAATACAATAATTTGATTATTATACTACTTTATCAACATTATAACCTCCACTTGGAACTGTTTATTATACTTATTAACATTTGCAAGTAAATTAAGATGTGAAGCATACGCTGTATTGAAAAAAGTCGCCTGACTCCTAGAAGGGGAACACAACATAGCATTTATTGGACATACATCAGTATGGTGTCGGTCCACCTTTGGCGTTTATACTTGCACTGACCCTTCGAGACATCCTTTCGACAAGTTTTTGGAACACAGCGATAGGTATGCGCTTCCATTCAGTACATAATGCTACCACTAACTGTTGCTAAGTAGTAGGCCTTGGTTCCAAACTTCTTATGCGGCGCTCTAATTCATCCCATAGGTGTTCCATGGGAATAAGATCAGAGCACTGTGGTGGCGAGTTCACACAAGATACGGAATTATCGTCAAACCACGCCGTAACAGTCCTTGCTTTATGACTCTGTGCATTATCCTGCTGGTACCAACAAGGCTCGGTTCCATAGTATTGCCACAGAGTTGGTAGGGCATAATTGTCCAGAATATTGAGGTAGACGTACTGGTTAACAGGTTTGTCCATGATAACCAATGTGCGGGACCATACCACAAAAAACACCCCCAAACGGGTACACTGCCAGCTCCAAACTTGACCGTAGGAACAGTACACTGTAGTAAATAGCGTTTTCCCGTCTTCCGCCATACCCATACACGGCCATCAGACTGATGGATCGTGAATCTGGATTGACCAGTCCATAAAACCCGTTTCCATTCATCTACGGTCCACGATAAATGTTCTTCACACCATACTAACAGACGAGTAGCATTCCGAGTGGATATGAAAGTTTTATGAGCAGCTTCACGGGCACGGTAACCCATGGAATGAAATTCTCGGCAAATAGCAGGTGTACATACCGTGGTTCCAGTATTTTTACCCACCTGTACACTGCGGTCTTGTGCAGTACCCCGTCGATTTGCTTGAACGACTCTCCTGAGGCTTCGACCTCCTCTATCACTGATTTTCTTTGGTCTGCCGGTACATTTTGCTGTTTCAGGTACGCCATGTGTCTTCCACTTATTCAGTGCATCGAAAAGGGTTGACTTGGGTATGCTTAAACGCCTCTCGGTTTCTCTTATTGGCAACCACAACGCCCAACAATCTTTTCTTTTCTCTAAGTCAAATACACCCAACAATCTTTCTTTTCTCTAAGTCAAATACACCCAACAATCTTTCTTTTCTCTAAGTCAAATACACCCAACAATCTTTCTTTTCTCTAAGTCAGTTCTCTATCTCATCGACAATTTCACTCAACCTCACAGTGCGATATTGGTATAAAAAAGACTTGTTGGCTTTTTTTATACCGTTTGCAGCTGTACCGCGCATCTTAACAACGCAGCGGATCCGTTTATTTGTTTTTGAAGAGGTGCCCAGTGACTTTTTTCAATATAGTTTATATACCCATTATAAACATTGTAGTACTAACACTGTTGTTATAGCACGTTTCCTTTTTCTTTGCATCGCGTCATAAACATTCATTAAATTTAAAATCAAATCAATTTCCGTTCGATGTCGAGTATTGATAATCTTTTAAATTTACAGTAAAATCAATTTCTGACTGAGATCGTACAATAATATTCGATTAAATTTTAATTAAATCAATTTTCTGATTGATATTGAACCCAACAGATGACGCTCGAAGTGAGAATATCTCATACAGACAAAGTAACATCAGCGCATGCGCTCCTGCGTCTAAGTCGGAATTTGTCATTTTCTTGTAAGACTTCCGTCCACAGTGAGTAGAGTTTAGGTCCCAGCCACCTACAGCGAGATCGCGTTTTGGGCAGGACACAGACACGGAAGGAATGAGAGCAAGTCTAGCGACTTTGACAGAACAGTTTGTAGTGAGATTAGAGTACAGTAGATGGTGCCACCGTACAAGTACGATATTGCACATAGAGGGTTGAGAGAATTTCATGGGGGGGGGCATAGGAAAGGATACCCATTTACCCAGTGGGTCCAGCCTGGGGGCCGTCACTTAACGTGCTCGTCCGATGCACGGCGGATATTCAGCGATTGTTAGCAAATCACACCATCTCTGAAAGATCAACCCAGGTTCGAACCTGAAGACCTTGCATCGATAGTCTGAACTGCTAACCACTAAGCCATCCGCGGCTCATGCGCTCCTGCGCATTGATATTGCTGGTAAAATCGAGATGAGGACAAGTACTCGCTATTCGCAATGCCTTGACGTGTGCAGGAGCACGTAACAACAACGCTGACGATGGTGTCAAAAGATGCACCGAAAACTTCGGTTACGTTTTTATTAGCTGCATTCGCGATTAATCTTACTATGTACCTCATCTGTCCGTATTTTAGATTAATTTTTATTAAATAAAATACTAATATATATATAAAAAAAGGCTTTCAACATCAGTAATGCTACTAACCAAGCAATTATCCAACCAGGTGGTTTTAACGTAAGTTAATTTTTTTTAATAGTATCAGTGGTTTCCTAAAACCAATAGTTGTTTTGATTATAATATGATAAAATATTACCGTTTTACCCTTATAAATATTTATTTTTAATATCAAACGAAGACTTGTACACGTGGTTCATATCGCGAATCGGCAAAAAAAAAAAAAAAATGGAAACTGGCTGTAAAAATAGTGTTAGTACTACAATGTTTGTAGTGCGAGTATATGTGTTTCACATAATAATTTACTTACAAATGTTAATTTCCCTTCAGCGCGTTATAATTGCCTAAAAACCCGTTGTTAGGGGTCTTTGACTTCGTATCAACGAGTCAAAAACAACAGTAACAAACTTATTTACGATATGTTAATCCGATCGCATGGTTTCTCTCAGTTCCCGTTCTGAAAATCCTACATACGTATATATAGCGAATTCAACTGTTCATATTTCCAGACCACCCGTTTGTCAAGATCCTGGCTGTGCTGTTTCAGATAGGCGTCGCGGTCCGTCATTCTTCAGTTTGGGCCCTCATCGTCATTAGTAGGTTCCTTTCATTTGGCAACCGCGGTTGTTATCTTCCATTCAAGTCACGGGAATCTGTACGCAGTTTTCGGTTGCTTCAGCCCTGCCTCCTCATTTGCAGCGACTAGGTTCCCAGTTAGCAAGTGCTTGTGACAAAAGTCAAGTAACAAGTGCTTGTGACAAAAGTCAAGTAACAAGTGCTTGTGACAAAAGTCAAGTAACAAGTGTTTGTGACAAAAGTCAAGTAACAAGTGTTTGTGACAAAAGGCAAGTAACAAGTTCTTTGTGCTCTCCTCTCGAAGTTTTTCGACAGTCCTCGGAGATCCACGCACCACGTATTGGAATTATATAATCTCCAATCCCGAGCTGGGGTACGCAGGCCTCCCCTGAATTAAATCTCTATGTCTACATTTTATCGGTTGGAACATTATCATAAAGTCCATCTATTCGTAGGAGGTCAAAATGGGTATCTGATCCAGTTCTTTAATCCCAACTAATCGACAACGGTGGGAAAAAAACTAAGTTGTGTTACCCGTGTAACGCAAGGCACCCTGTCATAAATCCCCGTTCTATAAAAGTGTTACTTTCGACTGCTGGCTGCTCAAACTCTTTGTAAATGTGCAGACTAGCTGACACTTTCATGGCTGTCATAAAACACTCCTACAAAACTGATCTATGCTGATGACGCCGTCGCTTTACCTTCTCTTACGCAAGGCGACGCCCGCGCGGGGTCCCATAGCGTTACCTAAATATCCAATGTGGGTGGGGGAGTAGAAAAAAGGGCGCCCGACGTAACGTTTACCCTGATGGCCTGCGATCTTTTGTCTGCAAGGGTCTATCAACACACACACACACACACAGAAATTAAAGAAGGCGAACATGCTTTAACTACTTCGGAAATTTATTAAAATTAGTAAATAATAGAAAGAAAATGAATTCTCGCAATGTCCTTCCTCTGAATGTGCAGTCACTGTGAGGACGTAGTTAAAAAAAAGAAACGTGCTAAAGTTATAGCAATATAATTATGCAACCGGCATTTCCAATGCAAATCAAGGTAAAGTTTTACCTCGAAAGAAACCAATCGGGTTGTTGAACAAAGACAGACATAACTAAAGATTGCATCTTTGTTCAGAAAATCCGTTTTATTTGAATGAACGTTCGCACTGAGAGTGTGAAACCTGTGTTTTTACGTAAATTGGAAAGAACAATAGGAGAAACAATTGTAGAAGTATGAGAACAATGTATTAGCTATATATATATATATATATATATATATATATATATAACAGAAGAAGCAATTCTAATAAGACGACTTTATGGGAAATGGGGGGTGTTGTTTTCTCTAGGCGGAGAGAAAGTGCGTAGCTGAACAAAGATACACGAAATTAAAACGTCGCGGTAGAAGCCGATAAGATAGCCAGCTATGTGATTTAGAAGAAGGATGAAATGCTCTCCTGGGAGCTCCTACGAAGAGCACTCGGGAAGAGCGTGTGTGACTGAGATATTGCCCTAGAATGTCACCTTGGTTGCTGACCTGAAAGCTCCCTAGGGTCAATACACTAGCATAGGCGCATACACTCTCAGCCCGTTTTTCTTCCTGGTTATTGGCCAGGCTATAAGAGAAAGGAAGACGTATTTTCCGAGCCCATGGGATGTCGCGGCATCCTCCCGTGCTTTGTCACCCTAAAGAACACAGTGAGTTTTCTGCCATCTCCAAGAACAGCTTCACGAATGAGTAACGTCAGAGATGTTCACATAACGAATGTTTGCTTACGTATCGCTGTTTGTCTTTTATTTTTAGACGAGTTGAATTCATTTTCTATTTCTTTCGCGCCAATTTTTTACTCGAATTCGACAGCCAAGAGGTATTGCCGATAGCACAATAAGACACTGAAAAAAAAAAGACGATATTGTCCTGTGGTTTCAACGTTGCAACAATAACGCGGTGATTTTATGTTTTCCCACACTAGGCCGCCATTGATAGAATTCTAATTTTCACAGTCTGTCAAAGAGCAAAAGAGATACGACGATGATTTTTATTAAAGTGTGAAGTACTATATGCTAAGAGGCGGAGTTGCAGGGATAAATTTCGTCGGTGTAGCTTAATTGGGAAAGCATACGGCTCCGGAGCCGGAAGATACGTTGTTAATGTGCTCCACCGGTAATTTGTTGTTTCGCTATCTTGACTCCCAAACGTACAAATTCCATCTTGCTTGCCTTCGCGGCTGCTCGACTTTTTTCAATCTAACATTGCAGTCTTCTCGTCCTTCGTAACGAACTACCTGCTCTTCGACGCCATCTCTGTTTTCTAATCCCACACCTCAATTCGAAAGGCAAAGCTTTGCGTCTCTGAAAAAAAAATGTCTTCTCGCCATAAAACGATGCCTTCTTGTCCGTTAGAACACACTAGATTACCTTCGCGCAGACCGCTTTCCATAAATAAAATCAGTTGTAGCGATGTAATTTGGCACTTAGTATACCCTAAAAGCAAACCCTCAAAAGTTTCCGGCAAACATCATGACTAAACATAGCGACATACAAATTCTCACGGAATAAAGATATTCCCTAAAAACGGTTTTCATCTACATATCTACAAATTTAGAAATATTATTAGAATGAAACGTTATTATCAGATACCACTATTTCAGGAAGCACTGCAAAAGCACTTATGACCTATACTGAAGCAGCAAATTATTATGAATACCCACTTAATACCGTGCTTGGCTTCCCGTGTCCTTCGAAATAGTCTCGATTCTTGTAGCGTGGATTCTCCGAGATCAAGATATCATTTTTCAGGAATGCTTAGGCAAGCGGATGTCATACTGTCCGTCAATTGTCGAATATTCGATGGACGAGGATCTCTGTTACGAATAGTTCTCTCAATTTCATCCCACAGGGGCTCAATTACGTAACGATTGAGGCGGACTTTTTAGCACTTTGAAATCGCTGTCAAGCTCCGGAAACCCATGTGTGATGATCCGAGGCATTTGGCATTGCGCATTAATTATCTAGCCCCTGTCCATCAAGAAACAGCATGCACACGGACGAAGTGTGCTTGATCAGTCAGGATATCTCGTGTCATCCAAATTCTGTTCTCCAAGGGTATTATGGAACCCAATGCTCGCCATGAAAACTTCAGCATACCATTTCGCTGGCTCAACCAGCTTGTACAGTTATAGTTAGGCAGCTGGTACATCACTGTTAAAACTGTACTTAGAAATAAGTAAAATGTACTCGTTTTTGAGTACATTCTGTGCTTATAATAGCTCCGAGTACTTGTGCCTCATTTTTTGAAAAATACACTACTCATTTTTGAGTACATACAGGGAATCAGTTGGGAGTATATCTGGTGTTTCTCATCTGAAATATATGCACTCATTTTTAAGTACATATATTTCAAATATATGTTCTCAAAAAAAATCCATGTGCTCTAACTTTATTCAGTTTCTGTGCCCTTTCTGGCAGAGCACAGAAACTGGAGGAAGTTGGCGTATCTAGCAATTCCTACAGGATAGTTGGTAAGTGAGAGAGAGAGAACACTAGATGGCACCACCGTAAAAGCGTACGATTTTGCACTTAGAAGGCAGTGAGAAATTAGAGGGGAGGGGGGGGGTTAGGTACTTGAACCGTAGGGTTCCTACCTACAGCCCGTCACTCAACGTGCTCGTCCGATGCACGGCGGATATTCAGCGATTGTTAGAAATTCACACTACCAAGGCTAGGTTTGAACCTGGTATCTCTCTATCAGTAGTCTGAATCTCCAACCACTAGGCCATTCGCGGATCGAATTCAAATGTGGAATACGTGTACTGCGTACATACTCATTTATTAATAGAATATACTGGAATTATATTATTCGATGGCACATCCGGGATAATACAGTAGATATACTCGTTGTCACATTCTGGGCAAATGGACCGGACAATTTTATGACAAATATAGTGATGAAGCGACAATATATTATTTATGAGATTTCCACAAAGATAGTTAATGTAAAAACGTTCACAAAGATTCTTTATGCCTAATTAAGTTACTAGTGATCAGTGACTTTGTTGTACTAATTATTTATGTGACACTTTACACATTTATTAAACAATTTCTCTTGAAATCTATAATATCAAAAATGAAGTAATACGATATTATATATATTATTATTGACGCAGTTATTTGTAAGTACGTATGGTTACTTATATTTGAGCATGTCATGTACTCGTTTACGATAAGATTGTACTTAAAAAACAAACGAGTAGGTTCAGGTTCTCATTTTTATGTAGGATTTTTTTTAACAGTGATCGATTGTGTTGCTGACGCCATATTGTAGCCCATCCATCGGAGTGGATTGACTATTAAAGACCTATTTTTTTTTTTTTTTTCAGTCCTCAAGAGTTTTTAGATTTGGCGCTCCGGTGTCCTCTTCGGACAAATTTAATCAGTTTTTTGAAGAAACATGTGATACACGAAAGTGACCTGCTGTTATTGCCCATGCGCGCTAATGTGCGAAGGACCGTGTACGCTCAAATTCTCTTTTCAGTACCGATGGTGTACTGTGCGGTTGCTTGGCATTATGGTGTCCGTTTGTTACCTCGCAGACTGTAAAGAATAAGTGGTGCGAATTTACCGGAAATTTCTGAAAATAACGTGCAGCAAAGTTGCCGGTAAGTGTCTGTATTTTAACGGAATTTCAGGTTTTAAAAGTTCTCCATTCTTTATATTTTTTTATTTTTGTATTTTCATAGATTTTCCGTAGTAAATAATTTCGTTTATTTCAGGAAAGTCCGTTTCAAGTTTTTCCGTATTTAAAGCGAAATTTCGTAAAAGCCACGCTCAATATTTCAGCTCTTACGGCAGGGAATGTTTTTGCGCTGGGGATCGAGTCCAGGTCGTTTGAGTTGACGCTGCTCGTCTTAACCACTGAGCCAGAAAGTAACAGGAATCAGACTCACGTTCAAGGTAAATCTAATTGGGCGATGATGATTTTTTTGTTTTTTCGTTGATGCGAGTGATATAATAATTTAATATTTTTATTGGAGCTTATTTTTTTTTCTTACGTTTGTAATAATTTTATTTTTTTCCTAGGAGGTCTTACTACAAATTACGTATTTATTTTCATCGTGTTTTTCGAAGCAACATATTGATTTGGAGTTTGAGATCTTTTTTTCAACTCACAATAACTTTCAATTACCTTTAAGGGGAGGTGCAATGTACTGTTTTATACAATTATTTCACACACTTCAAATTATAAAAATTTACTCTTGATAGCGACATAGAGTTTGTCTTAACGACTCCATAGATTGTTACATAGATATAGTATTAGGTGTAGAAATAAGTTTTAAAGCGTTTTTTGTGTGGCGTATATCGCTAATATGCATATCCGACATTCTCCCGCGTTGTTGTCATGTGACCGTAACTGGTCCAGAGTATAAAATGTGACACAGTCAAACGCACTTGCACATCGGCAGGTGAAAGATGGCAAGCGATACTGCATTTTTTCGACACTGCATTCCTTACGAATTTCATCAAGGAAAAAGTGTTGCAAAGGCATGGGCATCGATCTGTTCTGTTCTGCTGGAGAATATTGTATCGAAAACCACATGCGGGTTTCGGTTTAGAAAGTTTAAAGCAGATGGTTTTGATCTTAGCAATCGCGAACGTAGCGGCGCACCGTAGAAGGTTACACATGAGGAACTGCAAGCATTGCTGGATGAAGATTCGTCTCAAACACGAATAAAAATAGCTGAACAACTGAGGGTAACTCAACAAACCATTTCTTATCGCTTAAGCGCAACGGAAAAAGATTCAAAAGAAAGGAAAATGGGTGCCACATGACCTGAGCCAGAGGAAAAGGGACGAGCGTGTCGTGAAGTGTTTGAATCTGTTGAATAAACAACACAGAAAGTCTTTCTGTGAAAAATCGTTACGGGTGATGAAAAGGTTGATATGGTACGACAATCCCAAACGCAAAAAAAACACTGGGTAAACCCCGGTAATGCAACCACGTCGACGCCAAAACGCAATATTCACTCCAAGAAAGTTCTGCTGTGCATCTGGTGGGATATGAAGCGTGTGCTCTATTATGAACTATTGGAACAGGGTAAAACTGTTATTGCTGATCGCTACAAGCGACAATGGCTGCGATTGAACCAGGAAATCTGTTTGAAACGTCCATTCACAGCCAAAGGATTGCGTCGCGTGAAATGACTGCATGACAACGCTAGGCCGCATGTTGCGAAATCGGTCAAAGAAACGTTATTGACGCTTGGCTGTGAAGTTTTTAACACCCGGCGTCTCGACACAGCCCCTTCAGACTATCATTTGTTCCGATCGATGCAACATGGTTTGTCTGCTGTACGGTTCCGGACATGTGACGAAATGGTTTGACGACTTCATCGCGTTACAGCTGCCCGACCGATGGCGGAAGGTGATGGAAAGTGACGGCGCATATTTTGTTTCGTAAAGGTATTGTTTACTCTCAAATTATATGTTGCATTGTATTAAAACGCTTTAAAACGTATTTGTACACCTAATACAATCACCTGTGCGAAAAATTAGGTACCGGTTTCTTACGGTAACACAATATACATTAGTTGGTGCACAAAATAGGGAAGAGGAGAAGAAATATCCTGTGCCACAGTAACTAAAATTTCTTACGATTTGCTATCCGTTATATCGGATCGCAACAGAACTTCAAAATCAAATGCTTCGACAGGCTATTAAAACTTAGCAGCTAATCAAATCCCCAAGCATTCTAGTGATGTCTTCTATTAACGGAAATTTTTCACATATGGATACGGAAAAAGTGAGAACGGAATTTTTTCGTAACATAAAAGCGGAATTGCGGAAAGGTTTCTGAAAATTCAGAATTTGCTGTTAACACCTCTTGAAAACGGTAATATACCGTCAATATGCGAAAGGAATTATGAAAAAATGTCTAAAAATTCTGAATTTCTGTGGCGTACGAACAATCCGTGAAATTCCGAGTTTTTTCCCGTCATGTCTGGAAAACGTTGTATTACAAATATTCTTTGTTAATTCATGAAAGAAATCACGGAAATGGTTAACGAATTTCAGAAATGTTTTTAGTATACGATTTCCTTCAGCCGCCCGTGTTCTCAAACATCAACTAGTCGTTCCCGCTTACAGGAAGACCTCAATTCCTGGTTTCATTGTTTATGAACCACTCATTACACACTGACGATACAGTTGTTCTTGCGTAGACGAGAAAGTTTGCCGTTTTGTAGATGCTTGCAACTGAACACCTAGCGTCCACTATCATGCCTCTTTTAAAATCGCGTAAATTACGAGTCTTTGAGGTTGCGTTTCTTTTTCATTTGGAAAAGTGGCACTCCAAGCAAGTACATGTACCTGAGTCTTTGCCCATTTTGCTTCTTTCTAGTCTTCTATCTTTTCCTTTGCATTGAGTTTTATATAAAGCTATCTGAACGCCGCAGTTGGGTACGTAATTCAAGATTGCACCTGTCTGTTTGCTATTTGGCATCCCCCAGTAATTTATGTCATTGTACAAGGGAACCTACAGCGCAAGAGATCGAAGTTCAACTCTTTATTCTTGAGGTGTATTCTTCCTTCTGTTCCGGTATTGTTTTTCACCCTTTGACGCATTTGACGTCTTTGGCTTCTCGTCGCGAGATATGTTCCATTTTTAATTGGGAAATTGTGCTGCACATTACATTCTGTTTGAGATGATGTGCTTTGTCTTCTCTTTCTGACTAATTATTACATCTTCCGTTTAAAAGGGTGTCTCAAATACCTCCCGTCTGCTTTAGTTTATGTTGCAATCCGATGACATGCTTAATCATACGGAACATGCAGTTTTACTGACGTGTACTCTAGGAATTAATTTTTATCTCAAGCCTGGAATTGTTTGCATTGTGCTGTTTCCGAAATAACGTTATTGAAGAAATCTTTAGGATTTTGTTATCTACTATGTAGTATAATACTTAAATTGAGGAATATTCTGTAGGTTCTAGCTATTATACCCTAGCATCAAACTTTGCTGTAAAATACTACACATTTTAAACACTAAAGCTTAACTTGCCGAACTAACTTGCCGAACTATAAAACTTACTGAATAACATCACTTAAACCCTAGATATATTTTACTTTTGTTGCAGCTGCAACATCTAGTTAAACATGAAAGAACTAATTGAGCACTGTAAGAAATATAACTTCCAGGAAAATATCCCAGGCCGCACAGTCTGGCAATTTAACGTAGGGCCAACACTGAGCCACCGTCGTTTAAGAAGAGAAGACGGCTTCTCAGTGTTGGACCTACGTTAAATTGCAAGGTTGTGCTACCTGGTATTGGGTTGGAAAGAAAGTAATGTCTGAAAATGCAAGACAACAGAAAAGTGCTAATTACGGGACATTCAACTAGAAATCAGTCCAAAATGTAGTACCCATCATTTACTACTACCTGCTCCCATTGTTTCGGCAGCTGTTGGATACCGTCCCTGTAAGATTGTGGCAGTTTGGACGCAAAGAAGAGAGCAGGTGCGCGTTCGATATGGTCCCGGGTGGTGAACCACTGTCCATCCAGAAAATGATGCAACGATAGGAAAAGTTTATTGTCGCTTGGGATAATTCTATAGAATTAGCTGGGTATGGCAGAAGTTCCCAGCTCAAGTCCTTGATCATGTGACAGGTAAGCCGTGCTGTGTAAGGTCCCGCTCAATCCTGCTACAGGAGGACGCCTTGCGGTTCAGCAGCTCTGTTCGTTTCCACAGGAGCGATACATGCTGATCGTGCAGCTGACGGCAGTACACATCTTCGGTGATAGTAACGTTATTAGGCAGCAGCTCAAAAAGTACCGCATATCCAACCAAACAGACAGCATGACCTTACGTGGGTGTAAAACGGCTTTGGTGGGTTGGCATACGCTTCTGTTTTGGGCCCAATTACTGTTTCCGGGTGCTTACATTGTCACACAGGACGCATTTCTCGTCCTCTATCACAGTGCGTTCCAAGAACGGTTCAACGTGGTCACGTGCAAGCAGGAAAATGCCTGCAATGGTGCGATTTGCTTTCTGCTCAATTGTGAGTTGGAGAACCCAAACTCCCCTCTGGTGCACCTTCCCAAGTTGATGCAGGCAGGAGAGGAATGGGTCGACGAAACCAGGTCGGGAATTTTAGGAGAGTATTGGGTCGACGAAACCAGGTCGGGAATTTTAGGAGAGGATTGGGTCGACGAAACCAGGTCGGGGATTTTAGGAGAGGATTGGGTCGACGAAACCAGGTCGGGAATTTTAGGAGAGGATTGGGGCGACGAAACCAGGTCGGGAATTTTAGGAGAGGATTGGGCAAACGAAACCAGGTCGGGAATTTTAGGAGAGGATTGGGTTGACGAAACCAGGTCAGGAATTTTATAAGAGGATTGGGTCGACGAAACCAGGTCGGAAATTTTAGGAGAGGATTGAGTCGACGAAACCAGGTCGGGAATTTTAGGAGAGGATTGGGTCGACGAAACCAGGTCGGGAATTTTAGGAGAGGATTGGGTCGACGAAACCAGGTCGGGAATTTTAGGAGAGGATTGGGTCGACGAAACCAGGTCGGGAATTTTAGGAGAGGATTGGGTCGACGAAACCAGGTCGGGAATTTTAGGAGAGGATTGGGTTGACGAAACCAGGTCGGGAATTTTAGGAGAGGATTGGGTCCACGAAACCAGGTCGGGAATTTTAGGAGAGGATTGGGTCGACGAAACCAGGTCGGAAATTTTAGGAGAGGATTGGGTCGACGAAACCAGGTCGGGAATTTTAGGAGAGGATTGGGTTGACGAAACCAGGTCGGGAATTTTAGGAGAGGATTGAGTTGACGAAACCAGGTCGGGAATTTTAGGAGAGGATTGGGTCGACGAAACCAGGTCGGTAATTTTAGTCTTGTGATTCACTACAGAAACACAAGTACTAACAGAGGAACACCTCATAAATTCCCTCATGGAGAAAAATCGTGTTAACTCCTGGATAAAATAGGATTGTTGAAATATGTATTGTAAAACTAGTTGAGTCGTGAACGAATTTTAACAGCAATTTAAATGTGAGAGAGTTTTAAAAATCCTTCTCAAAACGGGGTGTTATATCAAATAATCATATTTATTTGGTCACTGATCGTCTACTATGCAACGGTACGGTATTCGTACCACCTCTTTGTATAGATGTCTTTTTTAAGCCTACCCATTATTTTGACTCATGAACTACCATTGTGATTCATTAACCAGCACCGGTACATCGTTGTTTCTTTTAAGATAAATGTTGTGGGACACGGATTTCGGTATATCTCTACCGAAGAATCACTTTGTGCTCTATGTCTGTACGTGGATAATTGTGTGGGGATGATGGGCCATCAAAATTTCTTCTAGCGCTTCCTTCAAGATTACAAAAGAGGGTTTAGGAGCTAGTAATGTCCCCTTGGGTTGCACGTTCAACGACCTACGCTTAACCGTAGCTAGTTTAATTTATTCATAAAATAGTGCTTCGTATGGCGGTAAATTTTTCACTGAAATAGAGATAATTTTACTTTGTCATTCCAGAACAAACATCCAACATATGTACATGGATGCAACGAAACGCCATTTTTTTAAGACAATAACCTATTAGATAGATATGAAGCTCAAATGAAGTCAACGATTCTTAGTCATAAGTCCCAAAGTAACTTTCTTTCAAAATAATCCAGACAGGGAGGATACAAGAAATAGTGGGCTATTTCTCTAGTGGTACGCCGGGAAATATTCCGCTGCCCCGGTGGGCCAATCCGCCCCTAAATGCAGGTGAGTGGTAATGTTCGTGGGACATTCCCCAGCTGTACTACGCGAGTCGGTCTCGACTAAGGTCCTCATACTTCTCATAAAGGAAAACACGTCCATATTGAATATTACGGGTCTTCCAGCTTCGGGACGGTCTAACAGATCATAATTTCCCTCTCGAAACCGCTCGAATTAACGACAGCACTGACGATGTGTTATGGCATTGGGGAACATACTGAAAAAGTTTCTTACAGCACTTGCGGGGGTAATGCAGCGACGAAACTCATACAGCATGTGTCCCTTGTCCACTTACATGTTGGCTGGCTCTTACACTCTTCGCCTTCTAACAGCTAACTGCCACTGACCGAAGCCATTTATCTGCTGGTGTGCTGCGCAGTCTCAGTGGGCAATGTGCGCGCCGGCCGGGGCTTTGACTTCGAGTACCTCGTCATCGGACACTATTTTCTTTCCAACCCAATGAAAAAGTAAGTACTTACAAGGTACTCTCTTTGTTTGCCTTTATGAGAAGTATGTCACTCGTCAGATACTTTGTTTCATCAGTGTATTTGATCACAGAAATACCTATGTAAAACTCGCAATGCTCCCTATACTCAGCAGTACATAAGTCAGTATTTACAAGGTACTCTCTTTGTTTGCCTTTATGAGAAGTATGTCACTCGTCAGATACTTTGTTTCATCAGTGTATTTGATCACAGAAATACCTAAGTAAAACTCGCAATGCTCCCTATACTCAGCAGTATATAAGTCAGTATTTACAAGGTACTCTCTTTGTTTGCCTTTATGAGAAGTATGTCACTCGTCAGATACTTTGTTTCATCAGTGTATTTGATCAAAGAAATACCTAAGTAAAACTCGCAATGCTCCCTATACTCAGCAGTACATAAGTCAGTATTTACAAGGTACTCTCTTTGTTTGCCTTTATGAGAAGTGTGTCACTCGTCAGATACTTTGTTTCATCAGTGTATTTGATCACAGAAATATCTATGCAAAACTCGCAATACTCCCTGCACTCAGCAGTATTACAAGACTGCGCTTGCTTTGGTACAGTCGTAGTTAATCGTAACAATTCAAACTATCGTGCTCAAAACATCGTGAACGTAAACTAAGTGAGACTGATCAACAATTGCTAGGAAAAAGCAAGTGCTACTGCCGAAAGCAAGTGCAAGTAGTAATCAAGCGCTTGTGATAATCAAGCGCTTGTGATAAACAGCGCTCGCGATATCAAATGCTCCTGTAAAAAGAGTGGTCTAAAAAACCGGTGCTAAGCAATTGCTCTTGCTAAAACAGTGCTAAACATATACTCAAAAATAAACTCTTATCTCTCGCTACCCATTACGAAATTCTGACGTGTTATCAGGGTTACCAAACACAAATTCGTCGAGACAGAAAATGTGATGCTCAGACTTAAACGTGTTTAACGAGAATAAACACAAATTTACGTAAGAAGACATGAACTAAAAAGAAAAGTTTAACTAGAGTATACGTCACAATTATTCCTAAGGAGAATTACAATTTAATATTATTCATATACTAATTTCTGAAACTAACCTATTGACTCATTAAAGCAGAAACTAATACTTTAGTGAGGTCTACTTTCTTAAGGTAAACAATACTTGAATAAAAGGTTTACATAGAATGTTTTCCTTTGTTATTTTACTTTTTGTATGTCAGATTCTACAAATTACCTTTGAAGCATATTTTGCCATCCGAAAAGCAAAACATATTTCTTTCTGAGGAAGTTTATCCTTGAACGTTACTGCACTGCATTTTTATCTCTCTACTCTAAAATGAACTCTCAAAAAAGACAAAGAATGGCAGGCAATGAAAAAAAAATGTCAGAATGATTTGTGTAACTATCTCCGATCTGATCCAGTGTCTTGGTGATACAACAGTTAATGATCTACAACAAACCGTCGGACATTTTTCCGCTCTCGTTTTATTGCCCAACGCATCAAGGCGCCTTCTCGTTCATTCAATATTCCGGCGGTCACCGAAAACCATCATTTCAGCTGAGTTTTCTTCTTACAAAAGCAGCGTTCCCGCTCCTTTCTTCTTTTCTCCCGCTTTGTTCTTTGATTTTCACTCAGATATTTCTTCCCTGTGATTTAGAGTGAAGTACTCCCTCTGCATTGAAGTACACGTACTTTTGTTTGCAGGAAGACATAATTTTTCGTCGCTTTTCGATTAAAGCACGACGAACAATAAATGTAATTTTTTTTTTTACTAGGAAACTTCATCGAAGTCACTAATATTCTAAATTATGCAATTAATAATTATTACAAATAGATAAATACACCTAAAACGTATGACAAAGTTACATTCCGGTATATTGCTTAGAGTTATGGCGACACATATCACTATCGTAGTATATTTTCATGCGAAAACATAATTCTTACATGTTAACTTTGTTTTTGTATTCCCACCAGTTTTCCAGAAAAAAACTTTCACTTCCCACTGCTTTAACAACAAACTTGAGGGAAAATACCCCAGCAAAAACACAAGTGCTGGGAAACTGCTGGTCACTAGCTGGGAGTGATGGGTCACTGCTGGCTGAAATCTGCCGCCCACGGCCCGATAGCGGTCCGTTGGTGGTAGCGATATCAGTTGGCGAGCCATTGATGGCCCTGCAGCATAGCCGTGAACAGTGGGCCTCCAAGAAAGTGCCAGTAGTGGCCCGTTGTTGGCAAGCAATGCAACCCCAACAGCAAGTGGAAGCAACGGTACTGCGCATGTGCAGAAGCAACAATTGCTGTGTGTCTCATGGTACAAAAAAAAGAATTATACGCGTACAAAATTTATTAATTATTTGAAAGAAAAAAAAAGCGACGCTATGTAGATATAATGTACTCATCCATGGGTTGAATACACAAGACTGGGAGGAATTCGCTTCTAAAAATAACGAGAAGCAAAATGAAATATCTTTCCTCTTTAAAACAAATGTAGCTTCGGACAACGGAAAGGAAAGATACAACGTTAAGAATGCAACAGAATGTGACATGAAAGGGTAAACATATTAATTCAACAATCCCTATGCACGACGACAAAGACAGTACAAAACTTTGGAAAGCGACCTTAAGTTTTTACACTCCTTGAAAATGAGTGAAGTTCCCTTAAGGTAGAAAAAAACTATCGTTACGTTGAAAAAATAAATTTATGAATTATATGAAACTGACTTTTATGAAAAATACCTCGCAATATTGTAAAATGAAAGACAGAACCATTCGATTACACATTCCGTACGAAACAGACAGCTTCAAGCACAAGCTGGTGCGTGGAAAATTAGTCCGGCCGGTAGAAAGCTCACCTCCAACGCCGACAGCCCTGGTTCGTATCTACCCAGATCCAAACGGGCGTTTTTCCGGTTTGCTGAGAAAATTTCCCCAGCTCAGTGCTATAATTCACAAGTTTCGTAAATGGGGAAAAAAGGTTGCAGCTTTGGCAAACTGCATTTATCCTTGATCTTTTTTATGGCTACTACTGGGAAATTGGCGGACAAGATTCGGCAAGCCATCAGTTACACCACGTGTTGCCACCACATTAGGCTAGCCATCATTTCTGGCACGTGCTTGCAGGGACGCTGAAGGGCCACTTGTGGCAGCTACTGCCTGTTATGGATAACTGATGGCCCTGTTGTGGCATATGACAACTGATCGGGTGCCAACTGTTGGCCTTAACTACTGGCAATTCTGTTGGCCGCCCGGACATTTTATTGACGGTTCGGCAGCGGCAGCATAGTGCTGGGCCAGCAAGACTGGTTTTGCTGGGACAAATAAGGCAATGCCTTCCAATGCTAAAAAAAGGGAACTACGTAATCTGATGAACATTTTTGAACAAAACCTTTGAGTTAAAAGCGAATCACACATTGTACCCATTCACGAACCTGCTTATCCCTACACCAGAGCTGAGAACGGGTCAACAATTTTAGACCCGGACGTCGCATAATTGGACCCGACTCGGATCTGTAACTGACCTGGACCCGACCCAGTAGAATCTGCTTTGAACTATATAATACACTGCTGGCCACCTAAAATGAAACACCAAGAAGGAAGCATCTGATTGGCCTGAAATTCGCAGCATGCGTCGCCCGCGAGAGGACATGCAAACGATAAGCATTGCAGGGCATATGCAAATAATCTGCGCTCGGCACGCCACCGAGAAGCACTATAAGAAGGGTGCACAGGAGGCGGGGTGTAAGTAGTGGAAGGGTGTTGTGCTGCCGGAGCTGTGCGTGGAAAGCTTCCTGATGCCTCGTCGCAGAATACGGCAGTCATTCCACCACGTTTCGGAGTTGAGAAATAACTCGGCTTGCATAATTTTTTGTACCAGTAAGTACATTATTTTTAGTAAAAATTACATAAATATATGAGGAATATAAATAAAAATATATGTATACAAAGAGCGTGCGCGTACGCATTTCTAATTGTAGGTGTTAACGAGCGAATCCGGAGCAGTATTTCAATACCACTAATGCTCCAGCTTCTGTCTGGGAAGCATTGCAACCCCCCCCCTCACCCACCGCCACTCGGAGCCACGCCCCCACCCCAGGAAGTTTTCTTTCATGATATACTGAGCCCACCAGTGATTTTTTCTTAAAATATGCCGTGGGTTGTACGGTGTTCTACATATTACGTAGTAACATGAAGCAAATGGCACAATGAATCATTTGCCGTCTGATTAGTTGCTAGGCTACAAGTCATGCGCGAGACACTTGCTCGGGAATATTACTTACTGAACGCGCCTCCTATTATTCTCTTAGCTACTGCAGAAGTGAAATGCATGTTCAAAAACTCCAGAGTTAAGCAAGAACAATTAACGCGAGAGCTGCCATTGGGATTGAGTTTCTGCATTTAAAAGTTGGTTGTTAATTGCCCATTCCATTTGCGTTTCGTATTAATGTAGTGAATGAAGTTTTATGACAACGGCTAAAGGAATATGTTAGATGCGCGGACAATGTGTTTTATTTGAAGGGAATTTGTCAGTAAAAAAACAGATGTTTATCACATATTCCTAAAAAACCGCTTATTCAGTATAATTTCGAGGGCAACTTGGGTACCGGGACAAATTATGGGCGCCGGCATCGCGGCAGTGGAGAAAAAGGAAGAAAAATCCATTCGTTTTTGTGTGCCAGTAATCTCAAGGGAACTCAAAAAACACAATGAGAACTGCTACTTTCTTTTTTTTTCATTGTTCATAGATTCAACACGGTAAACATTAATGAGCGACTACTGCTGCATATTGTGCAGAGGGAAGCCAGAATTATCCCAGCTATCGCGGACAGGGCTTTGCTCGGATACCCAAGATCTCGGATAATACGGACCTTATTGCAATTTGAGGTTTTAAATAAAGACGCATGTGGTACAAGTTACGTTTATTTAAAGGTAACTTGTTACAAACATTTAAACGCAAGATTAAGTATATATAATATAAAACAAAACCTATATAACTTTGAAACATTTATTTAGAAAAGCAGTTCTTCAAAGTTTCTGCTTAAAGACGCGTGCCCTCTTCGTTGCGGCCATTTCACTCCAGCGTCGCAGTGGCAGAAGGTCCATTGAAGTGGCCTCTGGTTGTTGCTCAATGTACTCCATCGCCTACTCGATTGTCCATCTGAATAGGTTATTTTTTCAGGAACTATGGAATCATTTTCATCGTCACTGCTGCTACTCTCGTCTTGATTTACTGCCTTAACGATCATTTCTTCTGTTAAATCTAGCTGTTTGTCTCCATTTACAAACCCGGCGATATCATTTTCATTTTAGTATTGGTTCAGCTGCTAGGATACTTCGGACTAGCTCCAAAATATTGTCTTACTGACACTTACTGACCTACGGTATCCTGCGGCAAGTGCGCGCAACGAGCGGGAGAGAGTCATATACCTTAGCAAAAGTACACCACCACTGCTGTGTGTGTAATTTCGCTCGTACCTCGCATAACCCGAAACTCGGATGATCGAGGCTCGGATAATCCCGGTCCTCCTGTATATATATGTATATATACATATTAACTCCTTAAGCGGCCTATGTACCTGAAACAAAGGGTTCTAAAAATGTTCTGCTGTTCAGCATAACGTATTAATATAGCAGTCGGATTTTAAGAAATATGCGACCGAACAATTCCTTTTCTTCCTCCCATCTCAGCAGTATCGACCATTAACCTATCAGTGATGATAACCGCTCGCGTCTATTCCTGTATTCTATGATCCACGACCTAAGTCATGATGGGAAAGTTCTAATCCCCTTGACAAGGACATGTGTCTCTGAGCAAGACCAAATGTCTCAAACATGTCTCTCTTCTTTCTGTGGTTCGTCGCGATTGTTACAGCCCTTTCGATCAGTCAGATAGGATTAGCGTCAATCACTTTTGTAAATTACCACTTTGAATAACAAAGTTAATAGGAAAGTAATGCTTCCTGGTGCGCAGATTCACTCGCTCCAGCTGCGTTCGGCCTACTTCTTAGACAACGAATGTATTTGTCCCAGTTGATTTCAACCCATTTCGCTAACCTCGAGTTACTTCGTTTCAGCCTATTAAAAGGTTAAATGTGATTATAGTTCCATCAGATATCAAAATTGTTTTTCCTACATTTTTCATATTTGATAACTTATTATTTTACATTAGGCGTAATCTGTCCAAAATTCTACATAATTTAAAAACTAAAACTAAAATCATATGCGCAATCGGCACCACACAAAAGCCCAATATTTGTAAAAATAAATAAATAAAAAGGAATGTAGCATTTTGTAAACCTGTATTATTGATTTATACCAGTGCTCAGGTATTCATTTCTTTCAATCTCCATCTTCTAACAACACATCTGGTTTGGGTATTTAAATCTTTTTACACTTTTTATTGTCTTCTTGAATATGTAGCGTCTGTGTGTAACCGACTTACTAGAACACTACATAAATCAAAACATTATCTACAGTGAAATGCGAGTCACTCAAATAAAGTTTAAGATATTTTACTTACAGCTAATACTTTATTGCTGTTCACTTCAACACGGTGAACTCAACTAAACGCGGGTTAATTTCCATAACTATAATTAACTATGAAAAACGACACTGGAACTTGAGTTAATATCCACCATAATACTTAACTACGAAACGCAACACTTTCATTAAATTAGAACACGTAGCCTTCAACAATACTTTAATGATTATTAAGCAGTCGCGTATCCAAAAGAGGTATTAACATTCAAACTCCCTCCCTTTAAACAACCGCTGCATTGCCCTTTTATCTATCGTTCTTATCCGGCTACAAATTCTCTTGTTCCGACCGCAGGGTGTTGCCAACATTACTCTCGTTTGAGGGAAAACGCATAACGTTAAGTTTGGAAAGTGTAAAAGAGAACAAACTCAAATTTACATAGGAAAAGGATGAATTTACCTTGACTGTAGAACACAGCATAACTATAGCTCCTTAGGCTTACGGTGATGTAACTTTCGTTGACCAGGATAACTTAAAATTTAACAGTTCGAAAGTTCTTAACTAAACATATAATCAACTTCAATATATGACCAAAAGTCAGCAAGGGAATAGACGACTTACGTTAATATTCCAGTCTTTTATTTTAATTGCACGTCATTAAGCTTGCCTATTATAGAGCACACAATTTGGTTTTAATTCAATTTCACCAAATGTTTTCATCAACGTTCAAGAACACTTATCCTCTGAACTACCTTAAAATACACATATTTGCTCGTGGATCAATATTGAATAAGAATCAAAGGTTGGCTAACACAGATTACGAACGGAAGCTTGTTTTAGCATTATATCATCAACATGACTTCAGTAGCATTGCGTAAAGAACATAAACTAATGCATTGGCTAATAAAAATCTGGAGCAGGTGGCGCAGTGGTCTAACCGATGGCTTCTGATCATTCGTCCGAGACGGGTCCGGGTTCGAATCCCAACGAGGCATGAATGTTGTATTTGTCTTACGGTGCTGGTTCTCTCCCTCCATTGGAGACAGTGACCCTAAATTAGCGACGGGCGACTGCTTATGGTCCATTGAGTTGCTCACTGTGGTCGTTAAACCTTCAATCAAAAAAATAAATAAATCTGGATGCGTTAAGATTGCTCTTCGATGAATAAAGTAACATTACCCTTCGAAGTCTCAACACATTCGTTTTTACCTCTCTTTTTTTACTCTGTTAATGCGCTTTGATCTGCTCTTAAGGTTGCCAAAAACAAATACATGGGGAAAGAGAAAATCAGCGTTTAGTCTGAAAAACGTTTATCGAGAATAAATCAAAGTTACATAAGAAGACAAGAATAAACAAAGGACGATAAATTTAGAGTATACGTCATATGCCATAGTAAATACTTCTCGTTAATGCAGTTTCTGAAACTAACACTTGTTTAAAGTAAACTGCAAACACCTTGCATGAGTATTCTGGAAATAGATAAAGTCACTCTACTAATGTAGCAACTGCTGAATTGTCATAGTAAATATTTCTCGCTAATGCAGATAGTAGAAAAGAAGACATTAAAATAAATTACAAACCACCTGGATGACAACTATCTTGTAACAGGACTAAATACTCTACCACTGTAGCATCTGCTGAATTGCCATGGTAAATATTTTTCTTCGTTAACGCAGATTGCCAGATCTGAGTGTTGTTTATAGCCAATTACAAACCACCTGCACGACCATCACGGAACTAGACGATTATACTCTACACCGAACCCTAAATAGATAGATAAACACGGATATTTCAGATTCATGGTAGCTTTGAAAAACATGCGTTCAAGCAGTTATTTAAAAATTGATTCTCTTTATTTTGAATGGAGAGGGGTTTAAGAGAACATTTGAGCACCACGCGATATACGGAATCTCCCATTCGAAATTTAATGACGCTAATTTTAAGAAATGAGCAGGACCACATGTGTACTACAAACACAAAATCCTTATCTCATCAAGAACTCGAACCCTTGCCCAACATGGTTAGCCAGAAGACAGCGCCTCTGACCGTTAGACCGCCAAAACATCATTGAGTTTAAGTCACCATTTCGTTAATTGGAGAAATCACTTGCTATTTTCCTGAAGCATCTGACTCTTCTAAATATTCCATTCGTATTTCCCTGGGCTTGTTGGGCAAAATTTAGATATTTGATTCCGGGCGAACTCCATTTTTCTTGGCTTCTTTGGACGTCGTCCAGCTGTTTCCTAGCGTTTCCCTTCCGGCTGTTCATGCTATTGTTGAACAGAAATTATCAGAATAACTGCAACAATTGAATACCCTCAACCTAATCTATAATTGAAAGTATTCAATGGTTAAAGTTATTTTCGTTTTAATGGAATTGTTTACCAACAAAAACAGGGGGCACCTATAGGTTCGCCCCTATCTCCAGTTTTGGCAGAGCTACTTTTTCAACATATTGAGGAAAAGGTTCAGTCCACATATCAGCTCAAACCCCTTTTGTTTTGTAGGTATGTAGACGATATTTTAATTTTTTGGCCTCACTCAATTAAACAATTACAGCAGTTTGCTGAGGTTTATTCATCATGTTATCCCTCTGTTAAGTTCACTATTGAACTAGAAAATGAATGTTTGCTCCCCTTCTTGTATATTTTAATTAAGAGGAATTCAACGAATTATTCTCTTAGTTATTCTGTTTACCGCAAACCCACCTTCATTCCTAATATAATTCCTGCTTTCTCTTCCCACCCTACTAAATATAAACACGCTGCCCCGCGGTTCCTTGTAAAAAGAGAATTTACCCATTCTTCTACCATTACAAGTCGTAAGAAGGAATTGGTTCGGATCCAGGGTTTTGCCTGTCAACATGAATATCAGCCTTCAGTTTTCGACGCCCTGATTAATAAAACTTCGAGGATCATATTGAACACTCAAGGAGGAATCTACTTCATGCCGTTATGTCGGATCATTGGACTATTTTCAACCGATTACCAACTTTTTTAAAAAGGTTTGTAAAATATCTGACTTCGGATTTGAGGTTCAACACGTAACCTATTATCGTTAATCAGGAGAGATAGGGGCCCCACTCCTCTGATGAGTCGACATGGAGTGTACAAGATTCCGTTCTGGATCACCCTCGGGGAAACGACGGACCTCTGTTACGTGGGTTCTACCCTGCGTAGTGTTGGTGTGCGCATTGCGGAATACAAATATTCAGTGAGAACTTTGAACCCCCTCTCTGCACTAGTAAAGACAGTACGTTCAGGGTCTTACATTCCAGATTGGGACAATGCTTCTATTTTGGGCTCTACGGGGCTAGACCCTCTTTGCAAATGATGGAATTCTTTTTCATCATTAAATATGGGGTGAACTGTTACAATGAAGGTCTCCCATCAATTATCCCTTCACCCTGTCGAACGTTAATTTCACATTACGCTCTGGCCGATGTTGGGGGCTCTTGAGATATTTATAATTATCGGAGCTGGCAACGACCAGTTACTTGTTTGCATAAATGTTTCAGAGTGTATGTTATATAAAACTGTAGTACCTGCTCGACTCTTGCCCACGCCTGATGATGTGGTCAGAGTGACCGCGAAAGATCTCTCTCATATGTTGTTAACCGATTTATTGTAAATAAAGTATTTTAAGGACCGTTTTTCAATGAGGTTGAAAACCTATTTATTATCGTGCGGAAACGGCCTATTCTTACACCGTTAGGGTGTTCTTTATTTCACCATTTCGTTAATTCGTAAGTTCTGAGGACCCATCAGATCGAATGCACCCAGCATATTTGTTAATGCTAGCAGATTCCAGGTTCCACTTCGTGGGGTGGGGAAGAAAATTCAATTAAGTTTGCACACAATACTATTTCTCGCCCGAATCCTGAAGCTCCTAAAGAATCTGTAAACCTCCATCTACCTTCCTAGACCAAATAACTCCTGAACTTACCCCATTTTCTTAGTCAATTTGTCAGAGTAGTTGGTTTATTGCCATTTATTGAAACATCGGCCTCAAAGCATCCAGGCGTGCTAAGTCTCAATATTGGGAACAGAAATGGAAACAACATCAAGCGAAAGCTTCGTCGCGGGAACAGAAACGATAAGAAAACGGTGTAAATATTTAACATTAAAATAAGCAATCTCACAAAACGAAAAAAAAATCTGCACAATGAAAAGAAGGGAACTCAAAAGACATTCCACAATGATGTCTTGAAAGCGTCATGGGATTTTCTCGGATAATGTATTTTTGAATGATCTCCGGTACGAGGTGTCTTTCAGTTGTCTTGTTTAACAAAACAGATGGAGTCATTCTTACATCTGTGGGGGCAAATTGTTTTTTCACTCTGCATTTTCCCTAGATCGTCGTCAAGAGTCATAATTGACCATCTGTGATTTAATTTCCCTGTTGAAAACGGTATAGGCTGACTTTCCTTCTTTTCGTAAGAAGTCGCTTGGAGGAAGGGAGCACACTTGCACAGAAATGGTATTGGAGTCTGTTAAACATCTTTCCGTTACAAGAATGTTCCTTTCGCAATTGCGTAGATGAAGTCTGAATGTTTTGCTTACCTAATTGTGTCATGTGATCATAATTTTAATTAATATTAAACCTTATCCATATAAGAAATTTAAAATATCTTTTCAACAAGCTAGAAAGTGTGCATTTCTTAAGAATCCATTGCGATTTAGTAAATAAAGCGCTTCTTTTGTTATGAAACCGTATAACTAAATGCGACAAATCGGAGATTAAAAACTTAGAACTCCTATGCCCGCACTTTACTTATATCTCGTGAAAGAAAGACGTACACAATTTTGTGTAGAATTTATCATGTTTCCATGATTGCTTAAGAACAAATGATTTCTTCTTTTAAAGCAAGAAATTTAATATCAGTCACATTAGAGAGAGAGAGAGAGAGAGAGAGAGAGGGAGCTTGAATTCTAAACTGAAATCGAACGGAGGAAATTTGCCTTCTCGTTTTCCTCCTCTTCCATGTGCTTAGCCTGATCAAATTTATCGCATTAGAGGGCAGTCTTCTGCAAACAAATGGTTTTCTTTCATTGTCTAAATAACTTAGTAGTTCAGAAACAGCCAACAGAAACTGAGTGCATACGAACTACCCAGTATCCGTGTCATTCCTTTTATGTAAAGTTTTTTCGAGATGCTATTATGAAAAGAACTTTATTCGATAAAGTGGATATATGTTTGCTCTGAGAAATTCGATTCAAGGGTACTCATTTCAAGAGTTTTAGAGATACTCCATGACATGCTTGTAAGTTAAATTGCACGATTTTACAAAAGAAAATGCACTTCATTTTATAGTTTTTCTGCTGAAGGGCATTAAAGCATCAAGGAAGATTTCTTCATTTCTTATTCTGTCTTCTGTTTCGTCGACTGTAATCTTGCAAATGTCACTGGAAGATATATAGATTTAAACTTCTCCTAAGAAGGAATTGTGTTGTGATTAAATGGAATTCCATTTTTTCTAGAGATCAAGGTGTTTTACGACGAAATCTTTCAGAACTTAAATAAAAATAATTTATTTCTTATCTGAAATATTCTTGCAATTTTAAAGAAAAAAAAACTAAATGAACTTCAATTCCTATTGGGAGAGAGAAAATATGTCATGCTTCTAATATCTATTAATATTGAGAGAATTGTATCCCAATTTTTCAGTCTCTTATTATTCAGGCAAAATAACGTCAGAAGTAAATCAAGGTTGTTTTAGTCCTTTTGTGTTCTAATATAAACTGTTATGTAGAATAAAACTGAAATCATTCCTTAATTTTTCAAGGTTAAATTCCGTTTCTATAAAACACTTCTAAATGAAATATATTAACAAAGCTTTTTATTTCTTCTTCTGATGTAAAAATTACGTCGCGGTATTCAAATGAAAATTGGTTGTTCAAGTTTAACATTTTTACTATGAGCATTCTTAGAAACATAAATTTGGCGAAATCTGGTTTTTTTATTAGAAGCAGCTAACTGGATTCATATAGGCAAGATATATAAATCTTGTAGTCATTTTCTTTGGAAATGTCAGGGCGATATCTTGTGTTGGTAGCAACAAAAATAGAAGTGATGCCATTGAAGTGAAAGTAAGATAATCGACATTGGACGGTGGATGATTGGAAGAGAGTGATCTGGTCTGATAATTCAAGATTCCTGGTGCATTACGTAGACGGCCGACCGCGGACACGCCGGTTACGAACAGACAATATAGCACCTGGATGTACTTTTGGGTGGAAACAGGCCCGTGGCAGCGTTGTTGTGCTGCGAGAGATGTTTTCTTGGGACACGTTAGGTCGCGTTATCCCAATAGCACAATCCCTGACAGCTGTCAGGTATCAGAACATCGTTTCGGACCAAGTTCACCCATTCATGGCAACTGCGTTCCCTGCTGGTGATGTCCATAACCAACAGGATAAGGCGCCATGATCCGTAAAGGAGTGGTTCGAGGAACATGCTGATGCCTTTCTGGTAATGCCCTGGCCTCCAAAGTCACCTGACATGAACCCAATCGAACATCTGTGGTTCGACTTGGAAAAGCGGGTTTGCACTAAATCACGACCCCCTCCCCCAAAATGTAGGGAACTGGAGGACCTGCTGTTGATATTAACGTATTAGATATCTCAGGATACTTATCGCCACTTCATCGAATCGATGCCTCGCCGAGTGGCCGCTGTTTTGCGGGCTAAATGGAGTCCTACAGCTTATTAGGTAGGTGGTCATAATGTAATGCCTCATTGATGAATATCTGCAGCACAGTCGCACGAATTTTTGTTAATATTCCTTTCCTTCTAAAATGTTTTTGGCTACCGAAAATCCGGCCAAATCGGGCTCCGCTGCAATCTAGGTATGTTACTTTATGAAAGTATCAAGGAACTTCTGCGTGGTGAGAAGTGGCAGTATTCCGACGGCCTGGTATCTAGTGTTCTTGAAAGATGCAAGAATTTGGTTTTCAATCGGAACCAACAAGTCTTTAGCAAACAAAAACAGTGGATCGACTCAGGTGATATCGCGGTAGTAGCTTCTCTAACCTTTATTAGCCAATAGTGCTATTCGAATCTACATCTTACTACTCCAGAGCGGCTGTTCTTTCAATTGAACTGCGACGGCAGGCTCATCGCTCCTTTATTGTTCATGGAACTGATGCGTCACCTCAGTAGTACGTCATCTATGTATGACACTTTACGAAGTACGTTACACGTCTTCGACGGTAATCAGAAATTGCTAATTAGATTCCTGCTCAGTGTAAAATCAACAGACAGTCTGTTGATTGCTCTTGAAATATCAGAGCACCTATTTTGATTGAAGAAAGATAATTAACCTGCAATTCGGGAACCACGTTTCATAGATTTGATTGGTTCAACTCATAAGAGAAAACCTTTGTGTATAAATAATCTTACAGAATTCTAACATTTCTGAAAGTTTGAAGTACCCTCTCATTCCAGGACGTCAGGAGTACTGCTGGGATGTTCCTGCGTATGAAGAGCGTGGTCGTGTCAATTCCTGTTTAGTTATTAGCAGAAAGAGACGCGCTGACATTACAACACGTACTTGAGACATCACAACATCTGGTATAATTGGCAACTTATCTGAAGTGTTTAGTTGAAGTATGTGCCACTAATACGTGACTTTCAAGAGAGAGAACTGACTACTGGTAAATGTTTTGCGATAGCATTCAACCCCGAACCGTATTAACACTTTTGAGATATTACGTAACTGCAGAGAAAATAACGGATCGACAATATTTTAGCATTAGGGTAGTAATATCATCGCTAGATGAGATTCAAATTTAAAAATGTGCTGTAAAGGTTAAAGGAGAAGAATTTAATTCTTTACAACGTGTTCTGAATTCGAATATCTATTTTAAGGACTTCGATGAAATAGTTTGATCAGATTTATTTTCTTTTGCGTTAAAGCCAGTGTGAGTTACTCTTGTTTCACTTGAAGTAAATATTTCATCACGATGGAATTTGTAATTATAGAACACCTAGTAATAGTCGCAGCAAATCGGCAACTCGCCCTTGAATTTCAAGAGCTGAAAGACACCACAGAACTTTAGGGAGAAAGAAGTGATTCACGAATAAGCTTAATATTCTGCCAGAACCAAAGTTGATTAAATCAAATACTCTCGTACAACACCATGACACTGACATCAAAGAAATGAAAACCAAGTAATAAAAAATACGCAAAACCAATGGATGTAAACCAGTGGTCTCAAACTCGCGGCCCTCAGACCTCATGTGGCTCGGGCCAATTGTTTTGCGGCCCGCATAAATTATTACAAAATTAAAATAAATCACCTTTTTTCAAGTATATTATAATATCTATATGCAGTATGTAAAAGTGAAAGTTTGTATATTTGTTTGTTTGTCTGCTATACAAATATACAATTTTCGACTTAGAACCACCAAATTCGATATACTACCTCATGGTACCCCAACTTAAACCATAGATGAGTTTTGGAAGGGATCGGAGCCCGGGGGGGGGGTTGAGGGACCCCCATACAAAATTTTCGTTATTTTAGTTAAATTGTCTACAGTTTTCAATTTAGAACCACCAAATTTGATATATTATCTCATGATACTCTGACTTAGACCGTAGACAGGTTCTGGAAGGGGTCGAAGCCGGGGTCAAGACATAAAACATTTTCGTAAAACGTTCTACAGTTTTAAATTTAGAACAACCAAATTTGGTATATATTATATCATGGACTCTAACTTAGACAGTACTTTGTTTTCGGAAGTGGTCAAATGGCTGGGGGGTCAAAAAAGTTTCTACACAAAATTTTCGAAAAAAGTTCTACAGTTTTCAATTTAGAACCACCAAATTTGGTATTTACTGGATAATTACAGGAATATATTTTTCATTCATAAAATTTCGCTTGCTGAACTTGGTGATTCTAAGAATGTTTACCCGGGAAATACCGGGTATCCCTGTAGTATTAAATATAATACAAACATATTAATGCTTGACAAAGCCATCTGCTTTGTAAATAACAAGTTTATTTACAAAGAATATAACTGTATAGCGGTTTGAATGTTTCTAAGACAGGGAAAATATTTTCAATATATTCAAGTCCCCATTTTCTTATAACGCTGACAACGCCCCTGAAGAACATCAGCGTGAATTAATAGACTTTCAGTGTGATTCTTTCCGTAAAGAAAAATTCAACAGCTGCAATCTAACGTAGTTTTACTTGTTAGTTTCAAAGGACAAAGGACAAATACGTAAACATTGGTAACCTAGCTACACGGGTTCTGTCTATGTTCGGAAGAACATACTCACGTGAACATTTATTTTCAAAAATGAACCAAGTAAAATGTCTTGAAAGGAAAAGGTTAAGTGACAGTCACTTATGTTCACTTTTGAAAGTATACGTAAACATTGATAACCTAGCTACACGGGTTCTGTCTATGTTCGGAAGAACATGCTCACGTGAACATTTGTTTTCTAAAATGAACCAAGTAAAATGTCTTGAAATTAATAGGTTAAGTGACAGCCACTTATGTTCACTTTTAAAAGTGTACGTAAACATTCATAACCTAGCTACACGGGTTCTGTCAAAGTTCGGAAGAACATGCTCATGTGAACATTTGTTTTCAAAAATGTACCAAATAAAATGTCTTGAAAGGAATAGGTTAAGTGACAGCCACTTATGCTCACTTTTAAAAGTAGCATATTCAAAGGATACTATTCCAAATATGGATAAGTTAGTGACAGAGAAGCGAGCCCAAGTTTCTGGTCGGAACATGTAATGTTTTCGTACCTTATACCATTTTCAGTTGGTAAAATGCGATTGTTTTAAGATTTAAGTTAAAAATAATTGTTACGTAAAAGTGATTATTTTCAGTGATTGACGATATAAATAGACATGGTGTATACATGATACCATTATTGCCGAGTGCGTCGGATCAAGAACCCAGGGTATATATTGGATCATCTACAAAAACAATGGGAGTACGGCGTAAGGAGCACCAATACGATTTCAAATAAGATAATATGAATACAGCGTTGGCCAAATTTGTAAAATATGAAGACTACAGTCACCAATGGGAAGACAACAGTTATCAACCACAACAAATAAAAGTGATACGTGGTTAACAGAGGCAATGTATATCCTTCTATATAGTACCCAGTGTTGTAATGAGGACTTACCAACAATAATACCTTCATCATGGAGACAATTTATACGTACTATACCAGCACCTGTTCATGGACATATATATCGATTGAACGATCTTGAAGATGCGTGATTGACGCAAAAATGGATTTACGTGATAATTATGTATTCATTATTACTGTTACTGCATCGTATAATGTGTTCATTTGTAAATTACTGATTCACTTCTTTAACATCTTAAAAAAAAATTAAATGTTTTGTTGTTCCCTGAGAGTGATGTAGCTTGTTTGTAACTTTACAGCATTACGTTGTCAAGACAACGTGACGTGAACTTTTGTGTATAAATGCGTGTCTCTGAGTATCCACACGGCATTATGGCTTGAGAATGAGCTCCAGTGGGAGCTCGAAAGAACCTGCCTTTTTAACCTATCATTTTTCATTTGTACTTTGTGACTTGACTGTAATAAACCTTCTGCCAGTGACTCAGGTGTACATAATGGAGATGTTTTTAATCGTGTGAGACTGTTGCAATTTTATATGTATATCGTTTCTAAAGTACGAAGAGATTTTAGCTTGACTGAAGAAGCATTTGTTTTTACTATTTACCGATAATTAGAAATAATATTCCACTGTAGTGCGAAGCCAATGGTGTAGTTTTGTAAAGTTGATATTTATTTATAAAAAAAATTATGAATATTCATTCGGCCCTCTACATTCCTCCAAAACTGAAAAGTGACCGTTCCAAGAGTCTGAGTGTGGGGCCACTGATGTAAACGATATGTCGGATTCCTGAAATTTGATAAACAGCAGCTGGTATTTTCCAAGAGAGTGAGCAGAGTGGTTAGTTGAGTCATGAACGAAAGACCCAATAATAAAATTGCATGTATCTCCGTGAGTAGTGTTAGTTCCTCCTTGACAACCAACATGATGGCGAATAACGCAATTTTTTTGCATAGGTGCTGTAAGTCTTTATATACAAAGAGACGAAAATTGAGCTATCCACACAACATGATGAAAGCCAATAGTGAAAATATTTAAATTATACTATTTGTAATGCTGAAGCAAAATTTTAAACTAATCTAACTCTGTGATCGAACATAGCCGAAAAATTAAATATAAAAAATCAAGTGCTACAGTTAGCGATTCCAATAAGTGTCCTTAATGCAAATGGTACTCGACAAACAGAAATACATTAATTTAGTGCAAAAAAGTTGGTAAATCAATTATAATTTATATTATAATATAAATTCCGATACGTGTCCTAAAGTACATGGTACACACTTGACAAACAGAATTGCATTAATTTAGTGCAAAAAAGTGGTAAATCAATTATAATTGATATTATTATATAAATTATAATTATTTTACTAATCATATAATATATATATATATATATATATATATATATATATATATATATATATATATATATATATTATATATCATCATCATCATCATTGTCAACCATTATCAATCCACTGCTGGACGAAGGTCTCCCCAAGTTTCCTCCACAAATATATATATATATATATATATATATATATATATATATATCATCATCATCATTGTCAACCATTATCAATCCACTGCTGGACGAAGGTCTCCCCAAGTTTCCTCCACAACGGTCTGTCTTGTGCCAGTCTCCTCCATGTCACTCCCGCATATTTACGAATTTCATCCACCCATCTCCCATGTGGTCTTTTTCTGGGTCTTTTCCTGTCCCTTGGAATCCAATCTAAAATTTCGGCTGTCCATCTATGGTCTGTCCTTCTGGCAGTATGTCCAGCCCATTGCCATTTCAGGGATTTAACTCTGATCATGATGTCTTCCACTCTCGTCATTTTTCGGATCCACGAGTTCCTCTTCTTATCTCTCCTGGTTATACCAAGCATGCACCTCTCCATGCTTCTTTGAGTTGTCTGCAGCCTTTGTATGTCTCTTTTAGTTAAGGTCCACGTCTCTGCACCATACGTAAGCACTGGAAGGATGCATTGATCAAACACTTTTCTTTTAAGACATAATGGCATATTGCTCTTGAAAATTATGCTGTTTCTTCCAAAAGCTCTCCAGGCAAGTTTTGTACGCCGATTAATTTCTTCATCAATGTGACCCTCACTTGATATCTGCTGTCCAAGATAAACATACGTATCTGTTATCTCCAGTTTTTCTCCATCAATCGATAAATCTTCATTTCTTGTAAAAGCATTGAACATCACTTTTGTCTTCTGAAAGTTCATTTTTAATCCCACTTCTTTACTCTTGTCAGCAAGTTCCTGGATCATACTCTGCAGCTCTGATGGGGTAGTTGCAAAAATGACTACGTCATCAGCAAAACGAAGGTGGGTTAGATAATCTCCATTAATCTTTATCCCTTTGTTTTCCCAGTTCAGTGATTGAAAGACATTTTCCAATGTGGCATTAAAGAGCTTCGGAGATATGGTGTCACCTTGTCTCACTCCCTTTCCAATTTTTATGTGTGTTGTATTTTCAAACAGCCGAATCTTTGCACTTGCATTTTCATAGATGTTATTAATAATATTAATGTATGCATCTTCAATACCGCAGGATTTCAGAGCCGTGGTAACTGCTGATGGTTTCACCGAATCAAAGGCTTTTTCATAATCGATAAAAGCCATGCACAATGGAAGTTCATATTCCCTCGCTCTTTCAATTAGTTCTCTCAGTACGTGGATATGATGTATTGTGCTGTAGCCACTCCTGAATCCAGCTTGTTCTCTCGGTTGAGCCATGTCCAGTGTTACCTTCAAGCGGTGTGAAAGAACTTTAGTGAAGATTTTATAAACCACTGATAGGAGGCTGATAGGTCTGTAGTTCCTGAGATCCTCAATGTCACCTTTTTTATGTAGCAGGATCATTGTAGCATTGTTCCAATCCTCAGGAATTTTCCCTTCATTAAGGCATCGAGTGAAAATTTGGGCGAGTACTGTTTCGATTTCTCCACTTGCTTCTTGTATGATGTCTACAGTAATTCCATCTTCTCCTGGAGCTTTTCCCCTCTTCATGTTCTTGATTGCATGTGCAACTTCTGCTGGAAGGACTGGAAGAACTCTGGTACTGGTACCTTTCATGGTGTCTGGAGTACATGTATCATCCCTTTCATATAATTTGGAGTAGAAATCTTTCACTCTTGTCAAAATTTCGCCTCTATTTCTTGTTATAGAACCATCTTCTTTTCTCAGAGCCATAATCTGTTTTCTTCCCTTACTGAGATGTCCCTTTGCTATCTTTAGGCTTTGGTTGTTTTCAATTGCTTTCCTCACTAGCTCACAGTTGAATTTCCTTACGTCTTCAGTGATACTTTTTCGTGCTGTCTTGCATAGCTCTATATATTCCACTTTGGAAGTCACATCTTCTTTAGTTGTCCTCATCTCTCTTCTTTTTTGCATCAACATTTTGGTTTTTTCTGATAATTTGTTCACATGCAACTTGTTCTTAGACCCAGCTAATTTTGTTGCTGTTTCCATAAGAGCTTTGGTTACTTTTCTGTTAACTTCCGAAATATCCACTTCTTCCGATGTTAGGCCTTCTATATATATATATATATATATCACTTAAATAAGGATTTTAGACTTATATTATTTATAACATATCACTTTAAATTAGATTTAAGGTCAAGAATTAGTTGAAAACTGCAAATGACAGTTACGTGTATTTTTCCTTGCCTGTGACTGCAATTTACATCTCCTGGTATTTTTTTAAGACACTTCAGTAAAACCACGTAGCAATTTCCGAAGATTAAAATTGCATGACTAACTTAACATTTTGCCAACAGAAGTGCACGACAACAGTTACATTTCCTCAGCTCTAAGATCGGTCAGTTTCTTTTGTCTCTTTACGATAACGTCTTGAAATATACTTACATATCCTCACTATGACGTCATGTGACAACACTTTCAATTCTCCACAAGACATGAGGGTGACGAATTCTCCCGGTTCCTCATTACAAATGCTATACCAACTCCTTACGACTCATTATAAAATCGACATTGCTAAACCTTGCAGCTCCTAGAGAGAAGATACATACACTGTAATAGCGTATTACTTCTCCTCCCTAGAATTTCATGAAGTATCTTGACATCTCCTCAGAATAATGGCATAATATTACCTTACTCCTTAGCAGAGTTAGGCAAAACCGTAATTGAATTAATAGGTAATGCACTACAGCGTAATGGTAATGGGAACAAGAACTTAGCGTTAACATTACATGATAATGGAGAAATGGTCATTAGAATTATTTGGTAATTGTAATGACATGTAGCAGTTACGCATTATAATCAAAATGGTTAATGGTTAACTATATGTTGGTAATTAAACAATAACGTATAGGTAACAATGCAACGTGAATAAACCAGCAACCAGTACACTCTTACACGTTGTGTAGGTTATTTGACAATTGTTTCACCCTTTGGACCTAAAATGCGTGTATGTAGATATTGGAGATTGTACGTGTATAACATGAGTAGTTGCCTCGTCCTCGCCGCAAGTAAAATGATTTGAACGAAATAATACATATGAAGTATGAAGTACGAATGCGATGTTTATTTAGGTTAGAGAATAGTACAAAAATGAAAGAAGGATCAATACCGTTGCATGTGATCTTAGTCTTCAACAAAGAACAAGAACATAACGTCTAATCCATTCTTGCCGCTTCCAGAACATTCTACACGACACTTCTGTCTCTGTCTGCTATGTCACATGGCCGACATTTCTAGACATAGCTTTTGGCACACGTACATTTCTATAAACTATTAGTACGTAATTATTATTTGCAAACTGAGTAATTTCATTACCAAATAATTCCATTGCTTTGGAATGGCATTATTAAATAATTGAATTGTATCCTCTTCATTGTAATGCATTACCTGTCACGTTAATTGTAACCTGCACTCCCATTACTTTGTAATGCATTCCTGCCCAACTCTGCTCCTTAGTACAAACATATATGATCACTTCTAGCGTCTCTAAATTCTATGATAGCTATGTGTCTTCTAAACATAAGGGCGCGAAAATCCTTTGCAATTCTTCAGTAAAAGAAGTAACATCTCTTTACGTGTCCTTTGTATAAAAGCGGGTAAATACTTATCCTCGGTACAATTGAATGACACCTTTGTACGTCTCCTCACTCAAATGTCATGGCAATGTGTCCCTTTATCATAGATGCGATAGAACGACGTATCTCTCAGTTCAAGAACGTTGCTGGTCCTTACGTCTCCTTCCCTGGACGTCTTGCTTTTCCTCACTGTAAAGACATACACGGAAGATCCAAAAAATTATGGCCAAAGCATACAAATCGAAGCAAACGTAAGTACAAATTTGTAAATGAAGGCGCGTGTAAAAGTCACAAAACTGCATAAATAACGTGTGATATTGAGCTCTGTTAATCGGTGTTAGTTTTATTCTTCAGATGGAAAATGCAACGGACTTAAGGGTTGTTGTTTTTTTTTGTTTTTTATTTATTGGAGGTTTAATAACCACCGTGAGCAACTCAATGGGCTATAAGCAGTCGCCCGTCCCTAATTTAGGGTCACTGGTTCCAGGGAAGGGAGAGAGCCAGTGCCGTAAGACAAACACAACATCCATACCTTACCGGGATTCGAACCCGGACTCCTTTCGGACGATTAATCAGAAGCCATCGCTTAGACCATTGCGCCACCGGGGCGGCATTTAAGGGTTAGTTGTATTCTTCAGATGGAAAAGGCAGCTGACTTAAGTGTCAGTTTTATTCTTCAGATGGAGAAGGCAGCGGATTTAAGTGTAAGTTTCATTCTTCAGATGGAAAAGCAACGGACCTAAGGCCTAAAAAACTCAAGGGATGCCCATGTCGACAACCCATCACCACGATCTCTAAAATTTTGTCTTCTGAGTGTAAATTGCTTTAAACCTAAATTTTATTTCCGCACATTAAGTGTAGCATAACGAAGTGAATTTCTCCGTCATTTTTGTCCACGCCGGGCCTCGAACCTTGGTCCCCTCATTCCGGAATAAGTCACTCTACCAATTGAGCTACGCGGACGTTCGTTCTGACTGCTATCTACCTTTACGTCGTGTGCGTCCTGCTGTGCAGGCACGTCACATCTCCCCTGCCCCACCCCTGAAAGAGAGCCGGGGGCATGGTCACGGCTTTCTGACTGCTATCTGCCTTTGTGTCGTGTGCGTCCTGCTGGCAGGCACATCACGCCTGGGCTCGAACTTGGGTCCCCTCATTCCGGAATAAGTCACTCTACCAATTGAGCTACACGGACGTTCGTTCTGACTGCTATCTACCTTTACGTCGTGTGCATCCTGCTGGGCAGGCACGTCACATCTCCCCCTGCCCCACCCCCGAAAGAGAGCCGGGGGCATGGCCAACGGGTCAGCCGTGACCATGAATCGTTGCAGGCAGCCATCCGCTGTAGAACGTGAACTTGAGAACTCCCAGTCAATCTGGTGTGTGGAATGCAACGTCACACACATTTATTTTTCGAAGCGCTGGAGAAAGGATTCTCTTATTTTTCCTATCTCGCGGTGTGGAAAGAACATCACACCATTGCGAGATTTTGAACGGCCGGGTCATCCGGAAAGTTCGGGCGCCATTATAACGAAGTAAATTTCTCCGTCATTTTTGTGCACGCGGGGCTCGAACCCGGGTCCCCTCATTCCGGAATAAGTCACTCTACCAGTTGAGCTATGCGGACGTTCGTTCTGACAGCTATCTCTTATTATGTCGTGTGTGTCCTGCTGGGCAGGCACGTCACAGTAGTTACAACTTCATTCAACGACCGGTTAGTGTCCTGTGACGTATAACAGAGGTGAAAACATGTGCCAAGTTGACAAATCTGCCGGAAAACATTCTGTCCGCGTAGCTCAGTTGGAAAAGCGACTTACTGCAGAGTGAGGGGGGGACACGGATTTGATACACGTCATGGACAAACTTGTGTTTTCACATTGGCGCCCGATTGTGGAAAATGGATCCACTGGCCATTGGGTTCTTCGAAAAATGTGTGATATTTGTTCCACACATTGTTTGGAATTGATGAAAAATTCCTACTTCGCTTCAAAGAAAAAGAAACATTAAGAGGGAGATGATGTGACTTACTACAGAAATGAAAACCTGTGCCAAGACGACAAATCTGCAGCGAGAAATCTGTCCGCGTAGCTCAGTTGGGAGAACAACTTACTCCGTAGTGAGGAGGACACGGATTCGTCGACCGTCGCGGACAAACTTGTGTTTTCAGAGTCCCTTTTCAAGTTTTCAATTTGCGTTATGAAAGTGTTGTGTTTATCAAGATCTTAAAATATTCGAAAAGGCCGACAATGTAATTCATAGTTTTTGAACTTCATGAACGATTCGGAAACATCGGAAAAATAGTGTTTGCTATCCTGTTGATTTTTTCAAAGAGCATTGATAAACACAGTTTACTATGCTGAATATGATAAAACGCACACGTGTGTTTCCTTCGGAAGCAAATCTATTTGTCCGTGTAGAGGCATTTTTCTTTATTTTGTATCAGCAGAGCTAGTATATTTCCTTCTCGTCTTTTATCAAATCTTTTCTTTTTTTATTAAACTCAGTCTAGTCCGGAAATCATAAAATTAGGATTCTTGATGAAAAACGATGTTGCATTTCAGTCCAAAGCAAATCAATATATGCCTCTGAGCATTTTTATTTCATTTTGCATCAGTAAAATCGACAAATATCAATCGCTTCCTGTATCAAACCTTCCGAAATTTTTGTTTTCTAAAGAAACGAGTACGCACGTTTGCAAATCATCGGATTAGAATTCCGTTTCGAAAGAACTTCCTTTTTTGAAAAGTGTTTTTTGTTATTTAGTTTTTCACCGAGAGAAATAAAAATTTGATTTTATTCTTTTCCGCGACTGTATGTTTTTTCCAGAAACAGCATGCATTGGTAAAAATATTATAATGAAATGTAACTTTGTTTTAGAAACGATGTCAGATAACAAACTTCTTTTATTTGCAACCATTACGCTGCACGTGAAAGCCAAACTTGATCACCCATTTTGTTACATCTCACTGTTCTGAGTTTCTCTCTTTTTTTTTTTTTTTTTTTTTTTGCTTTACGATTTGTAAGGTCTCATGATCAGCTTAAACAATTCCTTATCGAGCGTTGCTCTTTTCCAGCGCTTTCTTTCTTTTTGTGCTCTTAGTGTTCGCATCAAGAAACTTCAAGGACATTCCGAAGAGCTAAAAAAAGACCCGGAAAACAAAATCAAAGTCTCGTTTTTAAGAGGAGAAGAAGTTATTCTTTTCTTGGAGTGCTTTTTCCTTCTCGTATTTTCTTTTAATTCATTTTTTCTCGACTCTGTTCCAAAGATTTTTCTCCTTTTTTCTTATCCCCAGACATTCTCAGTGCGTGTAACTGAAGCGGAAAAAATGACAATTTCCTCAACTTCAGTGAATGCGCGAGTTTCACCGTTGTATGTGTTCATGGCATCTGGTGAATTGCCAAAAATTTAGTCGATCATTTTCTGGAAGAAAGTACGTTACCGATATTTACCAAGTTTCTCATTCCCTTGAGCTTCATCACTAAGGTTTAGTCATTCGATGTATCCTCTTGCGCTTCCCCCAACCTCATCCATTACAGACTTCACTGATCTGTAATTCGAAACGCCCATTTCAATCATTACTTATTCAGTTAGGGTCCATGTCGATGTTACTTGGCCATTAAGTGTCTCTGCTCACTACGAAGGGGACGTTCACAGAAAATCCCATCGACCAGTCGAATCATACAGAACAGAGGCTCGAAAGGCAAAATTGTGCAGCATAAGGAGTTACTCGAATACGAACGTCTCATCAGCTCGTTCTCGCGCAGCTAAGATGGCCTTCAAATTATTCAATTGTAATATCTGGGCCACCTAGTCGCTCCTCCAAGTATTCCTGCCGGTTGAAAGCTTGACATTCTGGCTAGGTTCTAATCCCTATAATTAGCTTTCAGGATGACTACAAGTCACAGTTTCAGCGCTAAATAACTTTAAAGGTTACTCCTCGACTAATGCTATTAGAAGTTTCAAACCTCACCGTTAATATAGAATGACTATACGATAGGTACAATAGGAATGGCTTAAACATAGTCAAGTAAGTTAGATACAAACTGAAAGACACATTAAGCCAATAGGGAATTACTCAGCTAAACTTTCTTTGTATGATACCCAACACAACACCAATTAAATTCTACAATGTTATTATCAAAATTTCTGGAAAAAAGTTCAGCAGATCTTTAGGATCACCTGCTTCCGCGAGCTGCATTCAGACACTACTATTTCAATGAAGTAAAAAAAATATCTAACAGTTAGCTTCCTAATGACAAATAAAACATATAACTCCAAATTATCGTGAGCAATACGCACGAATTCCTAAATTTAGTACACTAAATATATTCCATTTTTGAAAATGTCAATTATCCGTGGTAAGTGGCGGACGCCAGAGCACGGATAATAGAAAAACATTATTAATCCAAATTACATATTGTTGGGTTGAATACATAAGAAACTTCAAAAAAGAAACATTCCTGTAGTATTTGAATACAAAACTAAACTTGATGAAGGATGATTCGTGTTAAAAATGTTGAAAGTTAAACTATTGACTGCTCACTACGAAGGGGACGTTCCTAAATTTAGTACACTAAATATATTCCATTTTTGAAAATGTCAATTATCCGTGGTAAGTGGCGGACGCCAGAGCCCGGATAATAGAAAAACATTATTAATCCAAGTTACATATTGTTGGGTTGAATACATAAGAAACTTCAAAAAAGAAACATTCCTGTAGTATTTGAATACAAAACTAAACTTGATGAAGGATGATTCGTGTTAAAAATGTTGAAAGTTAAACTATTGACTGAACACGATAAAAACCATATCTAGCACAGATACACTACTTGTACTTAAACTGTTCTGATGAAAACACATACCACATGAGATCTTTCGAGAATCACAACGTCCCCATCTTCAGATGTTACATTCACGAGTAAGACCAAGATATATATACAAATATACACAACACCATCGTCACAAAACCAGAAATAATGCAACGCCATCTATGATTTACATAGTGCATTTAAAATAAATCATGAAAATGTTTAAATGAAATAGTCCAAGGTTCCGATATAACTTTACGGACATAGTCATTACAGCAACGAGATCCAAATGATGCAATATATAGGCTCTCCATAAATAATAATAGGCTCTGCATAATAATATAGGGAGTCCATTCCAAAATAAAATCTAAAAAAGGTAAACTCCGATTTTGTTCGATTTCTATTGTGAAATTGATAGACGGAACCTTTGAGGAACAATACTCAGAAAATAAAACCAGATCTGAAACGGAATATGTCCAAAACAACAAAATATCATCCACGTATCTCACAAATAATAACGGAGTTTGAGGCAAGACGGATAAGATGTCCTCCTCCAAAGACTGCATCAATATCTCTGCAAGAATAGGGGAGAGGGGGTGGGAGCCCATATGGGAGCCCCACTCTCCTGACGATAGATAATGTCATTCCTCTCCCCTATTCTTGCAGAGATATTGATGCAGTCTTTGGAGGAGGACATCTTATCCGTCTGCCCTCAAACTCCGTTATTATTTGTAAGATACGTGGATGATATTTTGTTGTTTTGGATATATTCCGTTTCAGATCTGGTTTTATTTTCTGAGTATTGTTCCTCAAAGGTTCCGTCTATCAATTTCCCCTAGAAATCGCACAAAACCGGAGATTACCTTTTCTAGATTTTATTTTGGAACGGACTCACTCGATTCATTTGCAGTTTTCTGTATTTAGAAAACCATCTTCCAGTGTTGAAATTATACCTTCTGGTCATATCACCCGACTAATTACAAATTTGCGTCTATTCGGTTTTTATTACGGAGAGCATTTTCACACTCGTCCAACCCTAGATTACGACATTTGGAACTCGTCAAGTTTAAACAAATTGGCTGTCATTATGGATACGAGCCCCTGGTGGTGGATCGCTTGCTCCGGCAAATTAAGAAGTCTAATGTTTCGACTCTTTCTAGAGACCTTCGTAAACCCCGTTTTGTGGGATAACTCCCACAAAACGACCTTCGTAAACCCCGTTTTGTGGGATAACTTTTATGTGCCCAGGATTGTTGATGTACTAAGAAATAAGTGGAAACCATATAATATTGACTTTGGCCTCACGACTTGAAATATTTATGCATTAATCAAGAAGGATCGGGACAAGGTGCCTCCACTTACTAGACACGGTGTATACACCATTTCCTCTACAAGCCGGAGTTCCAGACACTACTGTATATATTGGTTCTACAAAAAGGAACTTGAGTACCAGAGTCAGGGAGCATAAATATGATGTTCGTAATGGCAAGTTAACAACCGCCTTGTCTCGTCTGGTTGCAACCGGTTCCTATACTCCAAGATGGAATGAGGTATCCATTATAAACTCTCCAGGTAAGCTCTCACTATTATTATTTATGGAGAGCCTATATATTGCATCATTCGGATCTCGTTGCTGTAATGACTATGTCCCTAAAGTTATATCGGAACCATGGACTATTTCATTTAAACATTTTCATGATTTATTTTAAATGCACTATGTAAATCATAGATGACGTTGCGCTATTGCTGGTTTGTGACGATGGTGTTGTGTATATTTGTATAAATATCTTGGTCTTACCCGTGAATGTAACATCTGAGGTTGAGGACGTTGTGATCCTCGAAAGATCTCATGTGGTATGTGTTTTCATTAGTAAAGTTTAAGTACATGTAGTGTATCCGTTCTACATATGTGTTTTATCGTGTTCAGTCGATATTTTAACTTTCAACAAAACTAAACATTCTTAAACAGTTTTAGTTAGAAAGCTCAGTATTTTTGTTTGTTTTCTTTTGTTTTACGAATCAATTTGCATAGAGAATTATCAAAACATATGTACTAGAAAATACCACTGTTAATCCAACCCCACGGATAATTGAGCATCTAATTTAATTCCTCTAATATAATTCTATTACTTGAAGAAGTAATTCGAAAAGTGAAATGTGAATAAACTGTTTCTTCAAAATAGCACAGAAATTCATAATTATTGTTACTGTAGTAATCAGATTTAAAATACAATGTCTGATTAACACCACTTAGGAAAATTTTGTGCCTCAGAAAAAGGCAAATAATTAACAAATAATATCAGCGTTACTAACAAATCTGTATTCAGCTAGAGCTTTTCAGTCATTCTTTAGCAGAAGAAATGGTTGCAAAGATAGAAATACACTTATCTTCTTTAGAACCAAATATGACTGATAAAAAAGAAAAACATGTAGGTAGTATTTCACTTAATAGAAATTATCCGACATAAAAGATAATTTTCCTAATCGCACTTTAAAACGGCAGAAAATTGTATAAATCCAATGTTTTTTACATGGACCTAAAGAGAAATCTGTGCATCTTTATTACAAGAAAATATTTGCGAAATTCCGTCCTACAAAATAATTGCACAATTCCGTCCTACAAATAACTCCACACACACAACACACACACAAAAACAAATGTTTCTCAGTGGGTCACATAAAAAGTCACCCGCACAAAACAAACGAAAAAAACCTTTTTTTGAAATTCATATTGCCTGACTGATTATTAGGTTCCAAATGGGTTAGAACAAATTGTCTAAAAACATTCAGCCCAAAATATTGGCATCTTGAGGTTCCACAACTCAAGTTAATATTTATACTTTGTCAAAATCGCCATTGTCAGCGCGAGAAATTGCTTCCCACACCAAAATAGCCAAAATCAGGCAATAATTCATATTGCTTGATTCATTATTAGGTCGGCTGCTATCATTGCGTCTGCTGTGCTTAAGGATGTGGGGATTGTATCGAAAGAGAGTACAGCTACAGTTACTGACAGGAGTAAGCTGAGGAGAGAACGTGGGAAGGTACGGTCCCAGCTTGCGTCTGCAGCTACAAAATAATACAGTCTTATTAATACAATACGGCATCTACTTTGATGGGAGGAAGGACAAGACTATAGTGTATGCGAAGAAAGGAAATTCTTCCTACAGGACTACAGGTGTGGAAGAGCATATTGTTCTCTTGTCAGAACCTGGATCTGTTTTTATAGTGTTTATATAGGACATTTAACTCCAGATTCTGGGTGCAGTGCAGATATTACACGAAGCATCACAACTTCGTTACACAGAAAGGGATTTCACTTTCCAACCTCTTTGCTGTTGGCTGTGATGGAACGAACGACAGCACTGGGAAGAACAATTACGTAGTTAGACGTCTTGAAATCTCTGTTGGTCATAAATTGCATTCGTTTGTATGCTTGTTCCACACCGATGAACTGCCTGTTCGTCATACAGAAGATTGATGGAAAGATATCTGAGCCAAAACAGTTTTTCGGAACAATAGGAAAAACCCTGGAAACTTGTTAAACCCTTGCCGTGACAAGTTATGTCCCTATTCCAGTTGCTCTGCCCTAAATTGACAAAAAAGACCTCAGTACAGACCAAAAATACCTCCTTGATATTTCTAGGGCAGTAGGCTTGGGGAAGTGCCCTCCAAACTTAGCAAGCATTAGTCCTAGGAAGATGGCCCACTCAAGATGGCGCACTACATCCAACATAATTATCCGGCTTTACGTATCAACCGCAGCGCCACCAGATGACTTAAAGCTCCTGGCAGAATATGTTATAAAAATTTGTGCCATCCTGGTTTGAAATAAAGAAAATCCCGAGAGCATCTCATGGAGCACGTCATCTTCACGGAATGATAAAGAAAAGTTCATTCTTCTCAAAGAGTTCAAGGCAATCGTGCACGAAGTTATTCAGATGAACTGTTATTTTGCTCACTGTGAAAACATTCTGTTGGCGATGCTGGAAGATGAAAGAGCACACATTCGAGAACTTGGCCTGAGAAAAATACTGAAAGCAAGAAAAACTGACTGGAATATGAAAATACGCCATTTTGAGCTTCCCGAATTGAATTTCAAAGCAGAGGAGTATTTTGAGATGATACGCTGGGACAATATCTTAGAACCACCGGCTACCTTGAGCCTCAGCGACGAAGATATAAAATTGATCAGAGGCCGTTAATAGTTTGAAATAGGAAAGCTCCCTTGCCATTCTCAAGTAGTAGAGAGGCGTGTGATACTGGTGACAGAAGCGTCAATTGCAACATGTGGTGCGGAAGCCAGGAATGTATTCATACGCAGCCGAATCAAGTCCCGCAACGAAATTCCGAAGTTCGACACCAAGATGAATTCCTTGGTATCTCGTGTAGAACCTGAAGATGACGAGTGATTAAGCTGGAACGTTTTTCCTGTTTCTTTTTTACAAATTACAACCATTTGTTGGGCTAGGAAACAATAAAATTAAAAAAACGTTTTTTTTGCCTTTTTCACTTCACCCTAGCGCGCGCACACGCACATACACTCACATTAGGTTTCTTCCACGACGGCCTATCTTGGGCCAGTCTCCCCCATGTCTTTCGAATTTCTTTCACACGTCGCTATATGTGGTCTTCTTCAGCGTCTTTTCCTGTCGCTTGGAAATCTAGCGTAGAATTTCGGTTGTCCATCGGGTGCTCGTTCTCCTGGCAACATGTCTAGCCCATTGCCATTTCAGGAACTTTGCTCTGATCATGATGTCTTCAATTCTTGTCATTTTCCTTATCCACGAGTTCCTCTTCTTATCTCTAACGGTTATATCGAGCATAAATCTCTCCATGCGTCTTTCAGTTGTCTGCAGCCTTTGTATATCTTTTTCAGTTAAGGTCCACGTCTCTGCTCCGTACGTAAGCACTAGAAGGACGATATTGATTAAACACTTTTCTTTTAAGACATAATGGCATATTGCTCTTACAAATAGTACAGTTTCTTCCAAAAACTCCCCGACCGAGTTTTATACGTCAATTAATTTTTTCATCAATGTGACCTTTGCTTGATATCTGCTGTCCAAGGTAAATTTAGTTATCGGTTATCTCCAGCTTTTCCTCATCAATCAATAAATCTTCATTCCTTGCAAAAACCATTGTACAACAGTTTTGTCTTCCGAAAGCTCATTTTTAATCCCACATTTTTACTCTTGTCATTAAGTTCCTGCATCACACACTGGAACTTTGAAGATGCAGTTGCAAAAAATGACTACGTTTTCAGCAAAATGAAGGTGAGTTAAATAATTTTCATTAATATGTATCCCTTTGTTTCCCCCAGTTCAATGATTGAAAGACATTTTATAGTGTACCATTAAAGGGTTTAGGAGATATTGTGTCACCTTGTCTCACTCCCTTTGCAATTGTTTATGGTGCTGTATCCTTAAATAACAGAATCTTTGCGCTTGCATTTTCATAGTTGTTACGAATAATACTATTGCATGCATTTTCGATACCACAGGACTTCAAAGCCATTGTAACTGCTGATGACTTCACGGAATCAAAGGCCTTTTCATAATCGTTAAGAAGACATACATCATGAGAGTTCATATTCCCTTGTTCTTTCAATTAGTTCACTCAGTACATGTATATCATCTAGCGTGCTGTAGCCAGTCGTGAATCCAGCTTTTCCTCTCGGTCGAACCATGTCCAGTGTTACCTTCAAGGAATGTGAAAGATCAGATCAGATCATATGTGAAGGATTTTAGGAAAGGAGTGTCGGACCCCAGGTCTTAAACAACTCTTAGAAATAGGAAGCTAGGAGATTTGGGCTAGATTGTCCGATAGGAAAGTGACACGGAAGCGAGGTAGAAAGGGAGGGAAGACGCCCTAATTTATTACCGGGGGACAGTACCCGGGGTCCAAGGCTTAACGTACCCATTCGACGCACGGCGGATATTTAGCGGTTCGAGCGTTCGCACCTGCCCAGGATCGAACCTGGGATCCTTCCGAGGCAATTCCACACGTTGACCACTAGGCCATCCGCGCCACGCAATTTGAAAGAACCTTAGTAAAGATTTTATAAACCACTGATAGGAGGCTGATGGGCCTGTAGTTCCTAAAATCTTCAATGGCACTTTTTGATGTAGCAGGGTCGTTGTAGCATTGTTCCAATTCTCAGGAATCTTACCTTTATTGAAACATCTAATGAAAACTTGAGCGAGTGTAGTTTCACTTTCACCACTGGCTTCTTGTATAATGTCTACGGTGATACCATCTTCTCCTGGAGCGTTTCTCTCTTTTATGTTCTTAATTGCATGAACATTTGCCCTGAGGACTGGAGGGACTTTGGAACAGTTACCTTTCGTAATGTCTGGAGCAGATGTATCAACTCTCTCATATAGTTTTGAGTGGAAATCCTTCACTCTTGTCAATATCTCATCTGCATTTCTAGTTACAGTGCCATCTTCTTTTTGCAGTGCCATAATCTGTTTTCTTCCTTTACTAAGATGCCCATTTGCCCTCTTCAGGCTTTGGTTGTTTTTAATTGTTTTTCTCATAAGTTTACAATTGAATCTTCTTACGTCTTCAGTAATACCTTTTCGTACTGTCTTGCATAGCTGTATACATTCCACTTTGGAAGGGATATATTTATTTGTCCTCATCTCCCTTCTTGTTTGAATCAGCATTTTTGTTTTTCCTGATATTTTCTTTGCATGCAACTGGAACTTGGTATAACCTATTTTTCTAACTGTTTCCATAAGATCTTTAATTAGTTTTCTGTCAACTTCAGAGATGTCTACTTCTTCTGATGTTAGATCTTGCGGATCGGATAATCTATTCTTTAGATCCAATTTGAAGATATTGTGATGCTTTTTAAGGTTGGTCATGTCAATACATTTTGTTTGGTTGGTGAGCTTTCCACGTTCGAGTTCAGTGTAGAGGTACATCTTGCATCTTACCATTCTATAATAACTCCTAGTTTTGAACCTATTCAGCGCACTGCTGTCTTCAAGGAAACATTTCTTGTTACCCATGTAAAATCAATTTCACTTGTCGTTTCATTGGGATGCTTCCATGTCCATTTCCTATGTATTTTTTTCTTGAAAAAGGAGTTCATGATGAAAATCCTTGCTGCCTCTATAAGTTCTGCAAGAGTATTTCCACGCTTCCTATGTCCGAATTTACCTACGGAAGTTTCATTCTGGTGTCGTTGCCCTGTTTTTGCATTGAAATCTTCCATAACGATCTTCAAGTACTGCTTAACTTTAGTATTTAGATGTAGATTTTACGTTTGACAGTCGAAGAGATTGCTAATCAGGCAAATTTGTCCACCATGTCTGTTCACCGGATTATGACCGATTCACCAGGAAACAAAATCGCCTCGCCTTGGGTGCCCCATCAACTCATGATCGAGTAGATGTCAGCCAGAGTGAGCATCGCACAGGTTCACCTCCACAGATTCAAAAGGGAGAGCGACACCTTCCTGAATAGAATTGTCGCAAGTGCTGAGACCTGGACACCTGATTTCGAGCCGGAACTGAAGTCAAAATCAGCGGAATGGAGGTGTCCAAGTTCTCCACGCCGCTCAAAATGTCGTCGGTAAGAATCCAAAGTGAAGCAAATGATAATTTTTGCGTACGATGCCCGAGGCATTGTTGTCTCTGATGGAGTGCCGGTAGGGCAAAATGTCAACGAACAATATTTTCGTGATTTTCGGAGGACGAAGTTGAGATCCAAGATTTGTCGAAATCGCCGCAACTTGTTGGAAGCTGGAGTGGTTTTGCTGCATGACAACGTATCGTGTCATGGTGCAGCGTAGGTACGGGGACTTTTGTCGAAATATGGCTGGGTAACTTTATTCCACCCATCATACAGGCCTGATCTCAATCCACCCGACTTTGATATCTTCCCAAAGTTAAAATATCGGCTTGGTTGCATCCGCTACGAATCGCAGGACGAACTGTCATTGGACGTGACCCGAGTAATACGACAGCTGAACAAAGATGGCGTACTACGGGGCATCCAGGACCTACCTCACCGCTGGCAAGCTGTCATTAGCAGCAGGGGGAGCACATTGTACCGCAATAAAATAAGCTTCCTTCGTTACTTCATACTTTTTTCAACAAGTTAGTAAAATCATGCAATGCATTGAATTTTATAAGCTTTCCAACATACCAGAAATCATTACTCAAGTTATGAGGGTAATGGCTGTAGAATAAATTTCGCTCCTATGACCTGACCTTTGACCCCATTTCGATGATATTCAACAGAACCGGTAAAGTATACTTCTGGAACAACATGATAAAGTTTTGTCTCAATCGAAGCATTTTTACGTACATTATACCGCATCAGGGCGATGGCATGGATCCCGATCCTATGTCCTGACCTTTGACCCCATTTCGCCCATTTTGAATAGGGTTCGTTCCTAGTGGTCCCCTACGACAAACTAAAATTTCATCGAAATCAATCGAACCATATTTACGCAAGTTATGACGCATAAGGGCAATGGAATGCATTCCGTCCTATGTCCTGACCTTTGACCACACTTCACCCATTTTCAATAGGGTTCGTCCCTAGGTGTTCCCCCTACTAAAATTTCATTGAAATCGAACCATGTTTACGGGAGTTATCGTGCGGACAGACGGACTGGCAGACGGACAAAGCTGGAGCATGGAGCATATACGCTTCTTCAACCTACAGTTGGAAAGCGTAAAAAATGGAGAGTGTGTATAACTTTTGTTAGGACAGCTGTAGAAATATTATGAGGGTTGAAAATATCATGACAAAATAAAGACCATCAATTAGACATGTGCTTAACCAATTTCGACTACCGTTTGAGGACTGAAAAACTGATTTCGGTATCACAGGAAAAGACGCAGAGTCCACGTAGGAGACGAGTGAATAAACTTCGAAATCATAGTGGAATGTCTTGGAGGATATTTACTAAAGATGCAGAGTTGTTTGAAAAAAACAAAAAAACTTTGGAATTCCTTCAGCCTGCAGTATGTTGAGAATGTTGATCATGATTATGATGCCAGTATGTATCAGATATGTACACTGGATGTAAAAATTATTACATACACCATGGATAACAATACGCCAAGCAGAAGTACCGCGCCAGTTATGTGCAACTCTGAAATTGGCATTACCAAAAAATAAAAATAAATAAAAACGAAGATTGTTCCTAACTAATCCAAAATTTAGTTTGCTTCTAGTATTTCTTAATTTGTGAGTTGAGCACATTTAGGCACTGAATGTACACCGATGATCCATTACTTTATGACCACCTACCTAATAAGCTGTAGGACCCACTGTATCGGGCAAAACAGTTTCCACTCAGCGAGGAATAGATTTGATGAGGTGGCGATAGATACCCTTGGTTATCTGGTATCATAATGTCAACAGCAGATCCACCAGTTCCCATACATTTCGGGGTGGTGGTGGTGATTTACCGCGAACCCGCGTTTTCAAGTCGAACCACAAATGTTAGATTGGGTGCACGTCAGATGAATTTGGTGGCAACGACATTAGCAGAATGCCAACTGCATGTTCCTCGAATCACTCCCTGACGATTCTGGGTAGTGTGGCATGACGCATTATCCTGTTGGTAATGCCCCATCTCCAGCACGGAACACAGTTGGCATGAATGGGTAAACGTGGTCCGAAACGATGTTCAGATACCTGACAGCTGGCAGACATTGTGCTATTGCGATAATGGGACCTAAAGTGTTCCAAGAAATCATCGTCCACAGCATAACACTGCCAACCCCCGGCCTGTTTCCGCCCAATAGTGCATCCAGGTGCCATAGCCTCCGTTGGTAATCGGTGTATCCGCGCTCGGCCGTCTACGTGATGCACACGGAATCTTGATTTGTCAGACCAGGCCACTTCCTTTCAGTCATCCACTGTCTAATATCGAAGATCTTGAGCCCATTTCATGCGTTGTTGGAGATGACGTACAGCGAGCATGGGAACCCGGCTGGGTCTTCGGCTACTCAGGCCCATGCGCAGAAGGCTGCGATGAACTGTGTGCTGTGACACATTGCCCTGATCACCACTGTTGTAGCAGCAAATCATTTGTCGCACTGTGGCCCTACGGTCGCTGTGAGCGATGCGCGACAGTTCCGCCTCCCCCTGGCATCAATGAGCTGCCGAAGACACACGGCGGGCGAACGGCTTGTCGTTTGGTCATTTTTGCACCACTTTTGATACGTACTCACTACAGATGCAGATGAACAACCTACAAGCCGCGCCGTTTCCGAGATCGTAGTTCCCAGACGCTGTGCCATCACAATTTGTCCTTTATAAAACTCCGATAAATCGGCTGCTTTTCCCATTCTGACTCCCAACACTCTACTAATCGAAAGCTTTTTTTTTCTCCAGTAGATAATTTTAGGAAGGGAGTGTCTGACCCCAGGTCTAAAACAACCCCTTAGAAATAGGAAGCTAGAAGATTTGGGCTAGAGTGCTGGATAGGAAAGTGACACGGAAGCGAGGTAGAAAGGGGAAGGAAGACGCCCTTATCTATTACCGGGGAGCCAGTACCCGGGGCTCCACAGCTTAACGTGCCCATCCGACGCACGGCGGATATTTAGTGGTTCTAGCGTTCGTACCTGCCGGGGATCGAACCCGATGCCTTCTCCGTGGCAGTCACGAACGCTGACCACTAGGCTACTCGTGGCCCACTAACCGAAAGCTGGTCCTCTGGTTGTATATACAGTCAACCCCCTATTTAACGGACTGCGATTTAACGAATTCCGCGATTTTGCTGACATTTTTTTATGGTACCGAAGGAACCACATTGAAAAGAATGCTTGGATTTTCCCGATTTGACGAACACGTTTCTTAAATTTAGCAAACATTATATTTTTTTAACTACCAAACTATATTAAACAGCATTTTCATGTCAAAAGTTAACTAGAAAGATAACCTCGCGTTACACAAAGATTTTACGCATGCAGTTAACCAGCGTATTAAAGAACCCTAGCAACGACAGAGCTTGACAGAATCATAAATCAGTTCGCCTTTACTCCAATTATCAAGCGTAAGCTTCTTACAGGAGGAAGCAAATGACCAACAAGTTCCAAAGGCGTGCAACGTTTTCTTACATCAGTGGGAAGCAGGAATATGAAACGCGGTGTAGGGCAGGGATCTAGAGTACCCTGGTGATTCTTGTTTTCAGCTACAGACAGAACCATAGCTTTCTTTGAAGTCGGGGGACACACATTGTACGTACACATTACTGAACTTCTGTAATTCTTCCCTAAATTGCGCTTCTTCTTTTCTTCTCAGTCTTAAATCTACAGGTCAAATTAAACAACACAACTCTTTTACGGATAAAGTTTTGATGAACGTTGATAGAACTAGGAAAGTTAGAAGTGAAATTTACTGATCATTGTAATTTGCAAAAGTGCATTTTATGAGAGCATTGAAAAATAAAATAAAAAATAAAGCTGAACATATTTTCAATCAGTGAAAGAATGGGCACTTTCTCGCATTTTGATGCGAACCCAGGATCACAGACTGCTGTAGCAGAGAACCTCGGAATTTCCAAGTCAACGCTGAGTACAATAGTGAAAAATAGAAAAGAAATTGAAAGCTGTGCATCAAAGTGTGGGCAGTTTTCGAGTTAGAAGAAATCTATGAAAGCATCGCACCTGGGTTGGAAAATGATCCTGTCATTTGGTTCCAATAAACACGGGCAGGTAATTTGCCTACTCGTGGATCACTTCTGAAGGGAAAAGCAGGTAATCCTGCCCAGCGACTCCAAATAAAGGAATTCACTACATCAAATAGATGGATTGATCGTTTTAAGCAAAGGCATATCATAGTGTATATGAAAAAGTAAAAGTGTTGATTCCGTGACTGCACAAACGAGGGAAAATGAACATTGAAATCGTTATTTAAAAAGATAAATGCATAGAAAAAAATCAACTATAACATTTTTTTCGCAATTTTAAAGTACACTTAAACGTTGTGCTATTGTTGAAGGTTAATATCTACGAATTTTATGTAATTTAACATTTTTGATAATACATTTTGTAATTAAAAGTACTATACATAATTAAAATTTCACTGAAAGAATTTAGCTGCTTACATATTCTGTTATAAACACCAGCAGAATTTGAATGTTTCATTCGCAAGGCTTTCTCGATTTAGCGTATTCCTCGATTTTACGTACAACATTGTTGGCCCCTTGAAGTTCGTTAAATCCAGGTTTGACTGTATATACTGCTCTGTGAACTACACTAGCGCCACCGTTCGGTCTCCAGGCGAGCTCATTTCTATAGACTGGAGGTGGTCATAATGGGATGGCTCAACGGTGTGTATGCACTGAAATTGATAAAACTGGCATACTACTATGTAGCCAAAAAATGCACAAGTACGTTCTGATAAAAGCCAAAAAAATGAAATGTATGGATTCTCTTGATTTTAAAAATTCATACTTACTGTTGATGAAAGAATTTATTAATTAATTCACGGACTGTAATAAAATATATCTCTTGAATTTTCTTACAAAAGGTACAAATTAGCTCATCCTCTAAATTCTAACTAAACAAATATTTCTGCAAAATTTCTGGACATAAAGCTTATGCGAAATTCCAAAACCGTAGACGGCTGTTAGTTGTCGTTAACCATTTTTTAATGTCAGGCAGGGGATAATCTATTAAAGAAGTTCCATTTCAAATATAACTATCAGAAAATAATCCGTTGTGTTAATTGTTAGGCTATTCATGTAGTTTAACTTTGTTTGATTGATAGCACTAAATTTACCATACCTTCACATCTAGCAGTTAGCACTGGAATGCAAGACATGATTGACATCAATTTGCTCAAAATTCTGAATTTCAAAGGTTCGTTAAAAGCATTTTTTTGAACGAAGATGAAAATGAATCTTCCTTGCAGATTTAGAGTTTAAATTTTTATTTTTTCTCTCCAGTAAAAAAGGATAAATATCTGGGTACAATGAACGAAAAGCATGGAAATTTTAATCGCTCCGGGAACGCGGGTGAGTAAGAGTTTGCAAGTTTGCAGTAATACCTCTAAATGGGGTGAAAACAGATCTAAAATCTGAAATATTATAATCAATAATCAAAGAAATTTTGAAGATATCATGGTTTTCATCCACAATTTAACCAATATCTGGGGTAGCACTATTTAAATACAAATTTGGAAGGTGTGAAGCCGTTTTATGGTGTAAATATGGCATGGATGTTAAGTCAGATAATATCCGAAAACTTGAAAATTTTGTCGTCCTGGAACGGGAATCGAACTTGCGTCTCCTGGCTAGTGCCCGATTATGCAAACCACTACACCACCCAGGACGACCGAGCATTAAGTTTCCGATTAATTTCAGTATAACCATCACAGGATTAGCTAATCGAAGCAACCGGCATTCATATATAATCCAGTAATGGTTGAATTGAAATAATCGGAGACTTGGTCGTTCCAGGTGGTGTAGTGGTTATCATACTCAGGCGCTATTCCGGAGAAGCGGATTCGATTCTCGCTCCAGGACGATGAAATTTTAAAGTTTTCCCATATTATCTGACTTAACATCCACGTTATATTTACACCAATAAATGGATTGACATCTTCCAAATTTGTATTGTACAATGGTGTAATCCCGTATTTCATTCATTGATATTCTGCGCCTCCGGACAGTCACGGGAATGAAATCAAAACTTTCAGATTCCCTATATAAGAATAAACTTTCAGATTCCCTATATAAGAATAAACTTTCAGATTCCCTATATAAGAATAAACTTTCAGATTCCCTATATAAGAATGCCGGTTGCTTTGACTAGCGATTCATGTGATGGTTTTATTCAAATTAATCGGAAACTTGAGACTTGGTCGTTCTGAATGGTGTAGTGGTTAGCATAGCGGGGCGCTATCTGGGAGACGCGGGTTCGATTCCCGCTCCAGGACGACGAAATTTTCAAGTGTTCGGATATTATCTGATTTGACATCCCTGTTATATTTTCACCAATAAACGGATTCACATCTTCAAAGTTTCTATTGCACAATGGTGTCTTTCATTCACTGATGAAATGTTAAATTCAAATTTCGTAATTTCTTTTTTAACACTCTATTTATAAGTAACTCGTGTAATTGCCTAGAATTATAGTGCTCAACCTAAAATTTTCAAATCTGAAGTAAACATGAATGGAATTAGAGATTGTTATATGGTGTTAATATAAAGTGTTACATATCGCATAGAAAAAATTTAATGCGATGCCTTTTACATGTTACGATTGTTTTTCGAGTAGATTAAACATTACGGAGTTATATTTATTCGTGTGTATAGCATACATTTATGCTAGATGATTCTATCTTCATTTTAAAAAAATGAATGTTAATAATATTATTTATGACGCGTCTCTTTTTTTCAAAAGATTTGCGCAGTTCGGCAAAAGTAAGTGCAGTTTTTTCAGTGTACAAAAAACATGTCTATAACAGATCCTCAAGGATTCTCTGAAGCCGTCCCAATTTTTCGCAACATTTCTCCAGGAAAGCTATTAATATATTAAAATCTCTAAAAAACTCATCATCTAAGCGATTCTGCAGCGGACGAAAGTAAAATAAAAAAAGCACGAATCTCTTGAAAAATCCTAAAATGAACATAAACAAGCCATCCAATTTCCTTTTTCATCTAAATAACGATTCGGCCTCAGATAACCCCAAGGCAAGAGAAGATCTCATTTCCTTTGAAATCTCGGCTAGTTTTTTATCTGTACTTTTTACGTCCTATCGTTTCCATTTTATACTTATCCAGGGGCAATCCCAGCTGCTGACTGTTCCATATAAACAGGCACATCTGCTTCTCTCCACACTTCTTTCACAGTCAGCGATTCCGCTGGAAATGAGCCTTTAAGCAACGCAACGGACGCGTCAAACCTTTCCCTAGCAAACTTAATGCACGGAGGAGTCTTTGTTAAATGGTCCGATTTCCCGGGGACTTTTCGGTTGGCAGCTCCAAGTTGTTGCTTTTTAGTGCCTCGCCCCCGAGAACCTCGCTATCGCATAATATGCAAATAAAAACCAAGGATCGCGCCTCTAATGGAAGTTTCACTAAAACTTTTCTGAAGCATTCTTTTTTCCATCTCTAAATTGTCAAGGAGAGAAGATGCACATTCTATTTAGCGTCAATGGGGAACGCGAGAGGCGCAAAGATGATCGTTATGCATTGAACATTCAGATTTAAAGCAAATTCGTATACGATGAATGCATCAACAACAATACGCAGTTTTGCGATCTTTCTCTGCTAGGTGTGATTTTTTTTTTTTTTTTTTTTTGTGAATAATCTGTTTTGGGGATCATAGTAAATCCATGACATGAATAATTTGGTTTCTGATGGGAAAATTATGTGGACACCTACTGACGGCTACTTTAGATTCCATATTGATTGTCTTCCCTTTTGGTTTTATGATGCATTTAAATTACGGTCACTTTGTTATAGTGCCGTCGACACAAAGTTTTCGATTGTATTATCATGTATCAGAAGCAAAAATTGTTTAATGCGTTATTTCCATGAATGAATTCAATACATAAATTCATTAAAGCTGGAGTATGAACTCATGAGATATCCATATTAAATACCGTTGGAAAGATTCTGTTTTATCCCCTTACTCTGTTGGGAGCTGATAGCCATTTAAGTGAATTACTTAGGCAATTCAAATCTACACTGGCGGAAAGTGAAAAAAGAACACCACGAAGGAGACGTCTGATACCAACGAAATCTATACAGCATAATAACGGAATACAGAGGATAACGTGATCAAAACATTATGGCAAAATACAGCTGTATTTGCTGGTAAACTGAAAAATCACGTTTTCATGTAACATGGTTAGTACGAGGTTGAAACGCCATGAACTGCGTCACACTGTGCAATTCTGGCATGGAGTCTGTCGTACAGATGTTGGATGTAAGTTTGGGGTATTGAGTTCCAAGCATCTGGAAGAGTAAATCGGGGATGGTCGTGGCTGGCCATGGAGACCAGAGTAGTCGTTGTCCCATAAAATCCCACACGTGCTCAATGGGGGACAAATCCGGCAAACGTGCGGGACATGGAAATTGTCTCACACCCTGAAGTGCATGTTGCGTTGCACGTGCCGTGTGTGGGCGTGCGTTATCTTGCTGGAAAGCACCACGATGGACCGACCTTACAAATGGCACAACAACGGGCTGAATGATGTTATTGATGTAGGAGGTGCTGTTTAACGTACCGGGTACAAACACTAGTTGTGTACAGGAGTGATAGCTGATTGCTCCCCATACCAGGAGACCAGGTGTAGGCTCTGTGAGTCGCTGGCGGATGCAAGAAGGGTGGAGACGCTCCCCTGTGCGTCTGCGAGCACGCATATGGCCATCGGAGGCTCCCAAGCAGAATCTGCTTTCATCGCTGAACACGACAGATCCCCATTGCGTTCTCCAGTGCAGACGATGGCGGCACCAACGATGGCGGCACCACTGCAGCCGTTCCTGACGGTGGGCTGGAGTCAGAGGCACACATGCCAGATGCACACGTGCACGTAGCATCCAGTAGACGGTTGCGGATTGTTCGCACAGTCACCTCAGGCGCAACGGCGGCTCGGATTTGCGTAGCAGTGGATGTTCTGCTTGACAACGCCGATCTTCTTATGCGTCGATTGGTCCGCTTATCAGTCCATCTGTGACTACCGGTTCCACGTCTTCTCGTGTGGGAATGTTCCTCAGACCATCTACGCCACCATCGTACCACCACCGATACTTCCCGTTCAATTTCGCTCCGCAATACGACGATACGACCACCCGACCTCGCGGAGTCCGACTATAGACGACCTCGCTCAAAGTCCGATAAATGCTGAAATCGTACACGTCTTCCATGTCCTGGCATTGCAGCTTCCTCAGGGTCTTCGCACGTATCCGTACGCCAACGACTGATTACATTCACTTCGCCGTACTCCTTAAATACCACCGACGATAATTTGCATATTATGCCGTGCTGTAGCGTAAACGCTCACCGGTTGGTCCCGAAGTTAACATCACACCTACGTCAACTTGACCCCATTAACATATGTAGATTTCTTGATCGTCCGCCAATTCCTTCTTGGTGTTCTTTTTTCACTTTCCGCCATTGTATATTTTCCATTTATGCTGCAGGGTTCTGCTGAGCACAACCCTTTGAATAAATGAAATATATCCTAATGACAACTAACAGTAAGTCAATTTATGTAATAGAGACCGGGACTACTTTTGCCCCGCTAATGACATGCACGCAGCTAGTAATCGACTTTACTACACACATCCTCAGGTATTATGAGCCTGGTGAATGTAATGACCTATCTGAGGAACAAAGCAGGTCGCTTTTCACTGCCTTCAATAAATAAATGCTCAATGATATTCAAATCGGGGAAATTTAGCGCTTATGGGAGGCTATGAAGTACTTGGACATGTTCTTTGAAACATTCCTACAAAATCCTGGTCTTTTATCACGCTGCATTGCATTTCAGAAAAACCGCACTGTCAGCCACTTACAGAGTCATCATGTGCGGCAAAACGTGGTAGGAAACATTGACTAGGTGAGATATGACGGGGATGCCGTGTTCCTCGGCGGGATTGTAGGACAAAGTGATATCCACAACAGCAATCCTCATGCCATGGCGCCATATCCGTCGCACGGTTAGACCCCAAACTAGCAGTCCAGTAGAAGCTGTTCTACGCGGCGTCAAGCACGGACTAGGCTATAGGCATGTTGCTGATCGAACTTGGACTCATCGTACCACAGGACTTTTCCAGTAGACCAATGTGCATCCACGATATTCCTTTGCTCACTGTGTGTAAAAGTGTATTTAGTTCAACATTGGCACATAAACATAATGCCCACATTTCAGGTACATCCACAGGAGCGTCAGTTGGAATGTGTTTGTTGAAATGTTTCTCTGTGCACCACGGTTGTAGTCTGATATTGAGAGACCGTCAACAATCTGCTCTCCCGGACAACGCAGGCAAACTGTCGTTCGCATATACTACTAACCAAGCATGATTTCAGTTTTCCGATGTGCGTGGGGTGTCCCTCTTAGGGGTATTCTCGCCATCTCTCTGGTGCAGAGACCCTTGAAAATATAATGACGCCTGCTGGTGTCTATGATGTTCGTCCCAGCCTTTCTCCCATGGTAGTCTTTGCTTGTTCAGTCTCCAACACATGTCTTAACTTTTCCTCTCCCGTACTTCAGGATCTTCGTAATGGAAATCTGGCATGCCTTGCCATTGCAGTCTGTATATAATCCGTACTGTATAAAGACTTTACAGCTGCGCGCTCTGGTACGCGTTCAATCATGGAAACAAGTCATCACACCACGGGCGTCACGGCCTATGGGGATTCGAGGACGCTCCCCCCCCCCCAATATTTTGCCAAATGGGGAACCGAGGGACAGGTTACATTGACATAGGGAATTTTTTTTACAAATAAATTAAAACATTGAGAATATTTTTATAAATCAATTAAAGCCTTGAGGATTTCTTATTACTGTATCAAATACACTGATACGGCTCGCTACCCCGGTGGCGCATTGGTTTAAGCGCTGGATTCTGACCATTCTTGCGAGAAGGGTCCGGGTTTGAATCCCGGTGCGGCATGGATGTTGTGTTTGCCTTACGGCACTGGTTCTCTCCCTTTCTTGGAGTCAGTGGCCCTAAATTAGGGACGGGCGACTGCTTACAGCCCATTGAGTTGCACACGGTGGTCGTTAAACCTCCAATCAAATAAAAAAAAAAAAAAGGAAACGACTTAAGCACGTAGCGTTGTACTATGTCTACCAGAACGTAGTCGATACTGTTGAAATGGACAAAGTGGCAAATATTTGTATATCAAACAGGGAGGAGAGGAGCTGCGTTTTTGGATCAGTTCGTGATTAAATAGAAACTATAGACTTATTATGTTCCTCCTTTTAAATCAAGGTTGTGTAGAACAAGATTTTATTCTATAAACTAAGCCTACATATGAAATGTCATTAAAGTATAGGCGAAAAAATGTACTTTAACTGAATAAATACATTGTTAACCCTCACCTTGGAAAGAGGTTAATGTAATGATTTTACTCCTAATTACTCGTTCAATACAGCTGACGTAAATTCTGGTTATTGCATAATGAAGTATCTAAAGGTCGATAAATTGACAGGGTGGGGGAAAGGGGAGCTCTCAAGTAAAAATAATACATTGTTTTATAGTGAGAAGGACAAGAGAGTTGGGTAGGTAAGGGAAGATATATCTGCCCCCACCCCCAAATAATCAGAAGGCGGTGACGCCTATGATCACACAGTGTTTAGGCCATGGATGAATAATTTTATACCCGAATAACCTGCTACCCTGTAAGTAATCGTGTTCATCTGTATTAACATGATATCTTCTAAAATGTTAAAACTGTCATTTCCTTCTGTAGTAATGGAGATTATTGATTCATACGTCGAGAGCCCGGTGGCCGAGTGGTCAGAGTCTCTAATTTCTGGGTAGCCGTCCGAGCCTCGAATGAAACAGAGATGGTGCCCTTGCCCCACGTACTGGGGCTTTCTGAAACCAGTACCCCCAAGCTACGGTCAATCGGCCGCTTGTAGTCCTAACAGCTCTTAACAGTGATCGTTAAGAATACGCACTTTGACCTCGGCATTCCTTTTAATTTGAAATAAACTTCAATGAACGACGATTTCATTTCCACTTTAATGGTTAGATTAACATTTCATAAATTAACGACATAATAGTAAAAAAGCGACACAACGCTACTTAAAATATTGCGCACATTTTTTTATTCTGATGTCTGCTGCAATTTTGCTATGCAAATAACTCAAATCCTTGGGGAGAATGTTATTTCGTAAATTCTGTTTGCGCAGATAAAGCGCCGCGGCTGACAGACACGGTTTTTTTTATCGATTAAGAGTCTCAGCTAGAATTTTCGTCGTGCTTGAGAAATATTATACTCCAAAAGTTGCTAGATTGTGAAGTTATATACTAAAAAATCCGATTTCATGTGTGAGTTAGACTTTCCGTTACTCATCTCAGATAAGAAGCTATATTTTAGCTAACCTTAAAAATGAGAAATAAAAACCTTGTGGTTATTTTCATCACAGGACCGGCCTGTAAAACATTTCAGTTAACAGATTTTTCATAGAATATTTCATGCTTTTGTAAAACGGAATCGTACGCTGCTGCGGTTCTGATTCATGTATCATTAATCCATATGAATTTTTATAGATTCCCCATGAATTAATGCCTTTGATTGGAGTCTTTGATCTATGGAGTTTTTTTTTCCATGGGTTGGATGAAACACCTAGTTCAAGCAGGCCACTTACAATAAGATCCCGTGAGGACAGTCGAATACAAAGAATGACTTCGTCCCAGAAAATGTCCATACGTACAATAACCAAGGTTTCAGAGTTGAAAATATCGCAGAAATACCGCACACAGACGTATTAAAGAAAGTGGTTACATGATACATACAAAAACGGCTCGTAAACGGCAACCCTCAAAGTGTTTTTTTTTTTTTTTTTAATTGGAGGTTTAACGACCACCGTGAGCAACTCAATGGGCTATAAACAGTCGCCCGTCCCTAATTTAGGATCACTGGTTCCAGGGAAGGGAGAGAGCCAGTGCCGTAAGACAAACACAACATCCATGCCTCACCGGGATCCGAACCCGGACCCCTTACGGACGAATGATCAGAGGCCAGCGCCTTAGACCACTGCGCCACCCTCAAAGGGTCACTGGCTACCCTCAAAGGGTCACTGCGAAAGAAGGTTGCAGTGGTCACGTACGCACATGTCGTATAGGCGCGAAAAATGGCTGGGCTTGCTGTTTAGTGATTTAAAGAATAGAAATCTGGATGTTCCTAATAGATATGCAAGATACTGGCAAGATTTAAGGAAAAAACCGAGAAACGTTTTAGTAGATAACACGACAGTGGATCTGTTATGGTATCGAGTGCCTTTAATAAAATATTCAAGCCTCTTTAGTATTTCTGAGTGAACGACAAAACACTGCGTATAGCGACACTAAAAACTCGTTTGATACCCTTCGGTAAAATTTAATGGGGGAACAGCTGTATATTTCAGCACGATAATGTGCCCATCCATACCTCCAACACTAAAAACGGCTACTTAAAAAGTGAAAATGTGTGTGACCGTCCTATACTGGACACCTTTCCGCCCGAACCTGAACCGAATCCAGAACGTTTGGGTCATTCTAACACACGAATTTTATGCAACCGGACAGAAATATTCATCGGTAAATGACCTAAAGACAGCAGTGTAGCATGCATGAAATACTTTAGATCCTGAAATGCTGCAAACTTTTGTACTTCTTATGGAAAATAGTATATGCGAGGTCATTCGAAACAACGGAAAATCCACAAGCTTAATAGAACCACGTGTTCATTTATATTTGTGGTATTCCGTGTATTCTATATACATTTGGGACAGCCCCTGTTGCAATTTCTTCATATAACTACGGTAAAAGGTGCATTGTCATATACATTTTTTGTTAAATGCGAGTCGCATGTCCTCTGTCATAAATATTTTTTGAACTCATGGCCATATTCCTTTTCGTTTTATAGTGCCTATATACTTTTGGGACTATTGTACAGCAAATCCATCCATCCCTCAGTAGCATGTTTGTGGTCGTCCAGAAAGCCCGTAATGGAACCTAGCAGAGATATCTGCCAATTTATGACTCATGTGAGAGAACAATGAAAAAATCAAACCAAAAATGTGACACCATAATGAAGGCTCTTTCTTTGTCTTCTTGGTTTTGGTTGCTCACGGAACTATCACGTCACGCAGCGCCATATTGAAAAAATGGAGCTGAAATGATGATCATATGCCACGATAACTGAATGCAATTGAAGTACGCACGCAACATGGAAATGAAATACGGAATGCGAGCTAACACAGGAATTTAAACATGTTCCAAAGTAATGTTTCTGAAATATTGTAATAAATGGATGATTAATGTGTTCGCTGTGAAAATTTTTGTTCGCCATAAGAAGAAATAAATTAAATGGTACTTACAGTGGATAATTAAAAATAAAACTAATATTTTACCCCAATAAAGCTAATAAAAACAAGATATCAAACAAAAGAACAATTTATGGACAATCATTGACGGCTTCTCCTAAAGCTGCTGTAACCTAATTTTCTGAGCGACTTCTACCATACAAATTTTGAAGATGACAATCCGATTTTTGGCGTAAATGTGACAAGGATGGTAAGTCAGATAATATCCGAAAACTTGAAAATTTTCATCGTCCTGGAGCGGGACTCGAACCCGCGTCTCCCAGAAAACGCCTAGGTATGCTAACCACTACACCACCCAGAACGACCAAGTTTCAAGTTTCCGATCAATTTGAATTTATTTGAATTCAAATTGATTCAAAGTTATCAATTGAATTCTGGGTGGTGTAGTGGTTAGCATACCTAGGCGTGTTCTGGGAGGCGCGGGTTCGAGTCCCGCTCCAAGACGATGAAAATTTTCAAGTTTTCGGATATTATCTGACTTACCATCCTTGTCACATTTACGCCAAAAATCGGATTGTCATCTTCAAAATTTGTATTATATGGCGTAATCCTGTATTTCTTTCATAGACTTCTACCATATTTTGCACTAGCTAAATTGTACTCGGCATTGTCTGGGTATAAGATTTAAGATACAGACTGCATATTCCTACTTCCACTGCAGCGAATGATTGTGCTGCTTGTATCACCTATTGAACTCTCTACACAAGTATTCGTCTTTTACGTACTCCATTTGTGTGTGTGTGTGTACGTGTAAATCTTGATAGCTTGGAGTTGTGTTAACACTTCGTAATACATATATATGGCAAATATCTCAATTATATGATCGTGATATATTTTATAAACTTAATTGTCTTTCCGTTAGGAGCTAAGATGGTATTTATCTCAGCCTTTTCGCGTTCTTTGTGTATATTTTAGCTGCAGCCATCGATTTTCTTTTTTAGAAGGATTGCAATGAAAATGACAGTTCAACCAACGCACGCTGTACAGTGTATAATCATTGAGGATTTGTGCTTAAAATCATCTACCCAAATCTTTCCGTTAGTGAAGCGCTGCATGCATTGGAGGAGAGTCTTACACTGCTGCTCAGAATTAAAAGAACAGCCACCAATTTAGCAGACGTAAAAGACAAAGTAATGAACATAAGGAAAGTAACTTTATGTATGTTCTGAGGTACAGTGTTTCACATTTGTGAACATAAAAGAAGCAAGATGTACAGTATGCAAATGCTCACTAATTATTTCATTTCATTATTTATTTCTGTTCTTACATGCTCAACGACGACCGTGAAGAACCCTGCGGGCAATAAGCAGTCGCCAGCTACTGAGTTAGGGTCACTGGTTACAGAGAAAGGAAACGTAACATTCACGCTTCATCGGGATTCGAACCTGGATTCGTCTCCGACGGTCAAAGGCCAGCGCTTAGACTATTCCGCCACCAGGGAGACTAGTAACGCTTGTAAATTTATTGATCATTTTTAATATATCTGATTACTTATATATTAATTTGTGATATATAAGTGATCGTTTAACTATTTAAAGAAATGTAGCACTCGAAATTAAATTTATTGCACTCTGCTTTACCTTTTGTATCTCGGTATACTACCTAGATTAACTTATGGACATAAAGTCTAATTTTTGTATTATATTCTCTAGTGATAGCGACATTATCTACTTACGGAACTCACCCAAAAACGTTAATATACTCGGCGTAAGTAATGAGATTATTTACGTATCTCAAACTTCAGTGCAGTAATCAGGAGAATTATTTACGTTGTATCTCATAATTACTACAAAAGCGTCGAATAGAGACGTCGTAGAGAAATTGTACATCTCATACTGCCTATTCTGAACTCCGACGAACTAATTAATGTACCATTGGTATCAGAAAACGCAAATTCAATGCCGAAGGAAACAGCGGGAGATATCATTATTAAGAGATAATTGTCAATATACTGCATGACGGGGAATGAGATATTAAGCAATCCCGATAGTTTTGTGGTAAATATGTTACTTCCTTGTTTCTAGCTACTTGCTTTAATAGAACGTTACAATATTACACGCACTTCTTAGTCGCTTTATCATTTAGATGTCGATTCATAGCTTAAATTGATGAAAGTAACATATTAATACTCATTATCAAGAAAACACCTTATTAAAAATAGTTAAACTTCCATAGGAAGCCATTCTTACTCTAAATCTACTCATTCCTTGCTTTGAGATTAAGGCCAATGGCAGGCTCGGTGGCGCAGTAGTCTAAGTGATGGCTTCTGACCAGTCGTCCGAAAGGGATACGCGTTCGAATCCCGGTGAGGCATTGATGTTGTGTTTGTCTTATGGAAATGTCTCTCTCTCTTCCCTGGAACCAGTGGCCCTAAATTAGGGACTGGAGACTGTTTATAGCCCATTGAGTTGCTCACGGTGTTCGTTAAACCTTCAATGAAAAGAAAAAAAAAAAAGAAAAATACATTGCTTTCTCTGAAAACTTTCGTATCAGTGGAGCTACATTAGTTTTGAGTGAGATATATGAAATGGAATAGCAATTCCTGAATGGAAGCCACGGTGGCTCAGTGGTCTCGCTCAATCTGGGCACAGGTTCGTGCTCCAAATCATGACTACGTAGATACACCGCGCGCACCATGACACTGGCTCTCCTTTTCCATTGGATCAGTGACCCAAAATTAAAATTGGGAACATCTTGTGGACGAGCATGCTTCTTCGAGAAGTTTAACCCTAAAAACTATACATGAAACGACTGTCGGATTTGTACTCATTCTCCCTTTTTTACGCTTTCCAACCGTAGGTTGAAGAAGCGTATATGCTCCAGCTTTGTCCGTCCGCCTGTCCGCACGATAACTGGCGTAAAAATGGTTTGATTTCGATAAAAGTTTAGTATGTGGTAGGGGACCAACTGGGGACGAACGCTATTGAAAATGGGGTCAAAGGTCACGACGTAGGAGCGGAATCCATTCCATTGCACTTATGCGTCATAACTTGCGTAAATATTGTTCGATTTCAATGACATTTTACTATGTGGTAGGGAACCGCCTGGGGACGAACCATATTCAAAATGGGTGAAGTGGAATCAAAGGTGAGGGCATAAGAGCGGGATGCATTCCATTGCCATTATGCGTCATAACGTGCGTAAAAATGGTTCGATTTCGATGAAATGTCAGTATGTGGTAGGGGACCACCTGGAGATGAACCCTATTGAAAATGGACGAAATGGGGTCAAAGGTCAGAACATAGGATTGCGACCCATTCCATCCCCCTGATCCCATATTATTAAGGTGGACGTCAGTAATTTTGCTTCCTATACTTCCAATGGAAAACCTTTTGCACATATTTCCTTCACAATTAATGTGTTCCCAAGGACGAAAATTTGAACATCGATTAAAATAACTTCATATTATACATTGGAATACTCGATATTTTCTAAAACATAGCCATAATTATATTAAAAATCAATAACTTTTCCTTTGGTGATGTTGAAACCAGAAAAAGGTAGGAGCGACCTGTACTTTGATGACCATCAGTAGACAAACAAATGTTGGATTGCATAATTATGGTTATGTTTCAGAAAATATTGGGTATTCGAAGTTATAAAATGAAGCTATTTTAATCGAAGTTTAAATTTTCATCCTTTTGAACGCATTAACTGTCCAGAAAAAAGATGGCGCAACTTGTATTTTCATGACGTCAGTAGACAAACAAATGTTGAATTGCATAATTATGGTTATGTTTAAGAAAATATTAAGTATTCCAAGTTATAAAATGAAGATATTTTAAACGATGTTCAAATTTTCATCCTTGGGAACACATTAATTGCATGGGAAGAATATGTGTACAGAAATTTTTCCATTCGAAGTACAGGAAGCAAAATTACTTGACATTCACCTTAAAGGAGCAATTCTTGTATTTATGTAAATTTTATTTTGAAACGGCTCTAAGGATTTTGATGAAAGTCGTTAACCTACTGTTTTATGTTACTATAAATCGATTTAGCTTGATCTCGACTTTACGAAAATTTGTTTAGTGGGTTAACTAACCACCCCGGATCACCACGTTTTTAGTGCAGTGTCATGGCGTTGTTCCATTAGATGTTGGCGGGCGGTCACGCCATCTGTCTCATTACGTCACGCGTTGTGTGTGGATCCTATTAAAGTTTTATGACGTCACACTCTTGCGAGCAGATGGTCGCGATTCCCATCTGCCTCATCATTACGTCCCGCGTTTTGTGCGTATGTTCTTCCGCACAATAACTCGCGTACAAATTGTTGGATTTCGATGTAATTTTAGTATAAGGAAGGGGAACACCTGTGAAGGAACCCTATTGAAAGTGAACGGAAAGGGGTCAAAGGTCAGGACATAGGAGCGGGATCCATTCCACTGCCCTTATGCGTCATAACTAATGTAAAAATCGTTCGATATCGATTAAAATTTAGTATGTGGTAGAGAACAACCTGGGGACAAACCCTGTTGACAATCGGCGAAATGGGGGTCAAAGGTCAGGACATAGGAGTGGAAAGACTTTCATCGCCATTATGCGTCATAACTTATGTAAAAATGTTTCGATTTGAATGAAATCTTAGTATGCTGTAGGGACCTGCCTGGGGACGAATCGTTTTGAAAACGGGCGGAATGGGGTCAAAGTTTAAGACACAGAAGCGGGATCTATTCCATAGCCCTTATGCATCATAACTTACGTAAAATTGCTTCGATTGCGACAAAACTTTATCCTGTTATTTTGGAGGTATACTGAACCAGTTCTGTTGAGTATCATCGAAATGGAATCAAAGGTCAGGGCACAGGAATGATATTTATCCCACAGCCATTTCCCTCATAACTTGAGTAATGATTTCTAGTATGTTGGAAAGGGTATCATAATGAATGCATTGCATGATTTTACTAACCTGTTTATGTTTGTTCCCTCTTTAAATTGGAAAGCTGGAACCAAAGTTTCAGCTGTCAAAAAGGGATGCAAAATTGAGTTAAAGGACAGTTGCGGGAACAAGGAAAGCAGAGAGCACAATATTTCGTGTTCGCAAAAAAAAAAAAAAAATCGCGAAGATAAGCCAGATAGATATTCGCGGTGTGAGCTGTCGCACCATCGAAATGACCTGTTGGCGCAATTTACGGAAACCGTGTTCCAGAAATAGCTGTAAGTTCGTTTACAGTCCTGGAACTTAATCGGGGTCTCAAACAAAGTAATTCCAGATAGCTCATCGCAGTTTGAGCTGTAGTACCATCCTGATGAACTGTGGACTAATTTACCGAAAGCGTATCTCGGAAAAAGTTGTAAATCCACTTGATCTTCAGTAATGCTTTCAAACAACAAAGTCCAGGAAGTTTCTCGCAGTGTAAGCCCCGCCTAAATTCTGAAGACCAATTGCTGCAAATTACGGAAAGACTATTCCAGAAATAACTGTAAATCCGCTAGAAATTCATCAACTTTTCCAAAATTTCAAAGAAGTAACGAGAGATAGATCACTTCCTGAAGACCTGTTGCAGTAATTTGCGGAAAGAGTATTCCAAAAATAGCTGCAAACCCTCATAAACTTCGGTTACTTTAACAAGTTCTCAAACAAAGGAAGCTAGATATCTCCTTGTAGTGTGAGCGCCCGTACCAGGTTGTAGTTCTGTTGCTGCGATTAACGGAAAGAACATCGCAGAAACAGTTGCGACTTCCCTTGAACTTCTGTAAAATTCTGAGGGATCCGAAAAAGAAAGTTAGGTATATACTCTCAGTCCACAATGAGGATCTGGTGCAACAATTTAAGGAAAGTAGCTGTAAAACAGCTTGAATTCAGGCAAATTTCTTATGGTTTCAATCAAGGAAATCCAGATAGCTCTTTAAAGTGTGAGTTGTGTCACCATTCTGAAGACTTGTTGCCGCAACTTACGGAAATAAAATCCTTAAATAGCTCTAAATCCGATTGGAATTCAGCAACTTTTTCAAAGTTCTTAAAATGAGACAGCCTTCCTTTTCCATTCTTTTAAAGATGGTAAATTTATCGCACATTGCTTTATTTATTAAGATGCTACACTCCTGTTTGTTGAAAATGCAACATCAGAAGGAAGGTATGCGGTCGGACTCAAGTTCTCAGGTTCGGTAGGTCACGTGAAGAGTTGAAAATTATTAAGGGCACATTCAAATGATGTGGGGTTCAATGATATTACTGGCGGCGCCCTCGTAGCTGTTTCACGGGAGTTATAGATGCAGGACGCATAGGGCACGTTGTTGTAGTCGTTTCGAAGGAATTGTGGCAGTCAGGTAGTAGTAGTAGTAACTGAGTATGCCCCGCCGTAGCAGACGAGACCTCTTCGCACAGCTGCTGGACTTTGAGCGAGGCCAATGTGTTGGACTGCGGAAAAGCGGAGCTTCTTTCTGTGATATCGCCACTCGTGTTGAATGAAACGCGTGCGCAGTGATGCTAATATGGCGGTAACAGAAAGTGGAAGGTTCGACGAATCGACTTGAGGGATCTGGAACCCGGCGACGAACGAACAGACAGGAAACTTCAGATCCACAGTATGGCATTGGCGGGAGGAACAGCCACATCCGGAGAGTTTGCACAACAATGGAGTTCTGAATCACATCAGGGATTCTCTGGAAGCTCTGTCGACTGCCATTTGCTTTAGAGAGGCCTCGTCACTCGCCGTCGGTCTCTTCGACTTCCCTTGATTTTAAACCACAGACGTCACTGCCTTAATGGTGCCAATATCCCAGACTCTATCGTGATGAAAGGCAGCGCGCAGTGTTTTCCCAGGAGTGCGTTTAAACCTACCGTGTTAAAAATTTTGTTGTAGGTTGCACCAAAAAGTGGTGCTACACCAGCTGCACCACTTTCGGAGAAAAGATACACCATTCTGTGGTGCAAACAGAACCCAACAATATGGTGAAACCTTGCACCATAATGTGGTGCAAACTTGTGCCATGACGCAGTACAAAGTTGCAACATGTTGTTGGGATTTTTTTGCACCACACGATGGTGTATCCTTTTTGGAAAGTGATGCAGCTGGTGTAGCACCACTTTTCGGTTCAACCTACCACAAAATTTTTAACAGTGATAATGACCCATGATGGACGTACACTTGTACAGCGACTCTGCGGTGAACGTCTGCTGGATGCATGTACTACTCAGTGTCATACGGGCCGTCCGTCCACTGGGCGTTCTGGTGTAGGGTGCTGTTGGTCCCATTCATGTTCCCGCCTCCTGCGCATTGCAAGAACTGTGATCAGACAGCGGTAAATCGCTGAAGTTGTGGAGGCTGAAGTTCTAGCACATCTGCAAATGGTTCCCGATGGCATCTTTCAAGACGACAACGACCGATCACGAGAGAATCAAAATATCTTACAGCTCCTTGATGACCGATATGTGTCACTTTTTTCTTAGCCAGCGCGTTCGCCTGATTTGTCTCCCGTTGAACAATGGTGATATATGGTCGCCCAACGCCTGCCCGTCGGACTCTGCCGCCAGTTACACATGATTAACTTTGGGTATGAATCAAGACAGCATGAAATGACCTTCCTCAATGCACCATCCAGAACCTCTTTCAGGCGATGCCGCGCCATGTATGAGCCATTATCGCCGATTTCTGTAGGTACACAAGGTATTGAATATTTTGTGTTTTACATCATTTACAGGTCTGATCTGCTGATCATTTACCTCTTGTATCATAAGTAATGTACCCTATAGATCTCGCTCCAATATCTCATGTCTTTCTTGATGTTGCATTTTCAACAGACAACAGTGTAGAAGTTTAGATATGTAAGTCAAATCATTCTTCGAAATTCATGAAAGATTCTGATGCAGCGCAGACCATGAAACCGGCTGTTCAGGTAGAACAGCACAAGAAAGCCAACGAGTTATGCTGACGTGATGACGATGGGAAACTGGAAATCACCATGTTGTTCTCCTCTCCATGAATCCACTACATTGATAGGAAATGAGCTCGGGATGGGAATAAATTAAAACAAGTTAGTAAAATCATGCAATGCATTGATTATAATACGCTTTCCAACATACCAGAAATCATTACTCAAGTTATCACTCAAGTTATGAGAATAATGGCTGTGGAATAAATCTCGTTTCTGTGCCCTAACCTTTGATTCCATTTCGATGATATTCAACAGAACCGGTTTGGTATACCTCCGAAATAACATGATGAAGTTTTGTCGCAATCGAAGCATTTTTACGTAAGTTATGATGCATAAAGGCTATGGAATAGATCCTGCTCCTGTGTCCTAACCTTTGACCCCATATCGCCCATTTTCAATAGAATTCGTTCCCAAGCAAGACCCTACAACATATTAACATTTCATTCAAATCGAAGCAATTTTACATAAGTTATGACGCATAATGGCGATGGAAGTGATTCCGCGTCTATGTCCTGACCTTTGACCACATTTCACCCATTTTCAATAAGGTTTGTCGCCAGGTGGTCTTCTACCACATACTAAAATTTCATCGAAATCGAACCTTTTTTACGTTAGTCATGACGCATAACAGCAGTGGAATGGATCCCGCTCCTATGTCCTGACCTTTGACCCCATTTCGTTCACTTTAAATAGGGTACCTTACCAGGTGACCCCCTACCAGATACTAATATGTCATCGAAGTCGAACGATATTTACGCGAGTTGTGCGGACGAACATACGCACAAAACGTGTGACGTAATGAGGCAGATGGGAATCGCGACCACCTGCTAGCAAGATGGGACATCATAAAACTTTAATAGGATCCACACACAACGCGTGACGTAATGAGACAGATGGCATGACCGCGCGCCAACATTCTCAAACACGGCGAGATTGTGACGTCATAAGGTTTCTAAGCATTGGTAACATTAATGGAATAATGGAACAACGTTATCACTAAAAACATTATAATTCGGGGTGGTTATTTAACCCACTGAACGAATTCTCCTAAAGCCGAGATCAAGCTAAATCAATTTCTAGTACCAGAAATGGTAGGTTAACGACTTTCATCAAAATTCTTAGAGCTGTTTTCAAAATAAAATGTACATACATACATACAAGAATTGCTACTTTAAGGTGGATGTCAAGTAAGTTTGCTTCCTATACTTCCAATGGAAAAACTTCTGTAAACATTTTCTTCACAATTAATGCGTTCCCAAGGATGAAAATTTGAACACCGATTGAAATATCTTCATTTTATAACTTGCAATGCTTAATATTTTCTAAAACATAACCATCATTATGCAATTCAACATTTGTTTGTCTACTGACGTCAAGAAAACACAGGTCGCGCCATCTTTTTTCTGCACAATTAAAGCGTTCACAAGGATGAAAATGTGAACATTGATTAAAATAGCTTCATTTCATAACTTGGAATACTAAATATACTCTAATCCATAACCGTAACTTTGCAATCCAACATTTTTCTTCTCAATGACGTCATCAAAGTACAGGTCGCGCCATCTTTTTTCTGGTTTCAATACCGAAGGAAAAGTTATTTATTTTTAATATGATTATCGTTATGTTTTAGAACATATTAAGTTTTCCAAGTTATAATATGAAGTTATTTTAATCGATGTTCAAATTTTCATCCTTGGGAACACATTAATTGTAAAGGAAATGTGTACAAAACTTTTTGCATTGGAAGTATAGGAAGCAAAATTACTTGACGTCCACCTTAATAATATGGGATAAGGGCAATGGAAAGGATCGCAATCCTATGTCCTGACCTTTGACCACATTTCTTCCATTTTTAATAGGGTTCGTCCCCAGGTGGTCCCCTACTGCATACTGAAATTTCATCGAAATCGAACCATTTTTACCCAAGTTATGCCGTAAAAGGGCAATGGAATACATTCCAATCTTATGTCCTGACCTTTGACCCCACTTAACCCATTTTGAATAGGGTTCGTCCCCAGGCGGTCTCCTACCACATAGTAAACTTTCATTAAAATCGAACCATATTTACGCAAGTTATGACGCATAAGGGCAATGGAATGATCCCGCTCCTACGTCGTGACCTTTGACCCCATTTGTCCCATTTTCAGTAGGGTTCGTCCCTAGATAGTCCCCTACCACATACTAAAATTTCATCGAAATCGAACCATTTTTACGCCAGTTATCGTGCGGACGGACAAAGCTGGAGCATATACGCTTCTTCAGTTCAACACAATTTTATTAACAAGGTTGGGTTCAGGAGGCGAACATGGGCGTCCTGATACATATATTGTACGGTAAAATATACAAACTCTAAAATTCTATGTACATTATATACAGCACGATGTATTGATTCACAAAGGAGCCTTGTGGTAAGAGGTGCAGACATTTTGCACAAGAACAATGAGAGACATTGTCGAAACATTTCGTCTCGAAGCATAAGTACATTATAGTGCTGACAAATAACAGAACGAGAATATTATAAATTAGCACTGTACAAAATGAGAACTGTAGATGACAAAGTAGACAATGTGAAACCTAAGGCAAACGGAATTACGATGTCTTAGTACTGGTAGAAAAAATTATAATCAAAGAGAAAACAAGTAAGACTACATACATTTGTACAGTATGGTGCATAATATATTCACATTTGTTAGAAGATATAAGCTTTATGATGAAGTTTGATTCCGAAAACTAATGGTGAGCATGCACGTTGAACTGAAGTTCAACAGAGCTAGGAGCATCGAGGTTATAAACTACCGACAGTCAGTTGCAACGTCGCTGGCATGCCGGCGAACCAGGAAGCGGTCGGAGACCAGGTGGAACGGAAATGTTGTTCTCTCTGTTGTGCAACGGCCACAAGGTTCTCTAGACGAAGTCTTGAGAGGAGATGCTCCCAAAAGTGGCACAGTAGTTCCACAGAAGCTTGGTGGATGGTATAAGGAGATGAGATATCTCGGCAGCGCTGATGAAATACGTAAATGACGTGTTTCACCAGGATGAAAATATATGAGCAGATGGGTGGAAGCTTGACTGGCGGAGAGACCTGCAGGAGGAGTGTCTTATAGTCATCGAAAGGAAGATCAGTTGTGGCTGAGCGTTGAGCAATGGAAAATGCAAGATGGAGTAGTGGAAGGAGAATGACACAATGTAGATAAACGTGAGAGACATCAGGTTCTTGAGCACAAAATGGGCAAAGAGGTGAGTCAAGAATTTTCATGCGGTGGAGGATGGATGGAACGGGAAGACGGCGGTGGAGAAAAAGCCAGTGAGTGTTTATTTCAAGAGGAGCTGAAAGAGGAGAAAGGGTGGCAGACCAGACAGCGGTGAGAGAGGATTGGGAGACATCAGGGATGTGAAGGGGAGAAGGAGAGTGTGATTTTAAAAGTAACCGATAGAGAACTGAGGTTGAAAGAGATGATAGTGGAAGTGTAGATCTGCCGACTGAAAGAAAGAAAGGAAGGGGAGGGAGGCGGAAGGAACAAAGGTCAGGCCGGTGATGGTTGCGAGATGAGGAAACTTAGCAATGATGGTAGAGAGTAGGGAGTCATAGACAGAGCGAGAGGAGGGTGAAAGTAGAACAGTGGGTGGGAGGCTGGCGTAGGGTCGCCAGGACAGATATGAGGTTACAAGATCTTTGACGGTTACAACTCCGACTCGGAGCCAAGAAGGATAGGCGAAGCATGAAAGATGAGGTGGGTGAAGAAGAGAGGAGAAGAACAGGGGTTCGGCAAGGAGTTCAGTGGTGGAATTGGGTGGGGATCGAATGAGCGGGAGAGAGCGGAGAAAGGTAAGAGTGTCCCGTAAGGCAGGAGGAAGGCGAGAGTGAGTGGTAGTACGGAGGTCCATTAGAATGAAAGAAGTGAAAGTGAAATTAGTGTTGCTCGAAGAGGTGATGACATTCCTTGCGGTAACGGCGTCGGCAACAGGTGAGGTATGAAGACGGAGGAACGAAGTAATCCGGAGAGCTTGATAGTACAGTCGTGTATCAATTAGGCCAATGCCACCTTGGTCAGGAGGAAGGCTGAGCTTGGGGGCACTGAGCCAGTGGTGTCCGGTCTAGATAACTGAGGTGAAGCAGCGAGTGATATCATTGAGACGAAGAAGTGGGGATTTAGTAGCAAGCCAGGAATGTGTGCACATGGAGAGAAGATAGGTTTGCGCAAGACGTGCACGTTGAAAATATGAGGTGCAGAACTGCGTTTTTCGCCAAAACGCAGTTGACCGATGAAGACGTGGCTGGATGGTATTCCACGTTGTGCTGGAGGCTTCGCCTGGGACGCCAAGATGTACGCCAAGGAAACGTTGAGATTCTGAAGACCAGTGCGTTCCCCATGGGGAATCCAAGCGGTCAACCCATGAGCCGCACCACAGACCTGTGCTTTTGATTGTATTAATCGCAGCTCCGGAGCAGGAGGCGTAATCGACGAAAAGACTTTGGAGCAAAGAGAACTGTGAATTCAGGCGTATACAGAAGGTAACGTCGTCTGCATACGCCACGGAAGTGGTGACATGGTGTCTCGTGCGGGCGATGAGTGGCGGCAGGGTGGCTTAAAAGGAGCGTTGAACGGAGCGGAGAAAAGCTTCTAAGGCAATAGCGAAAAGTTGACCGGAGAGTGGGCAGCCTTGCCTCACTCCACGGCGGAAGAGGATTGGTGCTGTAAGAAAGGTTTGCAACTTGACCTGGAAACTGGCGTCCTGGTAGAGGGAGGTGAGGAGAGAAATAAACGGAGATGGAAATTTAAATCGGAGAAGTGTGGCGGAGAGATAAGTGTGGGAGATATTATCAAAGGCGGACTGTTGATCGAGGGGTTCAGAGCGGGAGCGCGCAAGGTGAATTAGATCAGTCAGGAAATGGATGTTGTGAGATAGGGAACGGCCGGGAACTGTGTAAGTCTGGTTAGGGGAGAGGATGTAAGTGAGGATGGGATTTAGTCGTTGTGAAAGAAGCTTGGTATGAAGTTTGTAGTCGAGATTCAGTAGGGAAATTGGGCGCCAGTTCACCAAGTCAAGGAGATCAGCTTTCTTGGGGAAAATGACAACGTATGCATTTGTGAATCCCCTCGGGAGAGGAGAGTAAGTAAAGGCAGCAGAGAAAGCGGATAGGAGAAACGGAAGAAGGAGAGGCAGAAAAGTTTTATAAAAGCTAAAGGTTAGGCCGTCCGGCCCCGGAGCGGCACTAGAATTCAGAGAAAAGAATGTAGTGTTTAGTTCAGAGGGCGTGGGGGAAAGGAGTAGAGAAGAAGCGAGATGGGGGGGGAACCTGAGGAAGATTAGAAAGGAGAGAATCCATTGCTGCAGAGGATGGTTGAGGAGGTTCACTGAACTTCATGGAAAAGTACTGACGAATATGGGAACAAAGCGCAATCGGCTCATCTGATACCTCTCCAGAGGTATGGCGTAGATGATGAAGTATGGACGAAGCTCGTCGGGTGTTTTCCACCGTCGTCAGGAACTCATAGTTGTGAGCATCCGGCGTCAGGTGTTGCAAACGAAGTCGGCGGAGAGCCTGTTGCGCCAGAGGAGTGAGAAGAGATCGAAGCTCTTCTTGAAAGGAGGAGAAGAGAGGATCACTGAGACTGAGCATGGATAGCATTGAACGAACATAGTCTAGGCGCATGTTCTGGAGTGTCTTTAATTGGAAAGAGTAGTTTCGGACGTGCAGAACGAGCTGTTGCTTGATCTCCAACCAAGAATTTAATCCGCAGAGTGCAGATTGAAGCTGCGGTCGTCTGTCAATCAGGAATGACCGGACCGAAGAGCAGAATGCCGGGTAGAAGAGAAGTGCATCATCAAATGTCCACGGGCGAATTATCCTGGGTTTGAATGGTGCAGTATGGACTATGATGGCAATGGCGCAGTGGTCAGATGAGGCCGTGGGATGCACACTCGATTCTGTCACGGGAGGAAGTAGAGTACTGGAGGCATAAAACCTGTCAAGGTGGGCTAAGAAAGGATTTTGCGCATGAGAGGAGCGCCAAGTGTAATTAGTCGACCATGGATGAATATGCCGATGTACATCATGAAGAGCGTTGTTGGTGACAACTGTCTGGAGCAGGTTCGCCAGGGCATGGCGGCGCTCTCTATTTGTAGAAGACCTATCCAGAAGAGGATCCAGGGTACAGGTAAAATCTCCACCAACGAGAACATGGTCTGACGGTGGGATACGGTCGAATGCTCTGCGAAGACGCGTGAAGAGAATTGATAAATGTGTTGAAGTGCTGGGAATATAGATATTGAATAAATGATATCTGGAAGACGCGATGGTAAAGGATGCATGCTGTAAGAGATCTCGACAAATATTTCGCACAGAGAGGGATGTGATAATAGAATTGAGAGTATGACTAATGCCGATGGCAAGACCGCTATGAGATGTTAGTCCATAGGCGTGATGAAACACAAAGTTCCACTGGCGCCATCGAGAATAGACGGTAGTTGGTTTGCCATTTGTCTCTTGAAGGAGGAGAATATCAGCCCCCAACAGGTTGAGGTCTTCATATGCCATAGAGTTGGTGAGGGGGAAGCGAATCCCCTGCAATTAAGTGACACGATCTGGAATTGTGGGGTACCTTGCCTCTAGCTGAAGATCTTTCAGAGCTGGAGGAAAAGACTTGAGACGATTATAGAAAATTTGTGCCCACGGATGGGTGGGAACATACTGGCGGCAGAAATGCGACACATTGAAGATCTGCTCCGGCACAAGTTGGCGAAGCGATGGATTTTTGACTGCTAAGGCACGCGCTATTGCGTAGCTTGTCGGATTCGTTAAGTATGTATGGAGATCAATGTATGAGAGTGGTACGGGAGGTATATTGGCTGTCTGGAGAAATGCAGCGAACTCTTCGACCGTGGGAAAGGAGACTTCGGCCGGCGAGGTGTGTCGAGGAGAACTGCTGGAGAGGGAGGTTGAACGAGGTGAAGTAGAGTTTTGCTTCTTCGCTACTTGCCTCACACTGCGTCTCTGGACCAACGGACTCCACATCAGCTGTTTCGGAGGTTCCAGTGGTAATAGCTGGTTGTAAACCTTCTGAAAGGGACTCAGCGGTGGAGCGACGACGTTGCGGGAGTGAGGAGGGAATTGTAGGAAAGTCCTTTAGTGAAAAAGAGGAAGCGGCTGTGGGAGCGTTGCGTTGACCAACGTCTGTAAGCGAACTGTTTTTATCATATCTTGGCTCCGAGGCCTGCTGTGCTCAAGTACATGGTGTAGTACGCTTCGAGGTAGGAGCAGTACCTGTGGGAGCGCCAGTCGGAGTCGGTGGAACTTGATGTGGGCAGTGCACGCGAAGATGGTTTTCGCCATGGCAAAGCGTGCAGTGCAAAGAGGTAATGACGTCGATTATCCGACGTTGCTGGCCACACCGTACGGTTAGGATCTTCGGGCACGCAAGCAGATGATCGTCCGGCGAAAATATGACGCGGGCACGTCGACGAAACCCAGCAATGGATTTGTCATCGGGATCTCTGGGCGCCGCCGAAAGGGTCGTTATTGGACCAACCACTCGGCCAAATTTGCTGAGTAAAGTGCATAGAGCGACATCTGAGACTTCAGGTGGGACTGGGTGGTGACCTGGATAGGTCGCTGTGCCACAGGTTCAGCCAGAAGATGCACATCTTTGATGGATAAGCCAGCAGTCATCACAAGGTCTGCATGTTCTTTACGGGCAAAATACACTAATACGGCCCGCGGCTTTCGAGCCATATGAGTGATATAAGCTCCTGTAGGAAGCATCTTCTTTAGGGCAATACTATATTCCTTGAGTTTCGTGTCTGGTAATGCATCAAAACAGACACCGAAATCCATTGTGGAGAAAATTTGCTTCCCGGCTAGGGAATCCTCTGGGATATGGATGGTGGCAGAACTACTCTCAACACTGACGTAAGAGTCAGGAAAAACGGGAGCAATAAACTTGGAAGGAACTCTCGCTCCGGAGGTCACTTTGGAGTAAGTGAGAGACGTAGAGTTCGCAGCGGAAGGATGCGACACAATGCTGATTGCTGGTAGCGGCTTGGTAAACTGAGTTGAGCCAGTAGAAGGCAACGCAACCGTGCAATCGGTCACATCCATAGCTTCGGCAAATGAACCAGGGACGTGCGTCAAGGTGACGTCACTCTCCTGGACAGGGATATCACCTTGAGCTTTTGCAGAGGAGTCGCGCATCACATCTTGTATGCGTATAACGTCTCTGACGTGCATAAATGCTGATTGGTCTCCTGAGAGTGAGGAGGAGGAGGAGGAGGTTGAATGAGCATCACTGATGTGGGCGTGGACATCACCCTTATCAGTGCCAGCCATTGTAAATGGCGAGGATTATCTTAAGGATCGATCAGCTTGATCGAAAATAATAAAACGCTGAATGCAAACAAAATATGCAACTCACCTACTTGGGAGCTGAGCTAAAAGAATGTACAGATCTTCTTGTTGAAGGGGAACACAAAATAGGAACAAACACTCACTATATACTTCCAAAAACTGGGCACAAACACAGAGCTCGAAAGGAACGTGACTGTATTGGTTATACGCTTCTTCAACCTACGGTTGGAAAGCGTAAACAAGTTAGTAAAATCATGCAATGCATTGATTATGATACGCTTTCCAACATACCAGAAATTATTACTCAAGTTATGAGGATAATGGCTGCGGAATAAATCTCGTTCCTGTGTCCTGACCTTTGACCCCATTTCGATGATATTCAACAGAACCGGGTCAGTATACCTCAAGAATAACAAACTAACGTTTTGTCGCAATAGAAGCAGTTTTACGCAAGTTATTAGAATAATTGCTGTGGAATAAATCTTGCTTTTGTGCAATGACCTTTGACCCCATTTCGTTGATATTCAACAGAACCGGTTCACTATACCTTAGGAACAACATGCTAACGTTTTGTCGCAATCGAAACATTTTTAGGTAAGTTATGAAGCACAAGGGCAATGTAATGGTTCCCACTCCAGTGTCTTGACCTATGACCCCATTCCCCCATTTTCAATAGGGTTTGTCCCCAGTGGTTCCCTACCACATACTAAAATTTCATCGAAAGTCGAACCATTTTTACGCAAGTTATCCCGCATAAGAGCAATGGAACAAATCCCGCGTTCTCATGTCCTGCCCTGACCTTTGACCCCATTTCGCCCATTTTCAATAGGGTTTGTGCCCAGGGCGTTCCCTACCACATACTAAAATTTCATCGAAATCGAACCATATTTACGCATGTTATGACGCAATGACCCATAAAGGCAATGGAATGGATTCCACTTTTATGCCCTGACCTTGGACCCCATTTCGCCCATTTTCAACATTGTTCGTTCACAGGTGGTTCTTTACCACATACCAAAATTTCATTGAAATCGTACCATTTTTAAGCAAGTTATGACACATAAGGGCAATGGAATAAATCCCGCTCTTATGCCCTGCCTGATCTTTGACCCCATTTCGACAATTTGCAATACGGTTCGTTCCCAAGTGGTTCCTTACCACATACTAAAATTCCATCGGAATCAAACCATTTTTACGCAAGTTATGGAGCATAAGAGCAATGGAATGGATCCCGCTCCTATGTCCTGACCTTTGACCCTGTTTCGCCCATTTTCAATAGGGTTCGTCCCCAGGTGGTCCCCTACCACATACTAAAATTTCGTAGAAATCGAACCAGTTTCACGTGAGTTATCGTGCGGACGGACGGACGGACGACAAAACTGGAGCATAGACGCTTCTTCAACCTACGGTTGGAAAGCGTAAAAAAGGAGAAGTAAATTTTTAATGTTTTCATTTAAACGGACAATCCTGATGGTCTTTTTTTTTTTTTTTGATCGAGGTTTAACGACCACCGTGAGCAACTCAATGAGCTATAAACTGTTGTCCGTCCCTAATTTAGGAGCACTGACTCCAAGGAAGAGAAAGTGAGAGGGGAGTAAGACAAACACAGCATCAATACTGCACCGGGATTCGAACCCGGACCCATCTCGGACGAATTATCAGAAGCCATTACCTAGACCACTGCGCCAGCGAGGCAGCCCCTGTAGGTTTGAATGCATACTTTAAACAAGAAAGATGACACCGAATTTTCGGGTGTAATAAGCACGTCTTTTGAATCAGTTCTGACGCAAATTAAATTTATCAAAGCTATTGCAAGGCAATGGAACCGGCCGCCCCGGTGGCGCAGTGGTCTAAGGCGCTGGCGTCTGATCATTCGTCCGTGAGGGTTCCGGGTTCGAATCCCAGGCAGGCATGGATGTTTTGTTTGTCTTACGGCACTGGCTCTCTCCCTTCCCTGGAACCAGTGACCCTAAATTAGGGACGGACGACTGCTTATAGCCCATTGAGTTGCTCACGGTGGTCGTTAAACCTCTAATCAAAAAAAAAAAATGGAACCGGTATGGAAAACAGTAGATCTGACGGAAGAAAGAAGTTTTTCAATCGGGTCTTTGATCCCTCAGATGTTGGTGTAAACGGAATCTTGAGCTTACGAACTCTTAGAAACAGAGTTATCGACAAAAATAAGATGTGACTTTACGTCCCCTGGTGGAAAAACCATGCATTATTTTAGGAAGAAAGTATTCTCGAAAGGTTTTTCCCATATATGCGGTATCGGTCCACGAAAAAAAAATTGTCGAGTTTTCAGGAGCCCAGATTTTGCTACAAATACTTCAGAAGCCGAAATTAACACTTATGACTCCTGGTTGCCAAACCATTCTTTACAAAACATTAGAAATTATCTGAAAAATATTTTCCATTGGGTCTTGCATGCGATACAGGAAGAATTTTTCAACAAATCGGAGTTTTAGGAGCAGAAAACGCAATTTACCTTTATGTGCCCTAGCGGAAAGTCTCAAATGGCTTACGTGAAAATTTTGAATTTATAACGAAAACATTTTGCATCGGAAACACTATCCAACAACGAAGGAATTTTTCAAATTGGACTTTTAGAAGTAGAGATATTGACAAAAATATTATATAAATCCACTCCCCCTGGCGTAGAAACCATGCATTATTTCAAGAAGAAAGTGTTTCTAAAAGGTTTGTCGACATGAGTAGCATCGGCCAACACAAGACTTTTTTTTCAATCGAAATTTTAGAAGCTCATATTTTGCTGCAAATTACATCAGAAGCGGAAATTAAGGTTTACGCCCCTTGGTGGCCAAACCATTTTTTTTTACGAAAATTAGAAATTATGTGTAAATGATTTCCCACAAGGAGCTGTATCCGGTGCAGAAAGAATTTCTCAAATTAGAGATTTAGAAGCAGAGAAATAGGGTGATACGTAAATTACATTTACGCCCCCTAGCGGAAAGTCTATGAATTACTTGAAAATTTTGAAATTGCATGAAAAACATGTCACAAGGAAAACACTATCCAACAAAGAAGGAATGTTTCAAATCGGACTCTTAGAAGTAGAGATATTGACAAAAATAAGATATATATATGTGGGATATTTTAGGAAGAAAATATTCCGAATAGGTTTATCGATGTGAGTGGCATCAGTCCACGAAAGAATTTTTTCAATCGATATTTTAGAAGCTCAGATTTTATGGCAAATACATCAGAAGCAAAAATTAACGCTTACGCCCCCTGGTGGCCAAAGTATTCTTTACCAAAAAGTCGAAATTATGTGCAAAAGATTTTCCATTAGGAGATGTATCCGCTGAAAAAAGATTTTTCAAATCGGAATTTTAGGAGAAGAGTTATCAGAAAAAATGTAATTTACTTTTACGCCCCCTAGCGGAAAATCTATGCGTAGTTTGAAAAGTAAACTATTTCTAAAACACTCTTCGACATAAATGGAATCGAAAGATAAAAGAAGTTTTTCAATCGGATGTTTAGAAACAAATATGTGTATTAAAACGTAATTTTGAATTCGACATCATCTGCCTTTACGCCCCCTAGCGGCAAAATTGTACATCGTAAAAAAAAAAAAAAAACGAAATGAAGGATCATCATTCGCATATTTCAAGCTTCCGAATGCAAAAAGAATTTTTCCTATCGAACTAATAGTTGCAGAGATACCGTGGGTACAGACGGACGGACGGACGGACGGTCATACCGATAACAGAAGCACGATCTTTTTTTACAAAAGACATGCTGAAAAAGAGAAATGTTCTCCACGCACATTTACATATTTCTTTTATTGGCGTTCCTAGTAATCGGCATCACTTTTCGAAAAAAAAAAAACTTTTGTACGAAATGAATTCTGATTAATAAGAACACAAAGGTAATAAGCATTGCTTCCAAAATGGTGTTTGTTAGATTTGGCAAATAATTGCTGCACGCTTGCATCAACCCAGTTATAATAGGTAAATGGATTTTTAAGCTCCAATTATGACATTGGATTAATGGTAGCAGCCATCCTTAAGTATGTAATGAAGTATATTCTCTAGCTCATCGTTGTTTGTTTAAATTACTAAGAAATGCAGGAAGCACACCAAATCATTATGTTTGTATGTTTGCTCTTGAGAACCTACGATACCCCTTTTTCTGCTTTCCACGTTTATATTTTTGCAGGGCACATACTGGAAAAAAATTAGGAGTAGACACGTGTCAATGGACATGGGAGATCTCCGGTACCGAAACAAGTATTATTTGCATACAATTTTCTAATCAGTGACGACACTAATTGAATCGCTTTTTAACAAGCTAAGATGGCAAAGTAATCTCTTTAAATTTGTGTTTTATTTATTACGAAACGAATTATTTTCTTTATTCCTTTCATTAATGCATTGCTTATTAATTGAAACACAAATATAGGTTTTGGCTCTCGAACAGGAGCATTCACTCCTTTATAAATGTGTATTTAACCATTGTTCTGATTAACACGAGAGGCTTAGTGATCCTGAAAGTAATAAGACATCACTCAGTTTATTACTTGCTGTATTAAAAAATTGTGTTTTATAAAACAATTAACGATTCCGAAGCCAATTGCTGCCGAGTGTACTATCGAATTTTGAAAAGCACCAATTAGTGCATACTACTTCCTCTTCAAGTATTTTGTGGTTTATGACGATTAAGGTTTGAACAGCGGTAAGTTCGCCTGATTAGTTTGCTCTCTGCTAGTTACTGTTCTTAAACAGCTTTGTTGATACACACTCATGCTTATAAAATCAGAACAGCTGAAAGGGATCTAGCTGCGTCTTTGATTTTTACAGGATATGTTGATTAGGCAATACAGAATAAGTAATTAGTATCTCGGTGTCATACGTACCAGGTGCGTTGGCTTATATTCTGTTTGGCCACCTATGGATTGTATTACTTACAGCAACATGCTGTTCGACGCTGAGGCAACGAATCAAATAATGTTGAATGAATGTTGTGTTGTGGAATAGCCATCCACACTGGATTGACCCATATGACTGGATCTATACATATGACTGAATCAATACAAATAATGTGACTGGATCTATACATGTGATTTGATCTATACAAATAATGTGAATGGATCCATACATATGACTAAAATAATGTGACTGGATTTATGTCCATGTCTAATAATGATTATGATTGTTATAATGATAATGATTTAAATAATTATATATAAGACTATCAAGTCTATCCAAATAATTATAATAATGATAATGATTCAATAATTTTAAAGATTTCTATTATTAGTTACACACACACATCCAAGTCTATCCAAATAATACAAGTGGAATAGCCATCCAGACTGATTGACGCATATGACTAGATCTATACCTCTGGATTGTATCACTTGAGGCAACGCGCTGTACGACGCTGAGGCAACGAATCAAATAATGTGTGTGAATGTTGTCCTGTGGAATAGCCATCCAGACTGGATTGACCCAAATGTCTGGATCTATACCGATAAAATAATGTGACTCAATCTATGCAAATAATGTGACTAGATCTACAGAAATAATGTGACTAGATCTATATATATATGACTAAAATAATGTGACTGGATCTATACATATGACTAAAATAATGTGACTGGACCTATACCCATGTCTAATAATGCTTATGAATCAAATAATGATAATGATTCAAATAATTATATATGTCTAAATATAGTAATTATAGTAATGACACTGATTCAATAATTATAAATATTTATATTATTAGTTATACACACCATGTCTATCCAAATAATCTAAGTGGAATAGCCATCCAGACTAATTGACCCATATGACTGGATCTAAACCTCTGGATTGTATCACTTGAGGCAACACGCTGTACGCGCTGAGGAAACGAATCAAAATATGTTTGTGAATGCTATCCTGTGGAATAGCCGTCCAGACTGTATTGACCTGAGTCCAAAGTTCACCAAGAGTTGCTGGCGGACGGTCGTACCGCTGTATGTGTCGTTTCAGCATTCCCACAGATTTCGTATGGGTAAACAATCTGGCAATCTAACAGGTAACGGTAAAAGTGGAACGTTTTTATCCTTGAAGAAAGCACGTGTTGTAACTGCAACATGCGGTGTGGCATTGTACTACAGAAGTATGACCCCGAGGACGTCGTACAGATACGGAAGGCCACCGGCCGTAGAATGTTATTGTCTTGACGGGCACCCCTTATGGTGTTATGGACTCTCACGAGAGGTGATCTGCTTTCGTTCCCGATAGCACCCCACTCTATAATGCCTCGTATTGGTGCTGTATGCCTCGTGCGAATACTTTCCCCCACACCTCTCCTCCTGTCTTTGGTGGGCAGAGATGCTACCATTTTCTCCTAAACAGATGCACGTTTCTTCCGAGAACACGATATTGTGCCATTTGTCCCGCCACTGTCGTCGTTCAATGCACAGTTGCAGCCTGCCAGTCTGTTGCTGCGGTATCAAAGGTAGTGTGAGGAGGTGCCAAAGAGCCTGCACTTCGAAATGTAAGAACTAGCGACGTACTGTTACCTCTGACATAGCAGAATGCGTCACAAGTCGCCACTGATGCGCCAACGCCGTTGATGTTGCAGAACGGTCACTCAAAGACATCCTCATGAGATGATAGTTGCCCCTCCCCGTTGTCTGTGTACGATGACCAGAAACTTGTCTTCGTGTCCTACGCCCTTCTTGGTACCAGTCTCTGCACACTCTTGCCACGACGGACAGTGTACGTCCCACACGACCGGCAAACTCCCAGAGGAAAACATTGCAGTATCTCATGCCTATAATGCGGCCTCTGTCGAACTCGATGATGTGACTGTACGACTGTTTCACACGATATCGGGGCATCGACTGAGCAAGGTAGCGCTTATAATATATAGAAAAACGGCTGGTTTCTGGTGTGTGACGTTGCCCGATTTGATTTTCCTAGACACGGTGCGCATGCGCCCATGAAGCCGAGATACTAATTATTTGTGCGATGTTGCCTGATTAGCATATCCTGTAAAAATCAAATTCTTAGCTCGACTCCTTTCAGGTGTTCAGTGTGTCATGAACATACGTACAACAATTTGAATAAGCATTGAGCTATTAACCCTTTAAGTGGCCGCTGTACTTCAACTAAGAGTTGCCCAAATTTTCCTGCGCTCCTCAAACAGAAGTGTTCTCGTAGTGACCAGATTATAACCAAAAGCTACACGGCAAACAATTTCTTCCCTCTTTTATCTCAGGATTATCGACTACAAATCTGTGGCTGATTGTTCAGTGTTCCATTACAGTCCTTAGCCTTACAGTATGCAGTCTGATTTTCTTATAGTCCTTTATTCTCTGTTCCATAACCCGAGAAATGATCAAAAACTAGTTACCTTCCGGGCACTGGGTAGAAATAAGTTGCTTAACAACCTTTTTGTGTTCTTTCTTAGGTTCGTCTCCCTTTCGGTAATTCTTAGCGGAAAAGGTAATCAGAAAGGAAGGATTAATAACAATCATACACCTAAATAACCACTTACAATTACAAACGAAAGGTAAAAACATTGCTTTCTGATGGACAGTTTCACTCGTTCCTGTCACGTTTGCCCCACTTCTAAGACAGCGAATGTATCCGTTCAAGCTTATTTCAGCCTATTTTGTTAACCCCGAGTTATTTCGTTTCAGCCGGTTAAAGGGACGGCCAGAGAACAGAATCAGCATTAGAAAATGCACTTTCAATATGCTGTTCCCTCATTTACTAAAAAAAAAAGAGCGATATCTACTAGGCTCTCAGGTCATCGCATAGAATTTGATTCAATGATAGCAATCGCTCTAAAAAAGCATTTAACAATCAGATCTCCAACAACGCATCTCATGCTCATCTGTCGTCACACATACACCGAAAATCCAAGTCATTGTAACCAGCACGTCTTCATGCAACTGCAAGTGAACGACGGCGCATGTGAAGGTTATGGACGGGTAAAAATAACAGCTGATACGAAGCTCGGTTAATCAGTTTTCCTCAGATGGGGAAGACAACGCACATATTCGAGTTTGCAGAAGCCACATTTCTATGGCCAGACGACTGGCTCACGTCATTTCCGAAACAGCAAGGCATGTGGAGTCAGCCGTGGTTAGGATCTTCAAAGAGTGGTCCGATGCAGGAAAAAACAACGAACCTCCGACAAGGTGTATGCCGACTACAGCTCATCTATGTTAGAGGCGTACAATGGCTAGCTAATATGGTACGAACCAACAGAAGGGGATACTGTGACCCAACTCGCAGGTAATTTGACTGCTGGTGACGGGAGTAATGATTCACAAAACACACAGTACATAGAATCGTGCGGAAAATGAAGCATGCGTGGTCGTAGGACGCTCCGAGTGCACGCGGTAAACTTGGTTTGCTATGAAAGCTCTTTGAATGAACATGCGGGCATCAAAAACAGAAATGGAATGATTGGAAGGATGTCGCCTACTCTGATGGATCTCTTCTGTAACACTATGTGGACATCAGGAGATACGTGTGCGTTATTTATTTGGGGAAGTGTTGCCACCAGGATGTTCTGTGTGACAAAAACAATTATTCAGGTACAGGAAACTATGGTGTCTCCCATCTACCTAAACATCACTGCAGACCACGTACCCTGGATCAAATCATTCATGTGCAAGAAACTATGGCGTCTACCACCTACCCTAAACAACATTGCAGACCACGTACCTTGGGTCCAATCATTCATGTACAGGAAATTATGGTGTCTACCATCTACCTAAACATCACTGCAGACCAGGTACCCGGGGTCCAATCATTTACGTGCAAAAGACTATGCCGTCTCCCATCTACCTAAACATCACTGCAGACCACGTACCCTGGATCCAATCATTCATGTGCAGGAAACTATGGCGTCTACCATCTACCTAAACATCATTGCAGACCACGTACCTTGGGTCCAATCATTCATGTACAGGAAACTATAACGTCTAGCATCTAGCTAAACATCACTGTAGACCAGGTACCCTGAGTCCAATCATTCACGTGCAAAAAACTATGCCGTTTACCATCTACCTAAACATCACTGCAGACCACGTACCCTGGATCCAATCATTCATGTGCAGGAAACTATGGCGTCTACCATCTACCTAAACAACATTGCAGACCACGTACCTTGGGTCCAATCATTCATATGTAAGAAAAAGTGGTGTCTACCATCTACCTAAAAATCTTTGCAGATCACGTACCCAAGGTCCACTTATTCAGGTACAGGAAACTATGGTGTCTACCTAATCTACCTAAACATCACTGCAAACCACGTACCCTGTGTCCAATCATTCATGTGCACGAAACTACGACGCCTAATACCTACTCAAACAACATTGTAGATCATGTACATCCTTCATGACAACGATATTTCCCTCTAGTAGTCCCTTCCTTCAACAGCATAGTGCGCCTTGCCACCCTGCCTCTATTGTTCGAGAATGGTTCACAGAACATGTGGAAGACTTCCAGTGATTTCCCTCGTCCCCAAATGACCCAGGCATCAGTCGAATAGAGCATCTGTGCATTGCGTTGGAACAGCAAATCTGATCTCCTGCATCTCAACCACGTAACTTACAAGAGTTAAAGGATCTACTAGTATTAGGTACCACAAGACATCTTTAAAAATCTTGTACCGTTGATGCCTCGCCGGTTAAGAGCTGTTTTGGCCGCATGTGGAGGACCAACATCATATTAGACATGTGATTATCGTGTTTTCCCTCTTCGAGGTAAATCGCTATGCTTCTATCGTATATAAGTCTCTCCACAACTCCACATCAACTACTACGCGTTCCATGTTTACATTCTTATCTAACTCTGACTGCCTTTCCGAGTTGCCAAATTCTGAAAGGTGTTCGGGCTGTAATGAGTCGTTCAGTGCGAAGATATGTATTCCTAATTCTTAAAAATTTCCTAAAAGAGCAGATAATCAAATGGGTGGTTAAATAGAAGAATAAGTCACAGGCTCATATTTAAAATTCACGGATATTTTACACACCTCTTGCAGGTTGAAGACTTGAAGCCAACCCGGTGGCAGAGTGGTACGACTAGTTAACTCTTTCGTCATTCGTCCGAAATGGGTCCGGACACGAGCGTGCCTTACGGCGCTGGCTGTCACATCTCCATGCAACTGATAACCAGGACTTACGGACGAGCGATGTTTCTCACGGTGAACGTGAATCGTCCAAACAAAAGAATCTTAGAATAAAGTGTGTGTCACGTTAGCACGTGGTGACCGAGCACCCACAGGCGGGAATTTTGGGATGTGCATCTTTACCATGGGGCTAGTTCGCTCTTCTCCCTGAAAAATGTTTCCCTAAATTAGGGAAGATTGCGCTAAATTAGAAACGCTGTATAATTTTTCATAATCCTGAGGACTTTGAATCTCACGAAATAGATATCGTCTTCAGAAAGTTTTACTTCGTTAAAACTTGGTGAAACATGCACAGTAAACTCATTATTCTCTCCTTACTTTGATATTAGCTAGCTTTTTTAATCTACGTACAGCCATCGTTGCTAATGCCAAAAACAAAGTGGGACTGAGACATGTGCGCCGCACCCATGACTCGAATCCAAGCTCAGAGGGAAGAATGACCGTAAACGTGCATTCGATAGTAGTCGATCCACTCTTTTATGTTTTTATGGTTTCTCTTCGGATTTAAACTGTGAATCTTACTTTTTCTTTATTGTCTGGGTGGTTTACGACCACCGTAGCCGCCCCGGTGGCGCAGTGGTCTAAGGCGCTGGCCTCTGATCATTCGTCCGTAAGGGATCCGGGTTCGAATCCCGGTCGGGCATGGATGTTGTGTTTGTCTTACGGCACTGGCTCTCTCCCTTCCTTGGAACCAGCGACCCTAAATTAGGGACGGGCGACTGCTTATAGCCCATTGAGTTGCTCACGGTGGTCGTTAAACCTCCAATATATAAATAAAAAAAAAAAAAAAAAAAAAAAAAAAACGCCCACCGTGAGCAACTCAATGCGTTGAAAGCAGTCGCTCGCACCTAATGTGGAGATATTGGTTTTAGGGAAGGGACAGAGCCAGTGCTATATGACAAATACAGCATCCATGCCTCACTGGAATTCGCACCTGGAATCATCTCGGACGAATGGTCTCAAAGCAGGGCTTAATGCACTCCGCCACTGATGCAGGAAACCGTTATTTTAACAGAAGCTTCTGAAACTTTCATTTGTGTGGAAAGTGTATCTGGCAACGGAAAATTACCAGTCTGCAAGTTAGAATAACCAAAACACTATAATATAGATATTGCTTACTGACAGCTCCTGTGGATCAGTGGTCTAAGCGATGGCTTCTGATAATTCTTCAGAGAAAGGTCCGCGTTCGAATCCCGGTATCCCGGTGGGGCATGGATGGTGTGTTTGTCTTTAGGCGCTGGTTCTCTTCCTTCCCTGGAACCAGTGGCCCTAAGTTAGGGATGGGCGACTACTTATATCCCATTGAGTTGCTCACGGGGGTCGTTAAACTTCTAATAAAAAAATGAGCGTGGAATATGAACTTGGTCAAAGATATTGTACAAGTAATATGAACCTGGTGAAATATATTGTACATTAAACAGAAAATAATGTGTACTGAATGAAACTCCTGGAAACAATATTTCAAGTTCTCGTGACAGCATTCATTCGTTACCCTTCAGAGAAGATAGGGCACCTTGCAATTATCGACAGTGGTGTTTCAGAAATACATGTCGTTCTAAGTTAAAACAAAAAGGACCCACGTTAATTCGCGATGGCACAGATGCATGGTAATTGTATAGCCATGTTGATTCGTCTATTCTTTTCTGTAAATCGATTTCTTCCTTTTAGGCATTCCAATCATTGTAATAGTTTGGTCTTCCCTTCTTTCGTATTTGACTTTCTTTGTTTTAGGTGTTTCTTTCTCGTAACAGATATATGTTTCTTCGTATTTTTCTGCCGTAACAGAGTTTGTTTGTTTTAGATGTTTCTCGTTCCTGCACAGATTTTTGGATCTTCTTCCTCTTCTTAATCCTTTTTACATGTTGCTTCCTTTGTGACGTAGATTCGTTTTCTCCCCCTTTCATTCTGAAAGGAATGTTTGTCTGTTTTCTTGATTCATCTGTTAACACAGTATATTTGCTTTCGATGTCCTATCCTTATGACGGAGTTTTGGCTCTTCCTCCTATCTTTTTCTTATACAGTTTCCTTTGTCCCCTATTTTTTCTCATACCTTGAGTGCTCATCAAATTACGACCACTCCTATGGTTATACCCAATACCTACGTAATGAAAAGGATGGCGTGACCTGTAAGCTAAATGACTGCATATAAGAGATTGGTGGTACAGCTGAGTGGAAAGTTACTGATGTTGTGGGTGAAACCAAAAATTTATCAGAATTTCGAGAGGCTTAACTATGGACTCACAAAGTGTTGATATATACATTTCTGAAACTGCGACCCTGGTTTACTGTGTAAGGCCCTCCGTGGTTAAAATATAGGTGCTAGAATGTCCGAGTAAGCAACTTGTGAGACAACTGCAAAGGGTGAAGAGGGCGGATTCCAGTGGTGAACGTGTGACGTACTACAGAGGTAAAACATTTGTCAAGACGACAAATCTGCAAAGGTACATTTTGTTAATACACACAATTGACGTGGATTAGGAACATCAAATAGAAGTCATCGGTCTTTCCACGTTTATAAGTCAGTCTCGGAAACATTCTCATCGGTAGCCACCGGGAATCGAACTCAGGGTCTTCCAGTTACGCGCCGAAAATGCTACCACTGCACCACAGTGACCTCGAATTCTCCAGACTCACATACGACTAACTGTCAAACCACATGGCAGCTTGCTTCTTGCTGCCTCGCACAATGTTAGGGATTTACCAAAGATGGTAAGTGGCAACTGAACAAATAACTAGGTGCTAATCCACGTCAATTGTGTGTAATAATTATTCATTCGCCTCCTAGTTATTTGTTCAGTTGCTGCTTACCTTCTTTGGTGAATCTCCAGCATTGTGCGTGGCTCCAAGAAGCAACCTGCCAAGTGGTTTGGCAGTTAGTCGTATGTGAGTCTGGAGAATTCAAGGCCACTGTGGTGCAGTGGTAGTATGACCGGCGTGTAACTGGAAGATCCTGGGTTCGATTCCCGGTTGCGGCCGATGAGAATTTTTTCGTGACTCACTTATAAGCGTGGAAAGAGTGATGACTTCTGTTTATGATATATTTAGTCTTTGTAGCTTAGTTGGTTAGGGCAACTCACTTCGGAGAAAGGGGACGCGACTTCGACCATCGTCACCGAGAAATTCCTGTTTTCACATTGGAGTTCCTAACGTAAAAATGGATCTACTGGCAGTTGGGTTCTTAGAAAAATATGTGATGTTCGTTGCACACATCGTCTGGAATTAATTAAGGGTTCCTTCTTCGCTTCCAAAAAACAAGAGAAGCAAAAATAAGAGGCAGGTGATGTGACGTATTGTAAAGGTAAAACACGTGTCAAGACGACAAATGTGCAGCGACACATTTTGTCGGTGTAGCTTAGTCGGTTACCACAACTGGTTCCGGAGCGAGGAGGCGCCGTTTCGATATCCGTCACCCACAGATTCCTGTTTTCACATACTACGGGAATCTTGCCTTGCAAACAGTGGACGGGAGGCGCCGTTTCGATATCCGTCACCCACAGATTCCTGTTTTCACATACTACGGGAATCTTGCCTTGCAAACAGTGGACGGGAGGCACAGTTTCGCAATTAACGGCGCTTTGTAATATGTGCCTACCAGTAACAATATTTTGTTGTGTATCGTACGTTGGCACGGAAGGGGTACAGTAACTGCTACACTATATGATACTTTCTCCTAACAATGGTTAATCAACATAAGCGACTCTTCTGGTGCTAGTAGCATGCGGACTGGTCAATAGGAGATTCGAAGTACGTGTTGTGAATAAGGATATGAATCACGATATACACTGAGAGGACAGAAATCCTGGAATGATTGGTCCCTGGGCACAGTCATACCTCTCGCTAGTTAACAAACTGACCGCTTGACAAGTGTACTGTATAGGTACCAGGATATCATTGCCTTTGCTTTTTGCAATTCGATATCAATTTGGTTAAAGGTTGTGAGTTAATATAGTTAGCAAGAGGGATTATAGTGGTTGGCCGACGCATGGGTCGCTCTATCACGGAGGTGGTACTTCAATTGCTATATCCTCATTCAACAGTATCAGTGCAGTATGCCGAATATGCCGCAATAACATAGCATCATGACAGAGCTGCGGGCGGAGAAAGATAATGCGTGAACGTCGACGTTTCCCAGCAAAAACGCAAGTGCTGGGAAACTGCTGGACACCAGCTGGTAGCGATGGGTTGCTGCTGGCTGATATCTGCCGCTCACGACCCGGTAGCGGTCCGATGGTGGCAACGCTATCAGTTGGCGAGCCATTGATCGCCCTGCAGCATCGCCATGAATTCTGGGCCTCCAAGCAAGTGCCACTAGTGGGCCGTTGCTGGCAACCAATGCAACCCCAACAACAGGTGGAAGCAACGGGACTGCACATGCGCAGAAGCAACACTTGCTGTGTCTCTCATTGTATCAGTTAGTTGAAGAGGACGCTATGGCCATCGTGTTATTTTAGAGGATGTTAAGAAAAAAATTCATATGTGGAGAGGCGAATTAATTTCCTAATGCAATTCCACGTCGACGAAGATATCAGATTAAGCCATGAAATATTAGATTGCAGCCATGAAATACACCCACTCTATTCCCATGAATAACAACTCATGGAATGGAGTGGGTGAATAACAAGAAAAAGTTGGAAACCGCTTGAAACAAATGTCCTGGAAAAACATTAAAAAAACATTTGTTGGAAAAAAAAATTATACGCGTACAAAATTTATTAATTATTTGAAAAAAAAAAAGAGCAACGCTATGTGGATATAGTGCACTTATCCATGGGTTGAATGTGTGGAATTCGCTTCTAAAAATAACTAGAAGTAAAATAAAATATCTTTCCTCTTTAAAACAAATGCAGCTTCGGACAACGGAAAGGAATAATTCAAAGTTAAAAATGTAGCAGAATGTGACATTAACCCGGGTAAATATATATTAATTCAACAATTGCCTTTCAAGACGACAAGGACAGTACAAAACTTTGGAAAGGACTCTAAGTTGGTACACTCCTTGAAAATGAGTGAAGTTCCCTTAAGTTAAAAAAAAATATCGTTACGTTGAAAAATAAATTTATGAATTATATGAAACTAACTTTTATGAAAAATACCTCGCAATATTGTAAACTGAAAGAGGAAACCATTCGATTACACATTTCGCACGAAGAAGACTGCTTCAAGCACACGCTTGTGCGTGGCAAATTAGTCCAGTCGGTAGAAAGCTCGCCTCCCACGCCGACAGCCCTGGTTCGTATCCACCCAGATCTGAACGGGCGTTTTTCCTGTCTGTAGAGAAAATTTCCCCAGCGCATTGCTATAATTCGCAAGTTTCTTAAGGGAAGTTGTAGCTTTGGGAAACTGCGGTCACCATTGAATTTATTTTTATGGCTACTACTGGGAAATTGGAGGACAAGATTCGGCAAGCCATCAGTTACGTCACTTGGTAGCCGGCTGCCACTACCGGCAAACTAGCGGACCACATTTGGGTAGCCGTCATTTCTGGTACGTGCTTTTAGGGCCGCTGAAGGGCCACTTGTGGTAGCTACTGCCTGCGATGGATAACTGATGGCCCTGTTGTGGCATATGACAACTGATGGGGTGCCAACTGTTGGCCTGAACTGCTGGCCCTTCTGTTGGCCGCCCGGAAATTTCATTGATGGTTCTGTAACGTACCAGGAGATGTGACGTACCTGCCAGAAGGACGCACACGACATAAAGGCATATAGGAATCAGAATAAAACGTCCGCGTAGCTCAATTGGTAGAGCGACTTGTTCCGGAATAAGCGGACTCGGGTTCGATTCCCGGCGTAGACCAAAAATGACGGAGAAATTTACTTCGTTATAATGGCGCCCGAACTATCCGGATGACCCGACCGTTCAAAATCTCGCAATGGTGTGATGTTATTTCCACACCGCGAGATAGGAAAAATAAGATTATCCCTTCTCCAGCACTTCGAAAAAAAAATAAATAAGAGGGAGATGATGTAACGTACCAGGAGATGTGACGTACCTTCCAGAAGGACGCACACGACATAAAGGTAGATAGGAATCAGAATAAAACGTTCGCGTAGCTCAATTGGTAGAGCAACTGATTCCGGAATGAGGATACATGGGTTCGAATCCTGGCGCGGATAAAAATGACGGAGAAATTTACTTCGTTATAGTTCGGCAGCGGCAACATAGTGCTGGGCCACTGGTTGCTGCCAGCAATGGCGCAGTGCTGTCCCAGCAAGACTGTTTTTGCTGGGTTGTTTTCCATAGGTGCAACCAACGAGATACAGCCCCCAAAATTTATCGAGATCAACGATAGAGGTACCGAAAAAGTCTCCACCAAAACCATCAGGGGATCATTAGCTTCAAAAGGTAATGCGAGCTGGCGACCCGTCAGAGTCCCTTTACTGACGTCATATCACCAAACTACGTTTCATCTGGTGAAAAAAACATTGGCCTTCGATTATTGGAGTCAAGTCTTCTGCTCCGATGCATCCGGCTTTCATATATTTCGTGCAGCCTGGCGGAAATTCCACGAAGCGATGGACCCGGCATGCTAAGCAGGAACTCCTTAGGCAGGCGAAGGCTCGCTTCCGGTGTAGTGTGTGTTTAACTGGCACATGCAGGGACTTCTGGTACGTCTACATTTACCTCTGAGAAGTCCACGTAACGTATCCATCGTCGGAGGCCATCTGAATTTGTCCATGGTCATCATTCATGCACAAAGCATTGGACTCTTTCAGCAGGAAAATGCGCCATACAGAAGAGCCCTGGTGATTAGAAAACGGTTAGAAGAGCATTTCAAAGAAGTTCCTTTCCTGGAATAGCCTTCCAGTTCACCAGAAATGAGTCACTGTGGGGAATCTTTGGGATACTGTGGAAATGTCAGTTTAAAGATTTGATTCTCAACTCATCAATGCCACGGAATTATTGACAGCAGTGCAGCAAGCACAGATGGAGATACCTGTGGAACGTTTCCGTGACCTAGTGGACTCAGTGACTCGTCGGGACTGCCCTTATCCGATTGAAAATGGGACTACCCCTTGCTAAGGAATTATTTCATGACTTTCGTCCACAGAGTGTATATTCCATTTGTCTGATGATCGAATCCGTATTTGATGTTAGTAACATGACTTTATGGAACTCTCGTGCATGGCATCTACTATCCAGATCTCCGGTGGACTGTTATATGATACGGGGCAAGTTTAGGTGGCATGCGCAAACTAGGACATCTAGTGCGTGTGGAGTAACGTATGAACGCTTTCTATTATCAGGGACAGTTTGACGACCATTTGCACCCCCACAATATTGCAGCTCCACTCAGAGGGAAATCAGTGTGATTACACGGAGCAGTTTCGTCCTAGAGGAAACAATTACCTACCGGAATTGTTCGACGGACCACATACTCATCTGAAACATCTAGAATGGCCCTTAAATTCGTCTGATCTCAACCAAACTGAACATCTGTTGATTTTTCTGGAGTGGCAGAAGATGATGATGAGCACACCCTACTGGTCGGTCTGGGAATTGCGGATCGCAGTACAAACATATTGTTTCAGACACCAGCACAACTGAGAAAACCTATCTTGGGGTTGATACTATTAAGGGTCGCGCCCGTTTTCCAGGCGAAAGTACGACACACGAAGTAAAGGTGATTGGAGTAATGCTGTGACCACTCAATATGTACTTAGCTTTGTTTCTAACGGTTTTCTTTTGCTAATTTCTTTTTAACAAAGTTTTGGATATGCTTTCTTGTCCTGTAACGCAGGTATTTTCTTTCATATACGGAAACCAATTTTTTTCCCTGTTTTGATTCCGTAATATAGTTTATTTATTCATTTATACCTTTTTTGTTTGCTTCTATTTTAGTAATAGAGACTTCGTTTTTTTATCTGTTTATGCTGTCTAAAGCAGAGTTCTCATTCTTCTTTCTCTGCTGCAACAATGTTTCATTTCTCCTCCTCCTCTTCAACAGCGTGTTTCTGTTTTTACAGTAATTTTGTCTGTTATCCATTTTCTAACCGGGTGTCCTTCTTTTAAATGTTTCTATCTCTGAAAGGGATTTGGTTTCTGCTACTCTGCTTTTGTAACATTATTTATTTCTTTACAACAGCTTCGAATCTTCCTCCTCTTCTTTTTCATGAAATAAAATCTACTATAAATAATACCAAATCTACTATTTACATTATTTATTTCTTTACAACAGCTTTGAATCTTCCTCCTCTTCTTTTTCATGAAATAAAATCTCTTCGGCGCTATTGTCCAACTATTTTCGCCAGCTTTTAAAAGGTCACGTAGTTAACTACCGACCTCAAAGTAATCACATGTAATACATAACTAATATCGCATTTTCTTGCAAGAAATCTTTCGCGCTAAAGACCAGGCCTTTCATTTTTTACGTATACTGCAAAACCATTTTTCTCGGGACAATAACGAATTAAAGATATCTCTGAGTTAAGCGCTACAACAAAACTTCAGGCACTGTAGAAGATCTACTGCTTTCATTTGACATTTAAATATCCACTATTTTTAGATTTACTATCTTCAATGGATATTTGAAGATCAACTATTTTTAGATTTACAATTTTCATTTGATATTTGAAGATCTACTATTTTCAGTTGACATTTGAAGATAGCTTGTTTTCAGATCTACTCGTTTCATTTGACAAAATTACTCGAAGTTTTGAAGATTTACTATTTTCATTTGGCAGTTGAAGATATACTTTTTTCATTTGACAGTTGAAGATCTATGATTTTCATTTGAAATTTGAGGATCTACTGTTTACAAACCTATTATTTTCGACCGACATTTGAAGTTGTACTATTTTCAGATCTATTATTTTCGACCTACATTTGAAGATGTACTATTTTCAGATCTATTGTTTTCATTTGACAATAGAAGATCTACTATTTTTAGATGTACTATTTTCATTTGACATTTTGAGATCGACTATTTTCAGATCTACAATTTCCATTTGACATTTGAGGATCTACTCTTTCCAAATCTACTATTTTCATTTGACATTTGGAGATCGACTATTTTCAGATCTACAATTTCCATTTGACATTTTCAGATCTACTCTTTCCAAATCTACTATTTTCATTTGACATTTGGAGATCGACTATTTTCAGATCTACAATTTCCATTTGACATTTTCAGATCTACTATTTCCAAATCTACTGTTTTCATTTGACAAAACTAGGTAAAGTAAAAATCGTCTATTATAATAACATATAATAAGACTCATTCCATGATAAATGTTCCGAGTAGAGCCTGTAATATTCAAATTTAAACAGATTGCTCCTGCTATTTGAACATTGATATTTTGAACCCCATTCGTATTAAAAATAAAACAGCTGCTGGAAATCATGTCACGTAAGAGACATCCTGTTTCACACCTTTCGAAAAAGAAAAACTACATGCTTCTAATTTTACACTTGTCTCTCCTTCGGTTCAGCCAGATAGGCGATACCTATGCAACCATAAGTTAGGAAAACATGTTTTCCAAAACAGCACTAACTATACACTGAGTGGCCACTTTATTATGACCACCCTCTTAGTACTTCGTTGGGCAACCTTTTGCCTTTAATACTGCGTCGATTCTCCGCGGCATGGACTCCACGAGATCTTGATAGGTGGTTTGTGGAATATGAGACCATGCTTTATGAACAGCACTTCCCAGGAGTGTAAGATTGCAGGGTTGTGGATCCAGCTGTCTGAAGGCTCAATCAACTTCATCCCACAAATTCTCAATGGGGTTGAGATCTAAAGATTGTGGGGACCACCTAAGCAAAGGAAACTCACCGACACGTTCCTGAAACCAATCCTGTACAATACGAGCAGTATGGCAGGACGCATTATCTTGTTGAAAGTAGCCATCGCCACTGGGATAAACCATCCACATGACAGGATGCACTTGGTCCGCAACGATGCTTAGATATGATATGCCAGTCAGACGTTAATCAACACGTATTAAAGGGCCTAAAGCATGCCTGGAAAACATTCCCCAAACCATAACGTTGCCTCCACCAGGTTGAAGGGTTGTAGAAATATATTTGCGGTCTATTATTTCGTGCCATTTCTGCCAAATTATCACTCGGCCATCGGCATGGTGCAACTGAAAACGTGATTCATCGGACCACGTAATTTGTTTCCAATTATCGACTGTCTAATCCTTGTGCTCCTGTGTGAACTGGAGACGTTTTATCTTGTTAACTGCATACAGCAAAGGTGTTCGAACAGGCCTTCGGCTGCCATATCCCATCCGATGCAATGTACGGCGAACAGTGCGTGCAGAGATCATTTGAGGGGATCCTTGATTAAGATGGTCTGTAATTTGCAGCCCTGTTGCCCTTCTGTTGTCTGTTACCAGTCTGGACACTCTCCGTTCCGCCCGAGCAGTCACTAGTCGATGTCGACCACACGTTGCACTTAGAGACCCAGTGTTTTAGCTGGCAGTCCAGTCTTCAAACAATTTAACAACAGCTGCTCTAGAACATTTCACGAATGCGGGGGTTTCGGTGATACTCGCTCCATGGCTCCGAGCTCCTACAGTCATATCACGTTGAAAATCCGTCAAATCACATTTTTTACCCATCTCGTCACTCAAAAATCACAAGCACTAAGCTTTCTTAGTGCTTAGTGTCGCAAGCACTAAGCTTTCCCTTTTTATACTAGCCTCGCCTTATGAATTCGGGTTGGCCGCCTTAGTGGCACAGTGGTCTAAGCGGTGGCTTATGACCATTCGTCCATGATGCGTCCGTTTTCGAATCCCGGTGAGGCATGAATGTTGTGTTTATTTTACGGCACTGGTTCTCTGCCTTCTCTGGAACCAGTGACCCTAAATTAGAGACGGGAGACTGCTTATAGCCCATGAAGTTGCTCATGATGGTTGTTAAACCCGTAATAAAAAAAATCGGGTTGCCATATTTCACATCTGCAAAAATTCTTATCCGATATTTTTCTATCGGATAGCTATAGCTACGGTCAAAAATTGACGGCGGTAATCAGGCGGAAGAGTGGTCTGAGGATCTGGTTTCTGATCATTCGTCCTACATGAGCCGGGGTTCGAATCCCGCCTGAGAAACGGATGCTGTGTTTGCCTGTTGGCGCTGGCTTTTTCATTTACAGGTAACAAGGTAACCACACATCAGCGACAGTGAATGCGTATAGCTGGTACAATTCCTCATGCGAATCGTTTAATCTCGAAACAAAAGAAATTCCAGGACAAGCTTTAGCTATTGCACATGCAAAAGATCTGCTCCCCAGTGCTTGAACCTTACAGTTTTGTTACGACGGCGTTATAACATAAACTTAGTCATTTAAGAAAAAAATGTGAAACGTTGGCTGACTTCATCCATTAGCAATATAATTCACATAATACAGTGGAACGTCGGTTATACGTTTCTCTGTTATACATTTTTCACTTTTATACGAAATTCTGCGTTAGTCTTGATATTTTACTGTACTTTTTATCGCTTCTTTATTTCAGTTATACGTAATTCCATTATATGCTTTTTGTGATTACACGTTAAAATTTGAATTTTCGATTATCAAAGATACAGTTTTTGATTCCTTTTATAACTAACCTGTTATTTTTCAACTTTGAAAGAATTGAGACAGTGTTGTTGTTTTCCTTCTTTGTGCAGCCAAAGTTGAACCTTGATCTCATCAGGGAAAAGTGTGTTGGGGGGCGTATTTAGATTTAGGGACAAAGGACCGTGTCCCACGAGTTGTTCATTTTGAAAGAAAATGTGACTAACATAAAAAAAAAGTGCTTTTATGCAATAAAAATGCATAAACTTACATGAAAAAATGATTCTTTTCACTTTATAAAATCATGCTTTACTTTTTTCTTATATTTTTCATTAACTTTTATTTTTTCCCTGTAGATTTAAAAAACTTCCATTTTCTGTCGGAAAAAAATTCTTTATACGCCCGTCGTATGCTTTTTTCTACTGGCTTTGATGAACAATTGGTTTCTCATTTCATGACTCACAGGCATATGCACGGTTTAAAAATTGAAAAATCCCTAAGGCGTAAATTTGTGGCACCACTCCTTCGTGGCGTAGAATGATATAATTCTAAATATATTAAGTGTACAAATAAGTTTTAAAGCGTTTTTTGAGTGACGTATATCGTTAATTTACATATCCGACATTCCCCGGTGTTGTTGACATGTGACCGTAATTGGTTCAGAGTAGAAAATGTGATACAGAAGTTTGTCCAACAGTCAAACGCACTTGCACATCGGTAGATGAAAGATGGCAAACGATACTGCATTTATTCGACTGTGCATTCGTTACGAATTTCATCAAGGAAAAATTGCTGGAAAAGCATGTGCATCGATCTGTTCTGTTCTGGGGAGACTATTGTATCGAAAAGCATGTGTGAGTTTTGGTTTAGACAGTTTAAAGCAAGTGATTGTGATGTTTGCGATCAAGAATGTGGCGGCGCCCCGCAGAATGTTGTACATAAGAAACTGCAAGCATTGCCGGATGTAGATTCGTCTCAAACGCAAAAAGAACTAGCTGAACAACTGGGGGTAACTTAACAAACCATTTCCAATCTTTTAGGCTCAATGGGAAAGTTTCAGAAGAAAGGAAGATGGGTGCTACATGTTTTGAGCCATAGGACTAAGGATGAGCGTGTCATGAAGTGTTTGAATCTGTTGAATAAACAACACACAAAGTCTTTCCTGTAATAAACAACACAGAAGGAAAAACATCGTTACGGGTGATGTAAAGTGGATATAGTACGACAATTCCAAACGCAAAAAAACACTAAATAGACCCCGGTGAAGCAGCACTTCGACATCGAAACGCAATACTCACTCCAAGAAAGTTCTGCCGTGCATCTAGTGGGATATGAAAGGTTTGCTCTATTATGAACTATTGGAACAGGGTCAAACTGTTACTGCTGATCGCTACAAGCAACAATTGCTTCGATTGAACCAGGAAATATGTCGGAAAACGTAAGGATTGCGTCCCGTGAAATTACTGCATGACAACGCTAGGCCGCATGTCGCAAAATCGGTCGAGAAAACGTTATTGACGCTTGGCTGGGAAGGTTTGGAGCACCCGGCGTATAGTTTCGACATAGCTTCTTCAGACTTTCATTTGTTTCAATTGATGCAACATTGTTTGCTGTATGGTTCCAGACATGTGACGAAATGCAAAAATGTGTTGACGACTTCATCGAGTCACACGACGAAGTATTCTTCATGGGTGGAATCCGTCAATTGCCCGACCGATGGCGAAAGGTGATAGATAATGACGGCGCATATTTTGATTCGTAAAGGCATTGTTGTTTTCTCTCAAATTACATGTTGCGTTATCTTAAAACGCTTTAAAGCTTATTTGTACACCGGATATCATCAATATTCAACATTCTGGTATTAAAGGCATGTACTCAGGATCCGCAGAAAACAGCAACTACTGTTAATTCATCAGTTCCCTACTGAAGCACTGGTCGCAGATTCTTAGTTGTGACGATTTCATTTAATCTAGAGTCAGAATTACTATAGACAGATGGAATCGTCAGAAGAGAAGTTCGATTTTCATAGGTTTTATGATCTTTGTAATGCGATAAAATATATTATAATTTGTTACGGTTTTTTTTCTTTCGCCGCCATTTCCACTTTAAGGAAATCTTTAATTAAGGAACATCTTATATTCGTTTAAAACATACAGTAATTTTTACGACAGTAGATATACAGTGTGAACCAAAAGCCATGGTACACCTGGCAAGGCAATACACGTACAGCAACTACAAGCGTACCTGCTACAATAAATGCCGGAAATGGGCCGCTCCCCGCGTCTGAACATGTTTTCAAAGAAAACATGTTCAGACGCGGGGAGCGGCCGAACATGTTTTCAGAGCTGCATCCCCGCGTCTGGAGCGGCCGAACATGTTGCATCCCCGCGGGGAGCGGCCGAACATGTTTTCAGAGCTGCATCCCCGCGTCTGAACATGTTTTCAAAGTCACGTGACAGGTCCAACGCAGAAATGTTGTTGATTACTGTGGTGATGGGTTCCTTTATTTCCGGCAGAGAACGGGAACTGTTCTTGTAAACAGAGCTTTTCAGTAAACCCTACAGATAATAATCTGGAGGCGTGAGATCAGGCGAACGTGGCGTGGCGCCCATATGTCTTTGGGGTTGATCCTCCTTCCGAACACATCAGTCAACAACGCCACGGAAGCATAAGCTGTATGGGAAGTAGTTTGACTCAGCACTGTAGGTTTAGCTGTATGGGACGTAGCGGAATCCTGCTGGAAGTAGCCATTAGCAATTTCCTCCTCGGTTAAGTGCCCGATGAATGGGTGCAGGATATTTTCACAATACCTTGCCACGTTCATGATGTCCTCGAAGAATATGGGCCCAATTATGCATCTTCAAGATATCGCACACCACACCCAAATCTTCTAATCATGTAATGGAGTTTTGTGTATCTGATGCGTATTATTAGAAGACCACATGAGATTGCTTTGACTGTTCACATATCCCGATAAGTAGAACAGCTCCTTATCGGAGAAAAGCGTGAGGTCCAGAATATCCTCGCCGTTGTCATTAATGAAGCCCGTGAACCATCTGTAATATTCCCCACGCTTATCGTAGTCTGTGTGTTTCAGTTCGCCCTCTATTCTGATTTTGTACTGGTAGAGCTGCTGTCGCGTCTTCAGTGCCCTACGAGAGCTGCTGTGCAACACACCTGCTTTATGTGCCAATTTTTGAACCGAGTTCTTTGGACTTTTAGTGATGCAAACCGAAATACCCTCCAAGTTTTCCTCACTTAACACTTTGGCCTATCGCTTCTCGGAGCATTTCTCACTGATCCGATTTTACAAAACTCTTCAATAACCGCCTCAGTACATTGCGATAGAGTGCTTAAGTATCCTAAAATTGTTCTCTGTACTTATGTTCCTCCAAGTTTTCCTCGGCTAACACTCACGGCCTACCGCTTCTCAGAGCATTTCTCACTGATCCGATTTTACAAAACTTTTCAATCAACCGACTCACTGCATTGCCATAGGGTGCTTAAGTATCGGAAAATTGTTCTCTGTACTAACGTTCCTCCAAGTTTTCCTCAGCTAACACTCACAGCCTACCGCTTCTCGGAGCATTTCTCACTGATCTGATTTTACAAAACTTTTGAATCAACCGCCTCACTGCATTGCAATAGGTTGCTTAAGTAACGGGAAATTGCTCTCTGTACTTACGTTCCTCCAAGTTTTCCTCAGCTAACACTCGCGGCCTACCGCATCTCGGATCAATTCTCACTGATCCGATTTTACAAAACTTTTCAATCAACCGACTCACTGCATTGCCATAGGGTGCTTAAGTATCGGAAAATTGTTCTCTGTACTTGCGTTCCTCCAAGTTTTCCTCAGCTAACACTCACGGCCTACCGCTTCTCGGAGCATTTCTCACTGATCCGATTTAACAAAACTTTTGAATCAACCGCCTCACTGCATTGCAATAGGTTGCTTAAGTAACGGGAAATTGCTCTCTGTACTTACGTTCCTGCAAGTTTTCCTCAGCTAACACTCGCGGTCTACCGCATCTCGGATCAATTCTCACTGATCCGATTTAACAAAACTTTTCAATCAACCGACTCACTGCATTGCCATAGGGTGCTTAAGTATCGGAAAATTGTTCTCTGTACTTACGTTCCTCCAAGTTTTCCTCAGCTAACACTCACGGCCTACCGCTTCTCGGAGCATTTCTCACTGATCCGATTTAACAAAACTTTTGAATGAACCGCCTCACTGCACTGCAATAGGTTGCTTAAGTAACGGGAAATTGCTCTCTGTACTTACGTTCCTGCAAGTTTTCCTCAGCTAACACTCGCGGCCTACCGCATCTCGGATCAATTCTCACTGATCCGATTTTACAAAACTTTTCAATCAACCGACTCACTGCATTGCCATAGGGTGCTTAAGTATCGGGAAATTGTTCTCTGTACTTACGTTCCTGCAAGTTTTCATCAGATAACACTCACGGCCTACCGTTTCTCGGAGCATTTCTCACTGATCCGATTTTACAAAACTTTTGAATCAACCGCCTCACTGCATTGCAATAGGTTGCTTAAATAACGGGAAATTGCTCTCTGTACTTACGTTCCTCCAAGTTTTCCTCAGCTAACACTCGCGGCCTACCGCATCTCGGAGCATTTCTCACTGATCCGATTTAACAAAACTTTTGAATCAACCGCCTCACTGCATTGCAATAGGTTGCTTAAGTAACGGGAAATTGCTCTCTGTACTTACGTTCCAGCAAGTTTTCCTCAGCTAACACTCGCGGCCTACCGCATCTCGGATTAATTCTCAGTGATCCGATTTTACAAAACTTTTCAATCAACCGACTCACTGCATTGCCATAGGGTGCTTAAGTATCGGGAAATTGCTCTCTGTACTTACGTTCGTCCAAGTTTTCATCAGATAACACTCACGGCCTACCGTTTCTCGGAGCATTTCTCACTGATCCGATTTTACAAAACTTTTGAATCAACCGCCTCACTGCATTGCAATAGGTTGCTTAAGTAACGGGAAATTGCTCTCTGTACTTACGTTCCTCCAAGTTTTCCTCAGCTAACACTCGCGGCCTACCGCGTCTCGAAGCATTTCTCACTGATCCGATTTTACAAAACTTTTCAATCAACCGCCTCACTGAATTGCGATAGGGTGCTTCAGTATCGGGAAATTGCTCTCTGTACTTACGTTCCTCCAAGTTTTCCTCAGCTAACACTCGCAGGCTACCGCTTCTCGCAGCATTTCTCACTGATCCGATTTTACGAAACTTTTTAATCAACAGCCTCACTGAGTTGCGATAGGGTGCTTCAGTATCGGGAAATTGCTCTCTGTACTTACGTTCCTCCAAGTTTTCCTCAGCTAACACTCGCAGCCTACCGCTTCTCGCAGCATTTCTCACTGATCCGATTTTACGAAACTTTTCATTCAACCGCCTCACTGCATTGCGATAGGGTGCTTCAGTATCGGGAAATTGTTCTCTGTACTTACGTTCCACCACGTCCGTATATTCACCTCCACTACGGAACACATGATCAATCAGAAACACTACACCCGTAAGCAAAAACACCATGATCAACCGACAACTGTGACTCCTTACTATTGACTGATACAGTCACTACTAGACGTCGGAAATAGCGGCTGTGTCGTTCAACGGTAGAATATGCGTAACACCGCCCCGAGCACACGAACATTCACAATATTGCATGTAAGTGCTCGGTAACTACACTTTATAGGATTCTTATTATTATTTCTTAACACAGTGTATCAGGTGTACAGGGACGTTTGGCTTACACTGTGTAACATTTTGAAATTTCGTTTATAAGTTTTTTCAGGCCACCCATTAAAAAAACGTATAGCTGAGGTTTCACTATATCTTATTTTAAAAATTCATCATTTGTGAGCTATGGATGTTAAGGTACATTTGCTTTTAGTGCTATATCTGCGCTTCTGAATACACACATTTAAAAAACAAAAACTACTTTCAGTTCTATTTCTGAAGATAGGAATACGAATTCAACTTTTCCTACGAAATTCATTTCTGTAGGAAGCGAGAATTTAAATTTGTCATATGAAAATACACTATTTCAAACTTGTGGCACCTTGTCTGGCAAAATTAGGTGTTTACGTTGTTATGTCCGCCTGTTTGTCGTCAAAATATATCTGTACTTTTTAATCCGATGTAAAGTATTGGTTTATCCTGAATTACGGAAGATGTTATGCTTGCCTCTTGTCGATTTTTCTCGAAGCTAAACTTTGTCGATTTTCTGATAGACGAAGTAAATATAGATTTCACTTTTCCCAATATTTGCAGTTCGGAAAGTCCAATTTCGTAAAATATCCTTGCCACCCATTTTAAATTTCAATAGCTTCTGCCTAAATGCAGAAGCTATTGAAATTTTGAAATGTATTTTTCACCATATACAGTGGTGGCAAAAATTGTGGACACCTTTTGAAATTTCCATGTTTTGCAAATTTGCAGGCTTATAGGAAATGTTACTTTGCACCAAATGTAAACGTTTATATGCCAGTTAAAAGCAAAGTTAATGCTGAATGCAATACAAACAACAGAATGCAAATACACAGTGCTTCAAAGAATTTTTAAGACTGGGTCTGTAAAATGGAATAGAAACAAGAGATTATAATTTTTTTTGGTTTGTTATGCAAAACAAGTCCCTCCGACTTCAATACACTTGTTACGATAATTTAATAATGATTCGAATGCCTGTTCCAGTTCACTTTGAGGAATTGCCTCCAAAGCACGCGTTGAAGCTGTTTTTATGGCCGACATATCATCAAAATAACACCCTTTTAAAGTCATTTTAAGTTTTGGTTAAAAAAAAATCGCAGGGTGCTAAATCAGTCGAATACGGTGGACGATTCAACACACAGACGTTTTTTCTTTTGCCAAAAATCTACGAACAAGAAGTAAGGTGTGACTGGGTGCATTATTGTGCATCAAACACCAACTGTTTTCATCTCGATATTCTGGACGAATGCGACGAATTCTGCCCATCAAACGCCTCAAAACATTTAAATAAAACTCATCAGCAAATGTTTGTCCACTTGGAACCAATTCTTTGTGGATAATACATTTACTATCGAAGAATGTAATGAGCATTGTTTTGATTTTCGATGGAACCTTTCTGGTTCTTTTTTTGGCTTGTGACGAGTTTTTTGACTTCCAGTCCGCACTTTGCCGCTTTGTTTTAGGATCATATTGAAAACACCATGTTTCATCACTAGTAGCAATCAATTTTAAGAAGTTTGGATCATTTTCAGCGGCTGAAATGATGTCGCTGCAATGTGCACTTCTCCTTGATTTTTGTTCATTGGTTAACGTGTGTGGAACAAATTTAGCACAGACTTTTGTTTTGCCCAAATCTTCATGCAGGATTGTTCGAATCGTTTCTTTGTTGATGTTTAAAGACTCTTCCATCATTCTTAGTAACGCACATCGACTGTTTTCCACGAAATCACGCACTTTTTGAATAATCTCAGGTGTCCTAGATGAACTTGGTCTTCCGTTATGCTTATCATCTTCTAGCGTCTCTCTTCTGTCCAAAAAACGTTGCCACAGGAAAACATTTGATCTACTTAAACAAAACTCACCGTAAACTTGTTTCATCATTTGATACGTTTTCGAGGCACTTTTACCAAGTTTTGATTTAAATTTAATAAAAGCCCCTTGTTCCATCTGAATAATTCAACATGAAAAAAAATTTTGCTTCTCTAATGAACGCCCGTTTCGTTTGAGTTACTTTAACAACTGCGCAGTACTTTTGGCAGAAAGCAAGCAGATGGTCACGGTTTATAACGCATTCGCGATTACGCGCCACCGTAGGCTGAAATCTAGCGCCAGTCCTAAAAATTCTTTGACGCACTATGTATATGCAGTACACAAAACGTTATGCTTACTTTAATCAAAAAAAAAATTGATTCAGTTAAGAAGCTAATAGTAAGTGTAAACCGCACTGGCCTATCACAGTCCTTTTGCTGTTTGTTTTGTAGAAGAAAGGTTGTCAGCGGTGTATTTGTAGATTTTAATATTTTTAGTATTTCGTTAAATTTAACTTGCAAATAATACGTACAGCAATGACACCAAAGAAAAGAGTTGATTGGTCACCCACGAAAAGGACCGGGATTGTTTTATTACGGTAATCCGGTCATTCGTATGCTGAAATTGCTAAGCAAGTAGGTGGGTCAGTGACAACATCTGGTGTATGAAAGTGCTGTTTACGTCATCAGGAAACAAAGTCGCAACAAATAAACGAGGAAACGGCAGAAAAACGTGCATAAAAGCTGTTGATGACAGAAGAATAAAATAATGATTGTCTCTGAAAGGCAGACAAAATTTCATCTGAGGCTATCAGAGCTGAACTGTGTTCAACAGGTATTTCTGTCAGTTCAAGAACGATAAGAAGCAGATTGTCAGATATGGGACTATGAGGTAGGATTCCGAGAAAAAAAATCATATCCGAATCTACACGAGCGCAAGAAACGACTACAGTGGGCAAAAAAAAACGCATGAGATGGACAGACGATCAGTGGAAGCAGGTTATTTGGAGTGACGAAAGCAAGATATCCTTATTTGGTATTGATGGGCGAAAATACGTGAGACGTAGAGTAGGAGTAGATCTACATTCTGACTACATGGAGGCCAATGTAAAGCACCCAACAAGCGTTGTGATCTGGGCATGTATGGCAGCAAATGGTGTTGGCTGCCTTCATGTAATCGACGGCAAGCTGAACGCAAGAAAATTTATCGACACCATCCTAGGACCAAAACTCCTACCTTCCATCAGGGATCTGTTTCCCAAAAATGCACCATTTCTTTTCCACCTAGATTGAGCTACCAGCCACACAGCAAAAATATGCGATCAGTGGTTCACAACAAAGTCCATCCCATTGTTGACCTGTCCAGGAAACAGCGCTGACTTGAACCCGTTAGAAATTCGGGGCACAACAGTCTTGTACGAATGAGGCGTCTATCAAATAAAATACAATTACTTAAGGCTGTAATTGCTTCCTGGTACCACGTAATAACAACGAAGGCAGAGCTTCAAACACTTGTTGGATCATTGAGACGTCGCTGTGATGGGGTGTTAAAGAATAAAGGCTACCCTACTAAATACTGACAGTACATTGAAATCGTAAGTGCATTACACAATATTCACCACAATCGCAGTATTCCTCGCATAACGTTTTTTGTACTGCATATATTTGCATTCCCTTTTTTGTATTAAATTCAGCATTAAATTTATTTTTTTTTATATTGACATATAAGCATTTGCATTTGGTGCAAAAAGACATTTTCCATAAACCTGCAAAGTTGCAAAACATGAAAATTTCAAAAAGTGTCCACAATTTTTTCCACCACAGTAATTGCTTATAAAAATCCTATTGAAAGAATCGAAACCTGTACACCACTGGCTCAGATTTGGGTATACTTTCTTTTTGAGAAAGTGAATAATTTTCCCGGTAGAGAACGTAAATGTATAATGTATTTTTTGCGATATCTGCAATTGTAACAGTCCAATTTCAAAAATTATTTTTGCCACCGATAACGTTTATTATGAAAAATGTTTTGCTTATATTTTCCAATTTTTAGTAAATAACGGTTTCTTCATTGGATGGTGAAAGTACATATTGCAATTTCACCATATATCCAGCTCTGTTTACGAGTATAACTACCCGATCTTGAAAAACGCTTTTTCTCAGATAACGGTCACTACGCAAAAACTTTACACTTATTTCTTACTTAAAATAAAATAAAATTTTATCTCCAGAGGTTGTAAACTTGTATGCCAATTTCACGATTTATTCTGCTTTTAAGTGTTAGATTTGAAATCTTTCTTTTGGGTAAGATATTATTCATCTTGAAAAACGTTAGACGTATGTTAATAAAGTTTTTATTGTGCACAATTATGACACTACGTAGCCTAAATATGCTCACTTGTTGGCATCTGTTTCTCTGCCTCTAAAAGTCTATTTAAAAAAAAAAGGTTTTATGTACTGTGTTTCATTCGCTTAGATAAGGACGGGTCTAATAACAATAGGAATGACAAAATGATGTTCTTCAAATACAGTTTTCCGGAGATTATGTGTGTATGTACAAACAGCTTTAATGCAATCTCTGTTTCTAAAAGTCCATATGAAAAATTCCTTATTCATCTGGTAGCATCCACTATGAATGTTTTTCATGTGTGTGTTTTTTTGTTTTTTTTAGTAATGCGTGATTGTGCCGTTAAGACGATGTAAATTTATGTCTATTAGAAAAAGTATTTCATGTTGGAAAAATCCTTTCTGTTGGGAAAAAACCCTTCACTATAACGAACACTTTGCGCCCAATTTCTTCCTCCATGAGATTTTATTAGGATCATCCTCGCATATCTGTGCTTCTAATTTTTCGATTTAAAAATTCCTTTTGCTTTGGATATTTTCCAGTGTGAGGAAGATTTCAGCTACAGATTTAGATTTTTAGGAGCATGTTTTTGCCGCCCTAATGAGCACATATTGGTACTTCTCCAAACAAGGGTTTTACCGATACTATTGATATCTGGTTTCATTCGTGGTGAAGAACAATTGTGAATTTTAGCCCTTTAAATTGATGGAATGAATTAAGTCGGAGTTACAAAAATGGACTGCATTCGTACCGAATACGGATTAAACGAGCGAACCCACCCATTAGAAAACGTAGCTACCCCCTCTCCCCCCCCCCTTAGATTTTATTCGAAGTGATTTATAGAGATTATTGACACTAATCATCCAGCCCCCAAATGGCCACTTTGGATAACAAAGCTAAAAAGTTCATGCTGAAGTACTTCGAGTTCCAATAATGAACACTATGCTTACATTATTAGAACTGCCGTACATTCAAAACAACAAGTTAGTAAAATCATGCAAAGCATTGATTATGATACGCTTTTCAACGTACCAGAAATCATTACTCAAGTTATGAGGATAATGGTTGTGGAATAAATCTCAGTCCTGTGCCCTGACCTTTGATCCCATTTCGATGATATTAAATAGAAATGGTTCAGTATACCTCCGAAATAACATGATAAAGTTTCGTCGCAATGGAAGCATTTTTACGTAAGTTATGATGCATAAGGGCTATGGAATAGATTCCGCTCCTGTGTCCTAACCTTCGACCCGATTTCGCCCTTTTTACCAGGATTCGTCCCCAGGCAGACCCCTACGACATACTAACATTTTATCCAAATCGAAGAATGTTTACGTAAGTTATGACGCAAAATGGCGATGTAAGTAATTCCGCTCCTATTCATTCCATTTGTCCCATTTTCAATAGGGTTCGTCCCCAGGTGGTCCCCAACCACATACGAAAATTTCATCGAAATCGAACCATTTTTACGTACGTTATGACGCATAAAGGCAATGGACCACTTCCCCCAATTTCAATAGAGTTTTTTTTTACCCCACTTGCCCCATTTTCAATAGAGTTCATTCCCAGGTGGTTCCCTTCAATATACTACAATTTCATCGAACCGTATTTACGCAAGTTATGACTCAACAGAGCAATGGAATGGATCCCGCTCCTATGCCGTGACTTTTGACCCCATTTCGTCCATTTTCAATAGGGTTCGTCCCCAGGTGGTCTCCTACCAACACTAAAATTTCATCGAAATCGAATCATTTTTACGCGAGTTATCGTGCCGACAGACGGAGAGACGGACGGAAAAAGCTGGAGCATATACGCTTCTTCAACCTACAGTTGGAAAGCGTAAAAAAAGATCGATGCTTTGCCACGGTACATATGTATTCATAATCAGGTGCATTTCACCAGCCCCCCCACCACGGAATTTTTTAATTTTTCAGACACCATTCGTTTTTTTTTTTTTTTGATTGGAGGTTTAACGACCACCGTGAGCAACTCAACGGGCTATAAGCAGTCGCCCGTCCCTAATTTAGGGTCACTGGTTCCAGGGAAGGGAGAGAGCCAGTGCCGTAAGACAAACACAACATCCATGCCTCACCGGGATTCGAACCCGGACCCCAGACGGACGAATGATCAGAGGCCAGCGCCTTAGACCACTGCGCCACCGGGGCGGCCCATTCGTTTGTACCACGTATGAACCGGAATGAACTCGGTTTTTTCGTTTGAACCGCAAAAGTTTTGGAGATATTTAAAAAACAAAGTGGGGGGCTGGTGAAACGATAGCCCCCACCATGGAATTTTTAAATTTTTTTTGCACCATTCGTTTGTACCACGTATGAACCGGAATGAACTCAATTTTTTTCGTTTGAACCGCAATAGTTTTTGAGTTATTTAAAAACAAAGTGGGGGGCTGGTGAAATGGTACCCCCAAAAAATAGATATTTCAAATTTCAGCATAGCCATTCGTTAATAAATCGTATGAACCGGAATGAACTCCATTTTCATCGTTTGAACCACAATAGTTTTTGAGATATTTAACAAATAATATTGAGAATTTGCATATAATTATAGGAGGCCGACCATTTCACCAGCCCCCCACCATGGAAATTCAAAATTTCGAAATAGCCATTCGTTAGTAAATCGTATGAACCGGAATGAACTCCATTTCTATCGTTTGAACCGCAATAGTTTTTGAGATATTTAACAAATAATATTCAGAATTTGCATATATACAGAAAGACCGACCACTTCACCAGCCCCCCACCATGGAAATTCAAAATTTCAAAATAGGCATTCGTTAGCAAATCGTGTGAACTGAAAAGAACTCCATTTTCATCGTTTGAACCGCAATAGTTTTTGAGATATTTAAAAAATAATGTTACAGGCCTATCATTCCCCCCCTCATCATGGAAATTCAAAATTCCGAAATAGCCATTCGTTAGTAAATCGTATGAACAGGAATGAACTCCATTTTTATCGTTTGAACCGCAATAGTTTCTGAAATATTTAATAAATAATAGAATTTACATTAACGCACAGAGACCGACCATTTCACCAGCCCCCACCCCCATGGAAATTCAAAATTTCAAAATAGCCATTCGTTAGCAAATCGTATGAACCGAAAAGAACTCCATTTTCATTGTTTGAATCGCAATAGTTTTTGAGATATTTAAAAAATAATGTTACAGGCCTATCATTTCACCCCCCTCATCATGGAAATTCAAAATTCCGAAATAGCCATTCGTTAGTAAATCGTATGAACAGGAATGAACTCCATTTTTATCGTTTGAACCGCAATAGTTTTTGAGATATTTAAAAAATAATATTGCGAATTTGCATATATACAGAGAGACCGACCATTTCACCAGCCCCCCACCATGGAAATTCAAAATTTCAAAATAGCCATTCGTTAGCAAATCGTATGAACCGAAAAGAACTCCATTTTCATCGTTTGAACCGCAATAATTTTTGAGATATTTAAAAAAGAATGTTACAGGCCATTTCATCCCCCTCCCCCCTCATCATGGAAATTTAAAATTCCGAAATAGCCATTCGTTAGTAAATCGTATGAACTGAAAAGAACTCCATTTTCATGGTTTGAACCGCAATAGTTTTTGAGATATTTAACAAATAATATTGCGAATTTGCATATATACAGAGAGACCGACCATTTCACCAGCCCCCACCATGGAAATTCAAAATTTCAAAATAGCCATTCGTTAGCAAATCGTATGAACCGAAAAGAACTCCATTTTCATCGTTTGAACCGCAATAGCTTTTGAGATATTTAACAAATAATGTTACAGGCCTACCATTTCACACCCCCCCCCCCTCATCATGGAAATTCAAAATTCCGAAATAGCCATTTGTTAGTAAATCGTATGAACAGGAATGAACTCAATTTTTATCGTTTGAACCGCAACAGTTTTTTTTATTGGAGATTTAACGACCACCGTGAGCAACTCAATAGGCTATAAGCAGTCGCCCGTCCCTAATTCAGGGTCACTGGTTCCAGGGAAGGGAGAGAGCCAGTGCCGTTAAACAAACACAACATTCATGCCTCACCGGGATTCGAACCCGGACCCTGTTCGAACGAATGATCAGAGTCCGTCGCTTAGACCACTGCGTCACCGGAGCGGCCAACAGTTTTTGATAGATTTAAAAAAAAAAAAAGTTTGAGAAAATTGGGGGACGACCATTGCACACACCCCCATGGAAAAATTCAAAATTTCAAAATAGCCATTCATTAGCAAATCGTATGAACCGAAAAGAACTCCATTTTCATCGTTTGAACCGCAATAGTTTTTGAGATATTTAAATAAGAATGTCACAGGCCTACACCATTAACCCCCCTTCATCATGGAAAATCAAAATTCCGAAATAGCCATTCGTTAGTAAATCGTATGAACAGGAATGAACTATATTTTTATCGTTTGAACCGCAATAGTTTTTGAAATATTTAAAAAATAATATTGAGAATTTGCATATATACAGAAAGACCGACCATTTCACCAGCCCCCCCCCCCCCCATGGAAATCCAAAATTTCAAAATAGGCATTCGTTAGCAAATCCTATGAACTGAAAAGAACTCCATTTTCATCGTTTGAACCGCAATAGTTTTTGAGATATTTTAAAAAGAATGTTAAAGGCCTACCATTTCACCCCCCTCATCATGGAAATTCAGAATTCCGACATAGCCATTCGTTAGTAAGTCGTATGAACAGGAATGAACTCCATTTTTATCGTTTGAACCGCAATAGTTTTTGAAATATTTAAAAAATAATATTGAGAATTTGCATATATACAGAGAGACCGAATATTTTACCAGCCCCCCCCCTCATCATGGAAATTCAGAATTCCGACATAGCCATTCGTTAGTAACTCGTATGAACAGGAATGAACTCCATTTTTATCGTTAGAACCGGAATAGTTTTTGAAATATTTAAAAAATAATATTGAGAATTTGCATATATACAGAGAGACCGACCATTTTACCAGCCCCCCCCCCCATGGAAATTCAAAATTTCAAAATAGCCATTCGTTAGCAAATTGTATGAACCGAGGGGAAATCCATTTTCATCGTTTGAACTGCAACAGTTTTTGAGAAAAAAATAACAATATTGAGAACTTATGTATATATATATTCCAGACCGACCATCACCCCCCCTCTCACCATGTAAATTCATTAAAAATTTCAAGATAGTCATTCGTTAGTAAATGGTGTGAACCGGAATAAACGCCACTTTCATAGTTTGAATAGCAATAGTTTTGGAGATGTTTAAAAAAGAATGTTAGTAGCCCACGATTTCACCTGCCTCTTCCCCCGCCCACCCCAACCTGGACATTTTCCATTACAGGATAGCTATTCGTTAGCATGGTGTGAATCAGAAAGACCTCCATCTTCATCGTTCGAATCTTGATAGTTTTTGAGATATTTGTAATAAGGGTAATGGAGAATAATGAAGAAGTAATTTGTTTTGCACAAAGTCTTTCATTCGTGCCTGACATTAGCTGAAAGAACTCCCCGTTTCTAGCTTTGAACCCCAGCAGTTGAAAAGACATTCCAAAAACAACGTGACGTTGCTTTAGTAGGTATCGAGGACTAGTACACAGGAGAACGGAAAATAAAATGGCATGATAAAACAATAAGAATAACGGTACTGGACGAGCAGCATAAAGCAGTCTGTAAAAGCCAATCAGGACATACAAAGATAAACGAAGCTGAACGAGCAGCACAAGGCAATCTGTGATAGGCGAAGCACACTGGAACAGTCACTGAGCAGAAGGAACGACGGACATGGAGATGGAGAACACATCGAACTGGAGACTGCTTTTCATGCTCCGGGGCGCAGCATGAAAAGCAGAAAACGAGGTGCAACAGATAACACTTGCAAAGATGGCATGGTGTAGGTAACAGTATGGGACAATCAATTAGCATGAGGCAAAGCAATAACGGTAAGTGCCTGACGAGATGAGTCACACTGGATGAGCAAGTAACGTAGCACAACAGTAGAAGGTATGCCGAGGCACATGGCATGACATAAGACAAATACTCGACGAGACAGGAAAAACACCTGAAAAAACTAACTGGGTGCGAACAGCAACATAGGGCAATCCAGGACAGTGACGAAAGGTATAAGAGAAGAATCGCGCATAACAATGCACACAGGAAGAAGCTCTGTGAACAAAACGATGTGACAGGTTCACGGAAGTAGGCACCGGGCGGATGTTTGAAAGAACCGAGATGTGGAGAAAACATGGCGGTACATAGGATACAACGGAAAGAAAAAGGTTGGGTACAACGCATACCAGAAACATGCAAAGGAGTAAGACGGAACAGCAGCAAGGCAAAGACGGCAGGAAGCGAAACATCATGCAAGTGCAGACAGAAACTAATCGGTCAGAACCAGATCAATGAGGCGATTTTGAGTATCACCAAGGTAGCAATTAAGAAAACTTTAATAACGAAATATCTCAGGGGTAAGATCTCGTGAGGTCAACGAAAACTTGGAGGAAGCAGCGAATATCCTCGATCATATTCGAGTAATCAGCTGGATCATGGGAGTCAAGAAGGGGATCCAAACCAGCGTCACAAGAAGAGGCAAAGAGCAAGGGTTGGCAGCATCTGGGAAGAGAATCTTCGAATACCCAGGGACAGCTTGGAGGCGAGCGACAATTGCAGTGGAAAAGGAGGGAGTACCAATAAGGTCGGCGTAAGCAGCAACAGTAGAATTAGGAGCGGAACCTGAAGAACGATGAAGAGAAGGCTGAGCGACCGCGGTTCGCTTAGTACGAGTCTCTCGATTAGAGCGACGACGGCACTTCTTATTAGAAGCAATACCAACAGGGACGTGGTGAAGAAGGAGTAACCGACAGCAAGTGAGAAGTCTGACAAGGAAGATCTGGATCATGTGCGCATAACGCAAGCAAAGAGGCAACTGATGGGGCAACAGGAGCTGGTGAAGGTAAGGCTTCACACAAATCCAGAAGAGTAGCTGTGCTGGAAAGCGGGGACCGATCACGGGACCAGAAATCGAAAGGAAGGCAACAATACTAGAGGCATCAGAAGAGCTCGGAGAAGGTGAAACGGGCGGAGAGCCCACCGGAGTACTGGAACGGCTGAAGAAAGGATGAGCGTCTGAGGGTGGCGAAGCTGACGTACACAGCGAAGATGATGGAGCAGAGAATCCCGGGGTTGGGATTGACGAGGTGACGTGCGAAAACAAAGAAGGCAGCACCTGAACAGGCGGAGAAAGGTTGGCAACGGGATGTGACAAAGCACAGACAACAGACGACGAAGAAGAAAGCAAGACAGACGAAGGCACCGAAGCAGGAGCAGTAGATCCAGATGTATCCACAAGAGGCAACGCTAGTGGAGAAGGAAAAAGACCTGCAGAGGAAGGCAACGACAATCGAGATGGAGACTAAGAAGGTGGAAGCGAAACAAGCGCAGGCGTGGTGACCGGAAGTGAAGAAGGGGTTCTGTGATGGGCACTTGAGCAGCCGTTGAGGAAGAACAAGAAGAGGTGAGCGGACACTGCAAGCGATGATGACCAGGCGTTTTACATGAGAAGCAATGATACGCAGTGAACACGTTTATAACGACGTTGTGATGAACACAAAGCACCTGGAAAACAGTGGGGCAGGAAGTAATGGAGTCCATATCAGGGAAGAGAACTAAGGCTTGGCGTCGGAAGCCTAAATAAGGACGATCACCTTGATCGGCGGGGAGCGTGCGAATAACACAAACAATGCGCCCACACCGAGAAAGAAATGCATGTAAAACCGTCGTCGGGGCTGACGTTCGCAAACGGAGGACTTTGCTATGACATTTGTTACAGTTCAAACTGTGGTAACGAAGATACTGCAATATCGGAAAGTATGTTTACAATTAATCCCGCGGATGCTGACTGACCACCATAAGGAAGAACGTATGGGTTGGGTTTGAACCACTTGCTGCGTTACAAAGCAGAGGGTGATGCATTTATATCGCGCATAGTGGCAGGTGACGAATCGCGGTGCCACGGCTTTGAGCCATCCAGCAAACCAGCGAGCATGCAATGGAAACATCCCGGATCACCAAAACACATAAAATTCAAGTCACAGGACTCCGTCGGGGAGGTTATGCTGAAAGGCTTTTGTTGGTGGACTTTAAAGAGCCTCACGTGAACAGCAATGCCAACCACTACATCGACACAGTGGACAAGCTGCATAAAGCAATCAAGAATGGGTGACCTGGCATGCTTTCGCGTGGTGTGATTCTGTTGCACACATTATGCAGGATGCGTTAGCACGGAAAGGGTGAGAGGTTCTGCACCACCCAGCCTATATCCCGGATCTGTCAACATGTGACTTTCATGTTGACATATCCAAATGATTCAAGGAGAAACTAAAGTTCCTTTTTCCAGACGGTATGCGTCGTCTTTCCCAGCGATGGGATGCGTCGTCTTTCCAAGCAATGGGATGCGTGTTAATTCTGCCACACCTGCGGATGTAACTCTTCGTTCGTTTATATATATATATATATATATATGTTCTTGATTGCATGAGCAGGGGAAAGCTCCAGGAGAAGATGGAATTACTATAGACATCATACAAGAAGCAAGTGGAGAAATTGAAACAGTACTCGCCCAAATTTTCACTCGATGCCTTAATGAAGGGAAGATTCCTGAGGATTGGAACAATGCTACAATGATCCTGCTACATAAAAAAGGTGACATTGAGGATCTCAGGAACTACAGACCTATCAGCCTCCTATCAGTGGTTTATAAAATCTTCACTAAAGTTCTTTCACACCGCTTGAAGGTAACACTGGACATGGCTCAACCGAGAGAACAAGCTGGATTCAGGAGTGGCTACAGCACAATAGATCATATCCACGTACTGAGAGAACTAATTGAAAGAGCGAGGGAATATGAACTTCCATTGTGCATGGCTTTTATCGATTATGAAAAAGCCTTTGATTCGGTGAAACCATCAGCAGTTACCACGGCTCTGAAATCCTGCGGTATTGAAGATGCATACATTAATATTATTAATAACATCTATGAAAATGCAAGTGCAAAGATTCGGCTGTTTGAAAATACAACACACATAAAAATTGGAAAGGGAGTGAGACAAGGTGACACCATATCTCCGAAGCTCTTTAATGCTACATTGGGAAATGTCTTTCAATCACTGAACTGGGAAAACAAAGGGATAAAGATTAATGGAGATTATCTAACCCACCTTCGTTTTGCTGATGACGTAGTCATTTTTGCAACTACCCCATCAGAGCTGCAGAGTATGATCCAGGAACTTGCTGACAAGAGTAAAGAAGTGGGATTAAAAATGAACTTTCAGAAGACAAAAGTGATGTTCAATGCTTTTACAAGAAATGAAGATTTATCGATTGATGGAGAAAAACTGGAGATAACAGATACGTATGTTTATCTTGGACAGCAGATATCAAGTGAGGGTCACATTGATGAAGAAATTAATCGGCGTACAAAACTTGCCTGGAGAGCTTTTGGAAGAAACAGCATAATTTTCAAGAGCAATATGCCATTATGTCTTAAAAGAAAAGTGTTTGATCAATGCATCCTTCCAGTGCTTACGTATGGTGCAGAGACGTGGACCTTAACTAAAAGAGACATACAAAGGCTGCAGACAACTCAAAGAAGCATGGAGAGGTGCATGCTTGGTATAACCAGGAGAGATAAGAAGAGGAACTCGTGGATCCGAAAAATGACAAGAGTGGAAGACATCATGATCAGAGTTAAATCCCTGAAATGGCAATGGGCTGGACATACTGCCAGAAGGACAGACCATAGATGGACAGCCGAAATTTTAGATTGGATTCCAAGGGACAGGAAAAGACCCAGAAAAAGACCACATGGGAGATGGGTGGATGAAATTCGTAAATATGCGGGAGTGACATGGAGGAGACTGGCACAAGACAGACCGTTGTGGAGGAAACTTGGGGAGACCTTCGTCCAGCAGTGGATTGATAATGGTTGACAATGATGATGATGATGATATATATATATATATATATATATATATATATATATATATATATATATATGTGGAATGTAAGGTCCGGTGATGCGTAACATCACAGCCTCTCCTTGACAAATGTCAACCCCGCCTTCTCGTGGTGCATCCTGTTCCCACTAAAGGGGCTCTGACGACCGCCAATAGCGGTATAACTATACCATCGGGATTAGAGGAAATGCTATCCCACACTCACCAACCCGCTTGGCCAGCGTGGTGAGTTATGGCCAAACCCCTCCAAAATGACTCTACAACTTAAATCTTGGCCCTCAGTCTCCGGCAGCTCGAATGTACCTGGCCAAGGCTGCGGCCAGTGCGACATGAAGGCAGAGGGTGCTAAGAATCCTTGGAGGACCGGACTAGGCTGCCATCTGATGCTGACCTTGGCTACTTACAATGGATGCTCCCTATCTCCTGATTCAAGGCTTCTTGAATTGGAAGAGGAACTACAAAGGATCAAGTGGGACATCGTCGGGCTAAGTGAGGTAAGGAGAAAAGGAGAAGATCTCATTGAACGGAAAAATGGACATCTCCTCTACTATCGTGGGACACATACTGGCAGAACTAGTGGTGTTGGATTTATAATAAACAAGAAACTGAAGGATAAAGTTGTAGAAGTTGAAAGTGCCTCTGACAGAACTGCGCGACTCGTTATCCAACTCTTGAGAAGATACAAGGCTCAGATTATTCAAACTTATGCACCCACCACAAGTCATCCTGAAGAAGAAATTGAAGAATTTTATGAGGAAATTTGTCATCTAAATAATAAAGGTAAGCACCACTTGAAGATAATTATGGGAGATTTCAATGCAAAAATAGGGCAATGGCAACAGAATGAAACTTCAGGAGGTAAATTCGCTCACGGCAACAGAAACCAGCGTGAAAATACTCTCGTTGAGTTTGCAGAGGCAGAAGGGTTTCTCATCTTGAACTCCTTTTTCAAGAAAAAGCCACACGGGAAATGGACATGGAGACATCCAAATGGGATAACAAGTGAAATTGATTTTATTATGTGTAACAAAAAATTCGTCAACGAAGACTGCAGTGTGCTGAACAAGTTCAACACAAGTAGTGACCATAGATTGGTGAGATGTAAGATCCACCTCAACACTAAACTCGAACGTGGCAAGCTCATAAGACAAACATAATGTATTGACATAACCAACCTTAAAAAACACCATAATACCTTTAAGTTGGAACTGAAGAACAGATTCTCTGCTTTAGAACGCCTAACATCGGAAGAAGTGGATATTTCTGAAGTTAACAGAAAAGTAACCAAAACTCTTATGGAAACACCAACAAAATGAGCTGGGTCTAAGAACAAGTTGCATGTGAACAAATTATCAGGAAAAACCAAAATGTTGATGCAAAAAGAAGAGAGATGAGGACAACTAAAGAAGATGCGACTTCCAAAGTGGAATATATAGAGCTATGCAAGACAGTACAAAAAATTATCACTAAAGACGTAAGGAAATTCAACTGCGAACTAGTGAGGAAAGCAATTGAAAACAACCAAAGCCTAAAGATAGCAAAGCGACCCCTCAGTAAGGGAAGAAAACAGATTATGGCACTGAGAAAAGAAGATGGTTCTGTAACAAGAAATAGAGGCGAAATTTTGACAAGAGTGAAAGATTTCTACTCCAAATTATATAAAAGGAATGATACATGTTCTCCAGACATCATGAAAGGTACCAGTACCAGAGTTCTCCCAGTCCTCCCAGCAGAAGATGCGCATGCAATCAAGAACATGAAGCGGGGGAAAGCTCCAGGAGAAGATGGAATTACTGTAGACACCATACAAGAAGCAAGTGGAGAAATCGAAACAGTACTCGCCCAAATTTTCACTCGATGCCTTAATGAAGGGAAGATTCCTGAGGATTGGAACAACGCTACAATGATCCTGCTACATAAAAAAGGTGACATTGAGGATCTCAGGAACTACAGACCTATCAGCCTCCTATCAGTGGTTTATAAAATCTTCACTAAAGTTCTTTCACACCGCTTAAAGGTAACACTGAACATGGCTCAACCGAGAGAACTAGCTGGATTCAGGAGTGGCTACAGCACAATAGATCATATGCACGTACTGAGAGAACTAATTGAAAGAGCGAAAGAATATGAACTTCCATTGTGCATGGCTTTTATCGATTATGAAAAAGCCTTTGATTCGGTGAAACCATCAGCAGTTACAATGGCTCTGAAATCCTGCGGTATTGAAGATGCATACATTAATATTATTAATAACATCTATGAAAATGCAAGTGCAAATTTTCGGCTGTTTGAAAATACAACACACATAAAAATTGGAAAGGGAGTGAGACAAGGTGACACCATATCTCCGAAGCTCTTTATTGCCACATTGGAAAAGGTCTTTCAATACTGAACTGGGAAAACAAAGGGATAAAGATTAATGGAGATTATCTAACCCACCTTCGTTTTGCTGATAACGTAGTCATTTTTGCAACTACCCCATCAGAGCTGCAGAGTATGATCCAGGAACTTGCTGACAAGAGTAAAGAAGTGGGATTAAAAATGAACTTCCAGAAGAGAAAAGTGATGTTCAATGCTTTTACAAGAAATGAAGATTTATCGATTGATGGAGAAAAACTGGAGATAACAGATACGTATGTTTATCTTGGACAGCAGATATCAAGTGAGGGTCACATTGATGAAGAAATTAATCGGCGTACAAAACTTGCCTGGAGAGCTTTTTGAAGAAACATCATAATTTTTAAGAGCAATATGCCATTATGTCTTAAAAGAAAAGTGTTTGATCAATGCATCCTTCCAGTGCTTACGTATGGTGCAGAGACGTGGACCTTAACTAAAAGAGACATACAAAGGCTGCAGACAACTCAAAGCAGCATGGACAGGTGCATGCTTGGTGTAACCAGGAGAGATAAGAAGAGGAACTCGTGAATCCGAAAAATGACGAGAGTGGAAGACACCATGATCAGAGAAAATCCCTGAAATGACAATGGGCTGGACATACTGCCAGAAGGACAGACCATCGATGGACAGCCGAAATTTTATATTGGATTCCAAGGGACAGGAAAAGACCCAGAAGAAGACCACATGGAGATGGGTGGAAGAAATTCGAAAGTATGCGGGAGTGACATGGAGGAGACTGGCACAAGACAGACCGTTGTGGAGAAAATTTGGGAGACTTTCGTCCAGCAGTGGATTGATAATGGTTTACAATGATATATATATATCATTATCTTTGAATCCACTACTGGATGAAGGTCTCCCAAGTTTCTCCCACAATTGTCTGTCTTGAGCGTGTCTCCTCGATGACACACCTCTATGCTTTCGAATTTCATGCATCATTCTATCATAGGGTCTTCTTCTGGGTCTTTTCCTGTCCCTCGAAATTCATTCTAAAATTTCGGTTTTCCGTCGGTGGTCGTTCTTCTAGCAACATGTCATGCCCTCACCATTTCAGTGACTTCATTGTGGTCATGATGTCGTCAACTCTTGTCGTTTTCCTTATCCATGAGTCCGTCTGCTTATCTTTCCTGTTTACACCAAGCATGATTCTCTCCTGGGCTTTTTGCGTTGTCTGCAGTCTTTGTTTGTCTTTTACGCTTTCCAACCGTAGGTTGAAGAAGCGTATATGCTTCAGCGTTTTCCGTCCGTCTGTCGGCATGATAACTCACGTAAAAATGGTTCGATTTCGGTGAAATTTTAGTATGTGGTAGGGAACCCCCTGGGGACAAACCCTATAGAAAATGGACAAAATAGGGTCAAAGGTTAGGACACAGGAGCGGGATCTATTCCATAGTCCTTATGCATCATAACTTACGTAAAAATGCTTCGATTGCGACAAAACGTTATCATGTTATTTCGGAGGTATACCGAACCGGTTCTGTTGAATATCATCGAAATGGGATCAAAGGTCAGGGCACAGGACCGAGATTTATTCCACAGCCATTATTCTCATATCTTGAGTAATTATTTCTGGTATGTTGGAAAGCGTATCATATTCAATGCATTGCATTATTTTACTAACTTGTTTAGTGAAGGTCCATGTCTCTGCTCCATACGTAAGCACTGGCAGGATGAACTGATTAAACCCTTATCTTTTAAGACACAATGGCATACTTTTCGTAAAAATTTTACTTCTTCCAAAAACTATCCATCCAAGTTTTACACGCCGATTAATTTCTTCATCAATGTGATCCTTACTTCATATCTGCTGCCCAAGATAAATGTAGGTATCGGTTGTCTCAAGCTTTTCACCATCAATAAATAAATCTTCGTTTCTTGTAAAAGCAATATACGTCACTTTTGCCTTCTGAAAGTTCATTTTTAATTCCACTTCTTTACTCTTGTCAGCAAGTTCCTGGATCGTATTCTGCGGTTCAGAAGTCGTAGTTGCAAAAATGACAACGTCATCAGCAAAACGAACGTGATTCGAATTATCTGCATAAATATTTTTTTCTTTGTCCCAGTTCAGTAATTAAAAAATATTTTGCTATATGGGATTAAAGAGTTTGGGAGATATGATTTTACTTTGTCACACTAGCTTTCCAATTTTTATTAGTGCTGCATCCTCAAATATCCAAACTTTTGCAAATGCATTTTCAGAGATACTATTAATAATGCTAATGTATGCATCTGCAATACCGCAGGTTTTCAAAGCAGTTGTAACTGCTGATGGTTTTACGGAATCGAAGGCCTTTTTATAATCAATAGAAGCCTTGCATAATGGGAGTTCATACTCTCTTGTTCTTTCAGTTAGTTCTCTAAGTACATGGACATGATCTTCAGTGCTGTAGCCACTCCTGAATTCAGCTTCTTCTCTTGCTTGAGCCATGTCCAGTTTTACCTTCATGCGATGTAAAAGAACCTAATTGAAAATTTTATAAATAACTGATAGGAGGCTGATGAGCCTGTAGGTCCTCAGATCCTCAACGTCACCTTTTTTATGTAGCAGGATCATTGTACCATTATCCCAATACTCAGGAATCTTACCTTCGGTGAGACAGCTGGTGAAAACTTGGGCGAGTGAAGTTTCAATTCTTCCACTTGCTTCTTGTACACTCGTGGACAAAAAATTTGCACACCTAGAAGAAAACATGCTACAACCGCGAAACTTTGCAAATAGCTAGGGTGCGTTTGGTGCGAGTGCGCATAACCGCACACCTCGTGGCGGCGCTGCTAGCACGAACCAGCAGCCTTATAAACCGGCGTGTAGTCGATGCCCCATGAAAGAGAAAAGCACCGGCCGGCGCAAGCAAGAGTATAGAGTGACAAGAATGCCGGGTAGACACCAGAGACGTCGATGTACGCAACTTACGGGCTTTGAGAGAGGCCTGATCATCGGGCTGTAAACAGCAGGTCGGTCGGCGCGCCGTATAACCCACCACGTGGATCGTTCTGACCATACCGTCCGACTGTGTTGGGAGCAGTGGACACGTGACGGCACTGCCGCACGGCGGGTGTCTCCGAACGAACCAGGAGGACCATCCGTAAAGAGGATCGACAGTTCGTACGGCAGGCACGAATGGATCCCACGAGAACCCTGTCCTCTCCCCAGGCAAATGTAGCGGCTCTTGTGTGCCAACGAGCCATTTCCTGAAGTCTCGCGGAAGCGAATCTGCGATCCCAGCGCCTCTTACGTGTTCTGCCATTAACACCGGATCATCGCCGGCTCTGTTTGCAATGGTGCCAGGCGAGAGCAACGTGGAACGCCACAGACTGGCGACGTGTGGTGTGGAGGTCCCGGGGTCAACGGCACAATTCCAACCTTGCTATCGAGCGTCCCACCTACCCCACTGCAGGCATTACGGTCTAGGGAGCCTTTATGGTTTATTGCCTACGATAGCCGATCAGCTCTAGTAGTGGTACGTGGATCATTGTCGGGCCAGCGGTATGTGGATGAGATCATATGGCCCCATGTGCTCCCACTCCTGGGCGGAATTCTAGGTGCGCTTTACCAGCAGGATAGTGCTATCCCGCACACTGCTCGGGTTTTCTAGGACTGCCTACGTCATGTCCATACAGTTCCATGGCATGCCCGCTCACCGAACATGTCCTCTATCGAGCATGCGTGGGACCAGTTGAAACGCCGGTTGACTCTGTGCCGCACTATCCGGGATTTGGAGCACACCGTCCAACAAGTGTGGGCCCTCTTCAGCAGGACATCAGGCGTCTGTTCGCCTCTATGCTGGACCATATTGCAACATGTATCACCGCACGAAGCGGTGCGACGCGCTATTGAAGATGACCGGACTACGTGCCACAGATGCCTCTGTAATTGTCCTTGCATTAATACACACAATCGACGTGGATTAGGAACATCAAACAGAAGTCATTTCTCTTTCCACGTTTTTAAGTGAGTCACGGAAAAACTATCATCGGCCGCCACCGGGAATTGAATTCAGGGTCTTCCAGTTACGCGCTGGACATGCTACCACTGCACCGCAGCGGCCTCGAATTCTCCAGACTCACATGTGATTAATTGCCAAACCACATGGCTGGTTGCTTCTTGGAGACCCGCACAATGGTGGAGATTCGTCAAAGATGGTAAGAAGCAATTGGTGCAGTGGTAGCATGTCCAGCGAGTAACTGGAAGACCCTTGGTTCGATTTCCGTTGGCGGCCGATGATACTTTTCCCGTGACTCACTTAAAACCGTGGAAAGAGCCATGCCATCTGTTTGATGTCCCAAATCTACGTCAATTGTGTGTATTAATTATTCATTCGTATACTAGTTATTTGTTCAGTTGCTGCCTAACATCTTTGGTAGGCAGCAACTGAACAAATAGTACTGAGATTTGAATTGACAAAATCTTCTATAGATCTAAAAATAAAATCAGTTATCTCCTGCAACATGAGGAATCTGTGATATAAATTTCTTTTGAATAGTGCGATTCTTTTTTGGCGTTGCAATTTTCACAAACAGTAATGTACGCATTTGCTCGTCGTAACAGAAAAATTCGGTAATATTAAGATACAATAAGCTGTACGTAAAAATGGTACATTCAATAGGCGTCGAAAGTGTTTCAATCTGATTTTTGAGCAACGATATGAAGCAAAATATATTTTGAAATCGGTGGAATTTGCATTTCGCTCTTGGCGGCGAAATTATGGATCAGATAAAGATTAAAATGCTAGGATCATCGTTCTCACTGTTCTAGCTTCCCAAAGCAAAAAGAGGCTGATATTAAATCAGACTTATAGGTACATAGATAAACGTATACAGACAGATACATGTATATAGTGAAGGTATAAGTACATCCTTTAGTTTTTCAAAGAACGTGCAGGAAACTTTTCCACTTTACCACGCTTCGGTCGAAAGGAAGTGCAAAGCAGATGCACCCTTAAATTTAAAACAAACATTCTTGAAATGGTCCCATCCAAACAATTGTCTTTGTACGATATTTGACTCACACAGCATCCCGTCACGTTGCTCTGCTGGCCACGCCCTTTCGAGCTCTGCATTTTGTGCTCCGCCTGTATCTAGCGCCCACCGCCGAATTAATTTGTGTTTCTCTCGTGCATGAATGTCTGCGCTCTCTTCCTAGTCATTCTTTCGAGTTGGTACATGCATATTTTGCCGATATTCCTTTATAATTCATCTCGTTGGGCCTGTTTACAATTCATTTCGTTGGGCCTGTTTACAATTCATTTCGTTGGGCCTGTTTACAATTCATCTCGTTGGGCCTGTTTACAATCTGCCCATCGTGACTCGCCTTGACTTTTTGCTCTAAAACTGTCTGCTGCATGTAGTAGCCTTCCTGCTGCTGTGTCTACGTTTGCCTTCCGTGTTTGCGCTCCAATCATCGTTAATGGTTCTCTGCGCTGCCTTCACCGGTGTGTGGATTACCTTCCTTGTGTTCCACCCATTGACAGTGGTTCTCTGCGCCGCCTTCTTCGGTATGCTGATCGCCTTCCTGGTGCCCCACCTTGTTATAGTGGATCTGTGTGCCCTCGCAGTGCATTTCTACACATTGTCCATGGCCTGTGCTTCTGCTTCTAAATTCTATTTCCCTCTCACGTCACTATGTGCTGCTTCGATGACTTGTCCTCCAAGTGTGTTGGATGCGTCCCAGGACTGCTCTTCTCCTCATCCTGCTACAGATCCGTGTTCAACGTCTCCGACTTTCCTCGCGACAGCCTTGGACTCCTATATTTCATGTCAAGGTTCCACGCTTATTGCACACGTACAATGCTTTCAACTCTTAGTTTAAGTGTCAAGTTCGACGCCTTACCCAATGTCAAGTTGCACGTCTATACAGTGTATGTCTGCATTGTCGTTTCTCCCTTCCGGTGCAATTACACATTTCGCCAGCAAGCCTAAGTCCATTCTTGTATATATTTTTTCACCTGAGTTTGTTCCTCAAGTCCTATCGACTAGCCTTTCCGTTGGAGATCATAGCTTGGTCCCTATCCTCCTTGCACATTCTCCCGTTTTTCTTAATTTGTAACCTGTACCTCCGGACGTTTCCGATGAGTTTTTACATGCTTTTCCTTCTCGGTGTGGCCGCGTTCTTGGTGATATCCGCAAGATACCCGCCGCCCATGTTGATCAAGGTGATCGTCCTTATTTTGGCTTCCGCCGCCAAGACTTAGTTTTTTCCCTGACACAGACTGTTTCTTACTGCCCCACAACTTTTCTGGTGATTTGTTGTCATCACAACGTCGCATTCAACGTATTCACTGCCTATCATTGCATCTCATGTAAACAGCCTGGTCACCATTTCTCGCAATGCCCCCTCATTTCTTCCTAGTCTTCTTCAACGGCTGCTCAAGTTCCCGTCACAGAACCTCTTTCTTCGCTTCCAGTTACCACGCTTTCGCCTGATCAGTTCACACCTTCTTAGTCTCCATCTCCATCATCTGCCTCCGTTGGTCTTTTTCCTTCCTCGCCAGCATCGTCTGTTGTGGGTACATCTGGATCTACTGCTCCTGTTTCGGTGCCCTCGTCTGTATTTCTTTCTTTTTCATCGTCTGATGTTTGCGCTTTGTCACATCCTGTTGCTGCACCTTCTCCGCCTGTTCAGGTGCTGCCTTCTTTGTTTTCACAAGTCACCTCGTCTATCTCGATCCCGGGATTTTCTGCTCCACCATCGCAGCTGCGTACGTCGGCTACGCCACCCTCAGACGCTCATCTTTCCTCCACTGGTTCCAGTACTTCGGTGTGCTCTCCGCCCTTTTCACCTTCTCGGGGCTCTTCTGATGCTTCTAGTGCCGTTGTCTTTGTTTCACCTTCTGGTCGCCATGGTCTGTCCCCGCTCTTTCGCACAGCTCCTCTTCTAGTCTCGTTTGAAACCCCACCCTACCCGGCTTCTGTTGTTCCTGCAGCTACCACCTTACATGTGTCATCCGACTTTGTACCCTATTAACCTCGCCAGAATCTCGAGACGCCGCCTGTTGTTCCTTCTACGTCGTCTCGTCCTCTTCGTCAACATTTCCCTACTGGTATTGCTCCTAATAAGAAGCGTCGTCATCGGTCTAATCGCAAGATTCGCGCTAAGCGTGCCGCTGTGATTATGTCTCCTCCTCATCGTTCTTCGCAAGGCACCGCTCCTGATCCTGCTGCCGTCACTTTTGCTCGCGTTCTTGACAGTCCCTCTGTTGTGCCTGATCTTGTTGCTCGCCTTCAAGTTGTTCCCGAGTTTACGCAGACTCTTTCTCTAGATGCCGCTCTCCCATTGTTCTTTGACTCTTCTCACGATGCTACACTTAATCACTTTATTGCTTCCAACGATCCGGCAGTTTACTCATCTCTGGTTGACAATCTTAGCGCTTTTTACTTTGCATTTTTTCACCTTTCGGGCTCTTACCCGGAAGTTGAATGTTACTATGGTTGTCTTGACCACTTCATTTGTCATGCTCAACATCGTCTCCTTCTTCGGTGTCCACCTGATTAGCTCTTGTGTGGTTTTGTTTGATGATTGATTTCTGTTGTGTTTTCTTAGCTATGTTTCTCCCTGTCTCTTTGAGCCCTTGTTGTTTCGTTCTCCTCTTTGTGAAGTGTTTTCCCTCGTGCCTCGTTTTTTCCCCTCATCATTCTGCTTTGTGACCTTTTTCTGTGTGTTTTGTCTTACGATGTCCTGCCTGCATCCGCTTTACATGACCATCACCAACTGCCTCGCACCGTTCGTTCTGCTTCTGTTTTTCTGTGGTTCAAGCATGCCCCCTGCCCGATTTTCCCGGAGTGCCATGTGTTGCTTCCTACTCTGCTATGTTTTGTATAGTATGTCTAACTGCTATGCCACTGTTAGACAGAAAATGCCAATTTTAAAGAAAGTAATAGTTTTTCCTTAATGTTTTTCTTTTCAATGTGGCATTAGTACCATTATTTCTCTTTTTGTCTGAGGATGGCGCCCAATAACCACAGATGGACAGCAATCATTTCGCACCAATAATTTCGTTTTTCCTTAAAAGGAAGAAGGAATAGTTCCTGGGTTTTCTACTCATCATGTTGCTCCCTGGTTCCAGGTATGGTGCTTTCTCTATTTGCTGGCTCAGCCGTTCCTCTGCTCAGTGACTGTTCCCTGTGTGCTTTGCCTCGTGTTGTATCTGCCACCGACTACAGCGCACGATTGTAATGTAACGGACTGCTTTGTGCCTCTGCCATGCTCCCTTTCTTTCTGTGATGCCTTGTACTGTATGTTTACTACAGACTGGATTGCGTCGTTTGTTTCAGCTCCGAGATTTTGGCTGTTTTACTATGCCATGCATTTTCCGGTTCTCTTGTGTTCTGGTCCTTGAGACACATTGAAGAAATGTTGAAACCGTCACGTTCTTTTGGAATGTCTTTTCAACTGCTGCGGTTCAAAGCTAGAAACGGAGAGATCTTTAAGATAATGACAGGAACGAATACAAGACTTTTTTGAAAATAAATTACTTCTTCATCATCCTCCATTACCCTTTATACAAATATCTCAGAAACTATCCAGATTCGAATGATAAAGATGTAGCTCCTTCCGGTTCACACGATGCTAACGAATAGCTATTCTGAAACAGGAAATGTCCGGGGGTGGGGGTGGGGGCAGCTGAAATCGTGGAACATTTTTAAACATCTCAAAAACTATCGGGGTTGAAAAAATAAACATGGAGTTTGTAAGAACGGACACATTAACGATGTTAATTCATTTCAATGATAAACATTATGTGGTTTTTTTTTTGACCAAAGAAAACATCGCAAGTTCCCAAAATGGCGACAGAGAATTCGCAAATATGTTTAATCCTTTTGGGGGGGGGGGGGGAAGGCGAGATGTATGACAAAAGACTTCAGGTTCTCACGCCTTAGAAAGGGCGAGGACTTGTTCTACGAACTGCAAGTATCGCCAAGGACGCTGTGACTTTCACAGATACATCGTTCATTTTCACTAGGCGCATACAAGTCTGAAATGCAGACATACTCTTTTGTATAGTTATAACAATGTGTATTGTATTGCTACGGATGTACTACGACGATAGGATTGCTTTCTCGGAAGGAGGCACTCAATAATGTATAGCCTGAGGATAAGCGAGGAATGCGCAAGTTAGATTTAAAGGTCTAGGAGCCCGATTCCCGGAAAACGACTAGGGATGGGGCAGGTGAAGGGCGCGAGAGGTGACACGTGGCGCGAGAGGAGAGCAGCATGTTGAAGGTCAGCGCCGTCGCCCTTGAAGAAGGAGCAGCGTGAAGGGGGGGGGCGAAGAGGTCGCTCCGAGTGGACCTGTTGGAGCAGTCTGTCTTCGGAGAGCGAAGGTGATAGTCCTCCGATAGAAAGGAACGCGTTTGCGTGGATGGTGTGGTGGGCTCTCGGAGTCCACGGGGAAAGAGCGGGCACCGACCTAGATGAAGTAGGTCGCCGCTACAGAAGGAATCTACCCGAGTCAGGGATACCGGTAGAGTAGCTGATGATATACTACTGAATTACGGACTTAGTACAGTCCACTGAAGCATCGATTAGAGAAGGATAGCTAGAAGACTAGTCCTGAAGCATCGATAAGATAGAGGTATATCTAGTGTCAAGGAGACCCTAAGTTAGGACGCCAACGCAGGGTGAGATTTCTACAGAATTCGATCACCTTATCTTGCGCGTTCCACGATCTTTGCCAGGTCCAGTCATAACGAGGTCACTTTCAAGAGCGAGTAATCCGCCGCCATCAAAATTCTAGTTGATGAAGAATAAGTGTTTCGTATATGTGTTAACCAAGCGTTCTTTTCAAATTATGTCTGAAAGTGGATAAACTTCGGTATAACCAGCTGTTGTCGCTCTGCCTCCCCGATTCACAGATATATATAGTAAAGTGGGGGAGGTTTCGTTTGTTCGCTCGAACAGAGTGAGAGAGAGAGAGTGTGTACTTCCGGGAAGAGTAAACGAACTCTCTGCTTGTTGTGAGCCCGCTGCGCGTGCTCCTCGGATGCTTAAGTAGGAGGCGGCGCTAAGTCACGTGACGACACGTTCGCTCTTACAGAGTTTTCCCGGTTCATACGATTTACTAACGAATGGTCATTTTGAAATTTTGAAATTACATGGGGGGGGGGAATTGTCGGCTCCATATTTTCTGAATCCTTTTTTTGTAGGTATGTCAAACTCTATTGCGGTTCAAACGATAATAATGTTCTTTTCGGTTCATACGATTTTTTTTTTGATTGGAGGTTTAACGACCACCGTGAGCAACTCAATGGGCTATAAGCAGTCGCCCGTTCCCAATTTAGGGTCACTGGTTAAAGGGAAGGGAGAGAGCCAGTGCCGTAAGACAAACACAACATCCATGCCTGACCGGGATTCGAACCCGGACCCCTTACGGACGAATGATCAGAGGCCAACGCCTTAGACCACTGAGCCACCGGGGCGGCCATACGATTTACTAACGAATGGCTATGAAATTTCGAATTCCATGGTGAGGGGGGGGGGGGTTAATGGTGTAGGCTTGTAACATCCTTTTTTCAATACCTCAAAAACTATTGCGGTTTAAACGAAGAAAATGGAGTTCTTTTCGGTTCACACGATTTGCTAACGAATGGCTATTTTGAAATTTTGAATTTCCATGGGGGGGGGGGGGGTGAAATGGTCGGGCTCTGTATATATGCAAATTCTCAATATTATTTATTAAATATTTCAAAAACTATTGCGGTTCAAACGATAAAAATGGAGTCCATTCCTGTTCATACGATTTACTAACGAATGGTTATTTCGGAATTTTGAATTTCCATGATAAGGGGGGGGGTGAAATGGTAGGCCTGTAACATTATTTGTTAAATATCTCAAAAATTATTGCGGTTCAAGCGATGAAAATGGAGTTCTTTTCAGTTCATAGGATTTGCTAACGGATGGCTATTTCGGAATTTTAAATTTCCATGATGAGGGGGAGAGGGGGGATGAAATGGCCTGTAACACTCTTTTTTAAATATCTCAAATATTATTGCGGTTCAAACGATGAAAATAGAGTTCTTTTCGGTTCATACGATTTGCTAAGGAATGGCTATTTTGAAATTTTGAATTTCCATGGTGGGGGGCCGGTGAAATGGTCGGTCTCTCTGTATGTATGCATAATCTCAATATTATTTTTTAAATATCTCAAAAACTATTGCGGTTCAAACGATAAAAATGGAGTTCATTCCTGTTCATACGATTTACTAACGAATGGCTATTTCGGAATTTTGAATTTCCATGATGAAGGGGAGGGGGTAAATGGTGTAGGCCTGTGACATTCGTTTTTAAATATCTCAAAAACTATTGCGGTTCAAACGATGAAAATGGAGTTCTTTTCGGTTCATACGATTTGCTAACGAATGGCTATTTTGAAATTTTGAATTTTTCCCTGGGGGTGTGTGCAATGGTCGTCCCCCAATTTTCTCAAACTTTTTTTTTTTAAATCTATCAAAAACTGTTGGCCACTCCGGTGACGCAGTGGTCTAAGCGACGGACTCTGATCATTCGTTCGAACAGGGTCCGGGTTCGAATCCCGGTGAGGCATGAATGTTGTGTTTGTTTTACGGTACTGGCTCTCTCCCTTCCCTGGAATCAGTGACCCTGAATTAGGGACGGGCGACTGCTTATACCCCATTGAGTTGCTCACGGTGGTCGTTAAATCTCCAATAAAAGATAACTGTTGCGGTTCAAACGATAAAAATGGAGTTCATTCCTGTTCATACGATTTACTAACGAATGGCTATTTCGGAATTTCAAATTTCCATGATGAGGGGGAGAGGGGGATGAAATGGCCTGTAACACTCTTTTTTTAAATATCTCAAAAATTATTGCGGTTCAAACGATGAAAATAGAGTTCTTTTCGGTTCATACGATTTGCTAAGGAATGGCTATTTTGAAATTTTGAATTTCCATGGTGGGAGGCCGGTGAAATGGTCGGTCTCTCTGTATGTATGCAAATTCTCAATATTATTTTTTAAATATCTCAAAAACTATTGCGGTTCAAACGATAAAAATGGAGTTCATTCCTGTTCATACGATTTACTAACGAATGGCTATTTCGGAATTTCAAATTTCCATGATGAGGGGGAGAGGGGGATGAAATGGCCTGTAACACTCTTTTTTAAATATCTCAAAAATTATTGCGGTTCAAACGATGAAAATAGAGTTCTTTTCGGTTCATACGATTTGCTAAGGAATGGCTATTTTGAAATTTTGAATTTCCATGGTGGGGGGCCGGTGAAATGGTCGGTCTCTCTGTATGTATGCAAAATCTCAATATTATTTTTTAAATATCTCAAAAACTATTGCGGTTCAAACGATAAAAATGGAGTTCATTCCTGTCCATACGATTTACTAACGAATGGCTATTTCGGAATTTTGAATTTCCATGATGAAGGGGAGGGGGTAAATGGTGTAGGCCTGTGACATTCTTTTTTAAATATCTCAAAAACTATTGCGGTTCAAACAATGAAAATGGAGTTCTTTTCGGTTCATACGATTTACTAACGAATGGCTATTTCGGAATTTTTAATTTCCATGATGAGGGGGAGAGGGGGATGAAATGGCCTGTAACACTCTTTTTTAAATATCTCAAAAACTATTGCGGTTCAAACGATGAAAATGGAGTTCTTTTCGGTTTATACGATTAGCTAACGAATGGCTATTTTGAAACTTTGAATTTCCATGGTGGGGGGCTGGTGAAATGGTCGGACTCTCTGTATGTATGCAAATTCTCAATATTATTTTCTAAATATCTCAAAAACTATTGCGGTTCAAACGATAAAAATGGAGCTCATTCCTGTTCATACGATTTACTAACGAATGGCTATTTCGGAATTTCAAATTTCCATGATGAGGTGGGGGGAGGGGGATAAAATGATCTGTAACATTCTTTTTTAAATATCTCAAAAATTATTGCGGTTCAAACGATGAAAATGGAGTTCTTTTCAGATCATACGATTTGCTAACGACAGGCTATTTCGGAATTTTGAATTTCCATGATGAGGGGAGTAGGGAATGAAATGGCCTGTAACATTCTTTTTTAAATATCTCAAAAATTATTGCGGTTCAAACGATGAAAATGGAGTTCTTTTCGGTTAATACGATTTGCTAACGAATGGCTATTTTGAAATTTTGAATTTCCATGGTGGGGGGGGGCTGGTGAAATGGTCGGTCTCTCTGTTTATATGCAAATTCGCAATATTATTTTTTAAATATCTCAAAAACTATTGCGGTTCAAACGATAAAAATGGAGTTCATTCCTGTTCATACGATTTACTAACGAATGGCTATTTCGGAATTTCAAATTTCAATGATGAGGGGGGAGGGGGATGAAATGGCCTGTAACATTCTTTTTTAAATATCTCAAAAATTATTGCGGTTCAAACGATGAAAATGGAGTTCTTTTCGGTTCATACGATTTGCTAACGAATGGCTATTTTGAAATTTTGAATTTCCATGGGGGGGGGGCTGGTGAAATGGTCGTTCTCTCTGTATATATGCAAATTCGCAATATTATTTTTTAAATATCTCAAAAACTATTGCGGTTCAAACGACAAAAATGGAGTTCATTCCTGTTCATACGATTTACTAACGAATGGCTATTTCGGAATTTCAAATTTCCATGATGAGGGGGAGGGGGATGAAATGGCCTGTAACATTCTTTTTTAAATATCTCAAAAATTATTGCAGTTTAAACGATGAAAATGGAGTTCTTTTCGGTTCATACGATTTGCTAACGAATGGCTATTTCGGAATTTTGAATTTCCATGATGAAGGGGGGGTAAATGGTGTAGGCCTGTGACATTCTTTTTTAAATATCTCAAAAACTATTGCGGTTCAAACGATGAAAATGGAGTTATTTTCGGTTCTTACGATTTGCTAACGAATGGCTATTTTAAAATTTTGAGTTTCCATGGTGGTGGGGGGGGGGCTGGTGAAATGGTCGCTCTCTCTGTGTATATGCAAATTCTCAATATTATTTTTTAAATATCTCAAAAACTATTGCGGTTCAAACGATAAAAATGGAGTTCATTCCTGTTCATACGATTTACTAACGAATGGCTATTTCGGAATTTTGAATTTCCATGATGAAGGGGAGGGGGTAAATGGTGTAGGCCTGTGACATTCTTTTTTAAATATCTCAAAAACTATTGCGGTTCAAACGATGAAAATGGAGTTCTTTTCGGTTCATACGATTTACTAACGAATGGCTATTTCGGAATTTTGAATTTCCATGATGAAGGGGGGTAAATGGTGTAGGCCTGTGACATTCTTTTTTAAATATCTCAAAAACTATTGCGGTTCAAACGATGAAAATGGAGTTATTTTCGGTTCTTACGATTTGCTAACGAATGGCTATTTTGAAATTTTGAGTTTCCATGGTGGTGGTGGGGGGGGGGGGGCTGGTGAAATGGTCGGTCTCTCTGTATATATGCAAATTCTCAATATTATTTTTTAAATATCTCAAAAACTATTGCGGTTCAAACGATAAAAATGGAGTTCATTCCTGTTCATACGATTTACTAACGAATGGCTATTTCGGAATTTTGAATTTCCATGATGAAGGGGAGGGGGTAAATGGTGTAGGCCTGTGACATTCGTTTTTAAATATCTCAAAAACTATTGCGGTTCAAACGATGAAAATGGAGTTCTTTTCGGTTCATACGATTTGCTAACGAATGGCTATTTTGAAATTTTGAATTTTTCCCTGGGGGTGTGTGCAATGGTCGTCCCCCAATTTTCTCAAACTTTTTTTTTTTTTTAAATCTATCAAAAACTGTTGGCCGCTCCGGTGACGCAGTGGTCTAAGCGACGGACTCTGATCATTCGTTCGAACAGGGTCCGGGTTCGAATCCCGGTGAGGCATGAATGTTGTGTTTGTTTTACGGTACTGGCTCTCTCCCTTCCCTGGAATCAGTGACCCTGAATTAGGGACGGGCGACTGCTTATAGCCTATTGAGTTGCTCACGGTGGTCGTTAAATCTCCAATAAAAAATAACTGTTGCGGTTCAAACGATAAAAATGGAGTTCATTCCTGTTCATACGATTTACTAACGAATGGCTATTTCGGAATTTTGAATTTCCATGATGAAGGGGGGTAAATGGTGTAGGCCTGTGACATTCTTTTTTAAATATCTCAAAAACTATTGCGGTTCAAACGATGAAAATGGAGTTCTTTTCAGTTCATACGATTTACTAACGAATGGCTTTTTCGGAATTTTAAATTTTCATGATGAGGGGGAGGGGGATGAAATGGCCTGTAACATTCTTTTTTAAATATCTCAAAAATTATTGCGGTTTAAACGATGAAAATGGAGTTCTTTTCGGTTCATACGATTTGCTAACGAATGGCTATTTCGGAATTTTAAATTTCCATGATGAAGGGGGGGGGGTAAATGGTGTAGGCCTGTGACATTCTTTTTTAAATATCTCAAAAACTATTGCGGTTCAAACGATGAAAATGGAGTTATTTTCAGTTCATACGATTTACTAACGAATGGCTTTTTCGGAATTTTAAATTTTCATGATGAGGGGGGAGGGGGATGAAATGGCCTGTAACATTCTTTTTTAAATATCTCAAAAATTATTGCGGTTTAAACGATGAAAATGGAGTTCTTTTCGGTTCATACGATTTGCTAACGAATGGCTATTTCGGAATTTTGAATTTCCATGATGAAGGGGGGGTAAATGGTGTAGGCCTGTGACATTCTTTTTTAAATATCTCAAAAATTATTGCGGTTCAAACCATGAAAATGGAGTTCTTTTCAGTTCATACGATTTACTAACGAATGGCTTTTTCGGAATTTTAAATTTTCATGATGAGGGGGGAGGGGGATGAAATGGCCTGTAACATTCTTTTTAAATATCTCAAAAATTATTGCGGTTTAAACGATGAAAATGGAGTTCTTTTCGGTTCATACGATTTGCTAACGAATGGCTATTTCGGAATTTTGAATTTCCATGATGAAGGGGGGTAAATGGTGTAGGCCTGTGACATTCTTTTTAAATATCTCAAAAACTATTGCGGTTCAAACGATGAAAATGGAGTTATTTTCGGTTCTTACGATTTGCTAACGAATGGCTATTTTAAAATTTTGAGTTTCCATGGTGGTGGGGGCTGGTGAAATGGTCGCTCTCTCTGTATATATGCAAATTCTCAATATTATTTTTTAAATATCTCAAAAACTATTGCGGTTCAAACGATAAAAATGGAGTTCATTCCTGTTCATACGATTTACTAACGAATGGCTATTTCGGAATTTTGAATTTCCATGATGAAGGGGAGGGGGTAAATGGTGTAGGCCTGTGACATTCTTTTTTAAATATCTCAAAAACTATTGCGGTTCAAACGATGAAAATGGAGTTCTTTTCGGTTCATACGATTTACTAACGAATGGCTATTTCGGAATTTTGAATTTCCATGATGAAGGGGGTAAATGGTGTAGGCCTGTGACATTCTTTTTTAAATATCTCAAAAACTATTGCGGTTCAAACGATGAAAATGGAGTTCTTTTCGGTTCATACGATTTACTAACGAATGGCTATTTCGGAATTTTGAATTTCCATGATGAAGGGGGGGGGTAAATGGTGTAGGCCTGTGACATTCTTTTTAAATATCTCAAAAACTATTGCGGTTCAAACGATGAAAATGGAGTTCTTTTCGGTTCATACGATTTACTAACGAATGGCTATTTCGGAATTTTGAATTTCCATGATGAAGGGGGGGTAAATGGTGTAGGCCTGTGACATTCTTTTTTAAATATCTCAAAAAACTATTGCGGTTCAAACGATGAAAATGGAGTTCTTTTCAGTTCATACGATTTAATAACGAATGGCTTTTTCGGAATTTTAAATTTTCATGATGAGGGGGGAGGGGGATGAAATGGCCTGTAACATTCTTTTTAAATATCTCAAAAATTATTGCGGTTTAAACGATGAAAATGGAGTTCTTTTCGGTTCATACGATTTGCTAACGAATGGCTATTTCGGAATTTTGAATTTCCATGATGAAGGGGGGGGGGTAAATGGTGTAGGCCTGTGACATTCTTTTTTAAATATCTCAAAAATTATTGCGGTTCAGACCATGAAAATGGAGTTATTTTCGGTTCTTACGATTTGCTAACGAATGGCTATTTTAAAATTTTGAGTTTCCATGGTGGTGGTGGGGGGGGGGCTGGTGAAATGGTCGCTCTCTCTGTATATATGCAAATTCTCAATATTATTTTTTAAATATCTCAAAAACTATTGCGGTTCAAACGATAAAAATGGAGTTCATTCCTGTTCATACGATTTACTAACGAATGGCTATTTCGGAATTTTGAATTTCCATGATGAAGGGGAGGGGGTAAATGGTGTAGGCCTGTGACATTCTTTTTTAAATATCTCAAAAACTATTGCGGTTCAAACGATGAAAATGGAGTTCTTTTCGGTTCATACGATTTACTAACGAATGGCTATTTCGGAATTTTGAATTTCCATGATGAAGGGGGGGGTAAATGGTGTAGGCCTGTGACATTCTTTTTTTAAATATCTCAAAAACTATTGCGGTTCAAACGATGAAAATGGAGTTATTTTCGGTTCTTACGATTTGCTAACGAATGGCTATTTTGAAATTTTGAGTTTCCATGGTGGTGGGGGGGGGGGCTGGTGAAATGGTCGGTCTCTCTGTATATATGCAAATTCTCAATATTATTTTTTAAATATCTCAAAAACTATTGCGGTTCAAACGATAAAAATGGAGTTCATTCCTGTTCATACGATTTACTAACGAATGGCTATTTCGGAATTTTGAATTTCCATGATGAAGGGGAGGGGGTAAATGGTGTAGGCCTGTGACATTCTTTTAAATATCTCAAAAACTATTGCGGTTCAAACGATGAAAATGGAGTTCTTTTCGGTTCATACGATTTGCTAACGAATGGCTATTTTGAAATTTTGAATTTTTCCCTGGGGGTGTGTGCAATGGTCGTCCCCCAATTTTCTCAAACTTTTTTTTTTTAAATCTATCAAAAACTGTTGGCCGCTCCGGTGACGCAGTGGTCTAAGCGACGGACTCTGATCATTCGTTCGAACAGGGTCCGGGTTCGAATCCCGGTGAGGCATGAATGTTGTGTTTGTTTTACGGTACTGGCTCTCTCCCTTCCCTGGAATCAGTGACCCTGAATTAGGGACGGGCGACTGCTTATAGCCTATTGAGTTGCTCACGGTGGTCGTTAAATCTCCAATAAAAAATAACTGTTGCGGTTCAAATGATAAAAATGGAGTTCATTCCTGTTCATACGATTTACTAACGAATGGCTATTTCGGAATTTTGAATTTCCATGATGAAGGGGGGGGGTAAATGGTGTAGGCCTGTGACATTCTTTTTTAAATATCTCAAAAACTATTGCGGTTCAAACGATGAAAATGGAGTTATTTTCGGTTCTTACGATTTGCTAACGAATAGCTATTTTGAAATTTTCAGTTTCCATGGTGGGGGGGGGCTGGTAAAATGGTCGGTCTCTCTGTATATATGCAAATTCTCAATATTATTTTTTAAATATCTCAAAAACTATTGCGGTTCAAACGATAAAAATGGAGTTCATTCCTGTTCATACGATTTACTAACGAATGGCTATTTCGGAATTTCAAATTTCCATGATGAGGGGGGAGGGGGATGAAATGGCCTGTAACATTCTTTTTTAAATATCTCAAAAATTATTGCGGTTCAAACGATGAAAATGGAGTTCTTTTCGGTTCATACGATTTGCTAACGAATGGCTATTTTGAAATTTTGAATTTCCATGGGGGGGGGGGGGGCTGGTGAAATGGTCGTTCTCTCTGTATATATGCAAATTCGCAATATTATTTTTTAAATATCTCAAAAACTATTGCGGTTCAAACGACAAAAATGGAGTTCATTCCTGTTCATACGATTTACTAACGAATGGCTATTTCGGAATTTCAAATTTCCAATGATGAGGGGGAGGGGGATGAAATGGCCTGTAACATTCTTTTTAAATATCTCAAAAATTATTGCGGTTCAAACCATGAAAATGGAGTTCTTTTCAGTTCATACGATTTACTAACGAATGGCTTTTTCGGAATTTTAAATTTTCATGATGAGGGGGGAGGGGGATGAAATGGCCTGTAACATTCTTTTTTAAATATCTCAAAAATTATTGCGGTTTAAACGATGAAAATGGAGTTCTTTTCGGTTCATACGATTTGCTAACGAATGGCTATTTCGGAAATTTTGAATTTCCATGATGAAGGGGGGGGTAAATGGTGTAGGCCTGTGACATTCTTTTTTAAATATCTCAAAAACTATTGGCGGTTCAAACGATGAAAATGGAGTTATTTTCGGTTCTTACGATTTGCTAACGAATGGCTATTTTAAAATTTTGAGTTTCCATGGTGGTGGGGGGGCTGGTGAAATGGTCGCTCTCTCTGTATATATGCAAATTCTCAATATTATTTTTTAAATATCTCAAAAACTATTGCGGTTCAAACGATAAAAATGGAGTTCATTCCTGTTCATACGATTTACTAACGAATGGCTATTTCGGAATTTTGAATTTCCATGATGAAGGGGAGGGGGTAAATGGTGTAGGCCTGTGACATTCTTTTAAATATCTCAAAAACTATTGCGGTTCAAACGATGAAAATGGAGTTCTTTTCGGTTCATACGATTTACTAACGAATGGCTATTTCGGAATTTTGAATTTCCATGATGAAGGGGGGGGGGGTAAATGGTGTAGGCCTGTGACATTCTTTTTTAAATATCTCAAAAACTATTGCGGTTCAAACGATGAAAATGGAGTTATTTTCGGTTCTTACGATTTGCTAACGAATGGCTATTTTGAAATTTTGAGTTTCCATGGTGGTGGGGGGGGGGGGGGCTGGTGAAATGGTCGGTCTCTCTGTATATATGCAAATTCTCAATATTATTTTTTAAATATCTCAAAAACTATTGCGGTTCAAACGATAAAAATGGAGTTCATTCCTGTTCATACGATTTACTAACGAATGGCTATTTCGGAATTTTGAATTTCCATGATGAAGGGGAGGGGTAAATGGTGTAGGCCTGTGACATTCTTTTTTAAATATCTCAAAAACTATTGCGGTTCAAACGATGAAAATGGAGTTCTTTTCGGTTCATACGATTTGCTAACGAATGGCTATTTTGAAATTTTGAATTTTTCCCTGGGGGTGTGTGCAATGGTCGTCCCCCAATTTTCTCAAACTTTTTTTTTTTTTAAATCTATCAAAAACTGTTGGCCGCTCCGGTGACGCAGTGGTCTAAGCGACGGACTCTGATCATTCGTTCGAACAGGGTCCGGGTTCGAATCCCGGTGAGGCATGAATGTTGTGTTTGTTTTACGGTACTGGCTCTCTCCCTTCCCTGGAATCAGTGACCCTGAATTAGGGACGGGCGACTGCTTATAGCCTATTGAGTTGCTCACGGTGGTCGTTAAATCTCCAATAAAAAATAACTGTTGCGGTTCAAACGATAAAAATGGAGTTCATTCCTGTTCATACGATTTACTAACGAATGGCTATTTCGGAATTTTGAATTTCCATGATGAAGGGGGGGGGTAAATGGTGTAGGCCTGTGACATTCTTTTTTTTTTTTAAATATCTCAAAAACTATTGCGGTTCAAACGATGAAAATGGAGTTATTTTCGGTTCTTACGATTTGCTAACGAATAGCTATTTTGAAATTTTCAGTTTCCATGGTGGGGGGGGGGGGGGGGGGGGGGCTGGTAAAATGGTCGGTCTCTCTGTATATATGCAAATTCTCAATATTATTTTTTAAATATCTCAAAAACTATTGCGGTTCAAACGACAAAAATGGAGTTCATTCCTGTTCATACGATTTACTAACGAATGGCTATTTCGGAATTTCAAATTTCCATGATGAGGGGGAGGGGGATGAAATGGCCTGTAACATTCTTTTTTAAATATCTCAAAAATTATTGCGGTTCAAACCATGAAAATGGAGTTCTTTTCAGTTCATACGATTTACTAACGAATGGCTTTTTCGGAATTTTAAATTTTCATGATGAGGGGGGAGGGGATGAAATGGCCTGTAACATTCTTTTTTAAATATCTCAAAAATTATTGCGGTTTAAACGATGAAAATGGAGTTCTTTTCGGTTCATACGATTTGCTAACGAATGGCTATTTCGGAATTTTGAATTTCCATGATGAAGGGGGGGTAAATGGTGTAGGCCTGTGACATTCTTTTTTAAATATCTCAAAAACTATTGCGGTTCAAACGATGAAAATGGAGTTATTTTCGGTTCTTACGATTTGCTAACGAATGGCTATTTTAAAATTTTGAGTTTCCATGGTGGTGGGGGGGGGGGGCTGGTGAAATGGTCGCTCTCTCTGTATATATGCAAATTCTCAATATTATTTTTTAAATATCTCAAAAACTATTGCGGTTCAAACGATAAAAATGGAGTTCATTCCTGTTCATACGATTTACTAACGAATGGCTATTTCGGAATTTTGAATTTCCATGATGAAGGGGAGGGGGTAAATGGTGTAGGCCTGTGACATTCTTTTTTTAAATATCTCAAAAACTATTGCGGTTCAAACGATGAAAATGGAGTTCTTTTCGGTTCATACGATTTACTAACGAATGGCTATTTCGGAATTTTGAATTTCCATGATGAAGGGGGGGGGGGTAAATGGTGTAGGCCTGTGACATTCTTTTTTAAATATCTCAAAAACTATTGCGGTTCAAACGATGAAAATGGAGTTATTTTCGGTTCTTACGATTTGCTAACGAATGGCTATTTTGAAATTTTGAGTTTCCATGGTGGTGGGGGGGGGGGGGGGCTGGTGAAATGGTCGGTCTCTCTGTATATATGCAAATTCTCAATATTATTTTTTAAATATCTCAAAAACTATTGCGGTTCAAACGATAAAAATGGAGTTCATTCCTGTTCATACGATTTACTAACGAATGGCTATTTCGGAATTTTGAATTTCCATGATGAAGGGGAGGGGGGTAAATGGTGTAGGCCTGTGACATTCTTTTTTAAATATCTCAAAAACTATTGCGGTTCAAACGATGAAAATGGAGTTCTTTTCGGTTCATACGATTTGCTAACGAATGGCTATTTTGAAATTTTGAATTTTTCCCTGGGGGTGTGTGCAATGGTCGTCCCCCAATTTTCTCAAACTTTTTTTTTTTTTAAATCTATCAAAAACTGTTGGCTGCTCCGGTGACGCAGTGGTCTAAGCGACGGACTCTGATCATTCGTTCGAACAGGGTCCGGGTTCGAATCCCGGTGAGGCATGAATGTTGTGTTTGTTTTACGGTACTGGCTCTCTCCCTTCCCTGGAATCAGTGACCCTGAATTAGGGACGGGCGACTGCTTATAGCCTATTGAGTTGCTCACGGTGGTCGTTAAATCTCCAATAAAAAATAACTGTTGCGGTTCAAACGATAAAAATGGAGTTCATTCCTGTTCATACGATTTACTAACGAATGGCTATTTCGGAATTTTGAATTTCCATGATGAAGGGGGGTAAATGGTGTAGGCCTGTGACATTCTTTTTTAAATATCTCAAAAACTATTGCGGTTCAAACGATGAAAATGGAGTTATTTTCGGTTCTTACGATTTGCTAACGAATAGCTATTTTGAAATTTTCAGTTTCCATGGTGGGGGGGCTGGTAAAATGGTCGGTCTCTCTGTATATATGCAAATTCTCAATATTATTTTTTAAATATCTCAAAAACTATTGCGGTTCAAACGATAAAAATGGAGTTCATTCCTGTTCATACGATTTACTAACGAATGGCTATTTCGGAATTTCAAATTTCCATGATGAGGGGGAGAGGGGGATGAAATGGCCTGTAACACTTTTTTAAATATCTCAAAAATTATTGCGGTTCAAACGATGAAAATAGAGTTCTTTTCGGTTCATACGATTTGCTAAGGAATGGCTATTTTGAAATTTTGAATTTCCATGGTGGGGGGCCGGTGAAATGGTCGGTCTCTCTGTATGTATGCAAAATCTCAATATTATTTTTTAAATATCTCAAAAACTATTGCGGTTCAAACGATAAAAATGGAGTTCATTCCTGTCCATACGATTTACTAACGAATGGCTATTTCGGAATTTTGAATTTCCATGATGAAGGGGAGGGGGTAAATGGTGTAGGCCTGTGACATTCTTTTGAATATCTCAAAAACTATTGCGGTTCAAACAATGAAAATGGAGTTCTTTTCGGTTCATACGATTTACTAACGAATGGCTATTTCGGAATTTTTAATTTCCATGATGAGGGGGAGAGGGGGATGAAATGGCCTGTAACACTCTTTTTTAAATATCTCAAAAACTATTGCGGTTCAAACGAGGAAAATGGAGTTCTTTTCGGTTTATACGATTAGCTAACGAATGGCTATTTTGAAACTTTGAATTTCCATGGTGGGGGGCTGGTGAAATGGTCGGACTCTCTGTATGTATGTAAATTCTCAATATTATTTTCTAAATATCTCAAAAACTATCGCGGTTCAAACGATAAAAATGGAGCTCATTCCTGTTCATACGATTTACTAACGAATGGCTATTTCGGAATTTTAAATTTCCATGATGAGGTGGGGGGAGGGGGATAAAATGATCTGTAACATTCTTTTTAAATATCTCAAAAATTATTGCGGTTCAAACGATGAAAATGGAGTTCTTTTCAGATCATACGATTTGCTAACGACAGGCTATTTCGGAATTTTGAATTTCCATGATGAGGGGGAGTAGGGAATGAAATGGCCTGTAACATTCTTTTTTAAATTTCTCAAAAATTATTGCGGTTCAAACGATGAAAATGGAGTTCTTTTCGGTTAATACGATTTGCTAACGAATGGCTATTTTGAAATTTTGAATTTCCATGGTGGGGGGGGGGGGGGGGGGCTGGTGAAATGGTCGGTCTCTCTGTTTATATGCAAATTCGCAATATTATTTTTTAAATATCTCAAAAACTATTGCGGTTGAAACGATAAAAATGGAGTTCATTCCTGTTCATACGATTTACTAACGAATGGCTATTTCGGAATTTCAAATTTCCATGATGAGGGGGAGGGGGTTGAAATGGCCTGTAACATTCTTTTTTAAATATCTCAAAAATTATTGCGGTTCAAACGATGAAAATGGAGTTCTTTTCGATTCATACGATTTGCTAACGAATGGCTATTTTGAAATTTTGAATTTCCATGGGGGGGGGCTGGTGAAATGGTCGGTCTCTCTGTATATATGCAAATTCGCAATATTATTTTTTAAATATCTCAAAAACTATTGCTGTTCAAACGACAAAAATGGAGTTCATTCCTGTTCATACGATTTACTAACGAATGGCTATTTCGGAATTTCAAATTTCCATGATGAGGGGGGGAGGGGGATGAAATGGCCTGTAACATTCTTTTTTAAATATCTCAAAAATTATTGCGGTTCAAACCATGAAAATGGAGTTCTTTTCAGTTCATACGATTTACTAACGAATGGCTTTTTCGGAATTTTAAATTTCCATGATGAGGGGGGAGGGGGATGAAATGGCCTGTAACATTCTTTTTTAAATATCTCAAAAATTATTGCGGTTTAAACGATGAAAATGGAGTTCTTTTCGGTTCATACGATTTGCTAACGAATGGCTATTTTGAAATTTTGAATTTCCATGGGGGGGGGCTGGTGAAATGGTCGGTCTCTCTGTATATATGCAAATTCGCAATATTATATTTTAAATATCTCAAAAACTATTGTGGTTCAAACGATAAAAATGGAGTTCATTTCTGTTCATACGATTTACTAAGGAATGGCTATTTCGGAATTTCAAATTTTTATGATGAGGGGAGGGGGATGAAATGGCCTGTAACATTCTTTTTAAATATCTCAAAAATTATTGCGGTTCAAACGATGAAAATGGAGTTCTTTTCGGTTCATACGATTTGCTAACGAATGGCTATTTTGAAATTTTGAATTTCCATGGTGGGGGCTGGTGAAATGGTCGGTCTCTCTGTATATATGCAAATTCGCAATATTATTTTTTAAATATCTCAAAAACTATTGCGGTTCAAACGATAAAAATGGAGTTCATTCCTGTTCATACGATTTACTAACGAATGGCTATTTCGGAATTTTGAATTTCCATGATGAGGGGGGGGGGGTGAAATGATAGGCCTGTAACATTATTTTTTAAATATCTCAAAAACTATTGCGGTTCAAACGATGAAAATGGAGTTCTTTTCGGTTCATACGATTTGCTAACGAATGGCTATTTTGAAGTTTTGAATTTCCATGGGGGTGGTGGGCTGGTGAAATGGTCGGTCTCTGTGCGTATATGTAAATTCTATTATTTATTAAATATTTCAAAAACTATTGCGGTTCAAACGATAAAAATGGAGTTCATTCCTGTTCATACGATTTACTAACGAATGGCTATTTCGGAATTTTGAATTTCCATGATGAGGGGGGGGGTGAAATGATAGGCCTGTAACATTATTTTTTAAATATCTCAAAAACTATTGCGGTTCAAACGATGAAAATGGAGTTCTTTTCAGTTCACACGATTTGCTAACGAATGCCTATTTTGAAATTTTGAATTTCCATGGTGGGGGGCTGGTGAAACGGTCGGTCTTTCTGTATATATGCAAATTCTGAATATTATTTGTTAAATATCACAAAAACTATTGCGGTTCAAACGATAGAAATGGAGTTCATTCCGGTTCATACGATTTACTAACGAATGGCTATTTCGAAATTTTTGAATTTCCATGGTGGGGGCTGGTGAAATGGTCGGCCTCCTATAATTATATGCAAATTCTCAATATTATTTGTTAAATATCTCAAAAACTATTGTGGTTCAAACGATGAAAATGGAGTTCATTCCGGTTCATACGATTTATTAACGAATGGCTATGCTGAAATTTGAAATATCTATTTTTTGGGGGTACCATTTCACCAGCCCCCCCACTTTGTTTTTTAAATAACTCAAAAACTATTGCGGTTCAAACGAAAAAAATTGAGTTCATTCCGGTTCATACGTGGTACAAACGAATGGTGCAAAAAAAATTTAAAAATTCCATGGTGGGGGGCTATCGTTTCACCAGCCCCCCCACTTTGTTTTTTAAATATCTCCAAAACTTTTGCGGTTCAAACGAAAAAAACCGAGTTCATTCCGGTTCATACGTGGTACAAACGAATGGTGTCTGAAAAATTAAAAAATTCCGTGGTGGGGGGGCTGGTGAAATGCACCTTTCATAATCGACAGATTTCAGAAATAATAATATTATGTTTGAATTACTTTTCTGTAGTTATTTATTCCTAAATATTCGCATGATGACAAAAATGCACTAAATTATATTTCACCAGTAACTAGAACAAGAATACTTCAATCATAGGGTGAAAGGTTTCTTAATCAACACGGACTGTCTCCACTTATAGCGCATAATTCTTTTTTCATTTCTTTAAACTGTAAACTAACCGTGATTTATATTCTTTTAGAAATAACAATTTACACTCATAAATGTTTTTTAGAACGCATATTCTGCCGACGCCATAAAAAAATCCAGGGTCTTCCCAAAATTCCTTGCAGCTTATAGCTCGGCATCCATGGTAGCAAGTTCGCAAACAAACGGACGCGTGCAGGTGGGAGACGATAAACTCAAGAACGCTGACATACAAAAGAGTTATTACAATATTAATTAAAAACTAATCGTTCCACAAATAGAAAACGGCAACTCACCCTAAGTAAGGAGAAAAATGTTTGAGTCACGTTTTTCTGCCCATGGGCATGATGTCCGTGTTAGAGTAACTAGCCTTTCTCCATCTTGCATTGAGCCATGGAGCAGAGAATAACGGGTTAGAAGAGAGCATTTTAATCACCAGTGACTGATTGGTTCATTGTCGGATCTTCTGGGATTATAGGGGGAGACAAATCGTTTTGCAGTAGCTTTCGTAAAACCCAGCAGCAATCGGATTTGCTGTTCCAATACAAAATGCAGATGCTGGAATGGATTAAAATAAAGGACATTTGAAAGCCAGGACAATACCTGGAAGTTTTCCTCGTGTTCTGCTAGCTACTCTATAATCATCTGGGCAGTGTGACGACGCGCATTATCTTGTTGAAATAAAGCACTACTACAGGGGAGTACCGGTGCTATGGAAGGATGTACCTGTTCTGCAATGATGCTTACGTAGGGGATACGCGTCGTAATTTCCTGCACAAGAATGACTGAACTCAGGGTTTCACAGCAGAACGTGGCGTAAATCATTACTCTCCCTCACCGGCTTGTGTTCGACTCACGGAGCGTCCTTGTGCCAACACATCTCCAGGTAAACGACGCACACATACATGGTGCTACAGAAAGTGAGAATTATTGGGCCAGACGACCTTCTGGCAAACATTAAGCTCCAGTTTGACGGTCACGTGGCCAATGTACGCGCTTTTGCAAGAAACGGAAGTTAGCATGGGTACTCGGAGCGGTCTACGGCTACGCAGCCATATTTTCAGCAGCGCTTGATGTACTGTATGAACATTCAAATTACCGGCGAGATGCACCACAGTATCATTTTCGTTGGCTTGTACCATACCACGTCAAAAGCATTCAATTTACCTGCTAGATGCACCGCAGTATCCCTTTCGTTGGTTTGTACCATGCGACTGTCACCAGCATTCAATTTACTAGCTAAATGCACCGCAGTATCCCTTTCGTTGGCTTGCACCATACGATGTTACCAGCATTCAAATTACCGGAGAGAGGCACCGCAGTATCCCTTTCGTTCGCTTGTACCATACGCCATCACCAGCATTCAATTTACCGGCTAGATGCACCGCAGTATCCCTTTCGTTGGCTTGTAACACACGACGTAACCAGCATTCAATTTAGCTACTAGATGCACTGCAGTATCCTTTTCGTTGGCTTGTACCATACGATGTTATGAGCATTCAAATTACCGGCGAGATGCACCGCAGTATCCCTTTCGTTGGCTTGTACCATGCGACGTCACCAGCATTCAATTTACTAGCTAGATGCACCGCAGTATCCCTTTCGTTGGCTTGTACCATGCGACGTCACCAGCATTCAATTTACTAGCTAGATGCACCGCAGTATCCCTTTCGTTGGCTTGTACCATACGACGTCACTAGCATTCCAATTACCGGGAATACGCACCGCAGTATCCCTTTCGTGGGCCGTCCAGAAAGGGCATATCTTTCGCTCACCACTGGCGTCCAGTTCCGTCGTCGGCCCACACCTTGGCTGAGTTTCGTGGTATTTTCCTCCTCGAACCACTTTTTGAAGGTACTAAGCACGACTGAGGGCGCCCAGCAATCATTGCCGTCTCGGAAATTTTCTGTCACAGTCGTCCAGCCATTACAATTTGACCTGTATCAGACTCGCTGCCTTAGATTTTATCTGATGAACACGAACAACACTGATTAACAAAACGCAATATCAGATGTTATTTATGCCGTTTCTTGACTGTCATACACGCCGTTCTTTACCTGCAGTTGCTTCAATTTGCATAAAGACGAGCTGATCATAATACTTTTGCTCTTCGGTGTATATCCGCTAAGTTGAATGAAACTTATTTACTTTTTGTTTTAGAAAACTGCTGATTCCACAATTTAAAAAGAATATCAAACTGTCCATAAAATGGCATTTCTAAGACTTCGGTCAAAAATTAAGTTCACTGTGCCCGAGAATTCATTATTGTTTTGGTTTTCATCGTTAGAAATTGGTTGCAAACAACAAAGTTGCGCTTTTTACAGCCAATCTTCAGAGAGGCACAATTACTTCAAAGGATGTTCTCTGAATGCAACAGAGGAATGATATCGCAATATAACTGCGAAAAAAGGAGTATTTTGGTTTATACCACATCATACAGTAATTTTCAATCCAAAACAAGTTGAAAGTCTTTCCTAATCACTTCTGTCTTGAGAAAATTCTTTTTATATCACTCCCACTTGCTTTCGAATTTCACCTACCACGAGGTCTGCTTGTGGATACTTTACTGTCCATTGGAATGCTGGTTAGTACTTCCGTTGTTCAACGGTAGAAGATTTTTAAACAGTATGATCATCCCATTCCGATTTGATGGTCTTGGGTTTCATCATGATATCATTCACTTTCGGACTTTTTTCTTGATTGAAGGTTTAACGACCACCGTGAGCAACTCAATGGGCTATATAAGCAGTCGCACGTCCGTAATTTAGGGCCACTGGTTCCAGTGAAGGGGTAAAGCCAGTGCCGTAAGACAAACACGACATCCATTCCTCACCGGGATTTGTATCCGGACCCTTCGCGGACGAATGATTATAACTAGCGCTTAGACCATTGCGCCACTGGGGCGGCATTCAAAAATTTTCTGCCGCCCCGGTGGCGCAGGGGTCTAAGCGATGGCCTCTGATCATTCGTCCGAACGGGGTCCGGGTTCGAATCCCGGCGAGGCATGGATGTTGTGTTTGTCTTACGGCACTGGTTCTCTCCCTTCCCTGGAGCCAGTGACCCTAAATTTGGGACGGGCGACTGCTTATAGCCCATTAAGTTGCTCACGGTGGTCGTTAAACCTCCAATCAAAAAAAAAAAAAATTCTGACAAATGAAATATTTTTCCAATCTTTCTTGGTTACTTTCAAAAGACATCTCTTTTGCTTTATTGTTTGTTGGTTAAAAGACCACCATGAATAAATCAAGACGCCCCGGACAGCCCCGGTGGTCTAAGCGATGTCTTCTGATCATTCGTCCAAACGGGGTCCAGGTTCAAATCCCGGTCAGGCATGGATGTTTTTTTTGTCTTACGGCACTGGCTCTCTTTCTTCCCTGGAACCAGTGACCCTAAATTAGGGACGGGCGACTGCTTATAGCCCATTGAGTTGCTCACGGTGGTCGTTAAATAAACCTCCAAAATAAAAAAAAATAAATAAAAAAGACGCCCCGGCGGTGCAGTGGTCTAAGCGATGGCGTCTGATCATGGGTCCGGGTTCGAATCCCGGAGAGGCATGGATGTCGGTTTTGTCTTACTGCACTGGCTCTCACTTATCCCTGGAACCAGTGGCCCTAAGTTAGGGAAGGGCTACTGCTTATGCTAGCCAACTGAGATTCTCACGGTGGTTGTTAAATCCCCAATCAATAAAATACAAATCAGTGAGCTATAAGCAGTCGCCCTTCCCTAATTTAAGGCCACTGGTTCCAGGGAAAGGAGAGAGCCAGTGCGGTAAGACAATCATCTTTTCTTTTGTTTTGTTTTTATTGGAGGTTTAACGACCACCGTGAGCAACTCAATGGGCTATAAGCAGTCGCCCGTCCCTAATTTAGGGCCGGTTCCAGGGAAGGGAGAGAGCCAGCGCCGTAAGACAAAGACAACATCCATGCCTCACTGGGATTCGAACCCGGACCACTTTCGGACGAAAGATCAGAGGCCATCGCTTAGACCACTGTGCCACTGGAGTGGCAGACAATCATCTTCCACACCTCATTCGGGACATGGACTGATCTTGGACGAACCAGTAGGAGTTCGTCCAAGATCAGTCCTAACGTTCTTTGAGTTGTGCCGTATATGAACGCAAAAATCGGAACCACAGACAGTTACTGATTAGTTTGAGAAACACCTTTTATTACGATAGATTGAAAACAATTCTCTATTATAGAAAAAATATTATTAAAATAACCAGGTTTTTTATTTGAATACCTTTTTAGTTACATATGAACAGCGTAGGAAGTCAATTTCGGCAGGGTAGTAATATTTCTAAGTAAACTTGCAACAACAACAGTGTTGATTTCATTATTTAGCCTTCCAGAAGCGAAATATATCATTATTGCTCACTTATCATTTTTAGTGAATTCCATGACATCCTAAGTTCAGCTGTGGTCATTAGCATGTAATTAACTGATTCCGTGTGTGATTTTGGCGGTTTCGGAGATATCTCTAACCCGGAGCCACACAGATAATGTTTTTCTTCACAATTTTCGAGCAACACCTTCATTACATTCGAAAAGAGATGTCAATATAATTTATTGCTGAGGGCTAGGACATGTGCGCCTTCATGTTAATTAAAACGAAACCATTAGTTACAATACTAGAATACATTTATCATTTATTTTTTACGAACCATAATTTTAAATCATTTCTGCTATCTTGAAGTACTTAGATGTATGTCATTTTTTATATATTTTTTCAGGTACCGGAAAGAATCAGCATGCGATAAATAATATTTTTCTTTAAAAAAAGTAATTGATTTCTTGTGTAAGAATTTATGCATTTCATATGCTAATTTACATAAAATGTTTCCTCCTCGCTGAAACAGCCAACCATAAAATATTTAAAAGCCTTACAATTTACTCACATAATAAGCAGAATTAGAAGATCGAATTATTGCTATCGCGGTACTCAGAGGTATGGTTTTCTGGCTAATAGTCTAATTTGGGATTGGGTTCTAATTTAGGATGAGACATAATAGTGAGCTTAACCTACAAATTTAGTTTTTGCCTCTCACTGCATCCAGTGAAACGAAATTAGAAGCAGACGATTACTTATAGTCTTAAGTGTTCACGATAGACACTAAACCTCTTCCCTTAAATAAATCCTTTAAACTAAGCATTTGTGTTGAGGTTATTGGAACTGTGTTTGTGACAGATGTTTATGACTCAATGATACAAAGTCAAAAACGCCTAAAAAAAGTTGTTTATATAAATTTAACGTGCTTAAAGGATTCAATAATATTGATCAAGCATAGATTACATGATAACCGCACACTTACAGAGGCATTTTATCGCATGGGTGTACCAGGAAGTCACCGGGGGCCTCCTTCAAACACTGTTTTGACTGTGTCGCCCAAGATATCTGTGTTACGTCATTTTCCTACTCCGAGTCACACTTCAGAGAACGTGTTCTATATTTCCTTATAAGATTTTCCGAATCATGGAGGCAGTCTGTTCTCTTTGTTCAGCAAGGGATGACGGTTGTCAGTCGATAGGGTGATTCGGGCAGGCTGTTAAAAATTTGCTTCGGTGTCCGTCCTGCTTTATTTTTGTTTCCCCACAAGTTACTCTGACTTCTCCTCTGGAGATTGTCCAAAGGCGTTTAGCGCAAACAACTTAGACTGAGACGCGATCTCACACTCTATCTTCATGCAGGCAAGGTAAATGGGAAAGGGTGGGAGCAGGTTAGTTGTGGGTTTTAAAAGAGTGGTCGGTTATAGATGGTGAGTGTCTCTCTCTCTCTCTCTCTCTCTCTGTCTAGTATACTTCCCTGCAGGATTGCAGTACATCGGTCCCATTTCAGGGTCAGCTGGGTTGGGAAGGTATTGCCTAAAATACACTGCAAGAAATTTCTGTCGTACACTCACGATCAATGACGTTTGCGCACCTAGAAGAAAACATGCTACAACCGCGAAACTTTTTAAATAGCTAGGGTGCATGCTGGTATACAAATGATCTACGTTTAGTGCGATTGCGCATGACCACTCATCATGTGGCAGCACTGCAAATACAAACCGGCAGCTTTATAAACTGGTGTGTAAACGATGCTCCATGAAAACGAAAAGCACCAGCCGAACCTAGCAAGAGTACAGAGTGACAAGAATACTGGGTAGACGCCAGAGACGTCAATTTACGCAACATGCGGACTTCGAGAGAGGCTTCATCATCGAGCTGAAACCAGCAGGGTGGTCGGCGCGTTGTATAGACCGCCACGTGGATCGTTCTGACCATACAGTCCAACTGCGTTGGGCGTAGTTCACACGTTGCGGCACTGCCACATGTAGAAGCGTCTCCGGACGGACCAGGAGCCCCAGCGGTAAAGAAGATCGACGGATTGTGCGCCAGGCACGAACTGATCCCATGCGAACCCGGTCCCCTATACAGGCAGATGTAGCCGCTTTTCTGTGCCCACGATCCTTTCCCGACACCTCTCGGAAGAGAATCTGCGATCTAAGAGCCCATTACGTGTACTGCCATTAACACCGGAAGATCGCTGGCTCCGTTTGCAGTAGTGACAGGCCAGAGCGACGTGGAACGCGACGGAGTGGCGGCATTTAGCGATGAGTGTCTTGTCGTTTTTGGGACGGATAATCATCGTTTCCGGGTGTAGAGCTCCCCGGGTCAAGGGCACAATCTCAAACCCGCTATCGAGCACCACACCTTACCCACTGCAGGCGTTATGGTCTGGAGGGCCATAGCCTGCGATAGCGGATCAGCTCTAGTAGTGGTACGTGGATCATTGACGGGCCAGCGGTATGTGGATGAGATCATACGGTTGCATGTGCTCCCATTCCTGACCGGGATTTCAGGCGCCCAATACCAGCAGAATAACCCCCGCCCACACACGGCTCGGGTTGCCCAAAACTGCCTACGTCATGTCCAGATACTTCCATGGCCTGTCCGCTCCCAGGGACATGCCCGCTATCGCGCATGTGTGGGATCAGTTGAAACGTCGGCACTATCCGGGATTTGGAGCACACCGTCCAACACGTGTGGGCCAGTCTGCCGCAAGACAACATCAGGCGTCTGTTCGCCTCCATGCCGGACCGTATTGCAGCATGTATCACCGCGCGAGGCGGTGCGACGCACTATTGAAGATGACCGAACTGCGTGCCACAGATCCCTCTGTAATTATCCAGCAGCTCTGTTTTTCCCATCATGTGTATCATTACGTCCATAAAATTTCAGTTCAATCCGATGCTTCCTTTTTGGGGAGCAAATTTAATTGTCCGTGAGTGTATTTTCTTGAGATAAGAAGGAAAAGATTGCTGGCAATATATTTCTATTTTAGATGTTAAAATGCAATAACATGTGTGCGTGCGCACGTGGTACGGGAAGAGGAGGAGGACCTCGTGCCACTACGCTGCGGGGGCCTCAAATATTCTTAAAGCTTCCCTGTACACTTACTCAAATTTCTTTGTAGGAATACTGCTATATAAAGCACGTTGTTTTCACCTCACGTTGTGAATGTCGTTTACCTCCTCTTTTCATATGTATTATTTAGAGAGATCGTTATTTAACAGGTTATTACATTGTAATTAAATAATTTATATCCTTAAAGAAATTAATGCTATGACTGAAAAAAATATTACTTTAAAACCACGTAGTCAGGTTATTAGTGCGTCGCTCGCTTGTTATTCAGTTGCCAAACATTTGAACACTTATAAAAAAATTTCATTTACGTATTTATATGCTCTACTAATTATAAACACAAAGATGTGTAGAAGAGGTAGTGGAATTCCATCGTGGTAATACACGGAACTGGTTGTCGATGCTTCTCGTTTTCAACGTCGTTGGCATGGCATGTGTTCCCACACATACTGATGAATTGCTAATGACGAATGTTTCTCCTCACCTACAAGTTTAACGGCGATGTCTATGCGCAGAACGTTGGCTTTCTAAATTCTCTGCTTTGGTAGTATTTTGCACTTAAAGCATTAAACATTTATGTAACGTTGAGGTGATGTAGTAGTTCGAAGAAAGGTATCCTCATCATATCCTCCTTTTAAGGGGAATACGAGGGCAAGGTTCTAGCTGTCGCCTGTCTCTAATTTGGGGTGAATGGCTCCAGGGAGAGTAAGAAGCCATTCTGAAAAAAAAAATGCCTCAGCTGTGTCTCGTCCAGTGGTTGGGGGTAGTCTCATTAGATCGATGCCAGCTTTTCTGACCGCTTGTCGTTGAAGCAACATGTTCAGTTATTGGAAAACTAGGTATTCACTTTTCAACAGCAAAAGAGATTAAATGTTATCTCTAGTTTCTTTCTAACATTACTCTTTGAGAAGGGATACGTCTTTCTAATTCCAAATCTGAGTATCTTTAGTTTGGTTCTGCTTGGCCAAGTGTCTTACATTGGTAAACCTGTTTCCACTGCAGTCTATCAAAATGGGAGCTAAGAGCTTCGTACCGTTTTCATCTTTTTGTTTCCACTCTGCCTCATTAACAAGAATGTCCAGCCGTAAAAAACCTCTACTTGATGAGTAAGCCCGAAAATAGTACTTTAAAATAATGTTCCCCGACGTACTTCAAGAAATTTTGAAATTATGAAAATGTTTGCTCAAATTTTAAAATCAGTTCTAAGGATTGAATTTGCGCTCGTTTGGATTTTAAAAGTGGTGCTACACCAGCTGCAACAGTTTCTGAGAAAAGACAGACCATTTTATTTTGCAAACAAAACCCAACAACGTGGTTCAACTTTTCATCACGTTATAGTACAAGGTTGCACCATGTTGGTCGGTTCATTTTAAACCGCAGAATGGTGTATCTTTTCTAAGAAAGTGGTGCAGCTGGTGTAGCACCACTTTTTGGTACATTTTTTCTAAGAAAGTGGTGCAGCTGGTGTAGCACCACTTTTTGATGCATTTTTTCTAAGAGAGTGGTGCAGCTAGTGTAGCACCACTTTTTGGTGCATCTTTTCTAAGAAAGTGGTGCAGCTGGTGTGGCACCACTTTTTGGTGCATCTTTTCTAAGAAAGTGGTGCAGCTGGTGTAGCACCACTTTTTGGTGCAAGCTACCACAACTTTTTTAACAGTGCAATTGCGACGTTTCAGGAAAAAATTCTTCCACACAAACAACTGGTTTCTATTGCGCGGCAACACGTTCGCACAGTGCGCGCTGCCTGTTAAGTAGTTTCTAGCTTCGAAGTCTATATGTGTGATCGATCATTCACCCTACTAGCCAGATTTGTCTCCCGCAGACATTTTACTCTTCCCTAATGTGAAGTGTTCCATGAAAAAGAAGCACTTCAGCGACATTGGAGGGCATTCAACGAGATGTGACCAACAAACTGAAGCTGATTCCGGTTCAGGATTTCTACCGTGTCTTCGAGTACCTGCACGAAAGGTCTCACCCGGAGTTGGAGAGGATATATTTTTTAATCTGTGTAAGTGCCAGTTCGAAATATAGTTTGCTGTTTTGATATAATAATTTTTGTCTCATTACTGCAAATTGCTAAAAATGTATTTTTAATGGTTACCTAACCGTTTTTCAACTCAACGTCCTGGTGTTTTTAAACGCATTTTTCAACGTTTTCGCAGCCGACCCGTTAACTATTTGTGAACTTTTGTTTCTTTTGTGATTGAAGGCTTAACGACCACCGTGAGCAACTCGGTGGGCTATAAGCAGTCGTCTGTCTCTAATTTAGAGCCACTGGTTCCAGGGAAAGAAAAGAGCCAGGCCGTAAGAAAAACACAACATCAATGCCTCACCGGGATTCGAACTCTTCTCGGAGGAATGGACATAAGCCTGCGCTCAGACCACTTTGCCACTGAAGCGGCATTTTAAACGCTGAAACAACCAATTCGCCCTGCATGGGCATGAGCAACCTTATGAGATATAGGCAGTTGCCAGTTCTTTATTTAGGACGTTTGCTTCCAGGGAGGGCAGGGAACCTGTGCTATAAGACGAACACACCACGCATGACACATTCGGGGTTTGAACCAGAATCATCTCTGATGTATTTTCAGAAGTCAGCACCGCAGACCACTCGGCTACCAGAGCTGCACTTGAATCTTTTGAATGGGTGACGGGAGATAACATTTCAAAATTATATTTGTATTTATTTTGTGTCTGAAGAATATTAAATGAACACAGCATAACTGGAGCAATAGCGTGCCATAAACACGTTTTTGACATTTGTAAGGTATATGTAGTATTTTTTGGTTCGAAAAACGCAATTAGTATTTATTTATTTTTTATCATTCGATATCTGAGGCATCCAATTATGCATGTAATTAGGGTCAGGAGACAATAAAAAGTCATCGGCGAATGTGGTGCCAGATTCCAGAGCTGTTTCATTGACTGTCTGGTGATTAAGTTCCTCATTCCTGGAAAACAAAATACGTAGCGACAATTAGTCATTTTATCACTTTCCGCGAATGATGGGGAACTTGGAGTGATAACATCGTCATTAGTGAGTAATTAGCTGATTCCTTATGCGATGCATGATTTTCCTGATTGCCGGAACTCTGGGAATCAGAAGAAAAAAAAAAAGCTTCTACCGCACTGAACAAGAGAGATAGTTGGAAAATATTTTTCTAGAACATTTTGTTGCAAAGCGTGAAAATATGCAATCAACAAGTCCATACTCTTCCGGGACTTAAGGTGATGCATTAACGAAAAGGTTTAAAAGGAAATATCTAAAATTATGTTCCATACTTTTTTTCTCGCCTCCTAGTGAAAAAGGAATAGTGCAACTTTATTTGTAATTACAAAAGAAGGAAATGAAAATTCCCCAGACGCACCGCAATGAGAATCATCGTCGATATTGTGAATCAAATTAAAAATTTCACGTGAAACATTTTCAAACTGAAACGTGCCTTCTCTTTGTTTTCATCTTAATATAACGAAGCAAAATTATACTGCTACCAATTCGATGTTATGCTAATCATATTTGATGTTGAGATGTTTTCCTCGGGATTGAGAGCACTTATCATACACTGAAGAGCAATTGAATTAGAGATACCTATCTAGTAACGTGTAGCACCACCTTTCGTCCTGATGACGGCGGCGATTTGCCTCGGCATGGACTCGACAAGACACCGGAAGCGTTGGGAAGCCACACGGATCCACAACCCCTCAACAAGCTCCCACAGTTCACGAAGATTTGATGGAGGGGGGTCAGAGCCTCGAACATCTCTCTCGATGGCATCCCAGATGTGCTCGATGGGACTGAGGTCAGGTGACCTAGCTGGCCAAGGAAGCGTGGTCACGTCAGTGGAGTGTTCATCCAACCATTCGGATACAATGCGGGAGCGATGGCACGGTGCATTTTCTTGTTGCAGGATGAGGTCCCCAGTGGGATGTTGAAGACGCACAAACGGTAGCAAATGGTCGTCCAGGTTATCCCGGTAAAGTTGACCTGTGAGAGATCATATCAGACGTACCAGACGTCCAATTTCAGTCCCCGTAAACAGTCCCCAGACGAGAATGCCACCTCCACCAGCTTGAGGGGTACCCTGCTGGAAAGGAGGATCCATCGCTTCATGTGGTTTGCGCCGTAATCGTATCCTGCCATCCGCTAGTACCAACGTGAATCTCGACTCATCAGTCCAAGCAACGTTTTTCCACATGTCTAGGGCCCAGTGGCGATGTTCCCGCGCCCATGCCAATCTTTGCACCCTGTGATGAGCGCTCAGCAGCTGTACCCTCGTGGGACGATGGCTTCTGTACCCCATAGCGAGAAGATGGTTGTGGATGGTGTGGTTGCTTACACGTTTTTGTGCACCAGCGTTAAATTGCCGAGTGATTTCTTACACTGTGGACCGTCTATCCGCTGTTACAATGCGAGCTAGCCGACGATGACCCCACTCACCCACACGCTGTTGTCCACGGCAGTTGGCCCTTGCAGGTAAGGTTTTGACGGATTCAATGTACTCATGGTGCACTCGTGACGCAGTGGCTCGTGAAAATTTCAGTGCCTGCACGACTTCCGAGATGGAGTGATCCATTCGTCGGGCACCGACAATTTGCCCACGATCAAATGCGCTTGGATCCTTCGTCTTATCCATACTGCGTCCGACTCTTAATGATTCCCGTCGGATCACTCCTTATATTGTCGGATCGCTGCATACGTCATGTCGTTTCCGTTTACAGGGCCGCCCATAGCGCCATATTTTCATAACGGCAGCTGTCTCTAATTTATTTGCTCTTCAGTGTATATCCAAACTATAAAATACACCGTCTGATAATAAAGTTTCAGGACAGTTGCTGTCACAAGGAAAGTTTAATGCACTGAATCCAACTGTAGTTATGGTTCTTCAAAGTAATCCCCCTTGTTATCGATGCACCATTTTGATTGCTCCACTAGAGGTGCGAAACACGTTTTGGATTAATTTGCCGGAACACTGTTCATTTTCCCGATCACGGTTTTCTTGATGTCCTGAATAGTCATGAAAAGTCGTCCTTTCAACGCCAATTTCACTTTGGGGAACAGGAAGTAGTCGGCAGGAGCAAAGTCCGGGGAGTTGGGTGGATGGCTGAACCTGTGTACTCCGGACTTGGCGAGGAATTGTGTCACCGACAATGCCGAGTGGGCAGGCGCGTTATATCCAGAAGGAACCAACTTCCACGTGCTCGCTGATGCGGCCTTACCCGATGAATTCTCTTCCGTAGGTGATCAAGAAATTTCAGGTAGAAGGCAGTGATGGATGTTGCGCCCTTCGGAAACCATTCTCTGTGAATGATGCCGCTACTGCCAAATAAAACGTGATCAGCATTGCCTTGATTTTCGACTTATGCAAAGCGAACCTTCTTGGGTCTCGGTGAACTTGTGCCCTCCAGCCTCTTTGATTCTGGATCGTGTTGAAAGCACCACGTCTCATCATCTGTCACAATGCGATCCAGCATAGAAGGGTCTGATTCCACGGACGTAATGAACGCCTTGAAACTTTCGACTCTTTGCACTTTCTGTTCTTCAGTCAAACAGTGTGGCACAGACCTTGCGCAAATCTTCCTTTCCCCAAGATCTTCCTTTAGAATCGGCCGGTTTCGGTTGATATGAAGTTTCTCCAAGATCTTCCTTTAGAATCGGCCGGTTTCGGTTGATATGAAGTTTCTCCAAGATCTTCCTTAAGAATCGGCCGGTTTCGGTTGATATGAAATTTCTCCAAGATCTTTCTTTAGAATCGGCCGGTTTCGGTTGATATGAAGTTTCTCCAAGATCTTTCTTTAGAATCGGCCGGTTTCGGTTGATATGAAGTTTCTCCAAGATCTTCCTTAAGAATCGGCCGGTTTCGGTTGATATGAAGTTTCTCCAAGATCTTCCTTTAGAATCGGCCGGTTTCGGTTGATATGAAGTTTCTCCAAGATCTTCCTTTAGAATCGGCCGGTTTCGGTTGATATGAAGTTTCTCCAAGATCTTCCTTAAGAATCGGCCGGTTTCGGTTGATATGAAATTTCTCCAAGATCTTCCTTTAGAATCGGCCGGTTTCGGTTGATATGAAATTTCTCCAAGATCTTCCTTTAGAATCGGCCGGTTTCGGTTGATATGAAATTTCTCCAAGATCTTCCTTTAGAATCGGCCGGTTTCGGTTGATATGAAGTTTCTCCAAGATCTTCCTTTAGAATCGGCCGGTTTCGGTTGATATGAAGTTTCTCCAAGATCTTCCTTTAGAATCGGCCGGTTTCGGTTGATATGAAGTTTCTCCAAGATCTTCCTTTAGAATCGGCCGGTTTCGGTTGATATGAAATTTCTCCAAGATCTTCCTTTAGAATCGGCCGGTTTCGGTTGATATGAAGTTTCTCCAAGATCTTCCTTTAGAATCGGCCGGTTTCGGTTGATATGAAGTTTCTCCAAGATCTTCCTTTAGAATCGGCCGGTTTCGGTTGATATGAAGTTTCTCCAAGATCTTCCTTTAGAATCGGCCGGTTTCGGTTGATATGAAGTTTCTCCAAGATCTTCCTTTAGAATCGGCCGGTTTCGGTTGATATGAAGTTTCTCCAAGATCTTCCTTAAGAATCGGCCGGTTTCGGTTGATATGAAGTTTCTCCAAGATCTTCCTTTAGAATCGGCCGGTTTCGGTTGATATGAAGTTTCTCCAAGATCTTCCTTTAGAATCGGCCGGTTTCGGTTGATATGAAGTTTCTCCAAGATCTTCCTTTAGAATCGGCCGGTTTCGGTTGATATGAAGTTTCTCCAAGATCTTCCTTTAGAATCGGCCGGTTTCGGTTGATATGAAATTTCTCCAAGAACTTCCTTTAGAATCGGCCGGTTTCGGTTGATATGAAGTTTCTCCAAGATCTTCCTTAAGAATCGGCCGGTTTCGGTTGATATGAAATTTCTCCAAGATCTTCCTTTAGAATCGGCCGGTTTCGGTTGATATGAAGTTTCTCCAAGATCTTCCATTAGAATCGGCCGGTTTCGGTTGATATGAAGTTTCTCCAAGATCTTCCTTTAGAATCGGCCGGTTTCGGTTGATATGAAATTTCTCCAAGATCTTCCTTTAGAATCGGCCGGTTTCGGTTGATATGAAGTTTCTCCAAGATCTTCCTTTAGAATCGGCCGGTTTCGGTTGATATGAAGTTTCTCCAAGATCTTCCTTTAGAATCGGCCGGTTTCGGTTGATATGAAGTTTCTCCAAGATCTTCCTTTAGAATCGGCCGGTTTCGGTTGATATGAAGTTTCTCCAAGATCTTCCTTTAGAATCGGCCGGTTTCGGTTGATATGAAGTTTCTCAAGATCTTCCTTTAGAATCGGCCGGTTTCGGTTGATATGAAGTTTCTCCAAGATCTTCCTTTAGAATCGGCCGGTTTCGGTTGATATGAAATTTCTCCAAGATCTTCCTTTAGAATCGGCCGGTTTCGGTTGATATGAAGTTTCTCCAAGATCTTCCTTTAGAATCGGCCGGTTTCGGTTGATATGAAATTTCTCCAAGATCTTCCTTTAGAATCGGCCGGTTTCGGTTGATATGAAATTTCTCCAAGATCTTCCTTTAGAATCGGCCGGTTTCGGTTGATATGAAATTTCTCCAAGATCTTCCTTTAGAATCGGCCGGTTTCGGTTGATATGAAATTTCTCCAAGATCTTCCTTTAGAATCGGCCGGTTTCGGTTGATATGAAATTTCTCCAAGATCTTCCTTTAGAATCGGCCGGTTTCGGTTGATATGAAATTTCTCCAAGATCTTCCTTTAAGAATCGGCCGGTTTCGGTTGATATGAAATTTCTCCAAGATCTTCCTTTAGAATCGGCCGGTTTCGGTTGATATGAAATTTCTCCAAGATCTTCCTTTAGAATCGGCCGGTTTCGGTTGATATGAAATTTCTCCAAGATCTTCCTTTAGAATCGGCCGGTTTCGGTTGATATGAAGTTTCTCCAAGATCTTCCTTTAGAATCGGCCGGTTTCGGTTGATATGAAATTTCTCCAAGATCTTCCTTTAGAATCGGCCGGTTTCGGTTGATATGAAGTTTCTCCAAGATCTTCCTTTAGAATCGGCCGGTTTCGGTTGATATGAAGTTTCTCCAAGATCTTCCTTTAGAATCGGCCGGTTTCGGTTGATATGAAATTTCTCCAAGATCTTCCTTTAGAATCGGCCGGTTTCGGTTGATATGAAATTTCTCCAAGATCTTCCTTTAGAATCGGCCGGTTTCGGTTGATATGAAATTTCTCCAAGATCTTCCTTTAGAATCGGCCGGTTTCGGTTGATATGAAATTTCTCCAAGATCTTCCTTTAGAATCGGCCGGTTTCGGTTGATATGAAATTTCTCCAAGATCTTCCTTTAGAATCGGCCGGTTTCGGTTGATATGAAGTTTCTCCAAGATCTTCCTTTAGAATCGGCCGGTTTCGGTTGATATGAAGTTTCTCCAAGATCTTCCTTTAGAATCGGCCGGTTTCGGTTGATATGAAGTTTCTCCAAGATCTTCCTTTAGAATCGGCCGGTTTCGGTTGATATGAAGTTTCTCCAAGATCTTCCTTTAGAATCGGCCGGTTTCGGTTGATATGAAGTTTCTCCAAGATCTTCCTTTAAGAATCGGCCGGTTTCGGTTGATATGAAGTTTCTCCAAGATCTTCCTTTAGAATCGGCCGGTTTCGGTTGATATGAAGTTTCTCCAAGATCTTCCTTTAGAATCGGCCGGTTTCGGTTGATATGAAGTTTCTCCAAGATCTTCCTTTAGAATCGGCCGGTTTCGGTTGATATGAAGTTTCTCCAAGATCTTCCTTTAGAATCGGCCGGTTTCGGTTGATATGAAATTTCTCCAAGATCTTCCTTTAGAATCGGCCGGTTTCGGTTGATATGAAGTTTCTCCAAGATCTTCCTTTAGAATCGGCCGGTTTCGGTTGATATGAAATTTCTCCAAGATCTTCCTTTAGAATCGGCCGGTTTCGGTTGATATGAAGTTTCTCCAAGATCTTCCTTTAGAATCGGCCGGTTTCGGTTGATAGTGAATTTCTCCAAGATCTTCCTTTAGAATCGGCCGGTTTCGGTTGATATGAAATTTCTCCAAGATCTTCCTTTAGAATCGGCCGGTTTCGGTTGATATGAAATTTCTCCAAGATCTTCCTTTAGAATCGGCCGGTTTCGGTTGATATGAAATTTCTCCAAGATCTTCCTTTAGAATCGGCCGGTTTCGGTTGATATGATATGAAGTTTCTCCAAGATCTTCCTTTAGAATCGGCCGGTTTCGGTTGATATGAAATTTCTCCAAGATCTTCCTTTAGAATCGGCCGGTTTCGGTTGATATGAAGTTTCTCCAAGATCTTCCTTTAGAATCGGCCGGTTTCGGTTGATATGAAGTTTCTCCAAGATCTTCCTTTAGAATCGGCCGGTTTCGGTTGATATGAAGTTTCTCCAAGATCTTCCTTTAGAATCGGCCGGTTTCGGTTGATATGAAGTTTCTCCAAGATCTTCCTTTAGAATCGGCCGGTTTCGGTTGATATGAAGTTTCTCCAAGATCTTCCTTTAGAATCGGCCGGTTTCGGTTGATATGAAGTTTCTCCAAGATCTTCCTTTAGAATCGGCCGGTTTCGGTTGATATGAAGTTTCTCCAAGATCTTCCTTTAGAATCGGCCGGTTTCGGTTGATATGAAATTTCTCCAAGATCTTCCTTTAGAATCGGCCGGTTTCGGTTGATATGAAGTTTCTCCAAGATCTTCCTTTAGAATCGGCCGGTTTCGGTTGATATGAAATTTCTCCAAGATCTTCCTTTAGAATCGGCCGGTTTCGGTTGATATGAAATTTCTCCAAGATCTTCCTTTAGAATCGGCCGGTTTCGGTTGATATGAAATTTCTCCAAGATCTTCCTTTAGAATCGGCCGGTTTCGGTTGATATGAAGTTTCTCCAAGATCTTCCTTTAGAATCGGCCGGTTTCGGTTGATATGAAGTTTCTCCAAGATCTTCCTTTAGAATCGGCCGGTTTCGGTTGATATGAAGTTTCTCCAAGATCTTCCTTTAGAATCGGCCGGTTTCGGTTGATATGAAGTTTCTCCAAGATCTTCCTTTAGAATCGGCCGGTTTCGGTTGATATGAAGTTTCTCCAAGATCTTCCTTTAGAATCGGCCGGTTTCGGTTGATATGAAGTTTCTCCAAGATCTTCCTTTAGAATCGGCCGGTTTCGGTTGATATGAAGTTTCTCCAAGATCTTCCTTTAGAATCGGCCGGTTTCGGTTGATATGAAATTTCTCCAAGATCTTCCTTTAGAATCGGCCGGTTTCGGTTGATATGAAGTTTCTCCAAGATCTTCCTTTAGAATCGGCCGGTTTCGGTTGATATGAAGTTTCTCCAAGATCTTCCTTTAGAATCGGCCGGTTTCGGTTGATATGAAGTTTCTCCAAGATCTTCCTTTAGAATCGGCCGGTTTCGGTTGATATGAAATTTCTCCAAGATCTTCCTTTAGAATCGGCCGGTTTCGGTTGATATGAAGTTTCTCCAAGATCTTCCTTTAGAATCGGCCGGTTTCGGTTGATATGAAATTTCTCCAAGATCTTCCTTTAGAATCGGCCGGTTTCGGTTGATATGAAGTTTCTCCAAGATCTTCCTTTAGAATCGGCCGGTTTCGGTTGATATGAAGTTTCTCCAAGATCTTCCTTTAGAATCGGCCGGTTTCGGTTGATATGGTTTTCCAAGATCTTCCTTTAGAATCGGCCGGTTTCGGTTGATATGAAGTTTCTCCAAGATCTTCCTTTAGAATCGGCCGGTTTCGGTTGATATGAAGTTTCTCCAAGATCTTCCTTTAGAATCGGCCGGTTTCGGTTGATATGAAGTTTCTCCAAGATCTTCCTTTAGAATCGGCCGGTTTCGGTTGATATGAAGTTTCTCCAAGATCTTCCTTTAGAATCGGCCGGTTTCGGTTGATATGAAATTTCTCCAAGAACTTCCTTTAGAATCGGCCGGTTTCGGTTGATATGAAGTTTCTCCAAGATCTTCCTTAAGAATCGGCCGGTTTCGGTTGATATGAAATTTCTCCAAGATCTTCCTTTAGAATCGGCAGGTTTCGGTTGATATGAAATTTCCCCAAGATCTTCCTTTAGAATCGGCCGGTTTCGGTTGATATGAAGTTTCTCCAAGATCTTCCTTTAGAATCGGCCGGTTTCGGTTGATATGAAGTTTCTCCAAGATCTTCCTTTAGAATCGGCTGGTTTCGGTTGATATGAAGTTTCTCCAAGATCTTCCTTTAGAATCGGCCGGTTTCGGTTGATATGAAATTTCTCCAAGATCTTCCTTTAGAATCGGCCGGTTTCGGTTGATATGAAGTTTCTCCAAGATCTTCCTTTAGAATCGGCCGGTTTCGGTTGATATGAAGTTTCTCCAAGACCTTCCTTTAGAATCGGCCGGTTTCGGTTGATATGAAGTTTCTCCAAGACCTTCCTTTAGAATCGGCCGGTTTCGGTTGATATGAAATTTCTCCAAGATCTTCCTTAAGAATCGGCCGGTTTCGGTTGATATGAAATTTCTCCAAGATCTTCCTTTAGAATCGGCCGGTTTCGGTTGATATGAAATTTCCCCAAATCTTCCTTTAGAATCGGCCGGTTTCGGTTGATATGAAATTTCTCCAAGATCTTCCTTTAGAATCGGCCGGTTTCGGTTGATATGAAATTTCTCCAAGATCTTCCTTTAGAATCGGCCGGTTTCGGTTGATATGAAATTTCCCCAAGATCTTCCTTTAGAATCGGCCGGTTTCGGTTGATATGAAGTTTCTCCAAGATCTTCCTTTAGAATCGGCCGGTTTCGGTTGATATGAAGTTTCTCCAAGATCTTCCTTTAGAATCGGCCGGTTTTGGTTGATATGAAATTTCTCCAAGATCTTCCTTTAGAATCGGCCGGTTTCGGTTGATATGAAGTTTCTCCAAGATCTTCCTTTAGAATCGGCCGGTTTCGGTTGATATGAAGTTTCTCCAAGATCTTCCTTTAGAATCGGCCGGTTTCGGTTGATATGAAATTTCTCCAAGATCTTCCTTTAGAATCGGCCGGTTTCGGTTGATATGAAATTTCTCCAAGACCTTCCTTTAGAATCGGCCGTTTCGGTTGATATGAAGTTTCTCCAAGATCTTCCTTTAGAATCGGCCGTTTCGGTTGATATGAAGTTTCTCAAGATCTTCCTTTAGAATCGGCCGGTTTCGGTTGATATGAAGTTTCTCCAAGATCTTCCTTTAGAATCGGCCGGTTTCGGTTGATATGAAATTTCCCCAAGATCTTCCTTTAGAATCGGCCGGTTTCGGTTGATATGAAGTTTCTCCAAGATCTTCCTTTAGAATCGGCCGGTTTCGGTTGATATGAAATTTCTCCAAGATCTTCCTTAAGAATCGGCCGGTTTCGGTTGATATGAAATTTCCCCAAGATCTTCCTTAAGAATCGGCCGGTTTCGGTTGATATGAAATTTCCCAAGATCTTCCTTTAGAATCGGCCGGTTTCGGTTGATATGAAATTTCCCCAAGATCTTCCTTTAGAATCGGCCGGTTTCGGTTGATATGAAATTTCTCCAAGATCTTCCTTTAGAATCGGCCGGTTTCTGTTGATATGAAATTTCTCCAAGATCTTCCTTTAGAATCGGCCGGTTTCGGTTGATATGAAGTTTCTCCAAGATCTTGCTTTAGAATCGGCCGGTTTCGGTTGATATGAAATTTCTCCAAGATCTTGCTTTAGAATCGGCCGGTTTCGGTTGATATGAAATTTCTCCAAGATCTTCCTTAAGAATCGGCCGGTTTCGGTTGATATGAAATTTCTCCAAGATCTTCCTTTAGAATCGGCCGGTTTCGGTTGATATGAAATTTCTCCAAGATCTTCCTTTAGAATCGGCCGGTTTCGGTTGATATGAAGTTTCTCCAAGATCTTCCTTTAGAATCGGCCGGTTTCGGTTGATATGAAATTTCTCCAAGATCTTCCTTTGGAATCGGCCGGTTTCGGTTGATATGAAGTTTCTCCAAGACCTTCCTTAAGAATCGGCCGGTTTCGGTTGATATGAAGTTTCTCCAAGACCTTCCTTTAGAATCGGCCGGTTTCGGTTGATATGAAGTTTCTCCAAGACCTTCCTTTAGAATCGGCCGGTTTCGGTTGATATGAAGTTTCTCCAAGATCTTCCTTTAGAATCGGCCGGTTTCGGTTGATATGAAGTTTCTCCAAGATCTTCCTTAAGAATCGGCCGGTTTCGGTTGATATGAAGTTTCTCCAAGATCTTCCTTAAGAATCGGCCGGTTTCGGTTGATATGAAATTTCCCCAAGATCTTCCTTTAGAATCGGCCGGTTTCGGTTGATATGAAGTTTCTCCAAGATCTTCCTTTAGAATCGGCCGGTTTCGGTTGATATGAAGTTTCTCCAAGATCTTCCTTTAGAATCGGCCGGTTTCGGTTGATATGAAATTTCTCCAAGATCTTCCTTTAGAATCGGCCGGTTTCGGTTGATATGAAATTTCTCCAAGATCTTCCTTTAGAATCGGCCGGTTTCGGTTGATATGAAGTTTCTCCAAGATCTTCCTTTAGAATCGGCCGGTTTCGGTTGATATGAAATTTCTCCAAGATCTTCCTTTAGAATCGGCCGGTTTCGGTTGATATGAAATTTCCCCAAGATCTTCCTTTAGAATCGGCCGGTTTCGGTTGATATGAAGTTTCTCCAAGATCTTCCTTAAGAATCGGCCGGTTTCAGTTGATATGAAGTTTCTCCAAGATCTTCCTTAAGAATCGGCCGGTTTCAGTTGATATGAAGTTTCTCCAAGATCTTCCTTAAGAATCGGCCGGTTTCGGTTGATATGAAATTTCTCCAAGATCTTCCTTTAGAATCGGCCGGACTGTTTCACGGTTGATATGAAGTTTCTCCTACATCATCCGTACCGTCATTCGACGGCCTGACTGTACTTGAGCCCGAACTTTCTCCACAATTTCCTAAGGAGGGTTGGTTGACGGTCTTCCAATTCTTCGGTCATCCCAACGTCTTCCCTTCCTTCGTGAAAGCGAGCATACCATTCAAAAATGTAAAACATGGGATAGGACATGTTCCCCGTAAGCAGTTTTGATCATTTCAAACGCCTCCGTTTCTGACTTCTCGGACTTGCAGTAAAACTTAGTGTTTTACTCTCTGTTCAAATCCATGACAATGGTCTTTGGGGTACCTCCTATTAACAGCCTTCAGAATCAGAGAGGTCTGCACTTTCTTAGATCTTCATGTGTCCAGCAAGAGAGGGAAATCGCAGTTACAATTTGACCCATAGAACATATTTTTACCACTACCATTAACAGAGTAATACCCTCTGTCCTGAAACTTTGTCAGACGGTGTATCTAAAGACATATGAAAATTAGTGGCACGAAACGTGTAGTAACATCAATAAAAAAAGATTAAGCATATTTCATAAATTGGTTCTTCTTTGTTACAAAATAGCGAATTTGAATTTGTCTTAAATCGGATGTACATTAAATAAATAAAAACATATTAGGGTTATCATGTACGTATCTCAAGAAATACAGCTGAAGCTCATACAATTTACGACCACATTGTCCTTTTTATTTCGTTTCATTTTCTTTTTTTTTTTGCTAAGTTTGCCATTTTTTACATTTTTTCTCTTTTCATATTACGGGGTTATATCTTGTTTTACCGTCCATTTTACAAAATTACGATGTGCAATGGAACCTCGGTAATACGTTTTTATAAGGGATGGCTATAAAGATGTATAAATATAAAAACGTATAAAATAAATTTTAAGCTGTTAAATACTGTCGTAAAATTTTGAATGCCTGCAAAATCAGAACAAAAAAGAAAAAAATAAGACCGAATTTTCAGTTGTAATGAGCACGTCTTTTGAATCCTTCTAGCGCGAATTAAATTTATCAAAGTTTTTCAACGTCAACGCAAGCGGTTAGGAAAAAATTCAACCGGATTTCTACAGTCGATGAAACATCCAGTAATACGAACAGCTACAAACTTACAACAGCGACTGAAAAGTATCTAACGAAAATTAACAAACGGCGCACAAAATGCTTCTCATAACAGAACGTAGGTATCGGAGGCAAATTGATTTTCAAATCGAAAAGTTAAAAGACGATATATAGAAAGAAATAGGATATAATTCTACGCCTTCGAGTGGAAGAATTTTGCACAATGGGAAAGTTGAAGAAAGAAGAAAAATATTATTCATGGGAAAAGCTGTCCTAAGTAAAACAAATTAGTAAAATTACGCAATGTGGTGATTATGATACGCTTTCCAACATACCAGAAATCGAGTGCAGACAAACCCTCCTCTCTACCCTGATTATTCATTCTTTCAGTATACCTCCGGAAAAGTATTGCCTCGATAGAAGCACTTTTAATCAAGTTATGAGGAAAATGTCTGTGGAATAACTCTCGCTCCTGTGCCCTGACCTTTCATCCCATTTCAATGATATTCAATAGACCAGGTTCAGTGTAACTCCGAAACAACATGATAAAGTTTTGTCGCAATGGAAGCATTTTACGTAAGTTATGTTGCATAAGGGCGATGAAATGGATCTCGCGCCTTTGTCCTGAACTTTGACCCCATTTCGCCCATTTTAAATATTGTTCGTCCCCAGGTTGTCCCAAAGCACATACTAATGCTTTATGCAAATCGAACCATTTTAACGCGAGTTGTCGTACAGATAGACAGACACACACGGAGCATATACGCTTCTTCAAACTACGGTTGGAAAGCTTAAAAAGAACTCTTTAAATGCGTCTCCCGGAAGCAGAGATAGAAAGAGAAAATGGTTTTGACCTTTACGCTCTCTAGCAGGAAATATGTACATTATTTCAAGAAAATAATGCACTACATCTCTATTGCAGCGAAAGGCATACAGTGAAAAAAGATAATTTTCAATAGGGTTTTTAGAAGGAGATAAACAACTTCAGAGGTACCCAAACACAAGCTGACGCTGGCGACAAAAGTGTGAACTATAAAGCCCCTCAGATACTAACCTGAAGTTTTCCACAAGGTAAATAGCATCCGGCGTTGAAAGAATTTTTTAAATGACACATGTTGATTCAGAGATATTGAGAAAAACATATTAAAGGGTGACGTCCACTAGCGGCAAAGTTGTGGATTACTTTGAGAAGAAAATTCATACAGTTTTTACAGTTAGTGGTACGTGACTGGAAAAGTATTTTTCAACCGGGTTTTTGTACCCAAGATATTGCACTAAACGGAAACGTGAAACTACGCCCTCTAGTGGTAAACTTGTGCGCTCAGAAAAATATTAAATTACATAAGAACATTTCACAACGGATACGCTTCCAAGAAAGAAATATTTTTTCATATCGCACACTTAGAAGCAGATATATCTACATAAATATGATATACATCTACGTCCCCTGGCGAAAAAACTATTTCTTATTTAAAAAAAAAATATTCTGAAACGGTTTTCCAAGGTGAGCCCACGAAAGCATTTTTTCAATCTAGTTTTCCGAAACACAGATTTTGCTGCAAATACATCAGAAGCGGAAATAAACACCGGTTGCCAAACCATTTTTCATCAAAAATTAGAATATATAATCAAAACATTTCCGGTCAAGAGCTGTATCCGATGCAGTAAAAATTTTGCATATCGGAGTTTTAGAAACCGAGATATCGTGGAAAATGCAATTTACATCCACGTCCCCTAGCGGAACATATATGTATCACTTGAAAATTTTAAATCTATGTCAGAAACATTCCGCACCGGAAACACTCTGAAACAAAGGAAGAAGTTTTCAAATCGAACTCTTAGAAGCTGAAATATCGACAAAAATAGGATATACATCTACGACCCCTGGCGGAAAAACTGTGAACTTTTTTTCACAGGTTTTCTCAAAAGTGTTTTCGAGGTGAGCAGTATCTGTCCGCGAAAGATGTTTTCAATCGAGTTCTGGAAAGCTTAGATTTTGTTGCAAACACATCAGAAGCAGATATAAATTGTTACGCCCCCTTGTGGCCAAACCATTCCTTATCAAAAATTGGAAATTATGCTCAAAATATTTTCCAGGAGCAATTGCTTTCAATGCAAGAAGAATTTTTTTCCAATCGGACATTTAGAAGCAGAGATATTGGTGAAAAGGCAAGTTAGATTTACGTCGGTTAGCGGAAAATCTACGCATTAATTGAAAAGGGAACTGTGCCCAGAATAGCCTTCGTTCGTCGGGGTAGAGTATATGCAATTACGCTTGCCATCTTTCACCTACCGATGTGCAAGTGCGTTTTACTGTTGGGCAAACTTCTGCATCACATTTTGTACTCCGGACCAGTTACGGTCACATGACAACAACGCGGGGGAATGTCGGATATGAAAATTAGCGGTATACGTCGCACGAAAAGCTCTTTGAAACTTATTTGTACTCGTAATACTCTAATACTCCATAAAAAAAGCGGAGGTAGGGACACAGAGAAAAGAAAAAAAAATCAAGGTTCGAATGGAAATGAAAGAAATTCTTAACTTTTTTCTTGGCTTTCCGAGGGAACAGAACTGAAAAATTTGGTGATGTTGAAAATTAATTCAAGTTCCCTACCAAATAAAGTTTTTGGGGCCTATGATAAAAAAAAGAAAAGAAAAAGGACTGAGCATCATTCTTCTTGTTTGTTTGTTTGTTTGTTTGTTTCATCTTTCCCGAAGGGAATTGAGATGTGTGATGGGAGTCTATTTTCCTTTCTGAAAATGAGATGACCAGTTTCTTTTTCGGAAGCTGGAAAATGGCGACACATGATTCCGTAGACCAATTAACATGGTCTGTAGCCCATTCTAATCTTTTCTTTCTCGATTTGGGAGATAGAAATGGCATTTTCCTTGGAAATCTGTAATTTAAACCAGAGCCTTTGAATCTGCGCCTAAAAGTCCTAGCCGTCATCTTCAAAAACATTGAGGCAATTCCTTTTGATTTGACTCAGATTATTTACTTCTGTCACTTAAACCCAGTCTTTTTTAATTATTTTATCACCACGTACTGCTGTGCACCTTTTCATGCGTTTAGCAGTTTGGTTTTGAATTGACGGAGTCTGCTGATACCTCTCGCCCAACTTAGAAATTCCTCCTTTGATTAGATTTTCGCCTACTTTTCTTATGATACCCTCATAAGTGTAGCCTCCTTCACGCAAAGTTAGCATTTTACATCGTTCTTTAGGTGAGAAGTCAAATATTTCCACTCTTCTTATTTCAGCTTACTAAGTTATCAAGGAAAAGAAAATCTCTGAAAAAAAGAAAAATAGAACATCGGCCAACGTCATTATACTCTAGGAGGCCTGCATTATTAGCTGTGACACCTGGAAATGGAGCTAACTCATACTAACACCTGATTGGGTTCATGCTGTGTCGTAATAACACCTGATTGGTTCTGAGAACAATCAGTCGCAATGGTCGGTTTTGAGTAAGTCAAGGAAAATCAACTTCTCCTTGCATATTTTCTTTTTCTGATTATTTGACTATAACTCCTGATAAAGCAAAGATAATTCAACACAGTTTGTTGCATTATATTTATCTTTCTAATGATATATAGTTTTATGGTTGTAACGTACCAGGAGATGTGACGTACCTGCCAGAAGGACGCACACGACATAAAGGCAGATAGGAATCAGAATAAAACGTCCGCGTAGCTCAATTGGTAGAGCAACTTATTCCGGAATGAGGGGATCCGGGTTCGAACCCCGGCGCGGATAAAAATGACGGAGAAATTTACTTCGTTATAATGGCGCCCGAACTATCCGGATGACCCGACCGTTCAAATTCTCGCAATGGTGTGATATTATTTCCACACCGCGAGATAGGAAAAATAAGAGAATCCCTTCTCGAGCACTTCGAATAAAAAAAAAAAAAGATAAGGGGGAGATGATGTAACGTACCAGGAGATTTGACGTACCTGCCAGAAGGACGCACACGACATAAGGGCAGATAGGAATCAGAATAAAACGTCCGCGTAGCTCAATTGGTAGAGCAACTTATTCCGGAATGAGGGGGACCCGGGTTCGAATCCTGGCGCGGATAAAAATGACGGAGAAATTGAATTCGTTATATGGTATTATTCTAAAAATGACTGATATTGTGAGCCACCAAACTTGGCCACTAACACTGTATAAGTGAAACTGTGTTTTGCCATACTAAATGTTTAGTTCTCGGACAAATTTGCTTCATATATAACTTTAAAAAAATGTTCATCGAATGTAGGAGACGATATCGACTGTACGATACAAGGATCCAACAGTTTATATTTTGCTAATTAAAATTCTTGAAGCCTGCCTATCTAAAATTTAGCAGGTGAACTCCAGGGGATATAGGGGAAAATGAAACTTATAACTAAATTTCATGTGCATTAAAAACAGAAAAGAACAACAAATACGTGTTCGACGTGTGAATTCTGAACTTTAGCTGTGTGGTTTTGGCAAGGATATAAACTGCTCTACGATTATGTTCCATAATCTGATGTAACCGTTAAGTCTCATGATCTGTATTTACAGAAAATTTAATTCCGTGTGCTGAAAACTTTGTCCCTTATAGAATTTTCTTACCTTTGAGTAATACTCTCCATCAGCTTTTTTTGTAAATGCTTGCCAGTATGTTTCGCCCTTCATTCTTCAAACCAGTGACCTTATTAGCTTTGTTTGTTGGGCAACCATTTCTTTCACGTGCCCGACGATCTAATTCGTCTCAGAGACTCTCTATAAGGTCAGATTTCCGTAGGTAGCCAGTTGAACTGTCTAACGCCCATCATCATGACCTTGTGCTTTGTCTTGCTGATTGAGGTGTGGGCTATTTTCAAAGTACTGCCACAATGTTGGTACTTAATAACTTTACAAGACTCGGGATAAATCTCAACTTTCATGGTTTTGTCCAAAATGACAATTGGGCTCAAGCCGAACCAAGGAAAACATCTCAATTCCATTATGCTTCATTCTGCCAAACTTGATTGTCTGGACGATACAGACCGTGTGGCACTTTTAGTCGGGACTTTCGCTACAACTCATTGAACTGGTAGTCTGTGTTCCGTGTCATGTAAGTCCAAGTCGCAGTTTTAGATTAGTCTACAATCAAATAGCTACGTTCTGTACAAAACGATAATAGGTGTTTTGCAATATTTGAAGTGATTAGGAGCTCAAGACTTTCTGCTCGACTGTAGTGACTCATGCTGTGCAGTTCATGCACCCTGTACTTTTGCTGATATCAGTTTTAATGGTATTACATAGTGTTTAAGTGATTAAAGAAAATGCTGATTTTCCTTCTGAGCCGAAAGTCCTTTGTAGAACTCATTAGTTACGTTCTGTCAGCTTCGAAGGAGTCCCGTGTCGTTTCTGGTCATATTCAGCCCCATTTCTAATGACTTCATATCACATCACTAAACGTTTGCCTAATAATTCTCAGTGCCGCCAAAATATCACGTACGAGGCGATTGCTTAAATGACTGCCTATGTATTATCAATCGCAGCTGGAAATAATTTAAATCTGTTTTGCAGTCACAGTCTTGCAGTCACAGTCGTGGTATGGCCACCATCAGTAGCCCTACGAGCGAATTAGTTGGGTCTGTGATGTCGTGATTTTATAGGACGTCTTTCACTATCAATAATAGAATGTTCGGATATTAATTGTAGTGCAGTGTGTCTGGGTGCTGCTGAATTTAAGCCAGCTCTTTTTTATCTCTTCCCTTTTGTGAACTTCTGAGACTTATCTCATGTATTATTCTACATTGTACAATAATTGTATAAAAAAATTGGCATTGTCAAATACATTTTATATATATCTCAGAAATGTAAAAAGCCGTCACACTTTCCCTTCTGTTCGTCTTTGTTTTCTATATCTTCAAGTCCGATTCAAAGATTTCTTTTGCCACTGGATTTGTTAAACATGTTCATATTCCTTCAAAAATTCTTTCATAATGTTATATGCTCTGGCAAAAAAACTTCCAGCATTAGAAAGCACCGATGAGTTGGCAGACAAATTTTTTGTCAGGACAGAATTAGTATGTAGATTTTTCAAACTATTCCACAACAGAACCCGTCCGGGAATTTCCTGTTTTCATTTTCTTTGTTTAAGGTCCGTCATGAGCAAATCAATGAGCTATACATGGTCGCCTATCTCCTAATTTTGAACTACTGGTTCTAGGAAAGGGAGATAATGAGCGCCTTAGAAAAAACACACCACTGTTACTAACATTCGTACCAACTCGGACAACTATCCAGCAATCTAGGGCTCTGACAACTTGGCCACCAGACTCCAGCCATCTGGAAAAAGTGTAATATGTTATAAGAGCGTGAATACGGTGTTCTGTGAGTAATAGATCCTAGTGTACTTCCGAGTAAGACTACCACAAGTTTTCGAAAAATGACTCCTGGAGGAAATTTATGACATGTAAAACGCGTAGTAGTGATGGATCATTCATGGAAGATACGCTCACAATAACTGACTATTCACCCTGAATGGTGAACGGTTCGCTCTTACCCATGTGAAGGATCATTCCATCCGCTATTACTGCAAAACACACTGAAGCCACAGGGCACCAAAATGTCTTCCGTTCACATGAGTTCAGAAACGAATTCCCAATAAGATACGTAATGTCGCGAATTAGTAAGTGTCAAACGTTGTGTGAGCAATCAGCTGGTAAGTAACGGTGAAACTTAGGAATGAGAATGATACACGAATGTCATTCCTTTACATAATGTGCCCGAATCGTCCCATCGTGGCAAATCATTAATCGTGAATGGTTAAAGCGCTCATTATCTTTGCATCAATTTTTCCGAAGATAGTTGTAGTATTGAAATTGCTTCGGTCGAAACCACGATATCCCTGCAATGAATGGTTAACTCACTGATGAGCTGTGACGAATTTTTAGCTCACTATTTAATTTCCAAGTAACAACTTGAAAATTAAACAGCCACGCGTTTGAATTATCATTCGTGAATGACCTTGCGTGAATGATGAATGTACTTCCAAAGGGGAAAGATCTATGCCATCATTAATGCGAAGAAACCGTCTTCTCCGTGATTCAGCAAACCGACTTCGAAACAGGACACAATTTTTAGTTTTACGAAGCCCACTTGTCGACTCGGCGCATTGCTTTACACGTTAATCACCACAATGCCACAATCTATCGTTGTTATACACGGCTAATTAGAGTTATTCATAGCCGTCGGTTTGGATTCGGGCGGCCTAGTGAGAATGTAAGACCAGGAGATAGTTAATACGGTGACGGGACTTTAAGAATTAACAACCTCGCTCTCAGATATAAGGAGATTGGTGGTACAGAGCAGCAGCAACCCAATCACGAGGCAAAGAACTTCAACGTCTGGTAGGCTAGCACGCACGGTGTACACTGGGTTGCCTAACCACCATCCTCAGTGCTTAGAGCTATGCTACTCAAGAAAATCGAGATTAGAAGAATGACATTCTGTTATAAATCTTACTTCTGCCTTTAACCTGATAATCTTGAGTAAGCGTGTGCTATCAGTGAGTTCAACGCAGCAATCGTGAGAATGTCATTGAACGGCACATCCTCGTAGCATCGAACACTATGGTTTCGGGAGCTATCGCTTATGATTCGGGATCCATTTTAGCAGTGTTTGTTACGGAAATTCTGACGGATCGTCGGCATGAAGAAAGTTACATACCCTATCGTCGGTATGATGAAGAACTTTCGAATTCTGATGGCTCAGCGGTAGTATGAAGAAACCTTCGAACCGAAACCTGAAAGCTTGAAGTTATGTTGAAGAAATCTTTTTAGCCTAACTGATCATCGGTACGTTGAAGGGATCTTGGAAACCTGACTGCTCGTAGACAATTTGAAGTAATCTTCGAACCATGACGGCTCGTAGGTATGTCGAAGAAATCTTCGAGCTCTAACGGCTCGTCGGTACGTTGCAGAAACCTCCGAACCGTAACGGCTCGTCTGTGCGTTGCACGAACCTTCGAACCGAGCCCTGGCGATTCGTCGGTATGTTGAGGAAATCATCGAACCATGTCGGTTTGTCGATAATTTGAAGAAATCTTTGAACTATGATGACTCGTTGGTATGTTGAAGAAATCTTCGAAACATGATGGCTTGGCAGCAGGTTGAAGAAACCTTCGAACCAATCGCGATACCGTTCGCATATGGTTAGAGACACACACTGTATTTTACAAGAAATGTCCCCCTCTTTCGTACTGCAAATGTATTGCAGCAATGTCTTCATGTTATTAACATGCTGTCTTTGCCAGCTCAATTCTCAGAGTTTCTGCTGATGCGGTATGCTGGATACATTCTGAAAATATATCTCCCAAGCTCTTCGTCAGCTTCCCACAGTAAATGCACATCAACACCATCTTAACAAAGCGTGATGCCAGTGTCTCAGGATCCTATATCGTAACGTCTGCATAAATACATTCTGCGGAGGGTAGCCAAATATATTTTCATCAAAGAGGATTCACTTTATCCTGGCATGGACCTGTAAGCAATTTCTTTTGCACATTATTGTTAGTTCTTCTTATCTGAAAATGTTTCATCATTTCTTACATATATGTATATACCAGTATATATATGCTGGAGTGACATGGAGAAGACAGGCCCAAGACAGACAATTGTGGAAGAAATGTGGGGAGACCTTCATCCAGCAGTGGATTGATAATGGTTGTTGTTGTTGATGATGGTGATGATGATGATAATATGTGTATATATATATACTGTCTTGTGTATCCAGTAAGTTTCGAATTATTTGCGACACTACTTTCTGGCGTTCCAACGTTTTTCTTCATCTTCTGTAGAGTTATTAAGAGATGCAGATAAGCACGATTTCAGCCATCAGAGATGAATAAACTAATTCTTTGACGTGTTTCGCTGAGAAAATTGTTTTGCTCACATGTATGAACTTCAGAAAATAAGAAAATGTTTTGCTGCTGTCAATTAAATTAAACTAAATTAAAAAAAAATTTGCTTTCATACCTAGTTTGGGAATGTCAATGTAGTCAATTCATTAGACTGCATAGTTCCATTTAACGTAAGAATAGGGAATGATAATTTCCGATTCTTACGTTAAATGAGACTATCTCCTGATTTCTACCGACTATCACCGATTTCTCATCAAAAGAGGCGTTTCTTGTGTCTTATCAGGGAACGTGAAATAGTTAAATTAAGATGTCCAGCTAGGTAGTAGTATAACATGGTTCAGAAGATGTCGCCCCTTGCCCTTTGATTCAACAGTTCTTTGCCGATTTCCCGAATATGTACCGATTTTACCCGCCATGTTGTGAGCTTCTAATGATCTGCGTACTAATCTGTTCTTGTTCTATTTTTCTTATAAAATTTTCAAAGTACTGAGTTACTTTTCGATTCCATTTTAGATGTAAGACTGTAGGTTAAAAAAAAAGGAAATGCAGTATTTCTCACTTTGCTTTTCTTTTCTGTTTCGCTGGTCTTCTTTCTTTATTTACAACAATATATCATTTTACTTCTTCTGCATTATTTTTCTTCTGTTTTGGATTTCATTAAAGCTTGTAACATGCTAGTGCAATTAAAATTTCTATAGTTGTTCGTTTAGTGACGATGCAAAATTAAATTCCAAATTAGAGAAGTGTGTTAATGCTAGGAAGAATTAGCATATATTTAATATTTTTCATAGGACACAGTTCTGTCTATAGGTGACGTAAAACGAATTTTTGCGCCATTCATTGAGATTAATAATCTTTCTATTAGAGGGTATAAATGCATATTCTTTTTTTCTCACTGTCTCTGCTGCTACTCATCTGATTAGACAAAAAGGTGTCTCTCCTTTAGCCTTAGCCTCCCATATTTTTGTGTTTTCATAAAACACATTTTCTCCCCTAATGGACCTAAGTTTATATTTCTGCTTTTGACGAGGTATTTTCGCATTTAATTTCTTTTTTCATAGTTTGAAAATTTTCCATTTTTGTGCCTCTGTTCCATTCACTTTGAAGAAACTGTACATATAGTGTATTTTAAAGGAAGAACAAGAAGCTTTCCTGCTAGGAGAAGAAAATATATGTTTTGAGATTATCCCCACAATATGAAACTTTTTCGAGAGAGATCTTTGAGACCTTCTTTGAAGAATCTTCAGCATTCTGGAAAGCTATTATGTCGTGTTTTGCCCTATCATGAGATAATACACTTTTTTCTACTTCAAATTATAAATTTTGATCTGAAACGCCCACTGGAATGATTTCTTCTCCGTAGAATACCAGTTGCTGCAACAAAGATTAACTCATATTTCCTACTTCTGATGATGTACGCTATTTCTCTTAGCTTATTTTTTTATTTTTATTTGGTTGCACATTTACATTTCTAAAATCCCGATCTAAAATGTTTTTTTTTTTCAGAATTTGTTTCCTTCTTTTATTTTTTTCTTTCTGAATAAAATGTTAAGTAAATTTTCTAATTACGTAATTTACTTTCATGTTGGGAAATTCCTTTTTACAGCCATTTCTCTTCTTAGGAGATTTATGAAGTTTTTCATCTTTCTTATGACAAACATATTCATAATTATCTAAATACTTTAGTTTTAAAGTTTAATACGCAAACGAATGTTTGAAGATTATACAATTTATGTCAACACGTATTCTTTAGATTCAAAAGACATGTTCATTACGCCAGATAATTAGAAGAAATCTTTTCTTTTTTGTGCTCATACATAACATTCGTTTATTAGAATCATCAAAGCACATTTGTTTATTGTTTTACACAAATAAAGATTAATTTTAATCATATTTTCAGCAAATAAAAAGGGTGGATTTATTTCTGCATCACGCTTTGTATTTTTACCGATATTTGTAATCTTGAGATATCTTTCTTTTACGTTCGATATTCCCGGGGTATAAAATGAAAAAAAGACACAAAAACGAAAACAAATGTTGAGCGCGCATATAAAACAAATGTTTGTGGAGTTGAATTAAGTTTGTTACATTTGATCAAAAATTCACAATATTTATTTTTCTTTAAGCAAAATGAACCGAGAAGCTACTACGAAATAGCGGTACGCGGAAATACTACTCAGTTGATAGTTAGCTCCAGGGAATTACTGCGATAGAGGAAAGAACGTTTGCAACTAATTAAATCTTGTCTTATGAATTTAATGTTATTTCTTAAAAATCATTTTCTTTACTTTGTACTATTGTTCATACATATGTTTGCTCATTACTGTTAATACGGTAGGGACATTTTCGTGTGAGCAATAGTTGTGAGTTCCAACAAGATAAAATGGCTTGTTTCATTTAAATAAACTTGTGAAATTTTCCTAAAAATACGTAACTATAAACTATATTTTATACTTGACGTGAAGATGACCTAGGTCAGGGATGGCGAACCTATGACCCGCATGTCTCTGGGTGGCGCACGAACAGTATTTGGTTTGCACCGCATGTATAAAAACATTAACATTAAATAAAAATTTAGTATTTTTTGAAAACAGCAAGTCTGTAGTGTGTTCGTGCAAATAACCGAGCTCTGATAAGAACATTAATCTAGCCAAGAAGTGTCCTCCAAAGGGGTAGTAAACCAACCTCACTTTATTTAGTCGCCTTATGCATTAATTCCGAAAAGGCAAGCGTGACACATGCGCAATTCTTTTTGTTTTAATTATTCCGCTCATACGGACTTCCACCACGAGATGTCCACACTTCCATCGGCTCAAGCTTCCATCTGTCCGGCTTCCTGCCACCTTCGCCGGAGGGAGTACCAATCAGACAGAAATACACGCAAGACGGCGAGTTGCCATGAGAACAGAAAATAACCTTGAACAATGACTGGAGATTTCAGATTTATAACTTGGCAACACGGCAACGCCAGTCCAGAACATCAGTCAGTCAGCGAAGCGCGCTTTCTTTGTAGCTGCTGCTTATTCCTCTTGTGTATTGGAATTGTTTCTTTGCTTGTGTTTTTGCATCCGGACCATGCAAATATCTTTTCGGTGCCGAAAAAAAACCAAACAAAGTTAACAAAGATAGTGGCAGAGTTTTTCAAGAACAATGGTTCATCCCCTGTCCTCGCCTTAATACTATCTATTTTTATTTTACCACTTCTTCCCTTTTCAACAAACGGTAACCCAAATCACAACTAGAAATAAAGATCCGACAGCCACATGACGACCATAAAACCCTGTTGCTGCAAAAAATACTGACCCAAACACGGACTCTCTAATTCGAAACGTAGCCATATTTTCGCTCCCCCCCCGTCAATCAATATGATCAGAGAAACAGTTATTTTTTCAAGAGTGCTTCAACTCGACATAATAATAGCTATCCGGCTCTTTATAGTATCCATCACCTTGTGTATTGGAATTGCTTCTTTGCTTGTTTTTTTGCATCAGGACCATGCAAATATCTTTTCGGTGTCGGAAAAAAAAACAAAGTTAAAAAAGATAGTGGCTGAGTTTTTCAAGAACAATGGACATCGGAGTTTGGAGTAATTGAAAAATCAGCAACAATAAAGCTTTTTGTTGCCTGTGTACGGAAACAGTACAGTCCCGCACATTCAACGTAAAGCGTCATTTTGGGAGGTATGATAAGAGTGTTTGTGTTCCATGTTAAATGAAGCAAGAAAGGAATACATTTCACAAAAAGTGAAATAATATGAAAAACAATCAAATTGTTTCGCCTCTTTTTTTATGACAAGGAATAATATCACTTCAGCTAGTTTTCATCTATCTCGCTGTACAACACAGCCTGGGAAACCGCTTACTGACGGTAATTTTTTGAAGGCGATCCGACACATTATTTGAAAATTTTCCCAAGCAACAAATCCTAAATAAAATTAAGGAAATGCTAACCAGCAAGACCACTGTCAAAGAGAGAATAACAAGAGTGAGAGAAATATTTTTCGGAATAAATTAAACGTGGTTTAACCACACCAATACATTTTCAATATGTCTTGGAGCAAGCAACGGTGTGACGTCCCAAGCAACGTTAGCTGCTTTTGTTAGATTTCCTTCTGGAAAAGTTATGAAGGAGGAATCAATTAAAATGCTGAGTCTGCAAACTACGATCACAGGGGAAAATTTAATGTGTAAAATGAAGAAAGAATTTATAGTAACAAGTTAGTAAAATCATTCAATGCATTGATTATGATACGCTTTCCAACATAACAGAAAGCATTCAAGTTATTACTCAAGTTATGAGGATAATGGCTGTGGCATAAATCTCGCTCCTGTGCACTGACCCTTGACCCTATTTCGATGATATTCACCAGAACCCGTTCAGAGTACCTCCGAAACAACATGATAGTGTTTTGTCGCATTCGATACATTTTTACGTAAGTTTTGATGCATGGGGGCAATGGAATGCATACCACCCCCATGGCCTGACCTTTGACTCCATTTCGTCAATTTTCAATAGGGTTCATTGCCAGGTTGTCCCCTACCACATACTAAAATTTTATCGAAATCGAACCACTTTTACGCAAGTTATGACGCATAAGAGCAATGGAATGGATCTCACTCCCATGTCCTGAGCGTTGACCCCATGTCGTCCATTTTCAATAGGGTCCATCCCCAGGTGGTCCCCTACCACATACTGAAATTCCATCTAAATCGAACCACTTTTACGCGAGTTATCGTGCGGACGGTGTATTGCATGTAAAATCAATGTATTGCATGTAAAATCATGCAATACATTGATTATGATACGCTTTCCAACATACCAGAAATAATTTCTCAAGATATTACTCAAGTTATAGGGATAATGGCAGTGGGATAAATCTCGCTCCTGTGCCCTGACCTTTGACCCCATTGCGATTATAGTGTATTAAACAGAATTGGTTCAGTATACATCCTGAACAACATGATAAAGTTTTGTCGCAATCGAATCATTTTTACGTAAGGTGTGACTCATAAGAGCAATGAAATGGGCCCCGATCCTACGTCCTTACCTTTAAAAATATTTCGCCCATTTTCAACCGACTTCGTCCCCAGGTTCTCCCCTGCCACATACTAAAATTTCATCGAAATCGAAGCATTTTTAATAGAGTTGACAGACAAACGGACGAAGCTGGAGCATATATGCTTCTTCAACCTACAGTTAGAAAGAGTAAAAAAAAAAACAAGTTTGTAAAATCATGCAATGCAATTATTATGATACGCTTTCCAACATACAAGAAATTATTACTCAAGTTATGTGGATAACGGCTATGGAATAAATCTCGCTCCTGTGTCCTGACATTTGACCCCATTTCGATTATATTCAACAGAACCGGTTCAGTAGACCTCCGGAACAACATGATAACGTTTTGTTGCAATAGAAGCAGTTTTACGTAAGTTATGAGAATAATAGCTGCGGAATAAATCTGGCTTTTGTGCAATGACCTTTGATCCAATTTCGTTGATATTCAATAGAACCGGTTCACCATACCTCCGGAACAACATGAAAAAGTTTTGTCGCAATCCAACCATTTTAGGTAAGTTATGATGCACAAGGGCAATGGAATGGATCCCACTCCAGTGTCCTGACCTTTGACCCCATTTCCCCCATTTTCAATAGGGTTCGTCCCCAGTGGCTCTCTACCACATACTAAAATTTCATCGAAATCGAACCATTTTTACGCATGTTATGACGCATAAGGGCAATAGAATATATCCCGCTCTTATGCTTTGCCTGACCTTTTACCCAATTTCGCCTATTTTCAATAGGGTTTGAGCCCAGGTAGTTCCCTACCACATACTGAAATGTCATCAAAATCGAACCATATGTACGCATGTTATGCCGCATAAAGGCAATGGAATGGATCCAGCTACTATGTCCTGATCTTTGACCCTATTTCACCCATTTTCAATAGGAATCGTCCGAAGGTGGTCCCCTACCACATACTAAAATTTCGTCAAAATCGAACCATATGTACGCATGTTATGACGCATAAAGGCAATGGAATGGATCCCGCTCCTTTGTCCTGACCTTCGAACCTGCTTCTCCCATTTTCAAAAGGTTTCGTCCCCAGGTGGTCCCCTACCACATACTAAAATTTCGTCGATATCGAACCATTTTCACGTGAGCTATCGTGTTGACGGGCGGACGGACAAAGCTGGAGCATATACGCTTGTTCAACCTACGGTTGGAAAGCGTAAAAAAGAAACTCAAACAAGAGGTGACACACTAGGCCTTGAAAGCAGTAAACCAAGCTTCAAGTGGCAAACTAGTCGGAGAAGGTTCGCCATCAGCACTCTATTTAGGTCTTCCACCCATCATTTGGAATTAGTCCTGTTTTTCTGTAATTAAAATATTATTGCTATTGATTGTTGCAGATGAAATCGGGATTGTTGCAGGTAAAATCTGGATGCTGTGTCACAATCTGCAATGTTCAGCGTAATGGTTTGACTGCGGTGGTGCTCGAAAACGCGCCTTGAAGCCGGTACTCCATTCCAGGTAGACGACAGTCACTGTTTGGTACTTAGCAGCTGGTCAAATGTGATCCACTCCTCCTCCTTACAACCTGGCGAAACCATCAGTGTGGACAGTTATTTTCAAGATCTTGGCATTACGCATGGAATGCTGTCCGCCAAATAGCCGGTATTTGTCCACCGCGATGGGCCACGTACTTCACCAGGACAGCGCGAAACCCCATGCCGCACACCAGATGATCCAGAAGCTGCACTAGCTGACATACGAAATCTCATTTCATCCCTTTAATTTATCTGAATCTTCAAGCACTTGGACGCCTTTCGACGGGGTAAATCTTTTCTCAATCAAACGACTGTTGAAACCACATTCTATGAGTTTCTCGCACCCCAAAGCTCGGCATGTTTCAGGCCGACATACAGAAGCTTTTTTCTCGTTGGCAAATGTGTGTTACTTCTGATGGCTTGTTCCTAGGTAGTATGCTTCATCAAAAGGCATAAGTGGTTTTAGTAGTGCGGCATGAATGTTGTTTGTAGATTGTGCGCTTCAGCAAAAGTCATTGTTGGTTCGAGTAGTGCAGCATATATGCTGTTTCTTGATAGTATGCTTCATCTTCTTTCTAGATTGTATTATTTATCTCGTTTCTAGATGGTACGCTTCATCTTGTTTCTAGATAGTATGCTTTATCTTGTTCCTATATAGTATATTTCATATTGTTTCTAGTTGGTATGCTTTGTCTCGTTTCTACATGACATTTTTCATCTTGTTTCTAGATCATATACTTCATCCTTTTGTTCCGATTCATCTTGTTTCTAAATTGTTTGCATCATTCTGTTTCTAGATGGTGTGTTTCATCTTGTTTTTATATGGTACGCTTCATTTTATTTCTAAATAGTGTGCTTCATCTTGTTTTTAGGTAATATGCTTCATTTTGTTTCTAGATCGTATGCTGCGTCTTGTTTCCAGATGTCATTCTTCAACTTGTTTCTAGATTGTATACTTCATCTTTTTTCTGGATAGTATGATATTTTCTCTAGATATTATGCTTCATCCTGTTTCTAGGAATTACGCTTCATTTTTTCTGAATAGTATGCTTCATCTTATTTCTAGATGGTGCTTCATCTTGGTTCTAGATGGTGCTTCATCTTGGTTCTAGACAGTATGTTTCATCTTGTTCCTCCATATTATGATGCTTCAGCAAGAATTCATATCTGACCCCTAGTAGTGTCGTCTTATGGCGTTTCCTAGGAACTATGCTTAAACTTGTTTCTAAATATCATGCTTCAACTGCTGGGATATGTGTTATCCTTGATAATTTATGGAAAACTTACCCGGGCGGTTACTGGAAAATCTCTGGGAGAATGCATGAGTTCTGAGGCCTCTAACCCACAGAGCATACTTTTTTCTTTTTTTTTATTGAGGCTTAACGACCGCTGTGAGCAACTCGATGGGCTATAAGCAGTCGCCCATCCCCAATTTAGGGTAACTGCTTCCAGTGAAGGGAGAGAGCCAGTGCCGTAAGACAAACACAACATCCAATCCTCACCGGGATTCGAAACCGGACCCATCTCGGACTAATGGTCAGAGGCCAGCGCTGAAACCACTGAGTCCCCGGGGTGGCGCAGAGCATACTTCCGGTGACACTATTTATGAATTTGGTTAAACAGCGTCCTTTAGGTTGTGGATCATTTTCCTTTTCAATTCTGTTATGACGCTTGTCTTAAGAGTTATCTGCTGTATGACAACTGTTTTATTATTAACTAGTGGGTTATTTTAATTTATTTCTGTCTTTAAGCTGTGTTTGGGACAACCTGAATGAACTTTAGTTCCTTATCTACCTCTGAAAAATGTGTCGTGAGTTAAAGTTCTTGTGTTTTATGCCTTTCCAGGGAAAAATAGTTTTTGAAATTAATCTATGGAGATTTATGCAAGAAAATAAATCGTGAGAGGGAAGAAACATAAAAATCCTGCAGAAGAAAGAAGCTCTCAGCTTTAGTGGTCATAAACAAACTTCACCTGCCGATAAAGTATCAATTTAACAGTATTATATTACCATGCCTTTCTTCTTATGCTCCCTAATTTGCACTTCTTGTAACACTACCGAAAAGATCGCCGCGCCACCTTTCGTAAACACGTTAGCCCATTCCATTGTAATAATTAAGTATGAAATATTCGTCCCAGTATACCTTTCATCGTTAATTTCCGTAAAATAGAGACAATAAACAAGTAAAAAATGCGTTCGAAAGCTTGTACTTTTTCTAAATTAGTGAAATTTTACACAGATGCTTCTTCTTAACCCCTTAGCCGATTGGAACGAGTTAACGCGGGGGTCAGAAAAATGGGTTGAAATCAGCTCGAATGAATATATTCGCTGTCTAAGGGGATGGAATGCGGCTGGAATAAGTGAAGTTCCCCTTAGATTTGGTACACAAGGTGGTCATTTAAGGGGATGATTGGCAACAATTCTGAGTGATTACTTGCTGAAATGTTTATAACAGTGGGTTAGAACCTAAAGAGCGACAGGGATGTTTGAGTCACTTGCTTCTACCCAGTGGCATGATGTCCATGGCAGGGGAACCATACCGTTTACACCATGCCTTGGGTCAAGAAGCAAAGAACAACGGTTTTGAAGGGAGTGTCTATTACGAATGACAAGTTTATAGTTCGCACTGCTGAATATAGAGGCGAAACAGAATTGTTTTACATAGGTTACGTAAAATTTGGGTGCTTTACGAACATTTATCTTTGGGGAGCTCAGAAAATATTTAGTACTTTGATTTAGGCACATTGGCCGCTTAACCCTTTAACGACCATAACGCCCAAACCGCTCCTGCATACAAACGGCCACAGCCGCCGGAAACACGTATCTAGAGTGAGTCAGATTTTCTACCCTTGCCTATTCTTCAAATTTCTCAAAGTATAAGGGATAAGCAGGAGTAACCCTCAGTCGACAGTGTTGTTATTAAACACAAAGTTAACCAACAGACAGTTTCGGGCGTTATGGTATTTAGAGTGATAAACGATTTTTTGGGTCATGGTAGTTAAAGGGTTAATATTTCAAAATTATCTGTAATTACTGAGTTGAGTGTTTAATAAGTAAAATGACCAGTATTTTCCCAGATAACCCATTGTGACCTTCGATGTAAGGAAACCGCTAAAATATTTGTATGACAATATCATTTAGTATCATAAATAGTTCTTGCAGAAACTTAGTTCCGCGAGATTCCAATTCTTTTTTTCTTTTTTTTTTTTTGATTGATGGAATAACGACCACCGTGAGCAATTCGATTAGCTATAAGCAGTACCTCGTCCCATACTAAGGGCCATTTGTTCCAGGGAAGGAGAAACCCAGTGCCCTAAGACTCATACACAACATCGATGCCTTAGCTTGATTCGAACATGGACCGTGGAATGTTCAGTAGCCAGCTCTTAGACCACTGCGTCACCGGGGAGGAGGAAGGGACGCAAATTCCGAATTTAGTGTTCCGATGATATGACTCTGCACGAGAAACCCTGGTGGCATACGAGGTCTGACAATTAAGTAATGAGATTGGGTCAAAAAAACCACATTTACTTACAATTTTAATGAACTACAATGTGATCACCTTCGAAGTAGTTATCTTGAGCTTGCACACACTTATTCCTACGGTGCTCTCATTGCAAGTAGCAGCTGTGGAACTCATTAGCTGAGACACTGTTCAAGGACTGCGTCACAGCCTTTTTGGACGTCTGCTGCTGTGTCAAAATGCCATCCTTTCACAACTGATTTTAGTTTTGGGAATAAAAAAAAGTCGCAGGGAACCATGTCGGGCAGGAGGATGCGGTAGTGTTGCAATTCGCCGTTCTTCTCGCTGTTGTTCAGTGAGATTTATTGGAACCTATTTCGCACAAATGTTTCTCATCCCCAGATCTTCAGTCAGCATTCGGAGAACACTTTCGCGATTCATGTTCAGTTCTTCCGCTATCATTCTCACTGTTAATCGCCTATCACGTCGCACAACTTCACGCACCCGGCATGTGTTGTTGTTCTCTGTCCGTGTTGTTGTTGGTCGACCACTCCGCTGCTCCTCTTCCACATTGCTTCTGCCCTCACAAAACATTTTGTGCAAGCGGAAGGCTTGTGCTCTTGACATTACCTCGTTGCCGAAAGCCTGCTGCAGTTTTCCGTATGTTACCACCGCATTTTCCCCCGCGTTTAACACAACAGAAGATGGCACACCGCTGCGCAATATTCTGCGAGTCCATTTCCCTGACGAGGAGCACACGCACACAACTTCACGAGCCAAGCAGCTACTAAACACTGAGGACTTCCAGGGTGCTGCCACTTGGACTACGGGCGGCGGAAGAACCAATGTCATACATATGTGACGTATACGAGGCTGCACCGTTGGCACAGCGCGTGCGACAAAATCAGTCTCATTACTTAATTGTCAGACCTCGTACACAAATACGAAGGTTTGCATCCATTTACTCGTCTCTGAAGCGAATTACTAGCTGAAAAGTGATGTTCCTTGAAACAATCGATTTGGGAAACGTACAATACGTGAACTATCATATATTTTTTTTTTTTTTTTGATTGGAGGTTTAACGACTACCGTGAGCAACTCAATGGGCTATAAGCAGTCGCCAATCCCTAATTTAGGGTCACTGGTTCCAGGAAAGGGAGAGAGCCAGTGCCGTAAGACAATCACAACATCCATGCCTCACCGGGATTCGAACCCGGACCCCAGACGGACGAATGATCAGAGGCCAGCGCCTTAGACCACTGCGCCACCGGGGCGGCAAAAACTATCATATGACATTATATGCTGATAGAGTGTGATGAAAATAGGTCGGAATATATGCACTAAAACAGCAAAATACGCACGTAAAATGTGAAATATGCATTTAAAACTTTTTAATTATTATTACGCTTGTATTGAGGAATGATTCTTAAGTGTCTTCATCTTTTTTCGCAGTGTGAAGAGCAGATTTTACATGCTGATCGATTTTATGCTTTCTCTCGGAAGTGATATTCTTTTTAACAAATTGCACAATATGTATTTTTTTTCATCAGTAGTTAGGTGCTTATTGTTGTCGGAAATCCACCCTTAGATTTAAACATCTTGCTTTAATTTTAGGCATTTTTGGTGTTGCACTCTCAAACCTGCATTTTCCAAACCACTCCATTACGCATATATAAAATGTATCGCATGCACCTATGTTAATTAGACATAGCAAACATTGTGTATGACAATATCATTTAGTTTCAAACCTAGTTGACAAAGCTAAATGTCGCATTCTGTGTTTGTTTGTAGCTCAATATATGAATTTCATCTCAGCTTTTGTGGGAATGGGAAGAAACTTTCAGTCGCGAGGGTACAACATCAAAGGACGTCTACCGGAAAAAACACATTTTTAGTACCGCGTTTCTTGCTACCATGTATAAAGAAAGGTAGTTTATTATTTTCCATTCGCTTGGTTTCAGTGGATTGCCGATGGTTTTGATCTACCGCCGAGATTAGAAGTTTGGGTTATTGCTTGCTTTTCCAGGTCTCGGCAGTCCAAAACGTATTTTATTTTAAATACACTGCTGGCCTCCCAAAATGCAACATCTAGAAGGAAGCATCCGATTGGCCTGAAATTCGCAGCATGCGTCGCCCGCGAGAGGAAATGCAAACGATTAGCATTGCAGGGCATATGCAAATCATATGCGCCCGACACGCCACCGAGAAGCACTATAAAAAGGGTGCACAGAAGACGAGGTGTAAGTAGTGGAAGTGTGTTGTGCTGCCGGACCTGTGAGTGGGAAGCTTCCGATGCCTCGTCGCAGAATACGGCAGTCATTCCAGCAAGTTTCGGAGTTCGACAGAGGACGAATAGTGGCTTATCGCGAAGGCGGTTTATCGTACCGAGACATCGGCGCCGGTGTGGTTCGACATCCAGCCACAGTTAGGCGAGTATGGATTCGGTAGGGGCAGGAGGGACGGACGGACCAACGTGAGCGATTGCCGCTGCCGTAGCACACCACCGAACGAGAGGACCCGCACGTTGTGCGGCGGGAATTAACGGCTCGCACCGCCGCACCACGAACGTTAGCGCAGGAATTAGGGAATGTTGCGCAACAACCTGTGTCAGCACGTACCGTTCGACGTCGTCTGCAGGAGCGGGGACTTTTCGCACGGTTCCCATTGCTCCGATTACCATTGACGTTACACCACCGGCGAGTGCGGTGGCAGTGGGCCGTTGAACGCCGCACCTGGACTACAGAATGACACGACATTGTCTTCTCCGACGAATCCCGCTTCTGCCCGCAACACCACGATGTTCGGGTCCGCGTGGGGCTGCACCGAGGCCAGAGACTGTATGTCGCCGGTATTATGCATCGCCATACCGGTCCATTACCTGGCGTTATGGTTTCGGGCGCAATTGGATATGACACCCGCACCCCTCTGGTACGCATAGCCGGTGCACTCAACAGCCACGGCTACATCTCCGACGTTTTGGAGCCTGTAGTCCTCCCTTACTTGCAGAACCTGCCAGCGGCCACGTTTCAACAGGAAAATGCGCTCCCGCACGTGGCACGCATCGTGCAACAGTTCTTCACGGCCCACCAGGTGTCACTGCTGCCGTGGCCCGCCTGTTCTCCCGATATGTCGCCCATCGAACACGTCTGGTCGCTGATCGGCAACCGAGTGTCCCGGCAAGCACCACCAGCGGCTATGCCTGATGAACTGTGGCAACGTGTAGAAGCAGCCTGGAATGACATACTCCAAGCCCACATCCAAAGCCTCTTTCGTTCGATGCGACGGGGTGTAGCGGCCGTTATTACCAGCCATGGGGGTCACACGAACTATTGATATCTGCGTGTTTCGCAAGTCGCACGGGCCTGTAAGCTTAGTCGTTTCATCTTTTTATCTGTTGTTATGTGACCACTAAATCTGGCTTTGCTATCTCGTGTCCTTCTTGGTGTTGCATTTTGGGTGGCCAGCAGTGTAATAACGCGTACGTTAAAATATCGCATAAGCTACAACATTGTATTGATTAAAAGTGCATTTTTGCAGATAATGTGCATTAATGCCAAAAAACTTAATGTCAGTTGTCTAAGCGCTGGCTTATGACCTTTCGTCCGAGATGCGTGCAAGTTCGAATACCAGTGAGGCATGGATGTTGTGTTTGTCTTACGGCGCCAGCTCTCTCCCTTCCCTGGAGTCAGTGGGCCTAAATAAGGGATGGGAACCTGCTTATAGCCAATTAATTTGCTCACGGTGGGCATTAATTTTTTTTTTTTTTTTTTTTTTTTGGACTTTTAACGACCACCGTGAGCAACTCAATGGGCTATAAGCAGTCGTCCGTCCCTAATTTAGGGTCACTGGTTCCAGGGAAGGGAGAGAGCCAGTGCCGTAAGACAAACACAACATCCATGCCTGACCGGGATTCGAACCCGGACCCCTTACGGACGAATGATCAGAGGCCAACGCCTTAGACCACTGCGCCACCGGGGCGGCTGGGCATTAAATACCCAACAAAAAAAAAATTATGAAATTTAGATTTGTTTTGAAAAAAAGAGCACAATTTCTGCGATAATCTTTTATAGGTCACCCTTCCATGTGGATCCATGAACTGGAAACAAATTGAGCTTCTTCTAAACACCATGAAACACTGCTTCACTTTTAGAAGGGTATCCACAACAAATCACGAAAACCTTTCAGAAATATTGTGCTAGGAGCGAAGCCTGAGCTTTGTTTCATTGAGGAAGAAGAAATCCCTCCGAATGAATACATTAAGAGAAGAGTTTCTCATTACCATTTCGTCGCATGTTTATTTACAATTTCCCGGTCAACAACAGAGGGATTCCCTGCGAGATAATTTTTTTAGTTCACCCCAAAGGTTCCTCTTCTACGATAGCAAAAACCTACCCAAAATGAAGCTGGTGGTAGAATCACAGAAAAACGTATGCAACCATGTCTTTTTTCATCATCACAAAGTACGAACTTCCAATTTGGAGTATAAAAAGGTGGAAAATGACAACTGTTCTCTTTTCTTTTCTTTTTTTTTCTATATCTAGAGTGTTTGCAGACATCATCACGATTTTTTGTTGTTGTCAAACGTTCACTAAGATTCCTGCTGTCATTGACAATAAAGTGGAAGGCACTGAAGACGGCAGGATATTCACCCAATCCCATTTAAAGTGACGAATATAACGCTAATGAAATAAAGTAGTTTATTTCTAAGACATAAGGGACAAAATTCAAGGGTTGATACAAAACAACTAAGAATGTTTTTATATAAAAAAAAATTATATGCGTACCTTAATTATCAAAGAAGTGGTAATGTTTTTCGAAATACTGTCCATTGTATAGGATACAGGTGTCCATGCCTCCTACTTTTTGAATGCCTGTTTGAATTTTTCCTGTGAAATGCTGTTAAAGCAACCCTACGCAGCTGTAATAAGTTGTTGATTAGTCTCAAATTGTCGTCCACGTAATGTCTGTTTTAAAATGGGTAACTACAAGGAATCGCATGGTGTCAAGTCTAGACTATATACAGGTTGGGACAACAAATTAATATTTATTTTCTCCAAATAAGAAACGCCATAACTGTCCATGTGCGGCCTTACATTATCGTGGTGTAACACCCAATGTTTTGTTAGGTGTGGCCGTTTTATTGTCACGTGTTTCTACAGATTCTGTAGCACTGTTCTGTAGTAGCAGGCATCTATCCTAGTTTTTGTCGGAACAATGTGTCGATAAATCATATCTCTACAGTTAAAGAACGCAACCAACATGTTCTTTCCCGCTGATTTTGATTGAAGATTTTCACTTTAGGCAACGACGGGCGATTTCCAAACATAGCTTCCCACTTTGATGTGCGGATCAAAATATTGTAGCCAAGTTTCGTCTCCTGTCATGTATCCCCTTGCACGACTTCTGAATCATCGTTTACCATTTGCCTTAATTTTTGACAAACTTAGACGATGTATTTGGTCTTTTATCAAGCAATGGGGAACCTAAGTTGAACGAACTCGTTTCATGCCCAAATTCTCAATTAAAATAATGTGAATTGATGATTTTCAAATGTGGATCGTATCTTGGATATCTCTAATTGACAGGTGTCTGTCTCCCCATGTAATAACATCTGTTGTATTGATGTTAACCTCTGTACCACTCGTTGAATGTCACCTCCATGCACTGTAACGTACCAGGAGATGTGGCGTACGTGCCAGAAGGACGCACACGACATAAAGGCAGATAGGAATCAGAATAAAACGTCCGCGTAGCTCAATTGGTAGAGTGACTTATTCCGGAATGAGGGGATCCGGGTTCGAATCCTGGCGTGTACAAAAATGACGGAGAAATTCACTTCATTATAATGGCGCCCGAACTATCCGGATGACCCGACCGTTCACAATCTCGCAATGGTGTGATGTTATTTCCACACCGCGAGATAGGAAAAATAAGAGAATCCTTTCTCCAGCGCTTCGAAAAAAAAATAAAAAAAATAAGGGGGAGATGATGTAACGTACCAGGAGATGTGACGTACCTGCCAGAAGGACGCACACGACATAAAGGCAGATAGGAATCAGAATAAAACGTCCGCGTAGCTCAATTGGTAGAGTGACTTATTCCGGAATGAGGAGGTCTGGGTTCGAATCCTGGCGTGGACAGAAATGACGGATAAATTCACTTCGTTATAGCACGATTAAATTCGTCGACTCACATTCATTCGTAAATTCTTTATGCCATCTGTAAACTGTTGATTTTCCTTAGACATTCATCTTTATAAGCCTCTTGCATAATATGGAAAGTCTCTCCGACAGACTTCTTAAGTCGACAGCAAAATTTAATGGCGCATTTTTGTTGCTCTTCCGTATCCACTTTTTCGAAAAATCACAGGGCGAAGACACTTGTTGGGGATCACGAAGAATCACTTATTAAACTGCGCACTACCCACGACGCACGCGTAATAAACAGGTGTGACCGGTTGCTATGGTTACTACAACAACTCGCGGTATTTTTTTCGAGACTCGTGGCAAGGTCAAACGCAGTATTGCACATTTTGTTTTATAAAGAAAAACATTCTCAGTTGTTTTGGGACAAGCTATGTACAAAATAAACTCTCACTACAAAACTGCGGACTCGGTAGATCACTAGGTATATAATGAGAAAATAATATTTAATCGAAATTTTGTTTTCAAATTTCAATGTCCAAAAAATAAGGAAGTAAGTGACGAACATGCATTGTGTTAGATAGGTACTGCTAAACTCTTCAAAGCATACATAGAATATGGACAGCATGCAATCATCCTTTCTTCTTGCTTTCATTCAGTGTACTCAAGTGAAAATATCGCTGACTCTTATTCACGTCAAGAAAAGAGCCTTATTGCGACTAGACGAGCTCTCGTCGTATTTCAAATGCATTCAATGAATCCATTTACTTTTCTTACACCTCTGAAAGTTCTTTGTGATCTCATAATGTTTGCTCTTAAAACCAAAAAAAAAAAAAAAGACAAGGATAGGAGTTTCAATGATATATCCAACTTATTTTTTTCCACTCTTCAATCACTTCTATTTTGATTTAAGTTTTTCAGGTCTATAAAATTTGATTTTTTCGTAAAGATTTGCCACCTTTGGAAAAAAATTATTTCTACGTCAAAAGGAATTATTCCAATGTGGATGCTAAATTTCAAGAATTGTCCGTTACCTAGCGGAGTGTTTCAATTCAGCCCGTTTAAATAAATGTTTTTATTATTTAATAGTTGCTAGCGCATTTACCTCATTTTATATTAAATGTATTTCGATAGTTTTTCTCTCTCTCCTAAATGCTTTGAACAAATAACGTTCATGTGGGGTATACTGCCATATTGATTTTATAACTTCCTTTTCCTTTTTTGCGCTTATTTGCTTCATTATTTTTCTATTAGTAGAATTACTTATAGCACTTGCATTGTTTTACGTTTTAACATTGTTTTAGTTTTAAATGGATGATAAATTATTACACCTTATTTTCCTTATATATAACGCATTGAAGTGTTATATAAGTAGAACTGCTTTTCTGCACAGAGTTTATGCATTCGTTCTTCAGAACGGTAATTTAGACTAACGTACTACAAAGTTAGAATACACCTCACACAGGCCTCTAAAGGCTTACGTTATATCATTGATATTAAACACAGATTGATAAGTCTTGTACTTTTAATTTTATGAATTCTTTTCCTATAACTATTTTTACACATTTACATAGAAAAACAGTAAAATATTCATTATCATCATTATCTGCATTTAAAACATGAGGTCATATTTAATTTTTCTACATTGTTCGTTGAAATTTAAAAATAAAACCGAAATCTGTCAATTTTTTTTTCTGTCCCCCAGTTTTATGTTTGTACTCCTTATAGAAACCTCTCAAGGCATCAGGTGTTGTTCAATAGTCATTGTTAACACACTGTAGAGCAATTGAATCAGAGGCAGCTGGCGTTATGCAAATGTGGCGCTGTGGGCGGCCCTGTAAACGGAAACGACATGACGTATGCAGCGATCTGACAATATAAGGAGTGATGGGACGGGAATCAGTAAGAGTCGGATGCAGTATGAGTAAGACGAAGGATCTAAACGCATTTGATCGTGGACAAATTGTCGGGGCCCGACGAATGGGTCACTTCATCTCGGAAGACGTGCACGCGCTGCGCTTTTCACGAGCCACTGTGTCACGGGTGCACCGTGAGTACATCGAATCCGGTAAAACCATCCCTGCAAGGGCCAACTGTCGCGGACAACAACGTGTGGATGAGGGGGGTCATCGTCGATTAGCTCGCATTGTAACAGCGGATAGACAGTCCACAGTGCAAGAAATCACTCGGCAAATTTAACGCTGGTCCAAATAAACGTGTAAGCAGCCACACCATCCAGAACCATCTCCTCGCTATGGAGTACAAAATCCATCGTTCCACGAGGGTACCGCTGCTGACCGCACATCACAGGGTGCAAAGATTAGCATGGGCGCTTGACCATCGCCACTGGACCCTAGACATGTGAGAAAATGTTGCCAGGACTGATGAGTCGAGATTCACGTTGGTACATGCGGATGGCAGGATACGAGTATGGCGCAAGCCACGTGAAGCGATGGATCCTTCTTGCCAGCAGGGTACTCTTCAAGCTAGTGGGGGTGGCATTCTCATCTGGGGACTGTTTACGTGGACTGAAATGGGACCCCTGGTACGTGTGACATCGTTCCTCACATGACAACGTTACCGGGATAACCTGGACGATGATTTGCTCTCGTTTGTGCGTCTTCAACATCCCACTGGGGACCTCATCCTGCAACAAGACAATGCACCGTGCCATCGCTCCCGAAATGTATCCGAATGGTTGGATGAACACTTCACCGACGTGACCTCGCTTCCTTGGCCAGCTAGGTCACTGACCTCAATCCCATCGAGCACATCTGGGATGCCATCGAGAGAGATGTTTGAGACTCTGACCATCCTCCATCAAATATTCGTGAACTGTGGGAGCTTCTTAAGGGGTCGTGGATCCGTATGGCTTACCAACTCTTCCGGTGCCTTGTTGAGTCCATGCCGAGACGAATCGCCGCCATCATCAGGGCGAAAGGTGGTGCTAAACGTTACTAGAGAGGTATCTCTAATTCAATTTCTCTTCAATGTATATCAAACAAGTCAAGCCATTTCAGAAGATAGCTCTTCCAATGTCCTAAAAATACGCGTATAGTATGTAACATCCTCTTAATTTTAGGACATTGTCTAATTTCGGAAACTCATAAACAGTTTATACAGCATGTTGTCTTCTAAAATTACATCTCAAATAAGGACGAAAGAGCAGTTTCACATGGTGGCACAAATTACACTCAAGGACAATGAAATTTGCTCACCAAGAATGAAGCATCGGATTAAACTGAAATTTATGAACGTAATGATACAAATGAATGATACACATGATGGCAAAAACAGAGCTGCAGGACAATTTCAGACGGGTCTGTGGCACGCAGTCCGGTCATCTTCAATAGCGCATCGCGCCGCGTCGTGCGGCGATACATGCTGCAATATGGTCCGGTATGGAGGCGAACAGACGCCTGCTGTTGTCTTGCGGGAGACTGGCCCACACGTTTTAAACGGTGTGTTCCAAATCCCGGATAGCGCGGCACGGCGGCTACTGGTGTTTCAACTGGTCCCACACATGCTCGATTGGGGACATGTCCGGGGAGTGAGCAAGCCATGGAAGTGTCTGGACATGACGTAGGCAGTCCTGGGCAGGCCATGGAAGTGTCTGGACATAACGTAGGCAGTCCTGGACAACCCAAGCCGTGTGCCGGCGCGCATAATCCTGCTGGTATAGCCCTCTTTGAATCTCGGCCTGAAATGGGAGCACATTGGTGCGTAGGATTACATCCACATACCTTTGGCTTCGCAATGACCCACGTACCACTACTAGAGCTGACCCGCTATCATAGGCTATGGTTCCACAAACCATAATGCCCGCAGTGGGGAGGTGAGGAACTTCGATAGCGAGGTTGGGTTTGTGCCGTTGACCCAAGGGCCTCCACACCCGGACACGATGATCATCTGTCTCCAAAACGAAGCGGCTCTCATCGCTAAACACCACACATCGCCAGTCGGTGGCTTTCCACTTCGCTCTGGCCTGGAACCACTGCAAACAGAGCCGGCAATGTTCCAGTGTTAATGGCAGCACACGTAAAGAGCGCTGGCTGGGATCGCAGATTCGCTTCCACGAGGCGTCGGGAAATAGTTCGTGGGAACACAGGAGCCGTTACATCTGCCTGTATAGTGGACCGTGTCCACGTGGGATGCGTTTGTACCTGGCGCACGATACGTCGATCTTCTCTACCAGTGGTCCTCTTATTTTGTCCAGAGCCGCTCCGCCGGGTGGCATTGCCGTTGTAACGTACCAGGAGATGTGACGTACCTGCCAGAACGACGCACACGACATAAAGGCAGATAGGAATCAGAATAAAATGTCCGCGTAGCTCAATTGGTAGAGCATCTTATTCCGGAATGAGGGGACCCGGGTTCGAATCCTGGCGCGGATAAAAATGACGGAGAAATTTACTTCGTTATACCGTCGCATGTCCACTGTTTCCAACACAGTCAGACGGTATGGTCAGAACGATCCACGTGACTAGAAAGATGAAAATACAATAACGGATGCATCGTTGGGCGGAAACAGGCCGGAAGCGGCGGTGTTGTGCTGTGGGCGATGTTCTCTTGAGACACTTGAGGCCCCATTATTCCAACAGCACAATCCCTGACAGCCGTCAGGTATCTCAACATCGTTGAGAACCAAGTTCAGCCATTCGTGGCAACTGTGTTCCCTGCTGGTAATGGCCATTACCAACAGAAAAATGGCCATGCCACCCTACCAGAATTGCCAAGGAATGGTTCCAGAAACATACTGGTGACTTTCTGTTAATGCCTTGGCCACCAAAATCACCTGAAGTGAACTCAATCGAACATTTGTGTTTTGACATGGAAAAAACGGGTTCGTGCTATATCACCACAACAAGAAAAATATACGGGATCTGGGTGGCACTGGAGGACGTGCTGTTGACATTATGGTACCAAGTACCCCAGGATACCTATCGCCACCTTATCGAGTCGATACCTTATATCAATTCGATGAGGTAGCGATCCTGGTATATAGGTATCGATAAGAGAAGTTTATATATGCATAGCTGCATAGCATCAAAACGTATCTCATCCGACTTGTTCACCTGATCTGTTCCAATCGGACTATCAGTTCTTCAAACACGTGGACACCTTTCTTAAGGAAAACCCGTTACCCAATCGAAAGAACAGTTGAAACCCCATTCCATGCCTTTGTCGCATCTCGTAGCTCGGCATTGTTTTCACGACGGCATGCAGAAGGTCGTATCTGGTTTGCAAAAATTTGTTGCTATTGGCTGTGATTATTTCGATTAAAATAACTTATTTTACGAGTTTTGAAGTGTTCATCAATATCCTGGCATATCATCTGAAATAACGTTATGAATATTTTTCGATATAAAAATATGTGAATATTTTTTATATCGAAAAAGTGCATTTCAGTATTATACATTGCATGTCAAAGAGCGACATGATTGTGCAAAAATGTCCAAAGTTTCCAAAATATATATTTTCGATAACGAGTTAGGGCTGTCTCGTTTTCCATAATGCTGTTTTTCTAAACTTGATTTTCGTTATATAACAGAAAGGAAAGAGCACGCATATTAGGAGAACGTTTTAACTTGCAAATTCTCTAGTTCCGAGTATAAATAAATGTGGCATAATTCGGTGAAATAGCGCAAGTTTGTGCAAATCTGTGCCAGAGAGATCCGGTGAACAAATATCATTAAAAAGCAAAAGAAGCTTCCGGAAACGCTAAGCTTCCCCTCCTTACCTTGTTATACATGAAAAACCTTTACAAGTAGATTGAAGTTAAAAGAATTAAGGAAATGACTTCACGAAAAATATCTCACGGCTATAAATCTTTCTCCTGAATCTGAAAGTTCGTGATGCAAGATGAAATGTTTTCTTATTAATCCTTTTCTGTTTAGATCCATGAATTAAAGGAGAATATAAATTTTATGCCTAAAGATAAATTAACGTTTGAAATATGGCAGAAAAGGAAATGTAGTTCTATTTATTAAGTGAACGTTTAAGGAAACCTGGCGAAACGAAAAGGCTTCTTCTCATCTATAAACAAGGCGGAACAAGTAGTTTGCGATATTATGTGGTTTGGTTTTCGAAAACCAAGAAAAAGCAGGATTTTAAATGATGTACTCTTACGTGTCATTTTTTCCTACAAAAATTATTAATGATTTTAATTCTCCAAATGTTTCGTGACAGGGATTAGCAACCACCGCGACGGAGAAGTACTACTAGTCTTGCGTTACGTCCCTTGTATCTTTCCGCCGTAAGTATTAAATTATTCTTGAAATTCAACGAATCATCACATTTTTATCCGATTCGATACCTCTTCGACACAATGCCTTTAGTCCATTTCCTTCAAAATGTATATGAGGACGTTAACTTTATATGACACCAAGAATCATATACTTAAAACAAGTTAGTAAAATCATGCAATGCATTGACTATGATACGCTTTCGAACATACCATAAATTATTACTCAAGTTATGAGGATAATGGCTGTAGAATAAATCTCGCTCCTTATGACCTGACCTTTGACCCTATTTCGATGATATTCAACAGAACCGGTAAAGTGTACTTCCTCAGTTTTGTCTCAATCGAAGCATTTTTACGTAAGTTATAACGCATAAGGGCGATTGGATGAATCCCGCTCCTGTGTCCTGACCTTTGACCCCATTACGCCCATTTTCAATATGGTTCGTCCCCAGGTGGTCCCCTACAACATACTAAAATTTCATCGAAATCGAACCATTTTTACGCGAGTTATCATGCGGACAGACAGACAGACGGACAAAGCTGGAGCATATACGCTTCTTCAACCTACGGTTAGATAGCTTAAAGAATAAGGGTCTGGGCTCTTCTTGTACCAAAACAGTAAAAATGGTTTAACCAATTTTTAAAACACGATTAATCTGGCTTCTCTGTTTATCATTCTGACCAGTTGATTGAATAAATTTCCACTGATCTCTGCTTTCTTTTGCTATTTTGTTTACAATGTAAAAACCTTCTGGTTCCTTACGGCTAGCTTAATGTTTCTCTTCAGCACTTACTTTAGAAGTGCCCAGGAAATATTCCGTCAGGCAACCACTAGACAGCAATCGTAGAAGTGAGCGTCCGGATATGGCTTCAACGACTGATACTTCTCGAACGTTAACCATGAACATCGTCTGAAACGCAAAAACGCCAGCAGCCCTCCAAACAATAATTTTATACCATCGTGAATTCCCAAGAGCATTTAATCATCATCGACTTCCCACGGTAAGCATTTTGCCAGTTTTCGTTGAAGGCTTCATCTAATCCTTCTTCTCCAACACACCGACACACCTCAGCACAACACATTACAAAATATAAATTACCTTAGCGTGCATTGCTATTACTATCGTTAACTTAGCATTGTTCACCTGTTTGCAAAAGATTATAAAGTATTTTCGGCGTACATCTGTCTACAAACCCGTGCTTGTTTCATTGTTGCAAGTAAAAATAGCGCAAATCAAGAATCTTTACGAGTGAATGGAAATAATATGAAAATATTTACAATACCTAGTCCTGAGCGCGGTTGGATATTCCTACATACCTTATTTTCTAAAAATAATATTTCAATCCGATAATATTGGTTACTCGTCGCGCCATCAAATTTACATATTCTGTTTGTAAGGAGTAACATTTTAAATGATTTTTAGGAGATTTTCTTCGAACAGGAGTTTTGAGAAAATTAAAGTGCCGCATATTTTACTCTTTTTATTTGTTCAGCAATATTTTTCTTTGGAGCATAAACTGCCTTATAATGGCATTATATAACATTTGCAAAATATGACCTATTTACGTTCAAGTTTTTTTCCCTTATATCAGTGAAAACCTTTTTTTTTTTTTTTTTTTTTGGATTGGAGGTTTAACGACCACCGTGAGCAACTCAATGGGCTATAAGCAGTCGCCCGTCCCTAATTTAGGGTCACTGGTTCCAGGGAAGGGAGAGAGCCAGTGTCGTAAGACAAACACAACATCCATGCCTCACTGGGATTCGAACTCGGACCACAGACGGATGAATGATCAGAGGCCAGCGCCTTAGACCATTGCGCCACCGTGGCGGCAGTGAAAAACCTTCTGGCTTTGCATTACGAACTAAAAAATTACGCTATGGATAAATTTTAATTGTCTTATCATCATTCAATAAATTTCATAAAAACCCATCCGTTCGACTTATTGGATAGGTCTGCGATATTGATACTAGAAGTGCAATGTCCCTTTCCCAATATTACAGTGGTGTGCAAAAGTATTGCGTCATCTGCAAAAACCATGAATATGTAAGTTTAACACATTTTTACTAACTAATTTTCATAGTTATTTCATCGTTTATATGTCATTAGATGCGACATTTAATGAAGATTTCAAAAATATCTGAAATTTTACTGTAGCTAATTCTGTTCGTAAGATATGACATAAAATAAGGGTTTGACAAACACATTGGAATTCACTTTAGCTGCGTATCAGTTGTTATAGCCAATCATAGACATTATTTTACCTGACTGGCTACTTCGTAATGCTATCCCAATCCTACTCCAGCATTTATGAGGCTTGGCGCATAGCTACTAGAGCATTCTAGTGGTTGCTTCTTGTTGTTATTCGGGTACAATTTGTGTACGTTCTCAATAATGGTTAAAACTGCGGAATTGCCCACAGTGGACAGAGTAACGACAGTTGTTCTGCATGAAGAGAGATAATCAATCCACAGTTATTAGACTACTACAGAATGTAAAAGACACAGGTCATACACTGGCATGCAAAGATTAAGGACGAGACGGTTTTTCGAATGTAACGTCGTGCAGAAGTGCTCCACATCGACTCACGTCATACCATTAACATCCCCAAGATGTAAGAATATGGGACAAGTGAGCAAAACTGTCCAAGCAAGGAATCCAAAGGATACAAAGGCACTTTATTGAAAAGGTAGCTTCAAGCACAACTGATCAGAAGAAAGAAACGTCCATGTGACAGGCGGCTGCCAAGAAAAATCCAGTCTTTAGTAGGGAATATGATCACCCCTGCCTGCGCTGCTAGATTTACAACGTCTGTCCATGCAGAGTTCGAGGTCGTCAAGGAGCTGTTGAGGCATAGCGGCCCATTCCTCTTGTAGCGCAAATCGCAGCTGCGGAATCGTTGCTGGCGGCTGGTGACGTGCTGCCAAGCATCTCCTGAGATGGTCCCACACGTGCTCGATTGGATTTATGTCCAGGGATCTTGCGGGCCAATCCATGCGTTGAATATCTTCACTCTCCAACAGCTCTGCGACAGCCACTGTACGATGAGGTGTAGCGTTGTCGTCCATGAAGAGAAACTCAGGACCCACAGCACCTCTAAACGGACGCACGTGAGGCAGGAGAACCTCGGTACAATAGCGGACACCAGTGACTGAACCTCCTTGGAAAATGTGGAGGTCAGTACGGCTACCAAGTATAATACCGCCCTAAACGAAAACTCCGCCATCTCCACATCAATCCCTTTCGATGATCTTGGAGGTATGATTGCGTTTTCTCTGCTCTCTCCAGATGTGTATACGTCCAGAATCGCTCGTCAGACTAAATCGGCTCTCATCCGTAAAGAGAACTCGATCTCATTGCTGATGTGTCCAGTGCTTGTGTTCCTGGCACCACAGAAACCGCCGTCTCCGATGAACAGGCGTTAATGGCACACACCGTACTGGTCGTCGTGCAAATAGACCAACTTTGCGCAGCCTCCTGGCCACGGTAAAACGCGATAACGGACGTCCAGTTGTCTGTTGCATGTGCCTTGCGATTTCTCCCGCTGTCTGCCGTCTGTCTATTCTCGCCTGTAGAGATAGACGGTAGACAGCGTCCGCCGCCGTGGTTGCTCGTGGACGACCACTGCTAAACTCTCGGACAGCTGTTTTTGTCATTTGAAATTCTCTCCAAGCTCGTGAAACGATGCTGTGAGCGATCCTGAACTCCTCGACCACACTAGTCACACTTCGACCTTTTTCCAACTTCCTAATGACACAACCTCGGGGTAAAGTCATCCAAATGTCGTCTACTGAATTGCCTGTTGGCCATATCCCACTGTGGCAGCAACTCGACGTCGTTCAAAGCGATGTACACCGTGCAATAGCTTTCACCGAATTGCTGAGCGTGCACCGTCCGTGTGCTTTATACCCTTCTGAAACTCCCCTCTCCCCCTACGTCATGCATATATGCGCATGCTTTACCGTACTGGATCCTAGTCTAACTCATGAGTGGTATTTCGGTCTGTTCTGCCAGCTCGTTCTGCTGTTATGCTAATTTCTCCTCTTCGTCCTTAAATTTTGCACACCCGTGTATTATACGTATGCGTCGCGGTGAAAGGCCCAGATCCGCTACAGTCAGACAGCACAGAGTGTTCAGGAAGCTAAGCTTGGGGGACAAGAGGCTCCATTCACTTGAATTGCTTCAGAGATGGTCTGATGTGAATGATGTTACTGTTAGTATATCTATTGTCAGGAGGAGGCTGCTTCACTATGACTTACGTGGTTTTAAAGGCAGGCGTAAACCACTGTTAACTGCTAATCTAAGTCACTAGACTTCAGTGGGCAAAGCAGCATGTCTCGTGGACAACCAAGCAATAGAAAAATGTTCTTTTCAGTGATGAATCAGAATTTTGTCTTAATGTGAATCAGCGTAGAGCCGATGTAAGGAGGTTCAAGCATGAAGCATTCCATCCAAGTTGCTTAGTGACTACTGTTAAGCATTCGGTGAAGGTCATGGTTTGGCATGTGTATGATTTTATGCTTTGGAGCTGCACCAAGGTCATGGTTTGGAGCTCCACCAAAGTCATGGTTTGGAGCTGCATGTGTATGGTTTTATGGTTTGTAGCTGCGCCAAGGTAATGGTTCAGAGCTTGCACCTCCATATTGTCGATGATACGATAAATGCCCAGCTAAAGGCTGGGCTACAAAAGCGATTTATTGCTGTAAACCTAAGTATTGAGTAAATGTTCCTTTTCACAATAATTTAGACATGGAAGTGATTTTTGTAATGTATCTTAAGAACAAAAGTAACTACTGGAAAATATTAAGTATTCCAAGTTATAAAATGAAGCTATTTTAATCGGTGGTCAAATTTTCATCCTTGGGAATACATTAATTGTTTAGAAAAAAGATGGCGCGACCTGTACTTTGATGACGTCAGTACACAAACAAATGTTGGATTGCATAATTGTGGTTATGTTTTAGAAAATATTAAGTATTCCAAGTTATAAAATGAAGCTATTTTAATCGATGTTCAAATTTTCATTCTTGGGATCGCATTAATTGTGAAGAACATTTGTACAGAAGTTTTTCCATTCGAAGTATAGGGAGAAAAATTACTTGACGTCCGTCCACCTTAAACAACTGAGATAGCTTTACTAACAAAACATATACATACCAAATTCTCTGCGTCACCATGGCAGCAGGTCACGGGACCAGAACGTTCCTCTGTGGTTATCGTGAAGACAGACAAGCAGTTCGTCTTTAGAAAATGCTTAAAATCAGAAAATGATTTTTTCTTAATTTTGTTTTTGTAAAAAAAGGACGATAGTTGTAAGTTTATGCTGTAAAAATTGCAATGCTCTATAATTTATAGTTTGCTATATATCCGTTTTTTTAATGGATCCCATCGCGAAATAGAGTAATTTTGTAAAATTTAGAAATTTAATTTCTCGTAAACTAAATCGAAATTCAAAAAAAAGGGCGACGAGGTGCATAAATTCGGTCATGGCACTACATGCCCACAAAGTTTTGCGGTTCTGTTGCTGTTAGTGTGTCTGGAATGCGACCTGATAGCACCTTTTTGCTAACCTTAACTTTGAAATACAATAGCTCTTGAAGTTTCTCTAGAATCGAGAAACGGTTTATTTCAGCGTGTTCTCCAAACAATTCTCTACAAACGATGTAAATGTCACATTTTTGTGTTCAATACGTTTTGGGTTGCGAGCTAGGAAAGCAAGAGTGTCGCGAAATTTCTAAAACAGCGGCGGCAGTTACTTTTTTTTTAGAACAGAGAGATAAGAAAATATACCGAGTAAATGCAGGTTTTTTTAAGCTCCGTTAGTGATTTCTTTATCTTCGTGCAGCAATCTGCTCGTTTGGCTCAGAGCACCCATTTCGTCTCTCGGAGTTTTAGACAAAACAGTGAGAGGCTAAGAGAGTGTTAAATGTGGCTTGGCATTAATACTCGCTGCAAAATATTCAATGTAACAAGGGATAACTTTCAGCATGTGCAGAGTAATGAGGTTTTGACAATAAGCATAATTTCAAAGCAACTGTATGAGAAACAAACGGGTTTCCCTTTCGCCAAGGTCGTCATCACAGGCACGTTCTCCGATCAGAGCTGAGAAGGCCGAGGAATTATTTGAGGCAGAACACAAAGAAGTTCGTTTCTGCTTTGAGGATTAATTTTCCACCGCTACACTAATTCCGAATGTAAATTTTGCGGCAGTCAGTAAGTTTGGTTATTATTAGAGAAAGCTATATCGGGTGCCTCATTTAGGCAATTTCAAGACGTTTGCAGAGTTCGTTGCAACATGTAATCAATAACACAATCATTTTTGCGTTTTCTGATAGTGATGTTATTTATGATAGTTCATGTATATGGTAATCCTTTCAGTTCAACTTTATACAAGGTGATTATAAACTCCTTCAACAAAACAAGAGGGGTGATAGTATACATCAAGACAAACAATATTTACAAAGGAACCTAGGGCCGCATTCCACTCCAAGTGGCAGAAACGAGCACGTTCGAAAGGCATCCAATAGACACACGGAGTTCCACCCAGTGCATGAGATGCACAAGATCCAAATCAGGTGCGCTGAACACGTGCGTAGACGATGAGGAGAGAAAATTTGAAAACGCAGCCTAACCCGTTCAGCGATATTACCGTGCGAACATCACATGGGAATTGACGTATACGTCTGACCGGTGAAGCCTACCGTGTGTTCCCGGAGCAAGTGCTTCCCGGTCTGTTGCAGGATGTTCCGCTCACCACACGGAGGAGCATGTGGTTTACGCATGATGGGGCCCCAGCACACTTTGCCACCGAGGTCCGATACTTCCTAAGTGCGACATATCCTGGGAGGTGGATTGGACGCGGTTAACCTGTAGCTTGGCCTCCACGCTATTCGAACCTTAATCCACTGGGCTTCTTCTGGGGGCACATGAAACCATTGGTGTACGAGGCACATGTGGACTCCCTGGAAGATCTCGTCGCGCGAATCGCTGCTGCTGCTGCGCACAAAATCAACACCACACCGGGAGTCTCCGAGAGTGTGCGACAGTCCTTCATTCGCCCGTGTGGGCTGTGCAACGATGCCCTTGGATGCCAGTTTGAGCAGTTTCTTTGAGTCTATCTCTGATGCGATTGGAATTATGCAACTCATAAATTAGGTATGTCCCTTTGTTTTTACTGTTGAAGGATCAACGTGGATATGTAACTTTACTCTTTTCTGGCACTAGGAGTGGAATGCGGCAGTAGGTTACGTTGCAAATATTGTTCATCTTGATGTGTACTATCACCTCTCTTGTTTTGTTGAAGGAGTTTACAATCACCCTGCATATCTAACCAGGTCTCCTAGAATGAGTGTTCACTCTTACATTTCATAATTTTGCCGACTCCGTAACCATCTTAAGTAGATTTAATGTAAGTAACAATGATTGTCCCGATCACATGCATCCAGGAAAGAAAAATACTTAGAGGTATCGCAAACGTAGTCCGAATTTCAAGATTTCCTTTGGCTAACAATTTTAAATAATACCACCAACGGCATCTGACTTAAAACCGTGTCTACCGAACTATCAGCTTGTAGGTTTGTAGGATCCTCCAAAAGCTGGATTTCAGTTTGTAACTGGCGTAACACTGACATGCGGAAATGATGTCAGCAGTTAATTTGATTATCAGGCATTTAGGCTCATTGTCATGAGTTGGGCATATGCATTTCCCTTTCAGTTTGAGATCAGATGTAGCAGTTTAAGGTTTACAATTGTAGTTTTAAATTCCCAAGTTTCAATGTTGACAGATTATTTTAGGAAATGTGTGTAGACATCAGGGTAAGATACTGCAAGAAATTTGAAAAGAGGAAGGGTATAAAAATGTATAGAAACTCAAAAAATTAACGAAACTCATAAAAATACAATAAAATAAAATTACCTTAGCTTAGGCTTTTTTGAGAAACATTGGAAAGATCACTGATTTTCGTTTTCTGCAGGGAAACAAAAATCAGTTAATAGGCAAGAGCAGTAAAGATGTAGTGAAAATAGCTTAGAAGAGGAAACCATCGCTTATTCCAATTAGTTTCAGTTCCACATAGTTGTGCGGCCAAGCATATTGGGAAAAAATCCAAAGTATGCATCAAGAGGTTATTATAACGAAGTAAATTTCTCCGTCATTTTTATCCGCGCCAGGATTCGAACCCGGGTCCCCTCATTCCGGAATAAGTTGCTCTACCAATTGAGCTACGTGGGCGTTGATTCTATTTGCTATCTGCCTTTATGTCGTGTGCGTCCTGCTGGCAGGTACGTCACATCTCCTGGTATATGTGACATCATCTCCCCCTTATTTTTTTTTTTTTTTTTTTTGAAGTGCTGGAGAAGGCATTCTTTTATTTTTCCTATCTCGCGGTGTGGAAATAACATCACACCAATGCGAGATTTTGAACGGTCGGGTCATCCGGATAGTTCGGGCGCCATTATAACGAAGTAAATTTCTCCGTCATTTTTATCCGCGCGAGGATTCGAACCCGGTTCCCCTCATTCCGGAATAAGTTGCTCTACCAATTGAGCTACGCGGACGTTGATTCAAATTGCTATCTGCCTTTATGTCGTGTGCGTCCTGCTGGCAGGTACGTCACATCTCCTGGTATACGTTACATTATATGTTAGCATATGAACGAAAACACATCCCCATTCTGAACAATAGGATTTCTTGCATTCTGGGAAACACGATATTTTACAGAAATGCTGAAGATGTGCTGCTAGATTTTCTTTTGAAATTTTATTTAAACTTTGATCTTCATAAAATCTCTTGAACAGCTTGACAACAACTAAACAGGTGAGTTTTGTTTCTCATCATGATAACGTTTCATCCCAGTATGTCCATGGAAAACTATAAATACCAGCCACTGTACTAGAAGCTTTTGTTGGGTTTAACCTCGTTTAACTCTAATTGCAGCATGTATGGGATTTGTCATAGATGCCCAAGAGTTGGCGTGCATCTACGTCAGCAGCATACCAAGCATTCACCAGGCAACGCCTTCACTGGCTCAGATTTAACGAAAAGGGACTTTGCTGCAGGATCTGTCTTTTTTCTAACATGTCCCATACATTCTCAATGGGATTCAGATTCGATCTTGGTGCTGGCCAGAGAAGATGATAGAAGTAGCTGTTTGCTTGCTGGATCACTACTGAACGCATTTTGATCGATGGACAGAATCATTGTCAAAAAAGGGCCATCATCTTCTAGATAAAAAAGAAAAGAAAAACATTTATAACGTAACCCTTTTTCATGTGCTTGGTTGGTGTTACGCTATGTCTAAAACCATGACTAAGGAAATGGTTAACTAAATGAGAATACGGTGCACTAGTTTGCGGCCAGACGAAACATAAACAGATGTCAACTTACGATAAGCTTTTATTGGTCCAGCAAATTGAAGACATCCACAATATAGCCACTACAAGTTGTAAATTTCACATTTAGTGATCCGACATCTCCACACACACACACACACACACACACACACACATGCAAATAGCAACAGCTGTATAGTCCTTTTTATCTATCGTTTTTATTGCATTCATACGTCACTCACTCTGACCTCAATTGTGTTGAAAATCTCATTCTTGTGAGAGAGAAGATATCACGTAAAGTTTGGAAAGTGTAAAGGAGAACAAACTCAAATTAATTTACATAGGAAAAAGAACTAAAAGTGAAAGTTATTTTAGAATATACGTCACACATTGCAAGATTTGACTGGCAACGATTTTGAAATAATCTCTGTATGACACCCACCCTTCCAGCGGTGTTAGAGGACCCGCTCCTTATCAATAGAATGTGCCCTACGCTATGTCATGGGTTCCAGAATCTTGAGTTATGTTTAGAATCCAAACTGAGTCCACTGCTTCGTGGGGTTCCTTTTATCCTCTCTGCCTACCGTCGGTACAAACGAGGTGTATTGCGACCGGTCGGATCACATGACCTTTTTTCATTCAGTCAGTGTGTCCCGTGACGGTGTTTCTGACACCCCTGTAGACGAACTTTCCAGTTCTTCGCAGGAATCGGTGGTTTCCTCTTAGGCATGCAACTTCCAACACGGATCCTCTTCAATTATCTGCACATACACAGTGTGGAAAAGAATTTTTAAGACTGGGTCTGTAAAATGAAATAGAAACAAGAAATTATAATTTGTTTTGGTTTGTTATTCAAATTACGTCCCTCTGGTTTCAATACACTTGCTACAGCGATTTAATAATGATTCGAATGCCTGTTCCAGTTCACTTTGCGGAATTGCCTCCAAAGCACGCGTCGAAGCTGTTTGTATGGTCGAAATATCATCAAAGTAACACCCTTTTAACGTCTTTTTATGTGTTGGGAATAAAGGAAAGTCTCAGGGTGCTAAATCAGGCGAATACGGTGGATGATTCAACTCACAGACGTTATTTTTCGCCAAAAATCTACGAACAAGAAGTGAGGTGTGACTGGGTGCATTATCATGCAATAAACACTAACTGTTTTCATCAAGATATTCTGGACGAATGCGACACATTTTGCCCATTAAACGCCTCAAAACATTTAAATAAACCTCACCAGTAATTGTTTGTCCACTTGGAACAAATTATTTGTGGATAATATACCCTTACTGTCGAAGAATGTTTGTATGGTCGAAATATCATCAAAGTAACACCCTTTTAACGTCTTTTTATGTGTTGGGAATAAAGGAAAGTCTCAGGGTGCTAAATCAGGCGAATACGGTGGATGATTCAACAAACAGACGTTATTTTTCGCCAAAAATCTACGAACAAGAAGTGAGGTGTGACTGGGTGCATTATCATGCAATAAACACTAACTGTTTTCATCAAGATATTCTGGACGAATGCGACAAATTTTGCCCATTAAACGCCTCCAAACATTTAAATAAAACCTCACCAGTAATTGTTTGTCTACTTGGAACAAATTATTTGTGGATAATATACCCTTACTGTCGAAGAATGTAATGAGCATTGTTTTGATTTTCGATGGAACTTTTCTTGTTTCTTTGGCTTGTGGTGAGTTTTTTGACTTCCATTCCGCACTTTGTCGCTTTGTTTTAGAATCATATTGACAACACCACGTTTCATCACCTGTAACAATCGATTTTAAGAAGTTTGGATCATTTTCAGCGGCTGAAATGATGTCTCTGCAATGTGCACTTCCCCTTGATTTTTGTTCATTTTTTAACTTGTGTGGAACAAATTTAGCACAGACTTTTGTTTTGCCCAAATCTTCATGCAGGATGGTTCGAATCGTTTCTTTGTTGATGTTTAAAGACTCTTCCATCATTCTTAGTGACGCACAGCTATTGTTTTCCACGAAATCACGCACTTTTTCAATAATCTCAGGTGTCCTAGATGAACTTGGTCTTCCGGTATGTTTATCATCTTCTAGCGTATCTCTTCCGTCCAAAATACGTTTGTGCCACAGGAAAACATTTGATCTACTTAAACAAAACTCACCGTAAACTTGTTTCATCATTTGGTACGTTTCCGAGGCACTTTTACCAAGTTTTGCGTTAAATGTAATCACAGCCCTTTGCTCCATCTTAATAATTCAACATGAAACAATATTTTACTTCTCTAATGAACGGCCGTTTCGTTTGAGTTACTTTAACAACTGCGCAGTACTTTTGGCAGAAAGCAAGCAGATGGTCATGGTTTATAACGCATTCGCGATTACACTGGTGGCGCCCCCGTAGGCTGAAATCTAGCGCCAGTCTTAAAAATTCTTTGACGCACTGTGTAGTTCCATAAGATATCAATTTGCAATTGCTTTCATTGAACGCTGGATCACGCTGCATGCAATTCTCGATGCATGCCTTTTCAGGCGACGGCAATTTCTTTCGTGATAGATTGTCGTCAGTCCACAGTTACGCGTCTTAGACAAGTAGTGGTATTTCATTCCTCTCCTCTCTAACTGCTTTCCATAATACAATCATTGTTTTAGGTCTGCATTCAGAAAGCGCTCTTTTTAGCACTCGAAAGGCCCAATATTCCATTGTTGACACATCACGGGACTTTGAAGGAATATGAACTAAATCTATAGATTTGACACCGGTCTCTTTTTTCATTTTTTCAAGAAATAGCATGATAGATTTGGATGTATGACCGCTAGCTCTACCCTAATGGAGTTCTACTCTTTCAAGAATATGTATATAAAGCAATGGTATTTCCCCTTTGAATATAAGAGGTAAAACATTTGTTTGGTAATATGTTGAATGGAATTTAACATTCTTTTCAACTTTTCTTAATTTTAATTTTTCATTGTACGAGAAATCAGCAATAATAATAAATCCTTTTCTGAAACCTTCTGCGGATTCCTGGAACCAAGTTTGTAAGTGTTTTTCTCATGTTTTGTCTCAGTAAATTTACCTTTTCTAATTATAGTCGTTATGAAAATTCATGATTCATCAATAGTCACAAAAAATGTCCATCTATTTTCGGCTAAGGGATTTTCATAAAGATGTCTACCCCGTGTTCTGCGCTCACCACGTCCCTGGGCCGTGAACATTATGTTTCCTTTTTTTCCTTCAAATATTTGTTAATTACCTCGGAGTCCGGTCAAAATAGGATTTTCAGATGAAAATAAATATGAAAGTTTTGAAACTGGGCACACTTGTTCATAGGTATCTAGTGAAGATCATATCAAAAGTCCTGACGAATCAGAGGCGAGCTCTACTCGCCATCTTGAAAAATAAGTACGTTCTTTCGATTTTTCGTAAATATCTCAAAACCGGTTGGTCGTAGCCCAAAAATACTAGTTACAAAACTGAAGCTTACAAACTTTCGTACAAGAAAGGTTGCATTCACTTTTTTGTATCTCTAATAGTTTCTGAGATAATCAAGTGTCAATGTTGTACTGTTTCACTGATCGCTACGTTATCACTAGCTTATTTGTATGAAAACCCGTAGTGATAACGTAGCGATCAGCGAAACAGTACAACATTGACTTTCGATTATCTCAGAAACTATTACAGATACAAAAAAAAATGAATTCAACCTTTTTTGCAGGGAATTTTGTAAGCTTCAATTTTGTAAATTGTATTTTGAAGCTACAGACAACCGTTTGTGAGAAATTCACGAAAAAAAATACCCTAGTGTTCAAAATGGCGGCTAGAGCTAACCTGAAATTCGTCAGAACTTTTGATATAATCTTCACTAGATCCCCTATAAATAAGTGTGCCAAGTTTCAAAACTTTCATATTTATTTCTTATATTTGCCCATTTTCAGCTTTTGTTGACTGGACTATTGTTGTTTATAGTTGATAAAGATATTTTTAATGACTTAGTGATTGCTCTTTGAGTCTTTGAAATTTTTTTGAAGACCAGTGTGACCTTACTTTTGAAATAGCCGCGAGTACCTGCCTTCTTTGGATATTCGTTTGATGTTATTTTTCTTCTTAAATGCAATACTTGGCAATTTTCTCTCTGTTATTAATAATATTGCTCATTTTACATTTAGAAATGATTTCACAGCGCTTTTAATTACAGAATATGAATGCTTCTCTTCGTAAAGAACAAAAATATAACCTTTTATCAACAGCTTGTTTACGTGCGCCATTTTCTTAGCAGACGATCTTTAGTCTGCAGCAGATGTTTCTTTCGTGTTCATCTAACGGGCTGTTGCCAGCTTCAATTCTTTAAACTTCTTTAATTTTCTGTAAGTTTTTATCGAAAACGTTCTAAAAACTGGTAATCTCTTCTTTGAATGATAGCAGCACAAGTTTGTACATTTTAATACCTTTATGGTATATAGAACCACATTTTTCTCCAAAATTGAAGTTTTCTAACCCAAAAATGTGCAACAGTGAATATTTTTACTTCTGAAACAAGCTATTTGTAGAGTTACTGGTGAATAAATCACCTATTGTCATTGTTTGAATTTAAATTTTTGAGAGTTTAAGAAAAAGTGTAAGTACGCTTGAAGCCCGTATCGATAATAATCATCTGAAAAAAGCATCTTTAGCAACCTGCGAGAAATTATATTCCTAAAGCAACTTCGGAATATTTTGCTTTTTCCGTTCGCGAACGCGGACTTTGTGGGCGATGCTTGAAATTTAATATCGGTAAGACGTATATAACTCAATTTAGCTTCGATATGAAGCCAGAACACATTTTCAAGGCCTGAGAAACAAACTGTAGCCCAAAGTTTTTCTTTTCCCCTAACTTCACAGGGCGGGTCACAGAAGAATTACATGTATTATAGAAACGAAAGCAGATTGCAAAAAGAAAAATATTTTGCAACGTAGTTGAAGGAATGGGATTTGTTTGCTCCTTAAAAAAGGTTGCAACATCGATTTCTACGGCTTCTTCTACCCAGAGGAAAATAAACCTCTGGGTATGGAAAAGTTTGCAAAAAACATCACAGGGAAGGCAATATTTATTTTCTTACCACCTGCCTATTTCTCTGCCTTACCGTTTACTCTTAGAGAATTCGCAATCCAAAAACCATCTACACCTTCGTGTATTCGAATAAAATCTGGAATAATTCGCTTGTGCGCTTCGCAGGGAAACGAATGAGCTGTCCGGGCTTATGTGAAATACGTCGGAAGCACACGTATTTTTAGCCTCAGTCCTTAGTTCCTCCCAGGTAAAAAATAAATGATTACTTGTCACGTAAAACGTCAATTTACAGGACAAGTTCTGCTTTCTTTAGTCGCTTGTAGCGCAGGTGCTGATCGTGGATGTAAGTGTAATGACACCGATAAACTTTTCTTCTCTTCTTCATCTATATTGTTTTCTCACTTTCGATAAAACATAGTAATTTCCTTATTCGATCGCTTATCTCTGAAACTATTTACCTTTGCAAAAAATTCTTAAATGACAAAAATGGAAGAAAAATGTTATCGCTGAGGAAGATGCGTTATATCTTCGAAGAACTTTAGGAACAGGTCACGAAAAATGCAACTAGTTCTATCAAAGTTCTGGTCCCCTTAGAAATGATTTCATGCCATTATACTGCATTAAATTCTATAACAAAAGGTTTTACCAGGGTGATTCAAAAGTCATTGCCCTTTTCTGTGAGTTAATAAAAACGTGAATAAATGCATAAACGTAAAAGTTTAATCTTCGAAATAGAGTCCATCGTGATGCCCAAATCCCCTTGCGAAAAATTAATTTGGTTTCGAGGCAAATATATCTTGGAGCTCAACATCGTGGATGTTTTGCAAATGTTTCGCACGTAGAAAATGTGCCATGGACGTAGTTTTCCACATAGAAAATGTGCCATGGATGTAGTTTCCTACGTTGAAAATGTGCCATGGGCGTAGTTTCACACGTAGAAAATGTGCCATGGACGTAGTTTCCCATGTAGAAAATGTGCCATGGGCGTCGTTTCCCACGTAGAAAATGTGCCATGGGCGTAGTTTCCCACGTAGAAAATGTGCCATGGACGTAGTTTCCCACATAGAAAATGTGCCATGAATGTAGTTTCCCACGTAGAAAATGTGCCATGGACGTAGTTTCCCATGTAGAAAATGTGCCATGGGCGTTGTTTCCCACGTAGAAAATGTGGCATGGACGTAATTTCCCACGTAGAAAATGTGGCATGGACGTAGTTTCCCACTTAGAAAATGTGCCATGGATGTAGTAGTCCGAAACCGGAAGTTCCGGACAATAAGCAGAGTGGGGCATTAGCTCAACGCCCTTCAGTGTCTGTATTTTTTTATCCTTATTTGACTGGGCACGATGAGCAGGATCATTGCCCTGTTGGAGGATAACTCGTTTACAGTTCACCAGAGCAGAGTACTTTCGGCTTTAAGCGGCATGCATTTGCTGCAGCTGGCCACAGTACAGCGGCGCATTGATGACTCGGTTATCGAGAACCAATTCCTAATGAATGTGGCCCTCAAAGTTCCACAATGTGCACATAATAACTTTGAGCTTAAATCGTCCCCTTTTGGGAACTTGTTCTGGTGGCTTTTTTAGGATCTAACCACTGTTTTCTGATGACATCATTCGAAGAAAATATCCACTTTTCATCACATATCACAATTCGCCTAAATAAACGATCATCCTGGAGATTTTCTAGCAATTGGTGGCATACGTGCACCCGTCAATGTGCTTGAGCGGCAGTCAGTTCATGGGGAACTTGTCCGCATCTGTGTATTTCCGAGCGTGTGCGTTCATCGGGTATTTGTCCCCACGCATTCTGTGTGTTGCCGAGCTTGTGCAGTAGTCCGCTCATGGGATACTGCACCACACCTTCTTTGTGTTGCCGCTCTTGTGCAGTAATCAGTTTATGGGGTACTTGTCCACACTTTCTGTGTGTTACCAAGAAAGTGCAGCAGTCAGTTCATAGGGTACCTATCCATATCTTCTGTGTCTTGCCAAGCTTTTGGGATCGTTAGTTCATGGGGTACTTTCCCACATCTTTTGTGTCTTGCCGAACTTGTGCAGTAGTCTGTTTATTGGGTACTTGCCCACATCTTCTGTGTCTTGCTGAGCTTGTGCAGTAGTCAGTTCATGACGTACTTTTCCACATCTTCTGTGTCTTGCCGAGCTTGTGCAGTAATCTATTCATAGGGTACTTGTCCACTTCTTCTGTGTTTACCAAGCGTGTGCAGTAGTCAGTTGATGGGGGGTACTTGTCCACATCTCCAATGTCTTGCCGAGCTTGCGCAGTAGTCAGTTCATGGGATACTTGTCCACATCTTCTGTGTATTTCCGAGCTTGTGTAGTAGTCAGTTCATGGGGTACTTGTGCACATCTGTATGTTGCCGATCTTGTGCGGTAGTCAGTTTATGGGGTACTTACCCACACGTTCTGTGTGTTACCAAGAAAGTGCAGCAATCAGTTCATTAGGTACTTATCCACATCTTCTGTGTCTTGTTAAGCTTGTGTGTTCGTTAGTTCATGGGATACTTGTCCACATCTCTGTATTTCCGAGCTTAAGCAGTAATTAGTTCATGAGGTACTTTTCCACATCTTTTGTGTCTTGCCGAGCGTGTGCAGTAGTCTGTTTATAGGGTACTTGCCCACATCTCCTGTGTCTTGCCGAGCTTGTGCAGTAGTCTGTTTATAGGGTACTTGTTCAAATCTTCTGGGTTTGCCAAGCTTGTGCAGCAGTCAGTTCATGGGGGGTACTTGTCCACATCTTCAATGTCTTTCCGAGCTTGCGCAGTAGTTCATGGGATACTTGTCCACATCTTCTGTGTATTTCCGAGCTTGTGTAGCAGTCAGTTTATGGGGTACTTGTGCACATCTGTATGTTGCCGATCTTGTGCGGTAGTCAGTTTATGGGGTACTTGCCCACACGTTCTGTGTGTTACCAAGAAAGTGCAGCAATCAGTTCATGGGGTACTTATCCACATCTTCTGTGTCTTGTTAAGCTTGTGTGTTCGTTAGTTCATGGGATACTTATCCACATCTTCTGTGTCTTGTTAAGCTTGTGTATTCGTTAGTTCATGGGATACTTGTCCACATCTCTGTATTTCCGAGCTTGTGCAGTAATTAGTTCATGAGGTACTTGTCCACATATTTTGTATCAAGCCGAGCTTGTGCAGTAGTCAGTTCATGGGGGTACTAGCCCACATCTTCTGTGTTTTGCCGAGATTGTGCAGTAGTCAGTTCATGAGGTACTTGTCCACATCTTGTGTGTCTTGCCGAGCTTGTGGAGTAGTCAGTTCATGGAGGGTACTTGTCCACATCTTCAATGTCTTGCCGAGCTTGAGCTTGTGCTGTAGTCTGTTCATAGGGTACTTGTCCACATCTTCTGTGTCTTGCCAAGCTTGTGTGGTCGTTAGTTCATGTGGTACTTGCCCACATCTTCTCTGTCTTGCCCAGCTTATGAAGTAGTGAGCCCATGGGATACTTGTCCACATCTCTGTATTTCCGGGCTTGTGTAGCAGTCAGTTCATGAGGTACTTTTCCACATCTTTTGTGTATTGACGAGCTTGTGCAGTAGTCTGTTCATAGGGTACTTGTCCACATCTTCTGTGTTTGCCGAGCTTGTGCAGTAGTCAGTGCATGGGGTACCTGTGCACATCTGTCTGTTGCCGAGCTTGCGTAGTAGTCGGCTCATGGGGAACTTGTCGGCAGCTCCTGTGTATCTTGCCGAACTTGTTCATTTCGCAAACAATTTTGGGGCTGAAATTATTCCCAGCTCATTTGACAGTTGTCAAGTGCTTATGCATGGATTTGTCTTTGCTGCTTGGAGTTCAACTTCAGAATTTCCCGTCGAAGGTCTTCCAACATGTGCTTTGTCTTCAAAGCCGCAGTCCCCATTTTTAAGTTGCTGAAACGAAGTCTTGCTGTTATTTCAGACACTGCAACTTCACCTTTCACAGCACAAATTTCTCTCTCGCTGCAGCGGTGAATTTTAACAACAACAAGTTCGTAAAACCATGCAATGCATTGATTATAATATGCTTTCCAACATACCAAAAATCATTACTCAAGTTATTACTCAAGTTATGAGGATAATGGCTGTAGAATAAACCTCGCTTTTGTGGCCTGACCTTTGATCCCACTTCGATGATATTCAACAGAACCAGTTCAGTGCACCTCCGAAATAACATGATAAAGTTTTGTCGCAATACAAACATTTTTTTGCCGAGCTTGCGCAATAGTCATTAATCACGTGACGTAACCTAAAAAAATATCCATGAAGAGGGACAACAACAAGTTAGTAAAACCAAGTTAGTAAAAACAAGTTAATAAAACCATGCAATGCATTGATTATAATACGCTTTCCAACATACCAGAAATCATTACTCAAGTTATTACTCAAGTTATGAGGATAATGGCTGTAGAATAAATCTCGCTGCTGTGGCCTGACCTTTGATCGCACTTCGATGATATTCAACAGAACCAGTTCAGTGTACCTCAGAAATAACATGATAAGGTTTTGTCGCAATAGAATCATTTTTACATAAGTTATGATGCATAAGGGCTATGGAATAGATCCCGCTCCTGTGTCCTCCCCTTTGACCCCATTTCTCCCATTGCAAAAGGTTTGGTCCCCGGGCCGGCCCCTACAACGTACTAACATTTCATCCGAATCGAAGCATTTTAAGTAAGTTATGACGCATAATGGTGATGGAAGTAATTCCGCTCTTATGCCCTGACAGTTGACCCAATTTCGCCCATTTGCAACAGGGTTTGTCCCCAGGTGGTCCCCTTCCACATACTAAAATTTCATCGACATCGAACCTTTTTTACGTTAGTTATGACGCACAAGAACAGTGGAATGGATCCCGCTCCTATGTCCTGACCTTTGACTCCATTTCGTTTACATTCAATCGAGCTCCTTTCCAGGTGGTCCCTACCACATACTGAAATTTCATCGAAATCGAACAATTTTTACGCGAGTTATGGTGCGTACGGGCATACGCACCCAATAAATGACGTAATGAGACACATAGCGTGACCGCGCGCCAAAATTCTCAAACGCGAGATTGTGACGTCATCAGATATCTAAGCATTGGTAACATTAATGAAACGACGCCACGACACTAAAAACGTTATAATTCAGGGTAGTTATTTAACCCACTAAACGAATTCTCCTAAAGTCGAGATCAAGCTAAATTGATTTCTAGTACCAGAAAACGGTAGGTTAACGACTTTCATCAAAATCCTTAGAGCCGTTTTCAAAATAAAATTTTCGTAGATACAAGAATTGCTCCTTTAAGGTGGACGTCAAGTAATTTTGCTTCCTATACTTCCAATGGAAATATTTCTGTACACATTTTCTTCACAATTAATGCGTTTCCAAGGATGAACATTTGAACATCGATTAAAACACCTTCGTTTTATAACTTGAAATGCCTTATATTTTCTAAAACATAACCATAATTATGCAATCCAACATTTATTTGTCTACTGACGTTATCAAAGTACAGGTCGCGCCATCTTTTTTCTGGTTTGAACACCACCAAAGGAAACGTTATTGTTTTTTAATATAATTATGGTTATGTTTTAGAAAATGTTAAGTAGTTTAAGTTAAAATATGAAGTTATATTAATCGATGTTCAAATATCCGTCCTTGGGAACACATTAATTTTGAAGGAAATGTGAAGAAAAGTTTTTCCATTGGAAATATAGGAAGCAAAATTACTTGACGTCCATCTTAATAGTATGGGATAAGGGCGATGAAATGAATCCCGATCCTATGTCCTGACCTTTGACCCCATTTGTTCCATTTTCAATAGGGTTCCTCTCCAGGTGGTCCCCTACCACATACTAAAATTTCCTCGAAATCGAACCATTTTTACGCACGTTATGACGCATAAGGGCAATGGAATAGATACCGCTCCTATGTAGTGACCTTTTGACTCCATTCATCCCATTTTCGATAGGGTTCGTCCCCAGGGAGTCTCCTACCACATACTAAAATTTCATCGAAATCGAACCAATTTTACGTGAGTTATTGTGCAGACAGACAGACGGATGGACGGACGGGAATAGCTGGAGCAGATACGCTTCTTCAACCTAAGGTTGGAAATATGTTGAAGAAGCGTATGTGCTTTTCCAGGTGGTCCCCTACCACATAATGATTCGACTGGAAAGTTTATTCCCGTACTTCCTATAGTACCGACCTTTACTCATTCGATTTTTACATCTGGGTACACCTTACAAAATGTCCATGAAGAGCCGACGATTCATATCAGACGATGACGACCGGAGAAGCTGCCAAGGTGGCAGCCCCTTTTCTATGCGGAAGGTATTCTTAAACTCGCACAGCGATGGGACAAATGTCTAAACACAGGAGGTGAGTACATGTAGGATGTAGTGCAACTTTGTCCTTTGTGTTTTAATTGTATCACGGTAAGGAGAAACCTAACGAAATAACATTGAAGCCCAGCCTCAATCCACTTTTCATTAGAACTATCTATCTAGATTAAGATTGCAGAAGCATGCTGTGATGACCCTTTTTCAGGTTGGAAAAATATGAACGTTCGGAACTCAGTACCGAAATAGATCAAAAGGTTTAGTCACCTTTTCTTCTTCCTTCATTCTTCCTGTAGCATGATTTAAGTAATCAATTTTCCAAACGATAATTAAATGCGTTTTTTACATTTATAAGATAGAAGACGTGAATTTGTATATTGGCTCTGAATTACGGATATTGCATGTCACATACTAAATGAATCGATGAATTATAGCGATTTTGTATATGTTTAATTTTTTTATCATTGTAAATTGGACTCCGTAACAAATTCTGGCTTTTTTTTAAGGAGCCCAACAGAAGGAAAAATCTACGCAAATATTTTAATTTCGACCACGCTATACTCTCTACATTTCAAATTTGAATAACACTAACTAACTGCGTTTCTCTGACAAGATTCAATTTCTTCAAGCATTCGTTTTGGAAAACTGTCTCATAAGTACATATAAAGCGTCATACTATTTTATTGTAAAACTGTAAAACTGACGAATTTCGGAAATACATTACTGACTCATAAAAAAAAATTCAAATCAGTGTCATTTGTGGAACATAATTTGTTTCATTTTTGTCTGAACTCTGAGAGAATATGAAACTTCTTTATCTCTTCGTCCAATTAATTTTCTGCGAGGCAAAAGGACTTGCTTTTCTGTTTCCTGACATAGCAGATTTCATGTTTCTAGTCAGCTTACCTTTCAATATCAATTCATAATGAGCATGAGCATTTTCTGTTTCGATTCACTCAGCACAATCTGCATTTACTGAATTTTATTTTTCAAATTCTGCACAAAATTCAGGCCGTTACTATATTTTCATTTCTTTCCTTCATTAAAAATCATATGCTCGTATATTACGTTTCAGGTGCATTCGAATATCTTGCAGTCATTTAAATAATTGCAAAATCTTCTTGCAAACAGTTTCGTTTTTTCTCAATCGTATAACGCACGATTTAATAGTTTGCTTTTCCGGAAACCGCTTCATGATTTACCGGTGCTGGATACAAAATTTTTAAAACTCCTTTACTGGTAATTGCGTTTACAGTTCTGATGTTGAGTGCTTCAACAGTAACTTTAACTAGATTCATAGCTATGAATGCTCTTCAATTATATTAACTGGTGGATCTTAAGCAAATGTTTTTTTTTTTTCAAATATTAATTAGTGGAGCTTTCCTAACAATACTCCTTACACTTAAAAGTTCATAAAATATTGTTGATATAATATTCCGCTTTGTTTCAAAATTGAAGCATAAGTTTTTGCTTTATGTACATTGTTTTCACATAATACGATAATGCGTTTTTCTGCCCCAGAAAATTATACCATACGTTTCGAAAAAAACTTTAGACTTACTGTTGGCTTGCAGAAACTTGAAAAATAATGTGAAGTATATCGTCCTTGTTATTCTCAAAGCTATTGTCTTATTTTCGCGACCTGCCAGGCAGCATAATATTTAGTATTCAGGAGATAAAAATGTAATAACACAATTGTGTCATTTTTTTTTTGGTTGGAGGTTTAACGACCACCGTGAGCAACTCAATGGGCTATAAGCAGTCGCCCGTCCCTAATTTAGAGTCACTGGTTCCAGGGAAGGGAGAGAGCCAGTGCCGTATAACAAACACAACATCCATGCCTCACCGGGATTCGAACCCGCACCCCGTTCGGACGAATGATCAGAGGCCATCGCTTAGACCACTGCGCCACCGGGGCGGCCAATTGTGTCATTGATGTTGATGATAGGAAATGAAAATAAGTGAATACTACTTTCTCACATTTAGGGGTGGTCACTGTTTGGGAAAGGGAGCAAGTGCTAGCGACTTGGGACAAACACACTATCAATGCCTCATGGTGACTCGAACCCTAGCCCAGTTTCGACGATAAGAAAAAAGCTCGGGCTTCTGATAACTCGATCGTCGGGGTTCGAGTTTGGGTAATTTTCCAATTACTGTTGAAATATCGCATGCACACTGAAGTGCCAGAAAATCTGGTACAGACGAGCTTGTGCAAAATACATAGCAACGTCACCTATGCGTGTACTCGGTTGCGTCCGCCAGTGCGTATATACAGCGATAGACATCCTTGCCAGCTGTCAGAGCTGTTTTCGGCATGAGAATGACAAGTAATAACGATTTAAGCGATTTTCAACGCGGTGTCATAGTTGGCGCTCGTGAGATGGGCCATAGTATTTCGGAGGTAGAAACGAAGTTCGGATTTTGACGGACGACAATTGCAAGGGTGTACCGTGACTACAAGAATTCAGGCAAAAACCTCCAATCCACGATACTAGTGTAGCTGTAAAAAGACATTGGGTGAACGTGACCATCGTCGGCTGTCAAGAATCGTTTCACGCGATAGGCGTGCAACATTCACTCAGGTATGATCGGAATTCAATGCTGGAGCCTCAACAAGCATCAGCGTCCGGACTGTGCAACGTACTCTGCACGATATGGGCTTTGGGAGCCGACGCCCAACTCGAGTCCCATTGATGGGTGCACGACATAGAGCTATGCCCCTCGCTGGGGCACGGCAACACCGCCGCTGGACACTTGATGACTAGAAACAAGTAGCCTGGTCTGACGAGTCGCGTTTCCAACTGTATCGGGCAGATGGAAGGATTCGTGTGTGGCGCAAATCCCATGAATCCATGGATCTCGCCTGTCAATAGGGAACTGTTCCGGCTGCTGGGGGGTCCGTAATGGTATGGGTTGTGTTTAGCTGGACTTCAGTGGGACCCCTGTTACGTCTACAAACGTCTGTGACCGTCCAACGCTATGTGCGCATCCTTTCTGACGAGGTACACACGTTCATGTCCTGCATTCATGCTGATGGGAAGAAGAACAAATTCCCCCGAAAAAACTACCCTCCTGAACCTTTCAGAACAGAAGGAAAAACCATATAAAGTACTTACTTTATATGATTTTGCTTCTGTTCTAAGAGGTTGAGGTGGGCATGTTTTTTGGACTTATCTTGTTTTGTCGGTTTTTGGACATACTTTGTTTTGTAGTGGTTTGTAATGTGTTGGTGCCTGAATTCAATTATTTTGCAGGGCCTTATTTTTGCTGGACTGCAGGTCAGGTTCATTCGGTTTGGGATTCGGTTTGAATGTTTGCTGTGTTTCATGTCAGGTGTGTGTGTGTGTGTGTGTGTGTGTGTGTGTGTGTGTGTGTGTGTTGTGCCAAATGTTACTATTCTAGCAACCTTATGTCCGTATAATTGTTCAAATGTTGAACACGATTTCTGAAAACATGTATGTTCGGTTTTACGTTACTGATCACGTATTTGATAAAATTATATTATCTCGGCTCATAAATCATGTGAAGAAAATAATCAAAATCGTAGTCTTCAAAAAGATCTTATATATGAATACATAACTGAGAATCTACTATAAAATTTTCAACAGTGTGCTCTTAGCCATTCCAGAGTCTGAATTAGGAGCATTAGTGTCCTATACTGCTCAGTTTTATCATAAACTGTCTTCAAACTGTGGAACTCAGCTCCGATCCACCCCCCTGTCCCACTCTTCGAAACCTCAAAATCGCCTTTTACTCCCGCAAAGGAAAGAATCGATCATCTCTGGCGGAGTCACCAACATTTGTGAGGTTGTTTTTGTCTTTCAAGATCACACAGAAAGTGCTTACGGTATTTATCCGACAGATACCTCAAACAGTGTATAATTGTCCTTACTTTGCTGAATTCAATTTGAACCGGCAAATTAATTTATTATTTAATTATTTGATAGGATTGACCAAGCGTAATCGATCTTAATAATGTGGGTTGGATCATAAGAGTATTAACGATAGTTCAACTAATCCTCCTTGGCTAATTTTAAACACGTTTTCAGGACCTGCCCTTCGCTAGACGACATTTCGAATATTTACTTTTTTGGTTGTTTTATTTGTTATTTTCTGTTTAGTGACCATACCGATAAACAAATTTTGAGATGATGAAAAATCAAAATAAGTTTAAAATCCACAGCTTCCAATAATGGCAGCAATCGGCAGCCGCCTTGCTCATCTACCTTAAAGGCCTGCCCTTACAGTAATACTAAAGTTGCCCTTTGCTGCGTTGAAATATACACTATATTGACAAAGGTCAACGGACACCTAGAAAAGAAACACAGCATAGCATTTATTGACATCCATTAGTATGGTGTCGGCCCACCTTTGGCTTTAATGCATGCACTGACCCTTCGAGACATGTTTTCGACAAGGTTTTGGAAAACAGCGATAGGTATGCGCTTCCAATCAGTACATAACGCGTCCGCTAACTTTGTTTAGTAGTTGGCATTGGGTCCAAACTTCTTACGCTGCGCTCTAATTCATCCGATAGGTGCTGTATGGGATTAAGATCAGAGCTCTGTGCTGGCCAGTCCACACACGATAGGGAATTATTGTTTTTTGTTTTGTTTTGATTGGAGGTTTAACGACTACCGTGAGCAACTCAATGGGCTATAAGCAGTCGCCCGTCCCTAATTTAGGGTCACTGGTTCCAGGGAAGGGAGAGAGCCAGTGCCGTAAAACAAACACAACATCCATGCCTCACCGGGATTCGAACCCGGACCGCTTTCGGACGAATGATCAGAAGCCATCGCTTAGCCCACTGCGCCACCGGGGCGGCGGAATTATTGTCAAACCACGCCGTAACAGTACTTGCTTTATAGCTTGGTGCATTATCTTTCTGGTACCAACAAGGCTCAGTTCCATAGTATTGCCACAGTGTTGGTAGGGCATAATTGTCCAGAATATCGAGGTAGACGTGCTAGTTAACAGGTTCGTCCACGATAACCAATAGGCCGGGACCATACCACGAAAAACACTCCGACCGAGTACACTGCCAGCTTCAAATTTGACCGTAAGAACAGTACATTGTGGTAAATAGCGTTCCCACGGCTACTGCCATACCCACACACAGACATCAGACTGATGGATCGTGTATCTGGATTTATCAGTCCATACGACCTATTTCCATTTATCTGCGGTCCACGATACATGTTCTTTACACCCCGCTAAACGACGAGTGGCATTCCGAGTCCAGATGAAAGGCTTATAAACAGCAGTACGGCCACGGTAACTCATGGAATGAAGTTCTCTGCGAATGGTACGTGTACGAACAGAGGTTCCAGCATTTTTACTCACCTGTACACTGAGGTCTTGTGCAGTACTCCGTCGATTAGCTGTAACTACTCTCCTGAGTCTTCGACGTCCTCTTTCACTGATTTTCTTCGGTCTGCCGGTACGTTTTGCTGTTTCAGGCACTTCATGTGTCTTCCACTTATTCAGTACATCCAACACAGTTGACTTGGGTATATTTAAACGCCACTCGGTTTCTCTTCTGGACAACCCACTAATATAACACCCAATAATCTTTCCTTTCTCAAAGTCAGTTCTCTCCCGCCGCGACATTTTCACTCAATCTCACAGTGCAATATGATCGCAGTCAGCTGCAGGCTTGTTTTTATACCTTTTGCAGATGTACCGCGCATCTTAACAACACAGCGGATCCGATCATTTGCTTCTAAAAAGGTGTCCGATGAATGTTGTAAATATAGTGTACATGCATTTTATAATTGTATTTACCGATTCCTTGTACGAGACGGTCAGGATTTTACTCCATCGTCAGGTATTGCCTTCCACTCAATTTTTAATCTAAAATATGAGTAATTATTCCGAAATGGATAAGGTTGCACTGATTGAATTAATTTCCAAATCATAAACTCTGCCAACTTCAATGCTGGGCATGTACTTCTGTTATTTGCTGTTTCTTCTCTTTTTCAGATTTTCGAATTGAAATGATTTCATAGAATTTTATAACCAAAATATGCTTAAAGTGTTGGCAAAATGTCCAACCAAAAATATAACATAATATGTGCGTGTGCAGCCAGCGCTATATATTTTCTAACCAAGGTATCCGAATACATTACCCGTGTTAATCTGAAATTAATGTACACATTTCTTGAGTGTTGATAAATTTCCACTAATTTATGAATGAAAATGTGTACATTACTGAACGTGCTTGACAGCTGTTAAAATAGTTCAAATCTGAAACTGATAGTATTTATAATTACGAAATTTAAATATGTTACTCTCTGAAGCACTAATGTACTATTTTTTTTTTCTTTTAGGGATTCAAGGGATAAAGCTTAGAACGTCAAATATTTTGAGCGAATATACAGGTAAATCATAAATATATTTGTTCGTTTATATGAACTCGGCATTGCCTGGGTATTGTGTTTAAGATGCAATATAAAAATTCTGGTTTTTATGTATTGTGAGTACCACCTCTTTCTTTCTCTGTCTGTCTCTCTTTCTGTCCTGAAATCCTTAAAGCGAAATGTTATAGTTTTTTATGTATTATGTATGAAACAATCTCGTTATGAGTATAATAATAATAATATCTTTGGAATATATCAATACGGTGAGAATTTCAGTTTTATTTTTATAAGACTTATTTATGAAAGAAGTCAATGGGTATACCGTTCGGTGATAAAATGTTTTTTTTTTTTATAAACTTTCTCTTTCTCTTTTATTTTTCCCCATACTTATAGCTGAAGCCAGGAATTTTCTTTTAATGAACAACTGTAATGAAATGTGTGATAAACACACCATGTATAGTGCTTTATGATCCGTAAAAAAGTAGTTTGTTGAACCCAGTACCGGTACTTATGGATCGCGAGCTGGACATAAATTCATCGCTGAAACAATTGCTCTTATAGGTGGAATAACAATTCCCAAATAAGGGTACTTTTTTGTGTTGCTTCTTGTGATTCCCACGTGTCTGAAATATTCTCATGATGGCGCCAAGGGCAGCGCATGCCAATGCAAGGTCACACTCTAATTCTCAGCGGTATTTTCTCATTTCAGTACATGTAGCATGGAAAACAAAACACTTTTTCTTCTAGCAAGCCCCCTTTCTGAATTTCGATTGGAAATCGGGCACCTCAACTTGGACGGCAATTACAAGGCCATATTTTAAAGTGTTCACCACGATTTACCGATGTGTTATGTCTCCAAAGACATGACCTCACGCACATATACAGGGTGTCCCACTCGCTACTAAACCCGGCATTTCTTTAATAACATTAACACCAATGAAGATATTGTTACGGAATTTGAATTGGACCTAAATCATTTCGTGCGAAATGTGATGACACCACAACATGTCCTGGAAGTGGCCACCATTTGCGTCCCGACAGCATTGAACCCGGCACTGTCCACCAGCCAGCCAGAGTGCTCCTTAGTGGTAGACACATTCCTAAGTGTAGCGCAACTGAGGCGCAGTCCGCCAGCCAGCCGGACGCGTTTCTCTGCTGCTTTGTTTAGCCATTTCGGTTAGCGTGTCTACACAATACGGTTGTTGATAGTGAGTGCTCGTGGCTGTTTGCGTACGTGTGAAAACGTATCATTTTTCTCTGGAGGAGCGAGTGTATTGTTCGCACTAATTGAAAAACAGAATCGATAAAGTCTTGTAAACAGCAATTACTGGAGAGGTTTACAGGCAGACATCCGCCGAGCAACTCGATCATTTGGACTTGGTCGGAGAAATTGGAAACCATTAGGACTTTATTAGACGATAATGTAGGAGGTCTTCCACAAGTGTCCGAGGAAACGATCCAGAATGTAAAGGACCGAATACTTGCATCTCCCAGGAAGTCACTTCGTCGACTGTCACAAAAAACAGGGTTGTCCAAAAGCACTTGTCAACGTGCTGTGAAAAACGCGAAGCGTACCGTATCTCCGTGATCCACGGACTGAGAGAGCCTGACCACGTGAAACGAGTGATATACTGTCGATAGTTTCAGACATTTCTTCAGGAAAATCCCGGCATTCTGGACTACACGTGGTTCTCGGACGAGGCGTGGCTTCACCTGTCCGGATACGTCAATTCCCAAAATTCCCGTATTTGGGTCAGTGCAAATCCCCACGCGATACATGAGGAACCCTTTCATTCACAGAAAATCAGGAAAATCCCGGCATTCTGGACTACACGTGGTTCTCGGACGAGGCGTGGCTTCACCTGTCCAGATACGTCAATTCTCAAAATTCCCGTATTTGGGCCAGTGCAAATCCCAACGCGATACATGAGGAACCCTGTCATTCACAGAAAATCAGGAAAATCCCGGTATTCTGGACTACACGAGGTTCTCGGACGAGGCGTGGTTTCACCTGTCCGGATACGTCAATTCTCAAAATTCCCGTATTTGGGCCAGTGAAAATCCCCACGCAATACATGAGGAGCCCTTTCATTCACAGAAAATCAGGAAAATCCCGGCATTCTGAACTACACGTGGTTCTCGGACGAGGCGTGGTTTTACCTGTCCGGATACGTCAATTCTCAAAATTCACGTATTTGGGCCAGTGCAAATCCCCGTGCGATACATGAGGAACCCTTTTATTAACAGAAAATTGGTGTTTGATGTGGATGACCCGGCTCTGCATAATTGGTCCCATCTTCGTTCGATACAACCATCACAGCAGCTGCATATATGGAAATCTTCAACACCTTTGTAAGTCAGTTGGACGGCGAAGAACTCTCCGTTGGATATTACTAGCATGATGGGGCGACATCAGTATGGCAGAAGTTCAGCCCTTTTTCGGCCTACGCGTCATTTCGAAGGGTCTATGTCCACCGCTCTTCCCCGATCTGACGATTCCTGATTACTTTTTATGGGAAAATCTAAAAGGGAGAATTGACCAAAAGAAACCGCGAACCATAGATGCTTTGAAAGCAAACATCACCGAAAAAAATTCAGGCAGTGATGGCGGACGTACTGGCAAGGACTTTACACAATGCGGTGGGCCGGGTTCAAAGCTGTTTGGACGCAAAGCGTGGTCACTTCCAGCACATGTGATGTCATCACATTTCTCACAAAATGAGGTAAGTCCACTTCAAATTTCGTTGCAATATCTTCATTGGTGTTAATATTATTAAAGAAATGCCGGGTTCGGTAGCGAGTGGTACACCCTGTAGATTCTGTCCTATTGAGGGGTAATGATTATTATTCTCGATATCCGCATGTTAAAACTATTTGAGAAACTCTTGCTGCGTAACGATTGAACAATTCTACGTGAAATATAATGCTTGCAGGTAGCTTCTCATCATGAAATGATTGATATACACCAGAATGGAAAAGCATTCAAGAATGTGGACCTGGATGTTACATAATTAAATCCAACCCGGATCTCTTTCCGAACTGGGCGTCATAAGCTATATGGAAATCAAGCAAATATTACAGGGGTGTGTAATTGTATAGTTTACTAAGTTACTTACAGGAAGTTTTGAAACTGTTGTCCTTCATTTGCAAGTCGCAACCTAACTGTTTTACACATGTTTTTAAACACATCTACGAGAATCAAAAAGTTCCTCCGCAGTAGTGTTAAGGCTGTTCCATTGAATTCTGATGGCCTTGCAGTCACACTTTTTGAATTAGGTAACTTGTATGTTTAATTTCATTTTTTTTTGTTTTTTTGATAATGTAACACACTTCAGAATATGTTTCACAGCAACATCATTTTTTACAAGCTTATGATGATTTGAAAGTTTCCAAAATATAGATGTTGATTACATCATTACAACCTCAGAAGGTAAGGAAACTCTTTCTTCACATTGCATGGCAAGTCATTTTTTAGTCCGCAGGCCCCAGTATCGAGCACAAAATTCCAGAGTGTGCATTTTTCTTTAAGAAATTCTAATTTTGCTTTTCAAAAATAAAAGTTAAATAAAACCGGGTTGAAATTGGGTCAGAAACACATTGATCCGTCCCGTTTAACCCTCAAGAAAGTGTCGATTCGTTGGTTGATCCGCTGATCCGTGACTCGTTTCCATCTCTGCTATTCAACATCTCCCTCAACATGCTTGTTGTACATTATCGAAACCACCTGAATAATTGATCACTGCATTTCTCTGTAACAAGTCAGAGCCACTCCGGTGGCGCAGCAGTCTAAGCGAGGCATGGATGTTGTGTTTGTCCCGGTGAGGCATGGATGTTGTGTTTGTCTTACGGCACTGGCTCTATCCCTTTGCTGGAACCGGTGACCCTAAATTAGAGACGGGAGAGTTCTTATAGCCCATTGAGTTGCTCACGGTGGTCTTTAAACTTCCAATCAATCAAGTCAGAGCAATCCGTATTTTTCTACCTTTGGAGAACTTCTGGAAAACCAGGAAATTGCAGATAGGGATTCTGGTGAAGTGGTCATGATATTTGGGCTCTTAGGTGTGTGTGCGTGTGTGTGTGTGTAACAAAACGGCGCGATTCTCTGATTGGGTTCTGTTTCCTTCCTTTCTCACTACTTTATTTTTGCTGTCACCCTTATTTCCATTTTTTTTATCAAATTCTCTCATATATAGACGGGAAAGAAAATCTTTATTGTTTTTGTTTCATTTGAATTAATATACTGGGATTCATTTGCACGAGGTATTTCCATGAACACTAAAACTGCATGGATCTCCCAGGTGGCGCGGCTGTATAAGCACTGGCTTTTGACCAATTGCTTCAGATGGGCCAAGGCTCAGGTCACGTATGATGTGCTTGTCTTAACGAACCGGCTCTGTCCTCTACTCGGAACCAGTGACACCACCTTAGTGTCGGTACTCATGGTGGTAGTTAATCCCCGAAGTAAAAAAAGGAAAATGAAGAAATAGCAGGACCTACACTTTGCCTAGAAAAAGGATCTAGAATCTATAAATACAGCAGCTAAAACACTGTCAAATTGATACATATCAAGTTAGGATTTCATAATATGAATTTGTTTCGTGGAAACTCTCCTTGACTGGAAAAATTCTACGTCCATTTTGGTAGCTACTTCTGATTGGTTATCAATATGCTTTTCTTATCCACAAACAGTTCAGGAATTGTAAGATGAGCATATCGCATGATACGTGGCCATTTATCCACGGATAGATGCAGGAACATAAGTTTCATTCATCGTATTTTATCTTGCAGCGAATCATGCCTTTCTGCTCTTGTTCACCCCTTTGCCTTTCTTTGTTTCGCAGTAGTTACTCGTTTCTCTCCCGTTCTTCCTCTATATCTTCATTAGAATTCAGCTTCGTCTTCATTTCCGTTGGCACTAAACTTCTGTTTTGTCTTCACTGCAACGTCAGTTTCCTGCTTCTTTACATCTTTATTTCGAATTCTTTCGTAAAGTTTTTTTGCATTTTAAGTGTTCACCGTTCATCAAAATTTCCGTTTTTTTCAAAGCTTTTTCTTCGCAACGTGCTCGGCAGCGATGCTTTTTTCTCTTTTCTGTCCTTCTTTAGCAGTTTCTATATCTCAATTAAATATGTTGAAAATCACATTTACCATACTTATAGGTACCGTTTCGTAAAATAATATTTTTCCCTTATTCAAGGAGTAAATTTTCTTCAGTGACACAGGGAATCACGAAAAATAATAGACACACAGCTGTCACGATCTGCAAATGGAAGGCGCTTTTGGCTTGGGTGATTTCACTGGGAATTAATTTAGTCTGCAAACTTGAACAACGGAAATGGTGGTCCTCCCACAGAGAGATTACGTTCGCGGTAAAACTGAAATTTCCATACCCACCTTACAAGGGATCTTGGCTTTGACAACTAGTTTCACAACTGATAAATCCTTTCATTAAGGGCTAGTACTGTACTGCACGCTATAGAGAAATTACTGCCGCACAGAATGTCGCTAATAGAGAAAAGTTACAAAACTGTGTTTTAAATATCAAAACAAAATTTTTGAGTCTTGATTTATTGGTTATTAATATGCTTTTCTTATCCGCAAACAGTTCAGGAATTGTAAGATGAACATATCGCATGCTACGTGGCCATTTATCCACGGATAGATGCAGAAGCGTTTTATGCAAGAGGAAATCTTCTCCTAAACAGAACGACTTCTTACAACCCATATAATTGTTGCTTATAACCATAGAGAGACGGCTTAATGTCCATAGAATTCATCTGATGTCTGTACACGTTTTGTTTATTTTTGAGATTGCATTAATGTTCCTAGTTTTCATTACCTTTTAAACCGTGTAATGAAGTAAATTTCTCCGTCATTTTTTTCCACGCCGGGGATCGAACCCGAGTCCACTTATTCCGGAACAAGTCGCTCTACCAACTGAGCTACGCAGACGTTCGTAATCGCTGCTATCTGCCTTTATGTTGTGTTCGTCCTGCGGGGCAGGCACGTCACAACCGATTATCGCATGCAAAACGAGCGCAACACGTTATAAACCCGGGAATGTCGCAGATACGTTTTTTTTTAATATGCGTAAATTAACTACTTTGATTAAACGTTTTTTAACCTATCATCAATGGACAATTGCTTCTCTGTTACACAAAATCAAAAAGGCCTCTTAAACACTGAACTTAGAATAGGGGAAATACATAGCTTGTCCAAAAACAACTGAGAATATTTTTTTAAAATATCCGCAATACTGCTTTCGACTTTGGCACGAGTCTGGAAAAATCGGCAGTCGTTGTAGTAGCCAAAGCAACCGGCCACACCTGCTTATCACGCATACGTCATCGGTATTGCGCAAATTAATTTATCAATTTTCGTCGGTATTGCGTAATTAATTATTAGTTTTTCGTTAACCCCTAACAAGTGCTTTCGCGCAGTAATTTTTCGAAAAAGAATTGTGAAAAACGAATGAAAATGTACCATTAAATTTTGCTGTTGATTTAAGAAGTTTGTCGGAGAGACTTTCCGTTTAATGCAAGAGGCTTATAAAGATGCATATCTAAGAAAAGTAACAATTTACAAATGGCATAAAGAATTTATGGATGGTCTTGAGTCGGCGGCTTTAATCGCGTATGGAGGAAGACCTTAAACGCGAGTTACAGAGGTAAACATCAATACAATACGTGTTATTATACAAGAAAACTGACAACTATGCATTAGAGATATCGAAGATGTGGTGCATATTTCGAAATCATCAATTCGCAGAATTTTTAACGAGTGTTTGGACATGAAACGAATTTGTTCAGTTCCGGTTCCCCATTCCTTGACAAAAGATCGAATGGATGATCAAGTTGAGGTTTTTCAACAATTAAAGCGAATGGTAAACAAAGATCCATAAGTGATGGAATGGGTTATTAAAAGCGATGAAATTTGGCAACGCAGCTTTAATCCACACATCAAAGTAGAAAGCTGTGTTTAGAAATAACCGCCGCCACCTAAAGCAAAAAATAAAATTCGTCAATCAAAATCAGAGGGAAAGCTCATGTTAGTTGCGTTCTTTGATTGTTAAGGTATAATCCATCAATACACTGTTCGTCCAAAAACTAAGATAAATGCCGACTACCAAAACAGTGCTACAGAATCTGCAGAAACACGTACCAACAAAACTACTACACCTGGAAAACTATTGGGTGTTACACGACGACAATGCAAGGCCGCACATGGCCTGTTTTGTCGTTTCTTATTTCGAGAAATTGAATATTAAGTTGATGTTCCATCCTGCGTTATGGTCCAGACTAGTGACCATGTGACTTCTGGATGATCCTCATTTTAACAAGAGCAATGACACCGAATTTTCGGGTATAATAAGCACGTCTTTTGAATCTGTTCTGACGCAAATTAAATTTATCAAAGCTTTTCAAAGTCAATGGAACCGGTATGTAAAAGAATAGTATCTGCAGTAAGAAAGAAGTTTTTCAATCGGGTTTTTAATCCCGTAGATATTTCTGTAAACGGAATAGTGATCGTAAGTCCTCTGGTTGCAGATCTTTGCGTTAAGAACAATTTGAACTTTGCGAAAATTTCGCAGAGGAACTACTCTCTAAGAAAGAAAGAATTTCTGAAATCGGACTCTAGGAAGCAGAAATATTGAGAAATATAAGATATGCATCTATGACCCCTGGCGAGAAAACCATGTATTATTTTAGGAAGAAAGTATTCTCAAAAGGTTTTTCGATGTGAGTTATATCGGTACAAGAAAAAAAATCGCGTTTCAGGAGCTCAGATTTTGCTGCAAGTACAAAAGAAACAGAAATGAACACTTTCGCCCCTGGTGGCTAAACTATTCTTTATGAAATATTGAACGCTGTGTGAAAAACATTTTCCATCAGGAGCTGTATGCGATACTGGAAGAATTTTTTAAATCGGAGTTTTAGAAACAGAAATGTCAGGGAAAACGCAATTTACTTTTGGACCCTCTGTCGAAAAGTCTATGATTTACTTGAAATTTTTGAATTTATATGAAAACCATTTCGCATCGAAAACACTATCTGACAAAGAAATAATTTTTCAAATCGGACTCCTAGAAGGAGAGATATTTACAAAAATAAGATATACATCTACACCCCCTGGGGTAAAAACCATGCATTATTTTTAGAAGTAAATATTCCTAAAATGTTTGTCGACGTGAGTAGTACAGTCCACAAATGATTTTTTTCAATCGAGAGTGTAGAAGCTCAGATTTTTCTGCAAATACATCAAAAGCGGAATTTAATACTTACGCTCCCTGGTGACCGAACCATTTTTTACCAACATTTAGAAATTATATGCAAATGAGTACCCATCAGGGGCTGTATCCGGTGCAGAAAGAATTTTTTCAAATCGGAGTTTAGAAGCAGAGATATCGGGGAAACGTAATTTACGTTTTCGTTCCCTAGCGCAAAGTCTATGAATTACTTGAAAAATATTGAAATTACATGAAAAACATGTCACACTGGAAACTATCCAATAGCGAAAGAATTTTTTAAATAGGGCCATTATAAGCAGAGATACACTGACGGAAAAAAATTCCCAACACCAAGAAGGGATTGTGTTAGATGAACGACAGTTGGTAGGCGGTGAGAGTACATCTGTAAGATGACGTCAATGCAAATTTCGCGCTCGGCGCATACGTGTGGCGCCAGTAGCGCCCCTCGGAACATGCAAAGCAGGTTTGCTGTAAATACGCGCTGTAACGTTCGTGAGCGTTAGTTATCGTTGAGATTCGACGTAGTGGGTTGATGTTAGTCAAGAATGCCTTTAAGAAGAGGAAGAAGATATTATCAACAGCTCACGGAGTTTGAACGAAGTCGTGTAATAGGGCTACGAGAAGGTGGATTTTCGTTCCGCAATAATGCAGAACGACTTGGCAGGAATGTGGCCACGGTGCATGATTGTTGGCAGCGGTGGGGTTCCGGCCGGCCACGTGACACTATCGAGAGGGAAGACCGCCGTGTACGGCGTACGGCCGTGGTGCATCGTACCGCGTCTGCGGTAGCAATTCGAGCTGCAGTTGCCACCACAGAGACACAACGAACTGTTACAAATCGGTTACTTGAAGGAGAGTTCCGAGCCAGACGCCCTGTAGCGTGCATTCCACTTACCCCAAACTACTGCCGTTTGCGACGTCAGTGGTGTCAAGCTAGAGCTCATTGGAGGACGGAGGGGAGATCTGTTGTGTTTTCTGATGAAAGCTGGTTCTGCCTGGGTGCCAGTGATGGCCGTGTGTTGGTTAGAAGGAGGCCAGGTGAGCGCCTGCAACCAACCTGTCTACGGCCGAGACACACTGGAGCTACACCTGGAGTTATGGTCTGTGGAGCAATTTTCTATGACAGCAGGAGCACTCTCGTTGTTATCCCACGCACCCTGACGGCACAGTTGTACGTCGGTCTGGTGATTCAACCTGTTGTGCTGCCATTCATGGACAGCATTCCAGGGGTGTTTTCCAACAGGATAACGCTCGCCCGCATACCGCTGTTGCAACCCAACATGCTCTACAGAGTGTCGACATGTTGCCGTGGCCTGCTAGATCACCAGGTCTTTCACCAATCGAGCACGTATGGGACATCATTGGACGATAACTCCAGCGTCACCCCCAACCAGCATTAACCGTCCCAGTATTGACCGACCAAGTGCAACAGGCATGGAACTCCATCCCACAAACTGACATCCAGCACCTGTACGACACAGTGCATGAACGTTTGCGTGTTTGCATTCAACATTGTAGCGGTTACACCGGTTATTAATGTACCAGCATTTCACATTTAAAATGGATCTTCTTGCGCTTACATTAAGCTGTGATCTTGAAACCTTAATCGATTAAATATGTTACCTATACAAACGTATTGCCGCCATTTCATTCCTCTACAACTATTTTTTCGTGGTGTTGGGATTTATTTTCCGTGAGTGTATTTACAATAATAAGATATACATCTAGGCCCCCTTGCGGTGAAACCATGCAATATTTTAAGAAGAAAATATTCCGAAAAGGTATATCGATGTGAGTGGCATCGGTCCTCGAACGTATTTTTTCAATCCAGATTTTAGAAGCTCAGATTTTATGGCAAATACATCAGAAGCAAAATTTAAAACTTACGCCTCTGGTGGCAAAAGTATTCTTTACCAAAAATTTGAAATTATATGCAAATGATTTTCCATCGGGAGCTGTATCCGATGAAATAAAAAAAAATCAAATCGGAGTTTTAGAAGAAGATATATCGGGGAAAACGTAACTTACTTTTATGCCTCCTAGCGGAAAATCTATGCGTAACTTGAAAAAGTAACTATATCCTAAAATACTCTTCGATATAAATGGAATCGAAAAATAAAATAATTTTTTTCAGTCGGATGTTAAGAGGCAACATATTTGGAATTCGATATCATCTGCATTTACGCCATCTAGCTGCGAAACTATACATCGTAAAAAGAAAACGAAACGCAGGATCAGCATTTGTATATTTCAAGCTTCCTAATGCAAAAATAATTTTTCGAATCGGACTAATAGTTACAGAGATACGGTGTCTGCAGACTAACGGACGGACGGACAAACCAATAATATAAGTACGATCTTTTTTTACAAAAGACGTGCTAAAATAGATATTGCGGGGACGACAATTTGAGACTTATCAACTTATTACAGCTGCTCAAGGGTTCTTCAACTGTATTTCAGAAGAAAAATTCCAGAAAACATTCAAAAACTGAGAGCAACGTTGGGAAACCTGTATCGGATGCAATGGACAGTTTTTCGAAAAAGGTGACCACTTCCTTGTTAAATAAGGCAGGCATATTTGTATTATAAAATCATCTGTGACGTGCCTGCCCCGCAGGACGCACATGACATAAAGGCAGATAGCAGCGATTACGAACGCCCGCGTAGCTCAATTGGTAAAGCGACTTATTCCGGAATGAGGGGACCCGGGTCCGATCCCCTGCGTGGACAAAAATGACGAAGAAATTTATTTCGTTATACATTCTCGGTTATTTTAGGACAACCCTTGTTCATTTGTTTTGAATATGAACTCATTTATTAATTATTACTATTTTAATTTACCAAAAAAGGTATGGTACCTAGAAAGGATGGATTAGATACACCATTTACGAGATGAAATATTTATGCTTTCCAGAAAGTTTCTCTTGCTAGCAACAGTCTTCCCGTGTTTGGTTCTTTGTTCATTTTTTGTGTTTTGGAAACAAAATCAACAGAAGTTGCAGCCATGGGAAATTGTTCGATTTGTGGAGACAGAACTATAGGAAGCACATTTTCCCCCTAGTTTTTCATGTTTTGATGTAGTATGGAATTCCTAGAATTTGGAGAGCACGCAGCATATTCAATTATTCAGCACTTCATTACATTTAAATGCATAAGTAATGGAATCTAATGGCGTGCGCGTAATTGGAAGTTATATAAATATGTGTTAAACTTGCTTTATAAGATTCCATACATACCTTTGGATACGACCTAGAAAAAGAAGTAAGTTTCATGTCGCTGTTATTTTCTGCTTCTACTTCCTCATAAACCGGATTTAATTCCCTTGTGAGATTATGACGATCATCGTTGGCAAACACTGGTTAATAACGGGAAAGTAAGCCTTTTTGTTTCGAGTATGTGTGTAACAAGGGAATTAATGCGATTTCTATATCTTAACGTAATATTATATCTTCAAGATTTCGATGAAAATGCCTGCAATCTACTGCACTCTTCTATATTTAATATCAATCCTGCAAATGTTTGTGAAAGAAAAATAGATAGATAAATTCCAATTGAATATGTAGAGAATTTATATAAAACAGCCACTGTGTAATATCGAGAATAACTATCCTTTTCCTAGTGTATAGTCCATAGTAGCACAGCTACGTAAATTCAATGTTGAAGTTGGGTAAAAAAGTTGAAACGAAGAAACGCTGAAACTTTTCACGGAAATTCGATTTCAAATTTAAATGGACAGAAAAACTGGCACTAACGCTGAAAATTAACGCGTAAATTCAAAGTAGATTTTATGCTTCAAAACTTCAACTAAACGTGTGCATACTGGAAAGCATGGAATCGACATAGAATTTACGTTCCAATTTCAAACATCGTTGATCGCGCTGGAAAACGCGCGGAGCCGACATCAGTTGTCTACATATTTTTTCAAAATACTGTTATTTTTCTCGCTTTATATGGTTCCACTATTGACTGAAACATGTATTATTTTTAGTATTGTATTTTACTGATAAATTAAAAGTAGCTATTAAGAATATTTAATATCTGGTTTTATTTATAATTCATAAATATTTAATATTTAAATTATAAATAAAACCGTTCCAGGACTGCATATATCGCCTTTAGCGTCTATCAATATCGGTAGATTTTACAATAATCGGGTTTACTGAAGGATATCGATGAGTATATACACTGCTGGCCACCCAAAATGCAACACCAAGAAGGAAGAATCCGATGGGCTTGAAATTCGCAGCATGCGTCGCCCGCGAGAGGACATGCAAACGATTAGCATTGCAGGGCATATGCAAATCATGTGCGCCCGGCACGCCACCGAGAAGCACTATCAGAAGCGTGCACACAAGGCGGTGTGTAAATAGTGGAAGTGTGTTGTGCTACCGGACATGCGCGTGGGAAGCTTACTGATGCCTCCGTCGCAGAATACGGCAGCCATTCCAGCACGTTTCGGAGTTCGACACAGGACGAATAGTTGCTTATCGCGACAGCGGTTTATCGTACCGAGACATCGGCGCCCGTGTGGGACGACGTCCAGTCACAGTGAGGCGAGTATGGATTCGGTGGGTGCAGGAGGGACTGACGGACCGACGTGAGCGCTTGCCGCCGCCGGGGCACACCACCGAACTAGAGGACCGGCATGTTGTGCGGCGGGCATTGACGGCTCGCAGCGCCCCATCGCGAACGTTGGCACAGGAATTAAGGTGTGTTGCACAACAACTTGTGCCGGCACGTACCGTTCGACGTCGTTTGCAGAGCCGAGGATTTGTCGCACGGCGCCCATTGCTCCGATTACCATTAATGTTACACCACCGGCGAGTGCAGTGGCAGTGGGTCGTTGAATGCCGCACCTGGACTACGGAATGGTACGACATTGTCTTCTCCGACGAATCCCGTTTCTGGCTGCAACACCACGACGTTCGGATCCGCGTGTGGCGGCACCGCGGCGAGAGACTGTATGACGCCTGCATTATGCATCGCCATACCGGTCCGTCGCCTGGCGTTATGGTTTGGGGCGCAATTGCATATGACAACCTTACCGCTCTGGTACCCATCGCCAGTACACTACACAGCCACCGCTACATCTCTGACGTTTGGAGCCTGTAGTCCTCTCTTACCTGCAGGACCTGCCAGCGGCCACGTTTCAACAGTGCAATGCGCGCCCGCACGTTGCACGCATCGTGCAACAATTCTTCACGGCCAACCAGGTGTCTCTGCTGCCGTGTAACGCCTGTTCTCCCGATATGTCGCCAATCGAACACGTCTGGTAGCTGATCGGCAACAGAGTATCCCGGCAAGCACCACCCGCGGCTACACCTGATGAACTGTGGAAACGGGTGGAAGCAGCCTGACCGACATACCCCAAGCCCACATCCAAAGTCTCTTTCGTTAGATGCCGCGGCGTGTAGCGGCCGTTATTGCCAGCCATAGGGACAGCACGAACTATTGATATCAGCGTGTTCCGGAAGTCGCACGTGCCTGTAACCTCAATCGTTTCATCTTTGTATCTGTTGTTATGTGTCCAGTAAATCTGGCTTTGCTACCTCGTGTCCTTCTCGGTGTTGCATTTTGGGTGACCAGCAGTGTAGATTCCGGTGAGTTGCTCTGAACTTTTCCATCATTTACGTTCATGAATGAAGTGAACGTGAATGATTTTGGGTTGCCAGCAGTGTATATCACGACGTCGCACATTTTATTGTTTTGTTTGTCACCTCCGTTCTCGTTGGTGTGGTTTTTGGAAATATTGCAAGATATGAAGGTAATAAGTGTGGAAGTTATTTTTATTTGTTGCATATGAGTAGAATGAGACATATATTATATTATTATATCCGTTCTAGAAGTGTTTATTGCCGCCATTTTTTCATTCATTTGTGCCGTGGTATCATCATGCTGCATTGCACCCACATGAGATAAATTAATCTGGCAGTAATTTTTAAACGCCATTATTATTACCATAAATAGTAGCGGTATGATTGTTATCGATGAAGATGAAAAGCCGAAGTCGTAAAATACGTAGGTAAATAAACCGCAGAGTTAATGGAAACCTGAGGAAATGTGCCGTTACAGCTGATAATTCAGTAGGCCTACCAATGTTCAGGACGAATCACCGATTAATCAAACAGTACTTTACAATTCGATAGACGACAGAATTGAGGAATGGTATGAAGAAACTTTTGACCTATCAGAAGATGAGTATTGCACTTTTAATGAAAGTACACTATATACCAACAAGTAATTAGACACCTGTGATAGCAAAGGAAAACGAAGTTTATTCACTTTCAATAGTTGGTGGAGCCTCCACGAGCGGCGATTGCAGCTGCAACCCTCCGGGGCATACTCTCAACCAGGCGTTGTACGACGGCTAGCGGTATTTTCTTAAACTCGGCTTGGAGACGACAGGTCAGTTCCTTCACCGATTTCGGACGGTGGCGGCATCCCTTAAGTCGACACTTCAAATCGTCCCAGAGGTGCTCGATAAGGTTAAGGTCCGGGCTCTGCGCAGGCCAGTCCATTCGATTAACCCCATTGTCACCATACCAAGCCATGGGCGACCTCGCAACATGACAGGTGGCATTGTCATGCGGAAAGTAACATGGGTCCAACCCGTAAAACTGCCACAACGTAGGAAGCGCATGGTCATCCAAAATGGTGCAGTAGGTCTCGGAGTTGAGTCTATCAGGAATTGCGACCAAGTGTCCCGTGCCATATCAGGAAAAACACCCCCATAGCATAATTCCACCGCCGCCGAACTTCACATTCGGCACAATACATTCCGGCAGAAGGCGTTCTTTAGGCAGACGCTTGATTCGTCGCTCCAGAGAACCGGTTTCCACTGTTCAACGGTCCACTGTCGACGTTCTTTGCACCACGTTAGCCGAGCAGCGCTATTGGACTTGGTGATGAAAAGCTTGTGGGCGGCAGCACGTCCATGATAACCGAGCAGTTGGGCTTCCTTACGGATGGTATTTATTGAAAGAACACTCCCGGATGCCTGTTGAAACTCCTGGCGGACGTGGCCCATCGCTTTTGGTGCGGTTCTTCCGAATTTCTCTGGCCAGCACCCGTCGGTCTCTAACTCCCAGTTTTGTGGGTCTGCCGGGTCTGGGCACATTCCGACAGACACCTCTCATCTTCCACTTGCCAATCACGTAGGCCACTCGATTTTGGGTACTTCAACTCGCTGGATATGTCACGTATGGATCGGCCATTTCTGTGATACCCGACGATTACACCTTTCTCGCAATCGGGAGCTCCGAACTGCGTGGCATCTTGCATGCGACTGGTTGCGTTGTTGTTTCCCACGCGATATTTAACGGCGACGGCCGTGACGTGTATCAGGACCGCAGATATCGTCGATTGCAGGGGTGTCCAATTACTTGTTGGTAGATAGTGTAATTATTCCTGTAACGTCAGCAGGTCTGAAGGAGAAAATGCTGGGCACTACAGTAATTTATTGGTCGAAAAATAGCTGAAATGTGCTTACAATTAGCGTAGAAATAAAACACGTTGACATAAGGTTGAATAATGGTTGACATTTGGTAGTTGAAATTATGTGGATATTTTTTTTTTTTTTTTTTTTTTTTTTTGATTGGAGGTTTAACGACCACCGTGAGCAACACAATGGGCTATAAGCAGTCGCCCGTCCCTAATTTAGGGTCACTGGTTCCAGGGAAGGGAGAGAGCCAGTGCCGTAAGACAAACACAACATCCATGCCTCACCGGGATTCGAACCTGGACCCCTTTCGGACGAATGATCAGAGGCCAACGCCTTAGACCACTGCGCCACCGGGGCGGCAATATGTGGATATGCAATTGATACCTTATGAATGAATTTGCGTTGATGTTTTATACATTTTCAACGTAAGTTGTACCACACTTTTCGCCGTGAATTCCACCTTATGCGGAATGTAACTTCAACGTAAATTCTACATGGTTGTGCTACAAGGGGTTGTTTTTAAGCTTTAAATAAATATTAATATATAATGGCTGTAGCACTTCTTGTGCTGGAGTGAAGTTTTTAATTGAAGCAGATTGAAAACAAATCAAATAGACGCCGGATTTCTGTAAGGAAACACAGTAAATGCTTATATACTAAGAACTCAGTCATGTTAGAACTAAAAATTATATGCTATTTATTTCCGTCATTTTAGAAAAAACGTAGCGATAAATAACATTCGGTGTAAAATATTTGTTATTTAAAAATTTTAGATTAGGGCGTTTAGATACAATAGATCGATATTTTGCAAAATGTGTAATATAATAAGCACTAAACTCGGAAAGTTGTTTCCGTGTAAACGTACCTTAATAACTTTTTCTGTGATTTTTCGCGTTAATGACATTTTCTCCGAACAACTGTTTTTCCTTTCACGGCTTGTTTTAGACTGTGCTATTTGACGGTTAGTTTGAAACCCATGACAAAGCTTTTTCTACAAAATAATGCGACATCTGATATTACAAATCGGAACTATCTAAATTCTCGATAATGTGCTATTGGGGAAACATCTACTTTTAGATACAATCTTGCTCAGTTTGGCATCTCAAGGTTTCAGTTTTTATTGTAGGTTAGAATGTTTAGATAGATCGATATTTTGAAAAATGTATATTATAATCAGCACTAAACTCGGAAATGTACTTAAATTAAATCAGTGAAACATAATTAAAGAGTACAAATTAATATTCGAATTGTGCTAAATTAAATTAATATACAAACGCAACTTGACGTGATATTAAGATTTTAATTCGAATTTTGTAGATCGGAAAAATTGAACCCGAATCGTTAATAACCCAGTGTTCTTAAATCAGCACGCGACCACCTCCTCGTCTGAAAGTGATCGCGTGAAGTTTTATAGGACACGATCATTTTGACATCGTGAGAGCACACACGAATTGTTCGATAAGTGATGGCGTAACAATGCAGACGTTGCTGTGACGTCAAGCGTTCCAGAGAGACAGACCGATCTCGGTGTTTATATACACTGACGTGCCAGAAAAACTGATACAGACGAGCTTATACAAAATACAAAGAAACGTCACTGATGCGCGTAGTCAGTTGCGTCCGCCAGTGCGTATATAAAGCAATAGACATCCTTGCCAGCTGTCAGAGCTATTTTCGGCATAAGAATGACAAGTAATAATGACCTATGCGATTTTTAACGCGGTGTCATAGTTGGCGCTCGTGAAATAGGCGATAGTACTTTGGAGGTAGAAACGAAGTTCGGATTTTCACGGACGACCATTGCAAGGGTGTACCGTTACTACAAGAATTCCGGCAAAACCTCCAACCCACGATACCAGTGTGGCTGTAAAAATACATTGGGTGAACGTGACTATCGTCGGCTGTCAAGAATCGTTTCACGCGATAGGCGTGCAACACTCTCGCAGATATCATCGGAATTCAATGCTGGAGCCTGAAAAAGCATCAGCGTCCGGACTGTGCAACGTAACCTGCACGATATGGGCTTTGGGAGCCGACGCCCAACTCGAGTCCCATTGATGGGTGCAGGACACAGAGCTATGCGCCTTGCTTGGGCACGGCAACACCGCCACTGGACACTTGATGACTGGGAACAAGTAGCCTGGTCTGACGAGTCGCTTTTCCAACTGCATCGCGCAGATGGAAGGATTCGTGTGTGTTGCGAAACCCCATGAACCCTTGGTACCCGTCTTTCAACAGGGAACTGTACCTGCTGGTGGGGGGTTCGTAATGGTTTAGAGTGTGTTCAACTGGACTTCACTGGAACCCCTGGTACGTCTACAAACGTCTGTGATCGGCTAACTCTATGTGCGCGTCCTTTCTGACGAGGTACACCCGTTCATATCCTGCATTCATGCTGATGGGTTGGACCTGTTCCAACAGACAATGCACCTCCACACAAGTGTCGGGACGCTACATTATGGTTAGAGGGCATTAATCTGAGTTTGGGGTGTTGCCATTCCCACCCAAGACCCCATATCTGAACGTGATAGAACACATTTGGGATGCCATGCAACGTACTATCGAACACAGGAATCCAAGACCTAATAATAGCTAATAGCTCCCACTATTTCTCTATAAACTCCATTATCCTTAAAAATTCTTCTTGAATGTTCTTTCTGTAGTCGGTACTTATTGGTATTTTAGTGTCCTTATATTGATCTTTGTCATAATTTTGTATAGTTTCCTTTATTTTATTACTTTGATTCAGAAGAAAACTTCCATCTTCTTCTCTTTCTATTTGAATTTCAAGATAATATGTAATATGGTTTAAATGTTTGGCTTCAAGTTGATTTTTCAACAAATTTGTAGTTTTCTTTATATTTCCTATGTTATTTGATTCAATTAATATACCATCTACATAGATCGCTAAATAAGTTGCTTGGTTTCCATGCTTAAGTGATAGTAAGGAAGTATCTGTTGTATTTTGTTAGAAGCCTTTGTTACACAAATGTTCTTTTATCGTTCTATTCCAATTTCTGGAACTTTGTTTGAGATCATATACGCTCTTATGCAATTTAAAAAAATTCTTCTTTTCCAGATTCTTTGAAACCTTCTGGTTGCTCCATGAAGATATCTTCCAATTTTTCATGCAAGAAAACGGTTTTTATATATAGATGATGAACGTGCCATTTCTTATTTGGTGCAAATGTCAAAATAGTTCTTAAAGTGGTATCCTTTACTACGCGTGAAAACCTTTCTTCAAAGTCTGATCCCGGTTTTTGTGTATAACCGTTTGCAAGAAGCCTTACTTTATAGCTTTCGACTTTTCCATTTGCATTTAATTTGTTTTGAAAATCCATTAATTTTTAATGGCTTTTTTCCATCTAGAAGATCTACCAAAGTCCATGTTTCATTTTTCTTCAATGCATCTAGTTCTTCTTTTATGGAATCCAACCCTTTTTCTTTTTCTTCTTCGTTCATGTCTTGGATTTCTTTTAGATTTTGTGGATTCTTTTTATATTGAACTCTTGCAACATATGCTAATATTTCTGGTGATATTCCTTTGTTTATTCTTGAATATGTTTTTTCAACGTTTTCAGTTTCTTCTCTATCGTTATTTTCTTCCACAGTTTCTGATGACATTACTTCATTTTGAACGAAAATTTCTTGTTCATCTTCTGTATTCCTTTCATCAGGTTTACTTTTTATTTCAGCTTGCTTGCGTTCATCAAATTTTACTGATTTGGTGGTGACTATTTTATTTGTTTCTTTATTTAATACTCTGCATCTATTAGATCTTACATCATATTCTCATAAGATTCCCTATTGTGCTCTGTTGCCCTATTTTCTCCTTTGTTGCTTTTTACGCTTTCCAACCGTAGGTTGAAGAAGCTTTTTACGCTTTCCAACCGTAGGTTGAAGAAGCTCCAGCTTTGTCCGTCCGTCCGCACGATAACTGGCGCAAAAATGGTTCTATTTCGATGAAATTTTAGTATGTAGTAGGGGACCACCTGGGGACGAACCCTATTGAAAATGGGACAAATGGGGTCAAAGGTCACGACGTAGGAGCGGGATCATTTCATTGCCCTTATGTGTGATAACTTGCGTAAATATGGTTCGATTTCAATGACATTTTACTATGTGATAGGAGACCGCCTGGGGACGAACCCTATTCAAAATAGGAAAGTGGAGTCAAAGGTCAGGACATAATATCGGGATGCATTCCATTGCCCTTATGCGTCATAACGTGCGTAAAAATGGTTCGATTTCGATGAAATTTCAGTATGTAGTAGGGGACCACCTGGGGACGAACCCTATTAAAAATGGACGAAATGTGGTCAAAGGTCAGGACATAGGATTGCGATCCAGTCCATCGCTCTTATCCCATACTATTAAGGTGGACGTCAAGTAATTTTGCTTCCTATACTTCCAATGGAAAAACGTTTGAACACATTTCCTTCACAATTAATGTGTTCCCAAGGATGAAAATTTGAACATCGATTAAAATATAATTTCATATTATAACTTGGAAAACTTAATATTTTCTAAAACATAACCATAATTATATTAAAAATCAATAACTTTTCCTTTGGTGGTGTTGAAACCAGAGAAAAGAAGGCGCGACCTGTACTTTGATGACGTCAGTGGACAAATAAATGATGGATTGCATAATTACGGTTATGGTTTAGAAAATATTAAGTATTCCAAGTTATGAAATGAAGCTATTTTAATCGATGTTCATATTTTCATCCTTGGGAACGCATTAATTGTGAAGAAATACTGTACAGAAGTTTTTCCATTGGAAGTATAGGAAGCAAAATTACTTGACGTCCACCTTAAAGTATCAATTCTTGTATGTATGTATATACATTTTATTTTGAAAACGGCTCTAAAAATTTTGATGAAAGTCGTTAACCTACCGTTTTCTGGTACTTGATATCGTTTTAGCTTGATCTCGACTGTAGGAGAATTTGTTTAGTGGGTTGAATAACCACCCAGAATTATAACGTTTTCAGTGTCATGGCGTTGTTCCATTAATGTTACCAATGCTTAGAAATCTTAGCCGCCCCGGTGGCGCAGTGGTCTAAGCGATGGCCTCTGATCATTCGTCCGAACGGGGTCCGGGTTCGAATCCCGGTGAGGCATGGATGTTGTGTTTGTCTTACGGCACTGGCTCTTTCCCTTTCCTGGAACCAGTGACCCTAAATTAGGGACGGGCGACTGCTTATAGCCCATTGAGTTGCTCACGGTGGTCGTTAAACCTCCAACCAAAAAAAAAAAAAAAAAATCTTATGACGTCACAATCTCGCGTTTGAGAATGTTGGCGCGCGGTCACGCCATCTGTCTCCTTACGTCACGCGTTGTGTGTGGATTCCATTAAAGTTTTATGACGTCACGCTTTTGCGAGCAGATGGTCGCGATTCCCATCTGCCTCATTACGTCACGCGTTGTGTGCGTATGCCCGTCCGCACGATAATTCGCGTAACAATCGTTCGATTTCGATGAAATTTTAGTATCTAGTAGGGGATCACCTGGGAAGGAACCCCATTTAAAGTGAACGAAATGGGGTCAAAGGTCAGTGCATAGGAGCGGAATCCATTACACTGGTGTTATGCGTCATACCTAACGTAAAAATGGTTCGATTTCGATGAAATTTTAGTATGTGGTAGGGGACAACCTGGCGACAAACCCTGTTGAAAATGGGCGAAATGGCGTCAACGGTTAGGACACAGGAGCGGAATCTATTCCATAGCCTTTATGCATCATAACTTACGTAAAAATGTTTCGATTACGACAAAACTTTATCATGTTATTTCAGACGTATACCGAAACAGTTCTGTTGAATATCATCGAAATGGGATCAAAGGTCAGGGCACAAGACCGAGATTTATTCCACAGCCATTATTCTCATAACTTGAGTATTGATTTCTGGTACGTTGGAAAGCGTATTATAATCAATGCATTGCATGATTTTACAAATTTGTTTACATATACATAAGCTTTTGATCCAAATATTTTAATATGACCAAGATATGGTGTAAGTCCTTTCCATAATTCAAAAGGAGTTTTTCCTGTTGCTTGTGTTGTAACTCAAATTTGTATGTAAGATCGTAAGTTGCTGTTATTACAGCATCTGTCCAGTGTTTACCTTCTATATTAGCACTTAACATCCTTGTTCTCGTCATTTCCTGTCAGAAATCTGTTTTTTCTTTCAGCTATTCCATTTATCTGGGGACAGTACGGAACAGTTGCTTTATGTTGTATTACTTGTTCCACAAAAAAAAATTTTAAAATCTCTTCCACAATACTTTGCCCCCATTATCTGTTTTTATTCATTTGGGCATTTATTCCAACTTTGTTTCGTTCTGAAGCTACATATTTCTTAAATTTTGCAAATGCTTCATCTTTATTTTTAAGCAAATGCATGTATCAGTATCTGCTACAGTCATCTATAAATGTGATAGAATGCTTGTAACCGCTAGAACTGGTTTCACCCATGGGACCACAAATATCTGTGTGTACTAATTCTAATACAGCTTTGGCCTTAAAACTTCTTTGTTTGGTGAATGGCTTTGTGTAAGTTTGCCTTTCAGGCAAAACTCACAGTTCTCTTCTTTTTAGCACGTCTTTTGTAAAAAAAGATCGTGCTTATGTTACCGGTTTGTCCGTTCGTCTATACCCACGCTATCTCTGCAACTGTCAGTATGATTTGAAAAATTATTTTTGCACTGGAGAGCTTGAAATATGCGAATGATGATCCTTCATTTCGTTTTTTTACGATGTACAATTTCTCCGCTAGAGGGCGTAAATGCAAATGATGTCGAATTCAAAAATATGTTTTATTCCACATATTTGCTTCTAAGCATCCGATTGAAAAATTCTTTTATCTTTCGATTCCATTTATGTCGAAGAGTATTTTAGATATAGTTACTTTTTAAAATTACGCATAGATTTTTCGCTAGGGGCGTAAAAGTAAATCACATTTTACCCGATATTTCTTCTTCTAAACCTCCGATTTGAAAACTTTTTACATCAGCGGATGCACCTCATGATGGAAAATCTTTTGCATGTAATTTCAAATTTTTGATAAAGAATACTTTAGCCACCAGGGGGCGTAATATTTAATTTTTGCTTCTGATATATTTGCCATAAAATCTGAGCTTCTAAAATATCGATTGAAAAACTTCCTTCGTGGACTGATGCCACTCACATCGATAAACATTTTCTGAATATTTTCTTCTTAAAATATTCTAGAGTTTCTCCGCCAGGGGGCGTAGATGTATATTTTATTTTTGTCAATATTTCTACTTCTAGGAGTCTGATATGAAAAATTCCTTCTTTGTTGGATAGTATTTTCAGTGTGACACGTTTTTCATATAATTTCAAAATTTTCAAGTAGTTCGTAGACTTTCCGCTATGGGGCGTAAAGGTAAGCTGCTTTCCCCCTACATCTCTGCTTCTAAATCTCCTATTTGAAAAAATTCTTTCTGCACCGGATACAGCTCCTGATGGGAAATCTTTTGCACATGATTTATAGTTTTTGTAAAACATAGTTTGGCCGCCAGGGGGCGTAACCCTTAATTTCCGTTTCTGATGTATTTGCAGCAAAATATGAGCTTCCAAAATCTCGACTGAAAAAAAAGTCGTTTGTTGACCGATACTACTCATGTCGACAAACGTTTTAGGAACATTTTCTTTTTGAAATAATGCATGGTTTCTACGCCAGGGGGTGTAGATATATATATTATTTTCATCAATAACTCTACTTCTGGGAGACCGATTTGGAATATTCCTTCTTTGTTGGATGGTGTTTCCAATGCGAAATGTTTTCCCTATAAATTCAATATTTTCAAGTTAATCATAGACTTTCCGCTAGGGGTCACAAAGGTAAATTGCGTTTTCTGCGTTTTTAGAGCTTTTAAAACTCCGATTTGAAAAAATCTTCCTGTTTCGCATAAAAGACCTGATGGAAAATATTTTTCACATAATTTCAAATGTTTGGTAAAGAATGGTTTGACCACCGGGGTCATAAGTGTTAATTTCTGCTTCTGATGTATTTGTAGAAAAATCTGGGCTTCTGAAAACTCGACTAATTTTTTTTCTTGGACCGATAACGCACATGTGGAAAAACCTTTTGGAACACTTTCTTCCTAAAATAATGCAGGGGACGTAAAGTCACATCTTATGTTTGTCGATATCCCTGTTTCTAAGAGTCTGATTTGAAAAATTATTTCTATGTTGGAGAGCGTTTCCGGTGTGAAATTTTTTCCATATAAATTTATGTTTTTCTTAACGCACAAGTCTGCAACCATAGGGCGTAAGCTCACGATTCCGTTTACAGCAATATCTAAGGGATTAAAAACCCAATTGAAAAACTTCTTCCTTCCGTCAGATACTATTGTTTTCCATACCGGTTCCATTGACTTTGAATAGCTTTGATAAATTTAATTTGCGTCAGAACGGATTCAAAAGATGTGCTTATTACACCCGAAAATTCGGTGTCATCCTTCTTGTTGCAATTGGAAAGGGTTATTCCTCTTGCTAATTCCTTTGTTTTTTCATTGTTTTATCATTTCAATGTCCCTATGACTCATCCTTTTATGCCATAAATTCAAACAATTTTTATTTTTACATGTTGTGACCAAATCTTTCTGTCCATCTAATATTTTCAACTTGTACAAATTATCTGAGGTATCTATTGCTCCTATAACTACAATAGTGTCCCCATGCTTAATTGTGCATTTCTTATTCTTGAATAAAATTTCTTATCCTTTTTCTGTAGCTTTTCTAACAGACAATAAATTAGTGTTTAAATTTGGAATATATAATATATCCTTTACTTCCACTTTTCGAACTTTTCCATTTTCGATTTTACAATTTAAGGATATACGTATATTTCCCCTGCCTTCTGATTTTATCCGAGAACCATCGACAGTAGTGATCAGCTCTGATTCACGTTTTGAAAGTTCTTTATACAGTGTTATGTCACTTTTCATGTGACACGTTGCACCGAAATCAATTCACCAACCTTCGGATATTTTGTCCTGTTTTGACTTCATTTCTAATTAGAAATTTCATTTTTCATTATTCATTTTTATGTCATTTTGTTAACAATCCATTTTCAATTTTCTTGTCTTCACGGCAATATTACTGTGTGACTCTGCACGTGCACTATTATTTTTTGTGGAACTTACCTGTGTCCCTTTAGTTTTATTCTATATTAGTGTCTAGACTCATCTTTGACATGATTCTCTGTTTTATAAAAAGTACAATTTTTTTCCGTTTTGTTATCTTGTTTTTAAAACGGTTGTGTTGTCTGTGTGTGCCTGTGAGTTTTCTTTCCTTCTATTATATTCATCTATCACTTTACATTTGATAAACTCAAGTGTTAAATTTATTTTAAATTTTAAAAGCAAGTGGTAATTTAGATACAAGTACTTTGTATGCAAGTGTTAAATTTTCTTCTTGTCTTTCTTCTAAATCAGTAACTAGATTATCATAGGCATTTCGTGAACTATTGTATTTAGCAAAATACACCTAAATGTGTCTTTGATTTCTCCTTGTGGTTTAAGCTTGTGAACTATTTCCAGCATTCTATTTACATGCTCTTGCATAGTTGTTCCATTTTCTTGAAAACGTAAACTATACAGTTTTCTAAGAAAATTCAATTTACTACTTAAACTTCATCTTTCATAAACCATTTTCAAAATATTACACATCTCGGAACTTGTTTTCTTATCACGTACGTGAATAATTTGATCATCAGACTTGTAATGTGTTATAGTAGCTTTAGCCAGTTCGTCATTTCTCAGCTATGTTTCATTCTTTTCTTCTGGAATTGGCTCTGAAACATTATTCCATAAATCATCTTTAATGAGAACAATTACCGTTCTCACTTTCCAAATTTGATAATTATAATTATCTAACTTTGTTACTATACATGCCTTTACTTCAACGCTTGATCCTAAAAGCAAATTTTGTCAAATTTATCAATCATTAATCTTTCAAACAGCATTGAGATTTCAGTCTCATAATAAAAAAATGTTGGTTATTTCTAAATAAATTAAATCTGTATTTGAAGTTCGCATTTCATATAACGCAGCAAGACCTTCACCACCTTTACAGAGATCCACAGTTCACTTAGCATAGCATAAATGTAGATGCTGCCATTCATCAAAATAAAATTAACTATTTATTCATTTAAAAAACTTGAATGAAAATGAACAAACATTTAATATCTATAAAACTAAATCTCCACACACAAATAGATATGCACATATACAATATCTAACAGCAAGTAATTAGACACCTGTGATAGCAAAGGAAAACGAAGTTTATTCACCTTCACTAGTTGATGGAGCCTCCACGAGCGGCGATTACAGCTGCGACCCTCCGGGACATACTCTCAACCAGGCGTTGTACGACGGCTAGCGGTATTTTCTTTCACTCGGCTTGGAGAAGACAGGCCAGTTCCTTCACCGATTTCGGACGGTGGCGGCACCCCTTAAGTCGACATTCCAACTCGTTCCAGAGGTGCTCGATAGGGTTAAGGTCCGGGCTCTGCGCAGCCCAGTCCATTCGATTAACCCCATTGTCGCCGCCCCGGTGGCGCAGTGGTCTAAGGCGTTGGCCTCTGATCATTCGTCCGAAGAGGTCCGGGTTCGAATCCCGCTGAGGCATGGATGTTGTGTTTGTCTTACGGCACTGGCTCTCTCCCTTCCCTGGAACCAGTGACCCTAAATTAGGGACGGGCGACTGCTTATAGCCCATTGAGTTGCTCACGGTGGTCGTTAAACCTCCAATCAAAAAAAAAAAAAATACCCCATGGTCACCATACCAAGCCATGGTGGACCTAGCAACATGACAGGTGGCATTGTTGTCCTGAAAGTGACATGGGTCCACCCCGTAAAACTGCCACAACGTAGGAAGCGCATGGTCATCCAAAATGGTGCAGTAGGTCTCGGAGTTGAGTCTACCAGGAATTGAGACCAAGGGTCACGTGCCATACCAGGAGAAACGCCCCCATAGCATAATTCCATCGCCGCCGAACTTCACAGTTGGCACAATACATTCCGGCAGGAGGCGTTCTCCAGGCAGACGCCGAACCCAGACCCTGCCATCCGAACGGTAGAGGGTGAACCTTTATTCGTTGATCAAGAGAACCTGTTTCCACTGTTCAACGGTCCACTGTCGGCGTTCTTTGCACCACGTTAGCCTAGCAGCGCTATCGGACTTGGTGATCAAAGGCTTGTGGGCGGCAGCACGTCCATGATAACCGAGTAGATGGGCTTCCTTACGAATAGTATTCATCAGAAAAACACTCCTGGATGCCTGTTGAAACTGCTCTCGGATGTGGCCCATCGATTTGGTGTGGTTCTTCCGAATGTCTCTGGTCAGCACCCGTCGGTCTCTAACTCCCAGTTGTGTCGGTCTGCCGGGTCGGGGCACATTCCGACAGTCACCTCTCATCTTCCACTTGCCAATCACGTAGGCCATTGCCGATTTTGGGTACTTCAACTCGCTGGATATATCACGTATGGATCGGCCATTTCTTTGTTACCCGACGATTACACCTTTCTCGAAATCAGAGAGCTCCGAACTGCGTGGCATCTGGCATGCGACTGGTTGCGTTGTTGTTTCCCACACGATATTTAACAGCGGCGACCGTGACGTGTATCAGGACCGCAGATATCGTCGATTGCAGGGGTGTGCAATTACTTGTTGGTAGATAGTGTATATCTTATTATACACTGGTGTGCGAATATTAAGGACGAAGAGGAGAAATTAGCATAACAGCGGAACGAGCAGGCAGAACGGACGAAAGACCACTCAGGAGATAGACTAGGGTCCGGTACGGTAGGGCATGCGCATATATGCAGCATGACGTGGGGGGGGGGGGTGAGTGTCGGAATGGTATAAAGCAGACGGGCGGTGTACGCTCAGCTATTCGGTGAAACCTATTGCACGGTGAACATCGGTTTGAACGACGTCGAGTTGCTACCACCGTGTGATATGGCCAACAAGCAATCCAATTGACGACATCTGGATGACTTTACCCGATGTCACGTCATTGGGAAGTTGCAAGAAGGTCGAAGTGTGACTAGTGTAGCCGAGGAGTTTAAGATCGCTCACAGAATCGTTTCACGAGCTTGGAGACCAATTCAAACGACAGGAACAGCTGTCTGAGAATTAAGCACTGGTCGTCCACGAGCAACCAAGGTGGCGGACGACCAGTATATTGTCCTACAGGCGAGAACAGACCGACGGCAGACAGCGGGGAAACGCAAAGCATAGGCAACAGAAAACTGGACGTCCGTTATCGCGTTTTACCGTAGTCAGGAGGCTGCACAAAAGTGGTCTATTTGCACGACGACCAGTACGGTGTGTGCCATTAACACCTGCTCATCGGAAACGGCGGTTTCTGTGGCGCCAGGAACACAAGAACTGCACACATCAGCAATGGGGTCGAGTTCTCTTTACGGATGAGAGTCGATGTAGTCTGACGAGCGATTCTGGACGTATACACATCTGGAGAGAGCTGGGAACACGCAATCACACCTCCAACATCATCGAAAGGGACCGGTTTGGAGGTGGCGGAGTTCTCGTTTGGGGCGGTATCATGCTTGGTAGCCATACTGACCTCCACATCTTTCAAGGAGGTTCAGTCACTGGTGTCCGCTACTGTACCGAGGTTCTCCTGCCTTACGTGCGTCTGTTTAGAGGTGTTGTGGGTCCTGAGTTCCTCTTCATGAACGACAACGCCACTCCTCATCGTACAGTGGCTGTCGCAGAGCTGTTGGATAGTGAAGATATTCAACGCATGGATTTGCCCGCAAGGTCCCCGGACCTAAATCCAATCGAACACGTGTGGGACCTTCTCGGGAGACGCTTGGCAGCACGTCACCAGCCGCCATCAACGAATGCACGACTGCGATTATCGCTACAAGAGGAATGGGCCGCAATGCTTCAACAGCTCCTTGATAACCTTGTTCTCAGCATGGACAGACGTTGTAAATCCTGCAACGCAGTCAGGGAAGATCATATCCCCTACTAAAAACTGGATTTTTCTTGGCAGCCGCCTGTCACATGGACGTTTCTGTCTTCTGTCCAGTTGTGCTCTAAGCTACCTGTTCAATAAAGTGCCTTTGTATCCTTTGGATTCCTGGTTTGAACGGTTTTGCTCACTTGTCCCATATTCTTACATCTTGGAGATCTTATGCTATGACTTGTGTTGATGTGGAGCACTTCTGCATGACGTTACATTCGAAAAACCGTCTCGTCGTTAATTTTTGCACGCGAGTGTATTAACGCGCGCGCACTCTACATCGCCGAAATAATTATTTTCCTCGAAGAAACTAACTGCGCAATTACTTGCTGACGTCAACAGAACGGTATCTAGGCAACGCCCACTACAGCAAACAAACAAACAAAAAGAAATAGTAAGTGCAGCGCCACCTGCAATTTGGTGAAATATGCGTTGAGGCCTCTCGTTCAAATGTCGTGGAACTCCGAGAGTCACAGTTCTTTTTTTTTTTTTATTGCAGGTTCAACGACCACCGTGAGCAACTCAATGGGCTATAAGCAGTCGCCCGTCCCTAATTTAGGGTCACTGGTTCCAGGGAAGGGAGAGAGCCAGTGCCGTCAGACAAACACAACATCCATGCCTGACCGGGATTCGAACCCGGACCCCTTACGGACGAATGATCAGAGGCCAGCGCCTTAGACCACTGCGCCACCGGGGCTGCATCACAGTTCTGAAAAGAACTTTTAGCGGATGTTCTTTTTCTCCCGACAGAATTAAAGAAAATCCTTTGCAACCAATTTCGATTTAACGAAAATGGGTAACGGAAGTAGTCAAAACCATGGGTGAAATCTAATTTTGGAATGATGTCCCATATAAAAGTGAAACAAGAATATTTAATTTCATTGCTAATCAACAATATATTTTATTAATACTAAATCGTTCATCAGGTTTAACATGAACGGAACAATATGGTATTACAGTCTCTGTAAATTACGAGAACACGATGTTAATGGGTTAAAAGCTATTCCAAAAATGCCTTTTTGAAGCTATGAAAATGGCAGATTGCGGTTTCCTGCTATTGACGAGAGCTTTAAAATTATGTATAGCACGGTGGGGTGCGACAGGTGTATATATGCTTCAACAAAAGTTTCCAATTCCCTTCACTACTTCACTTAGGATTCAGCTTTTCTTTCTACATTGAGGACTAATTTTTAGCTTGCTCATGTGCAGATGGACTTTCGTGACTACCTGACCTTTCATCTCTGTCAGGGTCGTTTCCTATTTACAGAAAGCTAAGGCCGCTGGACTAACATCTCTAAATTTTAACAAACTGTAATAATCTCTGTGGTATTGATTACTATGATTACGGAAATATTCTATAACTAAAATAGTATATTTGTTTTTGTAACCATAACAAGAAAGCAAATAAAGATTTTGTCAAACGGATATTCCGTTCAAAGAAATTTTTTTAGGATGCATGTATACTAGTACAGTACTTTTCTAATGCTGCTTAATTTCAATAAGTTGCCGCATCAACACCTCAAAATTTCGGAATACTGCCGCAAAATTTATACGACCTAGATTATAACATATATTATAATAATATACACTGACGGAAAAAAATCCCCACACCAAGAAGGGGTTGTGCTAGATAAACGACAGTTGGTAGGCGGTGAGAGTACATCTGTAAGATTACGTCTATGCAAATTTCGCGCTCGGCGCATACGTGTGGCGCTAGTAGCGCCCCTCGGAACATGCAAAGCAGGTTTGCTGTAAATACGTGCTGTAACGTTCGTGAGCGTTAGTTATCGTTCAGATTCGACGTAGTGTGTTGATGTTAGTCAAGAATGCCTTTAAGAAGACGAAGAAGCCATTATCAACAGCTCACGGAGTTCGAACGAGGTCATGTAATAGGGCTACGAGAAGGTGGATTTTCGTTCCGCAATATTGCAGAACGACTTGGCAGGAATGTAGCCACTGTGCATGATTATTGGCAACGGTGGTCAAGGGAAGGTACTGCCTCAAGAAGACCGGGTTCCGGCCGGCCACGTGGCACAACTAAGAGGGAAGACCGCCGTGTACGGCGTATGGCCGTGGCGCATCTCACCGCGTCTGCGGCAGCAATTCGAGCTGCAGTTGCCACCACAGTGACACAATGAACTGTTACAAATCGGTTACTTGAAGGACAGCTCCGAGCCAGACGCCCTGTAGCGTGCATTATACTTACTCCAAACCACTGCCGTTTGCGACGTTAGTGGTGTCAAGCTAGAGCTCATTGGAGAACGGAGTGGAGATCTGTTGTGTCTTCTGATGAAAGTCGGTTCTGCTTTGGTGCCAGTGATGGCCTGTGTTGGTTAGAAGGAGGCCAGGTGAGCGCCTGCAACCAACCTGTCTGCGGCCGAGACACACTGGACCTACACCTGGAGTTATGGTCTGGGGAGAAATTTCCTATGACAGCAGGAGCACTCTCGTGGTTATCCCACGCACCCTGACGACACAGTTGTACGTCGGTCTGGTGATTCAACCTGCTGTGCTGCCATTCATGAACAGCATTCCAGGGGGTGTTTTCCAACAGGATAACGCTCGCCGGCATACCGCTGTTGTAACAAAACATGTTCTACAGAGTGTCGACATGTTGCCGTGGCCTGCTAGATCACCAGATCTTTCACCAATCGATCACGTATGGGACATCATTGGACGACAACTCCAGCGTCACCCTCAACCAGCACTAACCGTCCCTGTATTGACCGACCAAGTGCAACAGGCATGGAAATCCATCCCACAAACTGACATCCAGCACCTGTACGACACAATGCATGAACGTTTGCGTGCTTGCATTCAACATTCTGGCGGTTACACCGGTTATTAATGTACCAGCATTTCACATTTAAAATGGCTCTTCTCGCGCTTACATTAAGCTGTGATCTTGAAACCTTAATCGATTAAATATGTTACCTATACAAATGTATTGCCTCCATTTTATTCCTCTACAACTATTTTTTCGTGGTGTTGATATTTTTTTCCGTCAGTGTATTATGTAATAATACACTTGTACCAGATTTATTACATATTATTACTACTACCAATATTATTATTATTATTTATTAATATTTTTTTTAAGATTCCACCTTTTCCTGAGGTTTTTCTTCTCTTCCTTCCCGGACAAGTACGACGTACCAAGTTTAGGAAGCGGTATTTCTTTCTTCTCAGTTGTTCAGGAACTTCCTTACTATACTACAAGTGTTCAGGATAACTGCCTTCTGTTTCCATGTAGGTGTTAGGTTGAAGGTCTAGTGTTCATATAGAGCGGTGAATGCTCTGTGGTACAACTCCTGTGGATGATATTACTATGGGGATAGTGGTGGCGTTCTCCATATGCCACATTTCTCTGACTTCGTACCGTAGCTCGTTATACTTTGACAGCTTCTCTCCGTGCGTCTTCTGGATGTTGCACGTGTTTCGGCACGGCTATGTCAATGAAGTCTGTTGACTTCTTCTTCTTGTCGACCAGAACGATGTCGGACCGATTGTGGTGGATGGTCTTATCTGTTCGGATCGATCTGTCCCAGTACATCTTGTGGGTGTTGTTTTCTAGAACAGCTGTTGGCTCATACTTGTAGAAGGCGACAGGCTCAGATGTAATGAGGTGGTGCTTTCTTGCCAATTAATGATGGACAATCTTGCGGACTTGATTGTGCCTGTTCGTGTACTTTGTTTATGTGAGGACTATGCACCCTATTGTTATATGTTGGATGGTCTCTGGCGCTTGATAGCATTGCGTACATGTGTCACTTTCCACTGACCTGTCTTTCAGGATATGCTTCCGGTGGTTTCTGGTGTTTAGAACTTGATCTTGTGTAGCCACCAGGAACCCTTCGGTCTCGGGGATGAGTGATCCGTTTGTTAGTCATGCATTGGAGTCAGTCTTATCCACATGGTCCGATTGCAGGTCACGGCTATGTCAATGAGGTATGTTTTTATTATTAGTAGTAGTAGTAGCAGTAGCAGTAGTAGTATTAGTATTAATGAGCGAAAAAGCATCATTATTATAATAATAATTATTATTATTATCTGAAATAGTCCAATGCTCTCCTGTAGTGTCCTCGGTAAATTAAAATTTATTAAAATTTTTCTGCTTTGGTAATTTTCTTTAGGAAACGAAGTTGATTAGAAACTGAATCAGTAATCTCATGTACACTATCGCGATTATTCTCATAGCCCATAGAGTCCAGTACATGGTCATATTACTTGCTACTGTCCTCCATCAACTGGTTATTAGTGAATACATAATCAGTTCTTGATTTACCACTTCTGAAGCCATGCTGTTAAGACAGGTTTTAAGTTCAGTTCTTGATTTACCACTTCTGAAGCCATGCTGTTAAGACATGCCGCAAAGGACAGGTTTTAAGTTTAAGGATTTTATAACATGCACTGAAAGTAGAATTAATTAAACAACCCCACTCTTGAAAAAAGTGGGTTCAACTTTCGCCCTCACAACATCAACAACATGCCGTGGCCTTCACTCTGAAATGTGGTGTAACGTTTAAAAGGTACTGCTATCAATGATTCAAGGCAGCCGTCAGTAAAGTACCGATTGTTCCCGGTGGTATGATTCGGTGTCGAAAGTAACCCACATTTTCTAACCGCCGACGATCAGTTGGGTTCAGGTCCAGTCATCTGATATCCTCCCAACCAGTTTTTTGCCAAATGATAGCAATGAAAGGAGGCGTTTGTCTTGTGAATGAACGTATGATGCTCTGTGAAATGGGCAGACATGAATGCGTGTAAGTTGTCTGTGAGTACATCAACACAGACGTATGCGGTGATGATGGTATTAAAAGTTAGAAGGGACAACAATATGAGATCCCTTGTAGTAAACACGATCCAAAACGTTAACTGCCTCCAACAGCCATTAACACCCCAGCTGTAGAGCTGGGGTACTCGTCCTTGTGGTATACGTCATTCATGCGCCTTCCCGTTGGCGTGTTGAAGTAGGAACCGGGGTCCGTCTACGAAGCAAGCTACCCGTTTCCAGTCTTCCACTTTCTAGTGGCGATGTTCTTTCAGCCATTATATGTGCTCTAAAATGGGTACTTCATGTGGGAGATGTCTGGCACATTCTGTTCGTGCCAAGGTTCAACGAATCACGTTTGCGGAAACCTTCGTAGGTGCCACATCGTTAACATCGAGGTTATTCTCTTATTCTATCTATGGTAGCCTTCAATACCGACTCTCGATTCCTGACACGCAGCATTTACCCCGAACATTAACGACCCATTTTGATCCATATTTTCAACGGCGGTTCCACGTTCTGTCAGTTGTGGCGTAGTCCTGATACACACGTACGACTGACGCAAGCAAAAATCCTAGACCTACCGCAATTCCCATAAAGTAGAGCACCGCATCTTCCTCACAGCTATTATCCCCTCACGATCGAACTTACGCAGATGGCCTAGCCTACCTTTTGATGGATACGCTAAACAACAAGTACATTTACCTGGATTTTCATAGCTCTTAAGGCCGCCCCGGTGGCGCATTGGTCTAAGGCGCTGGCCTCTGATCATTCGTCCGTAAGGGGTACGGGTTCGAATCCCGGTGAGGCATGGATGTTGTGTTTGTCTTACGGCACTGGCTATCTCCCTTCCCTGTAACCAGTGACCCTAAATTAGGGACGGGCGACTGCTTATAGCCCATTGAGTTGCTCACGGTGGTCGTTAAACCTCTAATCAAAAAAAAAAAAAAAAAAAAAATAGCTCTTAAGGGCATTCGGATAGCGCATTATTGTATGAATAGTGAATTGTGTTTTTAGTTTATTTCGTAAGAAGCATTAAGTCAAGTGATTTCTCTATAACTGTTACGTACTTTTTCAATACCATTTTTAAGGAAATTTATATCGATTCCTGTTTGCCGCCTATTGAAATTCGTCGTGAATTTCAAGCTGTGTACGACCCGAAAGTGATGCTTGAAGTGAGCAATAGGCGGTGTGCCTTTTTACCGAATGACTCCTCCGTCATCTTTGTCCATTCAGCCAGTACAGTAGCCATTTTGAATCTGGAGCTTTATACTGCAGTCACCTAGTAAACAGACCATGCTATTGAATGTTGAAAGTTACTTTTTCACTTCCCCTTGTATATTTCATATATCTTAGTTAGGTATATTTTTAATATAAATTTATATAGATTATATATGTATTTCATCGAATAATATGCCCATGAAGTCCTAAGCGGTTGCTGAGATTGTGGAGTTATTTTTGATAAAATAGCTTGGTGATATGCTAGACAATCTAAATTTTTCATCTTTCTCCAACTCCCTGTATACAAGGGTCGTACCAAAAGTAATGCAAAAGTGAGCATAACTTTTGTATTAACTGACAGAGGTCGTTAAAATTGCGCACGTTGTTAGCGTAACTTTTTCTCTATACAAAGGAACTACTCAACAATCTCCATCACAAGCAATGCCTTTGCGCCATCGTTGAACCAAACACTCGAATCCTCTTTGAAAAAATTCAGGTGAGAACTGTTGTACCCCCTTTTTCACAGCCATTTTTACCTCATCTGTGTCATAAAATCCTTGTCCCCGGCGGCTTTCCTTCATTTAAAACAACAGGTGGAAGTCGGAGGGCGCCAGATCTGGGCTATACGGTGGATGGGAAACCACCGACCAGCCTAGTTTGCTGATCACCTGATTTGTTGCCAAAGATGTGTGTAGTCACGCATTGTCATGGTGAATATGGATCCTTTTCAGATTCTTGTTCGGTCTCTTCCTCTTTATGGCTCCTCTAAGCTTCTTGAGTGTCTCAATGTACCGTTATCTTGTCACGGTACGGCCACGTTCTATAAAATCAAAGAGAATGACCACCCTGTCATCCCAAAACGCAGTCAACATGAATTTCTGTGCTGATTGCTGGCTTTTGAACTTCTTAGGCCTTGGTGAAGAGGTGTGACGCCATTCCATGGATAGATTCTTCGTTTCCGGATTGTAGAGATACGCCCACGTTTCATCTCCTGTCACCAGATCGAAAAACAACGTACGCTCATTGGCTTCAAGCGCTTCCAGAAGATCGGAGCAGACGTCCACCCTTCTTGCCTTTAAATCGAGTGTCAACTTTCGAGGTGTCCACTTTACACACACTTTCTGATGCCCTAAGTCTTTTGTGCAACAGCCCATTTTTGTTCATTTTTTCCACAGTTTACTTATGCTAAAAAGCTCACGGATTTTGACTTGCCTCTCCGCGTGAATCAATTCATTCACTCGCTGATGATTCGTGTCAGTGGTGGCAGATGATGGTCTCCCCTTGCGTGGTTATTCTTCAATGCTGGTTCCCTCTTCTTTAAACTTATTCATCCATACGTGCATATTGCTTTTGTGTCATCCCTGTAAACGTTCTGTAGCCTTCTGTGGATGTCAGACAGCCTGCACTCTTCCTCCGTGAAGAACTCAATGACGGCACGTTGATTCTGCTTGGAATCCATTATTTTACCCGCAATGAAGAAGGGTTACTATAGAGGAAGAGTTACTCTATCAACATTTAAAACGACCTCTGTCAGTTAATAAAAACGTTATACCCACTTTTGCATTACTTTCGTTACAACCCTCGTATTTAGCTCTCAATATGTTATTCAGGTTGTTTGCTGTTGTTGTGGGAAGTAAAAAAATCTATCATTTGCAATCTTTAAAACAATAGGGCCACCCTGCCTTCAAATATTAAAAAAAAAAATCACTGACCCTATTGAAAATCACTCAGCAAGCATGCGAATGGCAATTGTAGTCGTAACAACGTATTTCAATACATTTGTTACTAGATTTTAAGACAAAAGTCTGTGATATTCTCGGCTTCAAAACTGGAAAAATCTACTCCCAGAAACACACAGGGGAAAACGTTTATATCAAACACAACCATTCCTCTAGACATCTACAGAAGATAAATACTTGTCCCCTGATGACGACAGTTTATCTCTGCTTTAAAAAAAAAAAGATAAACCCTCCGTGAGTTGCACACGGCAATAATGCTATCTCTTGATTGTGTTACCATTAACTTGAGCGAGGGAGAATTCCGTTTTTGCATTTCCCAGTTGACTCATTCTTACCCAGTTTCGAGACAGATAATTTTGGAAAGCGCAAAATCACCAAAAGCTCTGACGTTTCTAATTTTTTGTTTTAACCATGTTTAAAAATTCTGCATCAGGTATAGCTGGTGCCAAACAGTTAGGAGGAACAGAATTCTGCAAAACGAAGCTGAGCAGATTAAAGCCGGTGTACGTGTGCATGATAAAAATGCCTTTGTTCAGAAACATAGAAATTATCTCTCCGTAGAAACACATATAATTTTTAGTTTGAACCACTGTAATGCCAGAATTGTTGATTTATTTTGGATACAATCTATGGTAACAAAATCTTATTTAAGATTTTTGAGTTTCACTTATTTCAAAAAAATATCTGAAATGCGAAATGACATTTCTCGCAAATTAACGTTAAACATTCCCACAGACTATTTAAATTTTTACTTAATACTTGCGAGTAACAATCCTGACAAGGAGAAATCCTGAAAACTACGTGTCAAAATTAGAAAAGGACGCGATTTTTTATTACATTTTTGTGTTCCTACAAATATTTTTCGTACCTTCGCTGTTTATCTTTTAGTTTAAAATCTGTTCATGTGCTAGGTTTATCTAAGAATTTTAAAACACACAACACGTGACACCGCTAATTTCAGCGCACTGGAAAAGAGTAAGAAACATGTTGCATGCTTACGTAATTCTCATATCAGAAAGATCAGACTGGCGGGAATAACATATTCCAACAAAGGAATGATGTGCACGAATCATGAACAGCAGGAATCTCATCTATATGGGGATTCAATTACAAAACAGTTTCGCCGTGATATTTGTATTAGATGTTCCAGAAGGATGATCAAGTTCCTTAAATCTGACGATCATTCTAGAAAATATTTTCTTCAAACAACTTAGTCGGAAATAAACAAGGTGAATTCAAAATCTACAGAAAATGTTAAATCTAGCTAAATGTTACTGAATAACTCAGAATAATTCCTGTTTACCTTTACCGAGACATTTCCCCAATCGAACTTGCATTTTTATTTGTTACATGCCAATACACTCAATAGACAAAACATTAGAAATACCTACCTAATAATTAAGACAGACATTTGACGTGGACTAGGAACATCAAACAGAAGTCATCGCTCTTTCCACGTTCATAAGTGAGTCACGGATAAATTATCATTGGTCGCCACCGGGAATCGAACTCAGGGTCTTCCAGTTAGTATTAATTATTCATTCGCCTTTTAGTTATTTGTTCAATTGCTGCTTACCATCTTTTGGTGAAACCACAGCCCTGTGCTGGGCTCCAAGAAGCAACTTTCCAAGTGGCTTGGCAGTTTTTCGCATGTGAGCCTGGAGGAATTCGAGGCCGCTGTGGTGCAGTGGAAGTATGTCCGGTGCGTAACTCGAAGCCCCTGGGTTCGATTCCCAGTGGCGGCCAATGAGAATTTTTCCGTGACTCTCTTATAAACGCGGAAAGAGCGATGACTTCTGTTTGATGACCTACTTAATAGCAAGTTGATCGTCCTGTAGCGCTAATAACATAACGCGCACGCTGAGGCATCGACTCCACCAGATTTTGGAGGGTTTCTGTGAATAATACCAGCCATGTCTGTTGCAGGATTTTCCACAACTCCGTCCGCTCGAAACGTTGGTCCAGGATCTTTGGGTCTATGTTCCCCAACTCGGCAACCCAGAGAGCTTCCACAGGATTTAAATTCTCAAGCCTTGGGGACACCTGCATGGTTCTAAACTCAGATGAGTGTTCCTCGAGCCATGCCTGGGTGCTTGCGGCCCAGTGGGTTGGAGCATTGTCCTGCTGAAACAGACCATCGGCCGCAGAATGCGTGAAGGGGTGAAAGCGTGTAGATGATCAACCGACACATGCTGGTAGCGGTTAAGGAGCTCTACTGACTCACTGTGAGACCTAATGTGTCCCATTAGAAGAAGGCTCCCGATACCATCACAAAGCCACCACCGGCTTGAAAAGAGCCGACGTGGCACGACAGAGCCATGGACTCATGCTGTCGACGCCGCAACCGCACCTTTCCGTCCGTTCGCTACAGCTGGAAACGGGATTCATCTGACCACATGACACGGTGCTTCTCAGCATAGGTTCTGTTTTGATGTTCCGAGCATCAGGCAGAGCGTAACTTCAGTAACAGTGGCACACGAGTAGCGTCTGGTCCCGTAGCCCAAGGTATGTAGCTTGCTTCATACCGTTCGATCGCTGACGCTGCTTGCGCCTCCGAAATTTAACCTGATTATAATTTGCTCTGGCGTTTCAAACCAGTTAGTCTGTACGTTCTAGGAAAGTCTACGTCGACACTGGTCATCAGTGCCGTGTGGTCGCCCACTGCTTGCAGGAACCCGTAAATACTATTCTCACGATACACCCTTGATGTTCTTCCCATTTTTAACCCTAGAGTTTTTATCACTTGGGCGATAGAATGACCCATCTGTCTTGCGCCGACAAACAATGCGTCTACGATCAAAGTCGCTTAGATCACCACATTTACCCGTGTTCATATACTACAATGCGCAGTTGGGAAGCCCTGTTGTCAGCCTATTTATCGCCTGTGTTCGGTTTTAGTCTATTCCACCCTGCGCAGGGAATGCCGATATCAACTGCCCATCATTCCTGTCTCTAATGTGTTGTCTACTGAGTGCAAATGGCCTTAAAAATTGACAATTTAAAATTTAACTCTAATTATCGATCAGCACAATAGAAAGAAAGTAGAATTTTATTGGTTATGAAAAGATCCTTTCCCAATTCCTAGGATTAATAAATACATCACGGGATCAATTGGTAGGATAATTCATGAAAGAAATACAGGATTACGTCATATAACACAAATTTCGAAGACGACAATCCGACCTTTGGCACAAATGTGACAAGGATGACAAGTCAGATAACATCCGAAAACCTGCAATTTTTTTTTATCGTCCTGGAGCGGGACTCGAACCCGCGTCTCTCACAAAACGCCCAGGTATACATTCAAATTGATCGGAATTTTGAAACTTGGTCGTTCTGGGTGGTGTAGTGGTTAGTATACCCGGGCGTTTTCTGGGAGACGCGGGTTCGAGTCCCGCTTAAGGACGATGAAAACATTTGCAAGTTTTCGGATGTTATCTGACTTGTCATCCTTGTCACATTTGCGCCAAAGGTGAGATTGTCGTCTTCGAAATTTGAGCAGGATAAGTATTATATTTGGCTCTTTTTGAGCTGGAACCCATAATGTTGGCAACGTTTTGGTGATCGTCCTGTTGCGGAGTGGTCTGAGGCTCCAGTTTATCATCATCCGTACGAGATGGATTCGAGTTCCGATTGCGGCATGGTTATTATGCTTGATGAGCTGTCTCACTTTCCTGAAACTACTCGCCCTAAATTAGGAAAAAGGTCACTGCTTATAGTCCTCGTAGATACTTACATTGGTCGTCAAATCCCCGAAACATAAAAGAAGTTACGAAACTTCTGGGCAGCCCCGATGGCGCAGTGGTCTAAGCGATGGCTTCTGACCATTTGCCCGAGTGGGGTCCAGGTTCGAATTCCAGTAAAGCGTGGATGTTGTCTTTGTCTTACGGCGCTGGCTCTCCCCTTCCGTGGAACCAGTGACCCTAAATTAGAAACGGACGGCTGCTTATAACTCATTGGGTTTGCTCACGGTGGTCGTTAAACCTCCAATCAAAAAAAAAATAGTAATAAAAAAAAAAGCTTGTAGTTGACCCTTAAGACTACGTCAGACTTTTAAGCCGTAAAATCACATTACCAAACAACCTGAAATATCTGTCTCGTCTAGAGGTTAATTATCGGTACAGTTTCACATCGGAGTTTGGTTGGAGTTAAATTAAGTGACCTTTATTTGGAGAGATGTTAAAAAAAGAAACCCTGAAATAATTGTGTCGTGTCTGAAAATGCGAACGTGTTCATAAAAAAGAGAAAGCATGAAAGGAGTCGAGTTACAACCTCTTTTTACGAGGTATGTTCATTAAGTAATACAATCAGATGATTGGCATCTCGGTGTCATACGTACCAGGTGCGTCGGTGTAGCGAACAATCGGCGTGCCCATCTCTGGCTTGCATCCCATACTGTGCGTGCTGAGGCATCGCATCAAGTAATGTGTGAATGGTGTCCTGTGGAATAACCATTTAGGCTGCATTGACCAGCTTCGAACTTTCATCAAGAGTTGCACCTGGTGGACGGCCGTACCGCTTCAAATGTCGTTTGAGCATGTCCCAGATATTTCCCATGGGTGAAAAATGCGGCGATCTAGCCGGCCCCGCTAGAAGTGGAACGTCGTTATCCCTGAAGAAAGCACGTGTTGTTTCTCCAACATGCGGTGTGACATTGTTTGTTAAAATCTGATCCTGGGGAATTCCTGCAGGTACTGAAGGGCGACCGGTCGGAGAAAGTCATTGACGTAATGACCACTCGCTATGGTGGTACGGACTCTCACAAGATTACCATTAAAACCCTATGAGCCACACCTGTGGCGCAGTGGTCTAAGGGATGGCTTCTGATCATTCGTCCGTGGTGGGTCCGGGTTCGAATCCCGGTGAAGCATGCATGTTATGTTTGTCTTACGGCACTGGTTTCGTCCTTTCACTGGAACCAGTGGCCCTAAATTAGGGACGGGTGACAGCTTAATCTCATCAAGTTGCTCACGGCGGTCGTTAAATCTTCAATGAAAAAAAAACCCAAAAAAGATGACACCGAATTTTCGGGTGTAATAAGCACGTCTTTTTGAATCCGTTCTGACGCAAATTAAATTTATCAAAGCTATTCAAATTCAATGGAACCGGTATGGAAAACAATTGTATCTGACGGAAGAAAGAAGTTTTTCAGTCGGGTTTTTAATCCCTCAGATACTGCTGTAAACGTAATTGTGAACTTACGCCGTCTGCATGGTGTGGGTCCTCTCGACCCGGTAAACATGTCATTAACCGGTAATCGCTTTGTTGCTCTTGTGGGTGAATCTTTGCAGCCTTTCACGTACTTCATGTACCAAAACAACGAGGAGATTTTACAAGCGGACAATACACCATGTCATCCGGGCCCGAGTTGTCCCAAATTGGCTCGAGGAGCATTCCTGAAAGTTACGACGAATGGTGTGGCCATAACGCATTCCCGACATGAACCCAATAGAGCGCTTATGGGACGTGGTGGAAAAGCCCATTCGCACTAAAGATCGTGCACCTACAAATATCAGGAAACTGTCAGCGGCTATTCAGACGACATGGCTCAACTTCCCTCATGAAGTCTCCCGTCCATTTGTGGAATCGATGCCACGTCGAGCTGCTGCACTTAAGGCTCTACGAGACCCGCCATCTTGCATTGTGCCTTCTCTTGTTAACCAACGAGCAAGCGTATTTCACAAATTGCTCGAGCATTTTTGCACATTTTGGAACACCGTTTGTGGCTAACGCAATATATATGATAAATAAAGAGTTCCCTGGTTTCAGATTTTCATTTTGGACTCTATAATTATTTTTTATTAATTAATAAAACTATGGAAGACGCCTTGGTACGACTTTCTCTGCAGATAAAGAATGAAGGGAAAGGTCAATAAAAATTCTGAAACCAGGGAACACTTTATTTATCATATATCTTGCGTTAGCCACAAACGGTGTTCCAAAATGTGCAAAAATGCCCGAGCAATTTGTGAAATACGCTTGCTCGTTGGTTAACAAGAGAAGGCAGCAATACAAGATGGCGGGTTTCGTAGAGCCTTAACCGGGCTAGAAGAGGTATATCAGGTACGTATTCCGTGACGTTTGACACTTCAGTGCGTTTCTGGATGTTTTACAGATAACATATATCGGTTTTATTTTTAATCCAAGTGGTTTCATTCATTATGAACAACTGTATAAAATTTTATTCGCATCTGAAGGGATTCAAACGCAGAGCTTATTGCAACCAAAAGTTCGGAGTTAACTTTCTTGTTGAAATTCTAACTTCATTACAAAGTACAAGTGATTACAAAGACGATTTGGAAATGAGACAAAATGCACGAAGCAATGGGTTTTGTGTTTAGGGGTTTGAAAGCACTCCATGAGCTTCCAAGAAGCTCAACGTGTCTGATTTTGCGACGCTGGTTTAAGGAAATGAACAAAACCAGCAAACCTGCGATGTGTTTGGAACAACAGAATTGCATGTAGAAATTCGAATTTAGTTACGCGATCCATCTCTCGTTTCTTTTCCTTTCAACGAATGATTAATTTGGCATCACTTTCGAACTCACGTTATTTGCAGCTCTTTTAGAGTTTATACACCTGGGAACCTAGTCCGTCTGCGAATCATGGAGTACGTACGTTTCCAGAATGCTAACTTATTTTCTTCCATAAATTAGGACGGATATATCTTCAAGGAATAAAACGACGCCCAGCATCTCTGTATAATTTTCCCTTGAAACAAATAGGATATCGTACGGCTTGCTGTTATTTCTACCAATTTATCATGTTTTGAAAGGGAATAAAATGGAATTTCAGTTGAAACCCAATTTAAGTTATGAAGAGTATCAATATAACCTAGAACGAATTTGTGTAATTAAGGTTCGTGAAGCAGCATAGATGCGATGATAATCAGATTCGTCATTCTTTTCTGACATGAAATATTTCTTTACCTCTCGTTTGAAGTTTCACATGGCATTTATTCGCTGTTGAGAATGTGTGCATTTCCATTGGTCTTCAACGAAACGCATAGGAGTTTATCAAAACTAATTTCTTTGGCAGCGATGCTTGGCTCTTATAAAACGAAACCGATTATTTACTTTTACATATATAAATCTCTTCTTGCTCACCACTCGTCAACAAAATAATAGGACTCTCTATAATTTGCAATAAAAAAATTTGTTGCATGGTCTTATTTATATACTACCCAAAAGAATTAAAGGTGTAGGAGATATTGTAAGGAATCGTGTGCGGTCGTCGCTATTGAACGTAAAATATTGCTTTTATGTAAAAATACAGTAGGATATTTAGTAATATGGATAAAAGAAAGAACATTAGCTAATATTTTTGCAAAATTATCCCTTAATGCACATTGTACGGTGTGGTACTGTTGAAAGAACACAAACCTTTGATCTGCGTACATAAAGGCAACCTTGGTTAAGGCGATTGCGGATGTTTTGAGTTAACAACCAGCGTCCTGTTGACACGAAAATGTCTCGCTGGAGCTGAGAAGCATTTTCCCGAGTTTGTATCGGTTACCCCTAGATTTTTCTTATCAGTCGCTAAATCTTAACTTTTTGTAAAAGCATTGTGAATCACTTTTGTTTTCCGAAAGTTCATTTTTAATCCCCCTTTTTTTTACACTTGTGAGCAAGCTCCTAAATTTTACTTGGCAGCTCTAAGGGGGAACTTGCGAGGTAGCTATGTCATCAGCAAGACAAAGGCGAATTAAATGATCAATCTTACCAGTTCAATGATTGAAATACATTCCGCAATATGGCATTGAAGAGTTTTGGAGATATGGTCGCACTTTGTCTCACTCACTTTCGAAATTTATAGGGGCTGACACCTCAAATAGCCGAACATTTGCGCTTGCAATGTCATAGATGTTATTAATAGTGTTAATATATGCATTTTAAATACCGCAGGATTTCATAAGTAGGACATTATAACTGCTGATGGTTTCACGGAATCAAATGCCTTTTCATAATAAATAAAAGCTATACAGGAGTTGTATTATTATTCTCCCCGTCTTATATTTAGTCCCTTCAGTACATTAGTATGATCTGTAGATCTGTAGCAACTCCTTCATCTAGCTGGGTCTATTGGTTGTACCATGTCCAGTGTTACCTTCAAGCAATCTGAGGTAACTATAGTGAAAACATAATTTTTTTGAAAGGCATTGCATATACAATGAGTTAGCTTTGCATTAGGAACACCAACATAATAACGCTTTGGTCCACCTTTCTGTGCAATCATGGCTCGCAGACACCTAGGAAGAGATTCTGCAAGGTTTTGAACATCCTCCTTGCGTAACTGGACCCATGTCTACTGCAGCAGTTCACGCTCTTTTCTGGATCAGGATCAGTAGTTATCACACCCCGTTCCAGCATTTAACACAGATGATCAATTGGGTTACAATCAGAGGAATTTGGGGTGCCAGAAAATGTAGCGAATTCGTTATAATGTTCCCCAACCACTCAGTAGTTACACGAGCCCGACGACACGGTGGGTTGTACTGTTGTAAGTTGGCACTGTGGTTCGGGTAGACCTCCTTCAGATATGGAGTGTGACGGCCAGATCATAGGTTCCTCTAGTGTCCACCATTCAGAACTTTTGGGGTGAAAACGGACGGATCTAGGGCTTGCCAGGAAAAAGCTCCACAGGCCAGGAAAACCACCGCCACTGGCCTGTTCAACACTAAACGTGAAACCAGAAGATAGGGCTTCATGCAGTTTACGGCATGGGCGAACCAGGCCATCAGCATAGTGCAGCAGGAAACGGGGCTAACTACTCCAGATGACACGCTTTCATCTGTCGAGGGTCTATTGCCGATGCTCCTTGGCGCCAGACGTTGTTTACCATGACTGCGCATCGCCATGGATAATCTACTTCGTCTACAGTTGTGGAACGGCAGACGAAGCTACGTATGGAGCATGGTGCATGTGGAAATAGGCCAAACTGCACCGCTGTTGTACTCGTGGGTGAGTTAGGTGAGCTTCGTCGTTGCTAAGGTACCAGTCGTGACACCGTTCGCTCACTTTAATGATCAACCGCGCGTGGCCGACCAGTGTGAACTCTTCTGCTGGGTGTCTGTGCATGATTAATCCAGTCCTGGTACACACTTGATACAGTAGTATGGGAGAAGCCAACAAGTTTGGCTGACCAATGTGCGCCCTTCTGCTGGATGCCTGTGCATGGTTAATCCAGTCCTGGTACACCCTTGATACAGTAGTACGGTAGCAGTCAACAAGTGCGGCTGTTTTCGAAGTACTAGCACCTGCCCTCCTGGCCCCAGCAACCTAGCCGCGGTCAAATTAGCTTATATATCTTCATCATCATCAACGATTATTCAATCCACTGCTCAATGAAGTTCTTTCCAAGTTTCCTATACAAGGCTCTGCACTGGGCCTGTTACCTCCATGTCACTGCCGAATGCTTTCGAATTTCATTTGCCCATCCCTCACGCGGTTTTCTTTTGGTTTTTTTCCTGTACCTTGGAATCCAAACTAAAAATGTTGGCTGTCCATCGGTGGTCCGTTCTCTTAGCAATATGTCCAGCCAATTGCCCTTTTTAGGGATATTACTCCGAACATGATGTCTTACGCTCTTGTCATTTCCTTTATATACGAGTTCTTCTTCTTATATGTCCTTGTTACACCACGCAGACATCTCTCCATGATCCTTTCAGTTGTCTGCCGGCTTTGTATGTCTTTTCTAATCAAGGTCCATGTCTCTGTTCCGTACGTAAAATCTCTGCACGTCTCTGCTCCGTACGCACCTCAAGGACGCATTCATTAAACACACTTTTTTAAAGACATAATGGCATATTTCTCTTCAGAATTGTACTGTCTCTTCCAAAAGCTCTCCAACCAAGTTTTATACAACTTTTAATTTCCTCATCAATGTGACACTCTCTTTATATATGCTGCTCAAGGTATATGTAGGAATCGGATATCTCCAAGTTTTCCCCATCAGTTGATAAATTTTCGTTTCTTGAAAGATCATTGTACTTCAGTTTTTTCTTCTGAAAGTTAATTTTAATCCCACTTCTTTACTGTTTTCAGCAAGCTCTTGAATCATACTCTGCAGCGCTGTAGGAGTAGCTACGAACTTGATTATGTCATAAGAAAAACGAAGGTGAATTAAATAATCTTTATCAATCCTTATCCCTTTGTTTTCCCAGTTCAATTATTGAAAGATATTATGCAATGTGGCTATAACGACTTTGGGAGATATGGTGTCACCTTGTCTTACTCCTTTTCCAATTTTTATTGGTGCTGTATCCTCAGTAGCCAAACCTTTTCACTTGTACTTTCATGTTTTTATTACCACCAGCTCTTCCACATTTCATGTTCAAAAGATCTAGATGTTATTAACAATACTAAGGTATGCATCTTCAATACCGCAGGGTTTCTAAGTCATTGTAATTGCTGACGGTTTCACGGAATCAAAGGCATTTTCATAATCAATAAAAGCCACACATAATGGGATTTCATATTTCCTCGTTCTTTCAATCGGCACTCTCAGTACATGAATGTGATCTACAGTGCATGAATCCAACTTGTCCTCTCGGTTGTGCCATGTCCAGTGTTACTTTCAAGCGATGTGAAAAAACCTTAGTGAAGATTTTATATATCACTGATAGGAAGCTGATGGGTCTGTAGTTCTGAGGTCCTCAATGTCACCTTTTTTATGCAGCAGGGTCATTGTAGCTTTGTTCCAATCCTCAGGAATCTTCCCTTCATTAAGACATCTAGTGAAAACACTGGATAGTGTAGGTTTAATTTCTCCACTTGCTTCTTGTATGATGTTCTTCACGGTAATTCTATTTTCTTCTGAAGCTCGTCCCCATTTAATGTTGTTAATTGCATGTGAAACTTCTGCCAGAAGGACTAGAAAGAATTTGGTACTGGTACTTTCCGTAATGTCCGGAGTAGATGTATCATCACTTTCAAATAGTTTTGAGTAGAAATATTTCACTTTGGTCAAAATTTCGTCTCTGTTCCTTGTTAAAGCACCATCTTCTTTTTTAGTGCGATAATCTGTTTTCTTCCCTCATTGAGAAGTCCATTTGCTCTCTTCAGGCTTTGGTTGTTTTGATTTGCTTTTCTCACTAGTTCACTATTGAATTTCCTTACGTCTTCAATGATACTTTTCCGTACTGTCTTGCATAGCTCTATGTATTCCACTCAGGAAATGGCATATTCTTTATTTGTCCTTCTCTCCCTTCTCTTTTGCATCAACATTCTTGTTTCCCGTAATATTTTCTTCATATGCAACTGGGTGCCACCCATTTTTGTTGATGTTTCCTTAAAAGCCTTGATTAGTTTTCTGTTAACTTCAGAGATGTTTACTTCTTCCGATGTTAGAACTTCTAGAGCAGAGAATATGTTCCTAAGTTCAAACGTGAAGATATTATGATGTTTTTTAAGGTTGGTCATGTCAGTACATTTTGTTTGTTTTATGAGCTTACCACGCCCGAATTTAGCATTGAGGTGCGTCTTACATCTCACCATTCTATGGTTACTCCCCATGTTGAAACAGTTATGCACACTAAAGTCTTCACATATTTCATGTTACACATAATGAAATCAATTTCACTTGTCGTCCCATTGAAATATCTCCATGACCATTTCCTATGTGACTTATTTTTCTTGAAGAAGGAGTTCATGATGACAAACTACGAGGCTGTTTCCACGCTGGTTTCTGTTGCCGTAACCGAATTTACCTACCGAAGTTTCATTGTGTTGCTGTTGCCCTATTTTCTCATTGAAATCACTCATAAGGATATTCAAGTACTTATTACCTTTGTTATTTATCTGCTGAATTTCCTGGAAAAATTTCTCAATTTCTTCCTCAGGCTGACTTGTGGTGAGTGCGTCAGCTTGGATATTCTGTGTTTGATATCTTTTTCAGAGTTGGATATCTAGTAAGTCAGCTCTGTCCGAGGAACTATCAACTTCTAGAACATGATGTTTCAGTTTCTTGTGTATTATGAAGCCAACAACACCAGTTGTACCGGTATCTGTCACGTGATAGTTGAAGAGAAGTCCCCGCTTTTCAGTTCGATGAGATCTCCTTTTTGTCTTACATCACTTACTTGCTTTCCTTTGATAGATAGATAGATAGATGCATGCATGCATTCCAGTGTGTACTGGGATATGGAACCTGGTTATCCAGTCGTCGCTGCGCATCGTCCCAAAGGTTCTCAGTGAGATCTTTGTCTGGAGACCTTGGAGGCAGCTGTATCGATTCAGTCCCATGATTTTCCACCTAAAAAACGGTTACTGGTTGCATTGTCATAGAGAATATGGAATGCAAGTTCAACGACAGCGTGAAACAGTGTCACAATGCTTACAATGATCTGGTTTCGGTATACTGATGCATTCATTTTGTCTTGACAAACAAACAAAGGAAGTACGGCCATTAAAACACATTCCTGCCGAGACCAGAAGAGACTGCCGATGGTAAGGGTCGACACATTGCACATAGTGTGATTTCATTCGTTTGTCGGATCTCTTCTACACGTGTCCTCATCGAGCATCAGGATAAAAAGCTAAACGGGATTCGTTTGTGAAATGTGTATGGTGCAATTCTGTATTCCGTGACATGTACTGTTGCACCTAGGTACATATTTGACAACGGTGAACTGATGCCAGAAGCCTCTCGAAGAGATTCTCGGAGTTGGTAATTGGTGATACTAGGCCTTCTCCGCTCCGAGTGCTTACGCTCAGGAAGCAATTTTGCTTCCTGGTTATCATCCTCATGCTACAAATCTTGTGTCGATCTGCAACATGTCTATGCCGTTGAAATCTTGTTTGTAGCCAACTTACTACACTTTGCGAAACTCATAAGCAACAGACACATCGACATGCTGTACAACTTCCTGTAATATTCCAACAGTCCTATTTCTGCTGTCAATGCTTAAACATCTTCTGCGCATTACTTCAGAATAATCCATGCACTGAATGCAATATATTCAACAAACGTCACGACCAAGCGGTGAAACGGACCATTTTCCACTTCTCGCAGAGTTATTTTATCGGAACTCCCACGCCACCTGCTGTGTTGTCATGATGCTAATTTACATATAACATTCTGCTGTGTTGTCATAATGTTAATTTACATATAACATTGTGCTGTGTTGTCATGATGCTAATTTACATATAACATTGTGATGTGTTGTAATGATGCTAATTTACATATAACATTGTGCTGTGTTATCATGATGCTAATTTACATATAACATAGCTACCCACGCTGATTACCAGTCTCCAATAGTTGTTAAATTTGCAAGTCACCGGGTTTTCCTTTCGAAACCGCAATATCCGTAACTTTTTGTGACCAGTGTATGTATACAGTATATATAACTATCAACTATGCACTGTTGGATCAAACTCACCCCAATTTTGTGCCAGAAATTTCCACCTTGAGTCAGTCTCTTTCATGCCACTTGAACATGCTTCAGAGTTTCATCAAGCCATCTCCCACATGATCTTCTTCATAATCTTTTCCTGCCCCTTTCAATACAGTTAATCATTTCAATTGTCCATCGTTGGACAGTTCTTCGAAAGTCAATTGCCTTTTCAGGCATTTTTCCTTCAGTATGATGTCATCAATTGTCCTCATTTTCCTGATCCACGACTTCGTCTTCCTAGTTATGCCAAGAATGCGCCGCCCTGGTGGCGTAGTGGTTTTAGCGCTATCTTCTGACCAATTCGTCCGTGATGTGCCTGGGTTCGAATGCCGGTCAGGCACGGATGGTGTGTTTGTCTTACGGTAATAGCTCTTTCCTGGAACCCGTGACTCTTAATTAGGGACGGGAGACTGCCTAGAGCTCATTGAGTTGCTCACGGCGCTCTTTAAACCCCTAAAGAAAAATTAAGCTGAGCATGCACCTTCCATGCTTTTTTAACAGTTTTCAGCCTATGGATGTCCTCTTCAGTTACGCTCCGTATCCCTGATCCGGAAGTAAGAAATGGAACGATGCACTGATTAAGCACTTATAAGATCATTGTAAATTGCTGTAGAAAAATGTACTGTTCCTTCCAATTGCTCTCCAACCAATTTTTACACGTTTACTAATTTATAAAATATCTCAGTAGAACCACAAAGAATTTGTTTCGGGTCCTCGTTGATAACTCACAACGAAAGTACATAATAATATACCCATTAATAGATCAAATACTACGTATTACGTACCTCCAATCCTTAGTTTATACGATGCACATTCTTGGTGTGCTATTTTTGTTTATTTGTGGATTCATTGACGATTCTCAACACATGTCGCGATATTACAATGATAACTCCTTGGGAGATGAAAGACCCGGTTTCAATCCTTTCCTCTATGCACACCACTGCTCACACATTATTGCACTCTGGTTCCAGTTCTTTAAATGTTAAAATCACTATATACATGTTGATAAAATATCCTATTGCATCGTTGTTCACTGTACTTATTGCCCCAGTAGTTTAATTTGAAGCTTAAAAATTCATCATTAAAAAATCACATTCCATCGATGTTCACTGTACCTTTTGCACCAGTAGTTAAATTTGAAGTTTAAAATATTTCACTATTAAAACCCAATAAAAATTTTAAAATCACGGCATGCTTGAGATCACCACCATTCCACCAAACTCTCGTTGATGCTTTTCGACCTTTATAAGGCCATCCTCAGAACACTTGTCCTAACCACGATGTTGCAGACCGATAATGTGCATTAGATGATTTCCTACGGGGTCTCTCTACGTGTGCGAAAGGGCTAAAGGATCACGCCCTCCTCCCTGCATTCCCGAATTTCATGTTTTTTTCCTTGCTACTGTGCTGCCATCTATACTTCATTCGCTGCTTAATTCTCCTATGTTTCCTTCATTCGTTTTAGTCCCATATTTCCTTCTCCATTGCTGTTCTTTATATTCTTTTTCTCTTTTTATTAAGACCTTCCAAGGTTCTGCTATGATGATTAGTTCATTATTATTACAGGATCTGTGTTTATTTCTTTCAATGGTGAGAGCCTCTGAGTACCTCAACTCCCATTCATTCTTATATCCGCTTTTGATTTGAATATCTTTAAATTTTGGTTTCGTATTTTCTTCAATACAGTACTGCACCATTGCTGTAACATTATCTCCCTTTTCCCAATTTTTAATTTGTTGATTTCTTCTTTTTATAATTCTGTTTTTGGTTGATCCAGAATAATATTTGCTTTTTTTTATTACTTGGTTGTTCTCGTGTTCTGAAGGTATTCTATATACTCCTTTTTGTAAATCTGGAATTTTTTGCCCTGTATTATTTATCATTGTAGACATTGTTGTTACAGATTGTCTAATATTTTTTTTATATCTTGCTACTTCATGATTAATTCTTCCTGTTACTCCATCAATATATTGAAACGAACCTGTGTATTGCTTTTGATCTTGTTCATGTTTCTCTTCTCTTTGCCTGGTGATCTTACTCATATTGTTTATTGTAGCCTCACATGTTTTTGATAAGTCTTCTGTTACATGTTCAGAATATCCATATTTCTTTGCTACTGTTGATATCCACATTAATCATTCGTTCTGAAATTCCATATTGCTTGTATGTGTATACGCTCTCTTTATCAGATTTAGAAGAGCATTTCTTTTTTGTGCTATCGGATGGTTAGAGTTACTTGGAATCCATATTGGTTCATAGGATGATTTTCGATATATTTTAAATTGAAATTCATCTTCTTTTCTTGTTATACAAACATCTAGGAAGAATATACTTTTATTTTGCTCCGTTTCCAAAGTTAGAACTATGGTTGTCAAAATTTCTGTAAACCTTTTTGCTAAGCTTTTTAAATTCTCCTCTTGCATATTTGAAACCAAATAAATGTCATCCACATAACGCTTATATATTAATGGTTGTTCTGGTAATTTATCTATTATCCTGCTTTCAAGTTCTTGCAAGATTATCTCGGCAAATAAACACGAGAGAGGTGATCCCGTTGGGCCACCCCTCACCTGAACATACACTGAAGTGCCAGAAAAACGGTTACAGACGAGCTTATGCAAAATACATAGCAACGTCACTTATGCGCGTACTCGGTTGCGTCCGCCAGTGCGTATATAAAGTGATAGACACCGTTGCAGCTTCCCTTCCTTTTCCCTTTTACTCATCTGTGGCAGAGGTGTACCGGGCTGTTTTCTGCGGAGAGAAGTGTTGCTCGGAACGGTTTGTTGTTGCAGGTAATTATGTAGGGCAGCTTACAACTTCACTACTTAACGGGAAACCGTTTACTCCTTCTGCTCTAATATTTCCATACTTTTTTTTCGTGCTTACGCTATCTGGGCAATCTGTTCTTAACTGTCTCATTTTCCCTTTCACCTGCCAAAAGGTGCATAGCGCTGTGGGTTCGGGTCTCCCAACCTAAGCTAGGAATCATTATTATTAATTATTATTATGCCAGCTCTCAGAGCTGTTTTTGGCATGAGAATGACAAGTAATAACGATTTAAGCGATTTTCAACGCGGTACCATAGTTGGCGCTCGTGAGATGGGCCATAGTATTTCGGTGGTAGAAACGAAGTGCGGATTTTCACGGACGACTATCGCAAGGGTGTACCGTGACTACAAGAATTCCTGCAAAACCTCCAACCTACGATACCAGTGTGGCCGTAAAAAGACATTGGGTGAACGTGACCATCGTCGGCTGTCAAAAATCGTTTCACGCGATAGGCGTGCAAAACTCTCGCAGGTATAATCGGAATTCAATGCTGGAGCCTCAACAAGCATCAGCGTCCGGACTGTGCAACGTACACTGCACGATATGGGCTTTGGGAGCCGACGCCCAACTCGAGTTTCCTTGATGGGTGCACGACACAGAGCTATGCGCCTTGCTTGTGCACGGCAACACCGGCACTCGGCACTTGATGACTGGAAACAAGTTGCCTGGTCTGACGAGTCACGTTTCCAACTGTATCGGGCAGATGGAAGGATTTGTGTGTGGCGCAAACCCCATGAAGCCATGGATCCCGCCTGTCAACTGAGAACTGTACCGGCTGGTAGGGAGTCCGTAATGGTATGGGGTGTGTTTAGCTGGACTTCACTGGGACCCCTGGTACGTCTACAAACGTCTGTGGGTGGCCAAGGATATGTTCGCTTCCTTTCTGACGAGGTACACCCGTTCATATCCTGCATTCATGCTGATGAGTTGGGCCAGTTCCATCACGACAATGCACCCCCACACAATTGTCGAGAAGCCACATTATGCTTAGAGGAGCCTTCATCTGAGTTTGGGATGTTGTCATTCCGACCCAAGTCCCCAGATTTGAACGTGGTAGAACACATTTCTGATGCCATGCAATGCGCTATCGAACACAGGAATCCGAGACTTCGGAATACACCCGAACTGTAGAACGCTCTGCTGAAAGTATGGTGTGCATTGCCTACAGCATATTTCCAGAAGCTAGTGGAGTCCTTGCCCCGTCGTATTTCTACAGTCCTGCGCTCCTGTGGAGGACCTACCAAGTATTAGACTGGTGTACCAGATTTTATGGCACTTCAGTGTATATGGTATTGTTATAACAACAATAATTATTTTTTGAAGTATATGATAAGATAGTTTCTATTTCTCCAATCTGTTTATTTGTTAATTCTTTTTGTTCTTGCAAGATTTGTATAATAATTTTTATGGCATCTGATACTGATGTATTTGGGTATAGACTTTTCACATCCATACTGGCCATACTGATATTTGGTTTATTTGTTACATCTATATTAGGCCGTAGCAATAAAAAAATCGAATTTCCATGTGCTCTAGTGAGGAAATGTCGTGTGTTGCTACGTAATGCGTGTCCAAAAAATTTAGCGAAATTCAAATCGGTTCCACTTTACCTCCAAAATTTTGATATTTTAGAAAATCTTCACATTTTCATGTCCGTTGCGAGGAAAAGAACAGTGTTCGTTACAGACTTTCCCTAGTGCGCAAAACCTATGTGCTGGTACCTAAAAGAAGTGCACATTTTTTCAGGAAAAGCAACTAATATCTTATGGTTCCAATTTAAAGCAACAATACTCCATATTTAAGGAAAATTGCAGTACTTTCGCATCTAGTGTTCACCACGTGATTTGATTCTTAGTTGTGCTAGTGTGTGCGCTACTGCCCTGAAAGCACAATATATTGTGCAAATATGCAGCAGTGCACACTGCATACGGTGCAGCTCTTCACATTTTTCATGTTTCAGAAAAATCCTAGAACTCATGACGAGGTTGTGGCTGCACAGCGTGTTCCACCCGTGCCCAATCCAACTGCCCATCCACTAGGGCAAATCAATTTCCTGTTCTTTATTAATTTTTACTAGGACATTTGATTTACTTTCGAGGGCTGGCATTATTTGCCGTGCCTCTAACCATACTCTAATACATCAATCTCTTTGTTCTTCTCCGCAAAGAGCAGCAGATGCTTCTGTTGTAAACTTAACGCATCGCTCCACTCCCTGATTGTGACAAAGAAAGTTTTGCGTGCCTGTGGTGCAGTGTCAGTGGTGCTTTTCCTTTTGTCACTATTAATCTTACTGGCATATCTTCTGTGTGACTCTTAATCTTCGGTAATAACTGCGGTACATTTGCTCCCATAGGAGGGAAACTTTTTTTATTTCATCTGGTAATGCACTATAGTTCCGTACTTTGGATAGATAGTTTATTTGTCTGTCAGTTGGATCACGTTTAAAAATATGTGCTTGTATATCTAATATGATTCAGGAGTGGCTACAGCACAATAGATCATATCCACGTACTGAGAGAACTAATTCAAAGAGCGAGGGAATATGAACTTCCATTGTGCATGGCTGTTATCGATTATGAAAAAGCCTTTGATTCGGTGAAACCATCAGCAGTTGCAATGGCTCTGAAATCCTGCGGTATTGACGATGCATACATTAATATTATTAATAACATCTATGAAAATGTTAAGTGCAAAGATTCGGCTGTTTGAAAATACAACACACATAAAAATTGGAAAAGGAGTGAGACAAGGTGACACCATATCTCCGAAGCTATTTAATGCCACATTGGAAAATGTCTTTCAATCACTGAACTGTTAAAACAAAGGGATAAAGATTAATGGAGATTATCTAACCCACCTTCGTTTTGCTGATGACGTAGTCGTTTTTGCAACTAGCCCATCAGAGCTGCAGAGTATGATCCAGGAACTTGCTGACAAGAGTAAAGAAGTGGGATTAAAAATGAACTTTCAGAAGACAAAAGTGATGTTCAATGCTTTTACAAGAAATGAAGATTTATCGATTGATGGAGAAAAGCTGGAGATAACAGACACGTACGTTTATCTTGGACAGCAGATATCAAGTGAGGGTCACATTGGTGAAGAAATTAATCGGCGTACAAAACTTGCCTGGAGAGCTTTTGGAAGAAACAGCATAATTTTCAAGAGCAATATGCCATTATGTCTTAAAAGAAAAGTGTTTGATCAATGCATCCTTCCAGTGCTTACGTATGGTGCAGAGACGTGGACCTTAGCTAAAAGAGACATACAAAGGCTGCAGACAACTCAAAGGAGCATAGAGAGGTGCATGCTTGGTGTAACCAGGAGAGATAAGAAGAGGAACTCGTGGATCCGAAAAAATGACAAGAGTGGAAGACATCATGATCAGAGTTAAATCCCTGAAATGACAATGGGCTGGACATGCTGCCAGAAGGACAGACCATCGATGGACAGCCGAAATTTTAGATTGGATTCCAAGGCACAGGAAAAGACCCAGAAGAAGACCACATGGAAGATGGGTGGATGAAATTCGAAAGTATGCAGGGGTGACATGGAGGAGACTGGCACAAGACAGACCGTTGTGGAGGAAACTTGGGGAGACCTTCGTCCAGCAGTGGATTGATAATGGTTGACAATGATGATGATGATGATATTTTATATTGTATTTTCCATTTTTTGATTATATTCACTTTGATGTAAGTTAATAATTTGATCACTTTTATCTGCAGAGCAGATTTTTAATTCTTAATTATTTCTGAGTTGGAGTAGTTGATCTCTGTCATATATTAATTTCTTCAGTTGATATGAGTTTTTTTTTGGGTCTTGTTATATTCATTCAACATCATACGATATAATGTAAATTTTAATTCAGGTCTGTTCTCTATTGGTATATGGTTGACTAAGTTTTCTAATTTTGGTATGTACTGAACTGTATCAGGTATTTCTTTTGGATAAGCGTATTTCCCACGTCGTTCCAAAGCATTCTTAACAGAAGCATAGAAGAATGCTTTGGAAGTGTGCAAAGCTTTCAGAGCAGTTTGTTATTTGTTCTGGAAGTGAAACTGACTCTTTATCTAACGTTAAATCTACAAGACTAAACCATCTGCCCATTTTAAAGTGCCTAAATTGATCTTGCTTTAGGTTATTATATACTAACTAAACCTGTTAAAACATTTTTAATATTTTACTACTTACTGTGGTTATCACCAAAAATAAAATATTACGTTTTGAAACAGTTTATGTCTGCTTGTCATTTACAATAATGTACTGCAGACTACATTTTACGCCCGAAGAAAAGTGTCGCATAACAGAAGAGCAGTTACTATTTGTTCTGGAAGTGAATCCGTTTCTTTTTCTGGCGTTAAACCTCATGACAAAATATCACACACATCGGAAGTGGATCAAAGGAGATTTATCTTCATATCTAGGGTTTTAAATGGAAGTTTTATTAATAAAATAAGTTACTGTCCCGTGTTCATGTGATACTGTTTCCGAAACCCAGGCTCCCCGGTCGAATCCATCCATTGTTTTTTAACCCCATTTTTCGCCTCTGGAAGAAGCAAAAACAGATATATTAAAGTCCTTTGACAGAGACGAATTGCCGACTATAAATCTCAAAACCTTAAAAGTCCAGAAATTCTCTTCATATTTGAGGATGGGAGATCTGAAAGCCCATTATTTTACGCCAGTCCGAAAACTGCCAACTGAAAGAGGGAGTGTTAGGATTTATTATATATAGGAAATGCGTTAACGAGAACTACTCTTTAGAAACCTCATTGTTTAAAGGAGTTAAATGTTTCCAGGGTTTCATTTAATACCGTTTTTATCTTTGAAACAGAGGCAGCGAGAGCAACATGGAATTGGCTTGAGTCATGTGATCTAAATTTTCTTTGTTCCCACGTAGTTCCCTATAAGGGGAACATAAATCTCTATCAAATATTTTTCTAGGAAAAGCCAGATAGTATTCATCATTATTAATTACAGTTATTTTAAAAGTACGGAATTTTTGTGGTATAGATTTTTTTATTTAGAAGTTGGTAAATATTTCTAGAATATGATAGTAAAAAGGAACATCAAAACTCAGAAACAAATTTTTGCTAACAGCCAACACTGCTCTTTAGTTTGATAAATATACTACAAAGTTAAGGAAAATGGTGCACTAGTTTTTTATAGCCGAAAATTAATAATTTGTATAAAGTAGCATTGCATATTACACAGTCCAGTCGCATTATTGTGACCACCTCCTACTTTTGATGACAACAGCGCGCAGCCAATGAAAGAAGGTACATGTCGTGAACTGGCTTGGAGGGTATATAAGACGTGCTGTAGGTATTCTGAAAATATATCACTCGTTGCTGTCATGAATAAAAGGCGCTCTGCATCAGATTTACAAAAAAGGATGATTATCGGCTTTCGGGACAAGAGTGGCAGTATTTGTGAAACAGCACAGTTGGGGAACTGTTCGCGTGCTATTGTGGTCAAATTGTATGGTGGTTGGAGAAATGGCAGCAATGCGAATAAGCGAAGTGTAAACTGCGGAGCACCACGTGCTATTGATCTGAGAGGTGAACGTCGTCTTCGAAAGTGCATGAGGGCCGATTGCCACGCTACATTGGAGCAACTCACTGGCCGATTGAGCCAGGGGGCTACTGGAAGTATGTCTAACGCGAGAGTTCTGCTAACCCTGCTGGGTATGGGGCTCCGATGCAGACGGATGGTCACTGCACATATGATAACAACGATGAATCGGCAGAAAAGCCTTACATTTTCACGGAAGTATCGGAATTGGACCACCGCTGATTGGCAAAGGATTGCCTTCTCCAATGAGTCACGTTTTCTGCTTCATCGAACGTGTGGACGTTAGGTGTAAGGCGAGAAGCATCGGAGGACAAACATTTTTTAACCATTGCTGGAAGAACACAAGCTGGTGGGGTCTGGGGAATGTTTTCATGGCATTTTCTGAGTTCACTCATACCTGTGGAAGGCACTATGGACTCAATTTGTTATGAATCCATCCTTGCTAATTACGTACACCCATACCTGCTAATTGTCTTCCATGGGGCGGATAGGATTTTCTAGAACAAAAATGCGACGTGTCACACAGCTAGAAATGTCCGAGAGTGGTTGGAAGAGCACGATGAAGACTTCAAAATACTTCCCTGTCCCCGTAATTCCCCAGACTTAAACCCAATTGAGCATCTGTGGGACCACCTCGATCGTGTTGTTCGCTCTATGTATCATCCACCACGCACCCTCCAGCAGCTGTCAGATACACTGCAGTCGGCATGGCCCCACATACCTGTGAACACCTTCCAGCCCCTTATTTAGTCACTTGCAGCCAGTCTAGCTGCTGTCCACGCTGCACACGTTGGTTACTCTGGATATTAGCTGGTGGCCACAATAATGTGAGTCGACCGTGTATTTATACGCTGAGTAGATTATTATTACCACCACACTATTTAATGCAAATTAGCTATCCCGCACATGTTGCTGACGCAAGATGTCTTAATTGGTCTACGAAGGGAATGCTGAAGACATGCAGAAACTAAAAAAGTGCATTGCGTAAGAAATAATGGGTAAAAGACGCGATCTGGTGGACTTTGAACGGGGAATGATCGTGGTGCTCCAATAATTGGTGCGAGCATTAGCAAAGCTGAAATAATGGGTAAAAAGCAACATTTGACGGACTTTGAAAGTGGAATGATCGTGGTGCTCGAAACAATGGTGCGAGCATTAGAAAAACTGAAATAATGGGTAAAAGACGTTATCTGACGGACTTTGAACGTGGAATGATCGTGGGTGCTCGAAGCATTGGTGCGACAATCAGCAAAACGGCTGCATTTGTGCAATATTGGAGGGCAGCTGTTGTTGAAGTTTACTGAAAGTGGACCACAGCCAAAAAAGCGGGTCTCAGCTGAAGGCGTATGATCGTCAACGACTACTGGATGCTCGAGCTTAGCGGAGAGTAGGCAGTCTTGTTCAGTCCAACAAATGGGCAACTCTCCGACAGATTGCAGATAATCTGAAACACAGACCAAATCCGATGGACTCTCAACGTCCAGTTTTCCTCACATTACATCGTATGGGCTACAAAAGCAGAGGGCGTGACCCTAAGCCATTGCTATCTACATAAAATAAGAATAAACGCCTCCACTTTGCTCAGGGACGCAAGAATTGGACAGTAAATGCGCAGAAAAGGGTAATCTGGTTCGACGAATAACGTTTTCAACTATAATGAAAGGATGAGCATATGGAGACATTAGTACGAAAGCACGCACCCATCTTGCATCGTCACTAGTCCTCAAGTTGGCGAACGCAAACTTATTGTGTGGAACATGTTTTCGTGTGAGTGTTTGGGCCCTTTGACTTCTGTGAAGCACAGGATGATAACCCAAATGTATTCCAATGCCATTGCTGAAGAAATCCACCTAGTTATGTTGAGAGTTTATCTCAGTGGTGACAGATACTACCAGATGGACAATGCTCCATGTCATAATGCTCAGATTTCACTCCAATGGTTTGAGGAACATCACGGAAACTTTTACCTGCCGCCTTAGCCTCCTCAAGCACCGCATCTCAATCCAATGGAGTATTTTGACATGAAGTCGAAAAGGGTATCATATGGCTCGATCCGCTACCATCAAAATATTCGAGAACTCGAGAGTGCAATTCATTGCATTTGGGTTAATATACCTGAAGCCACCTAATACTGAATTCGTAGTATTAGGGATTCGGGTATATTAACCCTAATACTGCTACTTGAATTCGTCTGAGTATGGACATTTAATAGAGTCCATTCTGAGACGAATTCTAGCAGTATTAAGGACAAAACTTAGCCCAAAAACGTGCTAACCAGGTAATCATGATAGTTTGGTCACTTAATATACATTGAGTGTTCCATTAGATAAGAATTTCCAGAATAAAACAAGGTACTTCAAAGGTAGAACAATAAATCTTTGAATATGTTTTAAATGTATCAAAATAAGTTTTCCTTGAAGAGAAAACTCTTATGGTTATGAAATCTGATTTATTCAGACATATGCCTTAGAGAAGGGCTTCCTAACGACTGCAGCTCCTTCCCCCATAACCTATTCTGTTCAAAGTTTGATCTCCAAAAAGTGAATTTTATTGTAATGGTTTATATACGTTTTACAGTTCCATGCGTAGTAACTTATGCAATTATTGACGTCTCTGTGTTACAGTTCATGACGCCTTTGTCCTATCTGCAGGACTGTCGCCATTTAAAGGTTAGAGTAAATTATTTTGTTCATCGCCTCCTATGCAATTACATACTAAAGAGACTTATGAAACCATAAAAAAATACTACAGTTCTTGGCTCTGATGAATATCCATAAAAGCATATTTTTGTGTATCACGTTCTACAACTAGCTTAACCCTTTAGGCGGCCGATGGACCTGAACCAAATGGTGCCTAAAATTTTCTGATCTCCCCAAACTGAAATGTTTACATAGAGCCTAAGTTTCACGGAAGTTACTATAGAACAATGCCTCTCATCTAAGCAGTACGGACCATAAACCTGTCATTGGTAATAAAAGCTCGTTTCTGTTCTTTTGTTGTCCGCTTCATGACTCTAGTCATGATGGAGAATGTATAGTACCTCTTAGAAGATCATTATACCACTTGATGGGTACAAATTATTTAAACATACTTCTGCTTTTCTTGGTTCGTCACCATTATAAGAAGTCCAGCATACAACTAAATGACAAATTTGAATAACAAAAATTGATGTTATTTTTGTAGCAAAGCTTTTTAATGCGCTGTTCCAGCTGCCACGTTCGGCCTGCTTTTGAAACACAGAATACACACATTTGGGATAATTTCAGCACATTTTGTTAACCCCGAGTTAAGTCGTTCGAGCCGATTAAAGGGTTAAACATTTTATAAAACGAATTTTGACGCGGAGTCCAGCACGAGAAAGAAGTAAGATCCTACTGTACTCAACATTTAAACAAACATATTGAAAGACAATGTCTGGAATTGTAACGAAATGAAAGGTCCTTGGCCCCAATCATTACCAAACAGAACATATTGTTCAGTACAATGTCCTAAAATTACTTTCAAAATGCTTTAAATCAAATTTTCAATCGCAATGTACGGGACGAGAGTAAACTAAATTCGTGTCGCAGGATCCATTACAATTTAAAATACAGCAACACTCAAAGCATAGCCCACTTTTTTATAGCATAATATGTTTATACACTCAGTAGGCAAAACATTAGGGATAGGGGTGATGGCCAGTTAACAAAGGCATTCCCCACACATAGTAGACCAGACCCCGAACCGAATACAGGCGATAAATAGGTGGACAGGAGGACTTCCCAAGTGTTTTTCGCGACTGAAGAACGTGGGTAAAGTTTGCGATCTCAGCGACTTTGATCGTGGGAGCATATCGGCTCAAGACAGATGGGCTAATGCTGTCGCCTAAGTGGTAAAAACCCGAGGGTTTCTGTTAATAACCTTATCAAAGGTGTACAGCGAGTATACCATCGACGGACGTACCAGCGCCCAGGGAGCAAGAGGTGTCCAACCACTCACAACTGATGACCGGTGTTGACGTAGACAATCCGGGCACGTACAGACAGACTTCTTGGCAATGCCGGCGCCAATCACACCCAAGTTAAATATCGGAGGCCAGAACACCGTCAGCGATCGAACAGTATGGCCCACGCTGTGTATCCATGGCAACGGAAGCTAACTCCCCACTCGTGTGCTCCCGTTGACTGCTCGTCATTGGAAATTACGCCTCGCTTGATGCCAAGAATATCAGAACTAGGCCCTGCAGATTGGCACCACGTCGTGTGGTCAGATGAATTCCGTTGTCAGCTGTACCGAGCTGAGGAGAGGGTGTGATTGTGGCGCTGACAACATGAGGACTGTCAGCGCCACAATCACACCCCCAGCTGTGTCGTGCCAGGTTGGCACTGTTGAAGGCGGTGGTTGCTATGTGATGAGTTGAAGAGCCTTTTCGTGAGACACATTAGGTCCCTCAGTGTGTCTAGAGAGTTCCTGAAACCTCTGCGAGCTTCGAGCATGTTCTGCCTGTTCACCTGCACTATTTCAAGACCTCCGCGTATCCCGCGGCAGATGGCCTGTTTCACAGGACAATGCCCCGCCCCACCGGGGTGCAATCATCTGAGCACATCTCGAAAGACACTGATATGGGTTTGTAACCAGCCAGTATCTCAAAAGGTTCCCGGATTTAAACCCTGTGGAAGATTTCTATGGCGCCTTGGAGGGGAACATCAGATCCATGGATCTTGGGCTAAAGTCTCAGCTTGAGTTCTGCACAATGCTGCAAAAAGCATGGCTGGCATTACCTCCACAAACTCTCCGACATCTGGTGGAGTAGATGCCTCGACGTGTGTCGGTTGTTATTCGGCTAGAGGAGGATCAATACGCTATAGGTAGGTATATCTAATGGTATGTCCATTGAGTGTGTATTATCCTAGGCACCTTCTTTCATCAGTTAAGTGAAGAATTCCGGACTGAGGACGGTAGGGGCCCTGTACTGGATGTCTTAGCATTTTGTTTCGGGATAAAAGAACAAATATTTGGACTCACAAAGCGGAAGACTGACTTGTTAAATAATCAGACGGCGAGAATCACTGAGTGAAACAAAATACATGAAATTTCGTCCGCCAGTGGATGCTTTGGTTAACTACAGCTGAAGCCGAGAAGACGGGATGTAAGATGAAGTAGAGAAACCGGGATGTAAGATGAAGCAGAGAAGCCGGGATGTAAGATGATGCCGAGAAACCGGGACGTAAAAAAAAGCCGAGAAGCCGGGATGTAAAATGATAACCCAAAATCGGTGGGTTTATTTATTTGAAGGTTGAAATCGAATTCTGTTTTCACTTTGTTGGCTCTAGTTTCCTTTAACACTATGTTCAAGATTTGAATAACTACCATATGCACAATTTGTACACATGGTGCAGTTACTTCATGACTTTGTAGCATTTTTTTTAACTTAATATTATGAAACAAACTCAGTTATGAGCACTTATACCTAGAACTGCGGATGCGGTCAGCTTGACTGCTACAAAGATGTCATGTCTTGGCTGCTATAAAGATATAAATAAAAATGCTAAAATTACTTGGATTGGACATTAGTTTGAGGTTCTTTTGATATCACACAAGACCTGACTGCCGATTCCAAGTGCTGAATATATGAGCTCAGTTAGCGCCTAAAACACGTGACTTTTTTCCTTTGTCGACAAATGTTCACATGAATAGTTGTAGCTACATGGACCAGATGATAGAGCACCTGGCGTGATTCGCTGCTACAGTGGAGATGAAGTTCGAACTATTGTTTACTTATTTGGGGATTTTCCGCATTTCCTTGTTTATACTTAAGTATAGAAGAGGAAATGCGTTTCATTTGTAACAGTTGTAGGTACACATTCTGAAAAAATTCTGAAATTCACGAAACACTTTTCGTGATTCCGTTCGTGAATTAACGAAATTATACTTCTCAGACAACATATTCTGAGAAATGATGGGACAATACCTGAATTTCATGGATTTTTCGTAAGCCGTGAGAATTCTGATTTTTCAGAAACCTTTCTACAATTGCCTTTTATAGTGACGGTGAATGCCTTTCTATGGGGTGTTAACGGACAATTCTGAATTTTCAGAAACCTTTCTGCAATTCATTCTTGTATTGCCGGTAAATTGTCTTTCTATAAGGTGTTAACGGGCAATTCTGAACTTTCAAAAACCTTTCTGCAATGGATTTCTTATATTGACGGTAAAGCCTTTCTATGAGGTTTTAACGGAAAATTCTGGATTTCCAGAAACCTTCTGCAATTCTGTTTTTATATTGAAGGCAAATTGCCTTTCTATGAGATGCTAACGGAAAATTCTGAATTTTCAGAAATCCTTCTGCAATTCCTTTCTTATATTGACGGTAAATTGCCTTTCTATGAGGTGTAAAGGGAAAATTCTGAATTTTCAGATACTTTTCCGCAATTCCTTTCCTATGTTGGAAAGTATCCTTATGATTTTCAGTATCAATATGACGGAAACATTCCTGTAATAAGAACGATTTGCGGCAATACTTGAGGTTTTATTGGCTATTAAAATGATTGTATGAAGTCTGTGTATCAGTCTGTAGATCCCTTAAGACAAGAAACAAAAGCTGTTACAGATATCAAGAGTAAATTTCATATTTACAAGTTTTGTGAAATAATACTATAAAATAGTAAATTTGACATTTTCTTGAAGATAACGGAAATTAATTGACAGTTTTAAAAGAGCTCTGTCTGATTTCTTCGAAAAATCACGAAAAAAAAAATACGTGATTTGAAATAAGTCCTACTACAGTAAAAACAATTATTACAAACGTATTCAGAAAAATAATAAGCTCCAACAGAAAATGAAATGACTAATTTTTTTACCCACATAAATATTAAATAACAATCTTCATCCAGCATTTAGACTTGTACCTTACACGCGAATGATGGTAACGAGAATTTCTGGCTCAACAGTAAGACACTCGCTTCCAGAACAGGTGATCGCTGGTTCAAATCCCGCTGGTGATGGGTAAGGACGAGCCAGTTACCCTAGTTCCTCGGGAACGAAACTGACTGGAAAAATCTGAAGTGAAAGATCTTCAGAAATTCTGTCAAAATACTGAAGTTAGAAGAAGAAAATGGAAATTTCGATAAAAAACGGTTTGCTACTGGAAATTTTCAGAAATTTTCCGTGAATTTCTGCCATTTATTTTTCACACTGTAGCCGTGTCTGAACTTCATCTGAGGGAGGAATTCCTTTGAGAAATGGCTCGTCTCTCTAGCGTTACATTTTGTTGACTACTGAGGTAGCTCTGTTCAGCTCAGAAGCTTTGTCTCTCCAGAAGAATCGTATTGCTATTTATAATAACGAAAATATTCTGCATTATCATTTAATCATTTCGTTATTTATAATAAGAAGCAAAGGACTTGCGGTGGAAGTCTCTAACGGACCGGGCTTCCGAAGTTAAGGCCCGTTCAGACATGGGAAACTCAGTATAGGAGGGTCGTTCATAAAGGAGACTTCTCATACATGAGGCAGAAGTGTAATGCAGTAAACATACTTACAGCTGAATAATTTCGAAGTATTCTCCCTCTACCTAAATTAACCTGTTCCTATCTTTATATCCACTTCCGGAAGGTGTGTTCCAAGTCATTCCTCGATATGTGTTTCAGAATACCCATCATAACATTGTTCAGTTCAGTATTTTATGCAAACTAACGCCTTCGAAGTTTTTTTCCACTTCAGAACATAGATGGAATTCACACTACGGCAGATCCGGTGAATACGGAGGATTTGCCATCACGTCGTAGCCGATACTTATATTGGCGACAAATGACATCACGATTTGCCTTGTGTTCATCCGTGAGCAAGTTGGGAATCCACTTTGCAGCGACCTTTCGGTTCCCTAGCCTGTTTCTCACAATGACATCAACTGAACCAACGGACATCTGCATCACATTAACAACCTCCTCAATAGTTATTCAGCTGCCTTCGCATAGTAGTGCCTCGATAGTATTGACATTAACCTCTGTAGTCGATGTTGAAAGCATATCGGAGAGTGGCACATTTTTCAGACACTCGTAACTATTCAAAAATGTCTTGTGTCACTCAAACACGATTGCGTACCGGAGCGTGGCGCATCTTCCAGACACCCATCACCATTCACAAATTTCTTGTGACATTCAAACACTCTTGTGTACCGGAACGTGACGCATCTTTCAGACACTCATCACCATTCACAAATTCTTGTGCCACTTAAACACTTTTGCGTACCGGAGCGTGGCACATCTTCCAGACACTCATCACCATTCACAAATTCTTGTGCCACTTAAACACTCTTGCGTACAGGAGCGTGGCACATCTTCCAGACACTCATCACCATTTATAAATTCTTGTGCCACTTAAACACTCTTGCGTACCGGAGCGTGGCACATCTTCCAGACACTCATCACCATTCACAAATTCTTGTGCCACTTAAACACTCTTGCGTACCGGAGCGTGGCGCATCTTCCAGACACCCATCACCATTCACAAATTTCTTGTGACACTCAAACACTCTTGTGTACCGGAACGTGACGCATCTTTCAGACACTCATCACCATTCACAAATTCTTGTGCCACTTAAACACTTTTGCGTACCGGAGCGTGGCACATCTTCCAGACACTCATCACCATTCACAAATTCTTGTGCCACTTAAACACTCTTGCGTACCGGAGCGTGGCGCATCTTCCAGACACCCATCACCATTCACAAATTTCTTGTGACACTCAAACACTCTTGTGTACCGGAACGTGACGCATCTTTCAGATACTCATCACCATTCACAAATTCTTGTGCCACTTAAACACTTTTGCGTACCGGAGCGTGGCACATCTTCCAGACACTCATCACCATTCACAAATTCTTGTGCCACTTAAACACTCTTGCGTACAGGAGCGTGGCACATCTTCCAGACACTCATCACCATTTATAAATTCTTGTGCCACTTAAACACTCTTGCGTACCGGAGCGTGGCACATCTTCCAGACACTCATCACCATTAACAAATTCTTGTGCCACTTAAACACTCTTGCGTACCGGAGCGTGGCACATCTTCTAGACACTCATCACCATTTATAAATTCTTGTGCCACTTAAACACGATTGCGTACCGGAGCGTTGCACATCTTCGAGACACTCATCACCATTCACAAATTTCTTGGGTCACTGAAACACTCTTGTATACCGGAACGTGGCGTTTCTTCCAGACACTCATTACCATTAACAAATTCGTGTGCCACTTAAACACTCTTGCGTGCCAGAGCGTGACACATCTTTTAGACACTCATCACCATTCAAAAATTTCTTGTGTCACACAAACACTTTTGTACCGGAACGTGGCGCATCTTCCAGACTCTCATCACCATTCTTGTGCCACTTAAACACTCTTGCGTACCGGAGCGTGACACATCTTCCAGACACTCGTCACCATTCACAAATTATTGCGCCACTTAAACACGATTGCCTACCTACTGGAGCGTGGAAGATCTTCCAGACACTCATCACCATTCACAAATTTCTTGTGTCGCGCGAAATTTCTTGCACGGGGCAAAGCATCTTCCTTATAGCCTGTTTTAATGATTTCGTGCATTTCTCTAGCGGTTTTATTCCAACACACGCAATTTTTTATAGCTGTTCTTTACCCAGTTTTAAATCCATACTAGGTTAGAGAAACACAACTAAATTTTACGCCGTCTACTATAAGAATGAACTAGCAGAGCGCTGTAACGGCGCTTCGTCACGTGACTGAACTTGCAAGTTTTCCGACGCAGGTAGCTGAATTTTTGTGCGTCAGTTTGTTTTTGTCATATAACATCAGTGTTGTTACTTTTTGAATGACCTACGTATGAGCTTGAACCAATTTAATATGTCTAAGTAATCAATACTTGACAAAAAGAAAAACAGATTTCTCTGAGATTTTGTATGATGAGCACTGGAAAATAAATCACTACAGGAACATTGGATCCGTCGAAAAAATAATGCAATTCCTGTATTTTAATTCTTGTCCGCTATTACGATCAATCACTGCATATGATGCTTACCAACGTCGAAGAAATAACGAAAATTAACGCTATTTAGCAAATGGCATTCTGGTATTCAATAACAGTTTTTGAGCGAATGTACATGGCAATGTATTCAAATTTTCTTACTGATGTTTGAAAATGCAATATGACTCTTTCAATTAGTTTTGACTAAATATTGTTTTACAGATCAAGACAAAGCTCGTAAAACTTAGGAAATTATACCCCAGCAGACATATTGATAAGTAGGATTATATTTTCCGTAAAGGAGATTCTACCGGTGTAGTTAAATCAAATAGAAATTCTGCATTGTGTGACGAGCTTTCAGCGAATACCATACCATGTAAAAGAACAACACATTACCGTGTCATTTTCTTTTTTGATCAATATCTCGCAAACGCACTTTTACTCTGAAAAATGCTTTCCACTCTTTATCAACTGACATTGATGCTTTTCCCCATGAAAGTCTAATGTCGTAAATAGCATTTTAAGTATCTGACAACCGAAGCGAATTTGCTTACCGTGTTTTAACGAGACCGCTAGTAATTAATGCATTAGGAGACTCGCATGATTAAAGCTTAAATTGCCGTTAAAAGCGTATTTATCGCCTTTTTATGGAAGCTGTTGCTTGTTCTATGCTAAAAGAGATAATGTGCCGTTTTATATTAGTTACTACCGTGTGGTGTGCCTTCAAACTTGATAAACAGGGAATTCACTTTGTTTGAAGCTTTAGATAACACCTTGAAATTTTAGTAAGTATATATTATTTTACTTATGTAATAAATACAACAGACGGTGCCGATCTCATCCAAAGCATGTTTAAGTACTCGTTGAGAGAAACTTAATGCTAGTAGCATTTCTTCGTGAAAAGCTTGGTTTCGTCTATGGCTCAAATTGCCAGAAGACATCATCATCAACAAAAAAAAAGCCATTCGCAATTCACCGCGGGCTAAAGGTCTCCTCAAGTCTATTTATTCCAAAACGGTCTATCTTGTGCGAATCACTCCAGATGCTCTATCATTTGGTTCGTGTAGCACTTCCATGTGATTACGGCTCGCTTTGAAATGCCATCCACAAAACCCATGTGTTCTACTTCTGCGATTGTTTCTTCAGACTAGTTTTCAGTTGACCCATGTCGGTCAGTTACAGTAGTTTTTCATGTTCATAGTGACTTCTGGGTTTTTACTTTCATCATGATGTTATCATCTGTAGTCATTTTCCCGATTCATGTGTTATTTTTCTGATCTTTCCTAAATGCATCTTTGAGCTATTCTCAGCCTATGTATGTTTATTTCAGTTAATTTTTCTGTAGCAAAATTAAAAAATGGAAGGACGCACTGATTGAGCTCTTTTTAAGTCATAATGATGAATTGCTCTTGAGAATTGTACTGTTCCATGAATGCATTCCAGTGAAGTTTTATGTACATATTAATTTCTTCTTCAGTGTGGGCCTTTCTCGATATACGGAGTAGGATCCAAATGTTCGGGGATAGCGCCTACAACGCAAGCATATAGTTAAAGTTAAGGTGTCTGAAATACATCCCGTCATCTCTCCCCTCCGTAGTCAGAATGGTTTAGCTCATGGAAAATGATTGGAATGCGCGCGCAGACGTTTGCTGCTGTGCTTAGTCGTCTGTCTTGTGCAATGTGAGAAACATGGCTTTTGAAGAGCAACGTTGTAACATTAAATTATGTTTGCGTTTGAGTAAAACAGCTGCAGAGACCTTAGAATTGCTTTGGAAGATGTACAGTCATTCTACGATGGCGAGATCGAAGGTCTAGGAGTGGTATCGGCGTTTCAAAGGGGGCCGAGAATCCATCGCAAATGACGAGCGCTGTGGTCGACCTGACACTGCACGGAGTGTGAAAAACACTACGATGGTGGCGCAGTGTGTGGAAAACATTACGATGGTGGCGCAGTATGTTCGTCAGGATCGTCGCTGAATCATTGAGGAAATCGCTAACGCCAGTAACTTATCGGGACCACATGGCAGCTCCTTTTGACGGATTATCTTAACATGAACCCCTCGTGTGTCAGCACATTGCCCCTCGTCTTTTGACCTTCGAACAAAGGATGACCGGATGCGGATATCGGGCGATTTAATCGACATAGATGATAGCGATCCTACGTTTTTAGATAACATCATCACAGGTGAGGAAACGTGGTGCTACTTGTTTGATATTCAGCCAAAGCATGCTATTTCAACATGGAAATCACCGTCTTCACCGCGGTCAAAGTAATTCAGGCAGGAACTCAGCAAAAGGAATGTCACGCTGGAGGTGTTTTTTGATTCTCACAGCATTGTTCATTCCGAATTTATTCCTCTGGGCACAACAGTTAACAAGGAACGTTATCTGGACATTTTACGTCACATACGGGAGTCAATTCGTCGTAAACGGCCGGGGATGTGGCGAAGTGGACAATGGTACCTTCTCCATGACGACGCTCCTGCACATCTGTCCCAACTGGTCACCAAGTTTCTCACCAGAAGTTGTACTAATGTGCTTCCACATCCCGCGTTTTCATCCGACTTATCCCCCTGCAATTTTTTCCTCCCTCCACTGATGAAACAAAATCTGCAGAGACGGCGTTTTGTGCCAAAATATGAGGTGAAAACAGCAACGCTGGAGGCATTACGAGGGGTTGCAAAACATAGTTATCAGCAATGCTTCCAGAAGCTGTATGAGCGCTGGCAAAAGTTCATCGTTGGCCAAGGATATTATTTTGAAGGTGGTTGTGCCTCGGTGTTTTAAAGTATTCAAGCTAAGGAACAATACGCCAAGTCCTCGAACTTTTGGATCCTACCCCCTACGTCATCCAAAGCACATGCAAGTATCAGTTACATCAAAAAATTCCCATTAGCCTTTAAATGTTCATTGCTGTTGTTACCGAAATCCTCGATCGTTCACATTTTTGCAAACTCTCTCGGACATTGCAAAAATGTCCGAGAGAGTATATGCAAAAAATGTCGTCAGCAAAACAAAGGTAGTTTAAACCAACGCCGTTTAGAAAATACAAGGACATGTCATTAGAGAGATGAGTTCCCTCCGATTGTGACGTCACTGTCATGTTGCACGTGCTGATATGTTGACGATTTGCTGCAGTCAGTGGTAATCAAAGCAACGTTCGTTAGTTATACATGACTGTTTCATTCAGCTTGTTGGAGTACAATGAATGTTTTGACAGGAGATTGGTGGACCACCTGCAAAATTCGTCTTTTAAAAATTCGTCAAAGGGATACATTTTTTTTTTTGACTGACAATAACATTTTCGTATCTTCAAGAAATGGTGAAATGTACCGTTTTATAGCATTATTTCACAAAACTACTAAATATAAAACTTACCCTTAATAGCTACAATAGCTTTTGTCTTAAGCACTCCACAAACTGATACATAGATATCGTACAATCACTTGTACAAAAATTTAAATACTTGGTTTCGTACGTTAATACAATATATAATATCTGGGGCACAAAATGTGGGAAAGGAGAAGAAATATCCTGTGCCACGATAACCAAAATCCATGAGATATGTTATTCAAAATATCCGATCTCGCCATAGAACTTCAAAATCAGTTCCTTTGACAAACCATTATAATTTGACATTAATCAAACCTCAAGTTTTCCCGCGAATCTCTCCTATTCCCAGAATGTTTTCGTCATAAGATTATGGAAAAAGTGAGAACATAATTTTTACGTTAATATACGAAAGGAATTGCGAAAAGGTGTCTGAAAATTTCGATTTTTCCGTTAAGCCATCTAAAAAACGCAAATATACCGTCAATATAAGAACAGAATTGCCGATAGGTTTCTGAAAATTTAGAATTTTCCGTTAACACATCTTAAGAACGGAAATTTACCGTCACAATATAAGAAAGGAATTGTCGATAGATTTCTGAAAATTAAGAATTTTCCTGTCGTAAAAAAAAATCCGTGAAATTCAGATATATTTCGGTCATATCACAGAAAAGGTTCTATCTGAAATATGCGTCGTTATTTCACGAAAGGAACCGTCGTTAAGTGGTTCGTGAATATCAGGAAATTCTTTACAGTGTATACAAAAGTTTGTGAATTTAAAAATGAAAATCGCTTCCTAAACATGTAAGTGGAGTAGTCTTGCGAGAAGAAATTTTGCCAGCACGCGGATTTGCCATGCGAGAGGTAAGAGGTAAGGTGTTCTACAAAACCCTACACCCCAGTCACGGCTCCAGTGCCGGAGTCGGACAATAGTATCTCGTAGGGTTTGTACCCACAGGTAGCTTTTCAGACGCACGTGCCTATTTCCCATTAAAGTGTTTTGAGGCGTATCAGAAGTGAAATTACGTTAGGTTTAACCTAGAGTTTCAGATACGAAAAAAAGGTAGACGGATCGGAGATGCAGGAATGCCGGATTGAACTTGTGAGACGGCATGATTGGCGTCACAACAAACACTTCCAGGAGGAAAAAAGCAAGGCCAAGTGTAAGGGACATATTAATTTATTTGTAGTACGGGGCCTTATACCTCGGGGCCTGCCTCTTGTGGGATTCACGGGACGTGAAACTCAGCCTACCTAGGATCCTACCGCGACAAGCTAGTCCGAAGGCAGTAGCACTATCCACTAGGCCACTCGCCGGTATTTCAGTTGTGGATGATTCGCGGCTGGTATTTATACCCGACGCGCTTACACTTTCCAATTCCTACAGCCAGCGGCTCCAATTCAGGGGCGGAAGACTCCGTATTGCCCAGATGCTCATGGTTCCGCCTACCACCCAAGAATTTTATGTGGGTTACAGATCCACTTTTTTTTTTTTTTTTTGGTTGGAGGTTTAACGACCACCGTGAGCAACTCAATGGGCTATAAGCAGTCGCCCGTCCCTAATTTAGGGTCACCGGTTCCAGGGAAGGGAGAGATCCAGTGCCGTAAGACAAACACAACATCCATGCCTAACCGGGATTCGAACCCGGACCCCTTACGGACGAATGATCAGAGGCCAACGGCCTCAGACCACTGCGCCACCGGGGCGGCACAGATCCACTTAGATAGCATGAAATTCAGTTACATAATCTATCGCGCAGTTTAAAGTAAAAGGAAGGTCGTGACGTATACTCTAACTTAGCTTTCATTTTTACCACGTCTTTTGTAAAAAAAGATCGTGCTTATGTTAGCGGTTTTTCCGTCCGTCCGTCTGTACCCACGATATCTCTGCACCTATTAATCCAATTTGAAAAATATTTTTGCATTGTGAAGCTTGAAATAGGCGAATGATCCTTTATTTCGTTTTTTGTTTTACGATGTACAATTTCGCCCCTGGGAGGCGTAAATGCAGATGATGTCGAATTCAAAAATACGTTTTATTATATATATTTGCTTCTAAACATCCGATTGCAAAAATATTTCACCTTTCGATTCCATTTATGTCGAAGAGCATTTCAGATATAGTTACTTTTTCAAATTACGCATAGATTTTCCGCTATGGGGCGTAAAAGTAAATTACATTTTCCCCGATAACTCTTCTTCTGAAACTCCGATCTGAAAACTTTTTCCTTCAACGGATACACCTTCAGATGGAAAATTTTTTGTATGTAATTTCAAATTTTTGGTAAAGAATAAGTTAGGCAGCAGGGGGCGTAAGTGTTAATTTTTGCTTTTGTTGTATTTGCCATAAACTCTGAGCTTCTATAATATCGATTGAAAAAATTCTTTCGTGGACTGATGCCACTCCCATCGATAAACCTTTTTGGAATATTTTCTTCTTAAAATATTCTAGAATTTCTCCACCAGGGGGCGTAGATGTATATCGTATTTTTGTCAATATATCAACTTCTAGGAGTCCGATTTGAAAAATTTCTTCTTTGTTGGAAGTGTTTCGAGTGTGACATGTTTTCATATAATTTCAAAATGTTCAATTAATTTAAAGACTTTCCGCTAGGGGGCGTAAGTTTAAATTGCTTTCCCCCATATATCTCTGTTTCTAAATCTCCGATTTGAAAAATTCTTTCTGCACCCGATACAGCTCCTGATGGGAAATCCTTTGCACATAATTTCTAATTTCTGTAAAAAATGGTTTGGCCACTAGGTGGCATAAGTCTGAATTTCCGTTTCTAATGTGTTTGCAGCAAAAAGTGAGTTTCTAAATTCACGATTGAAAAAAAAGTGGTTTGTTGACCGATACTACTCATGTCGACAAACCTTTCAGGAACATTTTCTTCTTAAAATAATGCATGGTTTCTACGCCAGGGGTGTAGATGTAAATCTTATTTTTGTCAATATCTCTATTTCTAGGAGTCCGATTTTAAAAAATTCCTTCTTGGTTGAATAATGTTTCCAATGCGAAATGCTTTTTCCTATAAATTCAAAATTTTCAAGTAAATCATAGACTTTCCTCTAGGGGGCACAATGGTAAATTGGGTTTTCTGCGTTATTTCTGCTTCTAAAACTCCGATTTGAAAAATTCTTCCTGTATCGCGTACAAGACCTGATGGAAAATAATTTTCACATAATTTCTAATGTTTGGTAAAGAATGTCTTGGCCACCAGGGTACATAGGTGTTGATTTCTGCTTCTGATGTATTTGTAGCAAAATCTGGGCTCCTGAAAACTGGACTGCATGTTGTTCTTTTTTCTTGGACTGATAGAGCTCATATGGAAAAACCTTTTGAAAATACTTTCTTCCAAAAATAATGCATGGTTTTCCCACCAGGGGACGTAAAGTCACATCTAATTTTTGTCGATATCTCTGTTCCTAAGAGTCCGATTTGAAAAATAATTTCTATGTTGGAGAGCGTTTCCTTTGCGAAATGTTTCTCATATAAATTCATGTTTTTCTTAACGCACAAGTCTGCAACCAGAGAGCGTAAGCTCACGATTCCGTTTACAGCAATATCAGAGGGATTAAAAACCCGATTGAAAAACTTCTTTCTTCCGTCAAATACTATTGTTTTCCATACCGGTTCCATTGACTTTGATAGCGTCAGAAATTAAATTAATTAATTAATTAATTTGCGTCAGAACTGATTCAAAAGACGTGTAACGTATACTCTCGATTCACTTTCCTTTTGATTTTTACTATCTCTGGTTATTTTATTTTCCTATGTAAATTATCTTCTTACTGAACGAGATGTTATTTCACCCGCTGAATGAGATCTGGCAGTGAGTGTAAGTCATGACGTGATGGTAGCCAGTATAAATAGGCGCGTTCAACGATACCCTAGGAGAGCGTTTGTTGTTAGGGAGACCGTTTGTTTATGTGGAGGTGAGCTGTTGTTTATGTGTCAGAGAGCTGTTGTTTATGTGAGTAGAGCTTCGTTCATGTGCAAGGAGCTACGTGTTATTTGAGTAGCTGTGTGTGAAGTGTGTGTGATGATATCAGTAGAAGTTCATAATAAAGAGTTTTAAGTAAGTACGTCTTTCTCAGTTCATAGTACTGTCAGACCTCTGTCTGGCTGTTAGGTTTATTTCATTTAGTGTTATTAGTAACAACCAGCATAAGAGTTTATTCATCTTAATTACTACTACAACATTACTACCAGTTATAAGTTTGTTCATTATTATTACTACACTACTAGCAGGAAAGTTTATTCATGATCTTAATTAACGAACAACAACCATTACTAGAAGAAACTAGTAAAAACAACCATTTGAATTCACTATTAGAAGCTTAGTTCAAGCATTGAATTCATTATAATATTAGTGAAAGCTATATTCACTATAATTAGCGTGGTAGCAGAAGTTTTATTCATTATAGACGTGCTTATTACACCCGAAAATTCGGTGTCATCTTTCTTGTTAGTTACTTTTTCTATTTAAATTTGAGTTCATTCTCTTAGCATTTTTCAAATTTAACGTGATATCTTCTCTCGAGCAAGAGTATGATTGCTAATACCTTGAGGTTAGGACGTATGCCATGTGTATGTGTCCGGAGAGAACTGAAGTTTGTATAATGTTTGAGCAGCAGCAAAAGAGTGGAGATGGTGGAAGGTATAATGTTAATTTTGGAAGAGACTTTGTCTAATAGAAGTTTGAGCTATCTGAAGGCTGCGTCTTATATTTTAGTTTTGTAGTAGTTTTCTTAACCAAGTGCTATTATTATTAACTCACGTCAGTTTGATTAAGGTAGTGATATTAAACAAGTTAGTAAAATCATGCAATGCATTGATTATGATACGCTTTCCAAAATATCAGAAATCATTACTCACGTTACAAGGATAATGGCTGTTAAATAAATCTCGCTCTTGTGCCCTGACCTTTGACCCCATTTCGATTATATTCAGCAGAACGGGTTTTGTATACCTCCGAAACAACTTAATAAAATTTTGTCGCAATAGAAACATTTTTAGTAAAGTTATGAGCATAATGGCTGTGGAATAAATCTCGCGCCTTTGCCCTGAACGTTGACCCCTATTTCGATGATATTCAACAGAACCAGTTCAGTATACCTCCGAAAACACATGATAACGTTTTGTCGCAATGGAAGCATATGTATGTAAGTTATGACGCATAAGAACGATAGAATATATTCCGCTCGTATGTCTTGACCTTTGACCCCATTTCGTCCATTTTCAAGAGGGTTTGTCCTCAGGTTGTCCCCTACCACATACTGAAATTTCATCGAAATCGAACCCTTTTTACACGAGTTATCATGCTGGCAGACAGACAGAAAGACAAAGCTGGAGCATATACCCTTCTTCAACCAATGGTTGGAAAGCGTAAAAAGAGAGTTGTAGTTGCACCTTGTGGAAATGCCAAAGTATTAGTGGCTGAATAAAGATTAATCGTAAGTAACCTTTTCTCGATGTTTTTCTGAAGGACTCCTGTTTCACTGTAGTTGAAGTTTTTGGGAGCTAATACTTGAAGTGTGCAGTCAGCTATACATACACGAACATTACAGACTTTGAAATATCTTTAATGTAGCGTGTCTGGGCATGTTCTCGAAAAATGTTTGTTCACATTGCACCGGGAATTCAGTGTCATTTTCCTTGTTTTAATAATTTTATTAGGAAAGAAGCGATGCACCTGTCTGATTTCTGTATGCGCTATAAAGAATTGAAAAATGTATGTAAGTATAACAAGGTCTGAAATTCGTCCGATGCGTTTATGCTTCGGTTAGCGCTAGTTTTCTTTTCGTTTCGTATTAATGTTGCTTCCTGTCAAGAAAGAGAGTGGAAATTCTTTAACGTTCTACATATAGCTATTTTTTTTAAAAGTCCATTTAGTTGTCGCGTAAAACACGTTGTCCTTGCTCCAGCGCGACATCAACTGCGAGCACATTTTCAATTGAAAAATTTTCTATCCCCTTGTTGTTCCGTCCTCCAGACTTTCCAGCTGCGAACACAATTCACTTTGTTTGCACAAACAAAACAGCAGCGAAAGATGCAAGACTGTGTTTCCTCTTCCCGTATCTCGGATTTTATGTTTGCATTCCTCGTAGGCTGTGACTTTAGGATCTTAAACATTTCCAGACTTCGAAAGAAAACTTTACTTATTGGATGGCATTAAGATATTTGAATTATTCATTTTTCCTTTCGACTGAATACAGTCCATTCTGTCTGTTTTCCTCCGTACCAGGCGAACTGTGCTTCTGGCGTTTAAGTGAAATGTTTCCAATCTGGTTTATAGTTTCTCTAACAATATATTTCCAGCTTTGCCCTCCTGTAATGCATGGGAAGCTGTTTCTTTTGAATCCTAAGAATTTGTGTTTTATCTAAAGCATTTGAGAATCCGTTCTATATAGAAAAACAGCGTTGGTAATACCCTTTTTCCTAAGGATTTTTAACGTCGTGTAGCGTGAATTCAAGGGTTTGTTTTCACTGTTGATTCTTTTAGAATTGTGTCTTGCAATGAGATTATCTACTTTGAGTACAGAAATTCAGCGTTTGTACTTTTCCATTTTAAAATGTCTAACAAAAATCAATTGCTTTAAATATGAGCTATACTGAAGTCAGGTGGTTTGCAAACGATTTCCAACATTTATTTCTCCTGTTCCTTCTTTGTAGGTAAAACAACTGTGATTTCCGGAACACGTGCAATGTTTAATCTTCAAAAGCAAAGTGAACAAATAAGTAAAATAAAGTAAACAGGTGAAGCTTTTCCTTTTCTTTACAGATGTGCACGTATGTATTTCGAGTTATGAGACACAATTTGTGAGCCTAGTTTCATTGACATATCATTGCGCAAATACATGCCACTAAATTTGTGATCCTAGTTTCATAGAAATATCATTGTGCAAATACATGCCACTAAAATTGTGACCCTAGTTTCATAGAAATATCATTGTGCAAATACATGCCACTAAATGTGTGACCCTAGTTTCATAGAAATATCATTGTGCAAACACATGCCACTAAATTTGTGATCCTAGTTTCAAAGAAATATCTTCGTGCAAATACATGCCACTAAATTTGTGACCCTAAATTCATCAAAATATCATTGTGCAAATACATGTCACTAAATTTGTGACCCTAGTTTCATCGAAATATCATTGTGCATATCATCATCATCATCATCATTGTCAACCATTATCAATCCACTGCTGGACGAAGGTCTCCCCAAGTTTCCTCCACAACGGTCTGTCTTGTGCAAGTCTCTTCCATGTCACTCCCGCATACTTTCGAATTTCATCCACCCATCTTCCACGTTGTCTTCCTCTGGGTCTTTTCCTGTCCCTTGGAATCTAATCTAAAATTTCGGCTGTCCATCGATGGTCTGTTCTTCTGGCAGTATGTCCAGCACATTGCCATTTCAGGGATTTAACTCTGATCATGATGTCCTCTACACTTGTCATTTTTCGGATTCACGTGTTCCTCTTCTTATCTCTCCTGGTTACACCAAGCATGCACCTCTCCATGCTTCTTTGAGTTGTCTGCAGCCTTTGTATGTCTCTTTTAGCTAAGGTCCACGCCTCTGCACCATACGTAAGCACTGGAAGGATGCATTGATCAAACACTTTTCTTTTAAGACATAACGGCATATTGCTCTTGAAAATGATGCTGTTTCTTCCAAAAACTCTCCAGGCAAGTTTTGTACGCCGATTAATTTCTTCACCAATGTGACCCTCACTTGATATCTGCTGTCCAAGATAAACGTACGTGTCTGTTATCTCCAGCTTTTCTCCATCAATCGATAAATCATCATTTCTTGTAAAAGCATTGTACATCAATTTTGTCTTCTGAAAGTTCATTTTTAATCCCACTTCTTTACTCTTGTCAGCAAGTTCCTTGATCATACTCTGTAGCTCTGATGGGGTAGTTGCAAAAATGACTATGTCATCAGCAAAACGAAGGTGGGTTAGATAATCTCCATTAATCTTTATCCCTTTGTTTTCCCAGTTCAGTGATTGAAATACATTTTCCAATGTGGCATTACAGAGCTTGGGAGATATGGTGTCACCTTGTCTCACTCCTTTTCCAATTTTTATGTGTGTTGTATTTTCAAACAGCCGAATCTTTGCACTTGCATTTTCATAGATGTTATTAATAATATTAATGTATTCATCTTCAATACCTCAGGATTTCAGAGTCATTGTAACTGCTGATGGTTTCACCTAATCAAAGGCTTTTTCATAATCGATAAAAGCCATGCACAATGGAAGTTCGTATTCCCTCGCTCTTTCAATTAGTTCTCTCAGTACGTGGATATGATCTATTGTGCTGTAGCCACTCCTGAATCCAGCTTGTTCTCTCGGTTGAGCCATGTCCAGTGTCACCTTCAAGCGGTGTGAAAGAACTTTAGTGAAGATTTTATAAACCACTGATAGGAGGCTGATAGGTCTGTAGTTCCTGAGATCCTCAATGTCACCTTTTTTATGTAGCAAGATCATTGTAGCGTTGTTCCAATATTCAGGAATTTTCCCTTCATTAAGGCATCGAGTGAAAATTTGGGCGAGTACTGTTTCGATTTCTCCACTTGCTTCTTGTATGATGTCTACAGTAATTCCATCTTCTCCTGGAGATTTTCCCCGCTTCATGTTCTTGATTGCATGTGCAACTTCTGCTGGAAATACTGGAAGGACTCTGGTACTGGTACCTTTCATGATGTCTGGAGTACATGTATCATCCCTTTCATATAATTTGAAGTAGAAATCTTTCACTCTTGTCAAAATTTCGCCTCTATTTCTTGTTACAGAACCATCTTCTTTTCTCAGTGCCATAATCTGTTTTTTCCCCTTACTGAGATGTCCCTTTGCTATCTTTAGGCTTTGGTTGTTTTCAATTGCTTTCCTTACTTGTTCACAGTTGAATTTCCTTACGTCTTCAGTGATACTTTTTCGTACTGTCTTGCATAGCTCTATATATTCCACTTTGGAAGTCACATCTTCTTTAGTTGTCCTCATCACTCTTCTTTTTTGCATCAACATTTTGGTTTTTCCTGATAATTTGTTCACATGCAATTTGTTCTTAGACCCAGCTAATTTTGTTGCTGTTTCCATAAGAGCTTTGGTTACTTTTCTGTTAACTTCAGAAATATCCACTTCTTCCGATGTTAGGCCTTCTAAAGCAGAGAATCTGTTCTTCAGTTCCAATTTGAAGGTATTATGGTGTTTTTTAAGGTTGGTTATGTCAATACATTTTGTTTGTCTTATGAGCTTGCTACGTTCGAGTTTAGTGTTGAGGTGCATCTTACATCTCACCAATCTATGGTCACTTCCTGTGTTGAACTTGTTTAGCACAATGCAGTCTTCTATGACGAATTTTTTGTTACACATAATAAAATCAATTTCACTTGTCGTCCCATTTGGATGTCTCCATGTCCATTTCCTGTGTGGCTTTTTCTTGAAAAAGGAGTTCACGATGAAAAACCCTTCTGCCTCTGCAAACTCTACGAGAGTATTTCCACGCTGGTTTCTGTTGCCGTGACCGAATTTACCTACTGAAGTTTCCATTCTGTTGCCGTTGCCCTATTTTTGCATTGAAATCTCCCATAATTATCTTCAAGTGCTGCTTACCTTTATTATTTAGATGACGAATTTCCTCATAAAATTCTTCAATTTCTTCTTCAGCATGACTTGTGGTGGGTGCATAAGTTTGAATAATCTGAGCCTGGTATCTTCTCGAGAGTTGGATAACGAGTCGTGCAGCTCTGTCAGAGGAACTTTCAACTTCTACAACTTTATCCTTCAGTTTCTTGTTTATTATAAATCCAACAGCACTAGTTCTGCCAGTATCTGCCCCAGGATAGTAGAAGGGATGTCCACTTTTCAGTTCAATGAGATCTTCTCCTTTTCTATTTACCTCACTTAGCCCGACGATGTCCCACTTGATCCTTTGTAGTTCCTCTTCCAATTCAAGAAGCCTTGAATCAGAAGATAGGGAGCGTCCGTTGTACGTAGCCAAGGTCAGCATCAGATGGCAGCCTAGTCCGGTCCTCCAGGGATTCTTAGCACCCTCTGCCTTCATGTCGCACTGGCCGCTGCCTTGGCCAGGTACATTCCAGCTGCCGGAGACTGAGGGCCAAGATTTAAGTTGTGGAGTCATTTTGGTGGGGTTTGGCCATAACTCACCACGCTGGCCAAGCGGGTTGGTGAGTGTGTTTGTGACCCTAGTTTCATAGAAATATCATTGTGCAAATACATGCCACTAAATGTGTGACCCTAGTTTCATAGAAATATCATTGTGCAAATACATGCCACTAAATTTGTGATCCTAGTTTCATAGAAATATCTTCGTGCAAATACATGCCACTAAATTTGTGACCCTAAATTCATCAAAATATCATTTTGCAAATACATGCCACTAAATTTGTGACCCTAGTTTCATCGAAATATCATTGTGCATATACATGCCACTAAATATGTGACCCTAGTTTCATATAAATATCATTGTGCAAAAACATGCCACTAAATTTGTGATCCTAGTTTCATAGAAATATCATTGTGCAAATACATGCCACTAAATTTGTGACCCTAAATTCATCAAAATATCATTTTGCAAATACATGCCTCTACATTTGTGACCCTAGTTTCATCGAAATATCATTGTGCATATCATCATCATCATCATCATTGTCAACCATTATCAATCCACTGCTGGACGAAGGTCTCCCCAAGTTTCCTCCACAACGGTCTGTCTTGTGCCAGTCTCCTCCATGTCACCCCTGCATACTTTCGAATTTCATCCACCCATCTCCCATGTGGTCTTCTTCTGGGTCTTTTCCTGTCCCTTGGAATCCAATCTAAAATTTCGGCTGTCCATCGATGATCTGTCCTTCTGGCAGTATGTCCAGCCCATTGCCATTTCAGGGATTTAACTCTGATCATGACGTCTTCCACTCTTGTCATTTTTCGGATCCACGAGTTCCTCTTCTTATCTCTCCTGGTTACACCAAGTATGCACCTCTCCATGCTTCTTTGAGTTGTCTGCAGCCTTTGTATGTCTCTTTTAGTTAAGGTCCACGTCTCTGCACCATACGTAAGCACTGGAAGGATGCATTGATCAAACACTTTTCTTTTAAGACATAATGGCATATTGCTCTTGAAAATTATGCTGTTTCTTCCAAAAGCTCTCCAGGCAAGTTTTGTACGCCGATTAATTTCTTCACCAATGTGACCCTCACTTGATATCTGCTGTCCAAGATAAATGTACGTGTCTGTTATCTCCAGCTTTTCTCCATCAATCGATAAATCTTCATTTCTTGTAAAAGCATTGTACATCACTTTTGTCTTCTGAAAGTTCATTTTTAATCCCACTTCTTTACTCTTGTCAGCAAGTTCTTGGATCATACTCTGTAGCTCTGATGGGGTAGTTGCAAAAATGACTACGTCATCAGCAAAACGAAGGTGGGTTAGATAATCTCCATTAATCTTTATCCCCTTGTTTTCCCAGCTCAGTGACTGAAAAACACCCTCCAATGTGGCATTAAAGAGCTTCGGAGATATGGTGTCACCTTGTCTCACTCCCTTTCCAATTTTTACGTGTGTTGTATTTTCAAACAGCCGAATCTTTGCACTTGCATTTTCATAGATGTTATTAATAATATTAATGTATGCATCTTCAATACCGCAGGTTTTCAGAGCCATTGTAACTGCTGATGGTTTCACCGAATCAAAGGCTTTTTCATAATCGATAAAAGCCATGCACAATGGAAGTTCATATTCCCTCGCTCTTTCAATTAGTTCTCTCAGTACGTGGATATGATCTATTGTGCTGTAGCCACTCCTGAATCCAGCTTGTTCTCTCGGTTGAGCCATGTCCAGTGCTACCTTCAATCGGTGTGAAAGAACTTTAGTGAAGATTTTATAAACTACTGATAGGAGGCTGATAGGTCTGTAGTTTCCGAGATCCTCAATGTCACCTTTCTTATGTAGCAGGATCATTGTAGCGGTGTTCCAATCCTCAGGAATCTTTCCTTCATTAAGGCATCGAGTGAAAATTTTGGGCGAGTACTGTTTCGATTTCTCCACTTGCTTCTTGTATGATGTCTACAGTAATTCCATCTTCTCCTGGAGATTTTTCTCGCTTCATGTTCTTGATTGCATGTGCAACTTCTGCTGGAAGGACTGGAGGAACTCTGGTACTGGTATCTTTCATGATGTCTGGAGTGCATGTATCATCCCTTTCATATAATTTGGAGTAGAAATCTTTCACTCTTGTCAAAATTTCGCCTCTATTTCTTGTTACAGAACCATCTTCTTTTCTCAGTGCCATAATCTGTTTTCTTCCCTTACTGAGATGTCCCTTTGCTATCTTTAGGCTTTGGTTGTTTTCAATTGCTTTCCTCACTAGTTCACAGTTGAATTTTCTTACGTCTTCAGTGATACTTTTTCTTACTGTCTTGCATAGCTCTATATATTCCACTTTGGAAGTCACATCTTCTTTAGTTGTCCTCATCTCTCTTCTTTTTTGCATCAACATTTTCATTTTTCCTGATAATTTGTTTACATGCAACTTGTTCTTAGACCCAGCTAATTTTGTTGCTGTTTCCATAAGAGCTTTGGTTACTTTTCTGTTAACTTCAGAGATGTCCACTTCTTCCGATGTTAGGCCTTCTAAAGGAGAGAATCTGTTCTTCAGTTCCAACTTGGAGGTATTATGGTGTTTTTTAAGGTTGGTTATGTCAATAGATTTTGTTTGTCTTATGAGCTTGCCACGTTCAAGTTTAGTGTTGAGGTGCATCTTACATCTCACCAATCTATGGTCACTACCTGTGTTGAACTGGTTTAGCACACTGCAGTCTTCTATGACGAATTTTTTGTTACACATAATAAAATCAATTTCACTTGTCGTCCCATTTGGATGTCTCCATGTCCATTTCCTGTGTGGCTTTTTCTTGAAGAAGGAGTTCAAGATGAAAAACCCTTCTGCCTCTGCAAACTCAACGAGAGTATTTCCACGCTGGTTTCTGTTGCCGTGACCGAATTTACCTACTGAAGTTTCATTCTGTTGCCGTTGCCCTATTTTTGCATTGAAGTCTCCCATAATTATTTTCAAGTGCTGCTTACCTTTATTATTTAGATGACAAATTTCCTCATAAAATCCTTCAATTTCTTCTTCAGGATGACTTGTGGTGGGTGCATAAGTTTGAATAATCTGAGCCTGGTATCTTCTCGAGAGTTGGATAACGAGTCGTGCAGCTCTGTCAGAGGAACTTTCAACTTCTACAACTTTATCCTTCAGTTTCTTGTTTATTATAAATCCAACACCACTAGTTCTGCCAGTATCTGTCCCACGATAGTAGAAGAGATGTCCACTTTTCAGTTCGATGAGATCTTCTCCTTTTCTCCTTACCTCACTTAGCCCCACGATGTCCCACTTTATCCTTTGTAGTTCCTCTTCCAATTCAAGAAGCCTTGAATCAGAAGATAGGGAGCGTCCGTTGTACGTAGCCAAGGTCAGCATCAGATGGCAGCCTAGTCCGGTCCTCCGGGGATTCTTAGCACCCTCTGCCTTCATGTCGCACTGGCCGCTGCCTTGGCCAGGTACATTCCAGCTGCCGGAGACTGAGGGCCAAGATTTAAGTTGTGGAATCATTTTGGAGGGGTTTGGCCATAACTCACCACGCTGGCCAAGCGGGTTGGTGAGTGTGGGATAGAATTTCCTCTAATCCCGATGGTATAGTTATACCGCTATTGGCGGTCGTCAGAGCCCCTTTAGTGGGAACAGGATGCACCACGAGAAGGCGGGGTTGACATTTGTCAAGGAGAGGCTGTGATGTTACGCATCACCTGACCTTACATCCCATTGTGCATATACATGCCACTAAATATGTGACCCTAGTTTCATATAAATATCATTGTGCAAAAACATGCCACTAAATTTGTGATCCTAGTTTCATAGAAATATCATTGTGCAAATACATGCCACTAAATGTGTGATCCTAGTTTCATAGAAATATCTTCGTGCAAATACATGCCACTAAATTTGTGACCCCAGTTTCATAGAAATATCATTGTGCAAATATATGCCACTAAATTTGTGATCCTAGTTTCATAGAAATATCATTGTGCAAATACATGCCACTGATTGTTGTTTCCCACAAGAAAGATTTATCTTACCTCTTTCCAAGAATTTAAAATCCAGGCAAGGGTAACCAGACCTATGGAACGTGAAAAAACAATAAATTGTTGGTGCGCGACGTTCTGTGCTACACATTGATTCTATAAACCACACCAATAGTTTATATAACCATTTTCCATCCACTGCTGGATGAATGTCTCCCCAAGTTCTCTTCACAACTGTCTGTCTTGAGCTAGTGTCCTCCATGTTAATCTTGTGTGCATTCGAATTTCATCCATGTTGGGGTCTTCCTCTGGATCTTTCTGTGTCCCTTATCCAATCCAAAATTTTGGTTGTCCATCGGAGGTTCGTTCTTCCATTTCAGGGATTTTACTCTGATGATGATGATGTCTTCCACTCATATAATTTTGCTTATCCACGAGTTCCTTTTTATTCCTGGTTACACCAAGCATGCATCTCTTCATGCTTATTTCAGCATTTTTTGGCCTTTTTTAAGTCCATGTCTCTGACCCACATGTAAAAACTAGAAGGATGTATTAATTAAACACTTTAAAGACATAATGTCATATTGCTCTTTTACTGTTTCTCCCAAAATTTGTACAGCCAAGTTTTATATGCCGATTAATTTCCTTATCAATCTAACCTTTGCATGATATCTATTGTCCAAGGTAAATGCAAGTACTGCTTACCTTGAACTCATTTTTCATCAGAGGCAGAATCTTCATTGCGTGTAAAAGCATTGCACATTAGTTTTATCTTCTGACCATTCATTTTTAATCCCATTACTCTTATTTTGTCTGTAAGTTCCTGAATCATACTCGGCAGCTCATATATCATCATCATCATCATCATTGTCAACCATTATCAATCCACTGCTGGACGAAGGTCTCCCCAAGTTTCCTCCACAACGGTCTGTCTTGTGCCAGTCTCCTCCATGTCACCCCTGCATACTTTCGAATTTCATCCACCCATCTCCCATGTGGTCTTCTTCTGGGTCTTTTCCTATCCCTTGGAATCCAATCTAAAATTTCGGCTGTCAATCGATGATCTGTCCTTCTGGCAGTATGTATAGCCCATTGCCATTTCAGGGATTTAACTCTGATCATGATGTCTTCCACTCTTGTCATTTTTCGGATCCACGAGTTCCTCTTCTTATCTCTCCTGGTTACACCAAGTATGCACCTCTCCATGCTGCTTTGAGTTGTCTGCAGCCTTTGTATGTCTCTTTTAGTTAAGGTCCACGTCTCTGCACCATACGTAAGCACTGGAAGGATGCATTGATCAAACACTTTTCTTTTAAGACATAATGGCATATTGCTCTTGAAAATTATGCTGTTTCTTCCAAAAGCTCTCCAGGCAAGTTTTGTACGCCGATTAATTTTTTCATCAATGTGACCCTCACTTGATATCTGCTGTCCAAGATAAACGTACGTGTCTGTTATCTCCAGCTTTTCTCCATCAATCGATAAATCTTCATTTCTTGTAAAAGCATTGAACATCACTTTTGTCTTCTGAAAGTTCATTTTTAATCCCACTTCTTTACTCTTGTCAGCAAGTTCCTGGATCATACTCTGCAGCTCTGATGGGCTAGTTGCAAAAATGACTACGTCATCAGCAAAACGAAGGTGGGTTAGATAATCTCCATTAATCTTTATCCCTTGTTTTCCCAGCTCAGTGACTGAAAAACACCCTCCAATGTGGCATTAAAGAGCTTCGGAGATATGGTGTCACCTTGTCTCACTCCTTTCCAATTTTTATGTGTGTTGTATTTTCAAACAGCCTAATCTTTGCACTTGCATTTTCATAGATGTTATTAATAATATTAATGTATGCATCTTCAATACCGCAGGTTTTCAGAGCCATTGTAACTGCTGATGGTTTCACCGAATCAAAGGCTTTTTCGTAATCGGTAAAAGCCATGCACAATGGAAGTTCATATTCCCTCGCTCTTTCAATTAGTTCTCTCAGCACATGGATATGATCTATTGTGCTGTAGCCACACCTGAATCCAGCTTGTTCTCTCGGTTGAGCCATGTCCAGTGTTACCTTCAAGCGGTGTGAAAGAACTTTAGTGAAGATTTTATAAACTACTGATAGGAGGCTGATAGGTCTGTAGTTTCCGAGATCCTCAATGTCACCTCTCTTATGTAGCAGGATCATTGTAGCGGTGTTCCAATCCTCAGGCATCTTTCCTTCATTAAGGCATCGAGTGAAAATTTGGGCGAGTACTGTTTCGATTTCTCCACTTGCTTCTTGTATGATGTCTACTGTAATTCCATCTTCTCCTGGAGCTTTTCCCCGCTTCATGTTCTTGATTGCATGAGCAACTTCTGCTGGAAGGACTGGAGGAACTCTGGTACTCGTATCTTTCATGATGTCTGGAGTGCATGTATCATCCCTTTCATATAATTTGGAGTAGAAATCTTTCACTCTTGTCAAAATTTCGCCTCTATTTCTTGTTACAGAACCATCTTCTTTTCTCAGTGCCATAATCTGTTTTCTTCCCTTACTGAGATGTCCCTTTGCTATCTTTAGGCTTTGGTTGTTTTCAATTGCTTTCCTCACTAGTTCACAGTTGAATTTTCTTACGTCTTCAGTGATACTTTTTCGTACTGTCTTGCATAGCTCTATATATTCCACTTTGGAAGTCACATCTTCTTTAGTTGTCCTCATCTCTCTTCTTTTTTGCATCAACATTTTCGTTTTTCCTGATAATTTATTTACATGCAACTTGTTCTTAGACCCAGCTAATTTTGTTGCTGTTTCCATAAGAGCTTTGGTTACTTTTCTGGTAACTTCAGAGATGTCCACTTCTTCCGATGTTAGGCCTTCTAAAGCAGAGAACCTGTTCTTCAGTTCCAACTTGAAGGTATTATGGTGTTTTTTAAGGTTGGTTATGTCAATAGATTTTGTTTGTCTTATGAGCTTGTCACGTTCAAGTTTAGTGTTGAGGTGCATCTTACATCTCACCAATCTATGGTCACTACCTGTGTTGAACTTGTTTAGCACACTGCAGTCTTCTATGACGAATTTTTTGTTACACATAATAAAATCAATTTCACTTGTCGTCCCATTTGGATGTCTCCATGTCCATTTCCTGTGTGGCTTTTTCTTGAAAAAGGAGTTCAAGATGAAAAACCCTTCTGCCTCTGCAAACTCAACGAGAGTATTTCCACGCTGGTTTCTGTTGCCGTGACCGAATTTACCTACTGAAGTTTCATTCTGTTGCCGTTGCCCTATTTTTGCATTGAAATCTCCCATAATTATTTTCAAGTGCTGCTTACCTTTATTATTTAGATGACAAATTTCCTCATAAAATTCTTCAATTTCTTCTTCAGGATGACTTGTGGTGGGTGCATAAGTTTGAATAATCTGAGCCTGGTATCTTTTCGAGAGTTGGATAACAAGCCGTGCAGCTCTGTCAGAGGAACTTTCAACTTCTACAACTTTATCCTTCAGTTTCTTGTTTATTATAAATCCAACACCACTAGTTCTGCCAGTATCTGTCCCACGATAGTAGAAGAGATGTCCACTTTTCAGTTCGATGAGATCTTCTCCTTTTCTCCTTACCTCACTTAGCCCCACGATGTCCCACTTGATCCTTTGTAGTTCCTCTTCCAATTCAAGATATATATATATGAGCTGCAGAGTATGATTCAGGAACTTACAAAAGTATGCGGGAGTGACATGGTGGAGACTGGCACAAGACAGACCGTTGTGGAGGAAACTTGGAGAGACCTTCGACCAGCAGTGCATTGATAATGGTTGAAAATGATGATGATGATGATGATATATATATATACACTGAATGGCCACTTTATTATGACCACCTGACAGTTTTAAGCAAATGAGCTAAGGCTGCACGCAGTTGCCGCCAGAGGGCGAAAAAAAAAAGGGAAAGCTTAGTGCTTGCGACAATAATAGAAATGATTTTTAGATGACGAGATGAGTAAAATGCGATTTGACGGACTTTCAACGTGCGATGATTGTATGAGCTCGGAGCCATGGAGCGAGTATCACCGAAACCGCCGTATTCATGAAATGTTCCAGAGAAGCTGTTGTTAAATTGTTAAAATACTGGGCTGTCAGCCAAAAACCTGGGTCTCTACGTGCAACGTGTGGTTGTCATCGACTAGTGACTGCTGGGGCGGAACCAGTCATCGACTAGTGACTGCTGGGGGCGGAGAGTGTCCAGACTGGTAACAGACAACAGAAGGGCAACAGTGCAGCAAATTACAGAACATCGTAATCAAGGATGCCCTCACATGATCTCTGCACGACCTGTTCGCCGTACACTGCATCGGATGGGATATGGCTGCCGAAGGCCTGTTCGAACACCTTTGCTGTCCGCAGTTAACAAGAGAAAACGTCTCCAGTTCGCACAGGAGCACACGGGTTGGACAGTCGATAATTGGAAACAAATTATGTGGTCAGATGAATCAGGTTTTCCGTTGCACCATGCCGATGGCCGAGTGAGAATTTCTCGGGCACAGCACGAAAGCATGGACCCCAAATGCATTGCTACAACCCTTCAAACTGGTGGAGGCAACGTTATGTTTTGGGGAATGTTTTCCTGACATGCTTTGGACCCTTTAAGTCGTGTTGATCAACGTCTGACTGGCACATCATATCTAAGCATCGCTGAGGACCAAATGCATCCTGTCATGTGGATGGTTCATCCCATTGGCGATGGCTACTTTAAACAAGATAATGCATCCTGCCATAGCGCTCGTATTATACAGGATTGGTTTCAGGAACATGCCGATGAGTTTACTTTGCTTAGGTGGCCCCCACAATCTCCAGATCTCAAACCCGTTGGGAATTTTGGGATGAAGTTGAACGAGCCATTAGACAGCTAGATCCACAACCCTGCAATCTCCCACTCCTGGAAAGTGCTACTCATCAAGCATGGTCTCAGATTTCACAAACCACCTATCAACATTTCGTGGAGTCCATGCCACGAAGAATCGACGCAGTACTAAAGGCAAAAAGTGGCCCAATGAAGTACTGAGGGGTTGGTCATAATAAATTGGCCACTTAGTGTATATCTACACACACGCTATCAAAAGCAAATAAACGGATCAGCTGCGTTGTTCAGATGCGCGGTACAGCTGCTAACGGTATAAAAACAAGCCTGCAGCTGACCGTGATCAAATCGCACTGTGGGGTTAAGTCAAAATGTCGCGGCGGGAGAGAAGATATATATATATATATATATATATATATATTTGAATTGACATCGCAAGAGCTTTAAAACGATACCACGCACAGTTCTTTTGCACTCATGGTTGTCCTGATAAACCGCGATATTGTCAAAAGTCGTCCTGATGATGCCGAGCCAAGCATTCTCCGAAACTATAGTCGATGTTAATAAAACATTTAATTGTGAATAAACGTTGATAATTTATTCTATATTGTCAAAAGTGTTCACTGGTTCACAAGAAAACATTTTTTTATATGTTCAGTTCAAAGCACTGCGAGATGTTCTTCCTATATTTCAATAGATCTCGTCAAGAACTTTAAACCGATACCACGCACAGTCCTTTTGTATTCACGGTTGACCTGATAAACCGCAATATTGTCAAAAGTGTCCACTGGTTCACAAGAAAACAATTTTTAAATGTTCAGTTCAAATCACTGCGAGGTGTTCTTCGTATATTTCAAAAGATCTCGTCGAGAGCTTTAAACAGATACCACGCACAGTCCTGTTGTATTCACGGTTGACCTGATAAACCGCAATATTGTCAAAAGTGTCCACTGGTTCACAAGAAAACAATTTTTAAATGTTCAGTTCAAATCACTGCGAGGTGTTCTTCGTATATTACAATAGATCTCGTCAAGAACTTTAAACCGATACCACGCACAGTCCTTTTGTATTCACGGTTGACCTGATAAACCGCAATATTGTCAAAAGTGTCCACTGGTTCACAAGAAAACAATTTTTAAATGTTCAGTTCAAATCACTGCGAAGTGTTCTTCGTATATTTCAAAAGATCTCGTCGAGAGCTTTAAAACGATACCACGCACAGTCATTTTGCACTCACGGTTGTCCTGCTAAACCGCGATATTGTCAAAAGTGTTCACTGGTTCACAAAAAAGCATTTTTTAAATGTTCAGTTCAAACCACTGCGAGATGTACTTCCCATATTTCAATAGATCTCGTCAAGAGCTTAAAACCGATACCACGCACAGTCCTTTTGCATTCACGGTTGTCCTGCTAAACCGAGATATTGTCAAAAGTGTCCACTGGTTCACAAGAAAACAATTTTTAAATGTTCAGTTCAAATCACTGCGAGATGTTCTTTCTATATATCAATAGATCTCGTCAAGAGCTTTAAAACGATACCACGCACAGTCCTTCTGCACTCACGGTTGTCCTGCTAAACCGCGATATTGTCAAAAGTGTCCACTGGTTCACAAGAAAACAATTTGTTTAATGTTCTGTTCAAACCACTGCGAAATGTTCTTCGTATATTTCAATAAATCTCTTCAAGAACTTTAAAACGATATCACGCACAGTCTTGTTGCGCTCAGAACTGCCGAGATAGATTGAGTCAAATGCGGCTGCACAGCCAGAAATACTGCATCACGTTTGCTGCGCACAGGGAGCGAGTGGAACGTCGCGCGCGTGATGCATTGCGCAGTATTTGAATCGGACTCCATGCTGTTTACAAATATGCCAACACTATTAATGTGCGGCACGTATTTTTGACGCTCTAATGATTTCAATTAGGACATATTTTAGTCGCAGGCGGTGGACTGTAGTTCGCCATATACTATTCGCGGAGTTAGACGTAGTCCTACGTCAAAAAGATAGCTACTTCTCAGTTCTACAGTTGTTGTACCACAGTAGAATTGTCATCCCTGTGTCCAAAATTTACTTTTTTTTCGGTTCCTTTCCTTCATTTAGCTGCCGGTTTCAGGACTGTTACTACACAATCTTCCCCGTTTCATAAGCTTAACGCTTTAACGACCATGACCCCAATATCTTGTATCACTCTAAATACTATAACGCCCGAAAGTGTCTGTTGGTTCACTTCTTTGTTTAATAACAACAACAGTGACTGTGGGTGACTCTTGCTGGTCCCTCATAAGTCGTTTAAATTAAAAAAAACAGGTAAGGGTACGAAATTTGATTCACTCTAGGTGATTCGGACAGCTATGGCCGTTTGTATGTACGGGCGTTTTGGGCGTTAAACGGGTAATGTGGCCATGTCACCTCCGCTGTTTCTTACCAAAGATTGGAATGAAATTTCTGAATGGGTTGTGAGCATTTGTGTGCCTAAAGCGTTGCTTCACTCCTATGCATAAGAATAGTGATACTATTGCTAAGTATCAAAATTATACTGTTTTTACATATAACCAACAGTGTAATTTAGTATTGGGCTGTATCTTTAGTGGAGATAAATTTTCTGGTTTCGTGAATACGGATCATCAGTTTTCTCATTAAATTTTGCGGGAAAGTTCATCGTTCTTCTCTTAATTATTTAGGGTGATGCATGAAATATTAAAAGAGAACGTCCTTGTTAATAAGTTTATAACTATACATCTCTGGTAGTTTAAATAACCTCTCCTTCCAAGTGTTTTTCACTTTCAAGAATTTTGCTCACAGTAGTCGTGAGTAAGGCATGCCATTATTCAAATAACCATTACGATGCTTTTAAAATTCACTGTGAATCACTCTCTGTTAATAAACTAATTTTACCTCGGAAGATGAGTGGATCGAACTGATTATTGTAACTTTCACTAAGTGAATTCAGACATACTAAATTCCTGCGGAAATGGATTTCAAGCGTGAGATTAAAAACGGGTGCTAAGTTGAACAAGCTGACTAGTTCAAGGCATCCATTCAACAAGAAAAAAATGAAAGTTATTATAAAGTTCGTTCCTTAACTGTAATTGCTTTGTAAGCAGCAAGTATTTGTAATTTACGTACAAATAATGCAATCAATGCAACCGCACTCAATCGACAAGTAAAATAAGAATAATGTGAAGAAATAAATAGAAAATCTGGTAGTCCGCCAATGGGTACTTAACATCCGGGATAGACATATCCGGTGGCTGACCCTTATATCAGAGAGGTTTCATGTGAATGCAAAATTTAGACCTCTGCCAAAATTCAAAGAAAATCGGTAAAAAAACTTCCATTCTTTCCTACCTGTCGGAATGGAAAACTACATAACTTACCAGAACCATGGTCTACCTTTAGTCAGATCGCACTTCAGTTTTGTAAACAACAGTTTTCCGATTCCATCTAATACGAACACAGATAATTTTTACCTAGTTGACAACTGCACTATATTGACAAAGGTCACCGGCCCTTCAAATGCAAATGAACAGATCCGCTGCTTTGTCAAGATGCGAGGAACAGCTTCGAACGGTATAAAAACAACCCTGCAGCTGGCCACGATCATATCCCACTGTGAGGTTGAGTAGAAATGCCGTGGCGGGAGAGAACTAACTTTGAGAAAGAAGTTCGGAACCAAGGCATACCACTAAGCAGCAGTTTGTGGCAGCATTATGTACTGAATGGAAGTGCATACCTATCGCTGTGTTTCAAAACCTTATCGAAAGCATGTTCAGTGCATGCATTAAGGCCAAAGGTGGACCGACACCGTATTAATGTATGTCAATAAATGCTATGTTGTGTTTCTCTTCTATGTGTCATGTGACTTTTGTTAATACAGGGTAGTTATAGGTGTGTTGAGAAAGTCAGAATCGAGATGAATACAATTTGTCTCCGCACCCTGGATGTACGTTCTAAGATACGATTAAGTAACTCCGGAACGACTCGGAAGAAAAGAGAATGATTTTGTGTCCCTGAAAAGATTTGTCGGGTACGAATGAAAATATTAGATAACCTTAAGTAAAAGAATTACAAGATTTTACAGAGTTTAAATTATTTCTAATATAAAAATTACAAAAACTTTTCGGAAACTCATTATCAACACAGTTTTGGTAAAGCTTTTTAAGTTGTTTAACCAAATTAACTTTATTATTACAAACTCGAGATATTCTCAAAAACTGAGAAACAATGATATTTCGGAAAATAACCGTAGAAAGGTTAGAAGTTTAATAGCTAACACCTTTTGGCTTAAAGTCAAAGAACTCTCTTGTCAAAAAGATCGGTATAATACCATCACGTCTGAACTCAATCTTTAAATCAAAAGAATTAATAGCCCCATTGTCAGTAGTTTTAATGGATGCATTATATTGATCCTTCGAATCAATATAAATATTGTGGGGTCGGAAGCATGTTAAATCATCGATATAACGATAACACACAATATCATAAACAACATAACTCTCCTCATATACTCGTCAAAGTTTTTTTTTTTATCAAAAATACAGTTGTTGAAAATACAAAGAAATAAAAGGGTATCCCAATATTTTCGGTCACCCTTCTAATAAATATAATTATTTAAGGAAGTTAACGTCCAGAACCCTGTTCCAGTCCCCCAGGACAATAAAGGCGAAAAGATTGTAAAAATCGAATGTATTAATATTTAGAAGTAGGTCGCCAGCCTCAATCTGGTTAAGTATCCCTCTATTTTTGTCAACAGTCCATGCACAATCAGAAATTGTGCAATAAATAACCTTGAGCAGACTCCCACAATTGCAGTTATTGGCCAATATAAAACAATATAAAATTTAAAGAAAATCCAAGATCAAGGCAAAATGCCAAATAAGAGATGTAAGGACTGCAGTAAATATTGGCAGGTGTCATTTGTGGCTTTATCAAGGGCCGACACAAATCACAGCTCTCTTATTTCCACGCAGATCATGCGAATGTGGGTTTTTGCTTTGTGGAATTTGTAATTTCCTATTACATTTATAACAAACAAGAAAATCCATACCAAAAACTAATCCTTGAGAAGCAATCAAACTGTAAAAAAAATTACTATTGCAGCTTAGATGAACAACAAGAATAAAAAGCTTTTCCGGAAAAAAACAAAATGTTACATAATTAAGACCTCCCCAACTATTTTATAAAGTAACAATTTTTTAGAAAAATAATTAACAACTAAATTACAAATCTAACATTTCAGGCCCGACCTCACATACGATCCAGTATCAATATTCATTTTGAAGACGAATAGCGACTAAATGCTAACCAACAAATATATGAAAAATAGCATCAACAAAATTACCACTGTAGCAACAAATAGATACTTACACTACGCACAGAACCGTCTATGTACCATTAAACTTGATATTAAGATATACCAAGTCAAGAACATTAAATGACTAAAAGTAAAAGATGTTAAAAGTTTAAGACCTTTCGGGTCCACAGTGAACCCATTCTCAGAAACGGTGCCTGGGAATAGACAATGGTACACTTATATACACCTTCAAACAAACGACGTAACACCTGCTTAATGCGCGTGCTCACCAACCCTGGCGTGGCCCATCAGTACGCCAGAGAATTGGTAGATAATTTGAAAGGAAATTTTAAAGTTACTAGGGACATATCAAATTAGTCACAATCAAGAAGTAATTTTCAAGGATGAGGATAAAACAATGGACTATCTTCATTGCAGCATATATGTGCGAATTTATGTACGAAATTGTTTTTCGTTAATAGCATTCATGATCTTAATGGGAGGTTAGCAAGGATTGTTGCATCGTCCCAAACAGGGAAGTGTGTACCCACGTTCACTAGACGAGACAAAGCAGTAGTCATAGCACCAGTTTTAACACAATATTTAAGTTCCGCCATTCTAGTTTTTAGTATACGAGCAGTGGATCCTATATCCACTGCTCGTATACTAAAAATATATATAAGAGGGGTGGCAAACTCGATTGGTACTAAAATCAACTTTTCCCCCCTCGACTCCAAGTGATCTACTTTACTTCACAATTTCAAATGTCTTCCTCTAAAATTTGTCATTTCCCTCTATATCTACATCGTTGTTGCCCTGTAAGTAGAACCTATGGAATTTATGTATGCATTTGAGGTAAATAAAACAATATGAATTATTTTATGATTTTATTCGATATTTATACATAAGCTATAATACAAATTTAAATGTTATGAACAAATGTTTATTTTTTATGGTGAATAAAAAACTAATCTGAAGTTTGCGCTTTCATTTCTTTCACGAAGGCTAAAAAATCTGGATCTTAATCGGACAACGCCAGTCTCAAGCAATCTACTGTGTAATGATCCGTAAAATTTCAGCGATGTTTACTTTTTGTTTGTTATAATTAAGAAATGCTGATTCGCATAAATATGTTGACCCGAAGCAGGGATGTAAATATTCACGACATTTTCTCACACTGGGGGACTTTTCTTTGGAAACAGAATTTCAGAAATTATCTTCAGAAGTTCTGGCTTTCAGAAACATATCACACCGCAGTGTCATTATTTCATTTACCAGTGAAATTTTGCACAGTTTAAACAGCTATGCAAATTTACTTGCGATCGGTTGTGGTTCAGTGTCCTCCTTAAATGAGTAAATGACAAATTGACTCTGTAAACTCACTGAATCGGGTTTCGAATTTGTCAACTACAGTTCGGATTTTGGTTATATATTTTCCTGAATTGAATACATAATGAAATAATTTTTTTGTAATTCATCCTTGATGTTTTTAAGTCGATCAAAACGTTTATTTTCGAGATCCTTAATTATAGCCAGTGCTTGATCCTTAAAAGAAAAAGCACTGCTCATCATATCGCTGATTGTTTTTTTATTTTTTATTTGTAATTCCAGGTGTAATATACTAAGTTTTCCCGTAAAATCTGCCAAAAGTGCCAGATCAAGCAACTGATAATAACTATCACCCCCTTTCTTCAAGAACACTTATAATATCGTCCAACAGGTCACGACATTGTGCAAAAATTCCTTCGGCTTAGCCACCTGACTTCCGTCTGCAAAATCAAATCGGGCTATATATCATCCAGTTTCATTTTAAAAAGTCACTTTTGAAGAGATTTACCTCTAATGGAGTTGACGATTTTAAAAGCAATATCCATGACGCATTTTGTATTAAGCCTCTCGCTGGCTAAAATTTGCTGATGGATGATACGATGATAGCTTGAGAAATCTGGGAAATCTTCATGTTTCTGACACAAGGCTATGAATCCATTGGATTTACTCATCAACTCTGCTGCTCCGTCGGTGGTTATTGACACAAGCTTAAATAAAGGAAACTTAACCTTTTCAATGTGTTCCTTGAATCCGTTGAAACTATCGAGACCTCGAGTTTTTCCTTTCAATAAAATCCTGCCCAACAATTCTTCCTTAGCAGAAAAGTCCGAGAAAACCATTCTGATAAATATCATAAGTTGAACAGTGTCATCGACATCCGTTGATTCATCCAGTTGTAGGGAAAATGAAAGACATTGATCAATATCTTTTAGCAGTTACCTATTTACATTTTGATTTAACTTTTCAATACGTCTCATGACTGTATTCCGAGATAATTGCAGATCTTGAAGGGCTGTTTTTATTTCACCCTTATTCTTGAAATTTGCAGATAGAGAATCTGCTTATCCACAAAAATATCTTTGATAAATCCGCCATCAGAAAAAGGTTTACATGTTATTGCTATTTTATGGCTTACATGAAAGGAGGCAATGCTTGCTGCCTTTGATTAATCGTTTGGCTTCGAGAGCATGTGTCGCAGCGCAGACACATGTTCTCAAATTTCAGCTCCTGTAATTTGTTCTTTCTTTTTTTACTATTGAGTGGGAAATCGGATTGATATTTACTATACAATGCTTTGAAATGCCGCTGTTTAAATTCCCCTTCTTTGGTATCGCCACGGAAGCACCGCAGATTAAGCAGCAACAATTGTCTTTAACCATAGCCAAAAGGTAGTCCAGTTCAAATTCTTGATGAAACTCATACACCAAAACATTAATATCATGATGACACACATTTTCAACAAGACAATAATATCAACAAAATACAATCACTGACAATGAAATTTGCGCATTTAGAAGAAAACATGCTACAACCGCGAAACTTTGCAAATAGCTACAGTGCGTGCTGGTATGCAAACGATCCACGTTTGGCGCGAGTGCGCATGACCACACACCCTATGGTGGCGCTGCGAGCCCGAACCGGCAGCCTTATAAACTGGTGTGTAGTCGATGCCCCATGAAAGCGGAAAGCACCGGCAGACGCAAGCAAGAGTACAGAGTGTACATAATGCCGGGTAGACGCCAGAGACGTCCATTTACGCAACTTACGGGCTTTGAGAGAGGCCGGATCATCGGCTAAAACCCGCAGGGTGGTCGGCGCGCTGTATAGTCCTCCAAGTCGATCGTTCTGACCATACCGTCCGACTGTGTTGTGACCAGTGGACACCTGACGGTACTGCCATACAACGATGCGGTTCCGGACGGACCAGGAGGACCACCGGTAGAGATAGTCGACGCATCGTGCGCCAGGCACGAACGGATCCCACGGCGACTTGGTCCACTATACAGGCAGATGTAGCGGCTTCCGTGTACCCACGAACCATTTTAAGACGTCGCGCGGAAGCGAATCTACGATACAAGCGCTTACGTGTACTGCCATTAACACAGGTTCATCGCCAGCTGCGTGGGCAGTGGTGGTCAGAGCGACGTGGAACGCCACAGACTGGCGACGTGTGGTGTTTAGCGATGAGTGCCGCTTCGTTTTGGGGACAGATGATCGTGTCCGGGTGTAATGGTCCTCGGGTCAACAGCACAATCACAACCCCGCTATCGAGCTCTTCGTCTCCCACACTGCAGTCATTATGGTCTGGGAGTCATAGCATACGATAGCCGATCAGCTCTAGTAGTGGTACGTGGACCATTGACGGGCCAGCGGTATGTGAATGAGATCCTACGTCCCCATGTGCTCCCATTCCTTGCCGGGATTCCACGTGCGTTATACCAGAAAAATAATGCCCACCCGGACACGACTCGGGTTGCCCAGGACTGCCCACGTCTTGTCCAGACAATTCAACGGCGTGTCCGCTCCCCACAAATGTCCCCTGTCGAGCATGTGTGGGACCAGTTGAAACGCCAGCTGCCGCCGTGCCGTATTATCTGGGATTTGGAACACACCATCCAACACGTGTGGGCCTGTCTACCGCTAGACAATATCAGTAGTCTATTCGCCTCCACGTCGGACCGTATCGCAACATGTATCGCCGCACGAGGCGGTGCTATGCGTTATTGAAAATGACCGGAGTGCGTGCCTCAGATCCCTCTGTAGTTGTTTTGCAGCTCTGTTTTTGCCATCATGTGTATAATTCATCTGTATCAATGAGTGCGTAAAATTTCAGTTCAATCCGATGCTTCCTTCTTTATTGTCCGTGAGTGTAGTTAAAAAAAACCACAGATCCGATGCGAACGATAAACAATAAACTTTACGCACTTAACCTGCACGCTAAGCTTCCCCTATTCCCCCAAGCGTACTGTTACCTCCATCCGGCGTCTAACTCTGCGGTCAATGTTCTCATTACGTAGGCAAGTCGAGCCGCGGCAGATAGCTATCGGGGAAGGGCAGGCCAAGTGACCTTGACACCTGGTGGATGCAGCCGCTATTCAGCAGTTGTAAGGGCGCGAACATGGTCATTACTTTGTTTGAATGCTACATTGTCAATTTTTGTAGCAACTAAAAAAATTTATATGTTTTCCACAAAACGTTAGCGATCGATCAAAAATGATTCGGCGATCGACGTGTTGGCCTTCCCTGCTATATAGCATTGGTATGTATGCTCCGGGTGCACTGCGTTTAAGGAAATACTGCAGATACCATGTTTATTGTACTCATCAACACATTCACGGTCATTTTTAACCATTGGGAAGATGTTAATTGTCAGCCCAAAATCCGTGTTGTGTCGCCGAAAGAGGTTTTTAAGGAGTCGTGACAGGTTGGGAATGATGTCCATGGAGCCCACAAATCTAGTATTAGAAAGGTCTCTGGATAATGCAGTAATTGTCGATATTTTTACTTTTTTAACAATGTGTTCAACAGTTGACAGGGGGTATCCGTAGGTTGTAGCAATATCCTTTATCCGCTTAAATTCTGCTTTACGAAATTTCAGACACGATGAATGGGTGAAGGCAAGACGAACAGCAGAGTAATGAGTGAACGTTTATCACTCAAAGGGTGTACGGAAGTAACCGGGATAAAAGTCGGACAATAAGTCGGTTTACAAGATACATAAAAGTTAATTTTTGGCGACTCAGGAGTGCATTGTAAAAAAATCTAAGAATGGTAGTGTCAGGCTTTCGTCAAATTCAACAGTTAGTTTGAGACTGGGATATTAAGCGGAGGAACATTTAGCAAAAGTGTTTAGTTCTTCCCAAGATGAGGGCGAGAAAAGTTTCCAAGCCATGAAGAAATAATTCTGCAAGGAAGGAGGGTATGGCTGAACCCATAGTAGCTCCATTTAATTGGCGGTAAATAAGGTTATAAAGCTTAAAGTAGGATCGTTGATAAATTAATCTGGGTTCAGAAATAATAGCTTGGATTTTCGGTAAAGTGACGATACCCTAAGCCGTAACTTTGGATTCTATGAGGTCATGAAGCACAGCGACCGGTACGCTAGAAAAAAAGCGAGACCACATCCATAGAAGCCATGATGAAGGAAGCGGTGTTCCATGTACTAAAGGTTTTGATTTCTGTAATGCTTGAGTATAGTTCGAAACTGAGTTCCGAGAAGATTCTTTCAGTCTGTTCAGATATCCAGCTATGGCTCTTATAAACGGTCTTGGGGGACTGGCGTTATATAGGGTGATTCAACTAAGCGTGTACAAACTTCTGGAAGGGGTAGATTGCACAAAGACAAATCGGAATCACGTAGCAACGCAGGGTCGCAAAACACCATCATCATGCGATAGATGGCGTTGTTCGGCCACGAGACTGCTCATATGTTCTTTTGGGATACCATCGTTTGTAAACCGCGCGCAGAGTTAGTAGGATGGCTGAGTTCACGAGCGCGAAAATGACTGAAATGCAGCTCGTGTACGGAGCAGCGGACTGCAACGGACGAGCAGCCGTGCGACTGTACCAGGAACGGTACCTGATGAGACGACTGCCAAACCACCAAGTGTTTGCGTGGCTACATCGGGAGTTATGCGACACTGGTTCTTTCCAGGGACCTACCAGGTACCGGGAACAATGGGTACGTACTGCTGCCATCGATGAGAATGTGTTAAGTCGTGCAGCAGACACCCCAAGTGCCAGCACACGAGCAATTGCCCATTGGCTGGGTCTGTCCCAATGCACCGTATGGAGGGTTCTGCACGAAGACCAATTGCATCCATATAATGCGCAGCGCGTTCAGACACTAAGCCCTGAGTATTACCCTCAGCGCATTGCATTTGCGCAATGGTACCTGCAGAAGAGTGCGGCAGAACCCCAGTTTCTTGTTTCTGTGCTGTTCACAGATGAAGCGTGCTTTGTACGGGAAGGTTGTTTCAATGCACAATAACGCGCATGTGTGCGCGGTGGGGAACCCCCATGCTGTACGACCACGCGCAATTGGGCCGGTATTGTCAGGGACCACTTAATTGGCCCATACCTCATGCCTCCTCAACCGGACGGAAGGAGTTGCCAGATATTTCTGTAGGAGGTCTTGCAAGATCTATTGAACGAACAACAGGTCCCTCAGTCGCTGCGCTGTCCAATGTGGTTCCAGCACGATGGGGACCCCATGTTTTGTTCTTTTATCGATTTTGTCTATTAATAAGCATAATTTTATGCTTATTCATATGTAAACATGTTATTTTCATATTTGTTTACTCCGTATTAAAATATTTTCATCCACATCGTGTTGGAATAGAATTATGCTATGGAAATATGTATAAGTGATCCTTATTTTTTGGACATGAGTGTATATACTATATTATTAAAAGTATTCCAATATAATCACAATGTTTTGGGAGAAATGGCTTTATTATCGTAAGTGCTAGTTGTTCAATCCATCCTTTGCTTGTATGATAGCTATAGCACGTCGATAACCCAAATTCCGGTACATCTCAACAGGAATGGCTCACCTTTCGTCTTGCAGAGCTGCTGCCAGAGTGGAGAGCGAAGACAGTCGTTGTGGTCGATTTCCTATCCGTCGATCCAGTTCATGCCATAGGTGTTATATAGGATTAAGATCATATCTCTGGGAAGGCCAGTCTAACAATTACACCTCATTTTCAAGAAACCAGTCCTGCGCACGCCGTGCAGTGTGGCACTGAGCTCGATCGTGTTAGAAGAGACAATGTTCATTATCATTAAGCTGCCACATTGTTGGTAGGGCAGATTTATCCAGAACGTCGAAGTACACTTTAAAGTTTATGGATTGGGGTAAATCAACAGGCCGAGTCTCGTCCACGATAAACAAATCCCTATCATGATGGATCCTTCGCCGAACTTAACAGTTGGAAGAACACAGTCAATATTGTTCGCCGGGCTGCCGCCAATTCCAGACTCGACTATCTCATTCGAAGAGTAAAACGCTTGACTCATCAGTCCAGAGATCAGCTTTCCAGTTGCCCCACAGTACAGGAACGAAGGGAGACACACCAATCTAAGCGGCGTTTCGAATTCATGATAGTGATGAGTGGTTTGTGTGCCGCTGTTCTACCATAACAACCCAAATTTTGCAACTCTCTGCGGATAGAATGACCAAGTAAATGTCTCCATCATTTTTGTGCCAGGGGAGGGATTCGAACCCACAACTCTCGGCTCCAGTGCTTCGAGTGCTATCCACTATACTACACTAGCATGTGCTCTCACTGCTATCTGCCTTTATCTCATGCGTGTTCTGCGGTGCAGGCACGTCACAATAGCTGTTATACAAACCGAGCCACCACAAGCATTTCCTACTTCAACAGCGATGTAAACGGCAGAGGAAGTACGGATTTTCTTAACATTCCTTACCATAGCTCTTCTGTCACACCTTCCGTCAGTTTGTGCAACCTGCCTTAAGCTTTTTTTTTTTTCTTTTGCTCTAATTGCACAATTCAGTTCCCATCTATTCACGACATCACTTATAGTCGTTTTGGGTATGTTTAATTTAGCTGAAATGCTCCCTATGGAAGCGTTACTGAAATAGCACCTTACGACTAGCCCACGATGGAACTAAGAAAGTTCACGTCTACGCGGCATATCCGCTTCAAAGTTATGCATAACACGATAAAATTATGAGATGAGATCATTTGTAGAGAATTTTAGGAAGGGAGTGTCTGACACCAGGTCTTAAACAACCCTTAGAAATATAGAAATAGGTAGCTTCCGTGTCACTTCCCGATAGGAAAGTGCCACGGAAGAGAGGTAGAAAGGAGGAGAAAGACGCCCTTTTTTTACTACCGGGGTCCGACGTCTTAACGTGCCCATCCAACGCACGGCGGATATTTAATGGTTCAAACGTTCGTACCTGCTGAGATCAAGCCTAAGGTTTCTCCGTGGCACTCACGAACGTTGACCACTAAGCCATCGTGGCCCATAGAATTATATACGTACCTCCCCCTCACAGAGCACTTTCTAGCGCGCTGTTAAAACAGTTGGTAGTGTCCGAATATTTTTGATAATATAAATGCATGTATGATCATCTTTGTCATTGTCAACAATTATAAGTACACTGCTGAATGAAGGTTTCCCTAGGATTCTTCCGCAACAGTCTGTCTTAAGCCAGTCCTCTACATTGTCAATCCGGAGTGCTTTCGAATTTCATTCACTCTTTTCCCACGTGACCACCTTCTGAGTCCTTTCCTGTCCCTTCGTATCCAGTCTAATATTTCGGTTCTCCTTCGGTGGTCCTTTCTTCCAGCAATACGCTCAGCCCATTGCCGTTTCAGGAGTTGTACTTTGATCAGATTGTCTTCTACTCTTGTCATTTTCGTGATCCACCAGTTTCTCTTCTTATTTTTCTTAGGTACACTAAGTATGCAGATGTCAATTATGCTTCCTGCTGCGTGTATCCTCTGGGAGTACTTCTAGTTAAATCCAACGTCTCTGCTCTGGAAGTAAGAACTGGAGAGCTGCACTGATTATACATTTTCCTTTTAAGTCATAATGCCCAAAACGCTCTTGAAAATTGTACTGTTTCTTCCAAATGCTCTCTAAGATTTATTCTCACCCTTTCAAATTCACTAAAGAAAAATCGAAACGCTATTAAGATTTTTCGGTATACTGTAATGATAACTGACACAATAATACATAATCTCGACGCTTAGAATCTCAGACTGTTCCGTGTCAAGCCAAAAGTGATACAATTATTAAATGTGTAGTGTAGAATGGAAGAGCGATATTTCCTTTTTTTCTTTCTTTTCATCCCGATTCCTCGCTAAATGCTCACCAGTATCAACATCCTTGTTTAACATGTATCGTATTACCTGTTTTATCAGCCTACGCAAACATAAACGTTCGTTACACAAAGGCGGAAAGCCGAACCTCTGGCCGAAAGCTCTGAGGTATTCTTTACCCCAACAGATCCGGAGGGAATTTGAATGACTTTAATAGCAATAGTAATATAATAGAACCTTGGTTGTTCGAGTCATAAGAACACAAAAGATCCCCAATATTTTAATGATTGGAATCAGTATGCTCAGCTTTATCCAGGTTATTAATTGAAAGGGGCAGGAAATTGTTGACTCAAAGAAAATGTTAGAAGAAGGATATTACAATGTGTCTTGCAATTCTTACTTGTGCTACATGGGTTCTATTCACTCTTCCGATGGTAAGAGAAGAAGATTTAAATTGTTTTGTGGTATAAAACACAAATTTTCGTATGTTAAGTTTAATCGACATATTTTGAAATGTTCTCAGATCGTAACTGCTAAATTGATTTTTCTTCTAAATAAACAGGGCTGAACGATGTCCTGAAAATGATCACAGATTTCTCTTTGAAGGAGGAAAACTTATAGACAAGCCGGATTCGTTCACCAAACCTGATATTTTGAAAGCTTTCCATACATATAAAAATTCTTCACAACTTGTCATCGAAAAGGGATTACGCCCTTTCTATCAAGAGCGTGAAAGCGTATGTATACATATAATCAACCATTATTATCCACTGCCGGATGAAGGTCTCCCCAAGTTTCTTCCACAACGGTCTACCTTGCACCAGCCTCCTCCATGCCACTCCCGCATGTTTTCGAATTCCACCCGGCCATCTCCCGTGTGGTCTTCTACTGTGACGTTTCCAGTTCCTTGGAATCCAGTCTACAATTTCGGTTGTCCATCGATGGTCCGTTATTTTTGGAAACATGTCCAGTCCATTGCCATTTCAGGAATTTTACTCTGATCATGATGTCTTCGATTTTTGTCATTTTTATTTTGAATGGGTTCCTCTTACTATTTTTCCTGTTTACACCAAGCATATATCTCTCCATGTTCTTTTAGTTGTAGTAGCCTTTGTATGCCTTTTTTAGTTAAGATTCGCGTCTCTGCTCCGTTCGGAAGCCCTGGAAGGATACATTGATTAAACACTTTCCTTTTAAGACAAATTGGCATATTGCTCTTAAAAATTGTACTGTTTCTTCCAAAAGCTCTCCAACCAACTGTTATACGTTGATTAATTTCTTCATCAATGTGACCTTTGCTTGATATCTGATGTCCAAGATAAATGTAGGTATTGGTAATCTCTAGCTTTTCCCGATCAATCGAAAAATCTTTATTTCTTGTAAAAGCATTTTACATCAGTTTTGTTTTCGGAAAGTTCATTTTTAATTCCACTCCTTTGCTCTTTGTCTGTAAGTTCTTGGATCATACTCTGCAGCTCTGAAGGAACAGTTGCAAAAATGACTGTGCCATCAGCAAAACGGAGGTGAGTGAAATAATCTCCACTTATCTTTATCCTTTTGTTTTCCCAGTTCAATGATTGAAAGACATTTGCAACGTGGCATAATGAGTTTGGGATATATGGTGTTACCTTATCTCACTCCCTTGCCTATTTTTATTGGTGCTGTATCCTCAAGAAGCCGAACCTTTTCACTTGCATTTTCATTGATGTTTCTAATAATACTAATGTGTGCATCTTCAATACCACAGCACTTCAGAGCCATTGTAACTGCTGATGGTTTCACGGAGCCAAAGGCCTTTCGTAGTCAATAAAAGCCATGCATAAAAGGAGTTCATATTCATTTGTTCTTCCAATTAGTTCTCTCAGTACATGGATATGATCTATAGTGCCGTAGCCACTACTGAATCTAGCTTGTTCTCTTGGTTGAGATATGCCCAGTGTTACCTTCAAGCGATGTGAAATAAACCTAGTGAAGATATTATAAACCACTGATAGTTCTTGTAGTTCCTGAGATCTTCAATGTCAGCCTTTTTATGTAGCAGGATCATAGTAGCATTGTTCCCGTCCTCAAGAACCTTCCCTTCATTGAGACATCTAGTGAACACTTGGACGAGTATAGTTTCAATTTATCCACTTGCTTCTTGTATGATGTCCACGGTAATTTCATCTTCTCCTGGAGCTTTTCCCCGTTTCATGTTCTTAATTGCATGTGTAACTTCTGCCGGGAGGACTGGAGGGACTATGGTACTGTTACATTTCGTAATGTCCAGAACAAATGTATCATCTATTTCATATAGTTTTAAGTAGAAATCTTTCACATATCACCACTTCTTCCGATTTTAGACCTTCTAGAGCATATAATGTATTTCTCAGTTACAATTTGAAGGTGTTATGATGCGTTTCAAGGTTGGTCATATAAATACATTTTGTTTGTTTTATGAGCTTTACACGTTCGAGTTTAATCTTGAGGTGCATCTTGCATCTCACCATTATATGTTCTCTCCCTGTGTTGAACCTCTTCAGCACTCTGCATTCCTCAATAAAAATTTCTTGTTGCACATAACACAATCAATTTCATTTGTCATTTAATTGGGATGCTTCCATGTCCATTTCCTATGTGTTATTTTCTTGAAAAAAGAGTTCATGATGAAAAACCTTTCTGCCTCTACAAGTTCTACAAGAATATTAACCGAATTTACCTATCGAAGTTTCATTCCTTTGTCGTTGCCCTGTTTTTGCATTGAAATCAACCATAATGATCTTCAAGTACTGCTTACCTTTATTATTTAGGTGCCGAATTTCTTTGTAAAATTCTTCAACATCTTCCTCAGGATGACTTGTGGTGGGCGCGTAAGGTTGAATAATCTGAACCTGGTATCTCTTGAGAGTTGAATAACGAGTCGCGCAGCTCTGTCCGAGGAACTTTCAACCTCGAGAACATTGTCCTTTGGTTCCTTGTTTACTATAAATTCAACACCACTAATTCTGCCAGTATCTGTCCCACGATAGTAGAAGAGATGTTCGTTTTTCAATTGTGAGTTATTCTCCTTTTCTTCTTACCTCATTTTTCCCGGCGATGTCCCACTTTATTCTTTGGAGTTCCTACTCCATTTCAAGTAGCCTTGAGTCAGGAGATAGAGATCGTCCATTAAACGTAGCCGACGTCAGCATCGGATGGCAGCCTAGCTCGATCTTCCAGTGATTCTCAGCACGCTCTGGCTTCATGACGCATTGGCCGTTGCTATGGCCACGTACCTTACTGCTGCTGGAGACTGAAGGCCAATATTTAAGTTGTGAAATCATCTTTTTTTTGGGGGGGGGGGGAGGAGTTTCGCCATAACTCTTCATGCTGGCAAGGCGGGTTGGTGAGTGTGGGATAGCATTTCCTCTAATCGCGAAAATTTAGTTATACTGCTATTTGTCGGTCGTCAGAGCCTCTTCAATGGAAAAAGGATGCACCACGAGAACTTGGGGATGGCATTTGTTCAGGAGAGGCCATTTGTTGCTTATCACTTGACCTTACTCCCTCTTGCCATTTTCTTTATGTATGAGTTCCTCTTCTTATCTTTCTTGTTTACCCCAAGCATGTATCTGTGCATGCTTTTTCAATTGTCTGCAATAGGTCCAGGTCTACCTTCGATATGGAAGTACTAAAAGGATTCAGTTCTTTCAGTACACACACACACACACACACACACAAACACACAGTCACTCACTCTATATATATCGAACCACAATCAGATGACCAACTGTTTTTATAGGAACTGGGTACATCTGATTACAGGATCAAGTCTTCAGCCTCAGCAAAAGGAAGGTTAAGATGCTCAATGAAACTCACGACAAACATAATATGAAAACCCCTCACGTGCGATTTCTCATATCTGATTTGACTGAATTCAGACTTGTCGAGCAATTGCAAAAATCGGATTTGATTAGATGTTTTGCAATTAGGATTCACAGATAATTGTTCGATGATAGCAACCTTAAACAATATTTTCTAATATCAATGAAGGAAGAAATATTCTTCAAAATACATTGAAACTTCACAGAATATTCAAGCAAAGCAAAGTGAATTTGCTTGTACTACTAACTGGTCATCCATGTAACAATTCTCAGAAAACTTCAAAATTTCAGTCGTTCTGGAGCAGGAATCGAACCCCTCATCTCCCGATTACTGGTCGAGTCTAATAACATTAGTTAGCAATCGCACCCTGCATCTCCCGATTACCGGTCGAGTATTCTAACCTTGGTTAGCGGTCGAGTATGCTAACCTTGGTTGCTTGAATGTTTTCTAATATTTTTTCAATTTCGCTTTAAATAATGTTTTTATATTATAGCCTTTGCTATAGATACGATCCACCACTTTTAAGATTAATTTACAACTATGAGAATTTAGCTAACGACCTACATAAACTGTTGGACAAAAAAAGCAGGAACTTTGCCTTTCTTCAGGTCGAACCTCATCCAATTCGCATTAAGACTTTTATACCGGTTTCACCTACCATGTCAGGTTTTTGCCCAGTGGATAGACTGGGTCTTTATTTTTAGACTTTAGAAGGGCTGCGCTTCTAAATCGCAAGACTAGTCATCGACGCGATCACCTGAAACTTCTCCTCGAAATAAAGCCTTGAAGAAAGTTTTCATTATCACACCTGTTGATAACGCAGGTAATAACTTTGCAATTTGTTGTGAACAACTTTATATGGACACACTCTGTAACGTACGTCACTGTAGTATTACATGTTCACGCGTATCTACTGATAGGCACATTATTATTAAGATACTTCTTGCTTTTAGCAAACGTTTGAAGATCAGTAATATAACGACCAACTTCCCCTTAATTTATACAGTGCCCAAATTTCACATAATCCCAATATCATTCCGTTACATTACTAGGGCCCGCGGCTACTATAACGTCCAAACAAGCAATATTTTTGAGAAGTTATTCAAAAACATGTGTCAACACATCTAGCACATGGGTTATAGATAACAACTCTAAGGTCCTTGACTTCCTATGGACTGCACCCAATATTCAACACATTACTACCTACGACTTCAATAACCTATAACGTAATGTCTTTTTCGTGAGCAAGATTGGTTTTACGCTATATCTAAACCATGACTAAGGAATGTTGAACTAAATAATAACACGATGCAATAGTTTACGGCCAGACGAAACATAAACAGAAGTCAACTTACGATAACGTTTTATTGGTGCAGCAATCTTTCAGCAGATCCAACATATAACACAGCAGGTAAACTTCACTTTCATCTTAGCTATCGAACGTCTACACACAGACGCATCCACACGAGCAACTGTTGTTAATTCCTTTTTATCCGTCGTTCTTATCACATCCATACGTCACTTTCTCTGTGATCTCAATTGTGTCGCCAACCTCGTTCTTGTGAGAGAGAAGATATCACGTTAAGTTTAGAAGTATAAAGGAAAACAAACTCAAATTTACATAGGAAAAGAAACTAAAAATTAAAGTTATATTAGAATATACGTCCCAAACCTCTTAACTCTCATCCCTCAACCCAGTTTGATCACCGCATGCGGAAAATTATTTTAACAATTTCGTACATTCACTTAGACTGCTCTGCATTATTGGAATAACTTGACTAACTTCTGTATTTACCATTACTACGTCCATACTGCACTGTAAAAAATTGTGTGCTAGGTTGCACCATAAAGTTGTGCTATACCAGCTGCACCATTTTCTGAGAAAAGATACACGAATGTGTGGTGCAAACAAAACCCAACAATATGATGCAACCTTATATCATACTGTGGAGCGATCTTTAATCTTAACTGGTGCAAAGTTGCACCATATTGTTGGGTTTTGTTTGTACCACATAATGGTGGGCACCGCTTGACTAACTTCTGTCTTTACCATAACTACGTCCAGACTGCACTGTAAAAAATTTTGTGCTAGATTGCACCAGAACGTTGTGCTATATAAGCTGCACCATTTTCTGAGAAATAATACACCATTGTATGTTGCAAACAAAGCCCAACAATATGATGCAATCTTACATCATAACGTGGGGCGATCTTGAACCTTAACTGCTGCAAAGTTGCACCCTGTTGTTGGGTTTTGTGCGCAAAAAAAAAAAAAAAGAAACGTGATGGTGTGCACCACATGACTAACTTCTGTCTTTACCACGTCGAGACTGCACTATTAAACATTCTGTGCTAGGTTGCAGCAGAAAGTGGTGCTATACCAACTGCACCATTACTGAGAAAAGATACCCCATTGTGTGGTGCAAACAAAACCCGAAAATATTATGCAACCTTACATCATAATGTGGGACGATCTTGAACCTTAACTGGTGCAAATTTGCACCATGTATGTTGTTAGGTTTTGTTTGCACCACATAATGGTGTATGTTTTACCAGAAAGCGGTGTAGCTGGTGTAGCACCACTTGTTGGTGCAATCTACCACAAAATTCTTAACAGTGTGGAGACAACATTTATCTTCAAACTACAGAAATCTCGATGGGAAGCACGCTTGCCAATCTTTATTTGCATCTTTATGAGTTTGAATTTATATACAGCAAAACTCGAGACTTCGCGGCCACCTTTGGATACATTGATGTCCTGCTCGTTTGTGACAACTCGGTCTTTCAGGACTCGGTGAGACATATCTATCCAGAAGAATTGCCATTGGTAGAACCTAGTTCACATGATGAAAACATTTTTTGGATATTAAAATCACCGCTAATAACAACAAGTTAGTAAAATCATGCAATGCATTGATTATGATACGCTTTCCAACATACCAGAAATTATTACTCAAGTTGAGGATAATGGCTGTGGAATAAATCTCCCTCCTGTGTCCTGATCTTTGACCCCATTTCGATGATATTCAACAGAACCGGTTCAGTATACCTCAAGAATAACATACTAAAGTTTTGTCGCAATGGAAGAAGTTTAACGCAAGTTATGAGAATAATAGCTGTGGAATAAATCTTGCTTTTGTGCAATGACCTTTGACCCCATTTCGTTGATATTCAACAGAACCAGTTCACTATACCTCCGGAACAACATGATAACGTTTTGGCGCAATCGAAATATTTTTTGGTAAGTCATGATGCACGAAGGCAATGGAATGGATCCCACTCCAGTGTCCTGACTTTTGTCCCTATTTCGCCCATTTTCAATAGGGTTCGTGCCCAGTGGTTTCCTACCACATAATAAAATTTCATCGAAATCGAACCATATTTACGCATGTTATGACGCATAAAGGCAATGAAATGGATCCCGCTTTTATGTCCTGAACTTTGACCCCATTCAGCCCATTTTCAACAGGGTTCGTTCCCAGGTGGTTCTCTACCACATACTTAAATTTCATTGAAATAGAACCATTTTTACGCAAGTTATAATGCATAAAGGCAATGGAATGGATCCCGCTCCTATGTCCTGACCTTTGATCCCATTTCATTTGTTTTCAATAGAGTTCGTTCCTAGGTGGTCCCCAACCACATACTAAAATTTCATTAAAATCGAACCATATTTACACAAGTTATGACGCATAAGGGCAATTGAATGGATCCCGCTCTTATGGCGTGACCTTTGACCCCACTTCACCCATTATTAATAGGTTCGTCCTCTGGTGGTCCCCTACCACATACTAAAATTTCATCCAAATCGAACCATTTTTACGAGAGTTATCGTGCCGACAGACGGACGGAAAAAGCTGGAGCATATACGCTTCTTCAACCTACGGTTGGAAAGCGTAAAAAAGGAAATCATTACTGACTGGTTCGACAAACGACGTGACTTTTGCTTAGCCATCAACTATTATTTACATTGGCATTCCAATATATCTACTGCAGTACACAGAAACATTATTACATCAAAAACCATAAGAAACACTACTGTTTGAAATACCTCTGTCGACATTATTAAAAATTTGAGGTTATTGTTTCTTCAATTACAGTTCAATCAATATCCTGTTCGCTGCTTTTTAAAATATTTTAAACGACTTATGTTCAAGGTAAATGTAAACTCCTCCAGTTGCTGGATATTAATACACTGCTGGACAATTGCTAAGAACAGATCATAAACGACTATATAGCGCATAAAAAAGTAAGTGTGGTGGGATGCCAAGTGAAATAAAATAATGTCAGAATGCCAGGACATTACAAGAAAGACAATTTATTGTGCTCTGAAATCCAGAAGGTTTTGGAACGTGTTCAAGGGACAAACAGGCCATTTTGTGCAGAATACGTAAACGTGAAAAAAATGCAATTACCGTCCGCAGGCGTTCCGGCGTAAGATGTCAATACGGGATATGGCCACCATGGAGGGCGATGCAAGATTCCACACGTCGTGTCATGCTTTGCACAACATTATCAAGCAGCTGTTGGGGTAATTTATCCCATTCCTCTGTCAGTGCACGGATGAGGGTGTCCTTGTTTATTGGAGGGCATTGGCAACCAGCAAGACTCCTCCCCAAAGCATCCCACACATTTTCAATGGGATTCAGATCTGGAGAACGTGCTGGCTATACGAGGCGTTGAATATCCTCGCTCTCAAGACACTCCTGGACAGCGACTGTTCGATGACATGTTGCGTTGTCGTCCATGAAAATGAATCTATCACCGACAGCACCACGGAACATGCGAACACGAGGTAGCAGAACATCATTAATGTATCGTTGGCTAGTCATAGTCCCAGTTGGAAGCACATAGAGGGACGTACAGCCATTGATCATGATGCCAGCCCATACCATGACACTACATGTCAGATATCGGTCCCTTTCCTGTATGTTTGCTGGACAATATGCAGTACCACTATCACGCCAGATCAGTTGTCGTCGACAATCAGACGATAGACTGTATCTACTCTCATCTGAGAAGAGGACAGCAGACCAGTCGTTATCAGTCCAATTGCGATGTTGATGGCACTATTGCAAACGGGAGGTACGGTGACGTCTGGACAATGGGATGCACACAACAGGACGGCGGGCGTATAGTCCTCCTTCATGCAAACGTCTGGCGACAGTTTTTCGGGAGATCCGCTTGCCAGTAGCAGCCATAAATTGATTTGCTACCTCACTAGCTGTGCTGCGCCGGTGTCTTTTTGTTGATAGCACTATGTGCCGATCTTCTGCAGGTGGCGTACTGCGAACACGACATCCCCCGTGACGTTTGCTATACTCCATTTGTTTGAAATGATTTCCAAATCCTTGAAACAACATTGTGGCTGACGTCGAACTCCCTGGCAACATCTGTTATTTTTCGCCCTTCTTCAATCTTGCCAATAATACGGCCACGCGTAAAATCATCTAGGTGATGTCGGGAAGACATACTGAAAATTGTAAGTTCGTTAATTGATTCTTTCCCTTTCAACTTTGCGTTTGAACAACAAAGGTCAATAAGCGTCAATACCTTTATATCTCTTATCAGCGCTATGACGTCACGAACAAGTTCGGCAATCCAAAATTTGCATACGCACAACACGTCGTACCTTATCCCGCACTTCTGCTAATTTCCACATTTTCCTGCCTTCCATTTTATGGTTGCTATCGTTGCTATTGTCATCCGTCCTTAGCAATTTTCCGGCAGTGTACATTTATTAACCAAATATTCTACAATATTAATCGGCAGGATATATTAAGTTCTGTTTGATGGATTGCTAACAACTCAAGCATGTTACTAACAACGGCACAGTTTTGCTCCTGCCATCTTCCCTTACAATAAAGCGTTCCACCGGCCATCCTTCTGATTGGTTTATTCGTTTCATTCCTTATCTGACTAGCTAGCATTAACAAGTCTACTTACGTATGCTATATTTGACTGACGAAGTTTCATGTTGTTTGACTTTTTGTTCTTCGAAATTCCGGAACTTAGTTGGTGCTTGTGTCTGGTGGCTTCGGAAGTGCTTTCGGTAGACCTTTGGTTTTTGCCGGTTTGTTACCGAAATTATCAATGTCACTTCCTCTGAACTGGCGCTCTCCTGTTGACAGTTATGGACATGTTTTTCAAATAGGCATTTCATTACTGCATCTACGTTCTGTATTTGGTTTCAGTCTGTTTTGTTTATTTTTTTTTGTTTTGTTTTACATTTAGAAATATATTGCTACACCATTAAGTATACCTCATTTGCTCTTCCTTTGGAATGTAGCTTAGAATACTTTAATTTAATTTCGCAAACTGTTTTTAGCCATCACACTAATCACAAGTCTGGAGTTAGTTGTAGTTGGGGGTTTATTTGTTTCATCGTCATGATCCTAGACTTGCCGTTTGTTAAGCATATCAATATCATCATCATCATCATTGTCAACAATTATCAATCCACTGCTGCACGAAGGTCTCCCCAAGTTACCTCCACAACGGTCTGTCTTGTGCCAGTCTCCTCCATGTCACTACCGCATACTTTCGAATTTCATTCACCCATTTCCCATGTGGTCTTCTTCTAGGTCTTGTCCAGTCCCTTGGAATCCAATCTAACATTTCGGCTGTCCATCGATGGTCTGTCCTTCTGTATGTCCAGCCCATTGCCATTTCAGGGATTTACCTCTGATCATGATGTCTTCCACTCTTGTCATTTTTCGAATCCACGAGTTCCTCTTCTTATCTCTCCTGGTTATACCAAGCATGCACCTCTCCATGCTATTTTGAGTTGTCTGCAGCCTTTGTATGTCTCTTTTAGTTAAGGTCCACGTCTCTGCACCATACGTAAGCACTGGAAGGATGCATTGATCAACACTTTTCTTTTAAGACATAATGGCGTATTGCTCTTCAAAATTATGCTGTTTTTTCCAAAGGATCTCCTGGCAAGTTTTGTACGCCGATTAATTTCTTTATCAATGTGACCCTCACTTGATATCTGCTGTCCAAGATAAACGTACGTGTCTGTTATCTCCAGCTTTTCTCCATCAATCGATAAATCTTCATTTCTTGTAAAAGCATTGAACATCACTTTTGTCTTCTGAAAGTTCATTTTTAATCCCACTTCTTTACTGTTGTCAGCAAGTTCCTGGATCATACCCTGCCGCTGTGATGGGGTAGTTGAAAAAATGACTACGTCATCAGCAAAACAAAGGTGGGTTCGATAAACTCCATTAATCTTTATCCCTTCGCTTTCCCAGTTCAGTGATTGAAAGACCTTTTCCAATCAATGTGGCATTAAGGAGCTTCGGAGATATGGTGTCACCTTGTCTCACTCCCTTTCCAATTTTTATGTGTGTTGTATTTTCAAACAGCCGAATCTTTGCACTTGCATTTTCATAGATGTTATTAATAATATTAATGTATGCATCTTCAATACCGCAGGATTTCAGAGCCATTGTAACTGCTGATGGTTTTACCTAATCAAAGGCTTTTTCATAATCGATAAAAGCCATGCACAATGGAAGTTCATATTCCCTCGCACTTTCAATTAGTTCTCTCAGTACGTGGATATGATCTATTGTGCTGTAGCCACTCCTGAATCCAGCTTGTTCTCTCGGTTGAGCCATGTCCAGTGTTACTTTCAAGCGGTGTGAAAGAGCTTTAGTGAAGATTTTATAAAGCACTGATAGGAGGCTGATAGGTCTATAGTTCCCGAGATCCTCAATGTCACCTTTTTTATGTAGCAGGATCATTGTAGCGGTGTGCCAATCCTCTGGAATCTTCCCTTCATTAAGGTATCGCGTGAAAATTTGGGCGAGCACTGTTTCGATTTCCCCACTTGCTTCTTGTATGATGTATACTTTTCTGTTAACTTCAGAAATATCCACTTCTTCCGATGTTAGGCCTTCTAAAGCAGATAATCTGTTCTTCAGTTCCAACTTGAAGGTATTATGGTGTTTTTTAAAGTTGGTTATGTCAATACATTTTGTTTGTCTTATGAGCTTGCCACGTTCGAGTTTAGCGTTGAGGTGCATCTTACATCTCACCATTCTATGGTCACTACCTGTGTTGAACTTGTTTAGCACACTGCAGTCTTCTATGACGAATTTTTTGTTACACATAATAAAATCAATTTCACTTGTCGTCCCATTTGGATGCCTCCATGTCCATTTCCTGTGTGGCTTTTTCTTGAAAAAGGAGTTCAAGATGAAAAACCCTTCTGCCGCTGCAAACTCAACGAGAGTATTTCCACGCTGGTTTCTGTTGCCGTGACCGAATTTACCTACTGAAGTTTCACTCTGTTGCTGCTGCCCTATTTTTGCATTGAAATCTCCCATAATTATTTTCAAGTGCTGCTTACCTTTATTATTTAGATGACGAATTTCCTCATAAAATTCTTCAATTTCTTCTTTAGGATGGCTTGTGGTGGGTGCATAAGTTTGAATAATCTGAGCCTGGTGTCTTCTCGAAAGTTCGATAATGAGTCGTGCAGCTCTGTCAGAGGAACGTTCAACTTCTACAACTTTTTCCTTCAGTTTCTTGTTTATTATAAATCCAACACCGCTAGTTCTGCCAGTATGTGCCCCATGATAGCAGAAGAGATGTTCACTTTTCAGTTCAATGAGATCTTCTCTTTTTCTCCTTACCTCACTTAGCCCGACGATGTTCCACTTGATATAATATCTATCCAAACCTCACTTTCCGCTAAGAACCTTCATTGGAACCCCCCACTATTTTCTTGGTTTAGAACTCGAAACGTAAATGAGAATGGACCAAGGTATAAAATCTCGCTAACCAAAAGTAACACTGAAAATATAATAATAAAAAACACACACAAAAAAAAAAAAAAAAACTCGGGTGCCGCAGGCCACTCATCGGGGAAAGACGTCCCGCGACATCATGCGGCAGCCGAGTTTTTAAATTTCTTTTTGTGTTTTTTATTATTATATTTCCAGTGTTACTTTTGGCTAGCGAGATTTTATACCTTGGTCCATTCTCATTTACGTTTCGAGTTCTAAACCAAGAAAATAGTGAGGGGTTCCAATGAAGGTTCTTAGCGGGAAGTGAGGTTTGGATATATACTTTACCTGTGGTTCAAGCAGCTAAGCGCGGATCCCCGGTAAGTAATACAACTCAATGGTACATGGTTTTATAGTTATTGTCATATATATATATATATATTTTCAGAAAGAAAAAAACACTTGAGGATCCGTCATAGTGGTGAACACAGAAGATTCGCCATAGTGCAGATTTGATAATCTGGTAATCCTCAAATCCACATTATGAAATTCTGCTTCAGGTAGAGTTCCCCACTCTTGCACCAATACTATCCAAAGTTCCAGAAGAGTTCTAGTAAGAGTTCTAAGAAGTTCATGAAGTTCTGCAATACGTCTCCCGAAAGTTTCCCATGCGTGCTGAATGAGGTTTTTAAGCGGAAAAGGGAGCTGGCCACTCTAATCGGATGTTATCTTCATTTTCTAGGTAGTCCTCCATTACGACAGCTAGATGAGGACGTGCGTTGTCATTCACAAACAAGAACTCAGTCCCATTGCACTCATGAATAGCCCGACATATTGTTGCAGAATAACATTGCGGTAAGTCTGGTCTGTCACGGTTCCTCTTTCGAACATATGGAGGGGTGTAGGTGAACCCAACATTATTCCGACCCATTCTAAAATCTACCGTGGCCGGAACGAAGATATTCAAGGATGGTAGAGGTGTTGTACCGAGACGCAGGTGCTCTGTAGGTGAAGACACGGCCTAAATATTTGTGAAGACTAAACCTGGGTTCGTCTGCTAACAAAACACAGGCCCATTGTTCAGCTGTTGAAGCACGATGTTCCCTGCACCAGAGTGCACGGGCTTTTCCATGCAATGCAACTAACCGGATGCATCTGGCAGGACCGCGAGCATACAGGAAGTACTCACTCAATGGTATGCCTTGAAACCATGGTTGCGACACATTTCCATCCTGTTGAAACCGCCGCTAGAGTCTAGAAACTATACTTTCTGCGATATGCAATTTCTGGAACAATGCAATCTGGGTTTAGACGGCCTCAAGTCGATCGATGGTTCTGCCCCTTATAGCATCATCAATATGGTTTTGCTGAGCCATATTCATTTAGTATACAGCACTGTTGCACCATCGAAACCCACAACACCTGTCTAATTCTGCTGCTCTGACTTCTACTTTTATAACACGCCGCGTACTACTTGGAGTATGTCGTGCTCCTAGCGCCGCCATCGGCTGCTGGAGCAACAAAGGACTTTCCTCATTCCAGAAGAGGTGTGGAGTAGTTTGCGTGACGAATCATTTCGTGTAGTACAACATTTTCCTGTGATGTACAATTACCCTTAATTTTTGAGCATGAACCGTACTGCTGATGTAGAGGCGGAAAGGAATAGTTTTACTGGAGGTTTTGCTGCTATATGAACATTTATCTTACGGAAGGGCAGAAAATTTTCGGAGTACTTTGTCTCAGGTACATCGGCTGCTTAAATGGTTAAATACCTAATGCATTCCCCCGGAGATACAAAAGTTTCACAATTTTTGAGAAGTGTTTTAAAATATTATTTTCAACAGTAATATCCGAATTTTCACCTTTAGGAGTTTCCTTTTTCTCTAGAGCTTCATGAAAAAGGATGGCGAATAATTTTAATTCTTGACGGTGTAATTATAATGTTTTGTGTTAACTGAATCTCCAGATTGTTATTGAAAGAGTTTCTACAATGAGATTGCTAGAAACATGTTGATCTTTTAAGAAGTAATTCTCCCTGATGAAGTTCTTATGGCGTTTGAGATGCGTACTTCGCCAAAGTTTCAATGCAATTAACCTAAATATTCCCTGGATCTGTACGGCATAGATTTAATTCCATCGCAACTTTAATTATACCTTAGCTGATACTTAGGGCTCGTTTGTTTCCACAGAGGGGAAAAGACGAACTAATCCTGCAGCAGAGAATGGCTTCCAATCAAGGACAAGTCCAAATCCTTGAGAAATCAGTCTTAAGTAATCCTTAGTAATCCACTTATGCGATAATGCAGATTTTGGAGGCAAAAGCAAACGTAGCAAAGGGTCATTCAAATAATTTGCTTTAATGACTCACGATTGCTTGCCAAATTCGTAAAACCTTGTTTACTTTAGATTCAATACTAGGGTCACAATAAGGGAAATATATTTATAGATTTTGGTGTTCCAAAAGCTGAAACATAAACGGAACAAACTGAAATCTCTACTAAGACGTTCCTTCCTCCAGATTTATTGTCTTAAGGTTCGCCATCATTTCCGGCGTCCTGCAAGACGATCCGGCGTTAACAAATGTTGATTAAACGTAAATCATTTTTCATGTCTAATAGAGCTGCCCAAATACCTTGCACGATGGACGACACTTACATAGAGCGACATTTAAACATCAAAACAATGAGTCAGTTCCAGTGACTCTATATTCACCGCATTGCGGCTTTGAAAATCTTCTCTAACTTAAATGACACGTTTTCATCTGCATATAATGTTCTCATGCAGCATTTCTCTCGGGCTACCATCGTTAAAAATTTACTTTAATGGTCTATGTTTTTTCCATCTACATATAATGCTCTTATACTAACTACCATTATCTCTGGATATCTTCCTGAAAAGTTTACTTTAATGTACTATGGATTTTTTTGGGTTTTTTTCGCCATCTGCATATAATGCTCGTATGCTACATTCTTATAATGCTCCTATGCTACATTTATTTCCGTCTGCCCTCCTAAAAAACTTACTTTAACCATTTAACGACCGTGACCCAAGAATCTTGTATCACTCTAAATACCATAACGCCCGAAACTGTCTTTTGGTTAATTTGTTTGTTTAATAACAACTATATTGATTGTGGGTGATTTCTGCTGGCCCCTCATAGGTCGAAAAAATTTGAAGAACAAGCAAGGGTAGGAAATCTGACTACCACTAGACAGGAATTTCGGGTGGCAATGGCTGTTTTTACGTGCGGGCGTTCTGTGCGTTATGGTCGTTAAACGGTTAATGGTCTACGTTTTTTTTGTTTGTTTTTTCCATCTGCATGGAATGATCGTATGCTACATTTATCTAGGGCTACCATCCTCAAAAGTTTGGTCTATTGTTTTATAACGTTATGCACAGAACTTGAGCCAATTTTAAAACACAGAACAAACGTACGTTTTTGTTATTATTTTTCATCAATTCAGTTTATGATTGTTTACTATGTGAAAGAACTAATTTTGCCGCAGTGGCGGTCAAGTGGTTAGATGTACGATTTTTTTGCCATCTGCATATAACGGATGTTAGTTTCTTTACACTTGTCCAAGTTGGACTCCAGTTCGATTGTCTCATGTAACATTGGTGGTGGGCTTCCTTTGCATCGCTGACTCCCCCTTTTTCCTGGAAACAGGCTCCCAAACTCAGGAACAGGCAATTTCGTAAAGCTCATACGGTTACTCATGATTGTGTTAAAAAAACAACAATAAACGTTTTTTTACAGTTATACACTGGTGTGCAAAACCTAAGGACGAGACGGTTTTTCGAATGCAACGTCGTGCAGAAGTGTTCCACATCGACTCAAATCATACCATAAGATCCCCAAGATGTAAGAATATAGGACAAGTGAGCAAAACCGTTTAAACAAGGAATCCAAAGGATACAAAGGCACTTTATTGAAGAGGTAGCTTCGAGCACAACTGGACAGAAGATAGAAACGCCCATGTGACAGGCGGCTGCCAAGAAATATCCAGTCTTTAGTATGGGATATGATCACCACTGACTGTGTTGCAGGATTTACAACGTCTGTCCATGCTGAGGACGAGGTTGTCAAGGAGTTGTTGAGTCATCGCGGCCCATTCCTCTTGTAGCGCCAATCGCAGCTGCGGAATCGTTGCTGGCGGTTGGTGACGTGCTGCCAAGCGCCTCATGAGAAGGTCCCATACGTGTTCGATTGTATTCAGGTCCGGGGACCTTGCGGGCCAATCCATGCGCTGAATATCTTAACTCTCCAACAGCTTTGCGGCAGCCACTGTACGATGAGGTGTAGCGTTGTCGTCCATGAAGAGGAACTCAGGACCACAGCACTTCTAAACAGACGCACGTGAGGCAGGAGAACCTCGGTACAATAGCGGAAACAGTGACTCAAACTCCTTGGGAGATGTGGAGGTCAGTACAGCTCCCAAGCATGATACCGCGCCAAACGAGAACCCCGCTACCTCCAAACTGGTCTGTTTCGATGATCTCTCTCCAGATGTGTATACGTTCAGAATTTCTCGTCAGACTAAATCGGCTCTCATCCGTAAAGAGAACTCGACCCCATTGCTGATGTGTCCAGTTCTTGTGTTCCTGGCACCACAGAAACCGCCGTCTCCGATGAGCAGGCGTTAATGGCACACGCCGTACTGGTCGTCGTGAAAATAGACCACCTTTGTGCAGCCTCCTGGCCACGGTAAAACGCAATAGCGGACGTCCAATTGTCGGTTGCATGTGCCTTGCGATTTCTCCCGCTGTCTGCCGTCTGTCTCTTCTCGCCTGTAGAAAAATATACTGGTCGTCCGCCGCCGTGATTGCTCGTGGACGACCACTACTAAACTCTCGGACAGCTGTTCCTGTCGTTTGAAATGATCTCAAAGCTCGTGAAACGATGCTGTGAGCAATCCCGAACTTCTCGGCCACACTAGTCACACTTCGCTGATCTTCCAACTTCCCAATGACGCGACCTCGGGTAAAGTCATCCAGATGTCGTCTACTGGATTGCCTGTTGGCCATATCACACGGTTACAGCAACTCGGCGTCGTTCAAACCGATGTACAACGTGAAATAGCTTTTACCGAATTGCTGAGCGTACACCGCCATGCGCTTTATATCCTTCCGACACTCCCCCCTACGTCATGCTGCATATATGCGCATGCCCTACCGTATCTAACCCTAGCCTATCTCTTGGGTGGTCTTTCAGTCCGTTCTGCCTGTTCGTTCGGCTATTATACTAATTTCTCCTCTTCGACCTTAATTTTTGCACACCAGTGTATTACGATACAAAGTTTGTTTTGTGTATGATGCGTTTATTATTGACGCGTTAATGCAAAATTTTCAATGGGACATTATCAACAATTAAATGCGTGAAAGAAATACGGGATTACGCCATATAATACAAATTTTGAAGATGACAATCCGATTTTTGGCGTAAATGTGACAAGGATGGTAAGTCAGATAATATGCGAAAACTTGAAAATTTTCATCGTCCTGGAGCGGGACTCGAACCCGCGTCTCCCAGAAAACGCCTAGGTATGCTAACCACTACACCACCCAGAACGACCACGTTTCAAGTTTCCGATCAATTTGAATTTAACCATCACAGGATTCGCTAGTCGAAGCAACCGGCATTCATGTTTAGCGAATCTGGAGGTTAACAATCCTATCCCGTGATTGCCCGGAGAAGCAGATAAATCATGAAAGAAATACGGGATTACGCCATATAATACAAATTTTGAAGATGACAATCCGATTTTTGGCGTAAATGTGACAAGGATGGTAAGTCAGATAATATGCGAAAACTTGAAAATTGTCATCGTCCTGGAGCGGGACTCGAACCCGCGTCTCCCAGAAAACGCCTAGGTATGCTAACCACTACACCACCCAGAACGACCAAGTTTCAAGTTTCCGATCAATTTGAATTTAACCATCACAGGATTCGCTAGTCGAAGCAACCGGCATTCATGTTTAGCGAATCGGGAGGTTAACAATCCTATCCCGTGATTGCCCGGAGAAGCAGATAAATCATGAAAGAAATACGGGATTACGCCATATAATACAAATTTTGAAGATGACAATCCGATTTTTGGCGTAAATGTGACAAGGATGGTAAGTCAGATAATATGCGAAAACTTGAAAATTTTCATCGTCCTGGAGCGGGACTCGAACCCGCGTCTCCCAGAAAACGCCTAGGTATGCTAACCACTACACCACCCAGAACGACCAAGTTTCAAGTTTCCGATCAATTTGAATTTAACCATCACAGGATTCGCTAGTCGAAGCAACCGGCATTCATGTTTAGCGAATCTGGAGGTTAACAATCCTATCCCGTGATTGCCCGGAGAAGCAGATAAATCATGAAAGAAATAAAAAAATCGGATTGTCATCTTAAAAATTTGTATTATATGGCGTAATCCCGTATTTCTTTCATGATTTATCTGCTTCTCCGGGCAATCACGGGATAGGATTGTTAACCTCCAGATTCGCTAAACATGAATGCCGGTTGCTTCGACTAGCGAATCCTGTGATGGTTAAATTCAAATTGATCGGAAACTTGAAACGTGGTCGTTCTGGGTGGTGTAGTGGTTAGCATACCTAGGCGTTTTCTGGGAGACGCGGGTTCGAGTCCCGCTCCAGGACGATGAAAATTTTCAAGTTTTCGCATATTATCTGACTTACCATCCTTGTCACATTTACGCCAAAAATCGGATTGTCATCTTCAAAATTTGAATTAAATGCGTTTTAAAATATATTGTGACGTCATTGACCGGATTGGAATATATACATACACTATATTGACAAAAGCCACCGGATTACCCTTCCAAAGACTCTGAACGGATTCGTTGCGTTGTTAAGATGCGCGGTAGATCTTAAAACGGTTTAAAAACAAGCCTGCAGTTGACCGCGGTCATACCGCACTGTGAGATTGAGTGAAAATGTCGCGGCGGGAGAGAATTGATTTTCAGAAAGGAAATATTGTTGGGTGTTATATTAGTGAGTTGTCCATTAGATAAACCGAGAGGCGTTTAAACATACCCAAGTCTACTGTTTGGGATGTACTGAATAAATGGAAGACACACGGCATGCCTGAAGCAGCAAGACGTACCGGCAGACCAAACAAAATCAGTGATAGAGGACTTCGAAGCCTCAGGAGAGTTGTTACAACTATTCAACGGAGTACTGCACAAGACCTCAGTGCATAGGTAAGTACAAATGCTGGAACCTCGGTATGTACATTTACCATTCACAGAGAGCTTCATTCCATAGGTTACAGTGGTCGTATGCCTGCTCATAAGCCTTTCATATCTACTCGGAATGCTACTCGTCGATTAGCATGATGTAAAGAACATTTATCGTGGACCGTAGATCAATAGAAACGGGTCCTATGGACTGATGAATCCAGATATGCGATCCATCAGTTTGATGGCCGTGTGTGGATATGACAGCAACCGAGGTAAGGCTATTTACCACAGTGTGCTGTCCCTACGGTCAAGTTTGGAGCTGGCAGTGTAATATTGTGGGGGTGTTTTTCGTGGTATTTTCCTGGCCCATTGGTTATCGTGGACAAACCTCTTAACCAGCACATCTACCTAGATATTCTAGACAATTATGCCCTACAAAGCTGAGCTGGTACCAAGAAGGCTTCGTTCCACAATATGTGGCAATATTGTGGAACGAAGCCTCCTTGGTACCAGCATCATAATGCACCGAGGTATAAAGCAAGGACTGTTACGGCGTGGTTTGACGATGGTTCCCTATCGTGCGTGAACGGCCAACACAGAGCCCTGATCTTAATCCCATAGAGCACCTGTGGAATGAATTAGAGCACCGCATAAGAAAATTGGAACCAAAACCTTCTACTAATCAACAGTTAGTGGCAGCATTATGTGCTGAACGGAAGCGCATACCTATCGCTGTGTTCAAAAACCTTGTCGGAAACATGTCTCGAAGGGTCAGTTCATGTATTAATGCCAATGGTGGACCAACACCATACTTAATGTATGTCAATAAATGCTATGTTGTGTTTCTGTTCTAGGTGTTGAGTGACTTTTATTAATGTAGTGTATATATATATATACACTGAGTGGCCACTTTATTATGATCACCCCCTCAGTATTTCGATGGGCCACATTTTGCCTTTAATACTGCGTCGATTCTTCGTGGCATGGACTCCACGAGATGTTGATAGGTGGTTTGTGGAATTTAAGACCATGCTTGATGAATAGCACTTTCCAGGCGCGTGAGCTTGCAGGGTTGTGGATCCAGCTGTGTGATGGCTAATTCAACTTCATCCCACAAATTCTCAATGGGTTGAGATCTGGAGATTGTGGGGGCCACCTAAGCAAAGTAAACTCACCAGCATATTCCTGAAACCAATCCTGTACAATACGAGCACTATGGCAAGACGCATTATCTTGTTGAAAGTAGCCATCTCCATTGGGATAAACCATCCACATGACAGGATGCACTTGGTCCGCAACGATGTTTAGATATAATGTGCCAGTCAGACGTTGATCAACACGAATTAAAGGGCCTAAAGCCTTTAATTAAGGGCCTGAGTTAATGGGAAAAATCTAATTTACTTTTACACCCCCTAGCGGAAAAACTATGCATAATTTGAAAAAAGTAACTATATCTAAAATACTCTTCGACATAAATGAAATCGAAAGATGAAATAATTTTTTCAATCGGATGTTTAGAAGCATATATGTGGAATAAAGCACATATTTTAATTCAACATTATCTGCATTTACCCCCTCTAGCGGCAAAATTGTACATCGTAAAAGCAAAACGAAATAAAAGATCGTCATTTGCATATTTCACGCTTCCCAATGCAAAAAGAATTTTTCAAATCTGACTAATAACTGCAGAGATATCGTGGGTACAGACGGACAGACGGACGGACGGACGGACGGACGGACAAACCGATAACATAAGCACGATCTTTTTTCACAAAATACGTGCTAAAAACTTACGCCTTCATTGCGGCCAAAGCATGCTTTAATGAAAATTAGAAATCATTTGTAGAACGTTTCTCACCAGGAGCTGTATCTGATTCAGGAAAAAACAAATCAAATCGGACTTTAAGAAACAGATATCGAGAAACCGCAATTTAATTTTAGCCCCCTAGATGAGAATCTATGCATAACTTTAAAAATATACTGTACCCGAAATAGCGTTCGTTATGAATGACGTTTAAAGAAAGAAAGGATTTTTCAACTGGGCATTTAGAAGCAAATATATTGGGGGGACCGGAAAGTAATGTCGCTTTTGGGGATGGGGGGACTAAGTTTGGGGAGAATTTGTGAGGTGTTTATATGCGTTCAACGTAAAGTCAGTGTATGTACCAAATGAATGAACTCTTCGCCTTTAACTTATGTAGGTGATTTTGTCTTCCAGATTTGCAGAACAAAATGAGTGACATAAAAGCTGAGGAAATCCATGTTCGTCATTGTATGCTGTATAAATTTCACAAGGGGAGCAATGCAACTGTGACCACCAATAACATTTGCGCTGTTTATCCGAATGCGTTAAATGCCCGCAAGTGTTGGTTCGCCCAATTCCGGTCGGGCAATTTTGACCTCTACGACGCCCCTCGGGTAGGAAGGCCCATGGAGCTGGACAATGACCTGCTTCGTGCAGCCGTTGAGGAAGAACCTCGTCAAACCATTAAAATTTAACCCATCCATTTAATACATCATGGTCTACTGTTCAAGAGCATCTGCAACAGATAGGGAAGGTCTATAGACAAGGACACCAACTTTCACCTGACAACCAAGTCAAGCGTTCCACCATCTGCAACTCTTTGCTCAGCTGACAGGAAAAGGATCCATTTTTTCATCGAATTATCGAATTACCACTGGAGATGAAAAGTGGGTTCTTAACGTGAACAACAAACGCAAAAACCAGTGACTTTCTCTAGGTCAGACACCAGTTCCTATGCCAAAATCAGGCCTACACCCCAAAAGGGTTTTGCTCTGTGTTTGGTGAAATACCGCTAGCATAGCTCACTTTAAGCTCTTGGAAACCTGACAGACCGTAACGGCAGACCTCTATTGTCCACAACTGGACCGTTTAAAGCAAGCTCTTGCTGCAAAACATCCATCACTTGTCAACAGAAAACATGTCATCCACCAGCATGGCAAAGCGACACCTTACACGGCGAGACGAACCCATCAGACGATCAGAGAATTTGGCTGGGAAGTTCTTCCCCATCCCCCTTATTTCCCTGACATTTGCACCATCTGATTACCATTTGTTCAGATCTCTGCAGCACTTTGTTAATGGGAAAATATTCCACAATATTGATGATGTCAAAACGGGGCTCTCGGAGTTCTTTGCATCGCAGCCGCCGTTCTTTTAAAAAGACGGCATTGAAAGTTTGGTTTCACGATGGGCAAGTGTGATCGTTAATCATGGCAATCATATAATTGGTTAAGAAATAAATTTCTTCTGTTACAAACAGTATTTCTCTTTTTATTACTTTTCGCCCTCCCCCCAATATAGTGTAGAATAAATTGTATTTTCAATTTAGTAGCATCTGCACTTACACCCTCTTACGGCAATATTATGCATGGAAAAGAACCGGAAAACAAGAATCATCGTGCTTATGTTTCAATCTTTCGAAAGGAAAAAAAAATTCAAATCGGACTATAAGTTGCATAGATATGGTGTCTACAGGCGGACGGACGGACAAAGCGATACTATAAGCACATTTTTAGCACGCCTTTTGTAAAAAAGAATGAGTGCTGTAAATATTAGTGCACATTTTTAGCACGCCTTTTAAAAAAAATGAGTGCTGTCAATATTAATGCACATTTTTAGCACGTCTTTCGTAAAAAAAATGAGTGCTGTCAATATTAATTCACATTTTTACCACGTCTTTTGTAAAAATAAATGAGTGCCGTCAATATTAATGCACCTTTTTTATGATTTGTTTCCTTCAACGTCAAATATCTGAAAACAACATGGGATGTGCATGATTCCCTGGGTAGTGAAAAGCGAGTGCATAACCTCATATCACTCGCCGTACAAAGAAAGTTTTCCGGGATAAGCAAAAGGAACGGATACTACTCTTGTCTCACCGACTGACTTTTTTTTAGTGAGTTCCATCATGTGCTATTATAGACATGTGGGTAAAAATGTCATGAATAAGAACTAGGATAAATGAACGGAAAATAATATACCAAATACATAATCTCAATGGAGATCATGCTGAAAAATTAACATGCAGTATTGAAGAAATATCGGCGCCCCAGTAGCGCAGTGGTCTAACCGATGGCCTTTGATCATTCGTCCGAAAGGGGTATGGGTTCGAATTCCGGTGTAGCATGGAGGTTGTGTTTATCTTACGGCACTGGCTCTCTCCCTTTCCGGAAACCAGTGACCCTAAATTAGTGACGGGAGACTGCTTATAGCCCATTGAGTTGCTCACGGTGGTCGTTAAACCTCCAATCAAAAAAAAAAAAAAAAAAGAAATATCACTTTAAAAATGAAACACAGATTCACAATACCTTTAATTAATTGTTCTTAATATTTAAATTTCTCACATTTAGACATAAGTTGCATGAGCAATCGTTTTGCGTCATTCCCGAGAGCGTAGAAGAAAGTACGTTTCTTCTAACGAGCAGAATTTTCGAAGATAAATTTTTTGAGGTAGAATTTATTATTATATGATGGTTCAGTCAACGCACTAGGTTTTCCTCCATATTTTTTGTGGTATCAGTTTTTTAATAATACGTCAGAGCAGAACCTTTTCGTAAACTGCCACAGAACATGTTTTTTCTGACGTAGTAGTTAACGAAGGTGTGTTTAGACCTGGAATTAATAAAGACAAAGAACTTTAGAAAAACAAAAAGAAAAGAAATGAACTACATAAGCGTAAATGACTCTGGGGGAACTCTTTTCTGATGACAGAAAAGGATGCATTTAAATTTCATAACATCTAGCTTTGAAGGTTTTCCTCGATTTTTTTTCTCTTTTGTACTCTCCTGTGCTACTGATGCAGCAGGCATTTTCATTTAATTACGGCTTTATTAAAAACTGCGGATGGCTAGCATTTATTTACCGAGACAGCTGCATTTTTTTTCACTATACCTACATTCAGGAATTGTTTTGCTTCTTTCCCAAGGGAGATAAAATAAATAACGTTTCTTATAACGAGCAGCATTATGAAAAATAATTTACTTTTTATTCTGCTTCAATATTCCAACATGTAACAGCCATTTGTCTAAGTTACTTCATTTTGAGCAGAAAGGTATTTACTCTTTGAACATGTTCATAAAGTGTGTAAGCCTACTCAAATTACGAGGCACGTATTTTGCGACCGTTTCACATATTCCACGCATTCTTGATACCGTTTTCATTTTTTGAATTTTCCATTTTGCTTGCAATATATTCTGTAGAACTAGAAACAAATAAATAAAAGACTTGTAAAGATAATCCGCATTTCATAGACGTAAAATAATAACAAGATCTGCCAAGCTATTACTCGCCAACGGGCGGATTTTTCAAGGCATGGTATTTTCTCTTTCACCACCTCAACAGAAATCTTTCTAAAGAAGACCGTAGAGATATCTATCTATACATAGTAGATAGATATCTCTACGGTATCTATTATTGTACCGTAGTCCCCGGTAGGCGTCTGTCTGTTTGTTCGGGCTAATCTCGGGAATCGCTGGACGGATTTTAAAGCGGTTTCCACCATTCCATAGAGCATTTGTCGCGGAAGATTTAGGTGTATAAAGCATTAATCTATGACAAAAGGGAGCCGAGCAGTAACGATTTTAGTGACAAGTCAAAGAAAAAACCGCAGTTCGCATTCTTTCGTGGCTTCCACTGTATAAACAACATGCGTGACGACCGGTTTACGAAACTTTTTTCTTCATTGGGAAAACGACGCGAGGCGGCAGGTCTGACAGCATGTAAGGCCATAGATTAAATGCGTAGTTACATTGGACGCTGAAAGGGAATTGGTTTATCGGCGCTTGCACAGACTAAATGCGTAGTTGTTTTCGTCCACAAGTACGTATCTCTTTGAGTAGCTCTTTAATTAAAATTTTAATATTGTATAAACATTATGCACAAACGAAAATCGAATATAGGTCATAGTACATCGAACGCTAAAAGAATTAATTTGCTTTTCCCGTCATAATGAAACTTTCCAAGAAACAGAATCTTCGATTGGCAAATGACAGACAAAGAATGGCTTTACAAAGAAAAAGACAGTCGCCTGTTGAACTTAATAATCGTTTCTCTTTAGATCGAAGTAGATATAATTCTCAGAGAGAAAGATAATCGTATGTTCAGCGCAACAATCGTCTATCAGCTGACAGGACCAGACATGTTAATCTAAGAGGGAGGAGACGAGTAAGTCGAACTGAAAGAGCAAATGTTCGTGGTCTGTGGTCCGATAAAGAGTATTCCGCTATGAATTATGATTCACCAATAAATTATAAAAATGATGGTTCTGTTTCTATAGGTACTATTATCTGTCAATATTGTTCAGCTGAGAAATGGAAATACGAATCATAATGGTATGTGTTGTTTGCAGGGAAAATTAAACTAGAAGAAATATTTCCCCCTCCCGAACCATTAAATTCGCTTCTTACAGGTGATCATCTAAACCCTAGAGAATTTATGAAACACATACGTCAGTATAATAATGCATTTCAGATGGCCTCATTTATGAGTACACAAGTAATCGAACTTGGCTTTATGCTGACATTTAAGGTACAAAGGCAAGTATACCATTTGGCCGGCAGTCTGTTTCTTTCTGATCCTAATGATCAGAAATTCCTACACATTTATTTTATCACGGACCCTGAAACATAAGCTTCAATTCTATGTAACATCTATATCGACAAGCTCTTGATACTTTCTTGGGGAGGTATTTGCAAGAAATATTATACTGTCATAACAATTATGTTCAATCTTTTAAAACTGCGATTGATAGTGTGCCAGCAGACGTACCGGATTTCAATATCGTTATCCACGCTGATAAGGTACCTGTCGGTGATGATGGTGGACGCTATAACGCCCCTGCTACGACTGAAATAGCCGTTCTAATAGCTGGGCAAAAAATTCACAGAAGAGACATAGTATTGAGTAGTCGTGATAACAACTTTCAAAACATTGCTAAAATTTACAGATCTTATAATAGTTTGCAATATCCTTTATAATTACGTAGAGGCGAAATGGTTATTCGATAAATATTTCTCAACTTGGCTTGACCACTGGGGTACCGCTACGTAATACGCTGTCATGTATGAATTATTATTGTCACCGAATAATGACAAGGCTCAATAACTTTAATATAATGTTTAGATTTGGAATGCTACTGAACCAGTATTTGGTAGATCAGTATGCTAAAATTGAATCGGAACGTTTAGCTTAGATCCGAAATACTCTGACAAAACTGCAAACGGAAAATTATATCCATTTGCAAGATGCTTTGCGAGGAAACGAAAATGTTGGCAATATCGGCCAATTGGTCATATTACCATCGTCGTTTACAGGAGGGCCAAGATATTTTCATGAACGAACACAAGATGCGAGGATTTATGTCAGGAATTATGGCAAACCTAATTTGTTTATACATTTACGTGTAATACTAAGGGCAATTAAATTATAGAAAACCTAAATGGCAATGCAAGACCACAAGAGAAATACGACAAAGTAAACAGAGTTTTTTATTTGAAAATGAAAAACCCGATGTTCTTCATTAACAAAGCGAAAATATTAGGTCCACCTCGCTGCCACATGTACACTGTCGAATGGCAGAAACGTGGACTGCCTCACGTACATATTCTGCTATGGTTGCAGAATAAAAATGACTCCGGACCACATATAGTGTAATTTCAGCAAAATTACCAAATAAGCAGACCGACCCAACATTGCATGGTATTGTGTCAAGGCAAATGATTCATGACCCATGTGGAGCTTTCATCACAAATTCTTTGCAGCAAAAAATATCCAAGACATTTTCAAAGCAGCACATCTACTGGGGATGATGGGTTTCCCAAATACCGTAGGTTGTCACCTCATGACGGTGGAGAAATTGTAACTATCCCGAATAATGACATACATAACAGATGGGTTGTTGTACCGTATAATCCGGTTCTCCTTAGACTTTTTAACACTCACATCAACGTTGAATTGTAGTTCTGTCAGATCGGTTAAATATGTGTAAGTACAAAAATAAAGGCAGTGATTAAGCTAATTTCACCATAGAATCTACAAATGAGGTTGAACAATATCAATCTGGAAGATATATTTGCACCTCGGAGGCAGTGTGGCGAATTCAATCCTTCACTGTACAGGAACGAGCGCCTACAATCACTCACCTTGCGGTACATTTAGAAAATGGGCAGCGCGTGAATTTCACTGAATGCCATGATATCGTAAATAATCCGTGTGCTACAACGCTAACAGCATTTTTTAATTATGTACAGAATATGACTTTGCAAAAAACCTTACTTATGACAAAGTTCCAAGTTATTATACTTGGAATCTAAATAACAAGAAATTTCAACGGAGGAAATAAGGAATGCCCGTTGAGGGTTATGGCGACATTAAAAAAACAGATGCGCTTGGCCGAGGGTATGTAATCCATCGCAACAACACTGAATGTTTTGATCTAACGATGTTACTTCATGTGAATGATGTACACTGCTGGCCACCCAAAATGCAACACCAAGAAGGAAGCATCCGATTGGCCTAAAATTCCCAGCATGCATCGCTCGCGAGAGAACATGCAAACGATTAGCATTGCAGGGCATATGCAAATCATGTGCGCGCGGCACGCCACCGAAAAGCACTATAAGAAGGGTGCACACAAGGCAGGGTGTAAGTAGTGGAAGTGTGTGGTGCTGCCGGTCCTGTGCTTGGAAAGCTTCCTGATGCCTCGTCGCAGAATACGGCAGTGATTCCAGCACGTTTCGGAGTTCGACAGAGGACGAATAGTGGCTTATCGCGACAGCGGTTCATCGTACCGAGATATCGGCGCCCGTGTGGGACGACATCCAGCCACAGTGAGGCGAGTATGGATTCGGTGGGTGCAGAAGGGACGGACGGACCGACCTTAGCGATTGCCTCAGCCCGGCACACAACCAAACTAAAGGACCGGCATGTTCTGCGGCAGGCATTGGCGGCTCGCACCGCCACATCACGAACGTTAGCGTAGGGTATAGGGTGTGTTGCGCAACAACCTGTGTCAGCACGTAACATTCGACATCGTCTGCAGGAGCGGGAACTTGTCGCACGGCGCCCATTGCTCCGATTACCATTGCCGTTACACCACCTGCGAGTGCGGCGGCAGTGGGCCGTTGAACGCTGTACCTGGACTAAGGAATGGCACGACATTGTCTTCTCCGACTAAACCCGATTCTGCCTGCAACACCACGATGGTCGGATCCGCGTGTGGCAGCACCGCGGCGAGAGACTCTATGACGCCTGCATTACGCATCGCCATAGCGGTCCGTCGCCTGGCGTTATGGTTTGGGGCGTAATTGAATATGACACCCGCACCCCTCTGGTACAAATCGCCGGTACACTACACAGCCACCGCTACATCTCCGACGCTTTGGAGCATGTAGTCATCCCCCACTTGCATGACCTGCCAACGGCAACGTTTTAACAAGACAATGCGCGCCCGCACATGGCACGCATTGTACAACATTTATTCACGGCCTACCAGGTGTCACTGCTGCCGTGGCCCGCCTGTTCTCCCGATATGTCGCCCATCGAACACGTCTGGTCGCTGATCGGTAACCGGGTGGCCCGGCAAACACCACCCATGGCTACGCCTGATGAACTGTGGCAACGTATGGAAGCAGCCTGGACAGACATACTTCAAGCTCACATTCAAAGCATATTTCGTTTGATGCCGCGGCGTGTAGCGGCAGTTATTACCAGCCATGGGGGCCACACGAACTATTGATGTCTGCGTGTTCCGCAAGTCACACGGGCCTGTAGGCTTAATCGTTTCATCTTTGTATCTGTTGTTATATGTCCAGTAAATCTGTTTTTGGTATCTCGTGTCCTTCTTGGTGTAGCATTTTTGGTGGCAAGCAGTGTAGTTCTTAAAAGACCTACTTCTTTTGAATATTTAAGAACTATGGCAGGAATAAGGTACGACACACTTCAAGCAGGCTGCAGAGCAATGGGATTGCTGGAAGACGATTCTCACTGGGAGAATACATTATCGGAAGCTGTTCTATGAACACTGGTGTGCAAAAATTGAGGACGAAGAGGAGAAATTAGCATAACAGCGGAACGAGCAGGCAGAACGGACCGAAAGACCACTCAGGAGATAGACTAGGGTCCCGTACAGTAGGGCATGAGCATTAATGCAGCATGACGTAAAGGATCGGGATTGTCGGAAGGCTATAAAACACACGGGAGGTGTACGCTCAGCAATTCGGTGAAAGCTATTGCACTGTGTACATCGGTTTGAACGACGTAGAGTTGCTGCCATCGTGTGATATGGCCAACAGTCAATCGAGTAGATGACATCTGGATGACTTTACCTGAGGTCGCGTCATTGGGAAGTTGGAAGAAGGTCGAAGTGTGACTAGTGTGGCCGAGGAGTTCGGGATTACTCACAGCATCGTTTTACGAGCTTGGAGAACATTTCAAACTACAGGAATAGCTGTCCGAGAGTTTAGCAGTGGTCGTCTACGAGCAACTACGGCGGCGGAAGACCGATATATTGTCCTACAGGCGAGAAGAGTCAGACGGCAGACAGCGGGAGAAATCCCAAGGCAAATGCAACAGACAACTGGACGTCCGTTATCGCGTTTTACTGTGGCCAGGAGGCTGCACAAAGGTGGTCTATGTTCACGACGACCATTACGGTGTGTTCCATTAACGCTTGCTCAGCAGAGACGGCGGTTTCTGTGGTGCCAGGAACACAAGAACTGGACACATCAGCAATGGGGTCGAGTTCTTTTTACGGATGAGAGCCGATTTAGTCTGACGAGCGATTCTGTACATATACACATCTGAAGAGAGCAGGGAACACGCAATCACACATCCAACATCATAGAAAGGGACCGGCATGGAGGTGGAGGAGTTCTCGTTTGGGGCGGTATCATGCTTGGTAGCCGTACTGACCTCCACATCTTCCAAGGAAGTTCAGTCACTGGTGACCGCTATTGTACCGAGGTTCTCCTGCCTCACGTGCGTCTGTTTAGAGGTGCTGTGGGTCCTGAGTTCCTCTTCATGAACAACAACGCTACACCTCATCGTACAGTGGCTGTCGCAGAGCTGTTGGAGTGTGAAGATATTCAACGTATTGATTGGTCCGCAAGGTCTCAGGACCTAAATCCAATTGAACACGTGTGGGACCTCCTCGGGAGACGCTTGGCAGCACGTCACCAGCCGCCAGCAATGATTCCGCAGCTGCGATTGGCTCTACAAGAGGAATGGGCCGCGATGCCTCAACAGCTCCTTGACAACCTCGTCCTCAGCATGGACAGACGTTGTAAATCCTGCAACGCCGTAAGGGGTGATCATATCCCCTACTAAGGACTGCATTTTTCTTGGCAGCCGCCTGTCACATTAACGTTTCTGTGTTCTGTCCAGCTGTGCTCGAAGCTACCTTTTCAATAAAGTGCCTTTGTATCCTTTGGATTCCTTGTTTGGACGGTTTTGCTCACTTGTCCCATATTCTTTCATCTTGGTGATTGTATGGTATGATTTCAGTCGATGTAGAGCACTTCTGCACGACGTTACATTCGAAAAACCGTCTCGTCCTTAATTTTTGCACGCCAGTGTAGTTCTGTAGTATCCCTTAGATATTTATTTTCCATCATAGTCGTTTTTTGCCAAGTTACTGATCTGTTTACTTTTTGAAATAATCACCGTGAAAACATTTCTTAAGATATATTGCACCGAAAACGGACAGAACTAGCATTAGAAAACTTCAACTATGACCAAAATGTGTTTCATAAAGCATTGATTGAAGTCAACAGAATAGTATGATTAATAACAAACAAATATATCAAATAGTTTGGACTTTCTTTGCCAGATAACAATAACCTACAGTCGAACAACAGTGACTACCTAAGGGAAATGTCATATGATGGATCTCGGCTGTTTCAAACCGTCGCCCAGGAAGAACACCGTCTGAAACCCGAGCAGAAAAAAAGCTTATCACGCCATAATATGTAGCATAACAAACGAGGAAGGTAGAATTATTTTCTAGATGCCCCTGGAGGCACAGGTAAAACATTCTTGATACATTTGTTGCTGACCAAAGTGCGGTCTGGGTGTAAGATTTCACTGGCCGTCGCGTCATCTGGTATTGCATCCACTCTTTTGGATGGGGGAGGAACTGCACATGCCACATTTAAACTTCCTCTAAAAGTATGTCATGAGGATACAAGCATATGTGATATTTCAAAACAAAGTAACATCGCCAAATTAATCCAAAACTGTGCACTAATAGTTTGGGATGAGGCCACAATGTCGCACATAACTTCGGTCGAAGCCCTAGACAGGAACATGTGTGATCTCAGGAATACAAACAGGTGGGTGCACAGTTCTGTTCTGCGGAAATTTTCGTCAAATCTTACCAGTTGTGACGAGAGGAACGATAGCTGACGAGGAGAACGCTTCTTTAAAAATATCTTACATTTGGCCAGATGAAACTAAATTATCACTCAAAACGAACATGAAAGTGCTCTTATTTTCAGAAGATAATAATCTTTTTTATGAAATGTTATTTAAAGTTGGGAATGGAGATTTTTTATCTATGAATAAAGTAAAGCTAACCTCAAACATGATTTATGTGTTTTAGTCAGCAACATTCAAGAATTGATTACTAATGTTTATCCCGAAGTCCACGACCTTTGAAATAAGTCGTTTTCATGGTTTAAAGAAAGAGAAATTTTATCGCCGACAAATGCACGGGATCGGAAACTTAACGACTTGGTGCTCTACAAATGCAATGCCCAAACTGAAATTTATTACTCAGTAGACACGGTAGTGGACACTGAAGAGGCCGTTCATTACCCAACTGAATTTCTAAATAATTTACATCCTTCCAGCATGCCAGCACACAAACTGATTTTGAAAGTGGGGGATCCTATTATATTGTTACGTAATCTAAGCCCACCGAAGATATGCAATGGGACGCGATTGCACATAAAAACTTTGAAGAGCTTTTTGATTGAAGTTACCATTTTAAAATGCTGTGGCACTGCAGAAACAGCTTTAATACCGAGAATCCCAATGATTCCATCAGATTTGCCGTTTCATTTCAAACGAATCCAATTCCCGGTAACACTATGCTTTGCCATGACAATAAATACAGCACAGGGTCAGACACTGAACGTGGATGGCGCAGCCCCGGTGGCGCAGTGGTCTAAGCGATGGCCTCTGATCATTCGTCAGAACGGGGTCCGGGTTCGAATCCCGTTTGAGGCATGGATGTTGTGTTTGTCTTACGGCACTGGCTCTCTCCCTTCCCTGGAACCAGTGACCCTAAATTAGGGACGGACGACTGCTTATAGCTCATTGAGTTGCTCACGGTGGTCGTTAAACCTCCAACCAAAAAAAAAAAAAAAAAACCGTGGCTGGCGTTGACCTAAGTGAAGAATGTTTTTCACTCATGGACAACTTTGGGTGGCTCTTACGCGTGTCACAGCAAAACGACAACTTTTCGTGCGCACGTCTGGAAGAAAAACGAGAAATGTTGTTTACAAGGAAATCTTATGACACCTCGGTGAAAACAACATTTCGCCTTAAATTCTAAATTACTACCGTGCGAAGCGGGGCCGCGTCGCTAGTTCTCTCATAAAGGGTACGTCCAACGATTTTGTATTGATAGATCTACCATATGTATGGACCGAACTGTTAAGGCTAAAACGCGGTTACACGTAAACTGTATCTAATGTACAACTCGAGATATTGTTCTAATGTTATCTCACGTGGCATTTTTTAATTTCATTTAAACGTCTCTGTTCGATTAGTAAATAGTAACACTGTACTAGTGATCTGATTTATTGGCGTAGGAAGTAAACACATTTGCGTTTCCAAGCTTTAGCACATCAACCAGATGGCTTTTTCAAGGAAGTTAGACAGAAACTGCAAATGGAAAATAGAACGCATTAACAATTTTGAACGCGGAAACATGACTTGACAACAATAGATACGACGTTATATATATTGACGCATCACGTTGGTTGCACGTGAAATACCCTGGTAGGCAGAAGGCTTTGCATGAAGAATGGGTTCCAAATTCGTGGCAACTCCAGTGAGACGCAATCATTGCAAGTATCGCTGTTGGTAATGATCTCCAAGGTTTCCCGAATGGCTGTACCTTAAGGGGTAGAGAAAGTAGCTAATTTCTTTGTATCTTCCCACATCACATAGGAGTAACGGACTTGAATTTCACTTCTCTGGATAGTGCCGTGGCCAATTTATCGTATTTTGTGTCTCTTTTATGTTCGTTAACTCTGATTTAAACGAACGCTTGGTCATTCTAATGTAGTATCGTTTAGAGCCGTCCGGATACTGTACGAAGATCGCATAAACACCTGCTTCGCAGGAGAGATGTGGTTTTTCCACTACTTCTCTTTAGAATAGTATATAAAGATGCATGATACCTTATGCCGAAGCCGTAGGTCATCATCTTCAGGGTGTTTTTGAGTTTGTAAGACACATTTGGTATGTAGGGAATTGAGGCTAAATAACGTATCTACGGCACAAGAAGATTAGCATGTTTGACCCTGGCTTTTTGGATAAAGTTTCGTATCTGATTCAACGAATATCCTGCATCAGTGGCTAACTTGATGACGATTTCAATTTCGTGTTGTCTAGAATGGGTATCGGAGGAAACGGCGAAGGCTATTCGAATTCGAGAAAGGAATATAGCTGTTTTGTATTGTGCGGGACACAAACAGCTGCGGATCATTAGGTTGGGGGCGGATGGGTTTGTAGTAGACTCGTGTACAGTGGCGGTTGTCAGGCGATTTTCTCAAAAGAACATTCGGACGGCTCTAAACGACACTACATTCGAATGACCAAGCGTTCGTTTGGAATCAGGGTCAACGAACATAAAATATACACAAAATACGGTAAATTGGCCACGGCACTATCCAGAGAAGTGAAATTCAAGTTCGCTACTCATATGTGGGACGATATAAAGAAATTAGCTACCTACTCTACTCCTAAAGGTTCAGCCATTCGGGAAATCTTGGAGATCGTTACCAAGACCGAAACTTGCAATGATTGCGTCTCACTCGAGTTACCACGAATTTGGAACCAATTCTTCATGTAAAGCCTACCAGGATAGCGCGCATGCAACCAACGTGATGCGTCATATCTTTAAATAAATATAACGTCGTATCTATTGTTGTCAAGTCATGTTGCCGCGTTTAAAATTGTTAATGCGTTCTATTTTTCAGTTGCAGTTTCTGTCTAACTTCCTTGAAAAAGCCATCTGGTTGATGTGCGAAAGCTTGGAAACGCTAATGTGTCTACCTCCTACGCCAATAAATCAGATCACTAGTACAGTGTTACTGTTTACAACTTAAATGGTGAACTGTTCCTCGTTATCAGTTTGCCTCTGTTCTATTTATGTTCTACAGTTTTCATTTTGTGTTGATCTAGAGCCTTGAAAAACCGCCAGTTGGGGGGTGAATGCTTCGCAAATCTTGTATGATATTTTTACACCTATAAAAATAAGATTATCTTTAGAAGTCTTGTACGTATTTGTTCCTAGTTAACTCTGGTGTGCCCACAGTATCTTATATTTCGAAGGAAAAAGACAACTGTTTTACAAGGACTCTCAAACTCATTAGATGCAGAGACAAAAGATATGTACAAATATTATAAATGTGAGGCATTCTACAGCTAAAATAAATGTTGTTCTCTTTCTTCTACACTAGTGTCTGTGGAAATTGCAACACCATGAAAGACTGCAGGTATTAGCTTGAAACTTACAGCATGTGCATAGCAGGTTGGGACATGCAAACGATTAAAATATCAGTGAAAATGCGCCAGCGATTTTAGAGCAGCGCCCTCTGAACTGTTCTTGAAAAGCCAGCTGAACTGAGATGTGCAATCGGTGAAATTCTGCCACTGAGTCGAAAAGCTGTTTCTTGTGTCTCGCTATTCTCCGTTCCTGTAGAAGGTCGCATTATGAACACCTGATGGACTTTGTGCGGAGAAGAATTGTTGGGATAACAGAAGGTGGATTTGCTACTTGTGCAGGGCGAGCTGCCAGTACAGTGATGCAAACTTGGCGTCAGTTGACAGATGAGCCTCGGACACACAGAACTACGAGAAATGGACCGTAAAATCGCAGGACTACACGGGATGACACACATTTTTATTACATAGCTGTGACATAGCACGGTGACGACATCCTTGGTGTTAGCGCAGTAGTGGGGCACTGCCACAGGTCAGGCATTTTCCTCCAACACAGATCCACGTCGTATGCAGAACAGAGGACTGGTATCCAACAGCCCCTTGCTTTGACCATCCACCATAGACGCCCCAAAGGGGTCTCGAATACAAACATTGGCAAGCTTATTGGCAACAAGTTGTGCTATCAGCGAGTCACAATTCAACATGATGCACCATGTGTGACGTACCTGCCAGCAGGACGCACACGACATAAAGGCAGATAGTAGTCAGAACAAACGTCCGCGTAGCTCAATTGGTAGAGTGACTTATTCCGGAATAAGGGGATCCGGGTTCGAATCCTGGCGTGGACAGAAATGACGGAGAAATTTACTTCGTTATAATGGCGCCCGAACTATCCGGATGACCCGACCGTTCAAAATCTCGCAATGCTGTGATGTTATTTCCACACCGCGAGATAGGAAAAATAAGAGAATCCCTTCTCCAGCGCTTCGAAAAAAAATTGACTGGGAGTTCTCAAGTGCACGCTCTACAGTGGATGGCTGCCTGCAACGATTCATGGTCACGGCTGACCCGTGGGCCATGCCCCCGGCCCTCTTTCGGGGGGGGGAGATGTGACGCACCTGCCAGCAGGACGCACACGACATGAAGGCAGATAGTAGTCAGAACAAACGTCCGCGTAGCTCAATTGGTAGAGTGACTTATTCCGGAATTAGGGGATCCGGGTTCGAATCCTGGCGTGGACAGAAATGACGGAGAAATTTACTTCGTTATACATGATGGTGGCATACGTGTTCGAATACATGGTAGTGAATTCAACCTTGCCACTTCGCAGCGTCATACTGCCTCAACGCAAAGCGTTATGGTTTGGGTCGCCGTTGGGTTCAATCCGCGCTCTCGCCTGATACGTATTGAACACTCAACCGACGCAATTCATCAGAGATATTTTAGAGACAAAGGTGATACCCTTCCTTCAGAATTCTCCTGGCGTTATATTTCAGCAGTGTAATGATCGTCCACATGTGGCCCGGAATGTCAAAGACATATCCTTTGCAAAGCAGATACAGCTTCTTCCCTGGCCTGCACGTTCGCAGAATATGTACCCGATCGAACATGTCTGGGACATGGTAGCTAAGCAACCGGCTCGTCAAGAGCCTCCTCCAGTCACCACACAATGAACTCTGGTCTCGCACAGAAGCAGCCTGGCAGGCTATTTATTCCCCAGTACGATATCGAAAACCTCTCCCATTCACTGCCACGCCGTTTAAACGCTGTTATTGTTGCTCAAAGTGGCTTCACATGAAACTGGGTTTTGAAGCGAAAAATCTTGTTCAGCTCTACAAATACACGGCCGAGTCACATTATTGTGACCGCCAGTTAATAACCAGAGTGACAGCCGTATGCAGCATGGACAGCAGCTAGACGAGCTGGGAGTGACTCAATAAGGTGCTGGTAGGTCTTCGTGGGTATTTGGAGTCATGCTGACTGCAGTGGATCTGACAGCTACTGAAGGGTGCTTGGTGGAGCATACATAGAGAGAAAAACACGATCGAGGTAGTCCTACAGATGCTCAGTTGGCTTTAAGTATGGGGAATTAGAGGGTCAAGAAAGTACTTTGAAGTCTTCATCGTACTCTTCCAACCACTCTCCGACATTTCTAGCTGTGTGACAATTCGCATTGTCGTGATGGAAGATGCCGTCCCTTTAAGGAAAGACAATCAGCTTGTACGGGTGTACGTAGTCAGCAAGGATGGATTCATAACAAATGCGGTCAATAGTGCTTTCTGCAGGTAATAGCGGACCCAGGGAATTCCACGAAAACATTCTCCAAACCATAACGCTGCCCACACTAGCTTGTGTTCTGCCTTCAATGGTTGAAGAATGTTTGTTCTCCGATGTTTTTCGTTTTATACGCCAACGACCATCAGTTCGATAAAGCAGAAAACATGACTCATCGGAGAAGGCCATCACTTGCCAATTAGCTGAGATCCAATTCCGATACTGCAGTGCAAATGTAAGCCTTTTTCTGCCGATGCACCTTCGTTAGCGTAGGTGCAGTGATCATCCGTCTGCATCGGAGGCCCATACGCAGCAGGGTTCGCTGAACTGTCGTTTTGAATACAGTTCCGATAGACCCCTGGTTTATTCAGCCAGTGAGTTGCTCCACTGTAGCGTGCCAATCGGCCCTCACGCACCTTCGAAACCGACGTTCTCCTCTCATATCAATGGCACGTGGTGTTCCGCAGTTTCCACGTCGATTATTCGCATTGGTGCCATTTTTCGAATCACGATACTCTTTCACCGCAGCAGCACGCGAATGGTTCACAAACTGCACTGTTTCAGAAATACCGCCACCCTTTGCCCGAAAGCCGATAATTATTCCTGTTTTACAAATCTGATAAATTGCTCTTTTTATCCATGACAGAAACGAGCCATATGTTTTCAGATCAGATCAGATCATATGTAGAGGATTTTAGGAAGGGAGTGTCTGACCCCAGGTCTTAAACAATCCTTAGAAACAGGAAGCTAGGAGATTTGGGTTAGAGTGCCTGATAGGAAAGTGATACGGAGGCGATGTAGAAAGCGGGAGGAAGACGCCTTTATTTATTACCGTGGGTCCAGTACCCGGGGTCCGATGGCTTAACGTGCTAATCCGACGCACGGCGGATATTTATTGGATCGAGCGTTCGTACCTGCTTGAGATCGAACCTGAGGTCATTTCCGTTGCAGTCACGAACGTTGCCCACTAGGCCACACGCGGCCCATATGTTTTCAGATCATATGTAGAGGATTTTAGGAAGGAGTGTCTGACCCCAGGTCTTAAACAACCCTTAGAAATAGAAAGCTAGGAGATTTGGGCTAGAGTGCCCGATAGGAAAGTGAAACGGAAGCGAGGTAGAAAGAGAGAGGAATACTCCTTTATTTATTACCGGGGGCCAGTACCCGGGGTTCGACGGCTTAACGTGCAAATCCGACGCACGGCGGGTATTTAGTGGTTCGAACGTTCTTACCTACCCAGTATCGAACCTGAGGTCATCTCCATGGCAGTCACGAACACTGACCACTAGGCCGCCCGCGGCCCTATGTTTTCAGAATGCCTGCAGCACACCTTATGTAACCTCCAAGCCAGCTCACGACACTTGCCTTCTTTCATTGGCTACGCGCTGTTGACGTCAAAAGTAGGAGGTGGTCACAATAATGTGACTCAACTTATTCTCGTGTGACGTGAGGAATCTGTGATTTAAGTTTCATTTGAATAGTGTGATTCTTTCTTGGTGCAATTTTCACAAGAAATAGTGTATATGACAAACTACAACTTGATGCTTACTCTGCCCAAAGCTTTTCATAATTTTGTGAAAAAAAAAAAACAACTTACGTGATATACAGTAAATCTAAAATTCTATTTGCGGTGTAAGGCAGAAATGCTCAGTGTCTGCCAAAATAACTCATCCTTTTTTAGCATGTCTTTTGTAAAAAAAATCACGCTTATTTTAGCAATATATCCGTCTGTACGGCTGTCCGTCAGTCCTTCCGTGTGTGGACACCATTTTCTGAAACTATTAGTCCGATTTGAAAAATTATTTTTGCATTGGGAGCTTGAAATGTACGAATAGTGTTTCTTTGATTCGTTTATTTTTACGATGCAGTTTCGCCACTAGATGGCGTAAATGTAGATGACATGAAATTTAAAATATATTTTATCCCATATATTTGCTTCTAAATATCCGATTGAAAAAAAAATATTTCTTCCTTTCGATGCCATCTGTGTCCAACACTATTTTAGGTATAGTCACTTTTTTAAATTACGCATAAATTATCTGCTGGGAGAGTAAAAGTAAATTGCATTTTCCCCCATATCTCTGCTTCTAAATCTCAGATTTGAAAATTATTTCTGCAACGGATAGAGTTCCATATGGGAAATATTTCGCATATAATGTCTAATTTTTTGGTAAAACAGTTTGGCCACCAGAGGCGTAAGTGTTCATTTCTGCTTCTAATGTATTTGCTGCAAAATCTGAGCTTCTATAATCTTGATTAAAAAGTCTTTCGGGGACCGATACCACTCAGATCGATAGACTTTTCCGATATATTTTCTCCTTAAAATGATAGATGGTTTCTCTTCCAGGGAACATAGATATATCTTATTTTTGTCAATATATCTGCTTCTAAGGGTCACATTTGAAAAACCTTTTCTTTGTTAATTAGATTTTCCGGTGCGAAATGTTTTTCATATAATTTGAAATTTTTTAAGTAATTCGCAGACTTTCCGTTAGGGTGTGGAAAGGTAAACTGCATTACCCACGATGTGTCGAATTTCCAATATTTGGTAAAGAGTGGTTTGGCTATCATGGGGCGTAAGTGTTACTTTCTGCTTCTGATGTATGTGCAGCAAAATTTGAGCTTCGAAAATCTCGATTGAAAAATTTCTTCCGTGGACCGATACCACTCCCGTCAATAACATTTTTCGCAATATTTTGATTTTAAAATAGTGCATAGTTTCTGCGCCAGAGGACGTAGATGTATATAATATTTTTAATATAATGCTTTTAAGATTCCGATTCGAAAAATTCTTTCTTTGTGGGATAGCGTTTATGGCGCGAACTGTTTTTCATATCATATCAAAATTTTCAAGTAATTCATAGACTTTCCGCTAGGGGGCGCTAAGGTAAATTGCGTTTCACCGATATCTGTGCTTATAAAACTCGGATTTGAAAAATTCTTACTGTATCGCATACAGCTCCTGATAAAAAATGTTTTGCTTACGTTTCTAATATTTGTTAAAGAAAATTTTCGTTTCCAGGGGACGTAAGTGTTTCTGCTTGTGATGTATTTGCAGCAAAATCTGAGCTCCTAAAAGCTCAATTGAAAAAATTATTTTGTGGGTACCGCTCATTTCGAAAAGCCTTTTGATAATAATTTCTTCTTAAAATAAATCATAGTTTTTCCACCAGTGGCGTAGATGCATATCTTATTTTTATCGATATCTCTCTTTTTAAAAGTCTGATTTGAAAAATTCTTTCTCTGTTGGTGAGCTTTCTGTCGAGAAATGCTTATCCTAAAATTTCATATTTCTTAACGCACAAGTCTGCCGCTAGGGGCGTAAGTTCAGGTTTCTGGTTACAGCGATATCTGCTGGACTAAACACCCGATTGAAAAACTTCTTTCTTCGACCAGATAATACTAACTAAGCAAACTCTGCGTGCGTTTTCTTCCCAAAATAATGCACAATTACGTAGCTAGGGGGCGCAAATGCTTAATATGTTTTTCTCAATATCTGTCTTCTACATGTACGATTTAAAAAATCTTTCAACACCGGATGTCATTTGACCTGTCGAACACTTTAAGCAAGTATATGGGGAATTTTGCAGTTCTATCGGTAGTTGATGTTTGTCTGCTTCAGTTTGCAGCTGTATCGTGCTTCTGGAAATACTAGTGAGAAAATTTATATTTTACTGTACGCCGTTTGCTACAATAGTGATATGGAGGGTTATTCTATTTAAATAGTGCAAATATTTCCAGCTAGGTGCGTAAGGGTAGATTTTTTTTCCGCTGTCTCTCCTTCCAAGAGGCGTATTTGAAGCGTTATTTTTTCTTATCATAGCTTTTTTTTTCTATGAAGAATGTTTTTCGCCTATTTAAAACTTTTCCATTATTCAAAATTCTTCAGCCAGCAGGCGTAGAATTCCATCATCATTTTTTTTCATATCTCTTCGTTTAACTGTTCGATTTGAAATTGTTTTATCTCTGTTACCTTCCTTGTGTTATGAGAAACCTTCTGTGCGGCATTTGTTAATTTTCTTATTATGCACTTACCCTTCGAGACATGCTTTCGACAAAGTTTTGGAACACATAGCTAGGTATGCGCTTCCATTCAGTACATAATGCTGTTGCTAACTGTTGCTTAGTAGTAGGCCTTGGTTCTAAACTTCTTATGCGGCGCTCTAATTCATCCCATCGGTGTCCTATGGGATTAAGATTAGGGCTCTGTACTGGCCAGTCCACACACGTTACGGAATTATCATCAAACCACCCCGTAAGAGTCCTTGCTTTATGGCTCGGTGCATTACTCTGCTGGTACCAACAAGACTCGGTTCCATAGCATTGCCACAGAGTGGGTAGGGTATAATTGTCCAGAATATCAAGATAGACTTGCTGGTTAATAGGTTTGTCTACGATAACCAATGGGCCGGACACTACCACGAAACCCCCCCCACAGGAGTACACTGCCAGCTCCAAACTTGACCGTAGGAACAGTACACTATGGTAAATAGCATTCCCCCGGTTTTCGCCATACCTACACACGGCCAACAGACTGATGGATCGTGTATCTGGATTTTCGGTCCATGGGACCCGTTTCCATTGACCTACGGTCAAAGATAAATGTTCTTCACACCATGCCAAACGACGAGTAGCATTCCGAATGGAGATAAAAGGCTTATAAGCAGCCACACGAACACGGTAATCCATCGAATGAAGTTCTCTGAGAATGGGATGTGTACCTAACGACGTTCCAGCATTTTTACTCAGCTGTACACCGAGGTCTTGTGCAATAATCCATCGATTAGCTGAAACGAGTGTCCCGAGGCTTCGACGCCCTCTATCACTGATTTTCTTTTGTTTCCTGGTACGTTTTGCTGCTTTAGGCAGGCCATGTGTCTTCCGTTTATTCAGCACATCCAAAACAGTGGACTTGGGTATGTTTAAACGCCTCTCGGTTCCTCTTATGGACAACCCACTAATATAACACCCAACAATATTTCCTTTCTCGAAATCAGTTCTCTCCCCCCGCCGCGACATTTTCACTCAACCTCACAGTGCGATATGATCGCGGTCAACTGCAGGCTTGTTTCATACCGTTTGCAGCTGTACCGCGCACCTTAACAAAGCAGGGGATCCGTGCATTTGCTTTTGAAGGGTTGTTCCGGGGCCTTTTTTCAGCATAATATATATAAGCTGTGTATTATCTGGAGTTTGGCGGTATGCCTTCTGGGCCTTTGGTAATGGTGGACCCTTAGGTTATATTCCCGTTAGACTTCCCTTAATCTGGACTTGAATTCCACCAAGGGCACAGCATGGTATTTCTCTTAAACTGTCCTGTTTGCAGGATTATCTGTGCTCCCAGTATTAGACACTGGTTTTCAATGATAGAATAACGCAGTAATATCCAATTTTTATTCCTTTGTGACTATAGGAGGCCAAAACTCATGGTACTGTTAATTTTACACCATCAGCTTGTTGACGTTGTTCCTATTACTTGGAGGTGAATCCATAGGGAACTATTCGATGTCGCCTGAAGTAGGAACCAAGCTGGTGCATGTGACGAGATATGGTGGCTTGGAAAGAATCCACCTCAGCTGTCAGTTGTCGTATACTGTTACCGGGGTTTGTAACAACAGCTTCGACGAAGGTGTTTGTGTTTGTGGTCGTTGGACGTCCTGACTTTGGTTTGTATTTGAGACTGCTCTTTCCAGCATTGAAGCTCAGGTATCATTAACGGGCAATACTGCTGTACATTATTTTCACGCTTTCAACTGCACAAATTTCTCTCGCTGCTTCTGCAGGGTTTAACCCTTTTTTCCAATAATGGCGTTGGAATACTCAAACAGCACATTTGTGGACCTCCAACCTCTGCTCACCTGATGACGGAGTGTTATTCTGTGCCAAATACACGACATGAGACTCATATGTTTCACGTCATTGCCATATTTCCCACTGGAGCTTGTTTCTTACAGAAATAGAGGTCCTAGATTGTGCTTAACGTAGAACAGAATGAAAGTTTGGTACTAGCTATGGTTACAAAAAAACAAATGGTATAATCCACTTTTAAAATTGCTGACTATGTAAACCATAAAAATGCTGTTACATAATCTGTCATGGAAGCTGTACAGTTCAGAAATGTGACAGAAAGTACAAAGTATGCTTCGTACTTTCTGAAGTAAAAGTTTCTTTAATCAGTTCGAACGTGTCATTTGTAAGAAGAGTAATGCCGTAAGCATTTTTTTTAACCACACTGGTGTGTTAGGAAGCTGGAAAGGCCGCCCCGGTGGCGCAGTGGTCTAAGGCGCTGGCCTCTGATCCTTCGTCCGTAAAGGGTCCGGGTTCGAATCCCGGTGAGGCATGGATGTTGTGTTTGTCTTACGGCACTGGCTCTCTCCCTTCCCTGGAACCAGTGACCCTAAATTAGGGACGGGCGACTACTTATAGCCCATTGAGTTGCTCACGGTGGTCGTTAAACCTCCAATCAAAAAAAAAAAAAAAAAAAAAAAAAGAAGCTGGAAAGAAGACGGATACGTCACAGAAATGTTTAACACAAAAAAGTGAGTCCCATTACTTTAGAGATTTTACTCTAAAAAAATATCTTTAAAGAAAAACTCTGCGCATGCTCCTTCCTGCATTAGAAGTGTTGGATATTCTCGAAACTAAAATCCTTGTCACATATGGGTGAAGATCATTCTAAATTTCTAAAGGAAACTCCATTGTTTCAAAGGATTAAAATTGTTTACCATATGCCCATCGAACCGCATCAATTGCTTCCAGTTTTAATTCTCCTTACCCAACTTGAAATGCAATTCCTCGAATTGAAGAAATAAGATTTTAACCTGTCTGTAGAGTTACCGCTCTTGCATTAAAAGCTCTGGGAAGGTGCATAGCAAATCGGCAAAATTGGGATGAATTTTTCTCGCGATGTTAATTAAAATCCGATTGAACAAGCGATTCCTCTGAGGCTGAGCGGATTTTAATAGTTAGGGTACAAGGCATTCTAATTTTGGGCTCGGTCACTGGATAATTTGCACTGATAATGCAGCTTGCAGTTCCCTTCAACTGGATGATTCTTATCAAGATTCGATAATTTGCCAATGCTGATCCCGATGTGCAAGTTGCCACTCGACTACGCTGAATTTGCCTTTGCATACTTCCTCCCATTGGGCTCACACACAGCTCACTTGCTATTAGAAACCTTCAATTTATCTCCTTACACGATTTTAGAATCTGAAACGAAAGTCATTAACCTCAGCCGGTCTTTTGAAAGTAAAAGAATGCTTCCTTTGACTCCTAAAGTGGATTAAATAAACTTCGTTTAGTAGAGTTTCAAAATTAATGTTCCCCTGACAACTTGCGATGATCTAGAACAAATGGGGGAGTTTAACATGAGGTAAATGAAAATTTTGATAACTTAATACGCTTCGAATTCCTATGTCATAAATTACCACCAGGAACATTTAAGACTTTTCTTGCAATCTTTTAAAGTATTTTCTTTTGAGAAGCATCATTTTATTAGCTTTCTGGAACTGTGTGAATCTCCAGTGATCTCACTCTATCTCGTCCGCCCATGTCGTGTTGAGTTCCACAAAGACGACTATGCACCCTTAAGTATTACTGGCATATTAATGCAGTCGGCTTGCCATTCACCTGCTGCATATGGGTAAGGGACAAAGTGTGTCCGATGCCGACTTCACGGGAAACCATCTATGCATTCGCGTCACCAAACACAGGGAGTCTGCGGAAAACCCCGGAAAAACCGCAGACTAGATTGCCGGCAAGACCGGGATACAAAGAAACTTTGATCCATTGGTAACGAAAAAACTCTATATCTCGACCGCCCATGACGGGTTGAGTTCCACAAAGAAGCCTATACGCCCTTAAGTATTACTGGCAAATTAATGCAGCCGGCTTCCCATTCTCTGCTGCATACGGGCCATGGACAAAGTTCATCCGGAGCCGACTTCACAGGGAACCATCTACGCATTCGCGTTCCCAAACAGAGGGAGTTGGCGTAAAACCCCGGAAAAACCGCAGACTAGTTGGCCGGCAAAACCGGGATATGAAGAAACTTTGATCCACTGGTAACGAAGACTCTCTCTCTCGTCCGCCCATTGCGGTTTGAGTTCCTCAAAGACGACTATGCATCTTTAAGAATTACTGGTAAATTAACGCAGGCGGCTTGTCATTTCTGTGCTGCATACGGGTCAAGGACAAAGTGTATCAGGGGGCCGCCTTCACAGGTAACCATCTACGCATTCGCGTCACCAAACACAGGGAGTCTGCGGAAAACCCCGGAAAATCCACAGACTAGATGGCCGGCGAAACCGAGATACGAAGAAACGTTGATCCACTGGTAACGTAGAAACTATCTCTCTCTTTCTCGTCCGCCCATTGCTGGTTGAGTTCCTCAAAGACGACTATGCTCCCCTGAAGATTACTGGCAAAGTAATGCAGCCGGCTTGCCATTCCTCTGCTGCATACTGATCAGGAAAAAAGTGCGTCCGGGGCCGACTTCACATGGAACCATTTCGCATTCGCGTTCCCAAAGACAGGGAGAAGGCGGAATACCCCAGAGAAACCGCAGACTACATGGCCGGTCAGACCGGGATACGAAGAAACTTTGATATATTGGTAACGAAAAAACTCTATATCTTATCCGTCCATGGCGTGTTGAGTTCCGGAAAGACGATTATGCGCCCTTGAGGATTACTGGCAAGTTAATGCAGCCGGCTTGCCATTCTTCAGCTGCGTACGGGTAAGGAACAAAGTTGTCCGGGGCCGACTGCACGGGAAACCATCTATGCATTCGCGTAACCAAACACAGGGAGTAGGAGGAAAATCCCGGAAAAACCTCAGACTAGATTGCCGGAAGGACCGGGATATGAAGAAACTGTGATCCATTGTTAACGAAAAAAACTCTTTATTTCATCCGCCCATAGCGGGTTGAGTTCCGCAAAGACGACTATGCGCCGTTAAGGATTACTGTTCAATAAATGCAGCTGGCTTGCTATTCCTCTCCTGCATACGGGTAAGGGACAAAGTGCATCCGGGGCAGACTCCACAGGAAACCATCTACGCATTCGCGTTCCCAAACACAGGGAGTAGGCGGAAAACCCCGGAAAAATCGCAGACTAGATGGCCAGCAAGACCGGGATTCGAACACCCGGCAGAAATGTCCGCCGTTCACACAACGCATAGCGACCTAGGTAACTGCGCTATTCCGGTGGTCCAATGATCTCCAGATGAATATATTTGTTTTAGACTTCAAGGTCCTCTTTCTGAATATGTAATATATACTGATTTCATTGTCCCGTTCCGCCAATCTGTCTTGGCTCCCACGGGGACTTGTTGAGCACCTTGGATGTTATTTTGAAATGTTGCGACAATTATCCTGCCTTGAGACGCGGTTCGGACCCTGGCCACCCCAATGGCCCAGAGACCAGCCCGTGGTGACGTGCTGGCAGGCGACCTAGAATACCTTGTCTGGGTTCCCGCTCTGTCTGGCGGGATAGGTCGTTTCTTACTTTCTCGCTGACTGGAAGATTCCTTGCCCTCGAACTTTTTTTGGGGAATAATTTCCCTTTATTTTCTTTTTCAAACACCTACACACATGTATACACTGTCCTCATGCTTAGGACTTACAACATCGAGAGATAGCAAAATTTATTTACAGAATATTTACATTGGTGGTTTCTTCGTCTGCTTTCCCACAGACTTCTACCCTCATTCATCTTCCGATTCGCTTTCGGTGTGCACGTTCACCTCCTGCGTTTCGGTCCCCGTTTGATTGGGGAAGATGGTATGTTGCTGGAGGGTTAGCCTTTCAACCAAGGCTATTATCCCCCTCCTGTTAACGGAAGATTGGATGAGCAGATCCAATCTTCGCGTTCTTTGCACACCTGGGATCAGTGTGTTTCTCCATTCGGCGAAGCCACTGCATTCAAGTACGCAGTGTTCTATGCTTGCCGTTCTCTTTCCACAGGGACAAGTGCAGTTCCTGATGGCAAATCTGCCTAGGTATTCAGGGCTGATGCCATGGCCACTGAGTACTTGATTCAGGAACTTATTTGTCTGTGCTCGTTTGGTCGAGACTTTCGGAAACACTCTGTGTGTCTTCCGCCCTGTCTCTCCCGTGTCCCATCTGACCTGCCATTCGGTCATGGTCCGACGTGCTAGTGCTGCGCGAATGCACCTTCGCGGCGTTCTGCATTGCACGTCGACCGTCTTTTTCAGCGTGGCTGCCTTCGCCAGCTGATCTGCCCTTTCGTTTCCTAGGGTTCCGACATGGCTTCGTACCCAGTGGAAACTAACTGCCCCATCTCCCTCTGCCCTCAAGAGGGTTTTGATCCTCTGGACGATGGGGTTTCTTCCCCTGAATCTACTCAGAGCCTGCAGTGCTGCCTCACTGTCCGAGTAGAGTTTTATTCTTTCGTCACTACGCCTGGGGAGTGCCCAGGTGAGTGCCATCTCTATCGCCAGAAGTTCAGCCTGAAAGACCGAAGCATTCTGCGATAATTTCACGCTTCCTGCAGTGGCTTCGTTCCCGTCCGAGAACGCACAGAAGCCTGCCCCCACTTGTCCCTTCAACTTTGAGCCGTCCGTGAACAGCTCATGCCCAACTCCCGTGGGTTTCTCCTTGTCCCACGGTGGGCAAATTTCCTCGGCAGGGTGGATCTGCCAGTCCACACTTTCCATCTCCATGTCGGAGGCTCGATGCGGCGCACCGAGAAGGTAGGCGTCCTCGCCTGACCTTAGACAGTGCATTGCTGCCTCCCTTTCCACTACTAGGTCTGCCGGCTCGCACCCCGCCAGCACTTGGAGTGCTAGGGTTGACGTTGTGCGAAAACAACCGGTTATCCCCAGTAGGGCCAACCTTTGGATTTGGTTTATCCCCGTCTTCATTCTGACTGTGGGGTTCCACCATGCCCCACTTGCATACGTCAGAATTCTTTCAATTCCTCTCTGATAGATGGCCTTCTTGGTTTTGCCCGTTAACCTCATGCCATTCAATCTATTGAGAATCATCGTGCACCTTGTTCTAAGGTGCCTCAGGTGTGGCAGCCCTGATAGACACTGATCCAGGACCACACCCAAGTATTTCATTTCACGCACCGCCTTGATAGTGCACCCTTGGAATCTGCACTGGGGTGGTGTTTTCATTACTCCTCTCTTAGCTATTGCTAGCAGAGTGGTCTTCTCAGGAGCGAAGCACAGTTTGCTTTCTCTGCTCCAATTTTCTAGCACATCCAAGGCCCTATGTGCTTCTCTTTCGATCACGTGTCTCCCTGAGGCGGAGACCACGAGAACGAAATCGTCCGCATAGGCTTGTATCTCCACTGCGGGCCCCAGGTCTAGGTTCAGTGCTGAATCAGCAACTATATTCCACCAGAGCGGCCCGGAGTTGGATCCTTGCGGACACCCTCTATGGTACGAACGCGAGGATTGCCCATTCCCCGCTTCGAACTCGACTCTTCTATCAGACAGGTAGCTGCTGATCAGTTTGAACAGGTTCCTTGGACAGCCAAGTTCTTTAAGTCTGGTTAAAACCATTGGCCACCAGACACTGTTGAATGCCCCCCTCACGTCTAGTGAGATGAAGCAGGTATGGAGCCCCTCCGCTTTGTTCCTCTCTGCCCTCTCTCGGAGGCTGCGAATTGCCTGCGTTGCGCAACGCCCCGGAAGGAAACCAAATTGGTTCCTGTTTAGCTTTCCCCTGCTCCATGAGGAAGCTAAGCGCTCTGTTCGTTATGAGCTTGTCCAGCACCTTGCTCCACGCCGAGAGGAGGCAGATGGGCCTATAGGCTGCGGGGTCATTTTGTTCTTTCCGGTCTTGTTGAAAAGAACTAGCACCGCTGTTTTCCACAAGTCTGGGAAGATTCCCCTCCCGAAGCATTCGTTTAGGAGCGCCACAAAATACCCGGGATTTGCATAGTAGATTTCTCTGACTATGCTGAGGTCGAACCCATCCTTGCCTGGTGCTTTGCCCGTATTTAGACTGGAGAGGGCATTCTCCACTTCGTCTCTCGTGAAGGGGGGTCCTCACCAGTGTCCGGCGGGATCCGACTTTCTTCCCTTATTTCTTTTTGTTGAGGGGAGTCCCCCTTCTCCCTCGTCTCCTTGGAAGTGGTAATCCAAGAGACTTTCTACGGTACTATCAAGAGTCTTTGATAGGCTACCGTCTGCCCTTTCTACCGCTGCTAGTTTTAGCGGTTCGGTTATGGATCCCCTCGAGATCTTATAGGGGATCCCGAAAGGGTCAGCCGGAGTTTGAAACTCACACAGTTTTCTCCAGTAGGAGATTTTCCAGAGATTCAGTTCTCTCCTGTATGCTGAACGAGCCTTTTTATGCACTTCTGTGCACTCCCTGTCTTGCGGAGTAGCTTTTGCTCTTTGCAGAGCTTTCCTACTCCGCCTAGCTCTCGCCCTAAGAGCTTTTAGTTTCTCCGACCACCAGGGGTGTGGGGTCCTTGGCTCCCCTTTTATTTCCCCTACTACTCTCGCATAGCGTTGTTATTTGACTGGTAAGTTCTTCAAAGAGGGAGTTGAGGTCCGACACTTCTGCGGCCTCTTCTTCCCTCCTACCTCCCAACAAGGTAGTTAACTTGGCTTTAAAAGCCCACCAGTCTAGATTCTTCATTAAGAATCTTTTGCGCTTGGGTCGGATGGGCTTTTCCGATCCCCAAAACGAAAGATAGCGCTAGGTGGTCACTGCAGCTCTCGTCGTCCAGTACTTGCCAATCCTGGACAAGGCTGCGCTTTGAGACTCTGACGAGAGTCACGTCGATCAAGAGGAGCCCCTCGCCCCTTGGAAGGTCGGGGTGCTCTCTGGATCGTTCAAGAAACTCAGGTCTGCCGCGTTGGCAAAGTCCACTAGTAGCTGGCCGCGTTCGTCCTCGTTCTGATTGCCCCAGAGAGGACTCTTCGCGTTGAAGTCGCCTGCTATTATTATCTCATGACTGGGGAATTCCCCTAATAGAGCCATTAGCTCATTCAGCGTTTCTCTCAAATTGCCTGCCGGAGAACTGTATACGTTCACCATTAAAAATTTCGCATCACCACATTCCACGCCGAGGGCGACCACGTTCTCGGAGCATTTTATCTCGAGAACCGCTAGGGACGGGTCTTTCACGACCGTGGCCACCCTGGGCTTTGCCACCCTAGGGTGGTAGATCCGGTAGGAGTTAGGGAAGCCCACCACTCTTCCCCCCTGTTCGAATGGTTCCTGCAGTAGCAGAATATGAGCTTTTTGCTCAGTGGCTGTCACCAGGGCCTGTGTTGTTGCTGCCCGTGCGTGGTGCAGATTGATTTGAAGCACCTTGACGCCTCTCTTTGGTTTATTATCCATAATGAGTGCGTTCTTTTAGCAGAGCCAGTTCTCTGACAAGGCTTGGGCATTCCTTGTCTAGGCTCGAGTGGCCTACATCCACTCGACGCCTGAATCTCTTGTTGTTTGCCAAGCAGTTAGTGAGACCGGGCTATTGCTGCACTCCTGGCGCTTGTGCCCGGTTTCCCCACACCGGGCACATCTATCCTGCTCTTCGGTGCACCTTGACCTAAAGTGCCCGAACCCGTTACACCTGTAGCAACGGACCTCCCTCAGATATTCCCTTACTGAGTGGACGGTCCATCCCTCCGAGCTTGCCTCGCTTCATTACTTTTTTGAAGGTCAGTGGGTCCGCCTCTGCTACCCAGTGGCGTTTCCCACCCTTCACCTTCAACGAGAACTTGAGCTGGAGGCTGCTCTCCTCCAACTCTGGGTTCTGTTCCGCGAGACATTGCTCGACCTCTTCCCCTTGACAGGTTTCCGTCTATCCCTTAGACGATAAACCTTGGATTCCTCTTAGCTGGCAATCTGGACCGAAGGTTCTCCTTCGTCACTGCATTGCTCTTTAGCTCAGAGTCCAATTTCTCTATTTCTTTGGCGGAGGAGCATTCCACCATTACTCCTCCCCCATTGACCTTTCTGACTCCCTTAACCCCAATCTGGAGTTTGGCGGGGCAAATCTGAGTTTGCAGAACCGCCTTTACGTCTTCCGACGAGGGAGAACCCTTGTCTGTTGCGGGGTAAACGAGAAGCACGTGCCTCTTCTCGACCCTCTTGGGTGCCACCTTCTTGGCTACCTCCTTCTTACCCGTTTTTTGCTTAGGGGCCGTATTCCCCTTGCCTGGCTTCGCTCGAGCCGCTTCGGCATATGTCTTTGGAGCCGCGCTAGCGTGCTCACTTCTTTCCTGGAGTCTCCCTTGGATGAGACTCATCTCTATCACTTGCTTGGTGCAAGCTGCTTGTAGCGAGTTCGCTACTTTCCTTATCTTGGTTCTGGTGTTAACCAGAACCTTGTTTGAAGGATTCTCTAGAATCCTCTCCAGCTCTTGGAAGAAGGAGTTGACTGCGTTTGCGAATTCCGACGGAATTTCTAAGTCGCAGTCTGCCTCAACAGGCTCACTTGGACCGGGGGTTGAAGCCCCCGCGTCCTCTGCCATCTCTCTACTCGGGTTGCTAACCGAGTGTAAGCCCTGGGACCTGTGTCCCTGGTCGGTCAGACTTAGAACGTTCGACAGTCAGGTGCTCAGCGGTACCCTGGGGTCCTTCCGCTGTAACCTGCACCTGACCCCGGTTGAGTGCGGGATTTGGCCTGATCCGTAGATCAGGGGGATCGGCACGACGACGACGTACCCGCTCGTATGTCAGAGTTGCGCACTTTGCTATGACCGCAGCCCGGACTTTGCCCTTACAAGGACAGTTTTCTAAGTCCGAACTGACTGCACCGAAACACTTTTTTCAAATTAATGAAAAAAAAAATTTTCTTCCCTTCGTTTTGAAAACGAAAGAGAAGAAAAATCAAGTTTTTGAGGGGAGAAAACAACTCCCCTCGCTCTGCTAGCAGAGTCTTTTGGAACAGCAGTCGATTTGATTCGCAATCAATAGCACAGTACTCACTCAACCGGCCTCTGACAAACGGCCGATCTCTGAATATGTAAAGGTAAAAGTATCCTGACTAACCCGATTTAACTTCACGATTCCAATGTAGGAAAGCAACATGTTTCTTTTGTTTTCCCTGTGCTTAACAACCCTGATATTTGTTCTATATCCGTGAACTCTTTTGGTCTATGGAGCGATATTGAGGAACACTGATTTCATTAACTCACTGTAGTGTCACGCGTGAAGTTCTGCCAGAGTTAGGTTTGGGCATTGCTGTTTCGGCCTAACGGGACAATCGGGTCATGTATCTGAGGGGCTGGATGGTCGGAGGCCATCTGGTTGAAACTTGCGATGTCCGTTTCTTTCTTTATTTCTTCCTTCTCTTTCTTAATTTCTATTTATTTATTTTTTTTTGTTGCAAAGTGTCCTTCTCCGGGAGCTGGCGTCTTTATTAGCCTTCCGGGTCATGGAGGATATTGCGTTTGGAGGATTGCTGGGTTTAGTACGCGACAACTGACTGTAGACTGTTGCTTCAAGAACAATGTTTTCCATCACCCATTCCCTCTTCTCGTCCGCGTCGAATGATGTTAGAACAGTTCTGTCTAACTATCGGACCTCGGGCCTCATGCGACTTGCAAATGAGAAGTAAACCAAATTTCATTTCTGACTGAAAGGAGGTGGGATCATATCTTGCATTGTATACCAACTGACTTTATGTGGGTCCTCACTGGGATTATAAAATACGTTGGACAAAGAGTCGTAAAAATAACAAATATAATTATTGGCGGAAAACGTGCTTTTACATATATTTCAAAAGTTTTTACAAGTTTCAGATAAACTTGTTGCCGTATAGGGTGACTTTCTTATTAGAATCCGTTTGTTGGGTGCTGGAAAATCTCGGGTGAGATTTTACCAACTTCCGAAAGAACTTTATCTCGTTTAATCGGAAAAAGTCAAATATGATACTGATCAAAATAAATTCTTAGTGGTGGAACTTTTCCTAGTTCACTAGCTTCTTTTAACTGATATCACACACAATTTAAATGCGCTAAATATTGTTCTATAAGAGAAAGAACAAAATATGCGAGATGACATTTTCTGACATGAAATACATAAAGTTAAAACACAGGAACAGTATGAAATGACTTTACTCTTGAACAATTACACCGACTTCCAACGACAAGCATCGAAATCTACATGCAACAATTCTAGCGGAATTTCATGGAACATAGTGCTCTCATTAAATTAAGGATTTTTTTTTCAAATTTTGAAGTTTACCTGTACCAATTTAAATAATGGAGTTAATAAATTAAGCAGCACATATTTATATTTATATCATCTTATACTTATTCTTAAAAGAATGTGGCCCGCAATCTATTTTTTTAAATAGTGTCCAGCCCCATGACTCTTTTAATAAGTTAGTAAAATCATGCAATGCATTGATTAAGATACGCTTTCCAATATACTAGAAATCATTACTCAAGCTATTACTCAAGTTATAAGGAAAATGGCTGTGGAATAAATCTCACCCCTGTGCCCTGACCTTTGATCCATTTGGATGATATTCAACAGAGACTGGTTCAGTATATCTCCGAAATAACATGATAAAGTTTTGTCGGAATCGAAGCAATTTTACGGAAGTTATGATGCATAAGCACTATGTAATAGATCCCGCTCCTGTGTCCTAACCTTTCACCCCATTTCGCCCATTTTCGATAGGATTCATCCCCAGAAAGGTCCTTACAACATACCAACATTTCATCCAAATCGAAACATTTTTACGTAAGTTATGACTCATAATGGCGATGGAAGTGATACCGTCCCTATGTCCTGACCTTTCACCCCCATTTCGCCAATTTTCAATAGGGATTGTCCCCAGGTGGTCTCCTACCACATACTAAAATTTAATCGATATCGAACCTGTTTTACGTTAGTTATGATGCATAAGAGCAGTGGAATAGATCCCGGTCTTATGTCCTGACATTTGACCCCATTTCGTTCACTTTCAACAGAGTTGCTTCCCAGGTGTTCCCCTACTACATACTAAAATTTTATCGAAATCGAACGATTTTTACGCGAGTTATCGTGCGTACGAACATACGCACACAACGCGTGACGTAATGAGGCAGATGGGAATCGCGTCCATCTGCTAGCAAGGTGTGACGTCATAAAACTTTTTTTTTTTTTTTTTTGATTGGAGGTTTAACGACCACCGTGAGCAACTCAATGGGCTATAAGCAGTCGCCCGTCCCTAATTTAGGGTCACTGGTTCCAGGGAAGGGAGAGAGCCAGTGCCGTAAGACAAACACAACATCCATGCCTCACCGGGATTCGAACCCGGACCCCGTTCGGACGAATGATCAGAGGCCATCGCTTAGACCACTGCGCCACCGGGGCGGCCCATAAAACTTTAATAGGATCAACAAACAATGCGTGACGTAATGAGATAGATGGCATGACCGCGCGCCAACATCTAATGGGGTGACGCCGTGACACCACACTACAAACTTGGTAATTCGGGGTGGTTATTCAACCCACTAAACAAAGTTTCTTAAAGTCGAGATCAAGCTAAATCGGTTTCTAGTACCAGCAAACGGTAGGCTAACGACTTTCATCAAAATCCTCAGAGGCGTTTTCAAAATAAAATTTACATACATACAAGAATTGCTCCTTTAAAGTGAACGTCAAGTAATTTTGCTTCCTGTACTTCGAATGGAAAAACTTCTATACACATTTTCTTCCCAAGTAATGCGTTCCCAAAAATGACAATTTGAACATCGATTAAAATAGCTTCATTTTATAACTTGGAATACTTAATATTTTCTAAAACATAACCATAATTATGCAATCCAACATTTGTTTGTCTATTGACGTCATGAAAATACAGGTCGCGCCATCTTTTTTCTGGACAATTAATGCATTCACAAGGATGAAAATTTGAACATCGATTAAAATAGCTTCATTTTATAACTTGGAATACTTAATATTTTCTAAAACATAACCATAATTATGCAATCCAACATTTGTTTGTCTACTGACGTGATGAAAATACGGGTCGCGCCACCTTTTTTCTGGACAATTAATGCATTCACAAGGATGAAAATTTGAACATCGATTAAAATAGCTTCATTTTATAACTTGGAATATTTAATATTTTCTAAAACATAACCATAATTATGCAATCAAACATTTGTTTGTCTACTGACGTCATCAAAGTACAGGTCAGGCCCTCCTTTTTCCGGTTTCAACACCACCAAAGGAAAAGTTATTGATTTTTAATGTAATTATGGTTATGTTTTAGAAAATATTAAGTTTTCCAAGTTATAATATGAAGTTATTTTAATCGATGTTCAAATTTTCATCCTTGGGAACACATTAATTGTGAAGGAAATGTGTACAAAAGTTTTGAAAAAACATCTGACCTCATGGATTTTAAGTATAGGAAGCAAAATTACTTGACCTCCACCTTAATAATATGGGATAAGAGTGATGGAATGGATCGCAATCATATGTCCTGACCTTTGACCCCATTTCGTCCACATTCCGTAAGGTTCGTCCCCAGGTGGTCCCCTACCACATGCTGAAGATTCATCGAAATCGAACCATTTTTACGCACGTTATGACGCATAAGGGCAATGGAATGCATCCCGCTCTTATGTCCTGACCTTTGACCACACTTCACCCATTTTAAATAAGATTCGTCCCCAGGCGGTCCCCTACCACATAGTAAAATTTCATTGAAATCGAACCATATTTACGCAAGCTATGACGCATAAGGGCAATGGAATGATCCCGCTCCTACGTCGTGACCTTTGACCCCATTTGTCCCATTTTCAACAGGGTTCATCCCCAGGTGGTCGTCTACCACATAGTAAACTTTCATTGAAATCTAATTATATTTACTCAAGTTATGATGCATAAGGGCAATGGAAAATCCCGCTCCTACGTCGTGACTTTTGACCCCATTTGTCCCATTTTCAATAGGTGTCGTCCCCAGGTGGTCCCCTACCACATAGTAAACTTTCATTGAAATCGAACCATTTGTACGCACGTTATGACGCATAAGGGCAATGGAAGGATCCCGCTCCTACGTCGTGACCTTTGACCCCATTTGTGGTATTTTCAATAGGATTCGTCCCCAGGTGGTCCCCTACCACATACTCAAATTTCATCGAAATCGAACCATTTTTACGCGAGTTATCGTGCGGACGGGCGGACGGACGGACGGACAAAGCTGAAGCATATACGCTTCTTCAACCTACGGTTGGAAAGCGTAAAAAACAGTTAACCGTGTGTCTATGGAAGTTACCGAGAGTCTGCCATCCATGGTTCGGGGCCACTGTTATCTGGGTGGGACTAACAGCACTGTAGAGCTGGCACTCAGTCTGTGCCTTATCCGGAAATCAAACCTGGGAGGGACTAACTTGTACGATTAGCCAGAGACTTGAGCCCCTAACCCATGCCACCTAGGCGGTAAGGAAGCTAGCCTTATAGCTACACAATGATTTCCGTCGTGGTAAGGATTCAAATCCATTTTTAACAAAACGCCGAGCACCATAATCAAAATCTGTAACATCTGGAAGCTGATATTTGTCACTTGAAATATGAATCCATGCATTTCTGTGAAACATTCTCCGCTGCAGGAAGTAGGGAGTTCATTGGGTAGTACAGTCTCAAAAATTGTTCACATGTTCAAACATAATGAACTCCATTCGTTTGAAAGCGAACTTCTCTGGATGGTATACCGGTGTCTCAGTTGGGGCTTGAAGAGAGAAGCAGCTAAATGTTACTTTCCAGGGCGGAGTTTTAATGTTTTCGGAGAAGTTGATCATATGGATAATGTTAATTCTTACATCCTTGTTGCATAAATAAAATTGATGTATTTTCTGAATGATTTGGAGAACATTTTTTCATGGATTTCGCTGATACAATTCGTGTTTTAAAGGACATTGATTTTGCTTACAGGGGTGCGGGAAAATAACAAGAAAATCAATGCTGAATCTGTGTAGAACTTGTCTTTCTATGCCAAATATGGATTATTGCGGATATTTTAGATAAAGTTTGAAATGGAAAGGAGGCCCTCTGTCATATCCTCGACAAAAGTAGAAATTGCCACTTGTTTATATTTGAAGAGAAAGGTTTGAATTCAGGAAATTTCTGATGATGGAGCAGGTCTACAGAAAGACTGCCTTTCGTACTGGGTGAAACAGTCACTATGGAAATCCTAAAGTTGCAAGAACTATTGGAAAGTTAGTTGGTAGCACTGCGGTTGCTGAAATGACACCTGGTGCGATCTTTTTATTCTTTATACTTCTAGATCCTTTAGATTTCCATTCGCAGATTCTCATATTTACGAGATTTTGCCTGATGCTGTTATTTTTAGATATTTTCTGTGAGTGGAGTCACTACATATTATTACTAGTATTATTACTATTATTACCCGGTCGAGTCACATTATTATGACCACCAGCTAATATCCAGAGTAACTGCTGTGTGCAGCGCGGACAGCAGCTAGACGGGCTGGGAGTTACTCAATAAGGTGCTGGAAGGTGTTCACACGTATGTTGAGCCATGCTGATTGCAGTGCATTTGACAGCTGCTGGAAGGTGAGTGGTGGAGGATGCATAGAGCGAACAACACGATCGATGTGGTCCCACAGATGCTCAATTGGGTTTAAGTCTAAACAATTAGGGTGCCAGAGAAGTACTTTGAAGTTTTCATCGTGCTCTACTCACCACTCTCGGGCATTTCTAGCTGTGTAACACGTCGCATTGTCGTGCTGGAAGATCCCATCCGCCTCAAGGAAGACAATTATCATGTATGGATGTACGTGGTCTGCAAGGATGGATTCATAACGAAATCAGTCCATGTGTTTTCCACAGGTATGAGCGGACCCAGAGGATACCATGAAGATATTCCGCAAACCATAACGCTGCCCTCACCGGCTTGTGGTCTACCAGCAATGGTTGAAAAGTGCTTGTACTCCGATGTTTCTCGCCTTATAAGCCAACGTCCATCCGTTCGATGAAGCAGAAAACGGGACTCATTGGAGAAGGCAATCATTTGTCAATCAGTGGAGGTCCAATTCTGATGCTGCAGTGCAAATATGCCGCCCCGGTGGCGCAGTGGTCTAAGCGATGGCCTCTGATCATTCGTCCGAACGGGGTCCGGGTTCGAATCCCGGTGAGGCATGGATGTTGTGTTTGTCTTACGGCACTGGCTCTCTCCCTTCCCTGGAACCAGTGACCCTAAATTAGGGACGGGCGACTGCTTATAGCCCATTGAGTTGCTCACGGTGGTCGTTAAACCTCCAATTAAAAAAAAAAAAGTGCAAATATAAGCCTTTTCTGACGATGCACCTTCGTTAGAATATGTGCAGTGACCATCCGGGTGCATCGGAGCTCTATATGCTGCAGGGTTCACTGATCAATCGTTTTATACACGCTTCCGGTAGCCCCCTGGTTCATTCGACCAGTGAGTTGCTCCACTGTGGCGTGTCGATGGCCTCTCACATCAATGGCACGTGGTGCTCCGCAGTTTCTACGTCGCTTATTCGCAATGGTGCCATTTCTCCAATCAGGTACATCTTCAACTACCGCAACATGCGAATAGTTCACAAACTGCCTTGTTTCAGAAATACTTCCACCCTTGGCCCGAAAGTCGATAATCATCCCGTTTGCAAATTTGATAAATCGCTTTTTCTATCCATGACAGCAACTAGTGATACATTTTCAGAATGCCTACAGCACACCTTATACAATGAGTAGCCACTTTATTATGGCCAACTGAAAGTTTTGAGCAAATGAGCTATGGCTGCAGAAGGCGCGGCTAGTATAAAAAGGGAAAGCTTAGTGGTTGCGACAGTAGCAAAAGTGATATTTGGGTGACGAGATGAGTAAAAAATGCGATTTGACGGACTTTTAACGTGGGATGATTGTAGGAGCTCGGAGCCATGGAGTGAGTATCACCGAAACCGCCGCATTCGTGAAATGTTCTAGAGCAGCTGTTGTTAAAGTGTTTAAATACTGGACTGTCAGCAAAAAAAACTGGGTCTATGCGTGCAACGTGTGGTCGTCATCGACTAGTGACTGCTCGGGCGGAATGGAGAGTCTCCAGACTGGTAACAGACAACAGAAGGGCAACAGTGCAGCAAATTACAGACCAATTTAATCAAGGATCCCCTCAAATGATCTAGGCACGCACTGTTCGCCGTACACTGCATCGGATGGGATATGGCAGCCGACGGCCTGTTCGAACACCTTTGCTGTCTGCAGTTAACAAGAAAAAACGTCTCCAGTTCGCACAGGAACACAAGGATTGGACAGTCGATAATTGGAAACAAATTATGTGGTCCGATGAATCACGTTTTCAGTTGTACGATGCCGATGACCGAGTGAGAATTTGGCGAAAACAGCCCGAAAGCATGGACACCAAATGCATTGCTACAACCCTTTAAGCTGGTGGAGGTAACGTTATGGTTTGGGGAATGTTTTCCTGGCATGCTTTAGGCCCTTTAATTCGTGTTGATCAACGTCTGACTGGCACATCATATCTAAATATCGTTGCGGACCAAGTGTATCATGTCATGTGAATGGTTTATTCCAATGACGATGGCTACTTTCATCAAGATAATGCGTACTGCCATAGTGCTTGTATTGTACAGGATTGGTTTCAGGAACATGCCGGTGAGTTTACTTTGCTTAGGTGGCCCCCACATTCTCCAGATCTCAACCCCATTGAAAATTTGTGGGATGAAGTTGAACGAGCCATCAGACAGCTGGATCCACAGCCCTGCAACTCACACTCCTGGAAAGTGCTATTCATCATGAATGGTCTCAGATTCCACAAACCACCTGTGAACATCTCGTGGAGTCCATGCCACGAAGAATCGATTCAGTATTAAAGGCAAAAGGTGGCCCATCGAAGTACTGAAGGAGTGGTCATAATAAAGTGGCCAATCAGTGTATACCCTCCAAGCCAGCTCACGGCACGCGCCTTCTATTATTGGCTACGCACTGTTCAGGTCAAAAGTAGGAGGTGGTCACAATAATGTGACTAGACTATGTAATCCATAATTTTTCAATAGTACTTTTTTAAACTACAAAAAATTAAGCACGTGCTGGCGGTTGAGCATTATGTTAGATGGTAATGCTTAGACTACGTGTGCGACAAAAGCGAATACATGTATCGAACTAGAGTCAGATTGTAATCAAATGTAAGAGTTCACCACAGTTCAGATACTCCTATAACTAGGAAAATATCATAGAATCTAATAACTCACTTATATGTCTTAAGAGCAAACAAACTATGGCCAAAATCCAGTTGTAGGTGATTCTTCGTACATGCTACATAATAAGTAAAATTTTAATAGCTTAATAACACATCCGTGTTTCACTACATATTCTTACTAACATTAGACCCAGGGGCTTTGGCCCACCGAAAGTGTTTAATTTTTTTAAGGTTTTGTAAAAATGAAACTTAAATTCGAAAAAAAAATGCATTAATTTAATAAAAATAAAAATGCATCGCTTCACATTAGAAAAAAAGCTTTATTTTTTCTTCTACATTTATTAACTTTAATTTTCTTCTAGTGGATTTCAAAAACTTCAAGAACTTTCATTTTTCGTCGCCCCCTCGAAAATATATTTATATACGCTCCTGATTAGACCACATCATTTTTGGGCAATGCTATGGATGGTATCGATGAATATACAGTATATGAGACAATTAGAATAGTAACAGTATTGTAGTAGTAAATAGTAACACTGTACTAGTGGTCCGATTTATTGGCGTAGAAGTAGACACATTAGCGTTTCCAAGCTTTCGCACTTCTGCCAGATGTCTTTTTCAAGGAAGTTAGACAGAAACTGCAACTGAAAAATAGAACGTATTAACAATTCGAACTCGGAAACTTGACTTGACAACAATAGATACAACGTTATAATAATTTAAAGATATGACGCATCACGTTGGTTGCACGCGCGGTATCCTGGAAGGCAGGAGGCTTTACTTGAAGAACTGGTTCCAAATTCTTGGCAACTCGAATGAAGCGCAATCATTACAAGTATCGCTGTTGGTAATGATTTGCAAGGTTTCCCGAATGGCTGTACTTGATATCTCCAGAGAATATGTAAAGAATAATTCTCTGGAGATATCAAGACCCACCGTTTTATTTCGGTTAATAAAAATTAGGCAAACGCGAAATAAGGCAAACGCGAATTAGGGAAAATTTCATACGAGCAAACGTGATTAGGGGGACGAGATTTAAGGGAAACGAGATTAGGGCAAACGAAATTAGCGGAAATGAGAATTCGGATAAAAGCGATTTCGGGGAAACGCAATTGCGGTAAACGTGTTTAGGGCAAACGTGTTAGGGGAAACGAGATTTAGCGGAAACGAGATTAGGGCGAACGAAATTAGGGGAAATGGGAATTCGGGTAAAAGCGATTTCGGGGAAACGCCATTGGGGCAAACGTGAATCAGGGTAAACGAGATTTAGGGGATACGCGATTAGGGCAAACGACATTAGGAAAAATGGGAATTCGGGTAAAAGCGGTTTCGGGGAAGCGCAATTGGGGTAAACGTGTTTAGGGCAAACGAGAATTAGGAGAATCGAGATTTAGGGGAAACGAGATTTAGGGGAAACGAGATTAGGGTAAACGAAATTAGGGAAAATGGGAATTCGGGTAAAAGCGATTTCGGGGAAATGCTATTGGGGTAAATGTGATTAGGGCAAACGGGAATTAGGGGAAACGGATTAGGGGAAGTGAGGCTACGCGGTTCAATTAATGTTTAAATTGCCTGCGATGGATGCAGTTTAAATTTGAAGACTGCAAGGATTTCGATGCAAAAATTCTGATAAGTCAATGATAGAAAATGAAATACTCAACGTCGATTGGTCAGATTTAGATTTGCATAAGAGCACTGAAGAAATAGAACACTCTACCTGAACGTGAAAAGAAAAAGCAATGATGAAAAAAACGTTGTGGTGGCATGAACGTGTCAGACATGATCTAAGCTTATCGAAATGAATTGTTTATCTTACCCAAATCATTGTTAGGAAGAAAGACTTAACTAGAAAAACTGTAGAAGGGGAGTGGGATGGGGGAGAAAGAAGTAGATATAAAAAAGGAGAAGCTTCTGATGTTTCCTTATGAATTTTAAAATTCTTTTGTTTGTTATGGAAATGATATTGCTTTTTTTATAACATTTCGCAGTTCTCACTCCAAAAGGGGAAAAAAAGAAGTCTTGATAAATTGGCATATTTCGTGATTTATTTTTGAAGTTCTAAAAGAAGGTATACTTGCCGCGTAATTTATAACAGTGACAAATAACAGCTCGGCGCAAAAATATATTTAAAATCCCGAAAAATGATTTCAGAAATATCGGACGGAAACACATTTAGGATGCTCAAAATGAGGTGCTGCTCAAAATGATTTTCCATCACGTGCAGCAGCTTTTTTTTTTTTTTTCTTTTGCTTCCTTTTTTTTTTCTCCTGTTCTATTTCATTTCATTTTTTACGATTTGCGTGTATCACCGACTGCGTGGCTAAAGGCGTGTGGAGCAATAAGACGCGGCACGTGTTCTGGTTCGTGAAAATGGGATTTGCATCGGGAAAATCCATTACGCATCCGAAGGGAAGCCGCTTGGAGATACTTCTGTTCGAAGGGCGCCTGTGATGGGCGGGGATTAACGTGTCACGACTGACAAGTCAAGCTTGAAGGGATGGAACTGTGAAATGTCGCTTCGTATTTCCCCATCCTGAGAGCTGAAGGGGAGAAGCTGAGGTCGAATGGAGTCACGCCGGGCATTTGACAGAAGAAACCCTTTCTTCAAAGAGCTGCATAAGAGCATCGCCAGACTTCGATGTCGACTTCACGCGAGAAGGAAACTAAGAATAACGCCTAACCACATCCTACGCGAAACTGCGGGGGAAGATGTAAATTGGCCGGTGTTACGGGGAGTTAAATGCAGACTTAGCGCCAACGCGTCAATCACTTCACTGCGCTTCTCCAAACTTTAATCTCTGTTTGGAAAACAAAAGATGCGCCAATCATTTTACGGTTGCTTCCGCACTATAAATTCGGGAGAATCAGTGGAAGGTGATCTGATATCAACATCCAGAAAAGTATTTGCGTTCACTGTTAAAAAAATGATTTGAAACCCATGAATGGTGACGTAAACATTATTCCGTGATCTTTGATTTCTAAGCCTTGATTTAAGAAAATGTGCATGTGACTTCTCGTCGCTTCTGCATACCTACACCAGTGGCGTATCGTGAACTAATATTTATCCGGGCCTAAATATTTAAAAAATTGTTCTCAACTTTCTTCCGTACTGTGAAATATAATTTTAGTGGATTCTGAGGTTTCCAAACCGTGGGCAATCTTAGTGAGAGATGGGTTTGCCTCCAGGAGGCGCTCCGCTGGGTAACAAAGGCACACACAACAGCAACAAGGTCCTCTCAGATTCTGAGGAACTGACACAATTTTAAGCTTCAGTGTGAGGTACCAACTAGTGCTGTGTCACATTGACCAAAAGATCCCAACTCACTGAGGTTTGTTCCAGAATATTTAGGTGGAATGACCAAGTGGAACCGTCAGCTGTGTCTCCCACACCGGTGTACTTTCCTGATTAAAACGACACAAAGCAATACTTTTGCGGACTCTAGTGTGGAGATATGGTGGACCTATCACACATAAGAAGGGTGGTCCACCACGGAAACGATACGAAAATGGCAAACTGCGTATGAGAATGAGATCTAGGCTGAGTGAGAGTAAGATCGGTGTATAGAATACTGAATCAATAAGTATAGATTGGATGTGCTGAGAGTAAGTGAAACTAAAAGGAAGGAAATGTGAATGAATTTTCGTATTTAGTCAGAATGTTTGACAGAGAGAACGCATTAGTTGGTGAAATTAATAGGCGGATGAATTCTTCATTGAAAGTCACAGCTGCTATAGGAGGACCAATCATGTCACTGCTGTCTGTACACGATATTAAAACACGGAGATAGTTGCAAACAAAAAGATGAACTTTATTTACAGCTAAAACCAAGTTTAAAAACATGCGAGATTTTTCGAACCCACCATGGGTCCATCATCGAGCACCGCATGGATATGATTCCGATCTTTTAAACTCGGAGATCCATACCACAATGCATCAGCATGAAGGCGCTGCTCCCAAATTCACGCATGCGCACTCGACGTAATATACATGACATGCAAATAATGTGAAACACAAAATAAAGACGGTTGTGGATTACAAATACAATGGTTCAAAATATAGTGTTTCCAAGATGAAGACAATGTACATGGTGTGTCCTCATAACAACATTGATTAGAAAGCATAGTAATATTTATGCTTTCTGTGAATAACAAACTTGGTTTTGTTGTGGTTGTTGCTAAGCAAGTGATGTTATTCCAATCCAGGGTGTGCAGACCTTGATTTATTAGTCTGGACAAAGCGGTGGTCATGGATTCCGTCCGGACGTTATACTTGTGTTCGGTCACTCGGGTCATAATTGTCCGAAGTGTAGATCCTGCTTTAGAAGGTTTTCACAGGAATGTTGGGTTCTCAAGAGAGTCGCGCATGAAAGTGTCATTGTTCCTACTCAGTGATGTACGAAACTATTGTTCCTACTCAGTGATGTACGGAAGTCAAACCTGAGTGTTGCAGAAGAGACATAGAAGTCATTTGTGTGCCGGAGAAATGCGTCACTTACGGGGAGTTTATGGCGAGACACTGTCTAATGGTGTGAGGAATGAAAATGTGCTGCAGTTGTGTAATGGGAAGCCAAATATTGTTAGTAAGGTGAAGACTAATATTCTTAGGTGGTTTAGCCATGTTGAAAGAATGAGTGATGAGATGCTTTCTAAGAAATTGTTTTCAGCCCAAGTGGCAGGAAAGAAAGGCAGTGGAAGGCCAAGGAAGTCGTGGAAGGGTCGGATTCAGGAGTGTCTGCATGAGAAAAATATTATGAGTATGAAGTATCAAAAGTCTTGTGTACGTCGTGTGATGGATGTCAGTTAAGTCCGAATTGTGTGTCAAGATCGCTGCATATGGAGAAGTTTGATACGGCAAACCTATCAGAGAACAGCTCAGTGATATGTATGTATGCATGCATACGAGGTTTCCAAATGGCACCTGCCAACCTGCTGAAATCATACTTGACCACATAGTAGAATGAGGTAGAAATTTTATTTATATACGTGCAGTACTGTATAACATAAAATAAAAGTTTAGGTTTTTGTCTTACTTCACTTTTGAAGGAATTGAGCGCCGTTTTGTTTTTTTATGCTCGGTGAACTTCTGAATAACTTTTGCTTTAAAATTGTCAATTTCTGAAATGAGCTTTTCCCTCCGTTCTTGCCCCCTCGTATTACGTAAGTAAGTTAATCAAGCTTTTACACGCTTCAAAATAGAGTTCTAGAATTATTTTTTATGTTTTTGCACTAAGGAAATCTTAAGTCGAGGTTGGTCCAAGTCTTTGATGTTTTTTTCTTCATCCCTTGATAAACTAAACGAGTGTTCCAAGAAAATGTCCATTTTGTTCATTTTGCTTACACGAGCGAACCTAACAGCTTAACTCCACAAACGAAAATCTGCCGCTCACTGCGGGACGACGCGAAAGCAAAATTGCTGCTGTTAAACAAAAAAGCGATCAGCTCACAGTTTCACGCATGCGCAGTTTAGCGTGCACCTTTTCATTCCTTACAGTTATCTGAAACTTTGACAAATCGACGAGTTGACTGCATTCGCCTCTCCCACTCAAGCGGTATTCCGCCGTGGACAAGATTCAGTGCGCTCTAGGAAACGGATATGAAAGGCTGTAGTGTCTTATCCATTTTCTCAAGTATTGTAATGGCTCAAGTTTTCATTCAAAGAATCTGAGGACTAGTTACTAACACCGATTTTCTTTCGAATTTCTTCCGATTGAAAGAAGAAGCAATTTTTTTCTCATTTCCATTGGGGCGGAGGGGGGGGGCATAATGACCATAATGACCCGACGCCTCTGCCTTACAAGGAAATTATTCGAAAATGTACCTTTAATATATCGTTTGAATCAGGAGACTGTACTTTATCCTTCTGCATGTTGTTAAAAAAATGAAAAAAGAATGTGTTCTCAGTATCGATAAAATGTTTAAATAGCGTTATATACCATCAAATATGTAAATGTTTAGTTTCAGAAGAATGTATAAGGTATAGGTAGACATAAAGTACTACGTCTACTTGATTAGATACCTTGTACGTACACATCTAATTTAGACTTCCTTTTGAGTTTCTCTATTCTTATGTAAATTTGGTTTCTCCTTGTTTAACGCTCTCTGACTAACGACTCATTATTTTCCTTGAGGAGTTCTCAAATTTTGACATCACTAGCAGTGTGTCGAGATAAATATGACATAATGACTAAATACATTAAGCAGTTTTGTGATAACGATTTGTTAAGAGCAGTGTGAGCTGAGTCATTTAAGATCACTATTTGTTGAGCAGTTTTGTGATAACGATTTGTTAAGAGCAGTGTGAGCTGAGTCATTTAAGATCACTATTTGTTGAGCAGTTTTGTGATAACGATTTGTTAAGAGCAGTGTGAGCTGAGTCATTTAAGATCACTATTTGTTGAGCGGATTTAAGATACCATCTTGATACTGTGCATTTTGAAGAGAACGACTTAGTACATAGATGTGCTTGTTGATATGAAGACATATGCTGTTGATGTTACTATATGATTTAAAGTCAACTTTGGTTTTCAATGTTGATATTCATTTTTTAATATCAACTTTAATGTCCAACGTTGATGAAGAATTGGTTCCTTCCTCTGGAGGAACCAATTCCTGATTCACTTCTTTGAACACTTTAGTTTTCAAAGAAGATAAATATGAGGTGTGCCACTCAATTTTCGTCTCCTAACCGCAAGCTATCATAGAACGTTGGCAAATGCGAATAGCTCTGCGCGATAATGGTTAATTGCAGCGCCATCCAACAGCTTTCCAGGTAACCGTAACCGCTCACAGCTGTAGTGACAGAAGGGACGAAAGTTGACGGTGAAAGCAATGTCGTTCGATAAGCAACATTTGAGGCACTGCCTCCTGTTGGCGTTTCAGCTGAAACGAAGTGCTGCGGAAGCCCAGCAAATATTCTGTGATGATTTGGGTGAGACTGCTGTATCCTACAGTACGTGTAAGAAGTGGTTCCAGCGGTTCAAGCGGAGAAATTTCGATCTCCGTGATGCAGAACGTCCAGGACAGTCACAGAACGCTGACAATGTGGAACTGGAAAAACTGTTGGACACAGATCCCTGTCGCACACAGTCAGAGCTCGCCCAGGAACTCGGAGTAACACGGAAAGTCATTGCAAAGCGCCTGCACAAGCTTGGTCGGATTCACAAGGAGGGCCGTTGAGTGCTCCACCAACTCACAGCTGCGAACAAGTCTAGATGCTACAATGTTGCTGCGTACTTGTTGCCAGATTCAAGAAGAAAGATTTCCGCCACAAGATTTTGACCTGTGATGAGAAGTGCATCCTTTACGATAATCCTAAGCTGCGCTAATCGTGGTTTTATCCATGTGAGCCTACCACCAGTAACGCCAAACAGAATATCCATGCTAGAAAGTTGTTGTTGTGCATATGGTGGGATCAGCGCAGTGTCGTACACTATGAGTTGCTCAAACCTGGTGAAACGGTCAATGCTGAGCGTTATTGTCAGTAACTCATTCGTGTGAGAGACGTAATGGATGCGAAAAGGCCACACACCGACAAGGGCAGAAGGTCGGTCCCGTTGCTTCAGTATAACGCGCGTCCTCACACCGCGAAAACGACTTTAAACACCATCACCGACCTAGGAGGGGAGATTTTGTCCCACCCGGCGTATTCTCTAGACTTCGCCCCCCGTCGGATTATCACCTCTTTCGCTCCCTGCAACATCACCTGAGTGATACGCACTTCACTTCTGTCGAGGAGGTCCACACAATTATTGCTGACTTTATCAACTCGAAACAGCCCTCTGTTTTCCCCAGTGGCATTCGGGAACTCCCTGACCGATATCTGAAATGTATCTAACACGACGAGGATTATTTCCCTGACTAGGCACGTAGTCGATTTGCTATAATTTGCTGTCAACGTGTCGTGCCTGTGGCCGAGAATTAAGTTGCACACATAATAAATTGTGGACATTGCAACGTAAATCACCGTTTGCTGTTTCATTTTCCAAGACCATTAGTGTTGTTCTTTACTTACGATTGTTTAGTAATTGTTATTTACAAGTGTATAGCTGAGCTTGAAAACTTACAAATTGCAAATGATTCGAGCAACGGTCTGAATCTCATTCTAACCCTTTAATGAGCAGAACACCTAAATCGTTTGTCTCATTCATAGAATACAAGTTCTAATCAGAAAATGTCCGAGACTAGGCCGATATACAACAAAGTACTTACGTTACTTAAGTATATCTAGGATCTACCTCAAAGTAGTGGACTCGGGCAGCGATACACCGCTAGCAGCGTTTTTGCCACAGTTGGAACTCACCCTGGAAGTCCTGCTCGCGATTCGTGTCAAGCACCGTCTGCGATTCACGCTGGATCTCGTCATCGGTTTCAAAACGGCGACCCTTGAGCTTCAGCTTTATCATCGGGAACAGAACGAAATCGCAGGGCACCGAATCTTGCAAGTAAGGCGGGTGAGGAAGGGTAGTCATGTTGTTGCGGCTGCAAAATTGGCGTGTTGCTAACGCTGTGTGAGCTGCTGCATTGTCGTGATGGAGCTGGAAATCGCCCCTGCCCCATATTTCAGGTCGTTTGTGGCGAATGTCCTCCCTAAGACGCCGCAGAACATCGCAGTAAAAAGGGCGGTGAGGGTCTGGCCCTGGGAGACGAATTCACGGTGCACAACCCCACGAATTTTGAAGAACACGATGATCATGCTTTTGGTTGCGCATACGGGCCTCTCACTCTATGTTTTGGTCTTAGGGATTACAAGTGTAGTTAGCGTGGAAACAACAGGAAGTGGAAAGGAAGGTACAGTTTACTGTTTCAGTTCTCCTTACAGCGTAAGGGCATATGTTCTCCATTACCGCCAAAAAGAAAAGGCAATTTGATTGGAAATGTATTTTTGTATCTGAATGATGCAATGCTGTGACTTAGGAAATTTATATCGGTCAACTCCTAAATCAATGTTTGCCAAATTGTAATTAAAGGTGGGAATTCAACGGATAGGCCTCTCAAAGTGTTCTAACTTAGGAAAAAGATTTGCACATCTCAACAATGTAAATTACCTGCCTTAGTGCCTGTAGAACTGCACGTTAATTAATGCACACAGTTGACGAAGATTGGGAACATCAAACTGAAGTCATCGCTCTTTCTACGTTTATAAGTGAGGCACGGAAAAAGTTATCATCGGCCGCAACCGTGAATCGAACCTGCATGTATTCATTTATCTGTCTTCAGACAAAAGAACTTCTCTTGTGTGTCTTTGTAACACAAAGATTTGCGTGGGGAAGCAAAGATTGTATTGCGCCTCATCAGAATATTAGGGTTATTCAAAGGTCCTTGCCATTTTGAAGAGTCGTCCTGCGTCAAGCAATTACTCGGTGCGCATGCGTTATGCAGATAAGAACAACGCATGACCGGAAAACCGATATCGCCTATTTGTTTTAAATAGGATCACACGCTGCTGTGATTTATAACGGCCGCGGGTGGCCTAGTGGGCAACGTTCGTGACTGCGACGGAAAGGACCTCAGGTTCGATCACAGGCAGGTACGAACGTCCAACCACTAAATATCCTCCGTGCGTCGGATAGGAACGTTATGCCATCGGACCCCGTGTACTAGCCCCCCCCCCAGTAATACATAAGGGCGTCTTCCTCCCTCTTTGTACTTCGCTTACGTGTCACTTTCCTATCGGGCACTCTAGCCCAAATCTCATAGCTTCCTATTTTTAAAGGTTGTCTAAGACCTGGTGTCAGAAACTCCCTTCCTAAAATCCTCTACATATGATCATTTTGTGATTTATCAGAAAAATGTCTGCCGCCAAAAGCTATGGACGAGAAAAACACGGTCGAAGTGGAGTTTTTTGGAAGTTGACCGCTGCAGTGAGAGAAATTTGTGCTGCGAAAGTTGAAGGTGCAGTGTCTGAAAGAACGGAAAAGGTTTGGTTTCAGCGATTTGAATATGGAGACTGCAGCCTTGAAGACAAAACACGTATTGGAAGATCTCTGACGGTTAATTCTGAAGCAGTACGCAAAGCCTCAGCGTCAAATCCGTACAGAATCATTGGAGAACTGTCAAATGCGCTGGGAATACCTCAGTCCAAAATAGTTCGCGAACTGTACAAGGTCGGTGAGAAAGCTAGAAGCTATCAACAAATACAGCATGAACTGACATCTGCTCAAGCCCAGCAACGTCTGCATGAGTGTCGCTCACTGCTGGAAAATCCCGAGGATGACCCCTTTCTTTAGGCGAATTGTGACATGTGATATGAAGTGGATGTTCTTCCTAATTTCTGACATTAGAAAGCAGTAGCTTGATCCCAAACGGTTACCAGAACAAGTCCCAAAAAGGCGAAGATTTGAGCACAGATTTATGCAACACATATGGCGGAACTTTGAGGGCCCGATTCATTGGGAATTAGCTCCAGATGGCAGAGTCATTAATGCGCAGCTGTTCATTAGTCAGCTGGAAACGATGTACACCGCTTTCATTCTAACGTGTCCTGCTCTGATTAACCGTAACGGAGTTATCCTCCAACAGGTTAATGCTTCTGCTCATCGTGTCCGGTCAACTAAGGAAAAAATATAGGAACTTAAGGGCTTTGAAGGTAATGCCCCATACTGATTGAAATACAAACCTTGCGCCTTCAGACTACCATTCATTCTGGCCCATGGCACATTTTCTACGTGGGAAACACTTCCAAAACGTCCACGACATTGAGCTTGGAGTCCAAGAACTTTTCGCCTCGAAATCAATTTTTTTTCCATGGGTATTCAAGGATATGGCATCATGATGGTGTTAGACAATTTAGCACGATGGACTCTATTTCGAAGATTAGACTTTTACGTTTATGCATTTATACACGTTTTCGTCAACTGTCATAAAACTGCAATGACTTCTGAATCACTCTGGTAGAAAGCCTTTGCTTGCATGTGTTCAGAACCCAAATTTCTTACTCGTCGGTCTTCAGATATTAAATAGTTCACACATGTGCTTTGAAAAATTTAAGTATTTATACTTAAGGTGGTTCCACTTAAAAACTCTGTCCTGTGTTTCCAATGTTAAAGACATCTGTAGATATTTTCTTCGCAATTAATTTACTCCTAAGGATGAAACGGTTCACATCGATAAAAATAACTTAAAATTATACATAACATGACTTTCTTGATATTCCCTAAAATTTAACCATAATGGTTTTTGAAAATCAGTATTTTTTCCTTATGTAACGTTCATACCTACGAATAGGTGGAGCGACCTGTTCATTGATGATATCAGTTGACAACAAATGGCTTATTTCGGTTACTGTCAGCATTTACTGGACTATATTGTCGAAAAACAAACTCTATGCACGTTTACATCTGGAGTGTATTTAAAGGTTGGCATATGGATGAGTCTATTCCGCGTTATATCCGAGTGCTGCAGGGTTCACATAACGATATATTCCACATACTAGCTGTCATTTTCCATACATTATATCATATTAACAAAGTGCCGGAGGGTGGACTTGCTATCCAATTAAGATTATTTATACACAATTGTTATGGATTTACAGCAGTATATATTATTTAACGTTTTACTAATTGGCAAAATTTGCAATAGTATTTACAGGATGAAGGGTGTAGTTTACACGCATTGGGCGTCTTGTACTGACTGTGATAGTCCTTGAAACTGATATTACGTCTATCAGGGGCAGTTCGTCATTAGGGGTCAGAGGGGCCGGGCCCCCACCTAAAAATTTGTATTTCTAGAAATATATATATATTTTTTTTGCCCTGATTCTTATTCTTTCTCTTAACTTCTTAACTACATGGTGATAAACCTTTCCCTTCAAAAACCATTATCTAAGGGAAATGTTTCCTTCAAAAACGAAAAACTATGAGGAAAGATATCACGTTCAGAGTGTGAGGTTATTGGGGCCAGCTCCATCAGGCCCCAGTAACATCAGTACGCAAGCGCAGAGGAGACGATTTCCTTCCCGTCTCATTCAGTATGAAGACCTACATACAACACTGTCTTAACCGCGTGTGCAAAAAGCTTGGGGCCAGGTCCCCTAATTTGATTGGCCGGGAGTGTATCCATTTCCTTAACGCCGTGGGTTGACAGAAAACCTTACCGCTATAATGAATAGAATTCTCCGGCTGGATGTGTAGTGCAGGAAAGCTTACGTTAAGTCACGTTAGGGTTATTGAAATGTTACTTGAACTAGCTAAAGTGTGCTTAATCTTCAAAGTGCTAGAGTTTGTTTAGGTAAGACACGCACGTGCAATAAATTCCAAGAATATGGAATTTAATTTTACTCAGCGTTCCTCATTATCTTGAATATCAGTAATATAACTTCGGTTTTAGTACATTAGTACCTTGAAGGCTCCTTATTAGAGCGGTAAACACAATATTTTCTGAACTTAACGTAAACACTCAATGAAATAGACTTAACGGCCAGACAGAGGTCTGACAATAAAATGAACTAAGTAAACGCACTCACTTTTAACCTTTTATTGGGGAGCTCCTGGTATTACTCAAATACACACTCCAAAATAACACAACTACTAATAGCCCGAACTTTCGTACTATCGTAATATCGTAGAAAAGTAGGTAAATCGCATATCAATAATCAGGAAAAACCTATCACATATTAAACGAAGCACTCTGGTATCTTGAGCGCGCCTATATACACTGCCGGACAATTGCTAAGGACGGATGACAATAGCAACGATAGCAACCATAAAATGGAAGGCAGGAAAATGTGGAAATTAGCATAAGTGCGGGATACAGTAAGACATGTTGTGCGTATGCAAATTTTGGATTGCCGAACTTGTTCTTGACGTCATAGCGCTGATAAGAGATATAAAGGATTTGACGCGTATTGACCGTTGTTGTTCAAACGCAAAGTTGAAAGGGAACGAATCAATTGACGAACTTGCAATTTTCAGTATGTCTTCCCGACATCACCTAGATGATTTTACGCGTGGCCGTATTATTGGCAAGATTGAAGAAGGGCGAAAAATAACAGATGTTGCCAGGGAGTTCGACGTCAGCCACAGTGTTGTTTCAAGGCTTTGGAAATCATTTCAAACAAATGGAGAGTGTAGCAAATGTCACGGGGGAGGTCGTGTTCGCAGTACGACACCTGCAGAAGATCGGTACATAGTGCTATCAACAAATTGACACCGGCACAGCACAGCTAGTGAGGTAGCAAATTAGTTTATGGCTGCTACTGGCAAGCGGATCTTCCGAAAAACTATCGCCAGACGTTTGCATGAAGGAGGAACATACGCCCACCGTCCTGTTGTGTGCATCCCATTGTCCAGACGTCACCGTACCGCCCGTTTGCAATGGTGCCATCAACATCGCAATTGGACTGATAACGACTGGTCTGCTGTCCTCTACTCAGATGAGAGTAGATACAGTCTATCGTCTGATTGTCGACGACAACTGATCTGGCGTGATAGTGGTACTGCATATTGTCCAGCAAACATACAGAAAAGGGACTGATATCCGACATGTAGTGTCATGGTATGGGCTGGCATAATGATCAATGGCCGTACGTCCCTCTATGTGCTTCCAACTGGGACTATTACTGGCCAACGATACATTAATGATGTTCTGCTACCTCATGTTCGCGTCTTCCGTGGTGCTGTCGGTGATAGATTAATTTTCATGGACGACAACGCAACATGTCATCGAACAGTCGCTGTCCAGAAGTGTCTTGAGAGCGAGGATATTCAACGCCTCGTATGGCCAGCACGTTCTCCAGATCTGAATCCCATTGAAAATGTGTGGGATGCTTTGGGGAGGAGTCTTGCTGGTCGCCAATGCCCTCCAATAAACAAGGACACTCTCATCCGTGCACTGACAGAGGAATGGGATAAATTACCCCAACAGCTGCTTGATAATGTTGTGCAAAGCATGACACGACGTGTGGAATCTTGCATCGCCCTCCATGGTGGCCATATCCCGTATTGACATCTTACACCGGAACGCCTGCGGACGGTAATTGCATTTTTTTCACGTTTACGTATTCTGCACAAAATGGCCTGTTTTTCCCTTGAACACGTTCCAAAGCCTTCTGGATTTCAGAGCACAATAAATTGTCTTTCTTGTAATGTCCTGGCATTCTGACATTATTTTATTTCACTTGGCATCCAACCACACTTACTTTTTTATGCGCTATGTAGCCGTTTATGATCCGTCCTTAGCAATTGTCCAGCAGTGTATATATATACTGCATACCACCACGTCATGACTTACACTCGCTGCCACATATAATTCAGCGGGAGAAACAATATCTCGTTAAGTGCGAAGATAATTTGCATAGGAAAATAAAATAACAAGAGATAATAAAATCAAAAAGAAACTGAATCTAGAGTATACGTTACACAGCGACCAAGCTCAAAGGTGGCGGGAGTGTTTTAAATGTCGTAGCAAAGTTCAGTTAGTTGTTTTTACTGTTGGTGTGTGTCTCTCGGTGATGTGTTGTTCCTTCTTGTCGTGACTTTTTTGCTTGTTAATATCTCCGTTCTTTGCTTTAAATCTGGAAGAAAAGCTTCACTTAAAAAAACCCATTGCTTATCACCCCAAGAATGTTTATTTTGAGCTTCACTTTAAAATAAAGAACGGTGCTCATCAGCCCAAGAATTTGAGTCGAAAAGCTTCACTTAAAAATCTCTGTGCTTATCAGCCCAAACAAAAATTTAAGTTTCCAAGAGTATGAAGTTTACAAACGCTTTGCAGAACTAATTTCAGTTTTAAGTAAGATGATTTTCTATGTTAAAAATAAATAAATAAATGAGAAAACATGTAAGTATAATTTGCACATGAGTACATATATGTTTTTAGGTTTCACAAGTTCTTTAAAAAAAACTTTAAACCTTTCAAATAATGCAATTGGTAGTATGGTACTCATTCTAAATGGGACGAAATTCATGAAACGTTCCCTCGCTGCATATATTTGGAGTTATTATTTTTTCACTACATTTTTTTATCCTGTGAATCCTGTGATTATTACTCAATTGAGAAATCTGAAGAAATACAAAGCACAACTAACATAAATTAATGCTCATATGTTTTAAGGTAAAAATTTTATTTAAGGAGTTTTAACATTTTTCTGTTAATACATGTAGTTAGGCATTCTATTCTGAGGACATTTTTTTCGTGCGCAATACAATAGTTGACACATTCGTACTTTATTTGGGCATAATTGTGAGTCAAGGAGGTAATCAGAGGCAGACAGAGTACAGGAATCTTAGGGGTGGGGGGTGGGGTGGGGTCTGAATAGTTGGCCTAATAATGACAGTTTTTTTTCTTTCATTGTTTGACTTCGGCTACTGGCCCCACCTGTTTCAGTCGCCACGAGCCGCCACTGACGTCTATATATCCTTCCGGTATTCTTCACAGTCCAAATCATTGATTTGGCAGCCACAAAAGTGTCGTCTGTGGTTGAAAAAAGTAAAATGGGTCTCCGTAGAGGGGCTGGTGGTGGTAGCTGAAAGCCAGTACGCATCGATTTCCTCATTCGAGGGCAAGCCGTTTGTGGTGGCCTAACCTTGGATTTGGACTCTGAAGAATACCGGAAGGATATATAGACGTAATATCAATTTCAAGGACTATCGCAGTACAAGACGCCCAATGTGAGTATACTACATCCTTCATTCTGCAACTACTGCTGTAAATTTTGCCAATTAGTAAAACGTTGAATAATATATACTGCTGTAAATACATAACAATTGTGTGTAAGCCACCTTCATGTAGGAGCAATTCCACCCTCAGCCCATTTGTTAATGTTTCGAAAACAACAGCCTGCGTGTGGAATGTATAGTTTTGTGAATTTTACAGCATTCACATATAACGTGGAATAGACCCATCCAAATGCCAACGTGTAAATACACTCCTGATGTAAACGTGCATAGAGTTTGTTTATCAGCAATACAGTCTAGTAAATGCTGACAATAAGTATACATTGCAGCACGTTCTTCAACAGCGACATCTGAACACATCACAATGTGTAACTTGGCTTATTTCGGGAATTCGAAATCAGCATTACCTACAATTCTGTTGGCATTTTCAGCAAAATTATTGTCTGGACATTTATAATCTAAGTGACCCTAATCATTGTAAGCATTGCAGACTATCGGGTGGTTTGACTCCAATGTTGAATCCATTCCGAAAATTAATACAATTATTAAAAAATATCATTACTACTGATTTCTAATTTTGAAAAACAGCCATGGGCCATTTGTCCACTGACGTCGTCAATGTACATGTCGCGCCATCTATTAGCAAGTCTCAACATTACCTAAGAAAAATTATTGAGTTTTAATAAAATTGAGGTTAGGGTTCAGCAATTATTACGCATGTCATACTACAAACTAAAGTTATTTTCATCGATGTGCAAAATTCCATCATTAATTTCGAATAAAACGCTAACAGAAATTTTACTATTGGAAACAGGACAGAGATTTTAGGAGGAACCATCTCAATTTACTGTATTCAAAACTATTTTTTTTTAATTACCTAGCTTCAAAGATTTCAGTATTTAACTTACTGTCTTTAGAACTTAAAATACTCGCATGCATGTTTACAAATCGACAGAAATTAAAATTTCAACTTTTCGTTGTTTTTATTTTATTTTAAACAGATTACCCAGAGATCAGTGCTGTGATAGGATCTGCGGTCTTCCTTCCGTGCAATCTGAGCCCACCTACGCCCGATGATGCCATCTCCCTTGTGTTATGGTACAAGTTGGATCTTCCTAATCCCATCTACACTTTGGATGCCAGAACAGTGCCTGCTGATCAAGCCAAGCATTTTTCCAGTAAAGTGCTCGGCTCCAGGGGCTATTTCAACGTCAGTGGCCGCCCGGCTGTCCTACACTTGCATCCCGTTGAAGAGACGGATGCCGCCGAGTACAGATGTAGAGTAGACTTCCGAAGAGGAAGGACACTAAACAGAATGGTGAAGCTCAACGTTATAGGTAAGTGTATTAACAGAAGCGTCAGTTTATTTGTGACTGAGAAAAAAAGTGGTCCGATTGGTACTAATATTAGGTTGGTTCTTACGAAATGTATAATATATAACCTTTTTTTCGGTGGGGGTGGTAGTTTTCGAAATCGCCTGTTGATACTCCGGAACAGCTGTTATCCTAACTGAACTACGTTGGCAAAGTTTAGCGCTGCAACTTTGTCGATTTGATTTATATTTCACCACTTCCTTTCACCTTGTCCGTTACATCTCTCATCTTTAGAATGGAGAAGAGGGCCATAATCGTAGGTCAAGTGTCAGCCAATAATCATTCTCAAAGGAACATCTCATTGTAAAAGAAGGAACTTTTATTAACTCTGTACGTTGCGTGGACTCAAATTTTCGAACCTCACTGACATAAGATTCATTTAACGTTGGGCGCCAAAACAATATAACATTTTTGCAAGTGGTGTCTTCGAATCAACGTCATTTTACGCCGAGGCTCTTGTTCTCCGAACTAAACTACGCCGGCAAGGCTTATCGCTGAAACTTTGCCAATTTGACTCACACCTCACCGCAGTAGTACGTCATTTACCACATTTCACGTAGTTCGTTACATATTTAAAATCGTAAAAAAATGAGTTGGATGCTTCATGTCATCCGAAATGCAAAAAATGCCGTACGGTAAATCAGTGAACACTTTCCGATTACCACAATTCTTGTGACAGGAAAGCAAAGATCACACTTTTTCAGGGTAAATACTAGTGATTCCCTTCATAATAAAGATTACGTTCCCAAAATTTGGGCAGTTCACGTTCACCAGTAAAAGTGCCAGTTTCATTAAATCTGTAGAAAATGGCTGCGATTCTGAGATTCAAATCCTGTTGTTTGTTGTTGTACCATGATTGATATCTTCGCCTAGTTCTCATGACTCTTTTATTCGCTTTTATGCTCAATAATACTGCTATTTCAATTTATTCTTCACAGTCCTTTCTCTCTCTTCCGTAGGATTATATATAAGATTTATTATCGGAGTACCAGACATTACCATTTTCAAACTGCAAGAGCAGTTGAAATCTCAGGTGTTCATATTTGATATACATTGTGGGTGTGGAAAAAGTTCGACCAACCGTTTTGTTCAATGAACAGCCTAACAATACTGGCCTTGTGCGGCTGTGCAATGTCGTGTATCAGGACAGGTAACTGTATGCGATGCCGCAGTGCTCATGTCGAGATATGCTCCTGTAGAAACGCCTTATTGTTGGAAATACAAGAAAAGATACGGCGTTCTTCGCAGTAGTCGAAAGGTAAAAGTCCACACAAGCGAGGAAGAGAAAGAATTGTTTAGAAATTCTCGTTGCATCGAACGCGTGGTTCATCACGTGAACTCATATACGCTAAGTGGCAACCGAACCGAAAGGAAGTTGTTCTTCATCAGCTGCAATACTGCTAGCTACAAAAAAAAATATATCTACAATATGTTCTGTGTATAGTGCTCCTACTATGTTATTTTATTAAATAATAATTTTTCATCAAACGATACCATTATTCAAGGTACGTTTGCTCAAGTATGCAATAATTCTGCCACTTTGGCATTGCGCTGCTTGCTTCCGAAAGGCATCAACGATAAAGTGTAGATAGATACACATTCTGTTTTGTATATCACACACCCAATACTTATGACGCTCCGCTGTCGTGCTGATGTTTTCATCAAACATGTTCCAAAAAGCCAACGCACGTGAAAAATGTTTGAGACCATGTTTGAAATAAAAGATCTTGGGAAGGTGACAAAGCATTTGGGCATAGAGGCAGAAAAAGACAATGATGGAAGCTACAAATTTCATCAAAGTGCAAAAATAAAGGATGTCATCAACAAATATGATGAAGAACCACGAAAGAAAAGTTACACACCGATGTGTACAGACTTTGGAAAACACAATCAAGCAGAAGAAGAAACACTCGCGGATAATTCCGTATACCGCGAAGTAGTGGCAACCTTGCTGTAAATTTCCAGTCACAAGACCGGATATAGCAACTGTAGTTGGCATTTTGAGTGGAAAAGTGGAAAATCCTTCATCACAAGATTAGAAAGCCATACAGAAAATAATTAATTAACTGAAAACTACGATCGGCATACGACTTCACCTCAGTGCAAAACACCAACCCGTTCTCAAGGGATACGCCGATGCGGATTGGGCAGGTAATGTCAAGGACCAAAAATCCACCAGCGGATATATATTCCAACTTGGGTATATCACCATATTGTGGAACTCCAAGAAACCGAATTGCATCGCTCTTTCGTCAACAGAATCAAAATATATCGCTGCAGCTCATGCTTGTAAAGAACTGATTTGGATTCGAACTTTACTAGATGATTTGCATTATCCACTAACAGCGCAAACAATATTGTTTGAAAATAATTTGTCATGCAAAAACTTCATCAAAAATGAGAGAATAAGCGCTCGAACGAAACACATAGATGTTAAATTAAAATTCGTTAGGGACCTTCAGCAGACAGCTCTAAAATTAAAGTACTGTTATACGAAAGACATGACAGCAGACATCATGACCAAACCACTACCTAGAGACCAGCATGAAAAGTTAAACACTAAACTCGGAATGACATGAGACTACAGCTCATCGAGTGGGAGATTGTTGGAAACACAAGGAAATATACGGCGTACTTCGCAGTAGTCGAAAGGTAAAAGTCCGCACAAGCGAGAAAAAGAAATAATTGTTTAGAAATCCTCGTTGCATCGAGCGCGTGGTTCATCACGTGAACTCTTATACGCTAAGTGGCAACCGAACCGAAAGGAAGTTGTTCTTCATCAGCTGCAATAATGCAAGCTATAAAGAAAATATATCTTCAATATGTTCTGTGTATAGTGCTCTTATTACATTATTTTGTTAAATAATAGTTTACCATTATTCAAGGTGAGTTTGTTCATTTATGCAATAATTCTTCTTTTCCGAAGTTTTAAGTCTTTCATTGGGGCATTGCGCTACTTGCTTGCGAAAGACAACAATGATAAAGTGTAGATGGATAAACATTCTGTTTTATATATCACACACAATAATAACAAAACCAATACTTATAACGCTACGATGTCATTCTGATGTTTTCATCAAAAATGTTCCAAAAAGCCACAGCATGAGCAAACAAGATCGTCCCGTTGACAACATCGTCTCCAGGCACTCAAACTATCATCGTCGGAGTTGAGGTCAAAGCGAGATCCGTCACTGAATAGGACAAGGCTCCATTAGCCCAGACATGCAAGTCTGGTACGACAACACTGCAACCTTCCTCCACGATGTACTGCGGTGAGTAGCCCTCATCACAATGGACGGCGAGAGCGCCATCTCGTGTTAGACAATCTGCGATTCGCAGTGCCTCGATCACGGACGTCCATTATGTTTTGTACACCTCGTCGAATTTCGTTCGTTGAGGATTGTGGGTTCACTACGGCTTGCCCTAGGAAGAGGATATCGATGCGAACTGTGTTCCCGCTACGAGTACTAGCCCCTTCTAGGCAACGTATTTTACTTTCTTTCAACCACAGTCGACAACTTTACCCGCCAATTTTTGCAACCCGATGCGTTTCCATCCCGATTCAAGGCAGCAATTAGCCACCCTATTTAGGCGTACGACGAAGTCAGCGATAAAGGTGTTTGTGTGCAACTAGGACTCTCGAAGACATCATCAAGCCATTCTCACTACCCCACCGAAATCACTCCGACGCAGTGGTCTAGACGCCCAGATAAGGACGATTAAATTTAGCTACGCTTAGCCATTTTACCCTTTGAATTGTTTTGTTCATCAAGTGATTGAACAGTAACTGCAATAGTTAACATTACCCGATGGCCGACACATACAGAGGATGGACAGAATTATGTGAACATCGACGAAAATTAGGTTTTACATACGCTTTACGGTGTGGGACCACATTATTCATTCAAAGCCGTCTGAATCCTCCTTGGAATGGGCCTTTACAAATCCTGGATGGTAGTGAGTAGGATGTTGCACCATTCTTCATGCAGAATATTTTCCATGTCCTAGAATGATGCAGTTGGAGAATAACAGGAGCTTACTCTGTTTTTCAACACAGTCCACAGTGGCTCGATGATGTTTTAGTCTGGTAATTGGGGAGGCCAAGGAAGATGTAAATGTCCGTCCTCATGTTTCTCAAACCATGACTGACATTTGGAGCTCTGTGAATTGGGGCAGTTATTATCTTGATAGATGGCATCCCTTGAAGGAAACAATGCCTGAGCCATTGGATGGACTTGGTTGGCCAAAAAAGTTTCATACACCCTTCCATTCGCCCGTCCTTTCAATGTGATCATGGGACCTGCTGAAAACCATGATGTGACCGCCCAGAGCATGACAGAAAAATTAAGTGTTCCACACTGTCGAGGGCACACAGACTCGGTTGAACGCTTCTGACGGTGTTCTCCACAAGTAAACACGTCCTGCGGTGGGGAATAGTGTGAATGTGGATTCATCGGACCACATTACACGCTTCCATGCATCTGACGGCCTTTGCCGTTGTACTTTCACCCGGGTCACCAGATATTTTGTAATAACAGCTCATTAATTAATTTCTTGTTTATGCAGTTCCCTGCTCACTGTTTTCGTTGATCCTGAGGTCTAGAGATGCAGATTGAGCTCCGCACTAATTTTCGGCGCCGAGGTCTTCTTATTGTGGGTAACAATCTTCTTTAGTGCTCTATCAGTCAAGGTCGTTTATCGGGCATTGTAGTGTTTCTCAGACGAGGTTTTTCCACGAACACTGTATGCTATTATTACCTAGACACAATAGCTTCCTTCTCCCCCACTACCAACTGTTGTCACGATGGCACCAATCAACCGGCCACCAACAATTAGCCATCTTTTGGAGTTCGTTAAGTCACGCTATTTGTCGTCATCGTGAAAGAAATTTTTCAACAAGACTCTTTAAATGCAGTTATATCTGATCAGATCATTTGTAGAGGATTTTAGGAAGGGACTGTCTGACCCCAGGTCTTAAAAAACCCTTAAAAATAGGAAGCTAGGAGATTTGAGCTAGAGTTCCCGATAGGAAAATGACACGGAAGCGAGGTAGAAAGGGTGAGGAAGACGTCCTTATTTATAACCGGGGGCCCAGTATCCGGGGTCCAACGCACGGCGGGTATTTAGTGTTTCGAACCTGAGGTTATCTCCATGGCAGTCACGAATGCTGACCACTAGGCCACCCGCAGCCCTTAAATGTAGTTAAACAGGACCTTGATATGATAAACAAAGCTATTACAACAAAAGGTGGTGGATACCTTTGCGTATTGTAACTTATGCAGCTGCATTAAAAGTCACGTCTCTGAGCTTGGAGTTTACATTATTCTGTCAAACCCCTGTATCTACCAAATTGAATTGTGCTGGTAGTACAAATAGTTTCTGGTGTGACATTTTATATGCAGAACAATTTGTGTATGTTGCAACTTTGGTACCCCTCGAGAGGGCCCAGTGGTAACAGGTGTCCCTCTACAGCAAATCAAATTTGCCAAAAACTTAGGACCCTGACAAACGGATGATAATTTCAGAGGCATGGATTCGTATTCTGAACCCACAGGTACGTAAAAACAATCAGAGCACACAGTACACGGTAATAACTCAGGTGCGCAGTGCATAACAAGGTAAAACTTTAATAAGAAGTACATACACTTGAGGATAAATTCTCTGAAAGCAATTGCTGGACTTCTGTGTGGCTAACATAATCTTACGGTTTGTTCGCCAACTAACAGTGCCTTCAAGCAAATACAATTTCCTAAAAAAACTTAACACAGTTTTATTATCCAAAGGCCTAGTGAGTAAAGTTCTAACACTTTGCTCGATGTGGCTTCGTACATCCCACCTAGGTTCAAGAGACATAAATAGTACTTACATCATTGAAGGAGCGTCCAGGTTTATCCATTCCCATAACACTGTGTGAACTTATTTAGATTCAGATAAAGCAATTGTCCATCTAGGCAGACTACACACTCTCTTGGTGAAGTCGCTGCCCGTAAGCATCACCAGTATGAAACGCACGGTAGCAGACGTCTCGGGGAACGTTGCACTCCTAAGTGCTAGACGTTCTCACTCTCCGTTGTTCTGGATTACGTTCGCTTTCAAAGGGGCTTGCGAGAACACACACACACACACAAAAAGAAGGCGATAAAATTTCGAATCTGGTAAGTCTTGAACTTTTTAAATAAATCGATTGGGACACTTTTTGATCACACCTTTTATGTGTATGGAGAAAACGCTTTTAGAATTTTGTATAAATGCTGCGTTCGTCAACATTCTCTTTGTATCTATGCATTCTGCTTCTCTAAATCAGTTACGCGATTCGCCAGTGGACTAGCTCTTCGTGAATTTCTTAATCGCACACGTAATTTTATAGCATTCAAATACTTACAACATTTATAGCACCCTTTATTACATATACAACTTTTCATTACATACTTTTATAGCATTTAATACTTACAGTACTCTCTTAGTATTGTAAGTATTAAATGCTATAAAAGTATATTAAAATACTGAATTATGTAAGACACAAAAGAAATAAGCAGTTTTTTGTTACAAAAACAATTTTTATATAACAGACACGTTGAAAATTGGAAAGTAAGCGGGACGCGGATGGCCTAGTGGTCTGCGTTCGTGACTGCCATGGAGATAACCTTAGGTTCGATCCACTAAATACCTGCCGTGCGTCCAATGGACATGTTAAGCCGTCGGACCCCTGGTACTTACTACTCCCCGGTAATAAATAAGGGTGTCTTTCTCCCCCTCTCTACCTCGCTTCCGTGTCACATTCCTATCGGGCATTCGAGCCCAAATCTCCTAGCTTCCTATTTCTAAGGGTTGTTTAAGACCTGAGGTCAAACACTCCCTTCTTAAAATCCTCTACACCTGATCTGATCTGAATTGGAAAATAACAAGTCAACGCAATTTGTGGAATTAAAGAGTTACCGTGAGTAGCTTGAAACAGTTTCTGTTTTTCTTTTTCAGAATGTAGTTCCATTCGAGCTTCTTTGTGGCTGTCTTATTTTAAATCAGATGATTTGGAATTTCCAGTATTCAGTATCCTTCATCGCAGGCAACCGGAATAACAAATCGCAACTCAAATTGCTTTTGGTGAAACTTGGAAGCTCTTTCATTTAAATGTCTGAGTATCTCAATCGAAGTAGAACTAAATTACTTTGTTTCCACGATAACACATTGGGGGGTTATGCAACTGCTATTTTGAAAATAAATATAAAACAAATCTGAAAAAAAAAAAAAAACTTTCAATCTAATGTACTTTTTCACTCAACAGAGTAATGCGGTTTTAATACTTACTTTGTCGAAAAGGTATTTATGCGTTTGCGGACAAGTAATCACCTACGAAAAGAAATCATAAACTTCAGATCTTATATCGGGGTCTTTAATCTTGTGGTATTTCAGCATCTTTATCAAAAAAAGATATAATTTGCGTTTTTTATTTCCTCATTTGCATATGAAATTCCTATTTTTTAATGTTTCACATTACGTAAATAGGATTATAAAGTGACAGTAGTGCATGCAGTAGCTTGTGCTTCAGTTCAAAACTTACTTTTGAAGAAAGAAGCATTTGAAGAAAATTTTTTTAACGCAATCTCCCTTTGAGAACAAAGAATTTGTTAATCTTATGCCGAGGATCTGCTCTCCTTCAGTGCAGAGTAGTTATGGTCTCTCCCCGCGTATTGCTCTTATTTTATTCAATACATTTTATCGTTCAAATTGCTGGTGCTCGCATACTTGAACGTTAACACTTAATCTCTGTTACATTTCACCAAAATAAGTTTTGTAACTTCACGCGGTTTAATTGCATTCTTCAATTATCACCACAAACATTAATTCCTAATTAAGCCTTTCTGTTCGTTACTCGTCGTTTTGACAGATTAGGAACGTACAGACGATTTTTCTCTTGCGGGAGCATTTCATCCCCCCCGTCGGGTCACACGGCGCTGACTTTGTGACGTCACATACAGGGTGCTATTTAAATGCTTATGTAACAACCATTTCTTTGAGACGCGCAGTTGCACATTGCGCAAGAATTATACTATCCAAGAATTTCCTCCACTTCCTCGTGAGTAAATTAATGCAAGCTGCTCAACCACGAGCACGTGCTAATTTTTTTGTAGTTTGAAAATGTGCTATTGAAAAATTAAGGAAAAATATACACAATCTAGTCACATCATTGTGACCACCTCCTACTGTTGACGTCAACAGCACGTAGCCAATGAAAGAAGGCATCTGTGGTAAGCTGGCTTGGAGGATACATAAGGTGTGCTGTATCCATTACGAAAACATATCACTCGTTGCTGTAATGGATAAAATGAGCAATTTACCAGTTTTGCAAAAAAGGGATGATTATCGGCTTTCGGGACAAGTGTGGCAACATTACTGAAACAGCGCAGTTTGTGAACTGTTCGCGTGCTGCTGTGGTTAAAGTGTATCGTGATTGGAGAAATGGCACCATTGCGAATAAGCGAAGTGCAAACTGCGGAGCACCACGTGCCATTGATGTCAGAGGTGAACGTCGGCTTCGGAGGTGCGTGAGGGTCGATGGACACGCTACAGTGGAACAACTCACTGGCATAATGAACCAGGGGGCTATTGGGAGTGTGTGTAAAACGACAGTTCAGCGAATCCTGCTGCGTATTGGGCTCCGATATAGACGGATGGTCACTGCACCTATCCTAACGGATGTACAGCGGCAGAAAAGGCTTACATTTGCACGGCAGTATTGGAACTGCACCTCAACCGATTGGCAAATGAGTGCCTTCTCCGATGAGTCTTGTTTTCTGCTTCACCGAACGGATGGACGTTGGCGTATAAGCCCAGAAACATCGGAGAACAAATACTCTTCAACCATTGTTGGCAGAAGACAAGCTGGCGGGGGCAGCGTTATGGTCTATGGAATGTTGTCGTGGCATTCTTTGGGCCCACTCATACCTGTGGAAGGCAGTATGGACTTAATTCGTTACGAATCCATCCTTGCAGACCACGTACACCCATACATCCTCATTGGTTTTCCTGCGGCGGATGGGATTTTCCAGCACAACAATGCGACGTGTAGCACAGCTACAAATGTCCGAGAATGGTTGGAAGAGCACGATGAAGATTTCAAAGTACTTCCCTAGCTCCTTAATTCCCCAGACTTAAACCCAACTAAGCATCTGTGTGACCACTTGGATCATGTTGCTCGCTCTATGGATCCTCCACCACGCACGCTCTAGCAGCTGTCAGATGCACCGTTCTCAGCATGGCTTTGCATACCTATGAACATGTTCCACCATCTTATTGAGTCACTCCCAGTCCGTTTAGCTGCTGTTTGCGCTGCGCACGTCGCGGATACCCTTGATATTAGCTGGTGGTCACAATAATGCGCCTCGACTGCGTAGAACAACAACAAAATATATTTCGAATTGTCAAGGAGAATCATTGGCCCTGGCATCCTATGCGATTAGTTACGACCTTGCAACAGCAAAGAAACCGTTTAGCGCTGCAGAATGTGTAAAAATGTGTGCACAAGTGTTTAATGTACAAAAACAGTTAGTGCTTAATTTCTATTTGTATCTCCTTCAAAACAAACTGTTACTAGGAGAACTGAAGATATCAGTTTGTATTTGTCTTCATACTTAAAGTATTTAACCAAAGATCGTGTGTGCTTTTCATTGGCACTTGATTAAAGTACACACATCACGGATATTAGCCAGCTCTTAACTTTTGTTAAAGTGGTTCGAGAAAAAATTTCTATTCAGAAAGCGTTATTGAAAGTTTGCTCTTTGCGTGCTACAACTGAAGGAGAAGACATATTTTTTGCTGTTCGAAATACAGTGGAGCATCATATGTTGGATTTGAAAAGTTGTCTGCTGTACGTACTGATAGTGGTAGGGCTATGATTGGTGTTTAAACTGCTTTTGTTGGATTGATGAAGGAAAAAAATTGAGGTGTATACATTACACTTCATAGTTCACCAAGGAGCCTTGTGTGCAAAGTCCATCAAACTACTGTAGTTGGCATTATGGCTACTGTGACCAAAATAGCAGTAAGAAATTTTGACAAGCCCCACTGTTCGCATTAAAATCACATGCGAAATCATTCTTAAAAAGCATATTGTCTTCTTACAAATTATGAATAAAGGTGTAATCAATAAAATGTGAATAATGGGATAATCAATTGATAACCTGTGTTTTTAATACTGAATTCCAGAAAGGAGTTATAAGAAATTTTATAAGCCTGGCCCTCTGATGTTAACCTTTATTATATGGTGGACCGAAGGCCACCATAAATTGGCCATCACTTGTCCAGACATTTGAACCGTAGAAAGTTTTTTGAATTTAAAGCCGGAGGATTTTACCTTGAATACTAAACGTTTCCTCGATTTATATAGAGAGATATCAGAAATATGGGGAAACACCGAGAGACCTCATCATACCTCATCGGTGTAAAGCATGGCGATTCTAAACAAGATTTCTGCGATAATTAAATTTTCTAGGTATCTCAGTGATACCAAACCTCCGAAAATAAAGGATATGGAACTCTTTAATTTATAAATTAGCTAAACATTTACATTTTTTTCTCGGGACGATATTCTTATATTTCTTTTCTGGAACGAGCTATTCGAACAGATTTTGAAACGTTAAAAAACAAATGTGGTTACAAGCTGCGGATGTACGACTTTTAGGAAATATTACCTCTGGATGTTTTCACAGAAATTCGGGAAACAAATCACAGGTTTACACGAGTTTCATTGATTAAAATTTGTTGCATTTATTTCAAAATTTATGTTGAAATTTGTCTTCCTCGTACAGTTCTTATATAAAATGATATTTTTAAATCATCGAGTTAAACGTGAAAAAAATTCAGGTTTTATAATAAATCCCTGATACTGGCACCGAGACTTGCTGGGTGAAAGGTCTGAACATTAATATGGCAACACATTAGTAGTGGAAGAAGAAATTCCCCTGTAGACGAGAGGTAATGTGTTAGCGAAACGTGTGAAAACAGGGTTCAAACAGGTACGAATTTGCATATGAGCTCACCTCTTGCTCGTTATAGGGTGCAACTGCCAGTTGGAACTGAGCCACTGCAATGAAAATTTGTCTGTTGTATTTATGTTTAGTTTTAAACCTTTTACCAGCCGAATTAACTAAAGGTTAGAACAATGAATCTAAATCAACTGGAGACAATATGAAAATCCTCAAAGTACGTCAGTTGAATAAATGATATTTACACCGAAGAGCCAGAAAAACTAGTACAGACGAGCTTATGCAAAATACATAGCAACGTCACATATGCGCGTACTCGGTTGCGTCCGCCAGTGCATATATAAAGCGATATACATCCTTGCCAGCTGTCAGAGCTGATTTCGGCATAAGAATGACAAGTAATAACGATTTAAGTGATTTTCAACGCGGTGTCACAGTTGGCGCTCTGGCAAAACCTCCAACCTACGATACCAGTGTGGCCGTAAAAAGACATTGGGTGAACGTGACCATCGTCGGCTGTCAATAATCGTTTCACGCGATAGACGTGCAACACTCTCGCAGGTATATGGAATTCAATGCTGGAGCCTCAACAAGCATCAGCGTCTGGATTGTGCAACGTACCCTGCACGATATGGGCTTTGGGAGCCGACGCCCAACTCGAGTCCCCTTAATGGGTGCACAACACAAAGCTATGCACCTTGCTTGGGTCCGGCAACGTCGCTACTGGACACTTGATGACTGGAAACAAGTAACCTGGTCTGACGAGTCGCGGTTCCAGCTGTATCGGGCAGATGGAAGGATTCGTGTGTGGCGCAAACCCCATGAAGCCAGGGATCCTGCCTGTCAACAGAGAACTGTACCGGCTGGTGGGAAGTCCGTAATGGTATGGGGTGTGTTTAGCTGGACTTCACTGGGACCCCTGGTACGTTTACAAACGTCTGTGACTGGCCAACGCTATGTGCGCATCCTTTCTGACGAGGTACACCTGTTTATGTCCTGCATTCATGCTGATGGGTTAGGTCTAATGCAACAAGACAATGCACCTTCACACAAGTGTCGGGACGCCACATTATGGTTAGAGGAGCATTCATCTGAGTTTGGGGTGTTGCCATTCTCACCCAAGTCCTCAGATCTGAAGGTGATAGAACAGATTTGGGATGCCATGCAACGCGCTATCGAACACAGGAATCCGAGACCTCGGAATACACCCAAATTGTGGAATGCTGTGCAGGAAGTATGGTGTATTTTGCCTACAGCATATTTCCAGAAGTTAGAGGAGTACATGTCCCTTCGTATTTCTGCAGTCCTACGCTCCCGTGGGGGGACCTACCAAGTGTACGAATTTTTCTGGCACTTCAGTGTATGTGACAGTAAGAATATGTGTGACAGTTTTTTGGAGCAAATATATTCACTGTCTAATGATGTGGACCCATAGGGGCTGGAACTAGGGATCCTACTCATCAGAAAGCTTTGCGTTCCCTTAGTTTTGTTATTCAATATGGTACTTTAGGGGGATGAATGACACTAATCCTTTCGGGCTGATTACCTGCTAAAGAGGCCGTAACAATGGCGCTGACCCTGAGAAAAGAAACAGAAGATATTTGTTTCTTCCCCGTAGCATGATGTCCGTGTCAGGAAGACTCAACACTTTCTCATTATGCCTTAGGTCACGGTACGGAGATTAAAAGACTCGAACGAAGCGCTTACCACCCGTGACAGTTTTATCGTCAGCAATGCTGAGACAAAGATTTTTTCACATAACTTTTCTTAACGCCCACCGCTATATAAACATACGTTTTGAAGTGACGCTGAAAATTTGGGGAACCACTTGGTTCAGGTACACAGGCCTTTAAAAGAGTTAATAAAGAGAGTGGTAGATTTTGTGAAAGTGGCTGCCCAGTGATGAGGAAACTACACATTATTTTTGTCATATTTGTTGAGAGATCGTCTTTAGAAAGCAACGTAGAAATTTTACAGACTTCGTGAGAAAAGGTTACCCTTCATACTTAAAGAAAACGCATTCAAACAATGCGTCTTCTTTCAAAGTTCGTTAGCTGATGATAGTTTCAGTTCGGACGGGTTCTCGGCATACTACATGCAATCGTTTACCTCCAGAGGTCAATTTGAACAGTTTGTGATGACACTCGGAAAGACACGTCAATATTTTACTCGCAGAATACCATATTCCCTCTGTTATGCCAACTTCAGCTTTAACCTAGAAGACATTTATTTCCTGTACGTTATAAGAATGTTTTACAAACATGTTCGCAGTATGGCTGTTTTTGAAATTCATTTATGTGAAAAACTGAAATCAAGTCGCTGAAAGAACTGTACGTCAGTCTCATGCAGACAAAATCATGAACATAAAACACAAGTCATGAAATGATATTTGTCGCCTCTGTTGCGCTGTGGTCTGAGATATGACTTCTGATCATTCGTCCGAGATGGGCCCAAATTCGAAACTTGGTGAGGCATAGATGTTATATTTGTCTTACGGCACAGGCTTTAATCTGATTTTAACTATTCCTATTCAGTTCATTGTACTGTAGTTCAGTTTTTACTTTGTAGTACATCGGGCGACTTACTTGTAAGCCTCAAAGCTACTCATGGTGGTCCTTAAACATAAAAACAAATAAATAAATAAAGCTGCACAGAGCTGTACTTCAAGTCTTTCATTGTTGATTCGGCCATTTTACCTCTTTTTTAAGAGATTCATCTTTCATCCTTTCAAGAAAAACAGAAGTGTATGGTAGGCAGAAATGCACTCTACAATTCGGATGACGTTGGGTACAGAAATGGTCTGGTCCCCTTGTAATGGCTAAACACTTGGTTCAATTTTTCTTCATAACTTACCGTATTTTTCCGTGTATAAGACGCCCCCATGTACAATATAAGACGACCCCGTGTATCGTTTGCTTGATCGAAAGGTACATTTCCCCGAAGTGCCACTTGACAGAAAAGTTCATTTCACCGAAAGGTCACTTCACCTAAAAGTTAATTTCATCGAAAGGACATTTCATCGAAAGGACATTTGATCGAAAAGTTCATTTTACCGAAGGATAACTTTACCTAAAAGTTCATTACATCGGAAGATCATTTTACCGAATGGTCAGTTCATCGAAAACTTAGAATTTTGTTGTTAGAGATGTGTTGGAGTGTGGTGCGGATTTTTGAAAAACTGGCCACCTAAACATTATCGGATTGTATAAAAAATGCACTTTTAATATCTATGAAAGACCTCCCATAAGTAGCTTTTTTGAAATATAACATTAATTATAAGGCCCAGATCTGTGCCTTTTTGTCAAATTTTAATCCTCCGAGCTCATATTCATAAGGGTTACATAGCAAATCAAGTAAATAATGTTCCACTTTTACTCAACCACAAAATATTAATATTTTGACCGTAGGCCTTGATGCAGACCAGTTTAACAGATTTTAACCCTACTCATATTCATAAGCATTACATAAAATGTAAAGTAACTTTTTATGTAAATCTTGTGAACATGAGCACGCACGGTTAAAATTTGCAAAAAAAGGCCTAAGCCGAAACATGAGACCCTAAAATTGATTCTTTTTGCATGAAAAAATGTGCAACATTATTAACTTGACTTTTCATTTAAACCTTATGAACATTAGGACTGAACATAACTTTTATGTAAACCTTATGAACATGATTAACATTTGCTAAAAAGGCCTAGGGACTTAAAATTATTTATTTTTGTCTTAAAGCTAAATCTTTGCGTTCTCTGGGACACAGAGAAATCAAAAGTGCAATTTGAGTATGATCCCCTAACGTTTCGTTTGTATGTCTGCCGAACTTGCACCATGCTTCAAGAGATCCTGTAATGAAATCCAAAGTTTTCGATAAACTGACGCTTCGGGGAAATGATCTTTAGATGAAAAGGACTTTTAGGTAAAGAGACCTTTCGGTGAAATGAACTTTTCGATCAAGTGACCATTCGGTGAAATGTACCTTTCGATCAAGTGACCCTTCGGTGAAACGAACGTTTCGATCAAGTGATCTTTCGGTGAAACAATATTTTCGGTGAAGTTATTTTCGGTCAAGTGACCCTTCGGTGAAGTAAACGTTGGGCAAATGAACCAGACCCTTCGACCCCTACTTTTGCGATCCGAAAATTAAGAAATCAATATTTATATTACAAAAAGGGACACATTTGATATTTTTCAGAAATTAGGCAATATTATTGAAGTACATTTAGAAATTAGGTAATATATAAAAAAAGAAGTTTGGAAATTTATTTTATTTAGAAATTAGGTAATATCTTTATGATACAAACTATGAAATCACGCATCACTTTCTTCAGCACTATTTGTTCCAGACATATCACTTTTTTCAACCTCAACTGCATCACTGCTGTCGTCTGAGTCACTGTCTATTTATATCAGATCATCCTAAGTTCCATCCATGGCATTGCTGATTCCACATTTCTTGAAGGACTTCCCAACCACCTCTTGCTTGACTCCATTCCATGAGTTTAGGACCCAGTTGCAGACCTCAGTAATGGTTGATTTTTTCACTCTCCCTGTCGATGTCAAGTTATTACCTGCTTTTTGCATCCATTTATTCCATTCTTCTTTCATCAGGACTTTGAAGGGCTTGTTGATGGAAACATATATAGGGGCTGATCTCTAAGTCCACCAGGAATAAATGGTAGCTGTGTTCGCAAATCCTGTGCAATCCTTTTTGTTTGTTGTGTTAAATATGCTCGGAACTGATCAAATACGAGCACAGCCGGCTTCTAAAAGAGCCTACCAGGTCTTATGAACCAAATCTTTGCAAACCAAATAGCCATAATCTCTACATTCATCCAGAAATTCTGATGAACTTGGACAATAACTCTAGGTGGTATGGTCTCTTTATGATACGTTTTCCTCTTAAAAATGAGCATAGGAATCCGCTTGGTACGATCTGCACAAATGCAAAAACAGCGGTATAGTGTGTCTTTTCATGGTCACTTGTTTTGATTGCCACTGCTTTGACTCCTTTTATATCAATAGTTCTGTTGGAAGGCACATCAAAATTGAGAGGCACCTCATCCATGATTGCAATCTGACTCGGTTCAAAATCATATTTTTCCGAAGTTTTGTGAAAAAGAGGTGAAACTGTAGGGTTTTATCCTCATAAGCTTTCGGCATTTTCTGGACAAACTTGGTTCGTGTTCTCGTGGCCAATCCTTCACTCCTCATGACCCTTTTGGTTTTCCTGTGAAATGAACCATTTCCCTATCAGGCAAAAAGGTTTCAATATCAGGCAAAAAGGTTTGCAAAGGGAAATGTTCATTTCCCTTTGCAAACCTTTTTGCCTGATATTGAATAAGCTTGGTTAACACACATGTATCCCACTCCGGCGCTGCTCCATAATCCAAGTCATCAGCCTCTGCTCCAAGTTTAGCCCTTTCTCTCTGGTTTTTCTCTTAAGTCATTCTTTGTGTTTGGCATCCTGAGGAGTTGTTCTTCCTGTTTTCTCCATTGTCTGATTATACACTCACAACCAGTAGGATTTAGTATCTCTTTCAGATTTATTTCCATGCTTTTTTGAGTAACTGATGACTTTCAACTTGAATTTTGCTGAATATAACAACTGTTTTTTCTTTATTTTCGGACATTTTTATGGGGCTAATGCTAATGCATTAACTTTTGCATCTATACACGCACTGTTCAGGGACTACTGACTGATCCAGCGTAATGACACCAAAACGATATCCCAACCAACTGAGTTGCAGACGTACGGATGCTTTCAGAGTTCTGATTGGTTTGTTCAGAATCAGCCGTTAATGATGTCAATCGACCGAATTACCAAAGGCTAGTGATTGCAGGAAGCTTAACAAAAGTCCACTTTCGGACAATGGAATTTGCGCACCTAGAAGAAAACATGCTACAACAATGAAACAGAAACTTTGCAAATAGCTAGAGTGTGTGCTGATATGCAAGAATCCAGAAGTGCTCTTCAATGATTGTTTATACAAAAGCACAAGCAATCGTGAAAATGGTAGTTCTCACCAGAAATATAATGTAATGTAGACAGAGAACATTTTTTATCGCTAAAGCAGCACATTAACAAATGAATAAGAATCAATTATCGCAATTTTAAGCATTTTGTTATAAAACTAACAATGTCTCCAATTAAAGTGAAGCGCAGGAAGAACGGCAAAAGCTAATGGAAGTGTAATGTGAGTGAATATATGTCTCAAAAGAAATGGAAGTGTTATATAGAGTCATACAATGAGAATGCATGCGTGTTGTCACAGCTGAAGTTGCAAATAAAGGAACTGATGTCGCCAGATGAAAATGAGACATAATTAATTTGTCTTTCGGATCATCAGTTAGCTCTTTATTAATTAGCAACTGAATAAACGGGAACGAAACAATGAATAAAGCGATGTACATATTTTAAGATATATATATATATATATATATATATATATACACATATACATATATACATATATATGTTATTAATCAAACAGGACTTTTTGCTTACTCTTTATTCTGCCGTTTTAAAGTCTCAGGGAAAGTGAATGCAGTTAAATCAGTATAATAAGACCTTTGTTTTGTTGCCAAGTAATAAAGTAAGTGGAAAAGAAAAAGACCATTTTATCTTTTATTTTGGTGGGATGAAAAAAATTCTTTCAAAGGCTTAGCGGCAAAAAAAAAAAAAAACACAACAAGAAAAAAACGGGTGAAGTCTGAAATAAATAAATTAATATACACTGAAAGAACATTTGTTCCTTTGTGCTTCCGGATGTAAAATGTTACATGTCACAATGCATACGAATTACTCTTAGGAAGCAAAACTTACATTTTTTTTAGCGGTAAAAAACAGAAACCTCAGGAAACGCGCATACAAATGAATATACAGTTCCTTTTCTCAGAGGAAAACAAAGTATATGAATGCAATTCGCCGACTCGAAATGACAACTCAGCTTTTGAAAAAAAAAATTTTGGGTTTGTTTCTTTATTTCTATGATGGCTTTACAATTTTTGTACGATTTCAAAACATGTATGTGAGTATCAAAATATACAGAATGCCTTTCAGTATTAATGTCAATGTCTGTGAGCGTTTATGCGTAAGGGCCATTTCAAAAAAATGACTGTTATGTTCTCTTCGTTTTCGTGTACGTCAGGTAACGATACTTTATCTTTCCAATGAACATCACAGAACAACATAATGTAGAAACACGAAAAAAAACCTACTTCTAGTGTATTTCCTTACATTACTGATTTTCAGCTGTTTTCCGCTGTGACTATCGCCACAATATCATTAGCTTTGGATATACCTTACGATATTTCTTTCCTGAAGGACCCAGCGTTTTATGGCTTTTGTTCATAACCATTCGTCACTTTTGGACCCCGGTTTGCGACTTGGGTGAGACATGGATAGTGCGTTTGTCTAATAATGCTGGCTTTGACCCTTCCTTGGAGCCGGTGACCCTGAATAACCGACAGACGGCTGCTCAAACCAGAGATGGAAACGGGTCAACGGGTGGACAGTTTCTTGTGGGTCCAGCGGGTCAGGTCAAGGTGTTCCTCACCCGATCTTGATCTGGTTTTATTTCCGTTTTATTTTTGAAATCATAAAAATATACTCCAAAGAAAAATGCGTGTTGTGGAATTCTGTAGTCGATACTGGTGCCCACGGAGTGCATAATGATTTGTCATGCAAAAATATTTTATCTTTCTTAAAGCAACGAAGATTTCCACCGACCGACGTCAGATACACCGACACCATGTCGTAAAAAGATACTTCCTTTGCGTTCTTTTACAGAGCAATTTCCAGATCAAGGTACAGGCAAACGCCATTCGCCTGCTTCTTAGCTGATTCATTATCTCCGTGCGAAGTTCACTGTATGACTAAGAGTTACTCTAATCAAAGGTTTACTATACATCGACTATAGTTTCTCAGAGCTTCTGGCTCGGCTTCATCAGGACAAATTGATGAAGCACAGGCAAAAGCGTCCTGAAGAAGCCGAGGCAGAAGCGTCTTGATGAAGCCGAGCTAGAAGCACTGCGAGACTATAGTCGATGTATAATAAACCTTTCATTGTGGTAAACGTTGATATTTTTATTTTATCTCAATACCACAAGTTTGCAGTCATAAATTATATGTAAGAGTTACTCTTCACATCACATATTTTACATTGGTTTACGATTAATGTGGTACCATCCCATTCCCATGACATGTCATGTCGAAATTAACTCCTTATTTGTTAATATGGATAGATTTAATATTATGGAGGTTGAGAACGGCGTGGAGACCAAAAAATGCGTGCTTGTTGAAAACCACAAGGGGAAGAGTGAATGCTGGAAATTGTTTCGTCTCATTAAGGAACCGGTGAAAAATTCTGTGTTGTTTGGTCTTGCTTGTTCAAAAACGTGGAAAGAGCGATGACTTCCATTTGATGTGGAAAGTGTATAATTACATAGAAATATATCGACGGTGTAATAAAATATTATGGAACCAAAATTCTAACGGACCATATGAAAGTATGCGGACCTCCATCAACGCGTGGAAAGAGTGAACAATTTAAATACATACAAACAAAATACATTTGTGTAGTCGCAACTGCTGGATTACGCAAAATAGTGTCGCTAAAATTGGCACTAAAGTTTATCAAGTAACCAAATTTTATTATTAAAAAAGAATTTCAGTTATTAAATATCAATCAGTTATTGAGATGAATATATATATTACGTTTATAGGTATATATACACTGGCTTGGAAAAATTAAGGACGAGACGGTTTTTCGAATGTAACGTCGTGCAGAAATGCTCCACATCGACTCAAATTATACCATAAGATCCCCAAGATGTTAGAATAAAGGACAAGTGAGCAAAACCGTCCAGACCAGGAATCCGAAGGATACGAAGGAACTTTATTGAAAAGGTAGCTTCGAGCACAACTGGACACAAGACAGAAACGTTCATGTGACAGACGGCTGGCAAGTAAAATCCAGTTTTTAGTAAGGGATATTATCACCCCTGACTGCGTTGCAGGATTTACAACATCTGTCCATGCTAAGGAAAAGGTTGTTAAGGAGCTATTGAGGAATCGCTGCCCATTCCTCTTGTAGCACCAATCGCAGCTGCGAAATCTTTGCTGGCGGCTGGTGACGCGCTGCCAAGCATCTCCCGAGAAGGTCCCACACGTGTTCGATTGGATTTAGGTCCTGGGACCATGCGTGCCAACCCATACGTTGAATATCTTCACTCTCCAACAACTATGCGACAGCCACTGAACGATGAGGTGTAGCATTGTCATTCATTAAGAGGAACTCAGGACCCATAGCACCTCTAAACAGACGCACGTGAGGCAGGAGAACCTCGGTACAATAGCGGACACCAGTGACTGAACCTCCTTGGAAGATGTGGAGATCCGTACGGCTCCAAGCATGATACCGCCCCAAACGAGAACTCCGCCACCTCCAAACTGGTCCCTTTCGATGTTGTTGGAGGTGTGATTGCGTGTTCTCTGCTCTGTCCAGGTGTGTATACGTCCAGAATCACTCGTCAGACTAAATCGGCTCTCATCCGTAAAGAGAACTAGACCCCATTGTTGATGTGTACAGTTCTTATGTTCCTGGCACCAGAGAAACCGCCGTCTCCGATGAGCAGGCGTTTATGGCACACACCATACTGGTCGTCGTGCAAATTGACCACATTTGTGCAGCCTCCTGGCCATAGTAAAACGCGATAACGGACGTCCAGTTGTCTGTTTCATGTGCCTTGCGATTTCTCCCGCTGTATACCGTCTGTCTCTTCTCGCATGTCGGACAATATACCGGTCGGTTGCCGCCGTGGTTGCTCGTGGACGAACGCTGTTAAACTCTCGGACAGCTGTTCCTGTCGTTCGAAATTCTCTAAAAGCTCGTGAAAAATTGCTGTGAGCGATCCCGAACTTCTCGACCACACTATTCACACTTCGACCTTCTTCCAACTGTCCAATGACGCGACCTCGGATAAAATCATCCAGATGTCGTCTACTGGATTGCCTGTTGGCCATATCACACGGTGGTAGCAACTCGACGTCGTTCAAACCGATGTGCACCGTGCAATAACTTTCACCGGATCGCTTAGAGTACATCGCCCGTGTGATTTTTACCCTTCAACTCCACCCTCCCCCGTCATGCTGCATATATGTGCATGCCCTAAGGTACCGGATGTTAGTCTATCTCCTGAGGGGTCTTTCGGTCCGTTCTGCCTGCTCGTTCCGCTGTTATGCCAATTTCTCCCATTTGTCCTTAATTTTTGCACACCTGTGTATATATAAATTGAGTTTTGAATTTATAGTTCAAAGTAGATTTGTTCGGGTCTGATCCGGGTCCGAAATTTTTGACCCATTTCCAACTCTGGCTCACACCCCAAGGATTTGCTCACGGTGGTAGCTAAACCCCTTACCTCCCCACCAAAAATAATAACAATATTGAATTGAAGAAAAAGCAAGCGTACGTAAATATTTCGGGACTCTCTCTCTCTCTCTCTCTCTCTCTCTCTAGTTTAAGACAACCTGTCAATTTATTAAAAATTAAGATTTTCGAAGAAACAGGTAATTGCTAGTCAGAGATATTTGAGAAAATGGTACCGCAAATGAATACTTATGTTCTTTAGAACACAAAAAGGCCAAAATCAGTACTTTGGGTGGCCACCTTTGTTTTTCATAACGGACAGGGTATGATGTAGCATACTATCAATGAGAGATTTGCAGTTGTCACATGAAATATATTTGCAACACACGTACTTTATAGCGTTAATCAAAGCTTGGGAATTTGATGGCTATTTTTCTGCTACCTTGTCTTTTAAAATGGTCCACACATTTTCGATGTGGTTAACGTCGGCACTATTACCGGGCCAATCAAGCACAGTTACGGTTTTCTTCTGCAGGTAGTCCTATACTAACTTTGATCTGTGGCATGGAGCCCCAGCATGCATAAAATTTTACATCTGTGTACTTGCGTATGAGTATACAGATTCTCACGTAACATTTCCACACAAAGAAGGACCAGCCATGATAGGTGCCTGTCGGCAAAAAGGATAGTGAAGTAGTACCGGAATTGCCTCCAAAGCACGCATCGAAGCTGTTTGTATGGTCGAAATATCATCAAAATAACACCCTTATAACGTCATCTTAAGTTTTGGGAACAAACAAAAGTCGCAGGGTGCTAAATCAGGTGAATACGGAGGATGATTCAACACTTAGACGGAATTTTTTGCCAAAAATCAACGAACAAGAAGTGAGGCGTGACTGGGTGCATTATCGTGCAACAAACACCAACTGTTTTCATCTCGGTATTCTGGACGAATGCGACGAATTCTGCCCATCAAACGCCTTAAAACATTTAAATAAAACTCACCAGTAACTTTTTGTCCACTTGGAACAAATTCTTTGTGGATAATACTCTTACTATCGAAGAATGTAATGAGCATTGTTTAGAGTTTCGATGGAACTTTTCTTGTTTTTTTGGCTTGTGGCGAGTTTGTTTGACTTCCATTCCGCACTTTGTCGCTTTGTTTTAGGATCATATTGAAAAGACCATGTTTCATCACCAGTAACAATCGATTTTAAGAAGTTTGGATCATTTTCAGTGGCTGAAATGATGTCTCTGTAATGTGCACTTCTCCTTGATTTTTGTTCATTGGTTAACGTGTGTGGAGCAAATTTAGCACCGACTTTTCTTTTGCCCAAATCTTCATGCAGGATTGTTCGAATCGTTTCTTTGTTGATGTTTAAAGACTCTTCCATCATTCTTAGTGACGCACATGGATTGTTTGCCATGAAATCAAGCACTTTTTTCAGTAATCTTAGGTGTCCTAGATGAACTTGGTCTTCTGGTATGCTTATCATCTTCTAGCGTATCTCTTCCGTCCAAAAAACGTTTGTGCCACAGGAAAACATTTGATTTACTTAAACAAAACTCACTGTAAACTTGTTTCATCATTTGGTACGTTTCCGAGACAGTTTTACCAAGTTTTGCGTAAAATTTAATAACAGCCATTTGTTCCATCTTAATAATTCAACATGAAAATATTTTTACTTCTCTAATGAACGGCCGTTTCGTTTGAGTTACTTTAACAACTGCGCAGTACTTTTGGCAGAAAGCAAGCAAATGGTCATGGTTTATAACGCATTCGCGATTTCACTGGTGGCGCCACCGTAGGCTGAAATCTAGCGCCAGTCTTAAAAATTCTTTGACGCACTGTATAAATATATAAATTTCGCTAATTATTATTATGACTCATATAGGGTGCCCAAAAAATAACTGTGCACTGATAGTAACACTTACCATGCCGAACTGGTTCCTACAGGAGGTGTTGGAAATGGGTTCCTACCACGCCCAGACATTTCTGCACACGCATCTGCATGTTGGCGAAGACCTTTCTCAGGGTATGTGGTGTGATTTGTTACATGTGGGTCGTTATTGCAGGCTATAGCTGCGCACACACTTGCGCACACCTTCCCCTTCAGTGCTCGGTGTCAGATCCGATGACCGGACAGGCCACAGTCCCGGGAGATGATGCAATTTACGTAGAATTCCTCAAGAGGATGTACTGATGCGCCATCGGCGTGAGCATTTGCACCGTCTTGCTGGGACCATCCTTCGTGGATTTTCCCTTCCGTGAGTTCAGATATGAATAGTTGTGTTCGACGCCTCACGAACTTGTGTGGACCCCTCTTTATCAAGCCCTGGATATTCTGTAGGGTCCGGTGTGCCGTGGATGGTCTACCTGGGCGGAGGACATTCACAACACAGCCAGTTTCCCGAAACTTCGCTGTGAGCTGACGTACCGAATTATGGTGATAGGCGTCTGTATCACGAAACTTTCAAGCGAACTGTTTTTGCACAGCGCCGGTGTACTTGTCGTCATGGAGAAAGACATGCTTCACCAAAAATGCTCTCTGTTCAACTGTTAACACCATTTTTCTTGTGCCGAGACGAGTGATCAATCGACACGACTGTCTCCGTTTACCAAGCGCTCGGGAATGTCCTTCGCTCGGAAAGACACTTGAGTGCGCGCCTGGGAGTTGGGAGACATGAAGGTTACAAAACACTGAGCACTTCCACGTGGCGGGTCAATTCTAGTGTAATTTCAGTCAACATTTCTTTCTTATTACATTACTGCAAATCTTACATTCTGTGCACAGTCATTATTCTGACAGCCGTCCCAGTGGCGCAGTGGTCTAAGCGATGGCTTCTGATCATTCGTCCGGAAGGGGTTCGGGTTCGAATCCCGGTGAGGCATGGATGTTGTGTTTGTCTTACGGCACTGGCTCTCTCCCTTCCCTGGAACCAGTGACCCTAAATTAGGGACGGGCGACTGCTTATAGCCCATTGAGTTGCTCACGGCAGTCGTTAAACCTCCAATACAAAAAAAATTAAATTCTGACAACCTGTATAAACTATTGTTATGACTTATGACCACGAGATCATTTTATACGAAGCAGCTATCCCGCAGATGATGCTGACATAAGATATCTGAATCTGTATAAAAAGAGAACTCGACGCGTTGATGCGAGCATTGGCCAAATGGCTGCACTTGTAAAATCTTCGAGAGCAACAGCTAAAGTTTACAGAAAATACAACACCAATCCAAAAACCGACTCTGAGCGCAATGCGTGTGGTCACTACCGGCTACTGAATGATTGAACTGAGCGGAGAGTAGGAAGACCTGTTCAGTCGAACAGACGGGCGACACTTCGTCTGATTACAGATAATCTGAATTGGAGACCAAGTTTGATGGCCCCTCAACGTACGGTTTGCCGCACATTGCACCGTATGGGCCACAGAAACAGACGGCCTGTCCGTAAGCCATTGCTATCTGTAGCGAACAAGAACAAACGCCTCCAGTTCGGTTAGGAATACAAAAATTGGTCACTAAATGAGTGGAAAAAGGTAAAGTGGTCCGAGGAATTGCGTTTACAACTACACATTGCAGATCGAAGGGTAGGGATATGGGTACAGCCACACGAAAGCAAGAACCCATCTTTCATCATCATTATTCTTCAAGCTGGCGGACAATGCCGTCTTAACACTTCTAGAGGCCCTGGGGCGTCACATTTTTCGAGGCCCCTGATCTTATTTGCGTATATACATATACACAGCATATGGTATTATTACAATGTGTGGTTATTTTTTTATTCACACATGATATTATTACAATATGGTATCATGTATATAGAACCTATGAGAATTCTTACATATATTCACCACCATCACCATGTTATCTCAGAGAAGAAACATTCATGTCCAGTAACTTTTTAAATACCACTGGAATGAAAAATGGTGTATAACAAAATTGTAGAATCCCATTAAGTGTACCAAATGCACTCACATTTAGTTGCTTAGTAAATTACAAGAAAATTGGTGCTGAAAGATACACTAGGGGCAAGTGAAAAAAGAACACCAAGAAGGAGACGTCTGATACCAACGAAATTTATACAGCATAATAACGGAATACAAAGGATAACGTGATCAAAACCTTATGGCAAAATACAGCTGTATTTGCTGGTAAACTGCAAAAATAACATTTCCATGTAACATGGTTAGTACGAGGTTGAACCGCCATGAACTGCGTCACACTATGCAATTCTGGCATGGAGTCTTTCGTACAGATGTTGGATGTAAGTTTGGGGTATTGAGTTCCAAGCATCCTAAACCTGGACGCGTAAATCGGAGATGGTCGTGGCTGGCCGTGGAGACCGGATAAGTCGTTGTCCCATAAAATCCCACACGTGCGCAATGGGGTACAAATCCGGTGAACGTGCGGGCCATGGAAGTTGTCTCACACCCTGAAGTGCATGTTGCGTTGCACGTGCCGTATGTGGGCGTGCCATATCTCGCTGGAAATTACGACGATGGACCGACCTTACAAATGGCACGACAACGGGCTGAATTATGTTGTTGCTGTAGGAGGTGCTGTTTAACGTACCCGGTACAAGCACTAGTTATGTACGGGAGTGATAGCTGATCGCTCCCCACACCAGGAGACCTTGTGTAGGCCCTGTGTGATGCTGGCGGATGCAAGAAGGGTGGAGACGCTCCCCTGTGCGTGTGCGAACACGCATACGACCATCGGAGGCTCCCAAGCAGAATCTGCTTTCATCGCTGTACACGACAGATCGCCATTGCGTTCTCCAGTGCAGACGTTGGCGACACCACTGCAGCCGTTCCTGACGGTGGGCTGGAGTCAGAGATACACATGCCAGAGGAACACGTGCACGTAGTGCTGCATCCAGTAGACGATTGCTGATTGTTCGCACAGTCACCTCAGGTGCAACGGCAGCTCGGATTTGCGTCGCAGTGGATGTTCTGCTTGACAACGCCGCTCTTCTTATGCGTCGATCGGTCCGCTCATCAGTCCGTCTGTGACTCTTGCTTCCACATCTTTTCGTGTGGGAATGTTCCTCGGAACATCTACGCCACCATCGTACCACCACCGGTACTTCCCGTCCAATTCGCTCCGCAATACGACGATACGACCCCCGACCTCGCGGAGTCCGACTAGATGACGTCACTCAAAGTCCGATAACTGCTGAAATCGTACACGTCTTCCATGTCCAGGCATTGCAGCTTCTTCAGGGTTTTCGCACGTGTACGTACGCCGACGACTGATTACATTCACTTCGCCGTTCTCCTTCAATACCACCGACGATAATTTGCATATTATGCCGTGCTGTGGCGTAAGCGCTCACCGGTTGGTCCCGAAATTAACATCACACCTACGTAAACTCGACTCTATTAACCGATGTAAATTTCATGAACGTCCGCCAATTCCTTCTTGTTGTTCTTTTTTCACTTTCCGCCAGTGTATTTCAACAGTATGCCAACAGAACACAAAATTATCAACTTCTCTAGCAACCAAACAAAAAAAAATTATTTCCGGAGTAAATTGAAGGTATAACACCTTTACATTCGAAGGTTTAACAGCATATAATTATGCCACTGCCATACAAGATCTAACAGCTTATACTACGGGGGACTAAACAACATATTGAGTGTGTGCGCAAGTTCTACCCGTTTTTGTAGGCTACAAACAAAGGAGAAGAGCACAAAAAATAAAGTACCTAGGTTTTCACATAATTGCCATTATTCTGTATGACCTCTTGCCATCTGACTATGAGTAGGTGATGCCCACGCCGGAAAAACTCCTGTGTTTTTGAGTCGAAAAAGTCATGCAATGCCTCTTACACATCGTCCACATCATCGAAGGTTTGGAGAGCGAAGGCGTTCTGTAACGATCTTAAAAGGTGGTAGTCCGTAGGTGCCATGTCAGGGGAATACGCCGGATGAGGTAACACTTCCCAAACAAAGTCCAGTAATTTTTGCCGAGTGATTAAAGCAGCATGAGGTCTGGTGTTATCATGATGAAAGATCACGCCTTTGAGATCGACGAGCGCTGGCCGCTACGATGTCAGTTGTTCTCCCAATCTGTTCAACTGTTAGCAGTAGAGGTAAGCATTTATCGCTCAATTAAGTGGCAACACGTCCCAGTTTATTGTTCCGTGGACATTCCACCAAACACTCAACGAAACCGTTTTTGATGCAGTCATCCCTTTGAGGTCGATAAAGCAGGCTCCGCTTTCTTTTGCACACAGTCCGTCGACCCTTTACCTTACGATACAGTATCCATTTCTCATCACCCGTTGCAATTCGTCCCAAAACCGGTTCATTTCTGTGACGGGAAAGCAAAGAGGCACAGGTACAATTTCTATCCTCTCGTTGCTTTCAAGAAAGCTGGTGCGGAACCCAGTTATCGAACTTGGTGATGAACCCAAGCACATGCATCCGTCTTTCGACTATTGTTCTGTTTACCGACAACGTTTCCGCTAATTCCTGAACGGTTGGATGTGGATCATTTGCTATAGAATGGTTCACGTCCTCGTCAGAAACCACGCATGGACGTCCAGAACGTGGTTGACATTTACGTCTCCGTCCCGGAATTTCCGAAACCGAAGGCTACATGTGCTATCATCAACTGCATCATTCTCATACGCTTGAAACATGTTGCTGCTGCAGAACTGCCTTTATCGAACTCGTACAGTAAACAATGTCTAAGGTGCTCCTTGTCGCACGCCATGTTACACCGTCCGTGATTTCCGTTACGAATGACTTACTCGGACAAACCTAGTGCATCTATATGCACTACGCTTTATTGGCCGAAATTTTGTCATCGCAGCGTCATCTGTGACGTAACTACTACGATTGCAATGTGCATCTATTACAAAAACGTGTAGAACTTTTGCACACACCAAATATATTATGTATAATATGACGTGACGCTGCTTGGCGGCAGAACTGTGAATTACTAAAAAGTAGGAGGTATGCGTATTATATTAGAGCCGGCTTATAATGGCCTTGTGGCAATTTTTGAGGAAACGGCTGAAAATTACTCCCAACAAATTGCAGTTATTGCTCTACGTACAGCTCTGCAGGAGCGCTTTCAATGAGATGGTTTAGCAAGCGTTTACGTTTCAGCAACAAATCGCATATGGAGACTGAAATTCCTAGAACAATGGAGCAAAGTTTAAAGCGTTCTGTGCGATGTCCTGAAAAAATACGTGTATGGCCCCTTCTTTTTCTTAGGGAACAATTTAACGGATAATTCTTATCTAGATATGCTAATTATTTGGTTGATGCCTCCGTGGCATAAAAACAGCGACAACTTCATTTTCAAACGGGATGAAGCACCACCCCACATTCGTCGAAAAGTTAGAAATTACCGTAATAAAAATCTTCAACGGCGCTGTATTGGCCAGGTAACAGGCTACAGCATGTCATTTACATGTTGGCCACCACAAAGTCCTGATCTAACACCATGTGACAATTTTTTTATCAGGCTATGTGGCAAAGTCTTTGTCCCGACCTTTCCTGTTAATTCAGCACAGCGTATCACAACAGCTACGGCTGTGATCGATGGAGATATATTAACAAAGATGCACCTCAACACTAAACTCGAACGTAGCAAGCTCATAAGACAAACAAAATGTATTGACATAACCAACCTTAAAAAACACCATAATACCTTGAAATTGGAACTGAAGAACAGATTCTCTGCTTTAGAAGGCCTAACATCGAAAGAAGTGGACATCTCTGAAGTTAACAGAAAAGTAACCAAAGCTCTTATGGAAACAGCAACAAAATTAGCTGGGTCTAAGAACAAATTGCATGTCAACAAATTATCAGGAAAAACCAAAATGTTGATGCAAAAAAGAAGAGTGATGAGGACAACTAAAGAAGATGTGACTTCCAAAGTGGAATATATAGAGCTATGCAAGACAGTACGAAAAAGTATCACTGAACACGTAAGGAAATTCAACTGTGAACTAGTAAAGAAAGCAATTGAAAACAACCAAAACCTAAAGATAGCAAAGGGACATCTCAGTAAGGGGAGAAAACATATTATGGCACTGAGAAAAGAAGATGGTTCTGTAACAAGAAATAGAGGCGAAATTTTGACAAGGGTGAAAGATTTCTACTCCAAATTATATGAAAGGGATGATACATGTACTCCAGACATCACGAAAGGTACCAGTACCGTAGTTTTTCCAGTCCTTCCAGCAGAAGTTGCACATGCAATCAAGAACATGAAGCGGGGAAAAGCTCCAGGAGAAGATGGAATTACTATAGACATCATACAAGAAGCAAGTGGAAAAATCGAAATAGTACTCGCCCAAATTTTCACTCGATGCCTTAATGAAGGGAAAGTTCCTGAGGATTGGAACAACGCTACAATGATCTTGCTGCATAAAAAAGGTGACATTGAGGATCTCAGGAACTACAGACCTATCAGCCTCATATCAGTGGTTTATAAAATCTTCACTAAAGTTCTTTCACACCGCTTGAAGGTGACACTGGACGTGGCTCAACCGAGAAAACAAGCTGGATTCAGGAGTGGCTACAGCACAATAGATTATATCCACGTACTGAGAGAACTAATTGAAAGAGCGAGGGAATATGAGCTTCCATTGTGCATGGCTTTTATCGATTATGAAAAAGCCTTTGATTCGGTGAAACCATCAGCAGTTGCAATGGCTCTGAAATCCTGCGGTATTGAAGATGCATACATTAATATTATTAATAACATCTATGAAAATGCAAGTGCAAAGATTCGGCTGTTTGAAAATACAACACACATAAAAATTGGAAAAGGAGTGAGACAAGGTGACACCATATCTCCGAAGCTCTTTAATGCCACATTGGAAAATGTCTTTCAATCACTGAACTGGGAAAACAAAGGGATAAAGATTAATGGAGATTATCTAACCCACCTTCGTTTTGCTGATGACATAGTCATTTTTGCAACTACCCCATCAGAGCTACAGAGTATGATCCAGGAACTTGCTGACAAGAGTAAAGAAGTGGGATTAAAAATGAACTTTCAGAAGACAAAAGTGATGTACAATGCTTTTACAAGGAATGAAGATTTATCGATTGATGGAGAAAAGCTGGAGATAACAGACACGTACGTTTATCTTGGACAGCAGATATCAAGTGAGGGTCCCATTGGTGAAGAAATTAATCGGCGTACAAAACTTGCCTGGAGAGCTTTTGGAAGAAACAGCATAATTTTCAAGAGCAATATGCCATTATGTCTTAAAAGAAAAGTGTTTGATCAATGCATCCTTCCAGTGCTTACGTATGGTGCAGAGACGTGGACCTTAGCTAAAAGAGACATACAAAGGCTGCAGACAACTCAAAGAAGCTTGGAGAGGTGCATGCTTGGTGTGACCATTAGAGATAAGAAGAGGAACTCGTGGATCCGAAAAATGACAAGAGTGGAAGACATCATGATCAGAGTTAAATCCCTGAAATGGCAATGGGCTGGACATACTGCCAGAAGAACAGACCATCGATGGACAGCCAAAATTTTAGATTGGATTCCAAGGGACAGGGAAAGACCCAGAAGAAGACCACATGGAAGATGGGTGGATGAAATTCGAAAGTATGCGGGAGTGACATGGAGGAGACTGGCACAAGACAGACCGTTGTGGAGGAAACTTGGGGAGACCTTCGTCCAGCAGTGGATTGATAATGGTTGACAATGATGATGATGATGATGATTTGGTAAGAATTGGACTTCCGCGTTGATATATGCCTCGTGACATAAGCTGCACGCGTTGAACATTAGTATGACGCTGGGACAAACATCAAGAGTTTCCCTACAAAACGATGTAACGTGAATATCTACTAAATAAAATCCCTATAATAGGCTACATCTGTCCCAAAGGCTCTGGCAGCAGCGCCATCTACTTTTATCCTGTGGCTGAAATTGGAACTAAGCAAACCGCTATAGTACGATACGTAAAATTAAGGAGAAATAAAATTTATATCTGACGTCAACGCTCTGACGTCATTCAGTACTTGCAGCTCCATCTGCCTTTATTCGGTGGCCGAAATTGGAACTAAGCTCAATGCTATCGCACGATACGTAAAATAAAGGAGAACTACAGAAAAATGATATAAACTTAGTAGGACAAACGACTTCATCTGTGGCGACACGTACGTGCTCGAATAACTATCTGCCACGTTTATTCTGTTACGTAGGTGTTATGTCGTGTTTTATTTCATTTTCTTCGCATTGGAAAGTAATTTCATAAAAAGGAATCAGCGTTATTATAAAAATTTCAGTCAGAGCTTTTTTACCGTGTATGACACGCGCTATGAGCTAGTGATAGATAGTATTGGTTTTAAAAAATGTTGAAAGGGTTTATTTTATTTGTAATAACACTTTACTTTAGCCACATTAAACTTCGTACCGTCCCTGATTGTAGACGATCGCTACAAGTGCTACACTAGAAGATTGTTCGTCTCAGAAGACAAAAGCGAGATCTAGAGAGAAATGAATTGATGGTATTAATTGGGTTGTCCTTATGAAGAACAAATCTTGCAATGCTCCGTGACATCTGTGGAATCTGTTTTTATTTCATTTCATTTTTTGCATTTGTAGTATTTTTCTGTGATGTGCTTTACCAATCTAAACACTCCTAAAGAATGCAATTGCAATTGAATAATTGAAGACGGACTGGTATTCTCGCAGCGTTAAGACAAAATCAGGGAATGAAAAAAAGAAAAAGGAAAAGAAGAATGGTTTTTCAGCCCCAGAAGTCCAAGTAGAAGACCGCCATCAAGATTCTGAGTAAAAATACTCATCTACGAAGGTTTCGAAAAGAAGTGGCGCGTAATGAGAAAATCTGCATGAGACAGGCTAATTTTTTATCACTTGAAACATATGCGAAACCGAGTACCCTTTATTATTTCATGGGAATGAAATTGCAACTGGAGTTTGATTAAAAGTCATGAATTATTTCCTGTCCCCCACTTACAGTATGAGAGAAATTAATTTTGATAAATGACCTGCCATTAATTCCTTAATTCTCTTTTTTAACTAATGTTAAAGAGTAATGTCTAAAATAAAAAACGTATCATGGATCATTTAATATCCCATATCATTAAAATTTTGCGATTGAATTATGGTACGTCATATCGATTTTTTGATGAGAAACTCAATTCTTTTTAAAAACGGGTGTGCGAACTTTCGGTGAATAAAGGTTTTCCACACAGAAACCGTTAAATGATTTTTTTTTTCAAAATTAACCATTTCTTTCCATAGACATATTGCTAATGTTTAGATTCGTATTTAGACGTACTTTATTTAATTACTAAGATGTTTTCACAAGAATAGATGGGAGGCAGAACATGTAGTAATACACCACAGGGCGTTTGCTAAGAAAACATTCTTGTCTAGACACGACTTGGTGTGTTAAGGAAGAGTAAACAAGTTCAAAACTATCGTGTCAAAATGTCTACAAGCTGGTGATGCATATACACGGTTATGTCACATTATTGTGACCACCAGCTATTATCCACAGTATGCAGCGCGGACAGCAGCTACAAGGGCTAGGAGTGACTCAACAAAGTGCTGGAGGGTGTTTTCAGGTATGTGGATCCATACTGACTGCAGTGTATCTGACAGATGCTGGAGTGTGCGTGCTGGAGCGAACAACACGATCAAGGTGGTCCCCCAGATGCGCAATTGGGTTTAAGGCTAGATAGTTAGGGATCCATGGAAGTACTTTGAAATCTTCATTGTGCTCTTCCAACTACTCACCGACATTTCTATCTCTGTGATAGGTTGCATTGTCGTTCAGAAAGATCTCATCCGCCCCAGAGAAGACAATCAGCATGTATAGGTGTGGGTGGTCTGCAAGGATGGATTCATAACGAATTCAGTACATAGTGCCTTGCACAGGTATGAGTGGATCCAGAAGATGCCACGAAAACATTCCGCAGAACAAAACGATGCCTCCACCAGCTTGTCTTCTGCCAGCAATGGTTGAAGAATGTTTGTTCTCCGACGTTTCTCGCCTTATACGCCAATGTCCATCCGTTCGATGGAGCAGAAAACGTGACTCATTGGAGAAGACAATCCTTTGCCAATCAGCGGAGGTCCAATTCCGATACTGCCGTACAAATGTCCGCCTTTTCTGCCTATGAACCTTCGTTAGCATAGGTGCAGTGACCATTCGTCTGCATCGGAGCCCCATACGCAGCAGGGTTCGCTGAACTGTCGTTTTAGACACACTTCCGGTAGCCCCCTTGTTCATTCGGCCAGTGAGTGGCTCCACTCTAGCTTGTCGATCGGCCCTCACGCACTTTCGCAGCCGACTTTCACTTCTCACATCAATGGCACGTGTTCATTCGCAGTTTAAACGTCGTTTATTCGCCGTGGTGCCATTTCTCCAATGACAATATACTTTAACCACACCAGCACGCGAACAGTTCACAAACTGCACTCTTTCAGAAATATTGCACCCCCTTGGCCCGAAAGCCGATAATCATACCTTTTAACAAATCTGATAAATCACTCTTTTTATTCATGACAGCAACGAGAGATATTTTTTCGGATTGCCTACAGCACACCTTATATACCCTTCAAAGCAGCTCACGACACGCGCCCTTTTTAATTGGCTACGTGTTGTTGACGTGAAAAATAGGTGTTCGCAATAATGTGTCTCGACTGTGTATATGTAGACAGGATGAACATAACTTCTATGCCTACATGATCATACGAGGATCGTTCAAAAAGAAACGAGACTGATTTTACATGGGGAAGATGTACACTATATTTACAAAAGTCACTGGACACCGCTTCAAAAGTATATGAAGGGATTCGCTGCATTGCTAAGATGCGCGGTACAGCTGCAAACGGTATAAAAACAAGACTGCAACTGATCGCGATCATGTCACACTGTGAGGTTGAGCAAAAATGCCGCGGCGGGAGAGAACTGACTTTGAGAAAGGAAAGATTGTTGGGTGTTATATTAGTGGGTGGTCCATAAGAGAAACCGAGAGGTATTTAAGCATATCCTAGTCAATTGTTTTGGATGTACTGAATAAATGGAAGACACATGGCGCTGCTGAAGTAGCAAAAACGTACAGGCAGACCAAAGAAATTCAATCATAGAGGACGTCGAAGCCTCCGGAGAGTCGTTACAGCTAATCGCCGGATTACTGCAGAAGACCTTAGTGTACAGATGAGTAAAAATGCTGTAACCTCAGTATGTACACGTACCGTTCGTAGAAAACTACATTCCACGGATGACCGTGGTCATGCGGCTGCTCATAAGCCTTTCACCTCCACTCGGAAAGCTACTCGATGTTTAGCATGGTGTAAAGAACGTTTATCGTTGACCGTAGATCAATGGAAACGGGTCCTATGGACTGATGAGTCCAGATCCACGATTATTCAGTCTGATAGCCGTGTGCGGGTATGGCTGCAGCCGGGGAAACGCTATTTACCACAGTGTACTGTTCCTACGGTCAAGTTTGAAGCTGGCAGTGTACTCGTGTGGGGGTATTTTTCCTGATATGGTTCCTGCTCATTTGTTATCGTGGACAAACCTGTTAACCAGCACGTCTACCTCGATATTCTGGACAATATTGCCCTGCGAACTATGTGGCAATACTATGGAACCGAGCCTTGTTGGTACCAGCAGTATAATGCACTGAGCTATAATGCAAACACTGTTATGGCGTTATTTGACGATAATTCCGTATCGTGTGTGGACTGGCTAGTATAGAGCCCTTATCTTAATCCCATAGACCACCTATTGGATGAATTAAAGTACTGCATAGGAAGTTTGGAACCAAGGCCTACTACTAAGCAACAGTTAGCGGCAGCATTATGTACTGTATAGAAGCACATACCTATCACTGCGTTTCAAAACATTGTCGAAAGCATGTCTCGAAGGGTTAGTGCATGCATTAAGGCCAAAGCTGGACCGACACCGTACTAATGTATGTCAATAAATGCTAAGTTGTGTTTCTCTTCTAGTTGTCCGATGATTTTAGTTAATATAGTTTATGATGTAGTAATCATACATACACTTGCATATTTTCCAAGTATTCTCCCTCTACCTGAATGCACCGGTCCCACCTCTGTATCCACTTCAGGAAGATGTGTTCGTAGCCCTTCCTCGACATGGGGTTCAGGAGAGCCATCAAAGCATTGTTCAGTTCAGCATTTGATGTAAACCTTCCTCGACATGTGGTTCAGAATACCCATCACAGCATTGCTCAGTTCAGCATTTGATGTAAACCTTCCTCGACTTGTGTTTCAGGATACCCGTCACAGCATTGTTCAGTTCAGCATTTGATGTAAATTTTCCTCGACATGTGGTTCAGGATACCCATCACAGCATTGTTCAGTTCAGCATTTGATGTAAACCTACCTCGACATGTGGTTCAGGATACCCATCACAGCATTGTTCAGTTCAGTATTTGATGTAAACCTTCCTCGACATGTGGTTCAGGACACCCATCACAGCATTGTTCAGTTCAGCATTTGATGTAAACCTTCCTCGACAGGTGGTTCAGGATACCCATCACAGCATTGCTCAGTTCAGCATTTGATGTAAATTTTCCTCGACATGTGGTTCAGGATACATATCACAGCATTGTTCAGTTCAGCATTTGATGTAAACCTTCCTCGACATGTGGTTCAGGATACCCATCACAGCATTGTTCAGTTCAGTATTTGATGTAAACCTTCCTCGACATGTGGTTCAGGACACCCATCACAGCATTGTTCAGTTCAGCATTTGATGTAAACCTTCCTCGACAGGTGGTTCAGGATACCCATCACAGCATTGCTCAGTTCAGCATTTGATGTAAACCTTCCTCGACATGTGGTTCAGGATAGCCATCACAGCATTGTTCAGTTCAGCATTTGATTTAAACCTTCCTTGACATGTGGTTCAGGAGAGCCATCACAGCATTGTTCAGTTCAGCATTTGATGTAAACCTTCCTCGACAGGTGGTTCAGGATACCCATCACAGCATTGCTCAGTTCAGCATTTGATGTAAACCTTCCATCGACATGTGGTTCAGGATAGCCATCACAGCATTGTTCAGTTCAGCATTTGATTTAAACCTTCCTTGACATGTGGTTCAGGAGAGCCATCACAGCATTGTTCAGTTCAGTATTTGATGCAAACCGACGCCAACGAAGTTGCTTTTTCACTTCAAGGAATAGAAGGAAGACACCCAGTGCCAGATCTGCTGCATACGAAGGGTACACCATCATTTCTATGCCATGATCTTGGATATCCTGCTGAGTATGCAAAGCACGATGTGCAGGGACATTACCTTGATTCAAAATCCCCCAACGAGTTTGTGCATATTCCGGCCGTTTTGGGGAAATTTCTTTCCTTAATGTACCTTTGAGAACTTCAGAATAATAGGCACCTGGTACGGTTTTCCCTTGTGGAACAACATGGGCGTACACAATTTCCTTTTTATCGAAGAAGACCAAGTGCATGACCTACCCTTCGCTTGCTTAAACCGTCGCTTTCTTGGATCATAGACTTTGTGGGTGTTTCCATTTGGTGCTCTGTTGTTTTGTTTCTCGATCGAAATGATGAAAAAGTATTTCGTCTCATGTGACGACTCGATCCAACAAATGTGGCTCACGTCGTGGCAGGGATGTCTATTGGTGAGAAGTGATAAGACGATTTGGCTTGTGTTCAGCCGTGTGGGAAACCAATTTGCACCGCCTTTTTCGTACAGCCGCAGCCGGTTTCTCTCAATATCATCAACGAAACCAACGGACATCTGTATCATGTTAGCAACCTGCGCAATGGTGATTCGTTGGTCTTCGCGCAGGAGTGCCTCGATGGTATTGACATTAACCTCCGTAGTCGATGTCGAAGACCTACTGAAGCGTGGAGCATCTTCCATACACTCTTCACCATTTCTTGTTCCACTCAAAACCATTTCATTGGGACAAAGCATCTTCCTTATAGGCTGCTTTAACCATTTCGTGCGTTTCTGTAGCGATTTTATGGCTGCTCTTTGTTCCAGTTTTAAATCCATTCTGGGTTACAGAAACGCGTCTGAAATCTACTCCGTCTGCTACAAGAATGAACTAGTGGAGCGCTGTCACGACGCTTCATCACGTGACTGACATTGCAGGTATTCCGACACAGACAGCTGCATTTTTCTGCGTGGGTTAGTTTTGGAGCTGTGACGTCAGTCTCGTTACTTTTTGAGCGACGTACGTAAAAGCGTAATAGCTTGGCATGCAAAGCTTAAGGAGACTGGAAGTGTTGATGACCGAACACGAATGTGCGGACCTGGTGTTAATAAAGTGACTGTGAATTCAGGGCGGACAGATTCTGTAAACGGTCCCTCGAAATCCATCCTCAAGATTTTTCTGAACTCGGATTTCCCTGCACTACACTGAAGAAAACTATACAATAGGCTTCGTTTAAATGCCTAAAAAGGATAGATTGTTCAAGTATTTTCGATGACAAAGGCAACTACCTACAGCATGCGTGTTTTTCTGATGTGAAAAACAGTGGGACTGCCCAAAAGTAAGTGAATTTTGGTGTGGTTTCAAGCACAAGAGTGACATCGGACCTTACGTTATTTTTTTTTTGTGAAGGCACAATAACAGCAACTGACATGCTGGAGCTTTTGTTGCTCTGGAGCTGCACGAGTGTCAATCATGGGTAATTTTCCAGCAGGATGGTTCCTCACCACATTAGGAACTAATTGTTCAAAATTTCTTCAAAACCACATTTCCCAACAGATGAATTGGAAGGGACGGTCCAACATCATGGCCACCACGGTCACACGAGGTAACACACCTAGGTTTTTCCCTGTAGAGCCACGTGAAGGATAAAGTCTTTTTCAACACCAATGTCTGATATTAAAACTCTTCAGAGGAGGATAAGGAATGCGAGTGCCACAGTATCGAAAGAGTTGTTAGGCAAAACGTGAATTGAATTCCGGCTAGATGTGCTTCAGGTTACGAACGGCGCTCATGTGGAGGCATACTAACAATGTAGAAAAATAATTTAGTTTATCCTGTATTTTTTTCTCTTTTTTTCATTTTAATACACGTAACTTTTCTAACAGCAGCATTATGTGGAATATAGTTATCGCCTTTTGCTTCTCAAAAATTCTAGATTCTTCTAAGTATGTTACTCTACACAGTCGTATCACAATAATATGATCGTATTTCCGATCATGGGAAAAACCGCCTTTGTCCCGGATGACAGTGGCGAGACGGTTTGGCATGGACGCAATGAGGCCCTGGAAGGTTGCCCGAGGCACCTTACCTGTGCCTATTCGGACTGCAGCAGGGTACGAGGTCCCGGAGATTACGTAGTTGTCGGTCGGCGCGTCAAAGCTATCGATCCAAATACTCCCACAATTGACCTAAGGGATTGAGGTCGGGCGACTTCGCTGGCCAAGGGAGAAGGGAGACATTGCTGTCGTGTTCCTGGAACCAGTAACGCACTCCCTTAGCAATGTGAAATGTCGCATTGTTCTGTCGGTAGACACCATCACCGCCAGGGTAAACATCCAACATGAAGGGATGCATGTGGTCAGCGAGGATGGACAGGTAGCCATTGGCGTTCAGGGACTCATCCAGTGTTACCTGGTCCCAGGTCATACCAGGAAAACATCTCCCAAACGTGCACACTGTCACCGCCGGCCTGTACTTGACCAACAAGTGTGTCCGGATGATGGTTCTCGTGTGTCGGTCGCCATCTCCGCCACCTCCCGCCACGTCTTTGTAGTAGAAACCTCGTTTGGTTGGAGAAGGCAAACTTTTCCCTCTCTTCCACCGTCCACTGACGGCAATGACGGTAGTCCCATTCGAACTGCAAGCGTCGTTGCCGATGGGCCTGGGTTAGCATGGGAGCCATGAAACAGCGTCAACTTCGGAGACTCATGCGTAACAGGATTCGCTCTACTGTTATCGGGGACACGTTCCTGGATGCCTCAGCGTTAATTTGCGTGGCCAATTGCTACACTGCTGCAGCGATTTCCATTTACCAGGCCACGGGGACGACGTTCTCCACTGGAGTTGATGGCCTTTGGGGCTGCACAGTTATGACGTCATGAAGTACTCGGTGTGCCAGCGGTCCATTCTTGGTTCACCCTTACAACAGCACCTCACCAACAACCCATGAAGTCTGCTTTTCTGAGATGCTTCCACCCTTGGCGCGGAAGCCGATGATCATTCCTTTTCGAACGTCCGTCAAATCACTACCTCTTCCCATTGTGCTCACGTGACGCAGTATGGCTCATGTGTCCTGGCCGGTCGTTTATATCTCCGTGTGGTCGACCTTGTTAGGTGCACTCTGTGACGCGCCTGGGCGGGGTTATTATAATTCCGCGGGTGGTCATATTATTCTGATAATACCGTGTATATTAATACGCTGTATGAGATGAAACGTTGGAATATTGATGGGCATTTCGAATATGGAAAATACGCTGCAAAACAAATATTATTACTCAAAATCATTACCTCCAGCAGCGATTTCAATTGATGTTTTATTGAGAAAGGTTTTAGCCTGCAGATTAGTGCCCAGGTGCTTGAAGCAGGAACGTTACGAAGGGGTGAGAGGGTGGGCTGAACCCCACCCTGAAATTTGTGTTCTTCACCCTGCCGCCCACCCACTTCAAAATAGGCCATATATTAAAATATTTATCTTTTAAAAATAATCTAGACTTCGCCAAATAATACGTCTTGTGTTTTATTTCATGAAACCCCACGTATTTCTCATAGGAAGTGCGTTGTTTACTTCTCGCTAAAAATTTTATCAAAATAGCATCTACAGAGCCATGAAAATTCAGTTGCCCTTCACTTTTTTAATATGTCCGGGGGGTCTAATGAGGATGCTGTATAGGAATTAACTGAGGGAACCGCTAATAATTGCTGTGCTGTTTGTTTTCTTTGCAAAATAAGGGATTCCAACACGGAAAGTAGAGTTTAAAGCTACGCTAGCGCGCTTAAGACTGTCCCGGGACAGTGAAAGTGCAGGGCCTCCTCGGTAACGCAGTGGTCTAAGCGCTGGCTTATGAGCATTCGTCCGCGAAGGGTTTGCGTACGAATCCCGGTGAGGTATAGATGTTGTTTTTGTCTTACGTCACTGGCTCTCTCCTTTCTTTTTGAACTACTGACCCTAAATTAGATACCGGCAACTGCTTATAGCACATTGAATTGCTCACGTTGCGTTGGTCGTTAAACCTTCAATCAGAAAATGAAAGTGCAGAAAATGGCTGACGACTGCTTTGTAGGAGAGGGGTGCAAGGCAAAGTTGCTGGCTTGAACGAACTGTTAAGACGGGGGCGGGGGGCGGCGATGTATTGTGTCTGCGTCGCACGACTTAAAATTTGATTCAGATAAACAAAAACCACGTTTTCCTTTAACGACATTCTACCAACACTTGTATTTTACGCCAGTGCTGGGATCGGAACTAGTCTGACCGGTGTATCTGTGTGCAGGTGGAGGAGGGGGGGGGGGTAGTGAAATGCATTAAAAATGAGTTCTTTCAGTGTCTCGTTAAAAACAAACAATTTTTAAGTTCGCCCCAACAAGAATAATGCTCTCCCACCCGTCGCCCATCCTGATTTCGAAGTCTAGCGTCGTCTCTGGCTTGAAGAAATGGTAGTCCGAAGGGAACAGATCAGGTGAATAAGGCGTATGAAGTGAGGTTTCATACCTCAGGCTGGTGCTGCCTCTGAATCATCAGGATCTCGCTTTATAATGGGAAAAGTATGGGCCCAAGGCGGTTGTCAGCTCTTTGGGGGAATACATAATACAAAGTTCGTGACAGCACCTCATATGCGTTATGGTTTAACTTCGGTTGTAAGAAAGAGGAGAGGATTACATCAGCTGCGTACCGCTAATCATCCATTATGATCTTCAAATGATGGAGTGCCGGCTTCTTGGTGTGTTTCTGGTCTACAGCGTAGTCGAGTTGCCACGTCGAATCACGGCAATAGTCAAGCAGCATTGTAAGGATCTGCAAAATCTGACACTTCAACTGCAAAAACTTTTTTTTTTTTTAGTGATACTTACTTGGCTTCGTAAATAATCCTTCGGAAGGCATACTTTTTCCACCTCACATTCTTCTGGATGTGTGCATTACCCCATTTTGCTTCTTCCCTGTAAGTTGTTTTTTCTTTTTTATCTCCAAAAAATGTGAAATATATTCTTCTGAGTGCATTACTTTTCTTATGAGTCTAAAACAGTGGTCTCAAACTTAGACCCTTGGAAGGGCCACTTTTCAGTTTTGGAATAATATATCGGGCAGCATGAATATAAATTATTATAAATAAATATAAACTTTACAAAACTACACCAATGGCTTGGCACTACAGTGGAATATTATTTTTACTTTACGGTAAATAGTAAAGACAAATGCTTCGTCAATCACTGAAAACAATCACTTTTACGTAACAATTATTTTTCCTTAAATCTTACAACAATCACATTTTACGAACTGAACACGGTGCACGGTACCGAAAATATTACAGTATCTGACCAGAAACTTGGACACGCTTCTCTTTCTCTAACTTATCATTATTTTGAATAGCATTGTTTGAACATGCTACTTTTAAAAGAAAGTATAAGTGGCTGTCATTAACCTATTTCTTTCAAGACCCTTTACTTGGTTCATTCTTGAGAACAACTGTTCGCATGAATATGTTCTTCCGAACATAGGCAGAACCCGTGTAGCTAGGTTATGAAAGCTTACGTACTTGTCCTTTGAAACTAACTGGTAAAACTATGTTAGATTGCAACTGTTGAATTTTTCTTTTAGGAAAGAATCACACTAAAAGTCTATTAATTCTCTCTGATGTTCTTCAGGTGCGTTTTCATCATTATAGAAAATGAAGACTTGAATATATTCAAAATATTTTTTAAGTCTTTGAAACATTCCAACCGCCATACAGTTATATTCTTCGTAAATAAACTCGTTACTTACAAAGCAGATCGTTTTGCCAAGCATTATTATGTTTATATTATGTATAATATATCATAATATACTTGGGAAAAGGGTGATTTACTTTTATTTTAAAATTATTCATGCGGGCCGCAAAACAGTTGGCGCCGGACCACATGCGGCCCATTAGTTTGAGACCACTGCTCTAGAATTATGTCGAACGTGTTACTACTTAAGTTTGAGGTTGCCAAATAACCTTCTTAATATACTATTCATTTCACTTCCCAAATATTTCAGTGAGTGAAACATTTTTAGCACGTCTTTTGTAAAGAAAAAATCTTGCTTATGTTATCGGTCTGTCCGTCCGTCTGTGGAAACTATATCTATTCAAGAAATAGTCCGATTTGAAAAATTATTTTGGCATTGGTAAGCTTGAAATGTGCGAATGGTGATCTTTTATTTCGTTTTTTTCTAACGATGCTCAATTTTGCCGCTAGAGGGCGTAAATACACATGATATCGAATTCACAGTACATTTTACTCCATATTTTTGCTTCTAAACATCCGATTCAAAAAATTATTTTCTCTTTTCGGTTCAACTTCTGTCGAAGACTGATTTGGGTATAGTAATTTTTTTTCTAGCTTCGCATAGATTTACCGCTAGGGGACGTAAAATTATATTGCGTTTATCCCGATATATCTGCTTCTGAAACTCTGATTTGAACCATTTTTTCTGCAATGGATACAGCTCCTGATGGGAAATCGTTTACATATAGTTTCAAATTTTTTGATTAAACGCTGTGTCCATCAGGAGGCATAAGCGTTAATTTCTGCTTCGGAGGCATTTGCAGAAAAATCTGAGCTTCTTCAATATCGTTTGAAAAAATACGTTGTAGAAAGATACCACTCATGGCGATAAATCTTTCCGGAGTATTTTCTTTTTAAAATGACGCATGGTTTCTCCGCCAGGAAGCGTACATATATATCTTCTTTTGTCAATATCTCTGTTTCTGATGGTCCGATTTCAAAAAAATCTTTTTTTGTTGGATAGAATTTCAAGTGCGACATGTGTTTCGTATAATTTCAAACCTTTTGTGTATTTCATAGACCTTCTGCTAGGGGGCGTAATGGTAAATTGCATTTTCCTCGATATCTTTGCTTTTAAAACTACGATTTAATTCTTTCTGCACCGGATACAGATCCTAATGGAAAACATTTCGCATATAATTTCTGATATTTGATAAAGAATGATTCGGCGGCCAGGAGGAGAAAGTGTTAATTTCTACTTCTGACGTATTTGCAGCAAAATCTGAGCTCCTGAAAACTTGATTAAGAAATTATTTCTTGGACCGATATCGCTCACATCAAAAAACCTTTAGGGAATACTTTCTTCTCTAAATAATGCATAGTTTGTTTGCCAAAAGACATAGACGCATATCTTATTTCTGTCGATATTTCTGCTTCTAAGAGTTCGATTTGAAATAATCTTTCTTTCTTGGAGAGTGTTTCCGCTGAAAATGTTTCTCATACAATTTCAAACTTTTTCTTAACGCACAAGTCTGCCACCAAAGGACGTAAGCTCACGTTTCCGTTTACATCAATATCTGCGGGACTAAAAAGCAAGACTGAAATATTACTACTAACTATAAAAATTATGAGTGTGTATTTTCTTCCCAAAATAATACAGAGTTTCACGGATAGGAACCTCAAATGATTAATATGTTTTCCTCATTATCTCTGCTTCTACATTTGCGATTTTAAAAATACTTTCGACGCCGGATGCCGTTTGTTAAGTGTGCAACTTAATTCTCGGTCACAGGCACGACACGTTGACAGCAAATTATAGCAAATCGAATACGTATCTAATCAGGGAAATAATCCCGTCGTGTTGGATGCATTTGAGCCATCGGGCAGGGAGCAGCCGAATGCCTCTGCAGAAAAAAGAGGGATGTTTCGAGTTGATAAAGTCATCAGTACGTGTGTGGACCTCCTCGACAGAAGTAAAGTGTGTATCACTCAGGTGATGTTGCAGGGAGCGAACGAGGTGATAATCCGACGGGGCGAAGTCTGGAGAAAGCGCCGGGTGGGAAAAAATATCCCATCCCAGGTCGGTGATCGTGTTTAAAGTCGTTTTCGCGGTGTAAGGACGCGCGTTGTCCTGAAGCAACAGGGCCGACCTTCTGTCCTTGCAGGTGCATGGCCTTTTCGCCTCCAATGCGTCACACACACGAATGAAATGCTGACAATAACGCTCAGCATTGACCGTTTCACCAGGTTTGAGCAACTCATTGTGTACGAAACCACCTTGATCCCACCATGTGCACAGCAACAACTTCCTGGCATGGATATTCGGTTTGGCGGTACTTGTTGTACGCTGATCTGGATAAACCCACGATTTGCGCCGCTTAGAATTATCGTAAAGTACCCACTTTTCATCACAGGTCAAAATCTTGTGGAGAAAATCCTTCTTGAATCTGGAGAGCAAGGACACAGCAACATCGTACCGCCTAGACTTGTTCGCAGCTGTGAGTTGGTGGGGCACCCAAGAGCCCTCCTTGTTAATCCGTCCAAGCTTATGCAGGCGCTTTGCAATGGCTTGCCGTGTTACTCCGAGTTCTTGGGTGAGCTCTGACTGGGTGCGACAGGAATCCGTGTCCAACAATTGCTCCAGTTCCTCATCGTCAACTTTCTGTGGCAGTCCCGGACGTTCTGCGTCACGGAGATCGAAATTTCCCTGCTTAAACCGCTGGAACCACTTCCTACACATACCGTGGGTCACACTAGCCTCACCCAAAGCAGCACAGATCATTTTCTGGGCTGCCGCGGCACTTTGTTTCAGCTGAAACGCGAACAGGAGGCAGTGTCTCAAATGTTGCTTCTCGAACAACATTGCTTTAACCGTCAATTTTCGTCCATTCTGTCACTACAGCTGTGAGCGTTTACGGTTGCCTGGAACGCTGTTGAATGGGGCTGCAATCGCCATTATCGCACACAGCTATTTGCATTTGCCGACGTTCTATGATTGTTTGCGGTTAGGGGCCGAGAATTAAGTTGCACTATAATGAATTAGCTTTGTTTATCTTTTTGCTAAGCTAATTATTATGAATGAATAATGCTCTAAGCTTCAAAATGATGAACTCTCAAAAGGGTGTTGTTACTCGTTAATTATGAACTTAAACAAAGTCTCAACGCTGGTTATTTATATTAAGTAATCAAAGTCATAAACCTAACAGCCAGACAGAGGTCTGACAAAACTAAGAATTGAGAAAGACTGAACTTACAGAGAAACTTGTTTATTATGATGACTCCTGGTCAACTAAGGCACTCATATATCACTACTACATAACAACACACTGCAACGTAACACACCACCAACTACACCAAACACCACAACTACACCGCCACCACACCTCTCGATGAACGCGCCTATATACGAGCTACCACCACGTCATGACTTACACTCATTGCCAGATCTCATTCAGCGGGTGAAATAATATATTCCGTTCAGTAGGAAGATAATTTACATAGTAAAATAAAATAACCAGAGATAGTAAAATCAAAAGGAAAGTGAATATAGAGTATACGTTACAGCACATCTAATACCTTGAAAACACTTTAGGCTGGTATATGAGAAATTTTGTAGTTCACAGGTCTGTCGGCAGGTGGTATTTTGTGCTACAGTTTTCAATCGCCGCTTCTAAAAACTTTTGTGCTTCAGTTTGCTATCGCCGCTTCTAAAAACTCTGTTGAGAAATGTCTTATTTACTCTATGTTTTTCGCTGCAATAGAGATGTGGAGCATTATCCTCTTTAAATAATGCCAAAATTTTCCGCTAGCTTTGAAAAATTTAATTCGTGTCGGTACGGATTCAAAAGACGTGCTTAATACATCCAAAAAATTCGGTGTCATCTTTCTGGTTTATGTTATTTATCTTCTTGATTGGGGTTTTAACAACCACCATGAGCAACTCGATGGGCTATAAACAGTTTCCCGTCTCTGATTTAATGTCACTCTCTCCACTGAATGGAGAGACCTAGTGCCGTAAGACATACACAACATCCATGCCTCACCGGGTTTCGATACCCCATCCATCTCGGAACAATGGTCAGAAGTCAGAGCTCAGCCCTCTGCGCGACCGGGGCTGGTGAAGGTATTCTGTTCCTTTCGCTACCTGAAGATTCTTTCCGGTGTATAATTCATTTTTCTCCCCAGATATTCTTGCTGTATATTATCCATTTCGGACCCTTATTGTTTCAGGCAGTTAGTTATTTTCCTTTTGCTCCCTAAATACTTTCTTCAAGTATTTAGGTCTTCAGGCGTTCCTTTCTAAAAAAAAAAAAAAAAAAAAAAAAAAAATATATTTTTTCCAGTGTGTTTTTAATTTCTCTTTTCAGTTATTTTAATCAGTTCATTTTACATATGCGTAATCTCAGTTTAACAAAATTCTCTACGAGTATATTATTCCTTTCGTTTCCTAGATATTCGTTTCAGTACATCAGTCCGTTCTCTTTCACTTAAGATTCTGCGACAGCGTACAGGTGGCGTAGTGGTCGGAGCTCTGGCTGCTGACCATTATTCCAAGATGAGTCTTGGTTCGAATCCCGAATGATGCATGGATGATGTGTTTGTCTTAAAGTTCTGACTCTCTCCCTTGCCTTGAACCTGTGGCTCTAAATTAGGGACGAGCTACTTTTTCTATCCCTTTGAATTGCTACAGTGATACCTCCCAATACAAAGAACAGAAAAAAAGCTCTTGCGACACATTGCAACGACATTGCAACGAAATTCCACTCTTTAGGGAATAGTAATGTTTTACTTTCCATAGGTACCAAAAGCATACAAATACATGCTACTAGTTTGTTTTCTGAGATTCGAAGGTTAGCTTCTCAAAGCAAGATCTTGCCAGATGAAAGTCATTGAGTTCAATTTCTCTTTCCTTTGTTGCATCAAACGTCTCCATTTACAGCGATCTAGGCACACCCCTCGAGCTTCACTTAAATGCAATAAACGTCTCACACAAAAATCCTTGTACTTTTTACTCATCACCTCTTTCTTTTGCAAGATATCCTGCATATGATCCTCCCATGGTTTTCTTAGGCTTCTTTTACCCTCCTTTCCTGCCACTTCAGTTGAATAAATTATCTCAGTTAACACCTCATCACTCATTGTTTAACACATGGCCGAACTACCTGAATCTATTTATCTCCACCCACCCAACTAGCATAATTTTGCCTCATGTCAACCTCCTGCAACACATCTTCATTGCGCTAATGATCATAATGAGTCTTGCCAAATGATAATAATAATCGTTGTTGTTATTATTATTATTATTATTATTATTATTTAGCGCGATGTAGAGATTAGAACGAGGGAGCGAAAAGAAGAAGCTTGGGCAAGAAAGTTCTACACGGAAGGCACTACAACGATCTGCAATCCGACGATGTGGATAAGACTGCCTCCAGTGCATGGATAACAAACAGATTACTCTTCCCTGAGACCGAAGGGTTCCTGGTGGCTATACATGATCAGGTGGTAAACAGCGGAAGCTATCAGGAGCATGTCCTGAAGGTCACATCAGTGGAAAGCGACTCATGTCGGCAATGCCATCAAGCGCCAGAGACCATCCAACATATCACAATAGGATGCAGAATCCTCAGACAAACAGAGTACACGGACAGGCACGGCCCAGTCGCCAAGATCCTTCATTAGAAATTGGCAAGAAAGCACCACCTCATTACAACTAAGCCTGTCCCCTACTACAAGTATGAGCCAACAACGCTTCTAGAGAACAACACCCACAAGATGTACTGGGACAGATTGATCAGAACAGATGAAACCATCCCCCACAATCGGCTCGACATCGTCCTGGATGACAATGATAAGTCCACATACCTCATTGACATAGCCGTGCCCAACGCGTGCAACATCCAGAAGACGCACGGAGAGAAGCTGACCAAGCATAACGACCTACGATACGAAGTCAAGGAAATGTGGCATATGGAGAACGTCACCACCGTCTCCATAGTAATATCAGCCGCTGGAGTTGAATTTAAGACCATTCACAGCTCTACGCCGGTACTAGACCAGGGCTGTTAGAATACAAGGGCTAGGTCATAGGCTTCGGACACGCGGATCCCTACGAACGCCAGCGTGTGACGTCAGTATGTTGGAACAGAGCTGACAGCTGGATGGCTGCAGTGAGGGAATGAAAGCTAACGAGCATTTCAGTTACTCGTGTAAAGAAATATAACAAATGATTCATTCTAGGTATTTAACAGACTTAAATATAAAGTAAGAGAAAAGACTGGAGTATCTGTTAAAGGCAAATGAAAATTTTCGTTATACACCCACAATACGTTTAAATTTTCAGGTCATAAGTTTTCTTGTCAACATCTTGCACCATCCACCAGATGTGTGCATTAAAATATATTTGACCTGCGAGATTGCAAAAATAGATCACCTAAAGTGAAAAGGTTTTTTTTTTCCACGTTTCCTTCTCTGTTTAATTTCTTAAGTTTCGAACAGCAATAATAAAATCACAATTTTTTTCGTATGCTTTTCATTTCGTTTCTCCTTAAACTTTATTTGCGGTGTTTTTGTAGTGAGTCTTCGACATCTTTCAAAATCAGTATTTTTTTCACTTAAAGCTAAAATAAAAAAAATAAAAAATAAACTACATTCAAATTACGAACTTTTAATGCGCGAAATTTTAAAAGAACCAGAAAGGTAACTCAATGTCCTTATTCCTTTGTATACCATTGTTAAAAATCTATGAATTAATGAATATATATTTTTGTATAGTGGCCCCCACTTTGGTTGAACATCATATGCCTTTGCATTCTGAATTATTGCTATATATGCACTTATACTGTATATTAAATGGTTAGTACACTTTTAACACGCGCTTCCATTTTTAAGTTTTTTATTCTTTAGATCAGTAATTTTCAGCTTTGTTTTCAGAACTCTATTTTCCTACAATAGTCGTTGCGTAGTCATTTTTCCCCCTACAATAGTCGCTGTCGTTTTCCGTTAGCTTTCATTTTTAACGCTCTGGTTCTCTCGATTTTTAAAATTTCAATTTATTTTTTAAGGGATGCAACATTTTCAAGTAGCAATCTATTTTCCTCAGTTATTTTGATACAGGAAGAAAAACTGATATTCCCTGATGTTTAATCAACTTCACAACAGATATCCTGCGTTTCTTGAACACAAATCTTTTTCAGTCTTAAAATATCCATCCGATCGAAAGCACTTTTTAAAATATCTCGTTTGTGCTTTCTGTTATTTCGTGGAGTGACACATTGTCCGTTTTGTTGACAGTTCGGTAGATTCAGAATAGGCACCGAGTTTTGTTTCAGTATTTGTTTTCTCCGGGAGTCGAAGTAGGCGATTTTTTAAATCATCTTCGTAATGGGAAGAATGAAAATGATCACTGCAAATTCTAGCATTTGCTACATTCATAGAGCATGACCTACAGCACTTGTTCAGCCATTCCTTCAACAAATCTGGATTTTTCAAAGGAAATGCGTGGTACACAATATACTGACCTTTAGTTTTTTCGTAATGTTTCTTACAAATAGCCACAGCACAACTCGTTAGTATTAACAGTATTTCAACGTAAACTAACTGAACGATTTATCAAAAAGTAAGTTCTAAGAGCTGAATACTTATCCACGAAAAAGCAAAGGAAAGAATGTAGCGAAAGTGGAGAGACCAACGTTCCAACCGGAGTTCCAACACAGTGACGTCAGAAACAGGTCATCTGTCACCACTGATGGGATCCGTGGCGGCAAAGTTTCTTCAAAGGAATGACCCAGCCCTAGTATTCTAACAGCCCTGCACTAGACATTGAACCTAACACCTAAATGGAACTACAGAAGACAGCTAAACTATGCAGAACTCTTTCCTGGACAACTAAGAAAAAGAAATACCACTTCTCAGATTTGGTACATCGTACTCGTCCCGGAAGGAAGAGAAAAACATCTCCTCAGGAAGAGGTCGAATCATCTTTATATTTTATTATAATAATAATAACAATAATAGTAACTATTCTCAAACTTTAAATGGGTGAGAAGTCAGGCTAGCGTGATATACAGACCTGGAAAACAAAGTTACCCGATTGTGGATAGTAGTCCCTATCGTCATCGGGGCACTTGGAACAATGTCAAAATTTTATGAATCATTTCGAAAAATTGCAGCTTCCTGATATACTACCTACAGAACTGTAGAAGACAGCTTTGCTTGGAACATCATTTATTGTAAGCCGATTCTTGACAGGTGCCTACGTATCCGGTGGAAACTCGTATTAGCTCAACAACATCACTCCATGGAATTTTGTTGTTTTTGTTCGTTTGTCATGGGCTGTGTTTCGTGTATTTCGAATAAAAAATATAATAGTAAATATCTCGTCTCCAGCACATAAGCGACTCATTTATACCCAGATTTACTACATCACAGCAGGAGTAACTACATTTTCCTGCAGAGCAATTCCGATCGTCATCGGGGAACCCATTAGTCCTGTGAAATCTTTGGAAAACAAAAATAAGGTAGAAAAATTCCAAGTAAATTAAATGATATAGTAATAGTCACAAAAGATAAATAGAAAATAAAACAGTTTGAAAGAAATGCTCATTCGAACGGGCTTGAAGTCAAAATATAAAAACGCCATGCTTTTACCTAAGTGCATTCATAGGAATTCTTAAAATCAGTTGATGGTAATAATTCTTCTGAAATTTGATCCTATTTGGAAGAGCAATAAATAAGGATAATGTATGCATTCCATTTTGTTTTCGCTTGGGACTAAATGCCATTTAGACTATCCGTTTCACGAGATCGTTAGCATTTTTTCTCTTACTACAAATCTGCATTGCTATGGTTGAAATGTATCTCATTTCACAAGCTCTTAGTTGGCGGTGCTTTGGATAGATTTAACTGCATTTTTGCATAAAATGACAGAAATAAACCAGGAAAGAAAGGTAATATTTCGAGAAACATTATCTGGTACGCATTTTTGTTTGTAAATCTGCAATTTTAATGTAGCCCGTAGCTACGAAGGGAAGACCGCGCTGTATCTTCCATATCTCCAAACGCATTCTGTAAAAATAATTTCTCATAAATTCAAGGTAGTTAGTTATTTAAAATGAAACCCTCGTAAACTCATACGGCAATTAAATATGTATTTCTGAGAAGTCGCATTTATGTAAATCAGATTGCGCCAGAATGTATGCTATCTAATTCTGGTAGAAATCAAGTATTTTAAATTATTTGTTCCATAAATCTTGTGAATATACGATCTTTTGAGTATAATGTCATAGCTCCAGTATATTGAATGTAAAGTGGCAGCGCAGAACACATTATTTCTTCCAATGTATACGAATATTAAATAAATTAATGAGGCAACCCATATCTTTTACACTTGCTCTTGCATTTAGACTGTTCACATACACTGCTGGACACCCAAAATGCAACACCAAGAAGGAAGCATCCGATTGGCCAGAAATTCGCAGCATGCGTCGCCCACGAGAGGACATGCAAACGATTAGCATTGCAGGGCGTATAGAAATCATGTGCGCCCGGCATGCCACTGAGAAGCACTATAAGAAGGGTGCACAGAAGGCGGGGTGTAAGAAGTGGAAGTGTATTGTTCTGCCGGACCTGTGCGTGAGAACTTTCCTGATGCCTCGTCGCAGAATACGGCAGTGATTCCAGCACGTTTCGGAGTTCGACAGAGGACGAATAGTGGCTTATCGCGACAGCGGTTTATCGTATCGAGACTTCGGTGCCCGTGTGGAACGACATCCAGTCACAGTGAGGCGAGTATGGATTCGGTAGGTGCACGAGGGACGGACGGACCGACGTGAGCCATTTCAGCAGCCGCGGCACACCACCGAACGAGAGGACCGACATGTTGTGCGGCTGTCATTGACGGCTCGCACCGCCGCTTCCCGAACGTTAGCGCAAGAATTAGGGTGTGTTGCGCAACAACCTGTGTCACCACGTACCGTTCGACCTCGTCTGCAGGTGCGGGGACTTGTCGCACGGCGCCCATTGCTCCGATTAACATAGCCGTTACACCACCGGCGAGTGCGGCGGCATTGGGCCGTTGAACGCCACACCTGGACTACGGAATGGCACGACATTGTCTTCTCCGACGACTTCCGCTTCTGCCTGCAACATCACGATGGTCGGATACGCGTGTGGCGTCACCGCGGCGAGAGACTGTATGACGCCTGGATTATGCATCGCCATACCGGTCCGTCGCCTGGCGTTATGGTTTGGGGCGCAATTGGATATGACACCCGCACCCCTCTGGTACGCATCACCGGTAAACACAACAGTAACCGCTACAGTAGTCCTCACTCACCTGCAGGGCCTGCCAGCGGCCACGTTTCAACATGAGAATGCGCGCCCGCACGTGGCACGCATCGTGCAACAATTCTTCACGGCCCACCAGGTGTTAGTACTGCTGTGCCCCGCCTGTTCTTCCGATATGTCGCCCATCGAACACGTCTGGTCGCTTATCGGCAACCGAGTGGCCCGGCAAGCACCACCCGCGGCTACGCCTGATGAACTGTGGCAACGTGTGGAAGCAGCCTGGACCAACATACCCTAAGCCCACATCCAAAGCCTTTTTCGTTCGTTGCCGCGGCTTTTAGCGGCCGTTACTGCTAGCCATGGGGGCCACACGAACTATTGATATCTGCGTGTTCCGCAAGTTGCACGGGCCTGTAAGCTCAATCGTTTCATCTTTGTATTTGTTGTTATGTGTCCACTTAGATCTGCATTTGCTATCTCGTGTCCTTCTTGGTGTTGTATTTTGGATGGCCAGCAGTGTAGATTACATCGGGAACTCCATTGTGATGCTACAATCCATAAGCATCTGAATACTAACATTAATGTAACAAACCATGTAAGATTGTGAAAAGCATACTGGGATATACAAGCTGAAAGACTTCGTGTAACAGAACTAAATAGGCTGCAATGGAATACCGTCTTAGCACGATTTATTTTAAAAGATGAAAACCTATATACGGGTTAAAACGTTCATTAGTGCTTTCGAAGTGACACTCACTTCATCTTCAGATGTACTAATTTAAACGCCAACTCGATATCATATATATACACTTGTGCACCATGGGTACCCTACTAGCTGGTCACGTGACATGATGTGGCTGTTGCGAAATTTGTATGCAAATCATGATGAGGATGATTTATGATTACGATATTATATTAGAATTAAAACATGTCATACTACTCGATACAACAACCGTCGCGTAATACATGAATAAGTTTTTCCCAATCTCCAGATAACCCAACAGGGGTGTAATCATTGCAGCATTGGTCTCCAAAGGTCGTAATAAATACACTCTCCAAACATAGTAGTGAGTGGGTAGAGAAGGGGGTTGCCAGTAGTTTGGTATTTTTCCAGTCTGGGTACATATCACCAGAAATAACATTCCTAGCCAGGGCTGTGCTGTGCAGGTATGCCTTTAAACTGCATTTATGCTTCTGTAATCGCAAGCCCACTTGTCTTTTTGTAGATCCTACGTAGTTACTGATGTTTTCACCTGATCGTGGATCTAGCATAGGAATATTGTACACTCCCTATTTTTGCAGCATGTCTGTTTTGCATCGGTTTTTCTAACGTACGTTGACATACATTTAGTACTAACACCAATTCTTAGGTTATGTTTAAACCACAAGCGAGATAGTACATTACAGATGTATGGTATGTATTCAGTTGAGCCTACAAATTTCCAGTTGTCCCCTGTGTCATTTCTTGTAAGGGAGGTCATACGGCTCGCCCTGACACTTGCAAAAAATACATTTTACTAAATGGGTGGGGATACTAGGATGCTAAAGACTGGCAACGTGTCATCTGGTCTGATGAATTGTAGTTAGCATTGTTTCCCATGTCTGGTGAAGTGTACGTCTAGGGTAGAAAACCAGCAGCAGAATGCCAACATGACTGTTTGTCTCTGACTGTGGAGCATAGAGGGGTCCCTGATTCTGTGAGTTGCCATATCACGGCATTCATTGGGGCCATTGGTTATTCTACAGGGTGGTATCACATATGGAACGTACAAATCCATTTTTTGAGCCCACCTATATCCAATGTTGCAGGCATTCTTATCTAATGACCGTCCCTGATTTCAAGCATATATTGCACCCGTTGGTTTTGCAAAACGTGTGAAGTTGTGTGTTTTCAGAGCATAATGTTAAGGTACAGCAGTCAGTCTCAGTCTCCAGATCTCAGTGTTACTGAGCATTTGTGAGAATATCTGGAGCGAAAGGTCAGATCATACTTTCCATTTCCAACATCACTGGTATATCGAAAGAATAATGCTATCCCTTGATTGCTTCTCCGGGCAATCACGGGATAGCATTATTAACTTCCAGATTCGCTAAACATGAATGCCGGTTGCTTCGACTAGCGAATCCTGTGATGGTTTAAATTCAAATTGATCGGAAACTTGAAACTTGGTCATTCTGGGTGGTGTAGTGGTTAGCATACCTAGGCGTTTTCTGGGAGACGCGGGTTCGAGTCCCGCTCCAGGACGATGAAAAATTTCAAGTTTTCGGATATTATCTGACTTACCATCCTTGTCATATTTACGCCAAAAATCGGATTGTTATCTTTAAAATGTGTATCACTGGTATAGTTTGGACACATTTTACAAGAAGAATGATAGCAAATTCCATTATTGTATGTGCATGACAAGTCGAATTGCTGTTGTTCTGAAAGCCCGAGGTGAGCCTATTGTTTTTTTAATAAAAAGTTCTCCACAAAGAGAGTTTTAATTATTTTGATAAACCTCTGTATGAAGGTATGGCCAAGTCCTGCTGTGTTGTGCAGGGTTAATTTTGAACATTATTTTACTGCGTTATTATTTTGTGTTTGGTTTTAAGCTGGAAACCGTAGGGTTTTTTTACTATTTGAAGCGTATGTATGTAGCTTTTAGTAAAATTTCCTCTTTTGATTCATTCAATTTAAGCGAAACAAAGTCACTCAAATAAAATTCAAGAATGATTTACTTGCAGCTCGCCTTTATTTCAGCCATACTTCACTTAAGCATAGTTCCAATAACACTACAGACACTTAGTCGAGTTAACTCGAATTAGTAATAGTTTGTAAAGACTAACACGAAATATGTATATACGCCACAGATCAACAGACGATATCTGCATAAAAAGACTGCAGCTCACAGATTCGTACAGCCTCCACGACTATTAACAACGCACCACAAACATTTTGGCTGTTTGCTTCAATATTATATTTTTGTTATCTCTGACCGCAAGATTGTATTCAACATAATTCAGCGAGTGAGAAGACATAATGGTAAGGTCGAAAACGCTAATGACGCTCCAGTGGCACAGTGGTCTATGCGATGGCTTCTGATCATTCGTCCGAGATTGGTCCGGTTTCGAATCCCGGTGAGGCATGGATGTCGTGTTTGTCTTATACCACTGACTGTCTCTCTTCTTTGGAATCAACTGCTCTAAATTAAGGGCAGGCGAGTGCTTATAACGCATTGAGTTGCTCACAGTGGCCGTTAAACCTCCAATAAAAAAAAGGTTAAAAGAGAATGAACTCAAATATAAACTAATAAACGAAAAATGAAAGTTGAATTAGATTTAAAGTGAACCAGAGATTTGTTTTTAGGATGGACTAATGAGCTCTACCTTGAAGGTGTCAGGGTATAGCTTGTTATCAAGGATTGTTCCTGTGATCGTTCTTGTTGATGTATTCTTGTGTTTGTTCTTGTTCCTTTGGCTATGTCGTCAGTAATTCTATATTACAGAAAGCGGAGTGAAAAAGAGAATGAGAAATACGTATAGAATACTTTTATTTTTTATTTTTTTATTTGAGGTTTAACGAACACCGTGAGAGCAACTCAATGGGCTATAAGCAGTCGCCCGTCCCTAATTTAAGGTCACGGGTTCCAGGGAAGGGAGAACGCCAGTGCCGTAAGACAAACAAAACATCCATGCTTCACCGGGATTTCAAACCGGACCCCTCTCGGACGAACGGTCAGAGGACACTGCGCCACTGTGGTGGCATAGAATACTTTCCAGAAAGTAATGTATTATATCTACTGCAATATGGATCCGTGAGGAGAAACAGGAACGTAGAATTCCTTTTGCCCTGAGCTGCAAAGTTTCCAATTGCAAGACTTTCAGAGGTAACCCAGAAGTGAAAAATTTAACGCAAGGGTGAGTTACATACAGGCCTGTTACCTAAAAAAGCAAGATGCGGCCGAGAAACTAAGACAAAGATGCGAGGCGCTGTAAAACAGATATGTCCATTCGCACGAGAATGGAAAGATTCGTGAAATGAACGGCAGAAAAGCTCTTTATTTAAATCTTCTGCGACAGATTCATCACGCATGATTGCTTCCGGGTCTGATGTCGCATTTTCAGTAAGGGACGCCGAAAGGCCAGTTGCGGATTAAAAATCAAGAAAGGAGTGCTGAGGAAAAAAAAAAAAAAAGAAATGAAAAAAAATGCTTCAGGGAAGAAAGCGTGGCTTCAGCTTCACTTCAGTTTCACTGAAACGAATAAAACCTTTCTTTCACTTCCAGTCTGTTGAAAGAAATAAATGTTCCCTTAACAGATATTGAAAACTAAAAAAAATAGTTTCACCGGAAGAGACAGGAGAAAGTGGCTGTCAATCGATACTCTAAGAAAATACTTTGTGTTACAATAATTTTTATTAATACAGGGGCAAACGTAATTATCAATTATACAAATTTCATTAATGAATGTTGCTGGATACCTTCATGCGTAAATAGCAATACGCAGGGTGTATATAAAAGTTATATAGTCCGGTCTCAAAAAATATTAAATGTTCGACATGCTAATTATTCTTGAGCTTCACAAAAACGTGTTGAAACGACTTCTGAAATTAACGAAAACGACTCCTAAAGCAACCGCTGATAAAGTAATCAGACATTTTTGTTTAGTTATCAGAAACCACTTCCAAAGCACCCTCTGATAAAGTGATCAGAAATGTTTGTTTAAACAATGCCAGTATTTTTCAAAAACGAATTTCTAAAGCACCCGATTATAAATTGATCAAACATTCTTGTCTAAATAATGCCAATGTTCATCAGAAACGACTTCTAAAGCGCACACTGATAAAATGATCAGAAATGTTTTTTTAAATAATGCCAGTATTTATCAAAAACGATTTCTGATCCGCTGATAAAGTGATAAGATTCTTGAAGATAAATGTAAAATGAAGTGGACCATAGATGAAAAGGAAGAGATCAATATCATATTAAAGAGGAAAAGAGTAACTCAAGTGAAGGACTTCATTTACCTAGGTACCATTTTTACATCCGATGGAAAAAATGTAAAGGATGTGAGAACTAGGATAGCGCAAGAAAATAATGCTTTCATTAAGAAAAGAGGACTGTTAACGTCTAAGCCCGTCTCTCTGAAAGTAAAGTTATTTTTATAAAAAACCTTTATACATATTGCGATGAAAACATTCGGAGACTAGGTACGTAGCACGCCAACAGATTGCAGCGGTCGAAGGCAGTGACCTTCATGAGTCATTGTGCAGAGTGACGTCGTTCTGTGAACTTCGGAAGCTGTGCTACACGATATTTGGTGACCACGTGCAGAACACAACTACGTTTTCGGTATGGACTGCAAGCTATAGCCGCAAGCGAACATAAATTCTGCGTCAAACTCGGCAAATCGGGAACGGAGACGCATGAAATGTTGCGGCAGGCTTATGGCCATGAAGCAATGAGTCGTGTGAGGTGTTTTGAGTGGCAATCGCGCTTCAAGAGCGTTAGAAACGCATTGGAAGACGACGAGAGGTCAGGGCGACCGTCCACGAGCAAAACCCTTAGAAAATATGGACAAAATTAGGGAACTGGTGCACGAGGGTCGTCGGAGAACTATTCAAGACATTGCTACCATCTTCAAGGTGTCATACGGAACAGTGCAAGAAATTCAGAGGTTGGTTTTGAACATGCACCGGTTTTCTGCAAAGTTTGCGCCAAAGATTCTGAAGCCATGGACGAGATCCAGCGGGAATCGCAGATGGTGCTTGACACGATTCGCGAACAGGACTTCCAGGGAGCGTTCCAACAGTGGCAAAAACGCTGGCAGCGGTGTATCGCTGCCCAAGGAGACTACTTTGTGGGAGATCATAGCCAGACATAAATAACGTAATCATTTGAAATGTGATGCTGGCGACGTATGATGAAAATTGCTTGGACAGAAAGAATGACAAATGTAGAAGTGTTAAAAAAAAAAGCTCAGTAAAAACAAAAAATATTATGGACCGTAGAAAGAAGAAGAGATAGCATGATAGACCACTTCATAAGACACTTGGAGTACTATGGTGTGCAAATTAATTGGGACAAAGTGAAAAAAGTTCGTTTCCTTGAGTTTACTTGGAAGTTGCTCATTATTGACGGGAGTGGGCGTACCCAAACGGCGTAGAAATGCCACCGTAACCGTCCAGAACCGGTTTTTGCTAGGTTCATCAGCTTACTGGCAAATAACGTTCAGTTCTGAGCCGGCGTTTGATAACATCATACATGAATGAGTTGGCAGTGTAAAGTGCACTAATAGATATTTCGCCAAGGAAACGCGCTAAAGTTTTAACGCTTAAGAAAAATTCTTCAATGACTATTCGTGAGATTTCTGCGGCCACAGACGTCAGTAAATCCAGTGTGTCAAGACTATTGAAAGACTACAAAAATAGTGGATGGATGTCACCAAAACGTAAAGGAATCTTGCGGATGAAAACGTGAGACATCAGCACGAACTGATAAATTGATAATAAGGAAAAGTGTAATATGTCCATAAACGACAAGTCAAGACTTAGAGAGAGTTAGCAGTCGGTGTTGTAACGATACACTTATCCACAGTGCGCAGCAGATAAAAAAGCTGGACGACCTGCGAGAAGACCTGTAAAAAAGCAGCTCCTGACAGCTTCAATGAAGAAGAAATTCTTGCGATGGGCTACAAAATATGATCACTGGACTTCTGAAGATTGGAAAAAGAGTGATGTTTAGTGATGAGGTCTATTTTTTGTCCAAGGACAGAGAAAATCTGTTGTACGACGGAGTAAAGTTGAACCTGCCAGGGAAGCACATTTGCAACAGAAGGTGAAACACCCAATTAAAAATATGTTTTGGGGGTGTTTCACCTTTGAGAGACCTGGAAGCCTTCGTCCTATTGAGGGAATGATGAATTGCGATAAATATTGTGACAGCAGACGGTTGTTCCAGAGATGGAGAATTGCTTTAAGGGTGAGCATGGCATTTTTTAGTATGACCTTGCTCCATGTCACACTTCCAAAAAAGTGCAGGCAGTGATGAAAGTAAAGAACATTGGCATTCTTCAGTGGCCTGGAAATTCACCTGAACTCAGTGCCATTGAGAATATGTGGGCCATTGTGAAATCTAGGCTCAAAAATACTAATTGTTCAACAGTGAAAGACCTCATTTCGAACATTATTCATGTGTAGTATTATGACCCGGAACTGAGCATTTTTGTCAGAAACTAATACATGAATGCCAATACGTGATACACAAGTTATTGCAGCTAAAAGTGGAAACATAAAATACTAGAAAGTTTGTAATCCATTCATGTGCGGAAGGTATGCAATTACTGTTGAAATCTAACCTTGTCCCAATTAATTTGAACATTACTGTTGTGTGCCAGCTTGATTGAAGGTAGAATGGAAGGAAAAGCTGGAACAGGACGCAAAATAATGAAATATGTAAGCCAAATAAGAAGAGGAAGACCCTAACTGAACATCAAGCATATGGCCCAGGAAAGAATTCCTTTGTGGATGATGACCATGCCTCCCACCAATCTTAAGGTTGAAGAGAGAAGAAGACTTCTAAAACACCCGCTGATAAAATGTTCAGAAATTTTTGTTTAAATGATTCCTCTATTTATCAAAAAACGACTTCTAAAGAACTCGCTTATGAAGTGATTAAACGTTTTGGTTTAAAGAATGCCAGTATTTATCAAAAACGACTCGCAAACGATTTGTGTGGTTATGAAAATTTTCTTCCGGGTATGAGTAAAGAGAAATTGCAGTCCCGGCAGCGTAGTGGTATAAGGTTTGAATCCCGGTTAGACGTGGATGTTGTATATTTTCCTGGCGTTAAATTAGAAATGGCAGACTGTTTGTATCCAATGCGATGTTCACATTGGTCGCGAAACTCACGAACGAAAAAATGTAAGGTAAGCGATGCGTGTATTTACACGGAATGTGATGTCCCCCAGATTCCGACAGGCGTTCTCCTCTTCCGTTTTTTATTTCCGGTGCCATGTGTCGGTCTTGGGATCATTTCCCCCAAATCTTCACAGCGGCGGCCGTCGAACAAACAACAATGCATATTTCTCATTCAAAGTGCAACAAGACCTTCCCTTTCCCACCGCACAAACTTTGTACTAGCGAACGGACAGTCCTTACCCGTGGTATCTATATACGAGGGCGGATCAAAAAGTTAGTTAAACTGTTGACTAAAAGAAAGCAAATAGAGAGATGTACTTACGGGATGTACGTTGATTTAATGGTACTACCCAGCAAAAACACAAGTGTTGGGAAACTGCTGGTCATCATCTGGCAGTGATGGGTCACTGCTGACTGAAATCTGCCTCTCACGGCACGGTAGCGGTCCGTTGGTGACAGCGCCATCAGTTGGCAGCCATTGAAGGCCCTGCAGCATCGCCGTGAATTGCTGGCCTCCAAGCAAGTGCCACTAGTGGCCCATAGCTGGCAACCGTTGCGTCCCCAACACCAGGTGGAAGATACAACAAAATGTAAAGTGCCAAATAACTTAATAGACTCCTTTTCGAACGCTACTGTGCTCATATAACATGTTTTATAAATATACACTTATTTTCTTGAACCTAGTATTTTGTACAAACGGGCAAGTTTGAGCAAATTCTGCTTTTTGGCCCTTTAAAAGTGACATTAATTCTACTTCTGTACCGTAGAATTAAGACCGAAATCCTCATCAATCGTTTTGTAGGCCAATGAAAACATTAAATTCTATTTCATGAAAGAGTAATATTACATACCTGACTGAATGTGCTGTTTGTCTAGTTAAAAATTCATGAATCCACTTGAAATTCACTCGGTATACTTCTAAATGATCCGCAATATTAAAATAAAAACAGTTGACAATGACTGTGTACCAATCAAAAGAAAAGTGAGGTTAAATTTCTGAATACGATATCCGCAAGCGAACAAATCAAACGCTTCACCACATGTGCCCTGATTTTACTGTCAACTACCTGCTTATTCACACCAACGAAGATGAGGACTGGGGTTGTTTAGATTTCATGAACCTGCCTCACTACAACTGAGAGTTAACGAAACCTGTTTTCAAAATTTCAAAAATAGATGTTTGGCCAGGTTGTACGGCGTTTTGAAGCACTGTGTAATGGTTCAAAGATAATGTAGCGAAAACCTTTTGAAGAGACAAATCTGGCATGCCTTGGAGTACAATCTAAAGTACGATGGCATCCATGGGAAACCTAAGAGTTGTAGCGGAATGCATACACTTTGTAATGTCTCCGTTTTTGCAGCATGTGATGTAATCTTAATGAATGACGTGAGGGAATCGTACAACAAAAGTTTGGTATGCACGAGGCTTACGCCCATCATATTATTTTGCCTCCGAGGCCCCCTGATCTCATTCATTTTGAAAATTCGTAGGATATGCAGGACATAATTGTTCGGCATCGACGTGGTATTCCGTTAACACAGATAGAGGTGTCCAATATTTTACTACAGAAATGGCGACGTTGGGAGCAAACGAAATCCTTAAAGATTCCATAACAATTTGCATATTTACAGTCCGAGGAGGCGTAACTCAATAAATAAATTAATTCACACACTCGACGTGAATCAGAAACACCAAACAGAAGGCATCGCTCTGTCCACGTCGATAAGTGTGTCACTGCAAAATTCTCATTGGCCGCCACCGGGAATCGAACCCAGGGTCTTCCAGTCACGCGCCAGATATGCTACCACTGCACCACCCAAACCACATGACAGGTTGCTTCATGGAGCGCCGCACAATGCTGGGGATTCACCAAAGATGGAAAACAGAAACTGAACAAATAACTAGGATGCGATTAAATAAATTAATTCACACACTCGACTTGGATCAGGAACACCAATCAGAAGGCATCGCTCTTTCCAGGTTGATAAGGGAGTCACGGAAAAGTTATCATCGGCCGCCACCGGGAATCAAACCCATGGTCTTCCAGTTGCGCGCCGGACATTCTGCTCTGCACTACACATACCACATGGCAGGTTGCTTCATGGAGCTCCCCACAATGCTAGGGATTCACCAAAGATGGAAAACAGCAACTGAACAAATAACTAGGATGCGATTAAATAAGTTAATTCACACACTCGACGTGGATCAGGAACATCAAACAGAAGTCATCGCTCTTTCCACGTCAATAAGTGAGTCACGGAAAAATTCTCATCGGCCGCCAGTGGTAGCTAGTCGAACGCGTATCTGGAAGACCCTGGGTTCGATTCCCGGTGGCGGCCGATGATAATTTTTCCGTGACTCACTTATCAACGTGAAAAGAGCGATGACTTTTCTTTGGTGTCAATAAAGAAAGGTTCGTATTTTTTGGTAAGTGTGTTTAAATATGTACACGGTAGTTCCTCCGGAAGATTAACTGTTATTCGAAACCACGAGTTCCCTCAAAAAAAACATTTTTTTGTAAATTATCTTTTCAACAGTAATGTGGTTCTTATTCTACAATTATTATCTTTTAAACTTTCCTTTTCAAAGATGCGGTGCGTTTCCTACAAGTTATTGATTTTCCACTTCTTTGTTGTTGTACAGTTTTAAATCGCTGTGTCGTCACATAAAGAGCTATTTTGAAAATAAGTGTGATATATAAAAAAAAAGTAATGCGATTCCAAGGAGTGTGTCGGATGTATGCTTTTTATATATGATGGCGAGATGTATTTGTTCGGAGTAGGCTGGAGCAGTCGTTTTTCTTTTCCATGTTTTTTCTTGAGAATCAAACCATAACAATTGATATATTGATCCTTCAGTCAGCAGTTCGGGTTTTAAGTTTTGCCCATGGGACGAATGCGTTTCGGCGCAAAAATGACCATGTAAGCGCATTTTTTTTATTTTGAGAAACGCAAAATTTTGTTTTTATCAGAACAATGCTTCCGACTAACTGCTTTCCCGCTTTTGAAGCACTAAAAGGATTATTTTTTCGCATCAGCTCAAAGAAAGTCTTAGCGGACAAGTGATAATATTTAAAAAAATCAGGGAAATGGACGGCGAATCGGCTTATCAAGGAAACACCGATGCGAGAATTTTTATTCCACGATTGGGCTACGATGCATTTCTTTTTACACTAAAGTAGAATAAAGAGTTACTCACAAAAGCTGTACATAATCTTGCAGTATGATATGCTCTTCTTTATGTGTTTTGCTATAAGATAGGGATCTGAAGTTATAGGAATAAACTGTCCATTCTTCGGCAGAAATTCAAAATTTGAAGATGTATTCCGTAAAAAAGTTTTTAGTTTTATACAGAAATCTTCAGTTGCTACTTTAAAAGTGTACGAAGAAATAGCTTCCTTTTAAAGCAAGCACTATGCGGTAACCATAAAATAATGGGGAGTACTTGAGATTTAGTCTAAATCAGTGAAAGTCTTTAATATTTATTTTATAAAACATGTCCTTGCGTGTGGAAAAATAATACAGCCTTGGAATAGATTGGAAATATAAATTCAGTTTGACGACGAACATTTTAGGAGTCAATCAGTTTAGACGTAACGAAGACTTACGGTATTCTGAATTACGTTTTTCCGTGGAACACGTACTGTAATTCAGACATAAGCAATATTACATTTATCCCTGGGAACAGGGAATTAAGACATAAGTAGTAATTCTGGCACAACAGGATTATATATTTTAGTGGGACACTGACTTTAATTAAGACATAAGCAGGATTTACATTTTTCCGTGTGACACTGACTGCAATTCAGACACAAGCAGGATTAATACACACAAATGACGTGAATTAGGAACATCAAACAGAAGTCATCTCTCTTTCCACGTTTATAAGTGAGTCACGGAAAAATTCTCATCGGCTGCCACCAGGAATCGAACTCAGTCTATAATGAATATAGCTTTTAACTAAGCTAATTATAATGAATGTAAACGCTCTACTACTGAATTATAATGAATTCTGCTTCTACTAATCTAATGCTTCTTCTAATGCTTGTTCTAATGGTTGTTGTTTGTTAATTATATCATGAATAAAGTCTTATGCTGGTTGTTAATAATAATCAACTAATGAAATAAACCTAACAGCCAGACAGAGATCTGACAAAACTATGAACTGAGAAAGACGTACTTACGATGACAATCTTTTATTTGGTAAACTTCTGGCTCTCACATAAACGAAGATCTCCTTATACAACAACAGCTTTCTCACACATAAACCACAGCTCACTTCGTACAACAACAGCTCACTCTCCGCACATCAACAAAAAGCTCTCCTCCACATAAACAAACGCTCTCCTCAGGTATCGTTGAACGCGCCTATTTATACTGGCTACCACCACGTCATGACTTACACTCATTGCCAGATCTCATTCAGTGGGAGAAATAACATCTCGTTCAGTAAGAAGATAATTTACATGGTAAAATAAAATAACCAGAGATAGTAAAAATCAAAAGGAAAGTGAATCTAGAGTATACGTTACAAGTCTTCCAGTTACGCGCCGGACATGCTACATCTGCACCACAGCGGCATCGAATTTTACAGACACACAACTAATTCTAGGCCGCTGTGGTGCAGTGTTAGCATGTCCGGCGCGTAACTGAAAGACCCTGAATTCGATTCCCGTTGGCGGCCGGTGATAATTTTTTCGTGACTCACTTAGAAACGTGGAAAAAACCATGACTTTTGTTGGATGTTCCTAATCCACCTCAATTGTGTGTATTAATTATTTATTCGCCTTCTAGTTATTTGATCAGTTGCTGCTTACCATCTTTGGTGAATCCCCAGCATTGTGCGGGGCTCCAAGAAGCAAGCAACCTGCCATGTAGTTTGATATGGCAGTTGTATGTGTGTCTGGAAAATTCGGGGACGCTGTGGTGCAGTGGGAACATGTCCATCGCGTAACTTTAAGAGCTGGGTTTGATTCCCGGTAGTGGCCGACGAGAATTTTTCCGTGGCTCACTTATAAACGTGAAAAGAGCGATGACTTCTGTTTGACAAGCAGGATTACAATTTTTCTCTAGGACACTCACTTTAATTAAGACATTAGCAGTAATTCCGACACAGCAGGATTATATTTTCTCGTGGGACACTGACTACAATAAAGACTTAAGCAGTATTACCTTTGAAACTTGGATGTGTTTCCTAATGGCAGTTCCAATTAAGATATAAGCAGGATTACATTTTCCCTGCGACGCTGACTGTAATTCAGACACAAGCAGGATTCCAATTTTTCTCTGTGACACTCACTGTAATTAAGGCATAAGCAGTAATTCAGACACAGCAGGATTACATTTTTCCGTGCGACACTGAATGTAATTAAGACATAAACAGGATTACAATTTTCCTAGGGACACTAACTGTAATTCAGGCACAAGCAGGATTGCCTTTTTCCCTGAGACTCTGACTGTATTTCGGTTAAAATCAAGTAATTTCATATGCATGTAGACTGTGAATAAATAATTTAATACTAGTTAGGGAAAATACGCTAATATGAACAGAAACATTTTTTTTTTTTTTTTTTTGATTGGAGGTTTCACGATCTCTGTGAGCAACTCAATGGGCTATAAGCAGTCGCCTGTTCCTAATTTAGGGTCACTGGTTCCAGGGAAGGGAGAGATCTAGTGCCGTAAGACAAACACAACATCCATGCCTCACCGGGATTTGAACCCGGACCCCGTTCGGACGAATGATCAAAGGCCATCGCTTATCCCAGTGCCCCACCACAAAAAAAATAAATAAAAATAAATAAATAAAAAAAAAAATTAACGTAGGTACATACAGTATATTTTCCAGTCTAATATATATTTTCCAGTCAGTATATTTTCCAGTCAGTATATTTTCCAGTCTAAGGAGAGGTAATGCACGTTCGATTTAAGAACACCAAATATGCGAAATTTATATTTTACTGTGCTTTGCAAATACTGATAAGCAATGATTCATATTTAATAACATAATACGTAACTGCTGCTTGTATTCGAAACTTGGATGTGTTTCCTAATGTCAGTTCCAATTTTCCTTCCCGTTATGGTATACTACGATTTACGTTCATAGCCCCGCTGACTACTGGTTTCCCAAGAGGTTCGTTCCCAGACCCGCCACTGAATTTGAAACGTTTATGCAAATGTACGTAAACGTCACTTACGCAGCGTATGTGCAAAATGCATGGTCACGTGTGTCGCCACTTGATCTAAATCTATTTAAGACTGCTGCTCGTCTTTAATCGTCAGTAGTGTTGATCGGAATTTGTAAAACAAAGGATCTTTCGGACTTCGATAAAAGGCATATTGTGTGTCCCCCTTTGGCTGGAGAAATGATTTTGAAAACTGACTGATTTCTTAAAAGGTGAAATATCCCGGGTGTTTAATCAGTGGAAAAATAACCCATTTTGCTTGTCTAAGAGGCCTAACTGTGGCCCGACGACAATCTGTCAGGAACCAGATCGGCGTCTTCTGAGAAGGCTTGTATGGGGAAACAGGATTTCCTCTGTGCAGCAATTGGCCAAAGCATTCAGAAAAAGTTGTTTCCAAGTAATATCTCCGGGGACTATGCGCAGGGAATTGAAGAGGATCGGTATTGGCTGTCGAATGCCTACAGGGAAACCACCGATTTCTTAAAAGAACCGGAAAGGTCCTCTACGCTTGTATCAGGAATATCATAACTGGACTTTTGAATGCTGGAAAAAATAATGTGGTTCACGAGTGGCAATACGCCTTTTTCAAACCGACGATAGATAGATAAAGAGTTTGGATGAAACCACGTGAGGCAATGGGCCCAGCTTGCCATGTAAATACAAATCAAGGTTCCGGAGGCAATGTAACGGTGTATGGCACATTCTGGTGGAAAGAAATGATGGATCCTCCTAATATTTCTGGGCGGTCGGGTGTTTTCTAGGATAATCTGAACATTGTTGCCGATGAAATCCATCCTGGAAATTTGATTTTTATCTGGAAGGTGACGGCTGTTTCGTGGGCAACAGAGTTTCATCAGCTTTGTGGTGTCCATCATAAAACATGTGGTCAGCAGTGGTTCGGCGAGCGTGAAAATAACTTCCAATATCTTCCCTGGCCAACACAAAGCCCTGATGTGAGCCCCATTCAGAATTTTTGGAACATGTTAAAAAAACAGATCCAAATCCGAGAGTAAAGTCCCCTTCCGTCATCTCTAAGTCTTTTACAGGACTATCTGGTAAACGCTTAGTATGCTGTAGACGTAGATGCGGTCCACCACCTTCTGGAATATGTGCCAACCCGGTGTTGAACAAAACATTTTAATTCGGTGGCCAGTATGTGTACTTTGCAGAGGGGGGGTAGTGTGTTAATGACTTATGTGGACAATTCATTTTGAAGTGTATGGTGAAAATGAGTCCAATATTTATGTTTGATACAGTGTCACCCTGACGTTGATGTCATTCTCAATAAAAAAAAATGTCTTCAGCATCAACCATTTTTACTGCACTGCTGGATAAAGGACTCACCATCTCTCTTTCACAGCTCCCATTCTTGAACAAATTTTTACACCGTTTCCGCTTGCTTTCGAAATTTATTGATCCACCTCGCGCGTGTTTATATTATGAATTTTTCCTGTCGCTTTGTTTTTATTTGAGTATTTCAGTAGCCCGATGGTGGCCACCTCTCCCAGAAATCTGTCCAGCCTATTGCCAATGGAATGTATTTATTACCATTACGTAGTCATCAACTCTTTTCACTTTACTAATCCACGAGATCCTTTTCCTGTCTTTCTTGGTTACACTAAGAGAGTAACTCTACAGTTCTTGTTTAACCTGTCGGCAGCTACTGACAGTATGTACACTGATGAACCATTGTATTATTACCACCTACCCAATAAGCTGTAGGTCTCCTTTAGCACACCAAACAGAGGCCACTCGGGGTTGCATCGATTCGATGAGGTGGCGATAGCTATCCTGGGGTATCTGGTACCATAATGTCAACAGCAGGTCCTCCAGTTTCCCTAAATTTCGGTGTGGTGGTGATTTACCTCGAACCCGCTTTTTGAGGTCGAACCACAAATGTTCGATTGGGTTCGTTTTAGGTGAATTTGGAGGCCAAGACATTGACAGAAAATCCCCAACATGTTTCTCGATCCACTCTTTGACAATTCTGGCACTGTGGCACGGCGCATTATCCTCTTGGTAATGGCCATAAGCGGCAGGGGACACAGTTGCCATGAATGAGGGAACTTGATCCTCAACGATGTTTAGACACCTCACACCTGTCAGGGATTGTGCTATCGCGATAATGAGGCCTAATGTGTCCAAAGAAAACATCGCCCACAGCACAGCACCGCGGCCGTTTCCGCCAAAAAGTGCATCCATGTGCCATAGCCTCGGTTGGTAATCTGTGGAACCGCGCTCGGCAATCTACATGATGCACCAGGAATCTTGATTCGTCAGACCAGGTCACTTTCTACCAATCATCCACGGTCCAGTCTCGACGGCCTTGGGACCATTTCAAAACGTATTTGGCGATGACTTGCAATCAACATGGGTGACCCGGCTGGGTCTTCGGCTACGCAGGCACATCCGCAGAAAGCTGCGATGAACTGTGTGCTGTGACACATTGCCTTGATCACTAATGTTGTAGCTGCGGGTGATTTGCAGCACTGTGGCCCTACGGTCGCTGTGAACAATGCGCAGAAGTCTCCGTTCCCCTCTGGCATGAATGAGTTGCGGATGACACACGCTGGACGACAGTTTGTCGTTTGGCCACCTGTGCACCACTTGTGATACCTACTCACTACAGCGGCACGTGAACAAACCACAAGCCACGCCGTTTCCAAGATTGTAGTTCCCAGGCGAGGTGCCATCACAATTTGTCCTTTATCAAACTCCGATAAATCGGCAGTTTTTCCCCATTCTGACTCCGAACGCTCTGCTAACTGAAAGGCGGTCCTTGGATTTTACATATACTGCCCTGTGAACTTCAGCTGCGCCACCATTCAGTATCCAGGCGCGCTCATTTCCCTTGGCTGGGAGTGGTCATAATGTAATTGCTCATTCGGTGTACATTACTTCCTACACGTATTTTTATTATTTTCCATAATAATGTGCGCCAGTCATTTTCGGTAATAATGAAGTGTCATAAATTCCTAGCTTAAAGACAATTCATAAAACTTCTGATTTAAAATGCAACTTTGATATTTTTCTACTTCTTGTGAATGGGTGGGACAACAATCGATAAACAGAAGGATTTTTCGCTTTCCCCCATCTCCATTTCCGAATTTATTTTTTAAAGCCGGTCTATGAAAAGTGCAGCCGTTGTCCATGGCTGACATTGGGGGAGTAAGTCGTGTGTAGATTTTCACGTTTCTTGAACACTGGGGTCTTGCAGAATTTTTGATGAGGAACGGTGTTAATTTTTCACTTACATCACAGATACATGAAGGACACTCAGTCGGTTTGTGATACACTGAAGAGCAATGGAATTTGATATACCTGTCTAGTATCGTGTAGCACCACCTTTCGCTCTGATGACGGCGACGATTCGTCTCGACATGGACTCGACAAGTCACCGGAAGCGTTGGGAAGCCATACAGATCCACGATCCCTGAACAAGCTCCCACAGGTCACAACCATTTGATGGAGGGGGTCATCTCTTTCCATGGCATCCCAGATATGCTCTAGGTCAAGTAACCTAGCTGGCCAAGGAAGCGAGGTCACGTCGGTGGAGTGTTCATCCAACCATTCGGATACAATTCAGGAGCTGTATTGTCTTGTTGCAGGATGAGGTCCCCAGTGGGATGTTGAAGACGCACAAACGGGAGCAAATGGTCGTCCAGGATATCCCGGTAACGTTGACCTGTGAGGGACGATGTCACACGTACCAGGTGTCCCATTTCAGTCCACGTAAACAGTCCCCAGACGAGAATGCCACCCACACCAGCTTGAAGAGTACCCTGCTGGCAAGAACGATCCATCGCTTCATGTGGTTTGCGCCGTACTCGTATCCTGCCATCCGCATGTACCAATGTGAATCTCGACTCATTAGTCCACGCAACATTTTCCCACATGTCTAGGGTCCAGTGGCGATGTTCCCGCACCCATGCTAATCTTTGCACCCTGTGATGTGCGGTCAGCAGTGGTACCCTCGTGGGACGATGACTTCTGTACCCCACAGCGAGGAGATGGTTCTGGATGGTGTGGCTGCTTACACGTTTTTGCGCACCAGCGTTAAATTGCCGTGTGATTTCTTGCACTGTGGCCCGTCTCTCCGCTGTTACAATGCGAGCTAGACGACGATGACCCCGCTCATCCACACACTGCTGTCCACGCCAGTTGGCTCTTGCAGGGATGGTTTTACCGGATTCAATGTACTCACGGCGCACCAGTGACACAGTGGCTCATACAAATCCCAGGGCCTGCACGACTTCCGAGGTGGAGAGACCTATTCGTCTGGCCCCGACAATTTGCCCACGATCAAATGCGCTTAGATCCTTCGTCTTACCCATACTGCGTCCGACTCTTACTGATTCCCGTTGCATCACTCCTTATATTGTCGGATCGCTGCATACGACATGTCGTTTCCTCTTACAGGGCCGCCCACAGCACCACATTTGCATAACGCCAGCTATCTTTAATTCAATTGCTCTTCAGTGTATTTCCCCTGTTATGAAACGTTCCTTTTTAAAAGCTAATAACGTTTTTCATAGTGCCAAATAAAACTCCCGTGTGATTGGTGTTTTAAGTATTCTTCCGATTGCTGCCTTAGGTAATGTTCGGTAAATTCTTCTTCTATTCGTCTACTAAGCCAGAGAAAAAAACTTTAGCTGATTCACCATTGAGAAGATTTGTCACTGGGGTTTCTGAATCAATATAGAAATCCAACTGAAAATAGGCGTGTTCTACTTTGTTCATTTCTTTTGCGACATCGTTTGCCTTTTGAATGAACATCGAACCGTTTATGATAACGTTAGCAACACTGTAATGATCATAGAATTGGAGAGCAGTATATGCTCGCGCGTTCGCTGCCACTTTTCAGTGTTTAAACACGTATTCTTTTTCCCATGTAGTTAAAGCGGAAGACTTTGCTTTGTCCTCAATATTTATTTAATTTTGATAACCATTGTCGCAAAAGTCGAATCTAAAATTTTTAATTTTGCAGCTAAAACCGTTTTCTTTAGAGAATGGATTTGATCAAATCCTTTCAACATATGCATTTTGAATTCTAAGACAGGGCTTTAAAAAAATCGTGAAGCTATGGATCCCATAGCTTCATGGTGTGTTTACAAAAAAAAAAAAGAAATGCATTCAAAAGTCTCAAGGAAACAGTCCGATATGATAACGTCAAGCAAGAACGGATGTCTAGTGCAGGTGCCAACTCATCTGAGCAATGACCGCTCTGGAAGACTTTTCACATTTCATAAACAGAGTCAGAGAGCAGGAGGATGACAGGTAGTAGGGGTAGAGAAAGGCAGAGGAAGGAAGAAGATTGAGAAATGGTAAACGGAATTCGCAGCAAAAGGCGAATGTTGGAGGAGAAACTGGCAAACGGACTTCGGGAGTGTTTGAAGAGAGTTTGATAAACTCCGACTTCATATAAGTTGTGGTGGTGTTGTATCATGAAAAAGAAAATCGGGTTTGGATTTCTTCTTCATGGCACCTCACCACCACTACTTAATGCATAAATAGGAATAAAACTAATTGAATAAACGTATAAATGACAAAATTTAACATTAAGGGCGATTCAGAATTTCTGTGGCGGAAATATTATAGGTATAAGTTGAAAAACGTATAAGTGGGAAACGTAAACATGGGGTTCTACTGTATCTGCATTTGTCACATTAGCTGAACTTGCAAAGTTTGACTAGAAACATATCTTTTTTTACTTAACAAATGTTGAACTGCATAATTATGGTTATGTTTTAGAAAATATTAAGTATTCCAAGTTATAAAATGAAGCTGTTTTAATCGATGTTCAAATTTTCATCATTGGGAGCGCATTAATTGTGAAGAAAATGTGTACAGAAGTTTTTCCATTGGAAGTATAGGAAGCAAAATTACTTGACGTCCACCTTAAAGTGGATGTCAAGTAATTTTGCTTCCTATACTTGCTTCCTATAAAATTACTTGGACGTAAAGAAATTTTGCTTCCTATTCTTCCAATGGAAAAACATCTGTACACATTTTCTTCACAATTAATGCACTCCCAAGGATGTAAATTTGAACATCGATTAAAACAGCTTCATTTTATAACTTGGAATACTTAATATTTTCTAAAGCATAACCATAATTATATTAAAAATCAATAACTTTTCCTTTAGTGGTGTTGGAACCAGAAAAAAAGATAGCGCGACCCGTACTGTGATGACGTCAGTAGACAAACAAATGTTGGATTGCATAATTATGGTTATGTTTTAGAAAATATTAAGTATTCCAAATTATAAAATGAAGCTATTTTAATCGATGTCCAAATTGTCATCCTTGGGAATGCATAAATTGTGAAGAAAAAGTGTACAGAAGTTTTTCCATTAGAAGTATAGGTAGCAAATTTACTTGACGTCCACCTTAAAGAACTGAGACAGCTTTACCAACAAAACATATGCATGACAAATTCTCTGCGTCACCATGGCAGCAGGTCACGGGACCAGAACGTTCCGCTGTGGTTATCATGAAAACAGACAAGCCGTTCGTTTCTTTCCTATGCGTCTTTAAAAAATGCTTAAAATTTAGAAAATGACTTTTTCTCAAATTTTTTGTTGTAAAAAAGTAACGATAATTGTAAGTTTATGCTGTAAAAATTGCAATGCGTTATGATTTATAGTTTGCCATATATCCGTTTTTTTAATGGATCCTATCGCGAGATAGAGAATTTTGTGAAATTTAGAATTTTAATTTCTCGTAAACTAAATCGAAATTAAAAAAAAAGGCGACGAGGTGCAAAAATTCGGTCCTTGTACTACATGCCTACAAAGTTTCGTGGTTTTGTTGCTGTTAGTGTGTCCGGAACGCGACCTGATAGCACTTTTGTGCTTACCTTAAATTTGAAATACAATAGCTCTTGAAGTATCACCAGAATCGAGAAACGGCTTATTTCAGCGTGTTTTCCAAACAATTATCTATAAACGGTGTAAATTTCCTATTTTTGTGTTTAATACGTTTTGCGCTGCGAGCTAGGAAAGCAAGAATGTCGCGAAATTTCTAAATGGGCGGCAGTTACCTTTTTTTAGAATAGAGAGATATCAGTAAGGATTACTAACATTGTCCAGCATTTTTATTTTTCATATAATAGCTTCGTCAATCACCATAGTGAAACTCTTACGCCTAACTGTCCCTAATAGGGAGTTTATGATTCCCGCAAAGGGACAGCGCAAAAGCTATCAGAGAAGCGTATCATCTATGCGTCTTCCTAAACTCGAACCTATAATGTTTTAAAGTTATTTTGTTGTTATCAATTTATTGTTCAACAGTCAATAAACTCTTATAACACAGAGCTTCGCATGAATTAGTATAATCAGTAAAGAACACTAACTCTCAGGGAACAAAAATCCTAAGCAAATGAAAATTTAAAGCTTTTTATTCCGTTCTCCTCTGAAGATTTACACTCCACTTGTTACATGACACAACTTGATCTACTTTAGTATTAACTGTATTATTCACAGTCGTAACTAAATAAAGGGGGCTGTCCTCATGGTCACAAAATAGCAAGTAACATTTCCTTTTCAAGGTTGATATTCGAGAAAATTAGGTTATACTTTCACACCGAGAACATCAGGTTATGCTTACGTTTTAAGTAGCTACAAGTTGTTGACAAAGAGTACGGAGAAAATTGGAGGTTCTGATGTGTCGTTTAGAATGAAAATATAGCTGGGACGTAACATAACGTAACATAACTTGCACAAGAGAGAGAAAAAACACCACAGACGAAGATCAAGCCAGAAAATCTTGTCTATTTCCCGTCGGCGAGAAACTCTTGTTGTCAAGCCAGAAACTCTTGTCTCTGTCCAGTCGGCGAGAAACTCTTGTCTCTGTCCAGTCGGCGAGAAACTCTTGTCTCTGTACAGTCGGCCAGAAACTCTTGTCTCTGTCCAGTCGGCGAGAAACTCTTGTCTCTGTACAGTCGGCGAGAAACTCTTGTCTCTGTACAGTCGGCCAGAAACTCTTGTCTCTGTCTAGTCGGCGAGAAACTCTTGTCTCTGTCCAGTCGGCGAGAAACTCTTGTCTCTGTCCAGTCGGCGAGAAACTCTTGTCTCTGTCTAGTCGGCGAGAAACTCTTGTCTCTGTCCAGTCGGCGAGAAACTCTTGTCGGAAAGCCAGAAACTCTTGCCTCTGTCCAGTCGGCGAGAAACCCTTGTCGTCAAGCCAGAAACTCTTGTCTCTGTCCAGTCGGCGAGAAACTCTTGTCGTCAAGTCGGCCAGAAACACTTGTCTCTGTCCAGTCGGCGAGAAACTCTTGTCGTCAAGCCAGCTGTCCAGTCGGCGAGAAACTCTTGTCTCTGTCCAGTCGGGGAGAAACTCTTGTCGTCAAGCCAGCTGTTCAGTCAGCGAGAAACTCTTGTCTCTGTCCAGTCGGGGAGAAACTCTTGTCGTCAAGCCAGCTGTTCAGTCAGCGAGAAACTCTTGTCGTCAAGCCAGCTGTTCAGTCAGGGAGAAACTCTTGTCGTCAAGCCAAAAACTCTTGTCTCTGTCCAGTCGGCGAGAAACTCTTGTCTCTGTCCAGTCGGCGAGAAACTCTTGTCGTCAAGCCAGAAACTCTTGCCTCTGTCCAGTCGGCGAGAAACTCTTGTCTCTGTCCAGTCGGGGAGAAACTCTTGTCGTCAAGCCAGCTGTTCAGTCAGCGAGAAACTCTTATCTCTATCCAGTCGGGGAGAAACTCTTGTTGTCAAGCCAGCTGTTCAGTCGGGGAGAAACTCTTGTCGTCAAACCAGCTGTCCAGTCGGAGAGAAACTCTTGTCGTCAAGGCAGCTGTCCAGTCGGTGAGAAACTCTTGTCGTCAAGCCAAAAGCTCTTGTCTCTGTACAGTCGGCGAGAAACTCTTGCATCTGTCCAGTCGGCCAGAAACTCTTGCATCTGTCCAGTCGGCGAGAAACTCTTGTCGTCAAGCCAGAAACTCTTGTCTATGTCCAGTCGGCGACAGAGCGGCCTCACGCATTTTCAAACTAAGAAATTTTAAGCTCGTTGGCTTTAATAAAAATTTCCATTGTGAGATATGAGTACTCCTACAGCTGGTATTGACTAGGTTCTTCTCGTACAGCAACGAGTATAATGAAGATGGCACGCGTACAAAGGCGTAACTACGGTGGAGTAGCTCCCCTGGCGCAACTGAAGAGTGGACGGAAAACTCACGACTTACAATTTGATTAAACGTGGAAATAGAACTTTCGCACCAGTGTTTCTTTTTTTCTTTTTTGGCGCTACACTTTGGTATTTCTTCATGCACAGAAGTTGTCATTACAATATGTTTCGCCAGTTTTGGTAGCCTTAGTAACTTAAAATTCTAATTTCTTCCTCAAAATGTTCAGGAGATGTTAATAATTTCTCAGATTCAAAAATGAAGGAACCGTTGTACGTACGTTGCAAGAGAAGGATGTTGTTCACATTGCTGAAAACTTTCTGAGTCTATTCGACCATTTCTGCAACTATAACCTATTGAATTGCTCACGGTGGTCATAAAACCTAAAAACAAACAAAAGCATACATTCAGTAGACAAGACATTTAGAGATAGGTGTGATGGGCGTTGACATAGGCATCCCCCGCACTGAGTGGAGCAGACATAAACTGAACGCAGGCGATAAATATGCGGGCAGCAGGGCTTCCCAACAGTGCATCGCAATTGACGAACATGGGTAAACGTGGTGACCTGAGAAACTTTGATCTTGGGCGCATTGTCGGCGCAATACAGATAACTGATTCTATCGACCAAGTGGGAAGAACCCATGAGTTACCGAGGGAAGCCGTATCAAAGTTGTACCTCGAGAATACATCGACGGACGTGTCAGCGTCCGGAGAGCAAGAGGTGGCAGACCCGACCCCATTGACGACCAGTGTATAGTATCCAGGCTCATATAGACCATCCGCTTGACAACGGCGGCGCAAATCGCATTCAGGATAAATGTGGGGGACCTAAGCAGCGTCAGCAAGCGAACGGTACGAAGCACTCTTCCTACCCTAGGCTACGGAAGCAGACGCCCTACTCCTGTTCCACTGTTGACTGCTCTTCATACCCTAGGCTACGGGAGCCCACGGCCTAATCGTGTGACACTGTTAAATGCTCTTCATACCCTAGGCTACAGGAGCAGACGCCCTACTCCTGTTCCACTGTTGACTGTTCTTCATACCCTAGGCTACGGGAGCAAACGCCCTACTCGTGTTCCACTGTTGACTGCTCTTCATACCCTAGGCTACGGGAGCCCACGGCCTAATCGTGTGCCACTGTTAAATGCTCTTCATACCCTAGGCTACGGGAGCTGACGCCCTACTCCTGTTCCACTGTTGACTGCTCTTCATACCCTAGGCTACGGGAGCAAACGCCTTTCTCGTGTTCCACTGTTGACTGCTCTTCATACCCTAGGCTACGGGAGCCTACGGCCTAATCGTGTGCCACTGTTAAAAGCTCTTCATACCCTAGGCTACGGGAGCTGACGCCCTACTCGTGTTCCACTGTTGACTGTGCTTCATACCCTAGGCTACGGGAGCAGACGCCCTACTCGTGTTCCACTGTTGACTGCTCTTCATACCCTAGGCTACGGGAGCAGACGCCCTACTCGTGTTCCAATGTTGACTGCTCTTCTACCCTTGGCTGCGGGAGCCGACGCCTTACTCGTGTGCCCCTGTTAAATGCTCTTCATACCCTAAGCTACGGGAGTAGACGTCCTACTCGTGGTCCACTGTTCACTGCTCTGCTTACCCTAGGCTACGGGAGCTCACGCCCTACTAGTGTGCTACTGTTAAAAATTCTTCATACCCTAGGCTACGGGAGTAGACTCCCTACTCCTGTTCCAGTGTTGACTGCTTTTCATACCTTAGGCTGCGGGAGCCGACGCCTACTCGTGTGCCACTGTTCACTGCTTTGCGTACGCTAGGCTAAGGGAGCTGACGCCCTACTCGTGTGCCACTGTTAAATAATTTTTATACCCTAAGCTACGGGAGCAGACGCCCTACTCGTGTACCACTGTAGACTGTTCTTCATACCCTAGGCTACGGCAGCCGGCGTTCTACTCGTGTGGCTTTGTTGACTGCTCCTCATACCCTAGGCTTCGGGAGCCCACGCCCTGCTCGTGTGCCACTGTTAAATGCTCTGCATAAACTAGGCTACGGGAGTACACGCCCTACTCGTGTTCCACTGTTAACTGCTCTGCGTACGCTAGGCTACGAGGGCTGACGCCCTACTCGTGAGCCACTGTTAAATGTTTTTTATACCCTAAGCTACGGGAGCAGACGCCCTACTCGTGTACCACTGTAGACTGTTCTTCATACCCTAGGCTACGGCAGCCGGCGCTCTACTCGTGTGCCTTTGTTGACTGCTCCTCGTACCCTAGGCTTCGGGAGCCCACGCCCTGCTCGTGTGCCACTGTTAAATGCTGTTCATTAACTAGGCTACGGGAGTAGACGCCCTACTCGTGTTCCACTGTTCACTGCTCTGCGTACGCTAGGCTACGAGAGCTGACGCCCTACTCGTGAGCCACTGTTAAATGTTTTTTATACCCTAAGCTACGGGAGCAGACGCCCTACTCGTGTACCACTGTAGACTGTTCTTCATACCCTAGGCTACGGCAGCCGGCGCTCTACTCGTGTGCCTTTGTTGACTGCTCCTCATACCCTAGGCTTCGGGAGCCAACGCCCTACTCGTGCTCCAGTGTTGACTGCTCTTCGTACCCTAGGCTACGGGAGACGACGCCCTGCCCGTGTGCCATTGTTGACTGCTCTTCATACCCTAGGCTACGGGAGCTAACGCCGTACTCGTGTACCACTGTTTTCGTCTCTTCATCCGAAATTACGCCTCGCATGGTGAATCAAAACGGGACCTCTGCAGAATTGCGCCGCAACGTCTGGACGGATGAATCCAGTTTTCATTTGTACCGAGCTGTCGGGAGGGTGCGGGTGTGGCGTCGAGCTGTCGGAAGAGTGCGGGTGTGGAGCCGACCCGTCGTGCCAAGTCGGCTCTGCTCAAAACGGTGGCTGCTGTGTGATGGTTTTTGGCGCTTTCTCGAACACTTAGTGTGTTTAGATATATCCTTAAGCGCTGCGCGCTTCCAGCAAGTACTGGATGATCACCTACACGCTTTTATAGCTTTCGCGCGTCCTTTGGCCGATGGTGTACTTCAGAAGGGCAATGCGCCACCCCACCGGGACGCTTTCACACCGGCATTGCAGGAGTAACACTCATTTGAGTTTGGTACTATTCAGTGGCTTCCAACGTTACTGGATCTGAACCCTATTGAAGCTATCTCGGAAGCCCTAGAGCGTAACATCAGATCCATGGGTCCTGAACCGACGCCTCGTGCGGAGTTGTGGACAACGCTGCAACAGGCATGGCTTTACAAAAATACTCCAGCATCTGATGGAATCGATACCTCGGCGTGTACAGGCTTCTATTAGCGCTAGAGCAGAACCAGCACGCAAATAGGTAGGTATCTCTAATGTTTTGTCCATTAGGTGTATATACAGAAGATAGAAAAAGAGGGATAGCCCCATTGTGTAGGGGTCCAAGGGCTGAATTTTGATCGTTGTATCGAGTGGCCAGAGTTCGAGTCCCGGATGAGACGCGGGTAGTGCGCATGCTTTTCAGCAGTGGCTCTCACTAATCCCTGGAACCTGTTGCTCCTATTTCTAGACAGGCGACTCCTTGCAGCGTGGAGTCTTTAGAATTATACACGGTTGTCGTAAAACCCCAGAAAGAAAAAAAAAAGAAGAGAGAAAAAGTTAGAAACGCAAAATTTAATGGATTGCTTCCTGCTTAGAAATACTTTGTTATGCCTCTGTACGCCTATTTACCCGTGTGTGATAAAGTGAGGCAGATTTCATTTAAAATTGCCACTAAATTTTTTTACAATATTAATAGACTTCTAGTGCATGGAATGTTGCTGTTATAATTTTTAGTTAGAAATTTCTATTGAAAAGTAGTTGCTTTTTGTGGTTTTTTTATATAGACCCTATTTGACTTTGATATCGTCATAGATATTAATAAACGATCTATTATTGTATGCTTTCTTCATTTCAGTGCCTACAAACAGTCTACTCATTCGAGATAAGGATAACAAATCCCTCTCTGGTGCCATTGATCCTTACATGGAAGGGGCAACGTTATCCCTAGTGTGCGAAGCAGAAGGAGGTAAGATTTCATATCGAAGTTTACTAAAAAACAAATGGTTAGGAAGAATTTGTATTTTGCTTTTGAAATCCTGATTCAGACCTCGCAAAATCAAATACACGAATGATGATTAAAACGTAAGACTGGTCGCACTGATGGCGTAGTGGCCTAAGCGATGGCTTCTGTTCATTCGTCCAAGATGAGTCCGGGTTCGAATCCCGGTGAACATGGATGTTGTGTTTGTCTTACGGCACTGACTCTCTCCTTTCCCTGGAACCAGTGGTCCTAAATTAGGGACGGGCGACTGATTATAGCCCACTGAGTTGCTCACGGTGGTCGTTAAACTCTTAATAAAAAAAAAAAAAAAAGTAAGACTGATTTTTCAAGTGGAATAGGAGCTGAGTAATGGTCACGTGTTGAGCTTTAAATGGAAGGCAGACATATAACCTACGCGTGCTGCAGACACGTCTGGTTTTGTTCCACCTCGTGAGATATCTGCATTACATTGACTTTAACAGTGTTTCGTTTCGCATACGCAATGGAGACATGCGGTCGATTCTTGGACAAGGTTGCAAGATAGAATTTTGTTCAAGAGTAGATTGCATGCTTCCGATGAGTACGCGAAATCTCATAACCTATGTTAAGAGTAACTAAACATAGTTTAGGAGATGAACTTCGTTCCCAATAATCGTGGGAAATCATCTGAAATTTTTTAAGAACTCTTCGGTGATCGAGAAAAGGATTCTACAGATAAATCTCACGTAGAGATTAATCGAAATCTTTTGACCGAAGATTTCAATTGAACAGGAGGAATACGGAACTAATGCTCCGAAACTGAAGCTGTGAAAGTCTAGCTTTTTCTTCATTTTTTTCGAGACTGATACACCTAGGGCGTTGCTGCTTTCATGATTCACTTTTCAGCAGGTAGAGTGCGAAAATATCTGTTAATTTTTGTGGATGTTCTATCGATTGTTGAAATCTGGCTAACTTTTTAATTGTTGCAGGTTCCATATTATGATTTTAAATTATGAGCAGTTTTCCCTAGGTGGTGTATGTGTTTTTTTTGTTTTTTGTTTTCTATTGTTTGTTTTTCTAAATATTGAAATCTTCTAAAAATATGCTTTGAAATATTTATTTTGTGTTCTCGTTGGAAAGGATTTAAGGCATGAGCTCGTTCCGACTGAAAATACTTCGTTATCGTACTTGTTTTATTTTGATTTTACGTTTCTTTTTTTTTTTTTTTTTTTTTTTTTTGAAGGAGATATTGTCTTTGTTTTTAAAATTCTTCTTCAGCAGATAGCAGTTTATATCCTGAACCTGTATTTTCATTATGCCGATTGCAGCTAGGGGTAGGAAGTGCACATATTTTTTTCTATTACATTGCATTTATAAAAAAACTGGCAAGAAAAGAAAATTATATTGGGTCTAGCTAATTTCTCCATAACGAAGGTTTGGTTTTGTCGTTATTATAAGCTCTGGGTTATAAGATTTCATCTACTAATAAATGTTTTGTGAATCATATACACTATGCACACGAATGAATACAGGCCCATCAACATACGCAAATAAAGGTATATTTGCAGAACCTTACGCGCACGCGCAGTGTTTATTGGATGGTGTATATACACTGAAGAGCAATTGAATTAGAGACAGCTGGCGTTATGCAAATGTGGCGCTGTGGGCGGCCCTGTAAACGGAAACGACATAGCATATGAAGCGATCTGACAGTATCAGGAGTGATACGACGGGAATCAGTAACAATCGGACGCAGTATGGGTGAGACGAAGGATCTAAGCGCATTTGATCGTGGGCAAATTTTTGGGGCCCGACGAATGGGTCACTCCATCTCGAAAGTCGTGCAGGCACTGGGACTTTCACGAGCCACCGTGTCACGGGTACACCGTGAGTACATCAAATTCGGTAAAATCATCCCTGTGAGGGCCAACTGCCGTGGACAACAGCGTGTGGATGAGCGGGGTCATCGTCGGCTAGCTCGCATTGTAACAGCGTATAGTCGGGCCATAGTGCAAGAAATCACTCGGCAGTTTAACGCTGGTGCATAAAAACGTGTAAGCAGCCACACCATCCAGAACCATCTCCTCGCTATGGGGTACAGAAACCATCGTCCCACGACGGTACCGCTTCTGACCGCACATCACAGGGTGAAAATATTAGCATGGGCGCGGGAACATCGCCATTGGACCTAGACATGTGGAAAAATGTTTGCCTGGACTGATGAGTCGAGATCCGCGTTGGTACATGCGGATGGTAGGATACGAGTATGGACCAAACCCCATGAAGCGATGGTCCTTCTTGCCAGCAGGGTACTCTTCAAGCTGGTGGTGGGTGGAGGGTGGCATTCTCGTCTGAGGACTGTTTACGTGGACTGAAATGGGACCCCTGGTAGGTGTGATATCGTCTCTCACAGGTCAACGTTACCAGGATATCCTGGACGACCATTTGCTCCCGTTTATGCGTCTTCAACATCCCACAGGGGACCTAATCCTGCAACAAGACAATGCAGCTCCCGAATTGTATCCGAATGGTTGGATGAACACTCACCCGACGTGACCTCGTTTCCTGGGCCAGCTAGGTCACCTTACCTCAATCCCATCGAGCACATCTGGGATGCCATCGAGAGAGATGTTCGAGGCTCTGACCCCCCTCCCCTCCATCAAATCTTTGTTAACTGCGGGAGCTTGTTCAGTGGTCGTGGATCCGTATGGCTTCCCAACGATTCCGGTGTCTTGTCGAGTCCATGCCGCGACGAATCGCTGCCGTCATCAGGGCGAAAGGTGGTGATATACGTTACTAGACAGGTATCTCTAATTCAATTGCTCTTCAGTGTATATAGGATCGTTGGCACACTGATAAGACCTTAGGCCACGAGTGGCCTACTGGTTAGAGCAAATAATGCAGACCAAATGATGGAGGGATTTATCTAATACGCTGTGTTTCTCTGAGTGTGGAATCAGTACGTAGCTGCTTTTATGGGATTCCTAAAAGTCACTGTCGGTGATGCTCTTCATCGATGGAAACCAGATGGTGTCGTAACAGCGATGCCGCGATATGAGAGGCCTCTCAAACTTAATGACCGTGTCAAACTAATCTTACTGCGAAGTGCGAAGGGCGTATGCACATTTTCCGCGGCACATGTATCCAGTGACCCCGCAGGTCAGTTATTTGCACCAGAGAAATTATTCAGGAACTACATGCCTACGTGTATCATACTATGTCAGCTGCCTACAAGCCCTAGATCTCTCAAGGCAATGTCAGATGACAACCGCAGTGGTGATTTGTTTGCCGTTCATGGACAACTGAAGAGTGGAGTGACATTATGCTACTCGCTCTTTCGTTCTGACTTAAGTATCTGGGTGTGACATTTTGGCTGCGAAAGCCTAACAGGCTCCTAGCAAGGGGATAAAAGGTATCAGAGACCCAGTGAGTGGAATCTGTGATATGATGGGGATGTAGCAGTACTTCTGCACATATCTCCGCCGCTTTAAGCAAGACCGAGTGCCTTGCCACACCATGCCACATTGTAAAACTGGGTAGGTGGAAGTAAGTTCAAAAAGGAGAGATTCGAGTGAGTTAAAAATCGAGCGTTCGGAGGGACCACAGGGGCTCCAGCGTGGACCCTAATTCGGAATCTGATGGACAGACTTGGTTTTGAAAACATACGTGAGCTTTCCACGAGTCTCGCTAAGAAGTTGTTCGTGGAAGCTGCTGTTTATCCGAATGAACGTGTTAGGGGTGTAGTCGACTATGACCCCAGTGCAGTCCTTGAGCATCCGAGAGCTACGGCGGCGGTCACTTCACCCCGTGGCTGGAACACAGGGTGGCCGCACAGTTGCATATTGATTGCCACACTTTGTTGATATTTCCTTGCAACACCTTGCCACATTAAGTAAGACCGATTGTCTTGCCACACCTTGCCACATTAAGCAAGACCGAGTGCCTTGCCACACCTTGCCACATTAAGCAAGACCGAGTGCCTTGCCACACCTTGCCACATTAAGCAAGACCGAGTGCCTTGCCACACCTTGCCACATTAAGTAAGACCAATTGCCTTGCCACACTAAGCAAGACCGAGTGCCTTGCCACACCTTGCCACATTAAGCAAGACACCAGAGAAATTATTCAATTGCTTTTCAGTGTATATAGGATCGTTTTAGATTAGTGGCGATGGTAAATACTGGTGGCTGCTGCGGCTTAGTATGAGTTTTTAGAAATTTTGCCTTGCCACACCTTGCCACATTAACCAAGACCGATTGCCTTGCCACACCTTGCCACATTACACCTTGCCACTTACAGATTAGTGGCGAGGGCAAATACTGGTGGCTGCTGCGGCTTCGGATGAGTTTTTAGAAATTTTGCCTTGCCACACCTTGCCACATTACACCTTGCCACTTACAGATTAGTGGCGAGGGCAAATACTGGTGGCTGCTGCGGCTTCGGATGAGTTTTTAGAAATTTTGCCTTGCCACACCTTGCCACATTAAGCAAGACCGTTTGCCTTGCCACACCTTGCCACATTAACCAAGACCGAGTGCCTTGCCACAACTTGCCACATTCCAAATGTGGGGACGTGAAAGTAGGTTCCAAAGGGGGAGATTCGAGTGAGTTAAAAGCCGAGCGTTCGGGCTGACCACAGGGACTCCAGCGTGAACCCTAATTCGAAACTTGAGGGACAGACTTGGTTTCAAAAACGTACGTGAGCTTTCCAGTCTCGCCAAGAAGTTGTTCATGGAAGCGGCTGTTGATCCGAATAAACTTGTTAGTGGTTCAGTCGTTTATGACCCTGGCGCAGTCCTTGGACATCCGAGAACTACGGCGGCGGTCAATTCGCCCCGTGGCTGGGACACAGGGATTGCCGCACTGTTGAGTATTCATTTTTGTGTTGAAGGCCATTAATGAGATCGAGATATCGATCGGATAGAATGGTAAGTCTTTGTGATGTTGCCGGGCGTGTGATAGATAGACCACCAGAAAAGTGTATTCACTAGTTTAATATTTTACTTACAGATTAGTGGCGATGGTAAATACTGGTGGCTGCTGCGGCTTCAGATGAGTTTTTAGAAATTTCGTTGTCCTCGGGTGGTTGTGTTGGTGGCGACTTGGTGGTGTCATGGTTGCAGTAGTTCCTCCAAGCTGGGTTCTTTGTGTCTTTTTCTCTGGTCCTGTCGCCTCGGTTGCTTCGGAATATTTGTTTTTCTTAACCTTTCCGAGCCATTCTGCTTTTCTTTCCTATCGAATTTATTTATTCACATCTTTTATCTTCTAATTTCCTTATGGCAGTTATAGACATGGAGTCAGATACTTCCTTACTAAAGCTACTTATCATTCATTTGAATTCGATTCATTCACAAACTGCAAGGTATGTCCCGAACTAGTTTGAAGATCAGAACATATAAATATTGGATTGGACGGCCGAGAATTCCGATATAAATCAAATAGAACATCTATAAAACGAGCTGGAACGTTGAATCTGATCTCGGCCGCTAAATGGTTTCTATAAGGCAGCTGTGGCAGTAACTTCGCTGGAGGAATGAAGGAAAATTCCAAAACAGATCTTTAAGCATCACGCAGCAAATTACATGAAAATTCCGTAACAGATCTTCCAGCATCTCGTAGAAGAGTCGCTTTAGTCTTAACGGCCAAAAGTGAATCAACTATGTAAAGATTTTGGCTAATAAATGCTCTTGTTTCAGTTGAACCCAAATGTTCGAATAAGTTTGTCTACATAATGCATCCTATGTTCTCATTTAGGGTTTATTACAAATGAAATAGACAGTTGCAACATTTTATAAAACCAAAAATATGCAAGATATTGACACTTACGATGTCCTTTCACCACTGATAGTAATGATTTTATTAAACAGATGGCGTCACTAAACGATTGCTCGTTTTCACCGTCACGTGACCAGTCAGGCAAGGTAGCAGCAAATACTACGTCAAATGCATTCACTCTGTGTGTTTGAACTAAGGAAAATGAATTATGTTACTGTTATGTAACTGCTTTCAGAACAAGTTTCAAGAATCCACCACCGAATAGATAATCCATCTACGACTGGCACAAGAAATTTGAAACAACAAGAGGTCTGTGTAAAGGTACAATCCCAGGAAGATCACGTGTATCTGATAAAAAAGTGGAGCCTGTTCGTGTCATTTAGCAAAGCAACCCAAGTAAATCCACAACCATGGCAGATCGAGAGTTACACTCATCGTCAAAAAATGAGTTAAACATTGAGACTAATGAAGGCAATATTTACTGAGCAGCACGCTAATAAGAAGTGCCTTTCAGTATGGCCTCGGGCTGCCATGTTTGCTCACACAGCATGCCGGACGTCTCGGCATGAAGTTATACAGGTTCATAATGGCGTCATGCGATAAGCCATCCCATGCAGCTTGAATCTTGTCACTCAGTTTCCGCAGATTGTGCGGTAGGGGTGGAGTGTGGATAGCGCGTCCAATAGCATCACCCACATTTTCAATCGGCGATAGGTCTGGTGATGCGGTTGGCCATGGCAAAGTGTCAGTGCTTTGAAGGCCAGCTCTCGAGCTAGCAGCAGTATGCAGACGAGCGTTGTCCCGTTGGAAAATCGCACCGGAATGTGCGTTCAGAAAAGGGTAGGAACAATGGTTGCAGGGCCTCATTAACGTAATGTTGGGCTGTCAAAGTGCCTGTAATGAACACCAAAGGTGATCTGGCATCGTAGGCAATTGCACCCCACACCAGGACTTCTCGACGTGTGATGCTCCACAACAAATCGTTGATCTTGGTGCTGACTACGGTGCCTCTACACACGGATTCGTTGGTCATCTCCTCCAAGACAGAAGCGGGATTCGTCACTGAAGATAACCTGATGCCATTCTGAGTGGCTCCGTGACAGTCTGATACGACACCATTGCAGTCTTTGCGGACAATGCAGTGGTGTTAAGAGCAGTCGTCGTAATGTTCTACGTCGTGCATCCATATCTGCCAATGGTGCTGGAATTAACCGGACGGTGCATGAAGCGCACCACTGCTGGCTGAATGTCCGCAATCGTGGCTGTTGGGTCACTCCGCTCATGTGGGGCAACCTGTCGATACTCTCTATGCGTGGTTCGTCTAGGTATCCCAGACCTTTTCTGTCCCTGCTGTGTGCCTTGTTCTATTCACTGCCGCCAACAACGTGTTATGGTGATATCAGCCCTACCGGTATTACGCGCAGTACGGCAATACGACCATCCCTCTTCCCGGAGCCCGACGACGTGGTCCCTCTTGAACTACTCCAACTGCTCGAATTGCTTCCGAACTTTTCTCCGAAACATACTTCACTTGCAAAGGATGCAACAAACACAACAACATGAGTTAGAATGGGAAGCTCGCGCAACGAGACAACTTTATATAGCCGGTCATGCACAGCACTACGACTACTCCTTGCTAGCGTCACATTCGCGGCCGAGCATGATACTTGAATCATTTGCATTTCTCACAATGTCAAACCTCCCCACGCAGTTTCATTCCTGTCTGTTGCTTCTTTCAAAGTGCAACTTTTTTTTTCGCGATGAGTGTATTTTTTTTATTTGATACTTAACGACAACCGTGAGCAACTCAATGAACAATAAGCAGTCGCTCGTCCCTAATTTAGGGTCACTGGTTCCAGGGAAGGGAGAAAGTAAGACACACACACAATCCATGCCTCACCGGAATTCGAACCCGGACCCATCTCGGACAAATGATCAAAAGCAAATGCTTACACTACTACGCCACCGGCGCGGCAATTGAGAGTTATAAAATTTACCTTTGAAAATTTTGAGGAAACGGCTGAAAATGATCCTCAATTAATTGCGGTAATTACAAAGTGTAAGTGACAATGTCAGAACCGCGCGTCACAATCTCTGTACAGAAATGGAAGAGCGTTTTGAAGGAAATTGTTTTAATGACGTCTAATTTTCAGCGACGAATCGACATTCCATTCTATTGGGAAAGTTAATAAACATATCATTTACATACGGCGGACTGAAAATCCTAGAGCAACAGTGGAGCTTGTGCGGAATTATCCGAAGGTTAAAAAGTGTACGGACCCTTCTTTCTCCAAGAACACACTGCAATGGAAAGTTCTTATCTCGATACCTAAATTATTTGGTTGATGCTTCAACTACACGCTGACACTAACAACGTCTTTGTCTAACACAATCGACCTATGCAGCCCACTGACATCGGGATGTTAGAATTACGTCGATGAAAATCTTCTATAGCGCTAGACTGGCCGCACAACAAGAGACAAGATGTCACTCGCTCGTTGGCTACCATGAAGTCCGGATCTAACACCCTTTCACTTTCCTTTTGTGGTGCTATGCCAGAGAAAAGCTCTTCGCTCCTCTCCTTGCTGTTAGTTTAGCTGATATTAAACAAGGTATCACAGCAGCTTTTGATCGAGTTGATGAAGATACGTTAACGCGCGTTTGGTAAGAATTCGACAACTGAGTTGATATATGCCGTCTGACTAAGGGTGTACACATCGAAGATCTGGTAGTTGCTGTAACAAACTCCGAGCGTTTTCCTACAAAACGGTACAACGTGAGTGTAAATCTCTTAAACAGATTTGTTTGCCTTTCCTGTGGCGCAGTGGTTTAAGTGCTGGTCTTATGACCATTCGCCAGAGAAGGACCCGAATTCAAATCACTGTAAAGCATGCATGTTGTGTTTGTCTTATGGTCGTGGCTCTCTTCCTTCCTTAGAACCAGTGCACTGAATTAGAGAAGGACGACTGCTTGTAGCCCACCAAGTTACTCGCGGTGGTCGTTAAACCTTTAATAAAAAAACAGGTAGGCTCACTTCTGTTTGAGCCGTCAATTTGTAACGTAGGACTACGTCTTGCAGATCGGAGAGTTGAAATGAGCTAGTCGAGTATGGTTTCAAAGCGTTTATTTAATTTGTTATAGCCAACACAGGTCTATGTTATGAAAGGTAGTTTACATAATTTTTACAAATAATGCTGGATACATTACAAACACAAAGCAGATCGATACACGAATTATCCAGCGTTGTGCTCTACGTGGGATCGGTTACAACATCCATGCCGAGATCTCGGGACATGAACGCTTTCAGCCTCTCATAAGTGGCTCTGTCTTTGATGTTCAAGTTGAAATCGCCCAACATAATGATCGGTATGTTGCCGTATCCCTTTCTGGCCAGTTGCGGAAAGGCTTCTGAAACCTTTGGTGTATATAATACAAGATTACTGAGTATAAACGTTTCTCGGTCATCGAAGGAGATTTCGGGATAAATGTAAACGGACACGAGCAACGTTTTTGCATTGTTGATGATCACTTCTGCTGCGCACCTATCACCAGAGGTATCGGCATATTTGAATATTTCATCGAACTTGTCGTCGACTTTCTTCAGTGTGTGCGTTTTTCTTAACGTTGCTGCGCCGTTCTTCTCGTATACCGCACGCCGCCGGTTCTCACGTGGGATCTGTTGTACTGTTGGATTTTTGTTTGCCGGCTGCTGCTTTGAAGCGTCCTCGATAATCATCACTTGCTCTTGCCTTTCGTTTTGATTTTCTCCACTTTCTCTTGCGTTCATTCGCCGAATTCCGCGGCATTATCGAATACGTTAACCCGTTCACTTGAAAACAATTTTTTAAATTTTTATTTTAAACCACTGCGAAATGTGGTTAGTAAATTTGAATAGATCTTGTCGAGAGCTTTGAAACTATAACACGTACAGTCGTGTTGCGCTCACGGTTGTCGAGATAGACTGAGCCAAACGCCGCGGCACACCAATATTGCATCATCTCTCCCGCGCACAAGAAGCGTCCCGCTCACGATGTATTGTTCAGTACGCGAATTGGACTGTATGCTCTTTACGAACAAGCTAACACGGTAAGTGTGCGGCACCAATGTTCCCTGTAAGCTGCGCCCGCACGCGGTCGCTCAGCGACTTTACTTCCTCCGCGCAGTAAGCGTTTTAGATTAAAATTCCCAATTTCCTAATTAAGTTGCATAAGTCAAAAATTTGAGAGGCGATTTATTCCTTGAAAGGACTGCCAGATCAGGACGATTTTGTAGTTGTTCAATTTGAACTAATTAGTTTGCATTTAGTTGCCATTTTGTTTACGCTTTCCAACCGTAGGTTGAAGAAGCGTATATGCTCGAGCTTTGTCCGCCTGTCCGTCCAGCCGAAACTCGCGTAAAAATGGTTCGATTTCGATGAAATTTTAGTATGTGGTAGGAGACCACCTAGGGACGAACCCTATTGAAAACGGGCGAAATGTGATCAAAGTCAGGACATAGGAGCGGGGTGCATTCCATTGCCCTTATGCGTCATAACTTGCGTAAATACGGGTCGATTTCAATGAAAGTTTAGTATGTGGTAGGGAACTACCTGGGGACTCACCTTATTAAAAACGGGCGAAATGGAGTCAAAGGTCAGGACATAGGAGCGGGATCCACTCCATTGACCTTATGCGTCATAACTTGCGTAAATACTGTTCGATTTCGATGAAATTTTAATTTGTTGTACGGGACTACCTTGGGATGAACCATATTGAAAATGGGTGAAATTGGGTGAAAGGGTAGGACATAGGAGCGGGATACATTACATCGACCTTATGCACTATAATTTGCGTAAAAATGCTTTGATTGAGACAAAACATTATCATGTTGTTCCGGAAGTATACTTTTCCGGTTCTGTTGAATATCATCGAAATGGGGTTAAAGGTCAGGTCACAGGATAGAGATTCATTCTACAGCCATTATCCTCATAACTTGAGTAATAACTTGAGTAATGATGAAAGAAATACGGGGTTACACCATATAATGCAAATTTTGAAGATGACAATCCGATTTTTTGTTGTAAATATAACAAGGATGGTAAGTCAGATAATATCCGAAACTTGAAAATTTCGCTATCTGGGAGACGCGGATTCGTGTCCCGCTCCAGGACGATGGAATTTTCAAGTTTTCGGATATTATCTGACTTACCATCCTTGTTATATTTACACCAAAAATCGGATTGTCATCTTCAAAATTTTCATTGAGTAATGATTTCTAGTATGTTGGAAAGCGTATCATAATCAATGTATTGCATGATTTTACTAACTTGTTTCTTATTGACCTTAGTATTTTGCTATGCAAAAAAATTATGTATTATGCGGAAACATGCTTCTCCTAATTTCCAGCGTTTTTATTCCAGAAGTAAGTTTGAGCTTTTCACTTTTTATAAAATAAAAATTTTAGTTAATGAAATGTTTTTAATATTTAAAAAAAAATTCAAAATCAGTTGCGGAAAGAACGATGATTAAAATGAGGTAATTAGGAAAAATAATGGTTCCAATTCAAGTTCCAACTTCTACTGCAGTAGTGAGAGAGGCTGAGAAAATAAAATTTTTGCCCATGTGGTTTTTACGCCTGCCCAGCTCATTGGCTAGGCACGCATTGCCCATAGCCGCTTAGAGAGAATATTGTGCGACACGTATTTTTAACGTTATATTAATTTCAATTGGGACCTATTTTTGTGACAGGCAGTCGTCCGTAAGTTGCCCCATACTATCCGCGGAGTTAGACGTAGTCCTGCGTCAAGAAAAAAAAAAAAAAAAGAACTGTTTTGTTTTTATAAAATTTTAAAACTGTCTATTCATTTGTTATAGTCCTTTACTTCTGTCGTTGCGGAAGCATCGTACTTTTTACACCCCAAAATTCATTTGCGTCCGTTTACTGCTGATTCGCATTGCTCTTTTTTAGCTTTCGCAGGATATCATGATTATAATTTCCAATTATTTTTCTTCGCAGCACGCATCTCCTCGAAATCTAAACATTTCCATTCATCGCAGTTGTTTCAATAATTCTGTTCTACTTAATGATATATTCGACTAACGAAAAATTTTGAAATTTTTTATAAAGTAAATATAAATTCTCACGATGATTGCATTAAAGATTTCAGATGCAAATTGTTCGATTCTTCTCATGATCTTAATTTCAGCAAATGCAAATTATTGCTGCTCCTAAAGAGCAAGGTTCAATTAATTAATCCTTCCTCATGAACAAATTTCAAACCAAAAGAAAGGGCATCACTTTTCGTACGTTTCTTTCAAATTGAATTTCGACTCCCACTTTCTCGCATATCTCACGTAAAATCTCAGTTATGAATGGGAAATTAGGCCACTCTGTTTGTTAGTTAAGATTTAATACCCGCAAGCGTTGTGTTGAATATTCTGAAACCTGTCTGGGTAGTTTCTTTGTATATTCCCTTGAAGAACAAATTATTCACATTTCTGAAACATTCAAGTTCAAGCTATATTTTTTACAAATCAACTTGGCCATTAAGACCCCATCTAAGATTCTGGAATTAAACATTTATTAATTACTCAAAGGAATTTTCTTGGAACTAGAATCTGCATAAATTCAGCCACCATGCTATATGCCCTGCTGCCTCGAAGGATTTTTGAGAAGTGTTTGATTAACTCAGTCTTTTAGAGCGAAAGGAAATTACACCTTACAATTACAAATCCAGGAGTATAAAATTGATTAGATCTTTGGCTGATATAAATATGAATGAGCAAAATAATATTATTTGCTCTATAGTTATTTTAAACTGGATATAATTTTCAAATTAAAGATGTTCTTAATCAACCAAGTTTCGAATCTGTGGGAAAAATTACGGGTAAAATGCTTCTCGTATTTAAATAACTATATTAACAATATTCACCTTTCTCAAAAGAAATGTATTCCTATGTATCATTTCTACCAAATAATGAACATGCTTTTGCTGAAGTCGTTCTATTAATATCATTTTTTTATTGGTGGTTTAACGACCAATGTTAGCAACTGAATGGGCTATAAACAGTCGCCCGTCCCTAATTTAGGGCCACTGACTCCAGGGAAGGGATACAGCCAATGCCGTAAGACAAACACAACATACATGCCTCACCGGGATTCGAACCTGGACCTTTCTCGGACGAATGCTCATAACCCAGCGCTTAGACTATTGCGCCGCCGGGGCGGCTCATTTTTTATAACTGACAGAAGTCAAATTACTATATGAAGGAAAAAAACACTATCAAAACATTGAAAAGTTCTGCCTTAAACTTCTAAAAATTATTAGTATGAAATATTTCTGCTCTATTTGGTGGAAAGCTAATGTTGTATATACATCGGAAAACAAAAAAGAAAGTAGAAATATACAGTGCGCTAATTAAGTAATGACACTTATTAAAAGAAAATCCTGTAAAACCCACGGGTGGAGAAGGCATGGGTTTTATAAGTAATTTATGAGTTATGCGGTGGCAACAGTGTTTGCGTGAGAATTGCGCAGGTGATTATTTATGCTGTGCATGACGTCATTCAGTGGAAGAACATTGTCACAGCTCTGCCATGGAAAAGAGAGAAAATATCCAGTCCTGTTTGAAAATTGGTAAAACTGCATCTGGGCCTGTTGAATTGTTGCATGGTGTGCATGGGGGCTAATTCCCAATCTTGTGCACAAATAATCCGATTTATGCACGTTTCAAAAATTGGCTGGATGATTTCGAAAATAACCAAACTCCCGGACGACCGACTCCAGTGCGCATGTATGAACTCATTGAGAAAGTTCGCAAAAAAAAGATGAAAAATGATTGAATGTGAGCGCGGTGTTGATAAGAAGACGATTCCTAAAATTGTCGTGTAAGATTTGGGGTAAAAACTTTTGGGCTCTTTTTGTTCTTCATGCTTAATCCGTAGACCAGAAACTTGCCCGAGTGGAGAACGCAAAAGGCATTCTGGAGACTGCAGGAAAAATGCAAAATTTTCTAGAAAACATTGTGGCATATGATCCTGAAACGAAGCATCACAGTACTCAATGGATGTCGCCAAAATCACCCAAAGGAAAGAAGATCAGGTTACAGAAGTCCAAAATCAAGACAATGCTTGCGTGCTTTTACGGCAGCAAGGAAATTCTGCACCAGGAGCTCATTCCTGAAGGTACAATTATCGTGAAAAACCTCTAAATACGTGGCGTCAGTGAATAAACAAAGGCATTGCTCTTTTCACGTTTATCAACACATAGCAACCGATAAATTTTTATTGGGCCACTGCTGGAATCGTACCCCAGATCTCTCGATATCTAGTCGAGTGCGTTCGCCTTACGTTGCAATGGCCAACAATCAAAGGCGATATGGGCGTTTATCTGTCGGCTTCTGGCATCACATATCCGTAGGATGTGCTCATCAACTGAGACGTCTCCACCTGGCGGGCATTAACGGTACAACTATCACTGGCAATGCTTACACACCCATTTTTCCACGAGTGTGGAAGATAATTGTTGGTGTTAGGCTTGAGTACAAAAACAGGCAATGGTTTCTTCTTCACGATAACGCACCCGCACACAGAACTGTCATTGTACAGCAATTTCTGGCACGAAAACAAGTATGTGTACTCAACCATCCCCCTGTTCTCCAGATTTGTCACCGTGCGACTACTTTCTACTTCCTAAATTAAAACCGCCTTTAAAAGGAAAAGTATTTCAAGACATTGAAGACATACAAAGAACTGTGACATCAGCTCTCCACTCCATACCGAAAGATGACCTCTGAAAGTCCTTCCTTTCGTTTTCTGATCGTGCCAGTTTTTGTGTTAATGCGGGAGGAATGCACTTCGAATAAAATATATTTAGGTAAGAGTTTTCCTGATTTTAATTTTTTTAAAGAAAACTCAATCTCATTACCTAATTCTCGCACTGTGTACATGTGAGCTTCAATTTAGTGATTTGTAAATATTTTTAAAAACTCCGTGTGTATGGGCGAGGTGTCTTAAAATATAAATAGGATTTAAAATGTACTTGACAAAAATTTAAGATTATTGATTTAGCAAAAAATTCTAATAATGTCGTAATTTAGTCAATATTTAAAATTATGAAATTACAATTTTGTATTTGTTTTTCCGAAAAAAAAACGCATACGTTACGTGTACATTTGACGCATGTGTACCTGTTCCACAGCAAGAGGAATGTGATTTTTCTTCAGTTTGTTCGCCAGATGCCACGTAAATTGCTCAGAGCTTTTTCGGAGGAAGGGAGGATAACTGTCTTCATGTACATTTGGAGATACAGTGGATCTACGTACCTCCCAAATTTAAAGTCACTGGTTCATTGGGGACGGGGGGGGGGGGTAGAGCTAGCGTGGTACAGCAAGCACAGATATCGGGTTTCATTCAGGACTCGATCCTGGAATGACAAAATTAAGACAAATAGTTCATGGTTTTGTCCCAAACGGCTAGTGGTCCCAAACGAAACTCCGGAAAACGGCAGCACCAAACAGTCACGCTACCTCCGGAAAAAGGTTATTTTTCGGGGCAATATAGTCCAAAAGGTGCTTTCCTACCTGAATCCGTCACAGCCAGGGAAAGACCATCAGACAGGTAGACACGGTATACTGACTCTGTGGTCAGAAAAGGAGTTCTTCATTGGGTTTGGAGTCCAAGATCATTTCTTACGCGCTGATAATCGGCGTGTGTCATTAGTGGAAGTGATTAGCGGCTGTTTATGGATACTGGACCACAATTATCTATGTTGTGAAGCTCCTTGCGCACATTACTGGTGCTACTATCAATCCCAATAGTATCACATAGGGCTTGCATGAATTAAGATTAGCTGGTTTACATTCTGAACGGCCAGTACTTTCCAAGGCTCTCCTTTTCCGTTTTTGTTTTGAGCTTGAGGTTTAACCTCACTATTTCTTGTCAGTTACAATCTTTCATTTGCAGCAACCGCAGATCTAGCAATATTCAATGCCGCGGAAATAACGTACGGAGCGGTTGTTTACGTGGCACCGTATTGTCAATCTGTACAAGAAATCAATTAATTTTGTAGGTCGATGTATTTCTTTTTCACTGTCGTTGTGTTGTCTCATCGTAGCTCTACGGACATACATATACTGTAACATAATTGGGCCAGTGACGTGGTACTTGCGTAGGACTGAATTCATTATGCACAGAGGAGTTTCCGGATATAAACCGTAAGACTGTGTACATTTTGCATGGTTTCCACTTTCAAAAGCAATCTTTTACAGAATTTAATACTTTCCGTACTGTCATTTGGAAGTGTACTCAAATGATTATCAATATCACACAATTTAATCACAAAGTTTACTTTCATGTTCTTCTCAAAAAATCAAATCCTATTAATGTTTCTGTTGTTGAACTCAGCAACGTTGCTTCTAATCTTACATTATAAAACTGTTCCTACGCTTTGTGTGTGGAAAATTATTTTGTCAAGAACTGTATTTTTTACGCTTTCCAACCGTAGGTTGAAGAACCGTGTCCGCTCCTGCTTTGTCCGTCTGTTTGTCTGTCTGTCCGCAGGATAGCTCGTGTAAAATTGATTCGATTTTGATGAAATGTTAGTATGCGGTAGGGGACAACATCAGGACGAACCCTTTTGAAAATGGACGAAATGGGGTCAAAGACCAGGACATAGGAGCGGAATCCATTCCATCGCGTTTATGCATCATAACTTATGTAAAAATGCTTCTATTGCGAAAAAACGTTATCATGTCGTTCCGGAGGTATACTGAACCCATTCTGTTTGATATAATCGAAATGAAGTCAAAGGTCAGGGCACAGGAGCGGGATTTATTCCACAGCCATTATCCTCATAACTTGACTAAAAGTGCTTCTTTTGCGACAAAACTTTAGTATGTTGTTTGTATACAGAATCAATTCTGTTTAATATCATCGAAATGGTGTCAAAAGATCAGGGCACAGGAGCGAGATTTATTCCACAACCTCATACCTTGACTAAAAATGCTTCTATTTCGACAAAACTTTGGTATGTTGTTTCGGAGGTATACGGAAACAATTCTGATTAATATCATCGAAATGGGATCAAAGGTCAGGACACATGAGCGAGATTTATTCCACAGCCATTATCCTCATAACTTCAGTAATAACTTGAGTAATGATTTCTGGTATGTTGGAAAGCGTATTATAATCAATTCATTGCATGATTTTGCTAACTTGTTGCAGAGAGCAATCGACACGATAGTAAAAAACTCCAAAGAGATATTTTTGTTATCATGACTAAATGGATATTTGAGTACATCCTCTTCTATCTTTCACATGTTTTGTAATACAAAAGCTACCAGGTCGTTTGTAGTACCTATTTAAGAGATATTACACGCCTCGTTATGTTGTCGATGGTTGAGAATTTCCGCTAGGGAAAATATTTTTTTCGCTAGGTTATGTTATCGATGGTTGGATATTTCCGCCAGAGAAAATGTTTTTTTCGATATGTTATGTGGTCGATATTTGGGAATTTCCGCTAGGGGAAATATTTTCTTCGCTAGGTTATGATGTGGATGGTTGGGAATTTCCGCTAGGGAAAATATTTTTTTTCGCTAAGTTATGTGGTCGATGGTTGGGAATTTCCGCTAGGGAAAATATTTTCTTCGCTAGGTTATGTTGTGGATGGTTGGGAATTTCCGCTAGGGAAAATATTTTCTTCGCTAGGTTATGTTGTGGATGGTTGGGAATTTCCGCTAGGGAAAATATTTTCTTCGCTAGGTTATGTTGTGGATGGTTGGGAATTTCCGCTAGGGAAAATATTTTTTTCGCTAGGTTATGTGGTCGATGGTTGAGAATTTCCACTAGGGAAAATATTTTTTTCGCTAGGTTATGTGGTCGATGGTTGGGAATTTCCGCTAGGGAAAATATTTTCTTCGCTAGGTTATGTTGTGGATGGTTGGGAATTTCCGCTAGGGAAAATAGTTTTTTCGATAGGTCATGTAGTCGATGGTTGGAAATTTCCGTCTGGGAAAATATTTTTTTCGATAGGTTATGTTGTCGATGGTTGGGAATTTCCGCTAGGGAAAATATTTTTTTCGTTAGGTTATGTGGTCGATATTTGGGAATTTCCACTAGGGAAAATATTTTCTTCGCTAGGTTATGTGGTCGATGGTTGGGAATTTCCGCTAGGGAAAATATTTTCTTCGCTAGGTTATGTTGTGGATGGTTTGGAAATTTCCACTAAGGAAAATATTTTTTTCGCTAGGTTATGTGGTCGATGGTTGGGAATTTCCGCTAGAGAAAATATTTTCTCCGCTAGGTTACGTTGTGGATGGTTGGGAATTTCCGCTAGGGAAAATATTTTTTTCGATAGGTCATGTTGTCGATGGTTGGAAATTTCCGCCAGGGAAAATATTTTTTTCGCTAGGTTATGTTGTCGATGGTTGTGAATGAATTTCCGCTAGGGAAAATATTGGATTGAAAAAAAAGTAATATCGCAAATGCAAGGTAGCATATCTTGTGACAGGTCACCCGTGCCGAGTGCGATCTCGCTCCTTCCTGCTGTAGGAGGAGGGAGGCTCTTGCAGTTAGGCAGTGCTGATCGTTTCGATGTGAGCGATGGTCATCGAGCTGACGGCAGTACACATCGGCGGTGATAGTAAAGTTGTCCGGCAGCAGCTTAAAATACATGACACCCCGTACATCGCAATAAACAGACTTCAGGACTTTATGTGGGCGTAAGCCGGCTTTGGGGGTCGGCATGGGCTTCTGTTTTGGGTACAACCACTGTTTCTGGGTGTTGTCATTGTCGCACAGGACACATGTATCTTCACCTGTCACAATGAGGTCCAAGAACAGTTCAAATTGGTCACGTGAAAGCAGGTGGTGTGGTAGCAAAACTCCCTCTCTTGTGTACTTTCCCAGTTTCATGGAGGTGCATGATAATGCTCGTGTGGGTAATCCCTATATGTTCGGCCAGCTACCGAGTGGTAACAAGTGGATCGATATCCACTTAAGTCTTCAGCACGTCCATATCTACTGTTGCGGGTTTCCTCGTGCGCGTAATCTCTAGCTATTCGTCCAGCTCCCACGTGGTCACATGTGGGTCGATCTCCACTAAAGTCTTCAGCATGCCTATATGTACTGTTGCGGGTTCGCTCGTGCGCGTAATTCCAAGCTGTTCGTACAGCTCCCGCGTAGTCACATGTGGGTCGATCTCCACTTAAGTCTCTAGCACGTCCATATCTACTGTTGCGGGTTTGCTCGTGATCGTAATCCCTAGCTATTCGTCCAGCTCCCACGTGGTCACATGTGCGTCGATCTCCACTAAAGTCCTCAGCATGCCTATATGTACTGTTGCCGGTTCGCTCGTGCGCGTAATTCCAAGCTGTTCGGCCAGCTCCCGCGTGGTCACACGTGGGTAGGTCTCCAATATAAGTCTTCAGCATGTCCATATCCACATTTAAGAGACTCATTATACACTATATTAACAAAAGTCACAAGACACTCTTTCAAAAGCAAATGAACTGATCCGCTGCGTTGTTAAGATGCGCAGTAGAGCTGCAAACAGTATAAAAACAAGCCAGCGTCTGACCGCGTACGGATCGCACTCTGAGGTGGAGTGAAAATGTCGCAATGGGTGTTATATTAGTAGGTTGTCCATAAGAGAAACCTAGAGGCGTTTAAACATACCGAAGTCAACTGTTTTGGATGTAGACCATAGATCAATGGAAACGGATCCTATGGACGGATGAATCCAGATACACAATCCATCAGTCTGATGGCCGTGTGTGGGTATGGCGGCAGCTGGGGTGAACGCAATTTTCCACAGTTTGGAGCTGGCAGTGTACTTGTGTGGGGGTGGTTTTCGTGGTATGGTCCCGGCCCGTTGGTTATCATGGAAAAACCTGTTAACCAGCACGTCTACCTTGATATTCTGGACAATTATGCACTACCAACTGTGTGGCAATATTATGGAACCGAGTCTTGATGGTACCAGCAGGATAATGCACCGAACCATAAAGCAAATTTTCAAAATCGCTTTATTATTATTCATCATAAGAAAACATAAGAGGGAGACGTACAGCGTTGGGCGTCTCACTGGGAAATAATACAAACTGTTAAAACATGATGATATATACACTGCAATGACAATGGGGATGAATAACAAATGCTGCAAGCAAAGCTTATTGCATAAAAATTGCAGGAGAAGTGACAGAGAGAAACACATCGTGTCACATGACATTAGCTGGGCATGATTTACAGGATAACACAGGCGAAACAATAGTACACAATTTGAAAAAGGAACAGCACAAACACCGCCGTGAAGGTAAAACATTACATACATGAGATAAAAACACAGCGTGCACAATTGCGCAAGTTATTTAACGAGGGCAACAAAGCAACATAATACAGGCGAGGTGAAGGTAATTAATGTACACGAGTAAGCATGAAAATACACTGAGATGACATTATCATTCACAATTCAACGGTAGAGTGGATTGCACGAAAACAAATGCAGAACGAACAGTAAGATCACAGAGCAAAACTAGGAATGCACACTGGGATGGCAAGAAGAATTAACGTAAAATGAAAGCACTGTACGACGCAATAGATGTAACTGGTACATTAACAAGACATGATGAACCATATTATACACAGGGATGACCAAATAAAGTACACAATGCGAAGACACGATACAGCGCAAGAAATGTTACAAGTACAGTAAAAAGCACACGATAAACCATGAGTGCACTCAGGGATGTTATGATTATATGCATAAAGTGAAAGCACAGGGCAAGCCATGGGTTCTGACAGATGCCAGAATTTATCATAAATTTGTACGTTCACGATCAAAGCATTAACACAATGTGAAAGCACGAAAATAGTATGTACACAATGTGGAAGTATAGAACTGTACAAAAATCAAACAGGTGCAAGGAAATGGCTAAACACTAAGACGGTGTGTGAGTGCGGCAAATATAACAAATGAGAGATAGAGACGTACACCACATGACATCTCAAAGTAAAACACACTACGGGAACACGGTGTAATACACTAGGTGCATAGACAGAAAGCACTTAAGGTGACCAGGGTACAGCCCCAAATACATAAAAGTGACGGGAGGTCCCGGAATCAGAGGGCACACTGATAACAATGTAAATATGGTAAAGCATAGTATGACACGAAGAACAACAATTCAAATGAAAAGATCACAATGATATGCACACTGAAAAAGAGAAAGCAAAAACTTGGGTATTCCAGCACAGGCTATAGCTCGATCACATGATATACATGGACACGAGTCGTAGAGTGGAGGAGGGGCATCAGAGTGCCACGGAACTCAGCAAAGGAGGTGTAGAATGTCCTAGAGTACTGATAGCTGTAGTAGTCCAGAATCAACCGCAAACCATGGAGCGACCGGCGCCCAGGTAGAATAGAAGGTGGCTTCTCGACGACTGGAAGAAGCCGACTGGTACTATAGGCGGAGTCGAGAAAGCAATCGATCTTGAAAATGGCACAAAAGTGCTGCGCTGGCCTGGTGTAAAGAGACCGGCGATGAAACGCTGCGGAGTTGTTGAAGGTATACGTAAATAACGTGTTTAACCAGCACGAAAAGATAGGCACATACTGACGGAAGAGGCGTTGGTGGATGAGCCCGCAGAAGAAGTCTGTAGGCAGTGAGCGGAAGATCTTGAGAACAAGAGCGACTGGCAATCCGGAAAGCCTGGTCGAGGAGAGGCATCATGATGGGACAGTAAAGGTAGACGTGAGAAACGTCTGCCTCCTGTGCGCAGAAGGAGCAGAGGGGGGAGGAGAGAAGGGACATGCGAAAGAGAAAATACGGAACAGGGAGGCGATTATGCAAAAAGAGCCGGTGGGTATTAATTTCAAGAGGGGCGTATAAGGGTGAGCGGGCAGAGACCCAGACAAGAGGAAGAGAAGCAGGGGGAACCACGAGAATACAAAGCGGTGAAGGGGTGGCAAGGTGCACTAGAAAACGATAAAGAGATTTAGAGGAGAGCGAGGAGAGAGGAAGAATCGTGTCTGAGAGTCGGAGGAAAAACGGCAGCGGAAGAGGGGCAGAAAAGACAGAGACGAGACCGGTGGGGGAGACAAGATCAGGGAAAAGCGAAAGAAGTGCAGTTAGCAGAGAGTCATAGACCAAATGGGCGGATGGGGACGAGAGAATAGCAGGGGGAGGCCAGAGAAAGGGCGCCAGGATAGATCCGAGTTAGTGAGGTCTCGTACGGTTACTACACCTGCTCGGAGCCAAGAGGGGAATGAAAAGCAGGGGAGATGGGGGGAATGAACAAGAGAGTTGAAGAAGAGGGGTTCAGAAAGAAGCTCTAGAGTTGAAGAGGGAGGGGAGCGAATGAGGGGGAGAGAGCGAAGGTGAGTGAGGGCTTCAGAATATGCAGGTGGGTGTTTGGAGGGGGAAAGGACAGCAATCCATGAGAACTAAAGAAAGAAAGGAAAAATGTTTGTTACGCAAGGAGGCAAGAACGTCACGTACCTGAACTGCGGAAGCCACTGGAGCCGTGAAAAGGTGAAGGAAGTTGATCACTCGGCTTGCTTTGTAGCACAGTGGGACATCAGGTAGGCCATCACCACCATAGGAGGGGGAGCACAGAGCTTGTGGACGTTAGTCCAGTGATGACCCGCCCACATTACTCGAGTAAGGCAGCGTGTAACCTCCTGGAGACAGAAAAGCGGGGTCGTAGATGCAATCCAAGAATGCTTGCAGATGGACAGAAGGTATGTCCTGGTGAGATTTGCCCACTGGTAGTAGGACGTACAGAACGGCGCACGACACCAGAACGCAGCTGTGCGGAGGAGGCGAGGATGGAGTTCCGCGCGAATTGTACTGGATGTAGCTTGTGGTGCGCCTAAGTGCACACCCAGGAAGCGTTGGGTAGTGGATGACCATGTGGCCCCCCATGGAGCATCCATGCGATTGGACCACGACCCGCACCACAATCCAGTGCTCTTAGACGTATTCAGTTCAGCTGCAGAACATGAAGCATATGCCGAGAACAAACGACGAAGCAGTTGGAACTGTGAGTCGCTACGAATGCAGACGGTAATGTCATCCGCATAGGCAGAGTAAATGACTGAGTGATGCCGTGAGCTGGCAACTGGTGGTGGAAGTTGTGCTAAGAGAGATGTTTGCAGAGAGCGTAGAAAGGGCTCGACGGCAATCGCAAACAGTTGACCAGAAAGCGGGCAGCCCTGACGAACTCTCCGCTTGAAGGGAACATGTGCTGTGAGAAAAGATGCCGTCTTGACATGGAAAACGGCGTCCCGGTAGAAGGAGAGAAGAACAGACAAATTGTGGAGGAAAGCCAAAGTGTAGCAGGGTTTGTGTTAAATAGGCGTGTGAGATATTATCGAAAGCGGAACGGAGGTCTAAGGAAAGGAAAGCAAGAGGTTCTGAATGAGTCTTGGCAAGATGAATGAGATCGCGAAGAAGTTGAAAATTGGAGGAAAGAGAACGGCCAGGAACGGTATAGGTTTGAGAGTCAGCAAGGATGTGAGGAAGGACATAATTTAGTAGACGGGAAAGAAGCTTAGTATAGAGTTTATAATCTTGATGGAGAAGAGAAATGGGGCGCCAATTTTCCAAGTCAAGAGGGTCACCCTTCTTGGGAAATAGGACCACATGTGCGTCTGTGAAACTCCTCGGGAGGGGGGAGCAGTTAAATGCAGCAGAAAAAGCGGAGAGGAGAAAAGGCAACAGAAGAGGCAAGAACGCACGATAAAAAGGAAAAGAGAGGCCGTCCGGACCCGGAGCGGCATGGGGGTTAACGGAAGAGAAGGTGTCGGACACCTCCGTGGATGTGGGTGAGAGAGACAGGGTGTGAGAAAGATGAGACGGAACTTGAGGCAGGTTATTGAGAAGTTGTGGGAGAGCAGAGGGAGAAGGGGGAGGAGTTTCACTGAACTTGGTGGTATAGAACTGACGAAGGTGAGAGCAAATCGCTGCCGAATCGGATGTGATTTCGCCAGAGGGGAGGCGAAGATGACGAAGCGAGGTAGAAGACTTACGTGCAGATTCAATTGATGTTAGAAAATAATAGGTGCATTCCTCCGGATTGAGATGTTTAATACGCAGACGTAAAAGTGCTTGCTGCGCATGAGGTTTCAGCAAAGCCTGGAGCTCTGCCTGATATGCTGGAAACAGCGGATCTGATAACCCAATCAGTGCGAGCATCTGCCTGGCGTGATCGAGGCGCATCTGACTAGAAGTCGTCATGGTGAAAGAAAGTTGCTTGATATGTAAGAGAAGCTGATGCTTGACATGAAGCCAATACGTCAAGGTACAGGGTGCGGAATGCAACCCTGCGCGACGAGCAGCGAGGAAAGAACGGACAGAGGCACAAAAGTCAGGATCAGTGAGGAGATAGGAGTCAAACGTCTACGGACGTACAGTCCGAGGGAGTGACGCCGCAACAAACAATGTGAGGGTGACCGTGCAGTGGTCTGAGGAAGCAGTAGGTTGATGTCGCAACTCGGTAATAGACGCAAGTAGCGGTGTGGAAACGTAAACCCGATCCAAGCGTGCAGTCCATGGAAGCTGACTCCCAGACGAGCGCCACGTGTGTGAGGTCTCTTGTGGATGTAGGCGCCTATAAGCATCGGTGAAGGAGAAATCAGCAACAAGGTCACGGTGTAGTGTGACGAGATCCGTCCGACGCTTTCGAGACGAAGGAGAGCGATCCAGTGCCGGGTCAAGGGTGCAATTGAAGTCTCCACCCAAGAGCACACGATCCGAAGGCGAGACTTTCGAGAGAGCTTGACGGAGTTTGGTGAACAAGATGGATAAGTGAATAGAGGTGCACGGAATATACACATTAAAGATGTGAAATCGAGCTCCGCCAACTGTGAAGGAGACTTGCTGGAGTAAATCCCGGCGTAAGTTCTGCACTGAGAGTGCAGTGAGGGTGGATCGTAACTCCTGATGTATTCCGATAGCAAGCTCACCATGAGATGAATAGCGAAATGCATGATGGAATACATAATCGCTAGCACGCCAGCGATTAAACAGAGTGGAGGAATGGCAGTTTGTTTCTTGCAGTAGTAACAGATCGGCCCCGAGGGGCGAGCGGTCTTCCATTACAAGAGCATTCGCTAGGGGGCTAGCGAAACCTCTGCAATTAAGTGTCGTGACATTGAATGGACTGGTCAGTCGTTGCTTGGAGGAGTCGCGGAGCAACTTTCAGGAGTTGTTGCAATCGGTTTACGCAACCAAGGGTCCATGAGTGGTACAGGGGGTCATGTACAAACCCACGAAGGTATTTAGCAATGCATCCGGCTTGCAGGAGCAGCGCGGGAAGAATGTCTTCGCGCTCTCGTAGGTAGTCATACGTCGACTCCAGGTTCGTGGTGTGGGTGCAAAACTGATAGTAATCTCCAAGATTGAGAGGTTCTGAAGGAGCACCACATTTGGAGAGTACACTTGAAAAGACCTCAAACGAAGGCATCATCATCAGTGTCCCTTTCAATTTCTGTTGGCGCAGGAGAGGGAGAAAAATTTCCTGAAGATTTGGTAGCACGGAACGGTTGCCCATCCGCAGTGGAAGATTTCTTCTTCTTCTTCTTCTTCTTAAATCGGGTACCTGTACGAGTGCCAGAAATGCGTTTTCCAGGGAGCGACGATGCTCGGGAAGCAGACGCAGAGTCAGAGGAGTTATCGGCGCCGCCGTCACACTCGGAGACACCAACAGTGAGCCGCCCCGGTGGCGCAGTGGTCTAAGGCGTTGGCCTCTGATCATTCGTCGGAAGGGGTCTGGGTTCGAGTCCCGGTGAGGCATGGATGTTGTGTTTGTCTTACGGCACTGGCTCTCTCCCTTCCCTGGAACCAGTGACTCTAAATTAGGGACGGGCGACTGCTTATAGCCCATTGAGTTGCTCACGGTGGTCGTTAAATCTCAAAAAAAAAAAAAAAAAAAAAAACACCAACAGTGAAGACTGGTGGGAAACAAGCGGCGAATTCTCCCGATGTTGCCACGTGATCAGGAGTAATAGGTGAGGAGAAGCACTGGAAAGTGAAGGTGGGAGGTGAGGTCAGCATCAAAAGACGCTCGTTGACAAGAGGCTTTAGATGTACTTTTTGTGTTACTCGGCCCAGGGGCAGTTGGCACACTAGAAGACGGTGCAGGTCGAGAGCGAGATGTAGCAGGAGGCTGCTTAGAGCCGGGAAGGCACTGTAGAAGCCGTGGGAGCTGGATACTCGTTGTTGGGGCAACGAGCACGCTGATGCCCAAGTTCTTTGCAATTAGCACAGTGTTCTGATGTTAGCATGTCAATTCTGTAGGAGAGCTGCCCACATCGGACGTTTAGGATCCGTGGGAACTTACGGAGATGCTCCTCTGATGGAAAGATGAGTCGAACACTCCGGCGAAAACTACGAACATTCTTATTTGCAGGATCCTTGGGCGCAGCTGAATGTGTGATAACAGGACCAACAATCTTACCACACTTACTAAGTGCAGTACATATCATCGCATCAAAGATTTCGTGGGGCACCGGATGCAAGGAGACCTGAACAGGGCGCCTGGCGATCGGTTCAGCTTCGAGGTGGTGGTCTCCCAGGTCAAGACCAAAGTTTAGAAGCGTGTCTGCGTGCTCTTTGGATGTGAAATAAACAATCACCGTCCGCGGCCGGCGGGTGAGGTGAGTAATGGCTCCGGCTGGAAGAAAAGCAAGGAGCGTATCACAATAGACTTTCAGCGGTGTATTCGGAAGAGCATCTAGGCACACTCCCAACTCGCGGGTGGAGTGAAGTTCCTGCGCAGCGGGTGAGAAGTGCGGAACGTCCAATTGAAGTGAGTCACCATGTATCTGGACATGGGCATCCGCAAGAGGAAGACGAGTCGCTTGCGTCGGTAGGGACGCACCTGATGTAATGCTAGAATAAGAGCGGGAAGGCAAACCTCCCCTGGAAGGCAGAGGTACAGCGCTGGATGAAGGAGCTGACACAACGCTGGGCAAGGCTACCGAGGGCTGAGAAGCAACGCCCTCAGAGATATCCATTATGTCATGGGCAGCAACAGAAGCGAACGACGTAGCATCACCACCAGGAGGGGTGGAGTCAGATAGTCGAAGAGTAGAAGAAGAAGAGCAATAGGCAACAGGAGGAGGACGATATTCCTTGTCATTAAGGACGGACGCTGATTGGTTTGCTCCGTCTGAGATAAGGATCGACGTAGTAGGAGAAGCTGTGACGAGAGCGGGAACGCTGCTCTTATCAGCAGTCGCCATCGCCGATGGCGAGGCCTAATTTAGTAAAAACGACCAACTGGTCGAGAAAATAAAGTGCTGTTAGCTAACTGAAAATAGTACTCACCGACTCGGGAGATGTCTTAAATGAAAGATACAACCTTCGTCTTGAAGGCACGCACAAAAGTTAAACGACAGAGCACACAAAACACACTCAGTAGACGGAGAAACACGGAGCTCAAAAGAGACACGACTTACGTCCCATAAAGCAAGGTTTCAAAATCGCTTTATTCTAATTTATCATAAGAAAACATAAGAGGGAGACGTACAGTATTGGGCATCTCACTGGGAAATAATACAAAACTGTTAAAAACATGATGGTATATACATTGCAATGACAATGGGGATGAATAACAAAATGCTGCAAGCAAAGCTTATTGAATAAAAAAATTGCAGAAGTGACAAAGAGAAACACATCGTGTCACATGACATTGGCTGGGCATGATTTACAGGATAACACAGGCGAAACAATAGTACACAATTAGAAAAAGAACAGCACAAACACCGCCGTGAAGGTAAAACATTACATACATGAGATAAAAACACAGCGTGCACAATTGTGCAAGTTATTTAACGAGGGCACCAAAGCAACATAATACAGGCGGGGTGAAAGTAAGTAATGTACACGAGTAAGCATGAAAATACACTGAGATGGCATTAGCATTCACAATTCAACGGTAGTGTGGAATTCACGAGTCGTAGAGTGGAGGAGGGCCACCAGGGTGCCACGGAACTCAGCAAAGGAGGTGTAGAATGTCCTAGGGTTCTGATAGGTGTAGCAGTCCAGAATCAATCGCAAACCATGGAGCGGCCGGCGCCCAGGTAGCATAGAAGGTGGCTTCTCGACGACTGGAAGAAGCCGACTGGTACTCCAGGCGGAGTCGAGAAAGCAATCGATCTTGAAAATGGCACAAAAGTGCTGCGCTGGCCTGGTGTAAAGAGACCGGCGAGGAAATGCTGCGGAGTTGTTGAAGGTATACGTAAATAACGTGTTTAACCAGCACGAAAAGATAGGCACATACTGAAGGAAGAGTTGTAGGTGGATGAGCCCGCAGAAGAAGATGTCTGTAGGCAGTGAATGGAAGATCTTGAGAACAAGAGCGACTGGCAATCCGGAAAGCCTGGTGGAGGAGAGGCATCAGGATGGGACAGTAAAGGTAGACGTGAGAAACGTCTGCCTCCTGTGCGCAGAAGGAGCAGAGAGGGGAGGAGAGAAGAGACATGCGAAAGAGAAAATACGGAACAGGGAGGCGATTATGCAAAAAGAGCCAGTGGGTAATAATTTCAAGAGGGGCAGATAAGGGTGAGCGGGCAGCGGCCCAGACAAGAGGAAGAGAAGCAGGGGGAACCTCCAGAATAGAAAGCGGTGAAGGGGTGGCAAGGTGCACTAGAAAACGATAAAGAGATTTAGAGGAGAGAGAGGAGAGAGGAAGAACCGAGTTTGTGAGTCGGAGAAAAAACGGCAGCGGAAGAGGGGCAGAAAAGACAGAGACGAGACCGGTGGGGGAGACAAGATCAGGGAAAAGCGAAAGAAGTGCAGTTAGCAGAGAGTCATAGACCAAATGGGCGGATGGGGACGAGAGAATAGCAGGGGGAGGCCAGAGAGAGGGCGCCAGGATAGATCCGAGTTAGTGAGGTATTGTACAGTTACTACACCTGCTCGGAGCCAAGAGGGGAATGAAAAACAGGGGAGATGGGGGGATGAACAAGGGAGTTGAAGAAGAGGGGTTCAGAAAGAAGCTCTAGAACTGAAGAGGGAGGGGAGCGAATGAGGGGGAGAGAGCGAAGGTGAGTGAGGGCTTCAGAATATGCAGGTGGGAGTTTGGAGGGGGGAAAGGACAGCAATCCATGAGAACTAAAGAAAGAAAAGAAAAATGTGGGTTACGCAAGGAGGCAAGAACGTCACGTACCTGAACTGCGGAAGCCACTGGAGCCGTGAAAAGGTGAATGAAGTTGATCACTCGGCTTGCTTTGTAGCACAGCGGGACATCAGGTAGGCCAGCACCACCATAGGAGGGAGGAGCACAGAGCTTGTGGACGTTAATCCAGTGATGACCCGCCCACATTACTCGAGTAAGGCAGCGTGTAACCTCCTGGAGACAGAAAAGCGGGGTCGTAGATGCAATCCAAGAATGCTTGCAGATGGACAGAAGGTATGTCCTGGTGAGATTTGCACGCTGGTAGTAGGACGTACAGAACTGCGCACGACACCAGAATGCAGCTGTGCGGAGGAGGCGAGGATGGAGTTCCGAGCGAGTTGCACTGGATGTAGCTTGTGGTGCGCCTAAGTGCACACCCAGGAAGCGTTGGGTAGTGGATGACCATGTGGCCCCCCATGGAGCATCCAAGCGATTGGACCACGACCCGCACCACAATCCAGTGCTCTTAGAAGTATTCAGTTCAGCTGCAGAACATGAAGCATATGCGGAGAACAAACGACGAAGCAGTTGGAACTGTGAGTCGCTACGAATGCAGACGGTGATGTCATCTGCATAAGCAGAGTAAATGACTGAGTGATGCCGTGAGCTGGCAACTGGTGGTGGAAGTTGTGCTAGAAGAGATGTTTGCAGAGAGCGTAGAAAAGGCTCGACGGCAATCGCAAACAGTTGACCAGAAAGCGGGCAGCCCTGACGAACTCCCCGCTTGAAGGGAACATGTGCTGTGAGAAAAGATGCCGTCTTGACATGGAAAACGGCGTCCCGGTAGAGGAGAGAAGAACGGAGACAAATTGTGGAGGAAAGCCAAAGTGTAGCAGGGTTTGTGTTAAATAGGCGTGTGAGATATTATCGAAAGCGGAACGGAGTTCTAAGGAAAGGAGAGCAAGAGGTTCAGAATGAGTCTTGGCAAGATGAATGAGATCGCGAAGAAGTTGAACATTGGAGGAAAGAGAACGGCCAGGAACAGTATAGGTTTGAGAGTCAGCAAGGATGTGAGGGAGGATAGAGTTTAGTCGACGGGAAAGAAGCTTAGTATAGAGTTTATAATCTTGATTGAGAAGAGAAATGGGGCGCCAATTTCCCAAGTCAAGAGGGTCACCCTTCTTGGGAAATAGGATCACATGTGCGTCCGTGAAACTCCTCGGGAGGGGAGCAGTTAAATGCAGCAGAAAAAGCGGAGAGGAGAAAAGGCAACAAAAGAGGCAAGAACGCACGGTAAAAAGGAAAAGAGAGGCCGTCCGGACCCGGAGCGGCATGGGGGTTAAGGGAAGAGAAGGTGTCTGACACCTCCGTGGATGTGGGTGCAAGAGACAGGGTGTGAGCAAGATGAGACGGAACTTGTGGTAGGTTATTGAGAAGATGGGGGAGAGCAGAGGGAGAAGGGGGAGGAGTTTCACTGAACTTGGTGGTATAGAACTGACGAACGTGAGAGCAAATCGCTGCCGAATCGGATGTGATTTCGCCAGAGGGAGGCGAAGATGACGAAGCGAGGTAGAAGACTTACGTGCAGATTCCATTGATGTTAGAAAATCATAGGTGCATTCCTCCGGATTGAGATGTTTAATGCGCAGACGTAAAAGTGCTTGCTGCGCAAGAGGTTTCAGCAAAGCCTGGAGCTCCGCCTGATATGCTGGAAAAAGCGGATCTGATAACCCAATCAGTGTGAGCATCTGCCTGGCGTGATCGAGGCGCATCTGACTAGAAGTCTTCATGGTGAAGGAAAGTTGCTTGATATGTAAGAGGAGCTGATGCTTGACACGAAGCCAATACGTCAAGGTACAGGGTGCGGAATGCAACCCTGCGCGACGAGCAGCGAGAAAGAACGGACAGAGGCACAAAATTCAGGATCAGTGAGGAGATTGGAGTCAAATGTCCACGGACGAACAGTCCGAGGGAGTGACGCCGCAACAAACACTGTGAGGGTGACCGTGCAGTGGTCTGAGGAAGCAGTAGGTTGATGTTGCAACTCGGTAATAGACGCAAGAAGCGGTGTGGAAACGTAAACCCGATCCAAGCGTGCAGTTGATGGAAGCTGACTCCCAGACGAACGCCACGTGTGTGAGGTCTCTTGTGGATGAAGGCGCCTATAAGCATCGGTGAAGGAGAAATCAGCAACAAGGTCATGGAGTAGTGCGACGAGATCCGTCCGACGCTCTCGTGACGAAGGAGAGCGATCCAGAGCCGGGTCAAGGGTGCAATTGAAGTCTCCACCCAAGAGCACACGATCCGAAGGTGAGACTTTCGAGAGAGCTTTACGGAGTTTGGTGAACAAGATGGATAAATGAATAGAGGTGCATGGAATATACACATTAAAGATGTGAAATCGAGCTCCGCCAACTGTGAAGGAGACTTGCTGGAGTAAATCTCGGCATAAGTTCTGCACTGAGAGTGCAGTGAGGGTGGATCGGAAATGTTGATGTATTCCGATAGCAAGTCCACCATGAGATGAGTAGCGGAAAGCATGATGGAACACATAATCGCTAGCACGCCAGCGAGTAAACAGAGTGGAGGAATGGCAGTTTGTTTCTTGTAGTAGTAACAGATCGGCCCCGAGGGGCGAGAGGTCTTCCATAACAAGAGCATTCGCTAGGGGGCTAGCGAACCCTCTGCAATTAAGGGTCGTGACCTTGAATGGACTGGTCAGTCGTTGGTTGGAGGAGTCGCGGAGCAACTTTCAGGAGTTGTTGTAATCGGTTTACGCAGCCAAGGGTCCATGAGTGGTGCATGGGGTCATGAACAAACCCACGAAGGTACTTAGCAATGCATCCGGCTTGCAGGAGCAGCGCGGGAAGAATGTCTTCGCGCTCTCGGAGGTAGTCATACGTCGACTCCAGGTTCATGGTGTGGGTGCAAAACTGATAGTAATCTCCAAGATTGAGAGGTTCTGAAGGAGCACCACATTTGGAGAGAACACTTGAAAAGACCTCAAACGAAGGTGGAGACCCATCATCATCAGTGTCCCTTTCAATTTCTGTTGGCGCAGGAGAGGGAGAAATATCTCCTGAAGATTTGGTAGTACGGAACGGTTGCCCATCCGCAGAGGAAGATTTCTTCTTCTTCCTCTTACGTCGGGTACCTGTACGAGTGCCAGAAATTCGTTTTCCAGGGAGCGACGATGCTCGGGAAGCTGACGCAGAGTCAGAGGAGTTATCGGCACCGCCGTCACACTCGGAGACACCAACAGTGAAGACTGGTGGGAAACCAGTGGCGAAGTCTCCCGATGTTGCCACGGGATGAGGAGTAATAGGTGAGGTGAGCACTGGAAATTGAAGGTGGGAGGTGAGATCAGCATCAAAAGACGCTCGTGGACGAGAGGCTGTAGATATACTTTTTGTGTAACTCGGCCCTGGGGCAGTTGGCACATTTGAAGACGGTGCAGGTCGAGAGCGAGATGTAGCAGGATGCTGCTTAGAGGCGGTAGGCACTGTAGAAGCCGTGGGAGCTGGATACTGGTTGTTGGGGCATCGAGCACGCTGATGCCCAAGTTCTTTGCAATTAGCACAGTGTTCTGATGTTAGCATGTCAATTCTGTAGGAGAGCTGCCCACATCGGACGTTTAGAATCCGTGGGAACTTACGGAGATGCTCCTCTGATGGAAAGATGAGTCGAACACTCCGGCGAAAACTACGAACATTCTTATTTGCAGGATCCTTGGGCGCAGCTGAATGTGTGATAACAGGACCAACAATCTTACCACACTTACTAAGTGCAGTACATATCATCGCATCCGAGATTTCGGGGGCACCGGATGCAAGGAGACCTGAACAGGGCGCCTGGAAATCGGTTCAGCTTCCAGGTGGTGGTCTCCCAGGTCAAGACCAAAGTTTAGAAGCGTGTCTGCATGCTCTTTGGATGTGAAATAAACAATCACCGTCCGCGGCCGGCGGGTGAGGTGAGTAATGGCTCCGGCTGGAAGAAAAGCAAGGAGCGTATCACAATAGACTTTCAGCGGTGTATTCGGAAGAGCATCTAGGCACACTCCCAACTCGCGGGTGGAGTGAAGTTCCTGCGCAGCGGGTGAGAAGTGCGGAACGTCCAATTGAAGTGAGTCACCATGTATCTGGACATGGGCATCTGCAAGGAGGAAGGCGAGTCGATTGCGTCGGTAGGGACGCACCTGAGGTAACGCTAGAATAAGAGCGGGAAGGCAATCCTCCATTGGAAGGCAGAGGTGCAGCGCTGGATGAAGGAGCTGACACAACGCTGGGCAAGGCTACCGAGGGCAGAGAAGCAACGCCCTCAGAGATATCCATTACGTCATCGGTAGCATCAGGAACGAACGTCATAGCCTCACCACCAGGAGGGGTGGTGGAGTCAGAGAGTTGAAGCGTAGAAGAAGAAGAGCAATAGGCATCAGGAGGAGGACGATATTCCCTATCATCAAGGACGGACGCTGATTGGTTTGCTCCGTCTGAGATAAGGATCGACGTAGTAGGATAAGCTGTGACGAGAGCGGGAACGCTGCTCTTATCAGCAGTCGCCATCGCCGATGGCGAGGCCTAATTTAGTAAAAACGACCAACTGGTCGAGAAAATAAAGTGCTGTTAGCTAACTGAAAATAGTACTCACCGACTCGGGAGATGTCTTAAATGAAAGATACAACCTTCGTTTTGAAGGCACGCACAAAAAGTTAAACGACAGAGCACACAAAACACACTCAGTAGACGGAGAAACACGGAGCTCAAAAGAGACACGACTTACGTCCCATAAAGCAAGGACTGTTACGGCGTGGTTTGACGATAATTCCGTGCCGTGTGTGTACTGGCCAGGGCAGAGCCCTGATCTTAATCCCATAGAGCACCTACGGTATGGGTTAGAGCGCCGCATAAGAAGTTTGGAACCAAGGCCTACTACTAAGTCACAGTTAGCGGCAGCATTATGTACTGAATGGAAGCGCATACCTATTGCTGTGTTCCAAAACCTTGTCGAAAGCATGTTCAGTGCATGCATTAAGGCCAAAGGTGGACTGACACCGTACTAATGTATATCAATAATACTATGTTGTGTTTCTCTTCTATATGTCCGGTGACTTTTGGCAATATAGTGTATGCACAAATCTCACTTTCTGATTATTCTAATTTTCTGTCTAAAATTATCGGCCGAAATGTAAAGCAATGCGAAGCTACTTTAGCGTCAATATTGCAATATGAAGGCCTTTTAGATGGGAAATAAATTTTTGTAAAGATATAGCTGTTGTGGGAATTGCAAACGGAGTTGTTTTCAGGTACCTCCAGTTAGCAGAATATGTCCATTTCACGCGATAGCACTCATTTCCAGAGGCCAAAGTGTGGTGACAAATGTAGATTGTAGTGTGTTGTTCTGATTACCTGCTTCACCATAAATCTCATTTCAAAGGAGGTAGGTGCGCGTTCATTAAGTCTAATGCCTTGCGTCGTCAACTTATCGAGTGAGAGCACTGTTCCTTTGTGGTTCAAAATCTCCTTACTCCTGTGTGCATCGGGTTCATCAGTTTCTCTACCATTCTCCAAATGATGATAACGATGCCCATGTATCAGAACGTCTATCTCTCTCGAAAGGTTTATGCTATCGAATACGACATTCTCTCTGTAGAGATAATTATGATTGGAGTCTTCCGTATGCATTGCGAGAACTAACCGCCTCACTTGGCATAACCGTACCTTTCCGAAAAGCATTTTCCATTTAATCTAATTTCCTTTCTTGGTTGACATTACAACAAAAATTCCTCATATTCAAGTCCCGCAAAACTTTATAGTATTGTACGATGGTTCAACCTACCTAGGTCTTCACCTCGGCCCCGACTAACTCAACCCCGCAGGAAGGACTGTCTAAGCTAAGTTGACATGCACATTTAAGTTACTGACAGTGCACAAAAATTAAACGAACACAATTTTTGAACTCAACTTTTAATTTCCAACATTAACTTTAAATCAGAGAACAACATCTACCTTTAAAGGTCTCGTTATATGTAAAGTTCTTTACATGTAAAGAAACCTTTAAAGGTAGATGTTGTTCTAGATGACTCTACATGTAAAGTTCTGTGCAAGGCGTCGTGGTGCACCACGACGCCTTGCACAGAACAGAAGAATTCAAAATAATAATGATTTCCAGCAAAGCGAATTGGCCAATACACTACAGAAATGCGTAGTCACCTCATTACACTCATCCGGAAGTTAGTCACACAAAGCTGTATTCCACTCCTCAGAAGACTCGACGTCAGCAGGCAGAGAACAAGTGAGAACAACAGTTTTCCATAAGTAACGTAGTTATGGAAAATGACAAGCTTTTGCACTCCACTGGGAGGCTTTCTCAAGGCAATGGTAGCTATAAAAATGCAGGGAATTGGAACACGTAAGGCACAAAAAGGATTTTTAAAAATAACGTGGGTGACATCACGAGCATATTACACGAATTTTTACACGCAATTATACGGCGTGCCGCGATGTGTTTCCATCTTTTAATAACGCATGCCAAGCTCTTGGTAGTTCAGTAGAAACTATATCATTGCACGCCAGTCTGCTGGATAGGATTCCAACTTTTTCTCTGATGGCAGTCTCTTTAAAGTTTGTGTAAGGGGCAGTTCTTCTAATACTATTCCATAAAGGAGATGCCGATGAATACATGACTTCTCTGGCGAGGGCTACATTCTGCATGTCCTGGTTGACACTTCGCACGTCGTTTTTACATCTAGTGTCCAAGGATCGCTTTGTCATTCCGATATGAATCTTTTCCGTGTTGTCAGGATATACCAACGGTATAGCGTACACACCCGCCTTTTCTTTCTCACAGTGTCTCTACTTGCAGCTTGATATTATATGTAATAACGGGGTCGGGGACGTCATTGCTACTAATGTGTTGTATTTACGTAATAAATTATTTAACTAATATGTAAACTTGGGACATATGTGACGGATCCTGCGTATCTCATTGTCTTACTAGGTGATTTTGTTATTGCTGACATTATGCTATTTCTTAAAGTTCTATTTTTCTGTCTATGTCATCTTTCTTATATGCAGCCTTTAGACCTTTGTTATAAATATTACCAATTTCCTTGATAATATAATAATATTTATAATATTATAATAGTATAGGAAATTGAAAATATTATATTATAATATATATAATATTATATTATCTGTAATATTATATTATAATATATATAATATTATATTATATGTACTATTATAATATTACAGGAATATGCTATTATAATATTACAGGAAATTTATAATGCCGCCCCGGTGGCGCAGTGATCTAAGCGATGGCCTCTGATCATTCGTCCGAACGGGGTCCGGGTTCGAATCCCGGTGAGGCGTGGATGTTGTGTTTGTCTTACGGCACTGGCTCTCTCCCTTCCCTGGAACCAGTGACCCTAAATTAGGGACGAGCGACTGCGTATAGCCCACTGAGTTGCTCACGTTGGTCATTAAACCTCCAATCTAAAAAAAAAAATTATAATATTACATTATAATATATATAAAATAATAGAAAATTGATAATATTTATAGCAAAGTAATTCAGTAGTTTCTACTGAACTACCAAAAGCTGGGCATGCATTATTAATAGATGAAAACACATCACGACACACCGTATAATTGCGTGATAAAAATTATTGTAATATGCTCGTGATGTCACCCTCGTTATTTTCCAAAAATCCTCTTTATTCCTTACGTGTTCCAATTCCCTGCGTTTTTATGTCTACCATTTTCTTGAAAAGCCTCCCAGTGGAATGCGAAAGCTTGACGAATCTTTATACTTACTAGGCCACAAAAATAAACGGATTTAATACGCTATATGCGTCTCTTGAGTTCCATAAGTATTCAAAGTCGAGTTGTACGCCTCTTCTCGGCACACACGACGTCAGCAGGAACAACTGAAATCAACAGTTCAACTTTACTATTTCACGTTCCACACACAGTCCCGCTCGGCATGTACCTGATTCCTCAAATAGCACAACACCAGCAAACACAACTGAACCCCGGCTTCAGAGTTTCAACGGCACTTTTTCGCAACGAAGAAAAAAGCAGCACGAAGCGGGCGGCTACATATAGAACCGATGAAATCTTCGTTACATGCTCTTTTATCTCACTTCAAACAATTCCCAAGGAATGTGCATCCAAGATTATGAAATGCATACCAAGACGATATACAGAAGAAGAGGTGCCAAAGAAAAATAAGTACTGTAAGACCTTTAGATTTTACTAAATGCCTCACAAATACCCTTCTCGGATTATAACTATTTCGCTCGTAACCCGTAAAATGACAACTGGCACATTTTTCATTGATTGTAAGATTTGCAAACGTGAAATTCGTCGTCGCGGTAGACGAGTAGCCTGACTCTGGCTTTTCACCATTTGTGCGATTCGGGACAGCGATTGATTCTCGGATGAGGTATCTTCCGTCCCTTTGCCTGCCCTGCCCCTTTCCTGGAAGCAGTGGCCCTAAATTGTAAACAGGCAAATGCTTATACCCCGTGAGATCATCATAATAATTAGTCTCCGAAATAAACGAAAAAAAAAATGACAACTTAATATCTTTCCATCTATGAATTTGTATTAAATGGAAAAATTACTATAAACATCTACCTAATACCGCGTTACTGCACCTTTCGCCCTTACAACAGCAGCCAGACGTCTTACTAAAGACTCAATCAGGTGGTGAAAACACTGTTTTGGTATTGCTACCCATGAAGCCAGGATCGAGTGTCTTAGAGCATCCACAGGTGCTGATATGGGTTGGTGGCCTCGAACAAATCGTGCCAAATTGTCACCAAAGTTCTCGATGTGGTTGAGATCCGGTGATCGGAAGGGCCATTCGAATGTGGAAAACTCACATTGAAGAGAATTGGTCGCCGGTTGGGAAATATGTGGCGTGGCGTTGTCCTGTTGGAAGATGACGCCATTTTGTGGAAAGAGAATCGTTACAAAGTGTAGATGGCGGGCGAGAATGTTTACATACCTTGTGCCTGTGATGGAGGTCTCGAAGGATGATTCTCGTCAAGCCAGAGAATGTATTTGCAGTTCTCCTCACTGTTGTTACGAAAGAGCCTTGCAAACTGCAGCCCAAACTTTTGGTACCTTGAAGCCAACAAGGGAAAACGACGTGGACGTCGACTGCTATTGTCTATGTTTTTTCCATGGTACGACTAATAGTTTTCATGCATATGCTTGTGGACGGGGCTTCATTAATTTCCGACGTTTTCAATTCTCCGGTAGTGGTGCGATTCTTTTTATCGATAAGAGACAGTATTCTCTCACATCGAGACATATTTTCCTCGTTGTTTGGAAGTTTTACCATGTTTCTCGTAGTCTTGGTACACAAGTGCGACGGTCTGACGTACAAGTTCCGTAGGTTTATCAATTGGGCTTACACGTAGCTACTGTCTGGCCACGATCACATTCTCATGCGTGGCTGCCTTTTACCTATTGTTATTTTCTCGTGACTAGTTTCCAATGCAAGTAAGATCTGCCCCATTTATAGGCTTTCAGCATGCTACGTGACTGAACATGATACCCATGCTTTGCAGGTAAATTCTGCACTATTTTAGGCAGGAAATATGCTCAAGATTTTTCTGTCGCTATCAGTAACTCACCAGCAGTTTATGGTATTTTTAGGAGCACAGATAGTTTTGAAAAATACATTTGGAACAGAAATGTTCACTTACGCCACCTAGTGGGGAAAATGCTGGTTATGAAAAATTGTATATTATGTGAAAAACATTCTTCAACGATGCAATTTACGTAATTTAACAATCCATCTCTTAAAAATAGAGATATCGAGAAAAGAAATCGGTATATATTTACGCCACCTAGCGGGGAAACTACACTGTATTGACAAAAGTCACAGAACACCTAGCAGAGAAACAAAACATAGCATTTATTGACATACATTAGTACGGTGTCGGTCCACCTTTGGCCTTAATGCATGCACTGACCCTTCGAGACATGCTTTCGACAAGGTTTTGGAACACAGCGATAGGTATGTGCTTCAATTCAGTACATAATGCTTCCGCTAAATGCTGTTTAGTAGTAAGCCTTGGTTCCAAACTTCTTATGCGGCGTTCTAATTCATCCCATAGGTGCTCTATAGATTAAGAGCATGGCTCTGTGTTGGCCAGTCCACACACGATACCGAATTATCGTCAAACTACGCCGCAACAGTCCTTGCTTTAAGGCTCGGTGCATTATCCTTCTGGTACCAACAAGACTTGGTTCCATAGTAACGCCACAAGGTTTGTAGAGCATAATTGCCCAGAATATCGATGTTGACGTGCTGGTTAATAGGTTTGTCCACGATAACCAATAGGCCGGGACCATACCACATACGGCCATCAAACTGGTGGATCGTGTATCTGGATTCATCAGTCCATAGCACCCGTTTCCATTGATCTACGGTCCACGATAAATGCCCTTTACACCATACTAAAGGACGAGTAGCATTCCGAATGGAGATGAAAGGCATATGAGCAGCCGTACGACCACGCTAATCCATAGAATTCAGTTCTCTGCGAATGGTACGTGTACATACCGAGGTTCCAGCATTTGTACTCACCAGTACACTGAGGTCTTGTGCAGTACTCTGTTGATTAACCGTAACGACTCTACTCAGGCTTCGACGTCCTGTATCACTAATTTTCTTTGGTCTGCCGGAACGTTTGGCTGCTTCAGGCACGCCATGTGTTTTCCACTTATTCAGTACATCCAAAACAGTTGACTTGGATATGTTTAAACGCCTCTCGGTTTCTCTTATGGACAGCCCACTAATATAACATCCAACAATCTCTCCTTTCTCGAAGTCAATTTTCTCCCGCCTCGAAATGTTCACTCAACCTCACAGTGCTATGTGATCGCGGACAGCTTCAGGCTTGATTTTGTACCGTTTGAAGCAGTACAGGCGCATCTTACCAACGCAGCGGATACGTTCATTTGCTTTTGAAGGGCTGTCCGGTGACTATATAATGTATATTAATTGAACTACACGCTGGGCACGAAATGATGCAACGTATCGATTAGAAAACGAATTCGTTCTATACGATTTTTATGAAAAATTATATGGATTCAACCATCCAGCTTATATTAGATGGAGACACCACTAACTCTGCCACCGTAGGTCACAGCTAATCTTTTACGTGACGTCACATACATGCAAAAAATAACTAAATTCTACAGTTGATAAAACAGATAAAGGCATTGAATTCCTCATTTTATCTGTTTATACACTAGAAGCTTTTATTCCATTGGTTTCAAAGCAGCTTCTCGTCTGCGTCTTGCTCTGATGTGACGTCACTTGCAGTATGGACAGGTGACCTATGACGGCCAGTCCTGCGTGTATAAGAGTGGTGTCTCAAGCTAATATAAACTCGATAGATTCAACTATACGTTGAATTCAGTAGCATCTGCATTTACGTGTGCCAGCGACGAATTTGTACATCGGATAAACGCGGAAAGGCAAAGATCATGGCTCTCATATTTCGGGGTTGGCAATACAAAAGATATTTTTTTAAATTAAATGCATAAAGCAAAAGTTATTCTTCAAATTAAATTGACAATACAAACGATATTTTTCAAATTATATTGACAAAACAAAAGGTATTCTTCAAATTAAATTGAAATTGCAAAGGGTATTTTTCAAATTTAATTAACAATGCAAATGGTATTCTTCAAATTAAATTGAAAATACAAAAGGTGTTGTCAAGGGGTTGGCAACACAAAAGGTATTTTTCAAATTAAATTGACAAAACAAAAAGGTATTCTTCAAATTAAATTGAAAATGCAAAGGGTATTTTTCAAATTAAATTGACAAAACAAAAAGGTATTCTTCAAATTAAATTGAAAATGCAAAGGGTATTTTTCAAATTAAATTGACAATAAAAATCGTATTTTTCAAATTTAATTGAAAATACAAAAGGTATTTTAAAGGGGTTGACAATACCAAACGTGTTGTCAAGAAGTTGATAATACAAAAGGTATTTTTCAAATTAAATCGACAAAACAAAGGGTATTCTTCAAATTAAATTGACAAAACAAAGGGTATTCTTCAAATAAATTGACAAAACAAAAGGTATTCTTCAAATTAAATTGACAAAACAAAGGGTATTCTTCAAATTAAATTGAAAATACAAAAGGTATTTTCAAGGGGTCGACAATACTAAAGGTGTTGTCAAGGGGTTCGCAATACAAAAGGTATTTTTCAAATTAAATTCATAGGTGTTTTCAAATGTATTTTTCAGATTAATTTAAAGATATTTTTCAAATTAATTAATTTGCATCCACAGATGGACGGACAGACATAGTGAAAAATGACCTGCTAAAAATGGAAATAAAGATGTAAGGGATAAGTAAAAAAACTAAATACAAAGGATAATGCTACTGATGTGAATTTGAAGACGTCAATGAATTCATCGCGCGAGACCATGGTGCGACAGCAAATATCTTGCGTTTCCTTAAGACAAAGCTGGAAATGATGATAAATGACTTAGGGTACTAAAAGATATGGTCTAAATTGCACCCAAAGCTCTTGACAACGAGATGAAGGAACAGCCTCTTGACATCTTCAGGGATCTGCACGAATCCTCGAAACAGTATCCAACATTTTTCTAATGGAGCGATAACTAGCGGTGAGACATAGTGCTCATCATTACATCCCAGAAAAAAAAATTCTTCGGAGAGTGCTTGTAAGCGGCCACACGCCTCCATGGAGAACCGAGATTGCTTAGTTCAACTTGAGAATTTTATGCCGCTGTCTTTCAGCACCAAAAATATAGTGCTATTATTAGATTTTTGAGGTAGAACTAGGTCTGTCTCCACTCTGGGTAGGATGCAACATCGGAAGCATGGTTGCAACGAAAACATGTCGCAATTTGAACGCTTATATCTTCGAAACTATTGCTCGTAGAGTAATAAATAATACATCATCAGATAATTTACAGAGTCTCAATTATAACAAAATAACTTTCAATCTTCCACCCGTTAACCCTTCGATGCAGTGGCGTTAGAAAGTTAAGTTAAATTTCGCGTGATTTTGTTTTATCACACGTCGTTTTAAGATTGATAATTAGAGAATAAATAATGATAGCGATGACCTCAGACCCGCATCGTGTAGCAGACGGTAGGAGATAACGGACGTATGTGATAAACCGAAATAAAGTGGATTTAAAATTTACTTATTTTTTAGAAAAAAACCAAACAAATATGGTGACGAAAATTTTGAAATGCCGCGAAAATCCAGGGAAAATTACTATAAGAACCGACGAAAGTTGAAGAAACAGCTAGAGGAGAACAAGAAGAATCCGAAAAGGCCCACCAAGTCATGAACCGAAAGGTCAGGGGAATGTAGGGAACGTCGAACGTTCGCGCTTCAGGATGCGTTTCACCCGAATTTCACTTTATAGCCACAACTTTCCACTTCAACTGCACAGATTGAGCATAAACAGCAAGAATAGATAAAGACTGATGTCATCGATCCAAATTTTCGCACCGAACACGGAATACGAATATCTATATTTCTAGTCTTCACAATTTCGCTGGATAATGAATGTTTTACATTTAAAAATTTACACCCAGATGTATTCTGAATCTAGACAAGAAGAAGAGTAACAATAAGGAGAGTACCTTAGACCCGAGACGTATCGCCAAATTTATAACGAGGCAACGAAAGAGTTTGAAATATTGTTTCTGAAAAACGATTTCTTCACAAACAATTTTAGCAGTAACTATTGACAACGATGTTGCCACGCTTTCTACTAACATTAATTTATAATCAGCATAAGTCACTATGAATTGAATATAGTATAAGTTGCTTTTAAGTAAATAAAGTAAAACTTTTGTCAAACAGAAGTCATCGCTCTTTCCACGTTTATATGTGAGTCACGGAAACATTATCATCGGCCGCCACCGGGAATCGAACCCAGGGTCTTCCATTTACGTGTCGGACATGCTACCACTGCCCCACAGCGGCCTCGAATTCTCCAGATTCACATATCGCTGTGGTGCAGTGGTAGTACACTGGCGTGCAAAAATTAAGGACGAGACGGTTTTTCAAATGTAACGTCGTGCAGAAGTGCTCCACATCGACTCAAATCATACCAGAAGATCCCCATGATGTAAGAATATGGGACAAGTGAGCAAAACCGTCCAAACAAGGAATCCAAAGGATACAAAGGCACTTTATTGAAAAGGTAGCTTCGAGCACAACTGGACAGAAGACAGAAACGTCCATGTGACAGGCGGCTGCCAAGAAAAATCCAGTCTTTAGTAGGGGATATGATCACCCCTGACTGCGTTGCAGGATTTACAACGTCTATCCATGCTGAGGACGAGGTTGTCAAGGAGCTGTTGAGGCATCGCGGCCCATTCCTCTTGTAGCGCCAATCGCAACTGCGGAATCGTTGCTGGCTGCTGGGGACGTGCTGCCAAGTGTCTCTCGAGAAGGTCCCATACGTGTTCGATTGGATTTAGGTCCGGGAAGCTTGCTGGCCAATCCATGCGTTGAATATCTTCACTCTCCAGCAGCTCTGCGACAGTGACTGTACGATGAGGTGTAGCGTTGTCGTCCATGAAGAGGAACTCAGGACGCACAGCACCTCTAAGCAGACGCACGTGAGGCAGGAGAACCTCGGTACAATAGCGGACACCAGTGACTGAACCTCCTTGGAAGATGTGGAGGTCAGTACGGTTACCAAGCATGATACCGCCCCAAACGAAAACTCCGCCACCTCCAAACCGGTCCTTTTCGATGATGTTGGAGGTGTGATTGCGCGTTCCCTTCTCTCTCCAGATGTGTATAGGTCCAGAATTGCTTGTCAGACTAAATCGGCTCTCATCCGTAAAGAGAACTTGACCCCATTGCTGATGTGTCCAGTTCTTTTGTTCCTGGCACCACAGAAACCACCGTCTCCGATGAGCAGGCGTTAATGGCATACACCGTACTGATCGTCGAGCAAATAGACCACCTTTGTGCAGCCTCCTGGCCACGGTAAAACGGTATAACGGACGTCCAGTTGTCTGTTGCATGTGCCTTTTGATTTCTTCCGCTATCTTCCGTCTGTCTCTTCTCGCCTGTAGGACAACATACCGGTTGTCCGCCGCCGTGGTTGCTCATAGACGACCACTGCTAAACTCTCACGGTCCGCCGCCGTGGTTGCTCATGGACGACCACTGCTAAACTCTCGGACAGCTGTTCCTATCGTTTGAAATGCTCTCTCAGCTCGTGAAACGATGCTGTGAGAGATCCCGAACACCTCGGCCACACTAGCCACACTTCGACCTTCTTCCAACTTCCCAATTACGCGACCTCGGGTAAAGATATTGCCTGTTGGCCATATCACACGGTGGTAGCAACTCGATGTCGTTCAAACCGATGTACACCGTGCAATAGCTTCCACCGAATTGCTGAGCGTACTCCGCCCGTGTGCTTTATACCCTTCTGACACCCCCACCCCTTACGTCATGCTGCATATATGCACATGCCCTACCGTACCGGACCCTAGTCTATCTCCTGAGTGGTCGTTCGGTCCGTTCTGCCTGCTCGTTCCGCTGTTATGCTAATTTCTCCTCTTCACCCACCATACAGCCCTGAACTCAGTCCACCCGACTGTCATTGGACGTGACTCGAGTAATACAGTATGAAAGCTGAACAAAGATGGCGTACTACGGGGCATACAGGACCTTCCTTACCGCTGGCAAGCGGTGATTAGCAGCGGAGGAGAGTGCAATGAACGGCATTAATAAACGTTTTCTCCGTTACTTCACACTTTTCTCAAAAATGGACAGTGTGAAGAACTTTTATGATGACCCCCGTAAAAGCTACGTACTGTAAAACAAAGGCAGCATCTAGAAAGCAAGAGCATATGAAACGTCTAGTACGTAATACAAGAAAACAAAAATGCGTCGAGATCTTAATTGCGAAGTAGTAGATTCAGAAGTTCATCTGTGTAATTTCATTTCTTTTATTCCCCTCCGTTTTACAATGCCGTATATTGTTAAGCTCTGATAATTTCAAAATATAGTTGTTGTTTTTTGTGTGAGGTGCATAATTCAAGCATGTGTTGACAAAAGTTAAGAAATTCAAAGCTTAACAGCACAAATTAAAAAACAACCTTAACTATGGAAATATTAAAATTAAAATTCTTAAGTGAGTAACTCTGCACAGTGATTCATGACATAAGAAAAAAGAGGCGGCTTGATTAGAAATCGCTAGGTTTCCAATTTAAGAACTGAAGATTATAATCAAATCAGACGGAAATTTATATCTAGACCCTTAAGTGGGCGCACCTTAAGTAGAACTTGTTCTCCAAGTGCGACATATCGATTGCAAAAATAATCGGCTATCATTAAACTGAAATCACACCTCGGCGACATTTATCACATCATGCTTACACGTGAGCATTATTTCTCTGCGTCAGAGTGGACGTCACGTTCGTTCTTTACGCATCACTGTTAATGGTGTGTTGTTAAATCTCGCTGTCACCACAGCAGCGAATATCATTCCGTAGGGACTGGCGAATACCACCTCTTTGGTATCTGCCTCTTTCAGATAACACGCTTTATCTCAGTAGTCGGGCCATCTCCCTTTAATTAACACAATTAGACTCAGGCCGCGTAGTCGACCCCCTTAAACCTTAACTAGGCAAGTCCTCGTCGCCTGTTGCCCAGCGGTGGCTTACGTGACCGGGGCCATGACAGACTGTTAATTACCACTGACAAGCAACTTGTCTGCTGCGTCCGGTACATTGGGAGCGCATATTCTTCCTTCGAACTTCCTGTCGACCCATAGACGCGAAACTCCTCTGTTCCGTCAATAAATACGGGCATTCACCTGAAGGCTACGCTCAACGAATGCCGGGTGTAATTGCTCTCTCATTAGGGCAATCTGTATGGCATCAAACTATCTATACCTCCACCTATACGAGAGCATTGCTTGTTTGAACAGTAATTACGTCGGACACCAATCGTAGAATGCACAAGTGACGTATCCAGGAATTTTAAAAGAGCAGGCCCAGTTACCACGCGAATTTATTTAAACGAAACGAAAATTAAAAATAAATGAAAAGATGTGTGGAAATATAGATAGATAGATAGATAGGTTGATAGATAGCTAACAGTGGCATCCTGTGCCTGTTTAAGTTTGGGTGCGCTGTAACGGGGAAAAAACACACCCAAACATTTTATTATGTAACCCGAGCTGAAAAATTCACGCATTGCTCTTGAACATACGAACGCATTCTTTCTATTTAACAGTCGTTAAATAATAAAAAAAAATTAGTAAAATCATGCAATGCATTGATTATGATACGCATTCCGACATGCCGGAAATCATTACTCACATTAGGAGGATAATGTCTGTAAAATAAATGTCGCACATGTGTCCTGACATTTTGACCCCCATTTCGATGATATTATACAGAACCGATTCAGTATACCTCCGGAACAACATAAAAACGTTTTGTCGCAATCGAAGCATTTTTAGTCAAGTTATGAGGATAATATCTGTGGAATAAATCTCGCTCCTCTGTCCTGATCTTCGACCCCATTTCCATGAAATTCAACAGAACCCGTTCAGTGTATCTCTGGAACAAAATGATAAAGTTTTGTGGCGATCGAAGCAGTTTTAGGTACGTTATGACACATAAGGGCAATGGAATGGATCCCACTCCTATGTCGTGACCTTTGACTCCATTTCGTAAATTTTCAACAGGGTTCGTGCGAATGTGGTCCCCTACCACATACTGAAACTTCATCGAAATCGAACCATGTTTACGCAAGTTATGACGCATAAGGACATTGGAATGGATCCAGTTCCTATGTCGCGACCTTTGACCCCATTTCATCCATTTTCAAAAGGGTTCTTCCCCAGGTGGTCCCCTACCACATACTAAGATTTTATCGAAATCGAACAATTTTTACGCGAGTTATCGTGCGGAAGGACAGACGGACAAAGCTGGAGTATATACGCTTTTTCTACCTACGGTTGGAAAGCGTAGATGAATGAATTTTTGCTATCCCATTCTATACAGTAACAAACCTACAATTTATATTTTTAATTCTGTGCTCATAAACACAGCAATTCGCACTGCTACGAAAAGACGGAAAAATTGTAACTCGTGACAGAACGTTGAATGGTATTTATGACACCACACGACTCCAAACGCAAACGTATGCATGGCCAGCAGTACTTTTTTAGACGCGCACACCCTGCGAAGTTTAGCCTTTACGTTGAAATCATAAGGAAATAAAAACATGACCTGCAGCGCCATCTGGAGAGCTTTTATTTACTCACTTCGGCTGTTCGCTGGCTAACAGCATACCTGCGGATGCGAATATTACTTACTATGTTTTGTTTACTCAACGAAACAACGAACCTTCTCCGCTTCACGAAAACATTGTGTAAGGGAATTAATTTTAGCCACCAGGCACAAAACCTTAGACAAACTGTGGCGAGGTTTGGTATCCATAAACATAATATAACAGCAACTCGTGGCACAACGTTGGATTGCGTTGCTCCATGGTATTGCAAGCGGTGCTCTATTTGGCTACCACATCCTAAGAGATCAGCTGCAACGTTTGAAACCACAGAGAAATAAAAACGTGACTTACAGCGCCATCTAGGGAGAGCTTGTACCACACTTGGTTGAACACTGTCAGATGTTCCTTAGGAAAACCGCACACTCGAGGATCTTAGCGCAAGTCTGATATTATGTTTGCTGATCCAACCTTGTCCTCCTAATGAAAATGCTGTGGGGGAGAATTAATTTTAGCCACCACTCGAAGTCTTAGCACAAACTCTGGCGAGTTTCATTAGAAATAAATCTGAAAATGTTAATCGATAGTAGAGGTTTAATAAATTGCGACCCTGTGTGGGTATGCGACGCACACTTAGCACACCCCGAATATTCGCCCCCTGATAGATAGATTGATAACAGATCATTCGATAGATATAAATTCAAAATGTGGATATTTATCCAGCTACAATCATTATTTCACAATAACAATCACACCAAGAATTTCTCATCAAAAGCAAGGCGTCTAACTTGAGTCGAGCCATGGCAATGAGAAACGGCTACGTGCTGTTCTAACGCTCAAATTATGTGATTGAACGAAACGTTGGGGGAAAAAAATCCAGGCCTCCCTGGTGTGGCAGTAGATTAAACGCTGGCATATGACCATTCGTTCATGAAGGGTCCGCATTCGAATCCAGTGAGGCATGGATGATGTGTCTATCTTAAGGTAGTGGCTCTCTCCCTTCCCTGGAAACAGTGGCCCTAAATTAGGGACGGCCGCTGCTTATAGCCCATTGAGTTGCGCATGGTGGTCGTTAAACCTTCCATTCTAAAATAAAAAAAATCTAGAGAGTACTCTGGTACTCTTTGTAGATAATTTATACTAGGCTTCTTTCGCATGCCAAGATATTTGTTTTTGAAAATTCAAGGAAACTAACTTCACCATTTACAGAATAACACAGTAAAAATCACATCGAATATTTGGTTGTAATGAGCTCTTCTCCGTTCTGACGCGAATTGTATTTATCAAATCTCTTCAAAGTCAATAGAACCGGTTAGAAAAACAATCAACCGGTTTCTACAATCGATAGAACATCCAGAAATAGAAGCACGTACTTAAATCAGCCAGCAGATAAAAAGCATGTTACGAGAATTAACAAATGACGCAAAAAAAGTTTTTCATAGCACAAGGAAGGTATCGGTGATAACGCGATTTTCGAATGGAAGAGTTAAGAGAAGAAATATAGAAGGAGACATGATAAGTCTACGTCTGCTAGAGGAAGGATTTTGCATAACGGAAAAGTTGAAAAGGCGAGAAATATTCTTCATGGGAAAAGCTATGCTAAGAGGTAAAAAAAGCTTTTCGTATACTCGTATACGTCTCCCTGAAGCATAGATAGCGAAAAAAAAAAAAAAAAAGATTAGGTTTCGTCGTTTACACACCTAGCGGGAAATATTTGCATTATTTTGGGAAGAAAATACGCATACTGAGTTTGCGTATAGTTATTAGTAACTGACCGAAGAAAGAAGTTTTCTCGTCGAGTTTTTAGTCCCGCAGATATTGATGTAAAGAGAAACGTGAACTTACGATCTCTGGTGGCTGATTTGTTTGTTAAGAAAAATTTGAAATTATATGAGAAGCATTTCGCAACAAAAATACTCTCCAACAAGGAAATAACTTTTCATATCGGACTCTTAGAAGCAGACATATTGAGAAAAATAAGATATGCATGTACGACCCTGGCGGAAAAACCATGCATTATTTTAGGAAGAAAATATTATCACACAGTTTTTCGATGTGAGCAACATCGGTTCTCGAAAAATGTTTTTCAATCGAGTTTTCAGGAGCTTAGATTTTGCGGCAAATACATCTGAAGCAGGAATTAACACTTGCGCCCCCTTAGTGGCCAAACCATTTTTGCCCAGAAATTAGAAATTATATGCAAAAGATTTCCCATTGGACGCTGTATTAGCTGCGGAATGAATTTTTCAAATCGACGTTTAAGAAGCAGAAGCATCGGGAAAAACGCAATTTACTTTTACGCCCCTAGCGGAAAATCTGTGCGTAGCTTGAAAAAGCCTAAAATAGTCCTCGACATAAATGGAATCGATTCCTAAAAGATGTTTTTGGATCCGTTGTTTAGATGCAAATGTATGGAAAAAAATGTATTTTGATTTCGATATCACCTGCATTTACGCCCTCTAGCGGTGAAATTGTGCATCGTAAAACAAAACAAAACAAAACAAAGGAAGGATCATCATTCGCACATATCAGGCTTCTTAATGCAAAACGGATTTTTCAAATCGGATTAACAGTTACAGAGATATGGTGTCCACCGACAGACGGACAAACTGGTATCATAAGAACGATCTTTTTTTACAAAAGACGTGCTAAAAATGTGCAGCCCCTGAAAGGAAGACATCTAAATTCATGTTGTATATCTCTGCCCCGTAGAAGGCGCTAGTTGTTCTTCCTGCTCATAGCTACAAGGAATAATCGAAAATGTGCATTAAAAAGCGATTTGTGCGGCGTGGGGTTATTAGAAACGAAATCAGTAATTCAAGTGTAAAGAAATTTTCGCACACATTTCAGCAGGAATCTTCCGGATACTAAAAGAATGAAGGATTGTAAAAACAAAATTTAGAAACTGAGAGTTTATTGGACAAGCCATGAGCTATACGTTCCCCTGTTTCACAAGACGACATAAAACGAGTTGTGAAAGCATTTTCACGGAGTTCAAGGAAGCCACCCAGAGAAGCTACTACTCAATAGAGATTCCCGCGCGCAACTATGATGATAATTTTGCAGCTGAGACCTTCAGCCAGTTGTCATCTTTCAACAACACGAACTTCTTATCCACTTTAGAATAAGTGTTCGCGACTACTTGGATGCTGTGTTCCCATAACGCTGTGTTGGACGACAAGGCCCGATTCCGTGGCCATCTCGTTCACTTGATTTTTTTAATGGGATTTTTTCAAAGATACTGCATACAGAACAGGTAAGGGATTTGAAGGACCAAAAGGAACGGATCGCGAACTTCATTGCTGCTGTTGATACGGATTTATGTCAACAGAAATGGCGAAACAATAAGTGCAAGTTTGACATCATTTGTGCAACTACGGGGACACATATACGCATATAGATGTGCATTAGTTGTATCATATAAAATCTTCAGATGTTTACCTGTCAAATGCAGTGATTCTTATGTCTGTAAGCGGTGTAGTTATTTTTTAATATTTTTTTCTAAAAACGGCAGGACGTATAGGCCATCGTGTACATAGGCTAATTAAAAATAAATAAGGATAACTTTGCTGCTCCTGATAAAGTTTTAGTCATCGATATCTACATACTCTTTATCAAATTACTTTTCGTCTCACTTAATACACTTATCCCATTGTGTAGCCAGGCTCTTAAGCCGACCGTTTTTGTACAGGGACTTCGAAACTGTACTAACATCGTTTTTCGCATTTCCGATCGGTCTTGAACCGGCTACTCTATATTGAACATGGCATCATTTCTTTTTAAATTCCGTGTATACAGTATATACTATCAAATTACTTGAATTTTCTACATAGTTAAGGCTAGCTGTCACTCTTTTCGCTGTCGAACACGGTTTAGCTCATGAGCTAACTCGTGTTTGACCCTGCTGGCCAGTGGTTTGCCCATGGGTCATTGCGCAAAGTGATAGTACCAGCTGATATTCCAGGCAGGTGATGTTTCCCGTGGTTTAACATACATACATATCACTAAGCTGTTCTCCGAGATTCATAGGTTAACTCCACAAAGAAATACAAACTACCAGATAAATTTCTAACTAATTATTTACTTACTGTTGGCCTACCAAACTTCTCCATTTACAGCGATCTTGACACACCACTTGGGCTTCACTGACATCCATCACATGACGTACACACGACCTTCTATACTTCATACTCATCATATTTTTTCATGCAGACACTCCTGAATCTGATCATCCCATGGTTATCTTGGTCTTCATCTGCCTTTCCTTCCTGCCACTTGGGCGAAAAAAAATTCTTATTAAGCATCTCATCATTCATTCTTTCTACATGGTCAAACTACCGAAGAATATTAGTCTCCACCTTGCTAACAACATTTACACAACTGCAACATATCTTCATTTCTCAACGATCGGAGAGTGTCTTGCCGCAAACTCCCCATAAGTAACTTATTTCTCCAGCACACAAACGACTCCTATGTTTCTTCTGCAGGCCCCAGGTTTCACTGCCATACATCAGAGTAGGAACAATTACACTTTCATACACAGCCTTGCTGGCCTTTCTTGAGAACCCATCATTCCTGGGAAAACCTCCTAAAGTAGCTATGACTTTCAATGAAGAATTAATTTGCCTACTAATTTCACAATCTAATTTGTCCTATCTGTCAAACATGCTTCTTAAATACACAAACTCATTCACCTGGTCAGTCACTGTGCCATTTAGACTTATATTACGGTTTTCCCTTATTTATTCTCAGTTTGAATTTGATCCAACTCGTACTCTGCAACTCACTTTTGCTCTCTGCCCACAGGACTGTGTCATCAGCATACAGCAAGCTGTACGCACGGATATTACCAAGACATAAACCAATATTGTGCATTTTTTGCATCACACATGCACGCATCCATACATACACTCATGGGTAATGAAATTTGCGCACCAAGAAGGAAGCATCGGATTGAACTGAAATTTTATGGACTTAATGATACAGATGAAGGATACACATGATGGTAAAAAACAGAGCTGCAGGACAATTACAGATGGATCTGTGGCACGCATGTCACTCTTAACCATTTATAAAACGCGCGTTATATTCCATTTGTTTTATTCATGCCATCATCAACAACAATTATTATCAATACACTGCTAGATAAAGTCGCCACAAATCCCCTTCACAACATTGTCTTGAACCAGATGCCTTCAAGTCCCTCCAGCAGGCTTTCAAGTTCTTTCCACCCGTCTCACTCCTGTTCTTCTGTTGTTGTTGCTTTTTTGTCCTTAGGTATACAGAAATGAAATTGACAACATCAACCCACTTTGCCAGGTAATATTTTCAGCCCATTGCTACTTGAGTTCTTTACGTCGCTCATATTGCCATCCATTCTTGTCGTTTTTCTGATATTTACTTCCTTTTCCTATCATTCTTGGATACAACGAGCATGCATCGGCTCATGATTTTTTAAGTTGCCGGCAGCCTATGTATGTAATGTTAGTTAAGGACTATGTGTCTGTAAGAGTTTTTTAATTTCTGGTTTGATGACGACCATGAGTAGGGTAGTTATTCCATCGCTGGCAAAAATGCAAAATTTGCGCCCCGGGATAGATGGCGAAATTTCGGAATTAACCCCGAAATTTTATGACATACCGTATTTCCTCAAAAATTCGGCTTTCAGGCTCTTTTTCCACGTTTTGGATATATAAGATGTGTTGTCCTGTCACAAAACCGGTTATATTCGCAAAAGGTATTTCACACTTATTAACGCACTGAAGTTTTTCCTCGCTGACTTCTTTAAAATTTACGGATTCTAAAGAATAACGAAGTAAATTTCTCCGTCATTTCTGTCCACGCCCGGATTCGAACCCGGGTCCCCTCATTCCGGAATAAGTTGCTCTACCAATTGAGCTACGCGGACGTTTATTCTGATTCCTATCTGCCTTTATGTCGTGTGCGTCCTTCGGGCAGGTACGTCACATCTCCTGGTACGTTACATCATCTCCCCCTTATTCTTTTTTTTTTTTTTCGAATTGCTGGAGAAGGGATTCTCTTATTTTTCCTATCTCGCGGTGTGGAAATAACATCTCGTTCAGTAAGAAGATAATTTACATAGGAAAATAAAATAACCAGAGATAGTAAAAATCAAAAGGAAAGTGAATCGAGAGTATACGTTACAAAAGTGATGCACTCCAGGAGGATTGCATTTAAAGAGATTCCAGCATTACAGCTTCCAACATTCGTTTCAGCTGATGGAACAGCAAGAATATTCAAAATGTACCTATCTTCAGAATCATTTGGTTCGTCTGCTACGATGCTTACGCCGGACATTGATTTCAAAAAAATATTTCACTTCTGCCTTGTGAATATCATATTTTTCAAAGTAACATTTCCGCATCCAATTTGCGTTTGGAATAACACCAATATCTTTCAACGAATTTCCCTTGTAATTCTTTAACGTAGAGTTAGTTTGGAAATTCGGTTGTCGGCTGCACAAAAACCACCAGTTAATTTCGAAAGTTCATTTGAGACATGCTGTTTTTTGTTTAGTTCTTTTCTCAGTTAATTCATCAAAACGTTTGTGCATTACTTTCGGTTGACTGTTCAGATAGAGATTTTTTGTACAGCTTGCTATATGCTTTTCACAAGTACCGTTTCTTGAAAAATCCACTGGTATGTTGCAGAACGAACAGAACAATAGCTCTTTGTTCGCCTGATACGTTCCCTTGCTGTACTGCTTAAGTCTTTAAGATGCACTCAGTTTACTCGCGTGGCTCATTCTCAGAATTAACATACAGTATTTAGAATTTTTTTAAAATAAATTGTCACCCGAAAGCACAAAACGTTTCTAACCTAAGTGTCTGCGAAACTGAAATATTCTTTTCTGTGAGCTGCTTTTCCCATCTAAAACTGCTAATACAACTGAAGTCGATTCAACAGTTGTGTAGGTAGAAATCACAAATAATCACACGCGCATTCTTCAGCAGAGTGCATGCTACCTGAAATTACCCGTCAAGCTTGTTGGAAAAGAGTCACTTCGTAAAGAACAACCTTGAGGGATAATTCAAGGTTTCAAGTTCTAGTTTGGACTTTGAAGTAAGCTTACCTTGCGGTATATTTTTCGCGTAAATTCTAATGAAAGCAGTAATAAAACTATTTAAATATGAAAAATAATCTAACAAATAATAGAAATTCGGCAAAAATAATACAAAAAAAAAAATCTGTAATTCGCGGTTATAGTTCACATTCACAAAATTACAAGGGGAAAACGCTAAAATTCGCGAAAAAAAATCTCGGAAACTCACGCCGCGAAACAATTACTAACCTAACCATAAGGAAAGCTAATGTCTGTAAGCACTCGTCCATCTCAAACTTGGGGCCATTTGTTTCAAGGTATGAAGAGAGCCAGCCAGATAACACAGTCTCGCACATTAACGTATGCCCACCTGAGTCACACTCCTTTTGGAATAGAAAACAATGGCTCAGTATTGGGCTGAAGTTAAATTGTAAGGCTCTGCTATTTAGGAGTGCCATAAGACAAGCACGCGACACATGCTTCACCAGGGACTAGATCCTGGACATATTCAGGCGAACGGTCAGAATTAGACTTTGACTATTTGCACCACTAGCGATGCTAAATAAGAATTGAAACGATTCATTTGACTAAACACACTTTTGTTTTAAGATATGATGGTAATATGCTCTTGAAAATTACACTGTTTCTTTCAAATGCTTACAGGTAAAGTTTATACGTCTATTTCTTTCCCTCTCCGACATGAACCTTTCTTGATATCCATTGTCCAAGGAAGGTGTAAGCAATGTAAATAATACGGGGGTTGTACCGAAAGTAATGCAAAAGTGGGCATAACTTTTTCATTAACTGACAGAGGTCGTTCAAATTGCACGTGTTGGTAGAATAACTCTTCCTCTACAGTAAGCCTTCTTCTTCATTGCAGGTAAATAATGGATTCCAAGCGGAAACAACGTGCCGTCATTGACTTCTTGACGTAGCAAGAGTGCAGGCTATCCGACATCCACAGAAGGCTACAGAATGTTTTCGGAGATGACAACATTGACAAGAGCAATGTGAACAAATGGGTGAAGAAGTTTAAAGAAGGGGAAGCCAGCGTTGAAGAAAAAAACATGAAGTGGTAGACCATCATCTGCGACCCCTGAACCGAATTGTCAGCGAGTGGGTGAATTGATACTCGCGGAGAGACGAATCACAATCCCCGAGCTGGTTGCACAACTGTGGTCACAATGCCATACAAAAGATGGTGGAAGAGTTAGTGTATCGTAAAGTGTGTGCAAATTGGGTACCGAAGTTGGGACCCATCTGAAGGAGAGGAGGATGGAAGTCTGCTTTGATCTCCTGGAAGCGTTTGAAGCCAATGAAGATACGTTTCTTTCTCGATCTGGTGACACGAGATGAAACGTGGGCGTATCTCTACGATCTGAAAACGAAGAATCCATCTGTGGAATGGCATAGCCAACGATCAGCACAGAAAATCATGGTGATTGGGTTGGGGGGGTATGATAGGTCGTCATTTTCCTTGATTTTCTGTAATGTGACCGTACCGCGACCAGCGAGCGGTACATTGAGGCACTCGATAAGCTTAGAGAAGCCATAATGAAAATAAGACAGAACAGGAATCTGGAAAGCATTCACATTCACCATGACAAAGCGAGACCACCCACATCTTTGGTAACAAATCTGGCCATCAGAAAATAAGGCCCCTAGGAGGTCCCCGATCCACTTTAAGACCCAGATCTGGCGCTCTCTGACTTCCACCTGTTCGGTCTAATGAAAGACAGTCTACCGGAACAACGTTTTGATGACACAGACGAGGTGAAAGTGGCTGTGAAGAAATGGGTACAACAGTCCACACTTGAATTTTCTCAAACAGGATTCGGGAGTTGGGTTCAACGATGGCGTAAATGCATCGCTTGTGATGGAGACTATGATGAGTAGTATCTTTGTGTAGAGAAAGAGATACTCTACCAACATGTGCAAATTGAACGACTTCGGTCAGTTAATAAAAAAAGTCATGCCCACTTTTGCATTTCTTTTCGGTACAAACCCTCGTATATATCGAAGCATCGCTTGTGGTGGAGATTATGTTGAGTAGTACCTTTGTATAGAGAAAGAGTTACTCTACCAACATGTGCAATGTGAACAACGTCTGTCAGATAATAAAAAAGTAATGCCCACTTTTGCATTACTTTCGGTACAACCCTCGTGGTTTCTTTTAAATATACTCCATTATTCTCTAAATCTTCAGCTTTTGTAAAAGCATTGTACATCAATTTGCTTTCTGTTAGTTCGTTTTTAATCCCTCTTCTTTTATATTATCATCAAGTACATGGATCATATTATGTAGCTCTGAGGGGGGAATTTTAAATACACTTAATAATAAAAAAAAAACTTTAAAGACATGTCCCTCTTTTAAATTCCAAATAGGTTTTGAAAATGCTGATGTAACGTAGAGGGCTATCTCCATTAATTTTAGTGTTTAAAAAAACCGTTCAGGAAATGTATCAAGTGTTTATTATCTTTGTTTACTACATTTTCGTCTGAGAAGTACCCTTGGAAAATGAAGCTTTCATCGTAACTTATTCTATGATATAAAAAGAAATGCGATAATTATAACAAATTCCTGAAAGCTATAACGTACATTGTACCACCCGCATCAAAAAAGAGAACAGCTAGAAATTCTTTGTTCTATTAAAAAACAAGAAAAAACTCCTGGAGTTACACATTTTCTTAAAAATAAACAAGACTTTTCTTGAAGCCACACTCAAGGCAGCCACATTTTTAAAAGGTATTTTGAGCTGGATATACCGCGGTTCACTTGATAGCTTCTCGCGAAATTAAGAACATATAGATTTATCGGAAATCAATTCGTTTTTATTGAAGTAACCAAACGGCTGTTAGGGAGATCATTATTTTTTCAAGGAACAGGAGGCAAAGTAAAAGCTATAAAAGGAAAATGGAGGAGAACGTGTTGGAGGGGGGGCACCCTCTGAGAGGGGTAGGACGCAGTAGGGAACGAGCGACAAGCTTTGCGTCCACCGGTTCACGTGACCTGCGTACTACCTCATCGATCGGTCGAAATGATATTAGACAGAATCGGACGAGGAGTGAAGACGACGTGAAATCAGGTTTATTGACAACATCAACACAGGAGGGCTGACGCAGTCTTCGCCTCCAAGGTGGTGGAGAATTCCAAAGCAGGGCCACTCTTGATAAAATTGGATGGAGATCAAAATATCACGGCGAAGATTGACATTCATGTGTCCCGATGAAACGAGGGCTCTTTGCCGATTTGAAACGTGAACTGTGGACCACTCCGTCAACATCGGAATATATGACTGGCACTTGACTAACATTCGCTATTCCGTGCTTTCTCCAAGAATGAGTGTTAATCATATTTCACCAGCAAGCAAGGGAAACAAAATACGCAACCCCCCTGACCCGTCTCATTCCGTTCGTTTCCATTTGTCTCAGTGCGTACACACAAACACGAAAGTTCACGTTAATCGCTTTTTTATGTTACATGGTGGCGATTTAATACACAAATGTACTTAATTGAGCTGCAGAACATCACTTGAAAATGGTGGAGTGGCATATTCTTACAATAACTATTTTGCGAATACAAAGCATGCGATACAGTATGATGATTCAGGTGTTGCATAGTCGTTCTTTCCGATTCCCGATATTCTAAGTAATAAAATAAGCAAAGGTGTTTAGCCAGAATTCTTCAAGATGGGATCTACATGGTGAACCATCTCATTTTTCCCCATAAAGGGAGTGTGTCTGCATGAGTGTCACCACGAGCTCTCCTCATCGCGAGACTGTTTCTTGGGGTATCATTAGAGATGTACACAATTTAGGTACCGGATCTGAAGTTCCGGAAGGAGCACAGACAGGCACATTACATATGCCTAATATGGGACTCAAACCCAAAGAAGAGAGATAAAGCTCGAGCCTGAAACTGCTCCCGAACTGGGGGGCCGCGGGTGGCCTAGTGGTCAGCGTTCATGACTGCCATGGAGATAACATCAGGTTCGAATGTTCGACACACTAAATACCTACCGTGTCGTGTGTCGAATGGGCACGTTAAGCCGTCGGACCCGAATACTGGCCCACGGTAATAAATAAGGGCGTATTTCTCCCCTTTCTACCTCGCTTCCGTGTTACTTTCCTATCGGGCACTCTAGCCCAAATCTCCTAGCTTCCTATTTCTAAGGGTTGTTTAAGACCTGGGGTCAGACGCTCTCTTCCTAAAATCCTCTACACCTGATCTGATCTGATCTGACTCGCGCACTGGGTGGTAGTGACGTAGCTCATAAAATACAAAACCCCAGTGGAAGTTACTAGAACGCGAAAAGAAGCAGCACACTAGATATCATCTAGTCTTTCATACTGTTCAGTGGACAACAATTTTTTACCCAAGGAAAGATCGCCGTATCTCCAAATGCTTCCATGTCTATTGCCCATTATATCGGCTGAGACGAGTTCTTCCTATAGCAAAAGTATACGATTGTATCCACAACGTTTTGTAGACTCGCGTAACGGAACAGCGCACGAATTCGTCAAGGCTACACTCGGAAATAAAAAAAAAAAACGAAGCACCGTCAGTAAGTCATTCTATCCTCCTGATGAAACTTTGCATGTGAGTACCTCAGGGCCGAATATACAAATGATTTAAAAATAACAACCAGTGACAAAATAGCAGCCCGCCACAGCACACTGGGAACCCCGCATCGAGGAGGGTATATCAAGAGCAATAGCTCGCACGGAGGGACAATTGTGACAGCGGATTGCGGTATCATTAACCTCCCCGGACAGTGAGGATGCCACGACGTCAGATCCGTTCACAATACCAGCAGTTGAGCGAGTTTTAGAAAGGACGTCTAATTGAGCTGAGAAACGTCGGTTAGTATTTGGGTTGGAACGACGAGGCAATCGGACGAAGTTAGCGCCAATGCGTCGAGGAGAGCAGAACCCAGCGGCACGCGGTCAGTGGAACACCGAGAACAAAGGTAGCTCGCGAGTTTCGAACAATTGTGAGAGCCGCACTAAAACAGAAGAGAATTCATAGTTCTAAACCTTCCGTGGCAATGTTGCGTCGTCTATAGGTACGGAAGTGGACATCCGGACCGTTGCCAAACGACTTGCGTAACGGGGACAACATTCTAGGAGGCCACTTCCCCGCCTACCACTGAGCAGCGAGCATCGCCGGCACCTGTTGAAGTAATGTCGGGCCCAAAAAACGTGGGATACTGTTCGATTTCGTCGTGTTGTCTTCAGTTATGAGTCATGGTTTGCAGTTGGCTCCGATGACCAGCGCATATGCGTCTGGAAACGAGCCGACCAGGTTACGGATCCTGCCTTTTCCATGGAACGGCACATGGCTTGTACACTGGGAGTGACTTTTAGGGAGCCATTTCCTGCGACAGCCGGACTTCCTTGGTAGTCCTCTGTTCCACCCTCACCTCTCAACCGTACGTCGGTGACATTCTATGACCTGTTGTGTTGCCATTCCTTTCGTAGCATCACGGGGCAATTTTGCTAAAGGTTACTGTCCGGCATCACATGGCACGGTTCCCCCAGACCTGCCTCCATAACGTCGACACACTTCCATTGCCAGACTGATCACCTGACCTTTCACAATAGGTACGTCCATCCCAGAATGTCGACGAATTGGCCACCAATTTCGACACCACCGGGCATTCTATGTATAACTCAGGACATTATCCCTGATCTATATGCGTCTATGCCACTCCAGATAGTCGCTTGTTGTCGAGCCAGAGGTGGCGCTACAACGTACTGACATGTTCCACTCATGCAGCTGTTTTATCCGAATAATTTTCTCGACTGCTCTGTAACTGCAATGTTTTTCTTTCCTATGTATGCCCGAGATGCAGGTTGGTGCACTGAGATGATCCTGAAAGTTTTATTCTAGTTCCATGGAGAAATATTTATATTTTGAATACGCAGTTCAGATGTGTTTAAATGACTTGACTTTGAGGATCCTACAGAAAATCAAAGTTTCAAACAGATCTGAAAATTTGACTTGAATACTGCCTTTAATCATGAAGCCTAATTTTTCAAATATACAGTCTCAACGGAAAAATATTATTCCTTTTGTAAAAGTCTTAATTAGACTCACAGTGCACAAGATTGAAAAATTTGGTGGAAATCAAGAGAGAATAGTTGACCATTTTAGTGACACTATTTTCGTTCGTACGGAAATTTTTACCGCGCAGACGGCGCACTAAACATCCGTATGTTGTACGGTAAGTTCTCCATTTATATTTAAAACTACACTATCTACCAACAAGTTATTGGACACCCCTGCAATCGACGATATCTGCGATCCTGATACACGTCACGGCCGCCGCCGTTAAATATCGTGTGGGAAACAACAACGCAACCAGTCGCATGCAAGATGCCACGCAGTTCGGAGCTCTCTGATTTCGAGAAAGGTGTAATCGTCGGGTATCACAGAAATGGCCGATACATACGTAACATATCTAGCGAGTTGAAGTACCCAAAATCGACAGTGGCCTACGTGATTGGCAAGTGGAAGATGAGAGGTGACTGTCGGAATGTGCCCCGACCCCGCAGACCCACAAAACTGGGAGTTAGAGACCGACAGGTGCTGGCCAGAGAAATTCTAAAGAACCGCACCAAATCGATGGGCCACATTCGCGAGGAGTTTCAACAGGCATCCGCCAGAGTTCTTTCGATGAATACCATCCGTAAGAAAGCCCATCTATTCGGTTATCATGGACGTGCTGCCACCCACAAGCCTTTGATCACCAAGTCCAATAGCGCTGCTCGGCTAACGTGGGGCAAAGAACGTTGACAGTGGACCGTTGAACAGTGGAAACAGGTTCTCTGGAGCGACGAATCAAGGTTCACCCTCTAGCGTTCGGATGCCAGGGTCTGGGTTTGGCGTCTGCTTAAAAAACGCCTCCTGCCGGAATGTATTGTACCAACTGTTAAGTTCGGTGGTGGTGGAATTATGCTATGGGGGTGTTTCTCCTGGTATGGCACGGAACCCTTGGTCGCAATTCCTGGTAGACTCAACGCCGAGACCTACTGCACCATTTTGGATGACCATGCACTTCCTACGTTGTGGCAGTTTTACGGGGTGAGCCCATGTTACTTTCAGGATGACAATGCCACCTGTCATGTTGCGAGGTCCACCATGGCCTGGTATGGTGACAATAGGGTTTATACAATGGACTGGCCTGCGCAGAGCCCGGACCTTAACCCTATCAAGAACCTCTAGGACGAGTTGGAGCGTCGACTTAAGGGGTGCCTCCACCGTCCGAAATCGGTGAAGGAACTGACCTGTCTTCCCCAAGCCGAGTGGAAGAAAATTCCGCTAGCCGTCGTACAACGCCTGGTTGAGAGTATGTTTCGGAGGATCGCAGCTGTAATCGCCGCTCGTGGAGGCTTCACCAACTATTGAAGGTAAGTAAACTTCGTTTTCCTTTGCTATTACAGGTGTCCAATTACTTGTTGGTTGATGGTGAAGCTAAATACCTGTTCTTGGAACGTGATGATATTAAAATACAGTTGAAATACAGATGATATATACGATGTACAGTCGAAATGGCCATACACTGCATATTTCTTCGCTCTTTTGGGGAACACGTCTGCCTGACGTATTCAGCCAGACGACACAAAAGCAATTTCGTTCATAATTGTAAATTTAAAACTTCAAGCCTACACGAAACAAATCAAAATACGTCATTCCTCTTCACTTTATCGTTAAAATAATAATAGACAACATAACAAAATAATAATAGAAAACAGAACAAAATGCGTTGTCAGCATAAATGTAAAAAGAACCTTGCTTACTAACAGTTTCGTTCGAAACTGTACATTTAAAAGCTAGCAAGTCAGATGTTTTTGGAAGCGCGAGAAAAATTATGTTGCCATCGCTAATATCTCAAAGGGGTAAACCTTTTTTTTTCAATTTTCAATTACTGTGAAAATCTACTCGCATATTTATATTTACTACAGCCGCCTTACGAATTATATAACGTCACCGTTGCTTCAGCGAAAACGAATGCTGGTAATTTGATTTTGACTAAAAAAAACTTTGACATTCCATATGTCAAACGATAATATAAATGTTTAAATTCAAAGCATATTTTGATATAGCACATTTTACGTGATTTTTATGTTTTTTTGTTAAATAAATTCAGAACAAATAAATTTAGAACAAAATATATACTGAGCAGGTTAACTCAAGTCATTCAAAACTTAGGGCGGGTCTTCAGTTGCTGGGCAACAATGGCTCGATCATTGCAAAACGTCCTGGCGTTATCAAAACTGGGTTATTTCAAAAACCCATTTCGATCCACTTAAAGTTATCGTAGGAAAAAATCCTTTTTTAGTGTGCCTCTATGTTGTAAAAAGAACATTTCTGCCAAATATGAAAGTTCTAAGTTATTTCTGAGATATGGTTATGAGTCAGTGAGGGCTTTCAGTTTTATATGTACAGATGGTCATCACTTATTGTAATTTGTCACATTTTTTATTCATAAAAATGAAATACGATGTTCTAATCATACTATGAATATAAAAATTTTAAATTTCCGTAGGTCATGCTCCCTTATCATTTCATAAGGGCCCAAGTATATATAACTTCTTTAATATTTTAACACCTCAGACACAATAGAATACAGTGATGCAAAGAATACACATTATACCTGGAATCTTTCACTCGTAGTTCCTGAAATTCTTATCACCTTTTAGAGATTAAGAAACGGAGGATTATTGCTGTTTACTACAGGAAGCAGCAGATCTGTGTGTTTGACTAAAATGGCCTTTCTGATGTTTACCTTAGAGTCTCTACTTAAAGATGAGGTAGACTTAAGTAGCGACTGTGATGCCTGTTTAGCACAACAATTGTGAATCATGTGAAGTTAAAGTAAGTTACGAGAGCAGGAAATATCGCCTGTGCCGAACGTACTATTACGATGTCTCCTATGGTCTGAAAATTCGAATTCATTAGGTATTTATTTCATTAAAGTATAAGTGTATTGAGGCGAGATTGGGTGAGTGTAAGTGTATTGAGGCGATATTATTCGAGTATAAGTGTATTGAGGCGAGATTATTCGGGGCAAATGTGCTTAAAGGGCGTAATCAAATTATATCAATATTTTATTAAGGATTTGATCAATTACAAAATTAATTAGGGAATTACTATGCTTCATTGGAGAGGAAAGTTAATATGCCTTTGCGAAAGTAGAAAAAAGAAGAGTTATGGGTTCGTGAGAAACCCACCCAGGGTTCCTAACCCTAGAAGTGGGACCACACACAGTCAGCGAGTTTGGTGCTGGAACCCTAATTAATGTGTTTCGTCGTTAAATATTAAGGTCGAAAAGAGATTAGCGGGCACCAAATTTACGATTTTGGTGTCAAAGTGAAGCAAGGTGGCAGCAATTCCGTGGTAGGCAAGCAAAAGCCCCTTGTACTGAAAAATAGCCATCTAGACACCTGACGAAGACCATAAGACCCCAATGATACCTGGCAACAGACGCAAAAGAAAGTTAGGATGATTTTGAAAGCAGTCGAATTCCAATTCTGGAAGGGGTAACAGGTGCAAGACGGCCGCGGAGAGGCTATGCTTTCGGTCCGGTTGCTGTAAGACCGGAATAAGCGAGATAGTTTTCCTTTGAGGGATTAAAAATAGCCGCAAAGACTGATAACTTGGGTAGCAGCAGTCATAATTTTTAAGCAGACTGATAACTTGGGTAACAAGATAATTTTTAAGCAAGGAATAGTAGTTGTATTCGGCAGGTGTAAGTCGTTCCCTGAGTCGTTCCGCCTTGCGTCGTAGTGCCGAGACTGAGAAAATCGTTACCCGAAAAACGTTTTTCTCCGTCTGGCTTCGACGCTGCTATGGCATCATACGCGGTTGCTATCTAACCGCGCATGGTGCCATAGCAGCGTCCGGATCAAAGCGTCTTATGAAAGCCGAAGGCGAGACTTTTGACCACAGGGGTCATTGACTTTACACGGATCCAGACTGCGGTATCCCCTAGAGTAGCCCACAAAGAGAAGGAAAAAAACCCTATTCACCTGCGTACAAACGGAGCATTCCCCGATCACCCAGCCAGAAGGGCGAAATCTAAAAGCTGTGTCTGCTGTTGTTTCAAAGGAGTGGCATTACGAAATCTCCGAAACACGGTGGCTCCCAGGCCGCTGTGGGTGTGTGTTAGTGTGTGTGCGTTGTGTGCATTGTAAAAGAGATCTACCCAGATGCAAGTTTGCAAATATGCGCCTGTGCGCATAAAGATAATTGCACCAATGTCTTCGAGATCTCACCGAATATGTAAGTACTGTTTCTATTATTCATCTGCGCAGTTTCTGTAAGGGACTCTAATAACGTACTTACGCGATAGCAGGCGAACTTTGGTTTTTACCAAGAGTTCCTGATAACCCTGGACTTTGCCGCCCCGGTGGCGCAGTGGTCTAAGGCGTTGGCCTCTGATCATTAGTCCGTAAGGGCTCCGGGTTCGAATCCCGGTCAGGCATGGATGTTGTGTTTGTCTTACGGCACTGGCTCTCTCAATTCCCTGGAACCAGTGACCCTAAATTAGGGACGGGTGACTGCTTATAGCCCATTGAGTTGCTCACGGTGGTCGTTAAACCTCCAATAAAAAAAAAACAAAAAAACCCTGGACTTTTAAGAGTTCCAGGTATAGTGAAGTGTCGGGAACGTACCTTCTGAACTGAAAGAGATGGTAAAAACGTGATACAAGGGGGAAATTTCATCAATACCCTGATGGATGACAGTGTTTATGGTAAATAAATATATCTGTACGTGCATAACTTTACTTCCTAATCATTTGACTCTACTACTAAATTCATGCGTCCCAATATGAAGATTCCATCTCCGAATAAATTAGAATGAACATTCGGAAACGCAACAGTATGTGTGTGCAATTACTGCAGTAGAATGAATAACTTTGTATCGTATCCAGGGGGAAATCAAACCGACCACTGAAGTTCCTACCACGAAAAACTTCAACGAATCTTACGCTGAAAAAAATTCCTTTCATTTCTGTCTGGTGTCTGTGGAATAGCTGAATTCTATTCTCTTCCGGCTACACCATTGGGTAATCATGTTTAAAGTGTTTCTGGTGGGTGTACTGTAGAAGTGACGCTCATGCCAAAACCTGCAAGTAGCAGTGATAAGCCCATGCAGGCGTAGCTTATCTGGGAAAGCATTCAGCTCCGGAGCAGGTGGATTCGAGTCCAGCCACCGAAAAATTTGGTTTTCACATTGGCGCCAGCACCTAAAAATGGATCTAGTGGCCGTTAGATTCTCAAAAAATGTGTGTTGTTCCTTCCGCACATCGTCTGTAACTAATCGGAGTTCCTTCTTCGCTTCGAAACGTGCATTGCATCTTCCACACGTCGTCCGGAATTAGTGAGAATTTCTTCTTCTACTAGGAGTGCCTTCAGGTATGGTTTGCGGCAGCGCCGAAACCTGTTATTTCGTGCGCCTGCCTTTCTCAAGGAGAGGTGGGACGATATATGTGACAGGTTATGGACACGTCAAGACGGCAAGTATCAGTGATTAGCCCTTCCTGGGGTAGCTACCTGAGAACGCAATCGGCGCTGGAGCAGAAGGATATAGGTTCCAGTAGCCACTGGCAAAATTGGGTTTCATATATTGTAGGACATTATTATTACTGAGGATACTGATGAATGGGAGTACAGTTTCCGCAAATTAATTATTCCCAAGACAAACAGTGCAAAGCACAATGTCCAGATTGATGCAATAACGAGTTTCTAAATTTTCGTCGATTTTGAGGTAATCTTTCATGACTTCCAAAAGGTTTCCTTAACACTATCTCAAAAAATGCTTGAAGATTTCCGTTAACATGTTCTAACAATGCTTACTTTAAAAAGAAATTCATCTCTTGTGTTAAACACACATCACTTCCTTTGAAAATCATATAATTTCCCTTATGTTTATCAATGAGGGGTATGGTATCAGTGTAACGAGAAAATCAAAATATCCTTCTCTAAGGAAGCGATAATGCATTTTTTTCCTTTTCCTCTAAGCAAGAATGAAAATTTAAATTCTCAGTATAGACCTGATTTTGAAATAAGTGAATCTCCATGATGAGCATGCGTTTTAGAAATAAAAGGAAAAATTACAGATACGTAAATGTTCAGTTATTCAAATATTGATTACGGACATTTCAACGATCGTACTTTGTTCCACCGGCGAAATAAACAGGTGGTCTTCCGACAAAGAACGCGTTTTCAAGTTGTTTCCAATTTTGAGTGTATCGTTCCCTCTTTGTTTACACAGAAGTCACTAACATCCAGCATCAAACCACAAAGGCAGTAGTTCACGATACCGGCAATTCTGACTTTTATCGGTACTGTTATACTCATATATCCGTACGGAAAATAATACATATTTATTTAATATACAAGCTTTGCACATCATGATTCAAAACAGAATCTTAATGCAACGCACTTTTCATCAGGTGAAACTTTTCCAGCATATCCCATTCTTACGATCTGCTGGTCGTTCTTTTGCAGACATCAGAAATTTTATAGCTTTTCCAATCGTTTTTTCCAAGCGGTACAAAAATTGCTGCAATTAACTCCTGGAAAAGATATAAATTCTACTTATTGTACGCACAGTCTTAACAAATATCCATTATCTTAAGAACTTTAGTTTCACGGGAAAAAGATGAAATTAGCGTCGCATCACTCCATGGTAGTATTACTCTGTAAAATTTCTTCATTAAACATATTGAAAAAGTCATTGAAGGGTCAAACATAATACATTTCTTTAAAAATGCAAAAGATTTGATTTAGACTTTCGCCGTTCGTGCTGGGTGAGAGCAAGTTGTATGCAAACAAAGCGGAATGATACACGCTACAACTCGAAAGGCGTTCTTAATCGGAAGACGACCCAAATAAACCCATATCTTTGTTTCTAGAATTTAATAAACTTTTCTCGCAGCATGGAAAGTCAGGTGTCTATAATGCATTTTCTGCTATTCCTTAACTGAGAAGTGTTCAATAGTTAAATTAAAATAAAAATTATATTCGCGTTTTTATTTCATCAGTATATTGTATTTCGGTACTTTGTTTCCGATACTGTATTTAGTTAAGACCGGGAAATTATGACCCCCACTCTGCTTGATGACATCTTTGTGCCATCATTCACCGGGAGCTACGTTGATGAGTGCGCTTAAGTCGTCGTCCTCTCTGATAGCGTTCAGTATGTTTTCCTTCGTTATTCTGAAGGATGTACCAGGTGAACGGGATCGTGACTCGTTGCCGGCGGTTTCCAAGATTTCAGCTGCGACGTATTGCAAAGCTGCGGTCAAATATACTACGGCTCCTGGTTGGACGACTGCATCTCTTCCGCAAGCTTTCTGTAAGCGTTGGTGAATGACACCCATCGGAAAAAACGATTGAGGTCCATCCGCGCGAGACTTGCGTCTTAGCGATGGTGATTTACTTCTCTGTCGGCTTCCTTTCTCGCTTTCGGGACTCCTGGCTGGTTTTTGTCGCGGAGGCATAGTTTCCCTTTTTCCGGACGCAAATTTAATAAAACTGAGCAATTTTTGAACCCTGAATACCAAAACCTAATGCTAATATGGAGTACAATATATCTTCACGGAATTCCTGTAAGCTAAAATGTCTAAACATGGGAATTGCAACTTTACCACCATTTATCTTGGTCAACAGAGAAAACCTAATAAGTGTTCCAAAACAATGGCTACAACAATGCATAACATCAGCTGTGAAAACAGAAGTTAGTCGGCGACGGCAATCGAAGCCATGTCTCCTCACTCCGGAGTAAGTCGCTCTCCCTACTGAGCTACGGGGACAGAATGTCTCGCTGCAGATTTGTCGTTTTGGCACATGTTTTCACCACTGTGGTACGTCACACAGTATTTGAAAACTAATTTCATCCAGGTGTTCAGAACCCGTCGTTGGTCGCGCTATAAAGAGCGCCATTCATTTGCCTAGAGACACCACACCACGCACTACTGTATGTTGAGAAGTTTAGAATCTTCTCAGCATACCGTAAAACGTTTTCTAAAATGTACGTGTTACTTTCCGTGAATTAACGAACATATTTCTGATACAACTTTTTCCGTGAAATGAGGGTAAAAATTGTAATTTACAGATTTTTTGTACGTTTGTAAAATTCTGAATTCTTAGAGTCTTTACTTATATAACCGGTAAATTTCCGTTTTCAAGATGCTTTAACGGAAAACTCTGAATTTTCAGAAAGGTGTTCGCAATTTCTTTCGTATAGTAACGGAAAAGCTGTCTTCACTGTTTTCATATCCTTATGACGAAAAGCCGACCCCGGTGGCTCAGTGGTCTAAGCGATGGCTTCTGATTATTCGTCCCAGATGGGTCCAGGTTCGAATCCCGGTGAGGCATGGATCTTGTGTGTGTCTGACGGAGCTGGCTCTCTCCCTTCCCTGGAACCAGTGCCTCTAAATTACGGACGGGCTATTGGTTATAGCCCACTGAGTTGCTCAGGTGGTCGTTAAACCTCCAATCCAAAAAAAAAAAAAAAAAAAATGACGAAAACGTTCCTGTAATAGGGGCGATTCGCGGGAAGACTTGAAGATTTATTAACTGTTAAATTTCAATCATCTCTCGAAGCATTTGATTCTAAAGTTCTGTAGTGAGATCGGATATTATGGATGGCATACCGCATGAAATTTTGGTTATTGTGGTACCAGATATTCCTCCATCTCTCCGCAGTTTTGTGTTCCAGCTATTGAATATTGTGTTACTGTAAGAAACTGGGTACACAAACTATTGTACAGGTGATTGTACTATCGATGTCAATGTAACAGTCTGTGGTGTCCTTAAGGCAAAAATTATTATAGCTATTATGAGTACATTTTATATACACTATCGGAAAGTGAAAACAGAACACCATTAAAAATTGCAGCTGCATCGATGATATTTATGTCGTAGTAATAACTTGTTAAGAGAGGAAAGTGATCACACGTGTGAAGTGATTCAATGCTTATTTTACCTTTTAATGCATATTACAGTGTACAGAAGGCACATTTTAAAAAGGTGTTGCACCTCCTCCTGCAGCAATAAAAGCTTCCAATCTGGCATGCAATCGGTCGTACAAATGCTGGACATCACGCAGGGGTTGGCATTCTATACGCTTTCAACTTGGACGCGTAATTCATAGTTACTCGCTGCCTGCCGTGATCCGCGGAAGAATCTTTGTCCGATCCAGGCCCAGACATGCTCGATTGGAGACAAGTCCGGAGATCGTGCTGGCCAATGGATTTGATGCACAGCCTGAAGGGCATGTTGAGTTGCCCGGGCAGAGTGTGGGCGGGTGATATCCTGATGGAATATCTCGTCGGGGATCGCACTCAAAAACGGTAGAACGACCGGCTTCACCATATCGCTGACGTACGTACTGCAATTCAGTGTACCACGTACAAACAACAGACTCTAGCTAAACGGAGCTCATACCATGATGCCCGGCGTAGGGCCTATGTTTCGTTGGAGGACGCACGATGGCAGCAGCCGCTCACCTTGTTGTGTTCGGACGCGTACACGACAGTCAGACGCTCCCAAGCAGAAACGTTAATCATCACTGAAGACCACTGACCGCAATTCTTTTCTCCAATGAACTCTTTCTTGGCACTACCGCAAACGTGCTCGACGTTGACCAGGGGTCAGTGGTAACCGTACCAGCGGCACGGCGTGCCCGTAATCTTGCTTCCAACAAACGATTCCGTATCGTTCTGGTGGACACCGTTGGTGTGACAGAGGATCGAGTTTGTGACGCCGTAGCCGTCCGCTTTTCCAACGCCGCCCACCTGACACGCTGATCTTCTCGTGCGTCCTTAACTTTGTGTTGACAGGAACCACGTCTGCGAATGTGCGAATGCTCCTCTGACCACCGACGCCACCATCTTACCACGGCCTATACGTCTCGGCCTACTGGGTCCGCAATTTGACGGAAGAACCAACCTGCGATCCGACTTCCACGAACACATTTGACCTGGGATGCTTTGCGTAATAAGGGGTGCTCCATCTTGTTGGAAAACCAATTCATCTGGTATCTGCTGTATGGCATTAATTTTCAGCATATGCAAGTAAACATCTGCAGTGACAAACCTTCAATGAAAAAGGAAGACCCGTTACTTTAATACTCCCTGAAGCCGCACCAAACGTTAATTTTAGGTCTCTCTCTCAATGCGTGCTGATTCTAAGATCACCATATCCTGTAGTTGTGTCTCTTGACGATCTCTGACACCTGAAATGTGCACTCGTCGCTGAACATCACTTTCTAAAGAGAGCCATTACCGTTATGAATATTTAATAACATGTCGAAAGAAATCTGGTATCTCAAGGGCATGTCATTAGGGGTTTAACTTCTGCGGTAACGGAATTTTGAATGTGCATAGACGTAACCTCTTACGAAGATGTCGTGGACTCTTGACCTTGGAATTCCCAGTTCACGACGAACAGACTTAGTTGGTCTGCTGTGGAACGCTTCACGAATGATTTCTACTTGTTCTTCAGAAACGTCCTCCGCACGTGTCTTCTTCTTTTCGAGTGAACCAGTTTCCAGCAACCTTTTTGCGCCACGCTGTTATTGTGTGTCTCCCGGTGGTTCCATTTCGTACATTTGCCGGGATTACCTCTGCATGGCTACTTGACATTTAAATTGAGCAAGCCAGTAACAACACTGCATTTTCTGCTGCACCGTGAACTCTATTTCAATAACGACTGAATCACAATATACGTGCCAGCTGCTTAGGGGAATTGCAGCGCCATCTGTCACCAACGAAGCTCGTAGTATGCCTCCGACAAAACTCAGTAAGTTATTCTTTCTGCTATCGCAAACATCATTTTTATATCTATTTTTTGCTCTGATTTACAATGATTTCTTTCTTGCAGTTTTTTTCCCGGACGCCCTGTATTTCGCTGCCACTGTTGCTTAGTGGTGTGAGGGTCAACATTCGTCGGAGATAAGCCGGGGCTATTGTCCTGGATGAGCAATGGGCACTGTGATTGCTTGTCAGTTCTGGTTCTGTCCCACCATTCAAACGATGGTTCCTAAATTCGAACGGGCGACTATTCGTAAAGTGTCTTATTAAGGTCGTTAACCTTTAAAAAAAGAATCGTGTGAAACCCGAAAAAAAATAAAAGCTCGGCGTTCAACTCCGAAATATACGAAAGTCTCGCGTTCAACCAGATATGAAAAACCCTTGTGTTGAACCTCGAAAGTAAGCCTCGTATTTTGGCTTGAAAACAACAGCTCGTGTTAAACACCGACGAAAAAAAAAGGGGTTGCATTAAATACCAAAAAAAAAAAAAAAAAAAGAAAAACAGCTTCGCGTTCAACCCCGAAAAAAAGGCCTCACGTTAAACCCCGAAAGAACAAGCCTTCGCGATAAACCCCGAAAATAGAAGCGTAGCGTTAAAACCCGAAAAAACAAGCCTTCGCGATAAACCCCGAAAATAGAAGCGTAGCGTTAAACCCCGAAAAAACAAGCCTTCGCGATCAACCCCAAAAATAGAAGCGTAACGTTAAACCCCGAAAAAACAAGCCTTCGCGATCAACCCCAAAAATAGAAGCGTAACGTTAAACCCCGAAAAAACAAGCCTTCGCGATAAACCCCGAAAATAGAAGCGTAGCGTTAAACCCGAAAACATAAAAACTACCGCATTAAACCACGATGAAAGAAAAGCCTTGAGTACACCAAACTTTGCCGTTGGCGATGAACTAGTGCCGGGGTCGGCAACATATAGCTCGCGAGCCAGATACGGCTCTTTTGGGAATCTAAATATGGCTGTTTTGGGAATCTAAATATGGCTCTTTTGATACTTAAAGGAATGGAAAAATTTGCAAAGTTTCAGCTTCTAGTTCGACTTAATTCTACTTCAACGAAAATCCCATTTAATCTCGAAAGTACTTTTTTTTTTGACTTGCAACGGGACACCAGTTTGCATTTCAATTTTTTGAAGAAACCTCACGAATCTAGAGTTTCGATAGATTTCACCAAGAGTTCATAAATTACAAAGACGTATTGTCATTTTTGACAAAACCGCTGATATCGATTTAGAATCTTTAGATTTTTCAACGTTTCCTAATTTAGATCGTGCCGATTTTGAATTGCAATTTATTGATCTGAAATCTAAGAAAATATGGGCATCAAAATTATCTGATTTATGACGCAAATTGGAAGAACATGATCAAGGACGCAGTAAATTTATTTCAGATCACAGGTGAACTGAACTTAAAAACATTACTCCTATCGACAAAATTGTTTTCGTGATATGGAACAGTCTTCTGGAATCATATTTTTATTTTAAGAAGTGTGTACATGGCGTACTGAATATATTTGGTTCAACTTCTTGTTGTGAGCAAACTTTTTCCAGCATGAATTTGATAAAAAGCAAATTGAGATCTTCACTGAAAAATGGATGAGTCTCCAGGCTCGTCTGAACATGAAAATCTAGCAAGCGAGATACGGGGCCATATTAGCAGTAGTCATTAAAACTAAAGTTTGTTAAAATTGTAACATATTTTTTCATTCTTCACTTCGATAAGGTTTGCGACGAGAGAGCTGACAAACATGCGTCAACAAAAACCGAACTCTGAATATCTCTTCTCCGTTTTTTTACGCTTTCCAACCGTAGGTTGAAGAAGCGTATATGCTCCAGCTTTGTCCGTCTGTCTGTCCGCACGATAACTCACGTAAAAATGGTTCGATTTTGATGAAATTTTAGTATGTGGTAGGGGATCACAAGGGGACTAACCCTATTGAAAATGGGCGAAATGGGGTCAAAAGTCAGGACAGGCGCGGGATCCATTCCATTGTCCTTATGCGTCATACGTAAAATGCTTCGATTGCAACAAACCTTTATCATGTTGTTCCGGCGATATACTAAACCGTTTCTGTTGGATATCATCGAAATGGGGTCAAAATTCTGGTCACAGGAGCAAAATTTATTTCATCGCTCTTATGCGTCGTAACTTGACTAAAAATGCTTCGACTGCGACAAAACTTCAATATGTTGTTTGGGACCTATACGGAACCAGTTCTATTGAATATCATCGTAATGGGGTCAAAGGTCAGGTCACAGTAGCGATATTTATTCCACAGCCATTATCCTCCAAACTTGACTAAAAATGTTTCTATTGCGACAAAACTTTAGTATGTTATTCCGGAGGTATACTGAACCGATTCTGTTTAATAGCATCGGAATGGGTCAAAGGTCAGGGCACAGGAGTGAGATTTATTCCTTAGCCATTATCCTCATAACTTGAGTAATGATTTCTGGTATGTTGGAAAGCGTATCATAATCAATGCATTGCATGATTTTACTAACTTGTTTTTTGTTTTGATTTTTGCTTGCTGTGTGTTTCTTAATTTAAAAGACAGTTGCTATCGGTACTCTGTTAACTACGCAGGTCTGTTTCATCCTGATTTTAAAGTGGGGATTTTGTGAAACTTCGATTCCTCTATATGGTTTTTCGAAGCGGAATAATACTAAATATGTATAATCAAGATCTATATTAAGTATTGTGCATACATTTTCACAAATTTTGCCTGTGTCGGTCGGGGACTGCAGTGATTCACGCCACAGTTGATATTGCCTCCGTTCATAGCTCTTCGAAAAGTAAAGAATGTGTATTTTACGACATTTTAGCCCTTCTTGAGTGCCGAGTTGCCGACCAAATGGACTAGTGCATACTATTTTGGTGATGGCTGCAAATGTGTGTGTGTGTTTTCGTAATGGCCGCAAATTTGTGTGTGTGTGTGTGTGTGTGTTTCCCTCATACTTTCTCTTTACAAACATTCCACTTTCAGCCAAGCACACGTAATTTTGTCTAGCAGCAAATAATTTCATCTTGAGAGAGAACTGAAAAGGAGAATACTGTACCACACTTAGTAAAGGGGGAGAAAGAAATATTGGCGGCGTTACAAGTTCCTTATAGAAAATGCAAACCGTATTTGCTGGCACGCATACCGTAAGAGCTTTTGATTCATAAAAGTTTGAAAAAAAAAATTGTTTTCGACTGATAAATGTTTACATTTGAGAAACTGCTTTGCAGGCCTTAAAGAAGCGCGAAGATCACAGAACTTGGAAATTTCCCATTAGATGGTGTGATAGAAAAATAAAACCGTCAATATTTTACAGTAATGCTAAGATCATTTTTTTCTTCAAATCCCTAGCAGAACACGCAGACGTTGGCTAATGGAGCACAGTTTCATATATGATATTCCATTAAACATCGTGGAGGAATAGTAAAGAGATGTCTACACTCTTCCTGAAAGAGATGCTATTTTAGAACATTTCTATGCATATCTTTTAAGAATGCCTTCTCTTGTAGATTTCTGCTTTCTATATAACATGTTTTTCTTACATTTCCTTGATGTTTTAGTAATATTTTTTAATATTAAGTTTTTTGTTATTAACGTTGGTCACGGTTTTTTATGTTTTCTAATTTTAGGCCAATGAGTTCTTTACAATATAAATTATATGCACGATCGAGGAACTATATATATTGAATATGATCCAGGAACTTGATTAAGAGGGGGAACAAAGGTTTTAAAAATGAACTTAGGGAAAACAAAATTGATGAACAATACCTTTATTAAACCTGATGATTTAGAGGTTGAAGGGGCAAATCTGGAAGTAACACTCGACAACAGATTCCAAGGAAGTGCTACACAGAAAAACAAATTAAGTGCGTGAAACTTTAGTGCATAACCTTTGAAAGAAACTAAATCATATTCAAGAGCAATTTATCATTATGTCTTAAAAGAAAAGTGCTTAATCAATGCATCTTTCGATTTTTCACTTAGGAGAAAAGACATCGATATTCAGAGGTGTGACAAGCTGAAAGAAACGTGGAGAGATGCGCGCTTGGTATAACCAGAAAAGATAGCAAAAGGAATACATAGATTTAGGAAAATGACAAGAGTTGATAACATCTTCTTCAGAGTTAAAATTCTCAAGTGGCAATGTGCTGGACATATAACTGGAAGAACTGACCGCCTTTGGGCAATTGAAAAACTAGATTGGATATGAAAGAACAGGGAAACACCCAGAAGAAGACCACGTGGGAGATGGAGCGGATGAAATTCGAGGCACTTGGAAGAGACTGGGGACAAGTCAAAATGTTGTGGAAAAGACTTTCGGAGACGTTCATTAAACAGTTGATTGATAAATGCTGATGATTCAAGTATATATCATCAACATTTTCAACCATTATCAATCCACTGTTGGATAAAGGTCTCCCCAAGTTTCTTCCACAAAGGTCCGTCTTGACCCAGTCTCCTTCATGCCAATCCGACATGCTTTCGATTTTCATCCACTCACCTCCCACGTGGTCTTCTTCAAAGCCCTCTCTGTCTTTGAGTATCGAGTCAAAGATTTAGGTTGTGCATCGGTGGTCTATGCTTCTGGCAACGTGTCAGGCTCATATCCATTTTAGGGATTTGCTCTGGTCATGATGACTTCCACTCTTGACATTTTTAGTCTACGGGTTTCTCTTTATATGTTTACTGGTTAAACTAAGCAAGAATCTCTCCATTCTTCTTTTAGTTGTCTGCCGCCTTTGTATGCCTTTTTAATTAAGGTCCATATCTCTTTTCTCCGTACATATGAACCTGAAGGATACATTGATGAAACACCTTTCTTTTAAAACGTAATGGCGGATTGCACTTGAAAATTGTACTGCTTCTTCCAAAGGCTCTCCAGCCAAGTTTTACATGCCAATTAATTTCTCCATCATTGTTACCGTCGCTTTATACAAATATCTAATTGTAGGTATCCGTTATCTCCGGATTTTCCGCATGAATAAGTAAATCTTCATTTCTTGTAGAAGCATTGTACATGAATTTTGTTTTCTGAAAGCTTATTTTTAATCCCACTTCTCTACTCTTGTCAGCAAGTTTTATTTATTTAACATAAAAGTGAAACGTTGCCCTTTTTGTGTAAGGTATCTAATACCGTGACACAACTGTTTTCTTTCTTAATTTACTGGCAATTTCTCTTTAGCAACAGGCCAAACGAACTAACTTTTCCGAGACTGTAGTGATTAAGATTTGGAATTTCGACTGGCAGTTGAACTAAGCCGCATATATGTTTGTTTGACTTCAGTCTGAATAGCACGTAAACGCAACTTGAAAAACTTGAATTTAATTCCGGTGGAAAGTAAGGGAGAAGAAGCAGAAATAAGTTTTATGTAGGGCAATAATTCACCCAGGTTCCGGCGACAGAACTTTGCGTGCAGTAATAATACAGCTCATTTATTGGAAGTACCCGACCTAAACTAATAACTGGTCTTTGAAGCACAACTAAAGGGAGTTCTATCAGTAGTGATGCATTTTTATAGAGAACGGCGCTGCTTCGCTTTCGATAGCAACTCATCTTCAAGTATGAATGATCCTTACAACCACGCCAAAAATCCATCATGAACATATATTGCCCACTTTTTCTTCTATCTTCTGAGCTGCAATAAATATCGTATGCATTTATTCGAAGAAGTTGTTTCTCAATAGGCAAATTTTAAAGACCGTGTATTTCACGACATTCACTCAGTGTGGCGTGAAATAAATTTGTTGCTAACTAAAGAAGAAAAAAAGTTTGTTATCGCTCGCGTTCTTCAAGTAATAAGAGATTCCTGTTCTTCGTGTCGACGGACGAGGAGATGTTATACATTATCTCGGCGGTAATAAGGAAATCAATATATTTTCCTCTTAGATATTTACAAGTGTCGTTTCGATGAGACAGATATGATAGGGGTCGGAAATCGTTTTCGGCCAATTTTCTATCGCACGGCATATAGCGTGAGAAAGCTATATTTACAAGAAACATTCCAAAGATTTATAAAAGCACTGCTTTATGGTTTTTTCTTTTTCATTTCAGTTCCAAGCTATACAGGATGTATGTTCAAAGGGAGCTATAACGATACTTTCTTAAATAACCTTGTGATATGTCTCTGAAAGTACTCTAAGAGAACTGTAATACTTGATTGGCATAAGTAGATTAGCAGTTAGAGTGGAATGATGGTTGTAAAGATATCAACATACAGGATATCAAAGATTCTTGAGTGCAAAATTGGGAAGGATAGCAAAAGCGCTCTTTTTACCGGGCATGGGATTCGAACTCACATCGTCCTACCCTGGAGTAGCTATTTTACCGATTTAAACACGCCGTCAAGGATTTTTCTGAATTGGTCTATGTTACCTCAGTGGTACGTCACATGTATCCCACTCTATACGTTACCTCAGTGATACGTCACACGTATCCTTGTCTATACGTTACCTCAGCGGGACGTCACACGTATTCCTGTCTATATGTTAGCTCAGTGGGACATCACACGTATCCCTGTCTATACGTAACCTCAATAGTACGTCACACGAATCCCTGTCTATACGTTACCTCAGTGGTACGTCACATGTATATCTATACAGTACGTTACATCGTTGGTACGACACACGTATTCCTGTTTATACGTTACTTCAGTGGTAAGGCACGTGTGTCCCTGTTTATACGTTACCTCAGCGGTGCTTCACATCATCACTGTCTGAACATTACCTCAATGGAACATCACATGTATCCCTGTCTATACGATACATCAGTGGTGCATCACATACATCCCGTCTATACATTACCTCATCGGTCGTCATATATATTCCTATCTATACGTTACCTCAGTGGTACGTCGCATGTATCCCTGCCTATGTGTTACCTCAGTATCGCGTCACGTTTACCCCTGTCTATAGTAACCTCAGAGGTACGTCACATGTATCCCACTCTATACGTTACCTCAGTGATACGTCACATGTATCCTTGTCTATATGTTAGCTCAGTGGGACATCACACGTATCCCTGTCTATACGTTACCTCAATGGTACGTCACATGTATCCCTGTCTATACGTTACCTCAGTGGTACGTCACATGTACATCTATACAGTACGTTACATCATTGGTACGACACACATATCCCTGTTTATACGTTACTTCAGTGGTAAGGCACGTGTATCCCTGTCTATACGTTACCTCAGCGGTGCTTCACATCATCACTGTCTGAACATTACCTCAATGGAACATCACCTGTATCCCTGTCTGTACGATACATCAGTGGTGCATCACATACATCCCTGTCTATACATTACCTCTTCGGTACGTCATATATATTCCTATCTATACGTTACCTCAGTGGTACGTCGCACGTATCCCTGCCTATGTGTTACCTCAGTATCGCGTCACGTTTACCCCTGTCTATAGTAACCTCAGAGGTACGTCACATGTATCCCACTCTATAAGTTACCTCAGTGATACTTCACATGTATCCCACTCTATACGTTACCTCAGTGATACGTCACACGTATCCTTGTCTATATGTTAGCTCAGTGGGACATCACACGTATCCCTGTCTATACGTTACCTCAATGGTACGTCACATGTATCCCTGTCTATACGTTACCTCAGTGGTACGTCACATGTACATCTATACAGTACGTTACATCATTGGTACGACACACATATCCCTGTTTATACGTTACTTCAGTGGTAAGGCACGTGTATCCCTGTCTATACGTTACCTCAGCGGTGCTTCACATCATCACTGTCCTCAATGGAACATCACATGTATTACCTCAATGGAACATCACATGTATCCCTGTCTATACGATACATCAGTGGTGCATCACATACATCCCGTCTATACATTACCTCATCAGTCGTCATATATATTCGTATTTATACGTTACCTCAGTGGTACGTCGCACGTATCCCTGCCTATGTGTTACCTCAGTGGTACGTCGCATGTATCCCTGCCTATGTGTTACCTCAGTATCGCGTCACGTTTACCCCTGTCTATACGTAACCTCAGAGGTACGTCACAAGTATCCCTGTCTATACGTCACCTCATTGGTCGTCATATGTATTTCTCTATATACACTGACGAAAAAAAAAATCCCAACACCACGAAAAAATAGTTGTAGAGGAATGAAATGGCGGCAATACATTTGTATAGGTAACATATTTAATCGATTAAGGTTTCAAGATCACAGCTTATTGTAAGAGCGAGAAGAGCCATTTTAAATGTGAAATGCTGGTACATTAATAACCGGTGTAACCGCCAGAATGTTGAATGCAAGCACGCAAACGTTCATGCACTGTGTCGTACAGGTGCTGGATGTCAGTTCGTGGGATAGAGTTCCATGCCTGTTGCACTTGGTCGGTCAATACAGGGACGGTTAATGCTGGTTGGGGAAGTTGTCGCTGGAGTTGTCGTCCAATGATGTCCCATACGTGCTCGATTGGTGAAAGATCTGGTGATCTAGCAGGCCACGGCAACATGTCGACATTCTGTAGAGCATGTTGGGTTACAACAGCGGTATGCGGGCGAGCGTTATCCTGTTGGAAAACACCCCCTGGAATGCTGTTCATGAATGGCAGAACAACAGGTTGACGCACCAGACCGACGTACAACTGTGCCGTCAGGGTGCGTGGGATAACTACGAGAGTGCTCCTGCTGTCATAGGAAATTGCTCCACAGACCAAAACTCCAGGTGTAGGTCCAGTGTGTCTCGGCCGCAGACAGTTTGGTTGCAGAAGCTCACCTGGCCTCCTTCTAACCAACACACGGCCATCACTGGCACCCAGGCAGAACCGGCTTTCATCAGAAAACATAACAGATCCCCCACTCAGTCCTCCAACGAGCTCTAACTTGACACCACTGACGTCGCAAACGGCAGTGGTTTGGAGTAAGTGGAATGCACGCTACAGGGCGTCTGGCTCGGAGCTGTCCTTCAAGTAACCGATTTGTAACAGTTCGTTGTGTCACTGTGGTGGCAACTGCAGCTCGAATTGCTGCCGCAGACGCGGTACGATGTGCCACGGCCATACGCCGTACACGGCGGTGTTCCCACTCAGTAGTGCCACGTGGCCTGCCGGAACCCGGTCTTCTTGAGGCAGTACTTTCCCTTGACCACCGCTGCCAACAATCATGCACAGTGGCTACATTCCTGCCAAGTCGTTCTGCAATATTGTGGAAAGAAAATTCACCTTCTCGTAGCCCTATTACACGACCTCGTTCAAACTCCGTGAGCTGTTGATAATGGCTTCTTCGTCTTCTTAAATTCATTCTTGACTAACATCAACACCCTACGTCGAATCTCAACGATAACTAACGCTCACGAACGTTACAGCGCGTATTTACAGCAAACCTGCTTTGCATGTTCCGAGGGGCGCTACTAGCGCCACACGTATGCGCCGAGCGCGAAATTTGCATAGACGTCATCTTACAGATGTACTCTCACCGCTTACCAACTGTCGTTTATCTAACATAATCCCTTCTTGGTTTGGGATTTTTTTCCCGTCAGTGTATGTTATCTCAGTACGTCATATACACGGTTGAGTCACATTATTGTGACCACCAGCTAATATCCAGAGTAACCGCCGCGTGTATCGCTGACAGCAGCTAGACGGGCTGGGAGTGTAACAATAAGATACTGGAAGGTGTTTATAAGTATGTGGAGCCATGCTGACTGCAGTGCATCTGACAGCTACTGGAGGGTGCGGGGTATGACGTGTGACGATAGGAATGCCTAGGACGATCCATAGAGCGAACAACACGATAGAGGTGGTAAAACAGATGCACAATTGGGTTTACGTCTCGAGAATTAGGGCGCTAGGGAAGTACTTTGAAGTATTCGTCGTGCTCTTCCAATCTCTCTCGGACAATTCTAGCTGTGTGACACGTCGCATTGTCGTGCTTGGAAGGTCCCACCCGCCCCAAGGAAGACTATCAGCATGTATGGGTGTACGTCGTGATCAGCAAGCATGGATTCATAACGAATTAAGTTCATAGTGCCTTTCACAGGTATGAGTAGACCTTAGGAATGCCGCAAAAATATTCCCCAGACCATAACGCTGCCCCGACTAGCTTGTGTTATTCCAGCAATGATTGAGGAGGGTTTCTTCTCCGATGTTTCTCTCCTCATATGCCAACTTCCATCCGTTCGATGAAGCAGAAAACCAGACTCATCGGAGAAGGCAATCCTTTGCCAATAAGCGGTGGTCAAAATCTGATGCCGCCATGCAAATATAAGAATTTTCTACCGATGCAGCTTCGTTAGCATAGGTGCAGTGACCATACATCTGCATCGGAACCCCATACGCAGCAGCGTTAGCTGAACTGTCGTTTCAGACACTCTTCCCTTAGCCCCGTGGTTTATTCGGATAGTGAGTTGCTCCACTGTAGCGTGTCGATCGGCTCATAGGCACCTTCGCAGCCGACGGTTCACCTTTCACATTAGTGGCACGTGGTGCCCCGCATTTTCAAGTCGCTTTTTCGCGATGGTGCCCTTTCTCCAATCACAGTACACTTTAACCACAGCAGCCCACGAATAGATCACAAACTGCGCTTTTTCAGGAAAACTGCCACCTTTGACCCGAAAGCCGATAATCATCCCTTTTTGCAAATCTGATGAATCGTTCCTTTTGTCCAAGACAGCAACGAGTATATGTTTTCAGAATAATACATGTTTATTGTCTTCCTAGCGCGGATGGGATCTTCCAGCATGACAATGCGACGTGTCAAACAGCTAGAAATGTCCGAGAGTGGTTGGAAGAGTACGATGAAGACTTCAAGGTACTAGCCTCCTAATTCCCCAGACTTAAACCAAATTGAGCATCTGTGTGACCACCTCGATCGTGTTGTTTGCTCTATGGATCCTCCACCACGTGCCCTCCAGCAGCTGTCAGATAAACTGCAGTCAGAATAGCTCCACATACCTGTGAACACCTGTCAACACCTCACTGAGTCACTCCCAGCCCGTGTAGCTGCTGTCCGCACTGCACACGGCGGTTGCTCTGGGTATTAGCTGGTGATCACAATAATATGAGGTTTAAATCTGTCTGTGTGTATCATCATCATCATTGTTCAACCATTATCAATCCACTGCTGGACGAAGGTCTCCCCAAGTTTCCTCCACAACGGTCTGTCTTGTGCCAGTCTCCTCCATGTCACACCTGCATACTTTCGAATTTCATCCACCCATCTCCCATGTGGTCTTCTTCTGAGTCTTTTCCTGTCCCTTGGAATCCAATCTAAAATTTCGGCTGTCCATCGATGATCTGTCCTTCTGGCAGTATGTCCAGCCCATTGACATTTCAGGGATTTAACTCTGATCATGATGTCTTCCACTCTTGTCATTTTTCGGATCCACGAGTTCCTCTTCTTATCTCTCCTGGTTACACCAAGCATGCACCTCTGCATGCTTCTTTGAGTTGTCTGCAGCCTTTGTATGTCTCTTTTAGTTAAGGTCCACGTCTCTGCACCATACGTAAGCACTGGAAGGATGCATTGATCAAACACTTTTCTTTTAAGACATAATGGCATATTGCTCTTGAAAATTATGCTGTTTCTTCCAAAAGCTCTCCAGGCAAGTTTTAAACGCCGATTAATTTCTTCATCAATGTGACCCTCACTTGATATCTGCTGTCCAAGATAAACGTACGTGTCTGTCATCTCCAGCTTTTCTCCATCAAACGATAAATCTTCATTTCTTGTAAAAGCATTGAACATCACTTTTGTCTTCCAAAAGTTCATTTTTAATCCAACTTCTTTACTCTTGTCAGCAAGTTCCTGGATCATACTCTGCTGCTCTGATGGGCTAGTTGCAAAAATGACTACGTCATCAGCAAAACGAAGGTGGGTTAGATAATCTCCATTAATCTTTATCCCCTTGTTTTCCCAGCTCAGTGACTGAAAAACACCCTCCAATGTGGCATTAAAGAGCTTCGGAGATATGGTGTCACCTTGTCTCACTCCCTTTCCAATTTTTATGTGTGTTGTATTTTCAAACAGCCTAATCTTTGCACTTGCATTTTCATAGATGTTATTAATAATATTAATGTATGCATCTTCAATACCGCAGGTTTTCAGAGCCATTGTAACTGCTGATGGTTTCACCGAATCAAAGGCTTTTTCATAATCGATAAAAGCCATGCACAATGGAAGTTCATATTTCCTCGCTCTTTCAATTAGTTCTCTCAGCACATGGATATGATCTATTGTGCTGTAGCCACTCCTGAATCCAGCTTGTTCTCTCGGTTGAGCCATGTCCAGTGTTACCTTCAAGCGGTGTGAAAGAACTTTAGTGAAGATTTTATAAACTACTGATAGGAGGCTGATAGGTCTGTAGTTTCCGAGATCCTCAATGTCACCTTTCTTATGTAGCAGGATCATTGTAGTGGTGTTCCAATCCTCAGGAATCTTTCCTTCATTAAGGCATCGAGTGAAAATTTGGGCGAGTACTGTTTCGATTTCTCCACTTGCTTCTTGTATGATGTCTACAGTAATTTCATCTTCTCCTGGAGCTTTTCCCCGCTTCATGTTCTTGATTGCATGTGCAACTTCTGCTGGAAGGACTGGAGGAACTCTGATACTGGTATCTTTCATGATGTCAGGAGTGCATGTATCATCCCTTTCATATAATTTGGAGCAGAAATCTTTCACTCTTGTCAAAATTTCGCCTCTATTTCTTGTTACAGAACCATCTTCTTTTCTCAGTGCCATAATCTGTTTTCTTCCCTTACTGAGATGTCCCTTTGCTATCTTTAGGCTTTGGTTGTTTTCAATTGCTTTCCTCACTAGTTCACAGTTGAATTTTCTTACGTCTTCAGTGATACTTTTTCGTACTGTCTTGCATAGCTCTATATATTCCACTTTGGAAGTCACATCTTCTTTAGTTGTCCTCATCTCTCTTCTTTTTTGCATCAACATTCGTTTTTCCTGATAATTTATTTACATGCAACTTGTTCTTAGACCCAGCTAATTTTGTTGCTGTTTCCATAAGAGCTTTGGTTACTTTTCTGTTAACTTCAGAGATGTCCACTTCTTCCGATGTTAGGCCTTCTAAAGCAGAGAACCTGTTCTTCAGTTCCAACTTGAAGGTATTATGGTGTTTTTTATGGTTGGTTATGTCAATAGATTTTGTTTGTCTTATGAGCTTGCCACGTTCAAGTTTAGTGTTGAGGTGCATCTTACATCTCACCAATCTATGGTCACTACCTGTGTTGAACTTGTTTAGCACACTGCAGTCTTCTATGACGAATTTTTTGTTACACATAATAAAATAAATTTCACTTGTCGTCCCATTTGGATGTCTCCATGTCCATTTCCTGTGTGGCTTTTTCTTGAAGAAGGAGTTCATGATGAAAAACCCTTCTGCCTCTGCAAACTCAACGAGAGTATTTCCACGCTGGTTTCTGTTGCCGTGACCGAATTTACCTACTGAAGTTTCATTCTGTTGCCGTTGCCCTATTTTTGCATTGAAATCTCCCATAATTATTTTCAAGTGCTGCTTACCTTTATTATTTAGATGACAAATTTCCTCATAAAATTCTTCAATTTCTTCTTCAGGATGACTTGTGGTGGGTGCATAAGTTTGAATAATCTGAGCCTGGTATCATCTCGATAGTTGGATAACGAGTCGTGCAGCTCTGTCAGAGGAACTTTCAACTTCTACCACTTTATCCTTCAGTTTCTTGTTTATTATAAATCCAACACCACTAGTTCTGCCAGTATCTGTCCCACGATAGTAGAAGAGATGTCCACTTTTCAGTTCGATGAGATCTTCTCCTTTTCTCCTTACCTCACTTAGCCCCACGATGTCCCACTCGATCCTTTGTAGTTCCTCTTCCAATTCAAGAAGCCTTGAATCAGAAGATAGAGAGCGTCCATTGTACGTTGCCAAGGTCAGCATCAGATGGCAGCCTAGTCCGGTCCTCCGGGGATTCTTAGCACCCTCTGCCTTCATGTCGCACTGGCCGCTGCCTTGGCCAAGTACATTCCAGCTGCCGGAGACTGAGGGCCAAGGTTTAAGTTGTGGAGTCATTTTGGAGGGTTTGGCCATAACTCACCACGCTGGCCAAGCGGGTTGGTGAGTGTGGGATAGAATTTCCTGTGATCACGATGGTATAGTTATAGCGCTATTGGCGGTCGTCAGAGCCCCTTTAGTGGGAACAGGATGCACCACGAGAAGGCGGGATTGACATTTGTCAAGGAGAGGCTGTGATGTTACGCATCACCTGACCTTACATCCCCTGTGTGTATATAAAAATGTATATATATAATGACAAAATATTGTCAATCAGGAGGGTTTATCTTGGCCCGGCTCTACAGAAGTTTGAGAGTATCGACTGATCTGCGTATAAGTCGTTAATAAATGCATTTGTATAACTCTTCGTGAAAAACCTTTGCATGTGTTAGACAAAATGATGTAAGCATCATGATTAGAGAGGCTAACGTTACTCTAATACTTTTTCAGCGTTTTCAGCACAAAGACAAACGTTCTGAGTATCTTTTGTGCACATTTTTCTTGTGTATATTCTGTACGTTGAATGCCAGTATAGTACAAATTGTGTTCAGCAGGGGTTCGTGCAAACGTTCGGCGAAATGTGTGACCTGTTAAACTTCCAAATAGGACAGATGGTGGGAGCCACTTTAGAAGAAGCTTCAGTAACAACAAAAGCTAAATTTTTTTTAATGTATTACCGCGTTAAGCCCCGTTTGTAAAAATTGAGGATATAAATATTTCAAGAGCAACAGTCTCTACGCGGTTCTGACTGCGTAGACAAAGAATGGTTAGTCTTAATCGGAGAAGAATAATAGTCGGCAAAACCCGAAATTGAATGAGAGGTAGCCTTGAACACTAAGAAGGATGTGTCCAAACAACACAGAACTACTGCCGCAAAAAGTGACAGCAGATTTCAATATCAACCTAGAAGACCCGGTTTTCACAAAAACTCTCCGCAAAGCCAACATCCATGGAAGAGCTGCAATTGCTAAAACATTACTCCGAGAAACGAACCCTACAATACGAAACGATGGTATCATGAGAATAAAATCTGGACAGCTTATAACTGGAAACGCGATATGGTCCGATGAAACTCCATTTACATTACTTCTAACACTAGGTCGGATTTATGTATGCAAAACATCCCACGGAGCGTACAATTCTGGACGTCTCGTTTCAACTGCCAAACATGAGATGGATCTGTGATGACTTTGACGGTTATATGTATATACACTGAAGAGGAATTGAACTAGAGATACCTGTCTAGTAACGTGTAACACCACCTTTCGCCCTGTTGACAGCGGCGATTTTTCTCGGCATGGACTCGATAAGGCACCGGAAGCGTTGGGAAGCCATACGGATCCACGGCCCCTGAAAAAGCTCTCACAGTTCACAAAGATTTGATGGAGGGGGTCAGAGCCTCCAGCAAATCTTTGGCCTAGCTGGCCAAGGAAGCGAGGTTGCGTCAGTGGTGTGTTCATCCAACCATTCGGATACAATTCGGGAGCTGCATTGTCTTGTTGCAGGATGAGGTCCCCAGTGGGATGCTGAAAACGCCCAAACGGAAGCAAATGGTCATCCAGCAAATCCCGGTAACGTTGACCTGTGAGGGACGATGTCACACGTACCAATGGTCCCATTTCAGTCTACGTAAACAGTGCCCAGACGAGAATGCCAAACCCACCAGCTTGAAGAGTACCCTGCTGGCAAGAAGGATCCATCGCTTCATGAGTTTTGCGCCGTACTCGTATCCTGCCATCCGCATGTACTCACGTGAATCTCGACTTATCAGTCCAGGCAACATTTTTCCACATGTCTAGGGTTCAGTGGCGATGTTCCCGCGCCCATGATAATATTTGCACCTTGTGATGTGCGGTCAGCAGCGGTACCCTCCTGGGACGATGGATTCTGTACCCCACAGCGAAGAGATGGTTCTGGATGGTGTGGCTACTTACACGTTTTTGTGCACCAATATTAAATTGCCGAGTGATTTCTTGCACTGTGGCCCGTGTATCCGCTGTTACAATGCGAGCTAGCCGACGATGACCCCGCTCATCCGCACGCTGTTGTCCACGACAGTTGGGCCTTGCAAAGACGGATTCGATGTACTGACGGTGCACCCGTGACACAGTGGCTCGTGAAAATCACAGTGCCTGCACGACTTCCGAGATGAAGTGACTCATTCGTCGGGCCCCGACAATTTGCCCACGATAAAATGTGCTTAGATCCTTCGTCTTGCCCATACTGCGTCCGACTCTTACTGATTCCCGTCGCATCACTCCTTATATACCCTGATCGCTGCATACGTCCTGTCGTTTCCGTTTACAGGGACGCGCACAGCGCCACATTTGCACAACGCCAGCGGTCTCTAATTCAATTGCTCTTCAGTGTATATTCGGATGGGTAACATCAGTAGCTTACATATTAGAGTATTTAGCAAGTACATGCCATGGTCTATTACTTGGACATATGTTCGAGTACTTGCTAGCGAGTAAGTGGACATTCCAGGTAGTTGCTATGGTCGAATATTTGCCAGCGATAATTTGGACATTCCTGGTAATCAAGTGTAATACTTGGCCCAAGTGTTACTTCCTAACAAGGATGCCATTCTTCAAGATCGCAATGCGCCCATACACAGAGCCATAACAGTCCAGTCTTGATTTGGGTAGCACTAATATGAACTTAAACATCAGCCCTGGCCAGCTGAATCACCTGAATTGAGTATCATTGAACTACTGTGGGCAGTTTTGAAGAATAGAGTGAGAAGCAGATTCCTTCCTCTAAAATCTCTGAAACAATTAGTTGATGTTCTGATCGCTGAGTGGTACAACATTCCTCTGGAGACTATTCAAAAGCTCTATGAATGCATTCCAAGACGGTTGGAAACCGTATTAAAGGCAATTGGTGGTCCTATGCCTTGATAAGAAAGACATATTGGCAATTTCACAGGTATTCACAAAATTGTGTCCGACTCCTGTAAATAGCATACGTCCCAGTGCGGACGATTACCTAGAATATTACATTGATTTCCATAATTCAATTTATTGATTTCCATAACTCAATGCTGCTGAGGTTCACTGCTTTATGTTTACAATTCAATGCTCGGCAAACTAGCATTGCTCTTTCCTACTTAATTAAATCTGTGCCTCAATTGAAGCATCAAAGAAAGAAACAATCGTTTTAATGTATTTATCGAAAAATGAATCAGTGCGTGCAAGCAAATATATCCTCTTACCTTGTCTCATGGTCAGAAGCTCAGTCTTCTGTATAATCGTCCGCACTGGGACGCAACTGGAGTCTTGAATGAGGTACGGGTATTCCATTGAAACAGACCCCACTCCAGTGTCAGCGGTCTAGAACGAGATGCGACTGACACAATTTACAATATCTTCCGAGAAGCTCATGGAGGATGCTAAGCCCTGAAGCAAATGAAAGGAACTGAATGACTTACGTAACTGCTTGTTATTTATTTAAGTCACGTTGGTATGTTTCATTTTTGCAAGGAGTTCGATTTGTTCTTTGAGAGAAGACGACATCAATATAACAGAATTGAAGTGAAAGAATCCTATACACAGCACGAGAAAGCAGCATGACATTTCGTGAAGCACAAAATTATGCTTCCGACAGCAAAAGTGACAAATGCTGCAGTATACTCGCCCACAATAAAGCATCTTTCAGCATTCATTAATTCCATAAAGAAAGCAATATGCTTTTTTATAGGAGTTCCTTTCACTCTTCGTTAAAATTCGGTTCTTGAAATGTGAGTAGCATCCCGAATCTTTTTACTAGAGGAAATGTAAGAGAGTGAGAGAGCTCGCGTTTTCTTCTTAACAAGCTCAGTTTTGATACAGCGAAAGTTTTCCAAGAAAAATCACTGCTGAAAGTTAAGGAACTATCGGCGTAGTAGTTCCTAGTTCTGTTTTTGTAACTTTATTCTTTATCTCTTTAGACAGAGTAGATTTTTTCCCTTAAATTTAAAACACATTTCTTGAAAAATCTACTGCTCTCGACTTTTGCGCTATGTCTTGTTTACTTTCGATATACTTTCTTCTACCATTCTTTTCGTTTAATTCTGATATTAAACGTTTAATTGAAAAATTAAAGAAATAGGTAAGTAAAAGAATTAAAGAACTGGAAGACAATGGGTTCGACTCCCAGTGGTGGCCAATGAGAATTTTTCCCTGACTTACTTATGAACGTGGAAAGAGCGAAGACCTTTGTTTGAATTTCCTGGTCCACATTAAATGTCTGTATTAAGTATTAATTAAAGAACTTCATTTCTTTTTTAATTACTGACAATTTCAAAATTGTTAGGAAATAGGTTGAAATATTTCTTTTTTTTTCATTTCTGTTTCCTGCATTAACTTTTCTTTCTCTGTACCTCTTTTTAGTACGCTTTTGAAAAAAAAAAGATCGTGCTTATGCTACCGGTTTGTCTGTCCGTTCGCCTGTGGATACCGCATCTCTGCGACTGATTGTCCGATTTGAAAAACTCTTTTTGCATCGGGAAGCTTGAAATGTGCGAATGATGATACTTTATTTTGTTTTTTTCCAAGATAACAATTTTGCGGTTAAAGGGCGGAAAAGCAGATGATATCGAATTAAATATAAATATTTTATTTCATATACTTGCTTTTAAACGCCCGATTGAAAAAAATATTTTACCTTTCGATTTAATTTTTGTCGAAGATTATTTTAGGTATAATCATTTTTTTAAGTTACGCATAGATTTTTCGCTAGGGAGCGTAAAAGTAAACTGCGTTTCCCGCGATATATCTGCTTTTGAAACTCCGATTTGAAAAAAAAATTGTTTCTGCAGCGGATAAAGCTCTTGATGGGAAATCTTTTGTATTATGTAATTTCTAATTTTTGGTAAAAAAACGGTTTGGCCATCAGCGGGCGTAAGTGTTAATTTCTGCTTCTGTTGCATTTGCAGCAAAATCCGAGCTTCTAAAATCTCAACTGAAAATATTTGTTCGTGGATCGATACCACTCACATCTATTAACCTTTTCGGAATATTTTTATATTAAAATAATACCTTGTTACTCCGCCAAGGAGCGTAGATATATATCCTTTTTTTGTCGATATCTCTGCTTCTAGGGTAACGATTTAAAAATTTCCTTCTTTGTTGGATACAGTTTCCAGTCCGAAATGTTTTTCATAAAATTTCAAAGTTTTCAAGTAAGTCACAGACTTACCGCTAAGGGGCATAATGGTAAATTGCATTATTTCCGATATCTCTGCTTCTAAAAATTATTTCTGCTCCGGATACAGCTTCTGACGGAAAATGCTTTGCATATAATTTCTAATACCTGGTAAAGAATAATTTCGTCTCCAGGGGACGTAAGTGTTTATTTCTGCTTCTGACGTATCTGTAGCAAAATCTGAGCTCCTGAAAACTAGACGGAATTTTTGTTTCTGTGGAGCGATACCGGTCACATCGAAAAGCTATTGACAATACATTTTTCCCAAAAAGGTTCCACAATTTTTCCGCCAGGGGACGTAGATGAATATGTTATTTTTGTCAATAGCTCTGCTTCTAAAAGTCAGATTTGAAAATGTTTTCTTTGTTAGAGAGCGTTTCCGCTGGTAAATGTTTTTTTATAACTTCAAATTTTCTTTAACGCGCAAGTCTGCCACCAGAGTACGCAAGTTCAAATTTCCGTTTGCAGCAATATCTGTGGGTCTGAAAATCCGTTTGAAAAACTTCTTTCTTTGGTCAGATACTACTAACTATACAAACTCTGTGTGCGGATTTTCTTCCCAAAATAATTCACAATTTCTCCGCTAGGGGGTGCAAATTCTTAATCGGTTTTTCTCAATGTCTCTGTTTCTTCATGTGCGATTTAAAAAATTATTTCAACACCAGATGCCATTTACTTTGTAAAACACCTTAGGTTAGTATGTGAGGAATTTTGCAGTTCACAATTTGTCGGTCGGTGTTGTGTTTGTACGTTTGTAGCTGTGTCGCCGCTTCGAAAAACACTATTGAGAAACTCGTTTTTTTTTATTGTATGCCATCAGCTAAAATAAAGATATGGAACATTAAACGATGCAGAAATTTCCCGCTAAGAGGTGTAAATTTCTAAACCTTTTTTTCCTCGCTATTTCTGCTTCCGGGAGACATATTTGGAAAGTTATTTTTCCTTAGCATAGCTTTTTTCAAGCAGAACACTTTTCGCTTATTTTCAGATTTTCCATTGAGCAAAATCTTCCGCTAAAGGGCATAGATTTATATAATGTCTCCTTCTCCCATATACTTCTCCTTTTAACTGTTGAATTTGGAAATCTTTTTGTATCTGATACCTTTCTTGTGCTATAAGAAACCTTTTGTGCACCATTTGTTAATTTTCGTAGCTGCTGGTAGAACTAAGCAGATGTTTCTATTTCTGGATGTTTCATCGATTGTTGAAACCGGTTGATTTTTTTCCTAACCGGTTCCATTAATTTTGAATAACTTTGATAAATTTAATTCGCGTTACAATGGATTCAAAAGACGTACTGATTAGAACCGAAAATTCGGAGTCATATGTATTGTTTGTTTTTAACACCATCGTCTATCTCCCACGCCTACAAATCTCTCATGGCTCTTCGATTTTATCTAAAATACATCACAGGAATATATAAAGAAGAAACACAACTGTACATCAAATTGACACAAGCTACTACAAAATCCTTTATAAGTCATTTGAAATCTGGACAACTGCCTCTGTTATGATTATCCTCTTACTCAGGTGGAAAATTGACACAGAGGAAAAGGCAGGAGGTTTTCCAATCCAACTCTAATACACCGTCAGGACGGCGCCCGGGTAACTGAACACATAGACATTACCGAGTTCGTGCCACACTGCTTGCATAAAAACCGAATTCACTTTTAATAGAGGGTGGTTGGTAATTAAATGTAGGGAAGTGTAAATAGAGAGAGCACTGAATAATTTACAAACTTTGAGGTTAGGTATTTGTATTTGTGTAATGGTATATTATTTTCATACAACAGTTGCTTGATATATCGAATGGCAAAGTAAGAAACGCCATATTGCCAAAACTGTCGTATTGAAAAGCAACATTGAAAAAATAACTGAAAGGAAAGACTTCATAGTGTAACATATTTTATTTTCTCAACGATCACAGTCTATAAGCCGACAATATTAACTACATCATGAAGTCCGTGATTGCTCTACTAAATTCTATCGAAATAATTTTGAACTTAGGGCTTTTTGTAGTGTAATACATGCATGTGTTTATACAAACCTTTACATTTCTGTTAGTAGAAAATCGTTCATGACGAAAACTTATATCACGTTTATCATCAGTGAATGATTTTCAATGATCTGACGTGCATGGGTGTATGAGGGAGCAAATGAAATATTTACATAAGAAGAGGGAAAAACAAGGAATAATTCAGTATTGCTTCCAGTGACTTAACGGAATCCTTTCACAACCGAATGCGGAGAAACTCTTCTTGAGCTGTCTTTGTCAATATTAACGTTCGACAAATAGACCTTTTGATTACATTGTTAAACAGTCATTTTAAGGAGTAAGGAAGAAAGGAGATCCATGCTGTTTAATAAAGTACTACACATTTACTTGGAATTTTGAAGGTGTTTCATTAAACAGATTTGAGAAAACTGTTTACAATCTCTCAGTGATTATAGCACAAAGACAGGTTAGTTATGAACATTATTGGCGTTTCCTTTTATATGAAAAAGGTAACCGTCTTCCTACATACTGATAATATAATTAATAACGAGTTTAGTAGAAACACGAAAATCACGTCTGTAATTATTACTTGTCGACTAATAAATCTGTTGACAAAACTTAATAAGGCATTTAACAAATTTGATAACAGTGAATATTTTATAGTGTAATAATCAGCTGTCAACTATTACCTCCAAAACGCCGAAATTTGAGAATGCTGTTCTGTTATTTCACAGATTTAATTCGCAGTTATTTCTTTGTATTTGGTTGAGCAGTAAAATATTTTATCGCTTTTATTAATTTTAAAATGTGGACGGATACAAACTGTCAAGATCTTAATTCACTTAATAAAACACCATAGGTTTTTAATGTAGCATTTTATCATTATACTTCCAGAAACCAAAGCTTGATATACATTGCAGCAGCTAATTATTAAAAACAGCTACCTAAAAGCGTGTTGGGCAGCACTTGGCCCTCAACATAGCCTCGATTCAACGTAGCATGGATTCAACGAGCTACTCATATTGTTCTGCTGTTATATTCAGCCAAGTGAATGTGATGACGTCCGCCAATTGCCGAATGTTCGTTGGCAGAGGGTCTGAGTTGCGCAAGATAATATAAGTTTCAGCTTACATGGATTCAATTCGGTTAAGATCTGCGTACTTTGGGGACCATTTTAGCATTTCAAAGTCACTGTCGGCCTACTGGAGCCATTGTGTGAATATTCCAGCCTTGATACATGGCATGGCGCATTACCATGCTGGAAATAGCCTTCTAAATCAGCAAACAACAATGCACATACACCGATGCTTCTGGGACTCTAATGTGGCATCCAAATGCTGTTCTAGTGGCACCAAGCCTCTAACACAAAACAACCAATGAGATAAGATGACAGGCAATTACACCGCCTCTACCAGTTTATACACTTAACATTGGAAGCCGGGATCCATCGATACGTGCTAACAGCGCCATATTCTGACCAGTACAGCTACATTAACTAACTAAGCATATGACTCATCTCATCATGCGACCGTTTTAGCACGCCTTTTGTTAAAAACGTATGTTCTTATGGTATCATTATGTTAGCCCGTTCGTATCTGGGCACCATGCGTCTGCAACTATTAATCCGATTTGAAAAAAAAATGTGTGAACGAGGATCCTGACTTTCCGGTTTTTTCTTCCGATACAAAACTTCGCTCCTAGCGTAAATGCAGATGTTATTCAATTTAAAATACATTTTAGTACATATCATTGCTTCTGAATATCAGATTGAAACAATTTCTTCTTTCTCTTCGACGCCATTTATAACGAAGACTGTTTTCGTACAGTTTCTTTTTCGAGCAATGCATAGAATTTCCGCTAGAAGGCGAATGAGTAAATTGCGATTTCCTCGATATCATTGCTTCTAAAAGTCCTATTTCGAAAATTCTTTCTGCATCGGATACAGCTCCTGCTGCAAATGATGTGCATAAAACTTTTAAGTTTCATCACCATGCAGGATAAGCGTTTATTTCCGTTTCTGACGTGTTTGCCCCAAAATCTGCGCTTTTGAAAACTCGATTTTAAAATTATTTCGTGGACCAATACCGCTCACTTCGAAATACCTTTCTGAGAATACCTTCTGCTTAAAACGGTTTATAGTTTATTCGGCGGGGGAGTAGTTGTATTTTTTTTTTTTTTTGATTATATTACTGCTACTGAGAGTTCGATCTTTAAAATTATTTCCTTATTAGAGAGCGTCCCTGATACGAAATGTGTGGCATATAATTTTACTTTTTTCATGCACAAGTGCGCTGCTAAAAAGCGTTACGTCTCAATTTACAGCGCGGTCAGTTACACATCGGAATCGGATATAACGCGGGTCAAATCGTGTCTCTCAAACAAAATACATACACAGAAAATTCTAATTTAGATGTACTACTAAATATTTCACGTGAAGTTAGAGTATCGAACCAGTCGTAATCACATCGTGGAATTACATACACTTTATTGACAAAAGTCACCGGACACCTAGAAGATAAATATAACATAGCACTTATTGACGTATATTAGTACGGTGTCGGTCCATCTTTGGCCTTAATGCATGCACTGACCCTTCGAGACATGCTTTCAACAAGGTTTTGGAACACAGCGATAAGTCTGCGCTTCCATTCAGTACATAATGCTGCCGCTAGCTGTTGCTTAGTCGTAGGCTTTGGTTCCAAACTTTTTATGCGGCGCTCTAATTCATCACATAAGTGCTCTATCTGATTAACATCATGGCTCTGAGCTGGCCAGACCAAACACGATACGGAATTATCGATAAACCACGCCGTAACAGTCTTTCCTTTATGACTCGGTGCATTATCCTGCTGGTACCAACAAGGCTCAGATTCATAATACTGCCACAGAGTTGGTAGGGCATAATTGTCCAGAATAATGAGGTAGACGTGCTGGTTAACAGGTTTGTCCACGATAACCAATGGGTTGGGACCATACCGCGAAAAACACCCCCACACGAGTACCCTGCCAGCTCCAAACTTGACCGTAGGAAAAATATACTGTCGTAAATAGCGTTCCTCCGGCTGCCGCCATACTCACACACGGACATCAGACTGATGGATCGTGTATCTGGATTCATCAGTCCATAGGACCTGTTTCCATTGATCTACGGTACACGATAAATGTTCTTTACACCATGCAAAAAATGATAAATGTTCTTTCCCGACGAGTAGAATTCCGAGTGGAGTTAAAAGTCTTTTATGAGCAGCCGAAAGGCCACTAATGAAGTTCTCTGTGGAGCCGCCCCGGTGGCGCAGTGGTCTAAGGCGTTGGCCTCTGATCATTCGTCCGAAGGGGTCCGGGTTCGAATCCCGGTGAGGCATGGATGTTGTGTTTGTCTTACGGCACTGGCTCTCTCCCTTCCCTGGAACCAGTGACCCTAAATTAGGGACGGGCGACTGCTTATAGCCCATTGAGTTGCTCATGGTGGTCGTTAAACCTCCAATCAAAAAAAAAAAAAAAGTTCTCTGTGAATGGTACGTGTACATACCAAGGCTCCGTCATTGTTACTCGCCTGTACACTGAGGTCTTGTGCAGTAGTACTCCGTCGATTAGCTGTAACGACTCTCCTGAGGCTTCGACGGCCTCTGTCACTGATTTTCTTTGGTCTGCCGGTACATTTTGCTGCTTCAGGCACGCCATGTGTCTCCCACTTATTCAGTACATCCAAAACAGTTGACTTGGGTATGTTTAAATGCCTCTCGGTTTCTCTTATGGACAATTCACTAATATAACACCCAACAATTTTTCTTTTCTCAAAGTCAGTTGTCTCCCGCCGTGACATTTTCACCCAACATCACAGCGCGATATGATCGCGGTCCGCGGAAGGTTTCTTTTTATGCCGTTTATAGCCGTATCGCGCATCTTAACAACACAGCGGATTCGTTCATTTGCTTTTGAAGGCGTTTCCGGTGACTTTTGTCAATTTAGTGTTCATTGAACAGCCTCTGAATGTTTCAAAAACCTATGGAGCTTAAGAATCGCTTGTATCTTAGGGCTCAAAACATTCATATTCGGATATAACGCGGGAATCTCTATAATGAGGTTATCGCCTTGTCCGCGTATACCCGCGTTATAACAGATTTACACTGTATTTCATAAAGCACAAATAGGACCCTAGAGTTCTGTCGTATCACCTCAAGCTGTGTATGACATGCTTGCAGCAATATCTGCTGTGCTAAAGACACGAATGAAAAAGTTCTTTAGCGCTCAGATACTACTAAATATGAAAACATTTTTGTGGTTTGCCACTTCGATAGCGTAGTGGTCTGAGCGATAGCTTCTGATCATTCGTCCGAGATGGGTCCGCGATCGAGGCATGCATGATATGTTTGACTTATGGCGCTGACCCTCTCCCTTCCCTGAAACCACTGGCCCCAAATTATGAACGGGCGACTGCTTATAGCCCACTTAGTTGCACATGGTAGTCGTTAAACCTACAAAAAAGTGAAAAAATAATAAAAATAAAAGTGTTTTTTTTATTGGAGGTTTTTGCATACTCCCCCTCCCCGATAATGTGCAATTTCCCCGCTAGAGGGCGCAATTATTTAATCTGTTTCTCTTGGTATGTCTTTTTTTTTTTTTTTTTTTTTTTTTGATTGGAATTGGAGTTTTAACGACCACCGTGAGCAACTCAATGGGCTATAAGCAGTCGCCCGTCCCTAATTTAGGGCCACTGGTTCCAGGGAAGGGAAAGAGCCAGTGCCGTAAGACAAACACATCATCCATGCCTCACCGGGATTCTAACCCGGACCCCTAACGGACGAATGATCAGAGGCCATCGCTTAGACCACTGCGCCACCGGGGCGGCCTTGGTATGTCTACTTTTTAATAACTGATTTAGCAAATAAATTATTTTAACGCCAGACACCATTTACGTTGTAGAACACTTCGCTTGCTCTTGTGGAGTTTCTTGTAGTTCACAGTTCTGTCGCTGAGTGTTGTTTGTGTATTCATGTATATACCTGTATCTTTGCTTCTGAAAGCGATATTGAAACAAACTTTTTTTTTTTTTGGAATGTATGCTATTCGCTACAATAAAAATGGCGAACATTATCCACTTCAGTGCACAGCTTTCACGTTGGGGGGCGTAAATTTCAAGACCTTTTTTTATCCGTATTTCTGCTTCTCGGGAACGTCTCGGGAAAAAAAAATTCCTTAGCGTAGCTCTCGCCATGAATAATGCTTTTTGCGAATTTTCAACTTTTCAGTTATGCAAAATGATTTTGCTAGACGGCGGAGAATTATAAATATGATGTTTATTTGTATATTTCTTCTTTTAACTCTCCGATTAAAATTTTTTTCGATATCTTCCTTCTGCTATGAGAAACCGTTTGTGCACCATTTGTAAATTTCCGTAACACAATTTTCAGCCGTTGTAAATAGCTGTTTCTATTTCTAGAGGTTCTACCGATTGTAGGATTTCGGTTGATTTTTTTTCTAACCGGTTCAACTGAATATGAACAACTTTATTTTATTTGCATTGAAAGAGATTCAAATGATGTGCTCTGTACAACTGAAAATCCATTACTATTATAAATATAATAGTAATAGTTATATTATTTTAAGTATAGTTGGTGCACAGTTCCTTGTTATTAGTTATAATAATAACTAATAACAAGGAACTGTACACCAACTATACTTAATATAACTATAATAGTAAACTGAATTTCTTGGTGTAGAATAGAAATCAAATTTTCCAAGCTTTCGCACATCAACTAGATGGCTTTTTCAAGGAAGGTAGACAGCAAACTGCCTACCTTTCTTGAAATTTTTTTGAAAAACACAGTTTTCTGTCTACCTTCATTAAAAAATCCCTCTGAGTGATGTGCGAAAGTTTGGAGACTGATTTCTATTCTACGCCAAGAAATTCGGATTGCTAGTATAGTTATACTATTTTGAAACAGTTGTGTATGCTTTTCTCAGCACGGACGAGTGGAACACAAAGGAGACGTCTGCTACTACAGTCCGTTCTCGCTAATGTGCGGCGATCTGTGCACGCTGGAAATCAGTTCAGATAATATCAGATCAGATCCTATGTAGAGGATTTTAGAAAGGGAGTATGTGACCCCAGGTCTTAAACAACCCTTAGAAATAGGAAGCTAGGAGGTTTGGGCTAGAGTGCCCAAGAGGAAATTCACACGGAAACGAGGGGAGGAAGACGCCTTTATTTATTACCGGAAGAGGGGGGGCAATACCCGGGGCCAGACGGCTTAACGTGCCCATCCGACGCACGGCAGATATTTGGTGATTACAGCGTTTGTAACTGCCTGGGATCAAACCAGAGGTCTTCTCCGTGGCTGTAACGAACGTTGATCACCATGCCACCCACGGCACGTACGCTGGAGTTCTGCTCTCGATACCGCTCTTGTACTGCGCAGTTTATGACGTAAAGGAGCTCCTGTGTTATGTTCTCTGTGTGTGTGTGTGTGTACAGCTCTCTTCGGCCGCAGCTGCCCTGACCCCAAACATTGACTAATCGTTTCCGATTACAGGAATACCACTGAATTCCTATTCTGTTGCGTATACACCACAAATTGCACACTCGCGATAAATTTTTCTTGCATACTCTGTAAAAAATAGGTGGTGTGAACTCACGGAATATTTCTGAAAATAACGTGTAGCAAAGTTGCCGGTAGGTGTACGTTTTTTAACGAAATTTCTGATTTTAAAGGTACCGGCTTTTTGAACCCGTATTTTCACAGTTTCCGAACCCAGAAATTCTGTTTATTTGAGAAAAATCCTTTACAGATTTTTCTGTATTTATACAGAAATTTTACAAAATCCTAAAATCTGAATATTTCAGCCCTTACAATAGGTAATTCTTTCGACGCGGTGGGGATCGGAACGAGGTCGCTTGGGTTGGTTAAACAGATAACGCACCTAGTAACCACTACTCAACCAGCAAAACTAGAAAGTGTGAATTACGTTCGTGGTAAAACTAATCGCGCAATGATGATTTTATTAATCATTAATGCGAGTGAATTAGTCATTTTATTTTCTGTTGGAAAATGAATAACTAATTCATTCACTATGATTTTTTGAATAGGTTTGTAATAATTTTATTTTTTCTGTAGAAGAATTACTCATAAATTAGTTACAAATTTTGAAGATGACGTCCATTTTTTGGTGTGAAAATGACAAGGATGGTAAGTCAGATAATATCCAAAAACTTTAAATTTTCTTTTGTCCTGGAGCGGGACTCTAACCCGCGTCTCCCACATAGCGCCCGCGTATTCTAAGCACTACACCACCCAGAAGTACCAAGTTTCAAGTTTCCGATTAATTTGAATATAACCATCACATAATTCGCTAGTCGAAGCAACCGGCGTTCATGTTTAGCGAATCTGGAAGTTAAGAATCCTGTCCCGTGATTGCCCGGAGGAGCAGATAAAATTTTTGAAGTTTTCGGATATTATCTGACTTACCCTCCTTGTCATATTTACACCAAAAAACGGATTCTCATCTTCAAAATTTATATTGTAAGGTGTAATCCCGTATCCCATTTATCATAAAATAATTATTTTATTCATCATGATTTCTTGACTCAACAGAAAGCTTTAGAACTGAAGACCTTTTTAAACTGACAATGACTTTCAGTTATCTTTAAAAAAAGGTCAAATGTACTGTGTTATAGTATTATTTCACAAAACCCCTAAATACAAAATTTACTCTTGATATCTGTAATAACTTTTCTCTCAAGGGATCCAAAGACTGGTACATACAATCACATATACAATCATTTATGTACCCGATTTCTTACAGTAACACAATATATAATAGCTGGTGCATAAAGTGGGAGAGACGAGAAAATTATCCTATAACCAAAATTAATGCGATTTGCTATCCACAATATACGATCTCACTGCAGAACATCCAAATTAGACTATTCGACAGACGATTTAAATATAACAGTTAATTGAACCTCAAGTATTCTCAAGAATGACTCCTATTATCGGAAATTCTTCGACATATGGATAGGGGGAAAAGGAAGGAAGGAGATTTTGGGTTAATATACGAAAGGAATTGCGGAAAAAATTTCTAAAAATTCAGAACTTTTCGTTAACACATCTTAAAAACGACAATATACTGTCAGCATAAAAAAAAAAAAGAATTGCGGGAAATTTTCTGAAAATTAAGAATTTTCCGTTAACACATCTTAAAAACGACAATTTACTGTCAGCATAAGAAAGGAATTGCGGAAATATTTCGGAAAATTCAGAATTTTCCGTTAACACATCTTAAAAATGACAATTTACTGTCAGAACGAGAAAGGAATTGCGGAAAGATTTCTAAAAATTCAGATTTTTTCGTTAACACATGGTAAAAATGAAAATTTACTGTCAGAATAAGAAAGGAATTGCGAAAAGATTTCTGAAAATTTAGAATTTTCCTGGAGTGCAAAAATTTCGTGAAATTCAGGAAATTTCGTGAAATTCATCTAGCATGCATTATCATGCCTTTTTCGAAATCACTTAGATCTCGAGTCTTTATCATAATGCCGTTATTCACATTTCGTACCCGTTTGGATGTTTTGTAGTGAGCTGTTTACGAAACCATCTCAACTTGATAGTTTGGTACATAAATGGCACGTGTCTGAGTGGTATTGGGTGTTATTAATAAATTACTAGTTCAGTGTTAGTTAATGAATCATAATGGCATCTAGCTTAATGTAAACATTTATTAGATGCTCCTTACTTGTGTACATCTCACTGAGTCCACGCACTTCGCAATGCGTAAACATGGAGAAGATAAAGAAAAGCAATGGATTAGTTTCATTTAATAAAAATGATAAGATATTGACTGTGAAAATATTTGTATTCAATGAAGTGATCAGCACTTAAAGCGTCTTTGAATTCTGAGGCATTCGAGATTGCTACGTTGAATTATTAAAAATATTTACGAAAATGAAAGCGCACTAGTTAAACAGTTCGTGAACACAACAAACATAACAAGAAATATTACACCGAATTTTCGGTTGTAATGAGCACCTCTTTTGAATCCTGTCCGACGTAAATAAAATGTATCCAAGTAATTCAAAGTCAATGGAACCTGTTAGAAAAAAAATCAGCCTCATTTCTACAATCTATAAGATATCCAATAATAGAAAGAGCTACTTACTCTCACTAGCGGCTAAAAAGTATGTTACGAAAATTAACAAATGGCGCACAAAAAGTTCCCCATAGCAGAAAGAAGGTATCTGATTTTCAAATCGAAGAGTAACAAGATAGATGACACCGAATTTTTGTAATAAGCACGTCTTTTGAATCCGTTCTGACGCAAATTAAATACATCAAAGCTTTTTCAAAGTCAATGGAACCGGTATGGAAAAAAAAGTTTTCAATCGGGTTTTTAATCCCTCAGATATTGCTGTAAACGTAATCGTGAGCTTACGCTCTCTGGTTGCAGACTCGTACGTTAAGAAAAACATGAATTTATATGAGAAACAATCCGCACCGGAAACGCTCTCTAACACAGATATAATTTTTCAAATCGGACTCTTAGAAACAGAGATATCGACAAAAATAAGATGTGACTTTACGTCCCCTGGTGGGAAAACCATGCATTGTTTTAGGAAGAAAGTATTCTCAAAAGATTTTTCCATATGAGCGGTGTCGGTCCAAGAAAAAAAATTTAGTCCAGTTTTCTGGAGCCCAGATTTTGCTACAAATACATCAGAAGCAGAAATTAATACTTATGTCCCGTGGTGGCCAAACCATTCTTTACCAAACATTAGAAATTATGCGAAAAATATTTTTCATCAGGTCTTGTATGCGATACAGGAAGAATTTTTTGAATTCGATGTTTAGAAGCAGAGATATAGGGGAAGAAACAATTTACCTTTACGCCCCCTAGCGGAAAGTCTACGAATTACTTGAAAATTTTGAAATTATATGAAAAACATGTCACACTGAAAACAATCCAACAAAGAAGGAATTTTCAAATCGGACTCCTCGAAGTAGAGATATTGACAAAACTGAGATATACATCTACGCCCCCTGGCAGAGAAACTGTGGAATATTTTAAGAGGAAAATATTTGGAAAAGGTTTATCGACGTGAGTGGCATCAGTCCACGAAAGAGTTTTTCAATCGATGTTTTAGAAACTCAGATTCTATGGCAAATCCACCAGAAGGAAAATTTAACACTTACGTCCACTAGTGGCGCAAGTATTTTTTACCAAAAATTTGAAATCATATGCAAAATATTATTTATTTTCCATCAGGAGGTGTATCCGCTGAAGAAAAAAATTTTCAAATCGGAGTTTTAGAAGAAGAGTTATCGGGAAAATTGTAATTTACCTTTACGCCCCTAGCGGGAAATCTATGCGTCATTTGAAAAAGTAAGTATATCTGAAATACTCTTCGACATAAGTGGAATCGAAAGATAAAATATGTTTTGCAATGGGATGTTTAGAAGCAAATATGTGGAATAAAACGTGTTTTTGAATTCGACATCATCTGCATTTACGCCCTCTAGCGGTGAAATTTTACATCGTAAGAAAAAACGAAATAAAGGATCATCATTCTCTTATATATCAAACTTCCCAAAGGAATTTTTTTTTCAAATCGGACTAATAATGTAGTTGCAGAAATATCGTGGGTACAGACGGACGGACGGACAAACCGGTAACATAAGCACGATCTTTTTTACAAAAGACGTGCTAAAAAGAAGAAATATAGAACCCAGCAAAAACACAAGTGCTGGGAAACTGCTGGCCACCAGCTGGCAGTGATGGGTCACTGCTGGCTGAAATCTGCCGCTCACGGCCCAGTAGTGGTCTGTTGGTGGCAGCACTATCAGTTGGCGAGCCATTGATGGCCCTGCAGCATCGCCGTGAATTGTGGGCCTCCAAGCAAGTGCCACTAGTGGCCCGTTGCTGGCAACCAATGCAACCCCCAACAGCAGGTGGAAGCATCGGGACTGCGCATGCGCAGAAGCAACACTTGTTGTGTCTCTCATGGTACCAGTTAGTTGAAGACGACGCTATCGCTATCATGTTATTTTAGTGGATGTTAAGAAAAAAATCCATATGTGGAGAGGCGAATTAATTTCCTAATGAAATTTTACGTCGACGAAGATATCAGATTAAGCCGTGAAATACTAGATTACAGCCATGAAATACACCCACTCCATTCCCATGAATAACAATTCATGGAATGGAGTGGATGAATAACAAGAAAAAATTTGAAACCGCTTGAAACACATATCTTGGAAAACCATTAAAATAGCGTTTGTTAGAAGAAAAAAAGAATTATAAGTGTACAAAATTTATTAATTATTTGAAAGAAAAAAAAAAGCAACGCTATGTGGTGTACTCATCCATGGGTTGAATACACAAGACTGGGAGGAATTCGCTTCTAAAAATAACGAGAAGTAAAATAAAATATCTTTTACTCTTTAAAACAAATGTAGCTTCGGACAACGGAAAGGAAAGACATAACATTAAAAATGTAACAGAATGTGACATGAACCCGGGTAAATATATATTTATTCAACAATCTCTTTTCAAGACGGCAAGGACAGTACAAAACTTTGGAAAGCGACTCTAAGTATGTACACGCCTTGAAAATGAGTGAAGTTCCCATAAGGTAAAAAAAAAAAAAAAAACTATCGTTACGTTGAAAGAATTAATTTATCAATTATATGAAACTGACTTTTATGAAAAATACCTCGCAATATAATAAAATGAAAGAGGGAAGCATTCGATTACAAATTGCATACCAAACAGATAGCTTCCAGCACGTACGCCAGTGTCTGAATTAATCCGGTCGGTAGCGAGCGCGGCTTCCATGTAAACGGCCCAGGATCGAATCTAGTCAGATGCAAACGGCGGTTTTCCGGTCTGTCGAGAAAATTTCCCCACCGCAGTGCGTTAATTCACAAGCTTCATGTGGGTAGAAAAAAAAAATTGTAGCTTTAGGAAACTGCGGTTTTCATTGCTTTTTTTATTATTATTGCTACTATTGGGAAATTGGCGGACAAGATTCGGCAAGCCACCAGTTACGTCACATGGTTGCTGGCTGCCACTAACAGCCCACTAGCGGACCACATCAGGCTAGCCATCATTTCTGGCAAGTACTTGCAGTGCCACTGGAGGGCCACTTGTGGCAGCTACTGCCTGTGATGGACCACTGATGGCCCTGTTGTGGCATATGACAACTGATGGGGTGCCAACTGTTGGCCAGCTGTTGGCCTGAACTGCTGGCCCTTCTGTTGGCCGCCCGGACATTTTATTGACGGTTCGGCAGCGGCAACATAGTGCTGGGCCATTGCTGGCTGCCAGCAATAGCCCACTGCTGGCCCATCAATATTGTTTTTGCTGGGAAGGAAACATGATATAACTGTAAGCCTCCTAGCGGAAATATTTTGCATAATGGAAAGGTTGAAAAAAGGTGAAAAGTATACTTAATGGCAAAAGTATGCAAAGGAAAAATAACTTTTCCAATAAGTTTTCCGGAAACAAAGATAGCGAGAAAATGATTTTGATCATTACGCCCTCTAGCGGTAACGTTGTGCATTATCTAAAGAGGATAATGTTCCTCATCTTTATTGTAGCAAATGGTATACAGTAAAAAAAAAAAAAACAATTTCTCAATAGGGTTTTTAGAAGCGGAATTATACCTGCAAAACAGAAGTACAAAAACACAAACTAGCGTCACAATTGTGAACTAAAATTCTCCTCAAATACAAATCTAAAATATTCCGTTAGGTAAATGCTATCTGGCGGTTAAATAATTATTTTTAATCGTGCGTTTAGAAGTAGATATATTGAGAAAAAAAGATTAAAAATTTGCCCCCACTAGTGGCGAAATTATTCATCATTTTGGGAAGAAAATATACGCAAGAGTTTTCTTAATTAGCAGTATTGGACTGAAACAAAATCTGTTCAATACGGTATTTAGTCCTGCAGGTATTGTTGCAAAATGAAAGCGAAATTACTCCCTCTGGTGGCACACTCGCGCTCAAAGATACATTCAAAATTATATGAGAAACATTTCGCACCAGAAATGCTCTACAACAACGAAATAAATTTTCAAATCGGACTCTTAAAAGCAGAGATATTGACAAAAATAAAATATACATCTACGCCCTCTGGCGAAAAAACTGCGCATTATCTTAAGCAGGAGGTGTTTGTTCTCAAAAGGTTTTCCGAGGTGAGAAGTAGAAATAAACATTTACGCCCCCTGCTGGCCAAACCATTATTTACCAAATATTAGAAATTATATGGGGAACATTTCTCATCAGGAGCTGGATCCGATGCAGGTAGGATTTTTTTAAATCAAACTATTAGAAGCTGATATACCGGTAAACCGCAATTCATCTTTACGTCCTCTAGCGGAAAATACATGCATTACTTGAAAAACAGACTTTACCATATATAGTCTTTGATATAAATGTAATTGAAAGGAGAAAAAAAATTCAATTAGATATTTATTAGAAAATGTACTTTGAATCCGATATCATCTGCTTTTACGCTCTCTAGCGGCGAAGTTGTGCATCGGAAAGAAATCTGGTATGCAAAGGTAATCACTCCTTCATTTCAAGCTTCCAAATGCAAAACGATTTTTTTAATCATACTAATAGTTACAGAAATATAGTATATAAGGGTTGACGGGCTGTCAGACGGATAGATAAAGTGATAACATTAGCAAGTTCTTTTTTTTTTTTTTTTTACAGAAGATATGGTAAAGATGTAAAAAGAATGAGGCAGTTCCCTCATTTTAAGCTTCCAAATGAAAAAAACATTTTTTTTAATCGTACTAGTAGTTACAGAAATATGGTATCTAAGAGTAGATGGACTGACGGACGAATAGACAATGTGAAAACATTAGCAAGATCTTTTTTTTTAAAGACGTGGTAAGAACGGAAAAAGAATGAGGCAATTCCCTCATTTCAAGCTTTCAAATGAAAATTTGTTTTTATTTAAATCATGCTAATAGTTACAGAAATGGCATCTAAGGGAAGACAGACTGACGGACGGATAGACAAAGTGATAACATAAGTAAGTTCTTTTTTACAGAAGACGTGGTAAAGACGGAAATAGAATGAGTAACACCATATCTCCCAAGATATCTAACACCGCACTTCAGAATGCATTTCAATCTTTGAATTGGCAATGAAATCGAAGGAAGGTAAATAAAGATGGTTTAGGCACACCTTCTCGTTTTTATGACGTCGTAGTCATTTTTGCAAGAACAAGATAAAGTGAATGATCCAGAAAATTGAAGATAAGGGTTCAGAGATGTAGTTCTAAATAAAAACGTTCCTTAGAGGGGAACGGACTAGAAAAATACTCTCAAAAGTTTCAAAATCTGATTCTTTGTCTTTATTTATTATTTTTTAACAATTACCAAAATCAATTTACATTAAAACTTGTTAAAACTGCGTAATCTGAGTAATTTTAAATAACAGGAACAATGTGCCGTTTCTACTAAGATTATGTGGAAACATGTGGAAGATATTTGCGTTGCCCGTAAGGAGTCAGTGAGCTCAGGGGATTACTGTCATTGGAGCCGATACCAGTGGCGAGTTGTTCAATACAAATGCCCATCACTACCGTTTTCTCTCTGAGCACTGCAATCTCAGCCCCCAGCTGTAGCCATACCCAACACATTTATTTTGACTGCCATCTAGAGAAAGTAGTTCACATTCTCTTTGTGATATAATTTTTTAATTTGTGAGATACCCAACTGTATAGATCAATCTACACAGTATTTTTGGTTTATTTCTGGGTTTAACAACAACCATGGGCAAATCATATGGCTATAAGAAGTCGCTAGACCCTAACTTCGGGTCACTTGTTTCAGGGAAGAGACAGATCCAGCACCTTTGGCTATGCACACCACCCATGACTCTTCTGGGGTTGGAACTCAGTCTTATCTCGGAAGAATGGTCAGAAGCTTGTGCCTCAGACCACTGTTTCACCGAGGCAGCTATTTCTGTCGTATGAACCTTCGATTAAGGTACGAGTGTGTTTGCATACAGAACACAGTTGTCCCTATTTTTGCATACATGATCATTTAAAAAATTCCTTTGCCCAGATTATCTTACCACGTAACCGCCGCTAAGGCGCGCTAAGCCGCTTCTACATCACTGTAAGGATTAGAAAGTGATATTAAAAATAACTTTCAAAACCACATAATGATTAAATGCTTTTCCTCACTACTGGCATTGATATAAAAATGCCAGTAGTTAGAGCTTCTACCACGCATGGAAGTAACGGTACTTGCACCAGGACAACAATATTTTTCACGCTTGATTTGAAAATGCTGCCACAAAAGTATCAAAAGGTAAGTGTACTACAAAACCACAAGACTCATTCGATAGAGATGGCGAATAATTTCAAATTTCCGTTGAACCTATGCACACGCATCACGGAAAATAAGATTTCTGCTTAATAAAACTGCTTGCTTGATTTCAGTAATTATTTCCTGACAAAGGATCAACATTATATCACCAGGTAAAGCTGTCGAAGCACGATCATGAAGAAACAGACGTAAAAAACACACGTGTATACTCTAACTCATAAAAATACATTAAAAATTTATTCTACGTTAAAATATACACAGATTAAAAATCCTACAGAAACTTTCGGGTGGACCATCCACCCATCTTCAAGTAGTACAAGCTAAATGAGACATAAGAACGGTGTTGTATATACACATCGTCGAGATAACAATGTACGACGGCATTGCATGGATACTGCGCAATCATCTTGACCCAATGGGCTAGTTCGTATAAGGTGTGTACGCATTTACTCTGTTACATCAAGTATTATATTGCTACCATCTGGCATATCCTGGGTTGATGACTGTATTAGGGATCTCCATACCGTAGGAAGAAAGTATGGCATGTCGTCGTTAGAGCATTGGTCTGCATATTTACAAATATACAGAGTTTCAGAAATAATATTCTGTCTTTTTGTTCTAAGGTTTATTAAGACATGCGCTTCATCCCATGATGAATAATGCCATATTAGTCGAGCAACATCTGACATTAGACTTGTGCTCAGACAATCTTACCCCCAGAGAGCGGGTGGTGGAGCCGATATATTCTTTGTCTTTATGTTCTTTGCTTTAGCCTGTCCCTAGACTTTTTTTTTTTTTTGTGCCACACAGATTTTGTTTGAAAACTTCATACCTACCTAAAAGGCGAACAAATAATAGTATAACTTTATTCAAATACTACAATTTGGTTCATTCACCAATTAGAATTTGTTAATATGCATTCTATGATTTGAGTGGAATTAGTATTACTACTAAAGCCTGTGCTTGTTTTTTTTAAGTGGTTATTCTTGCCGCCTGCATGATGTTTCATTTATAAATGCTTAGCGTTCAATTCAGGCCCAGAAAGAGCCGCGGATGGCTTAGTGGTTAGCGAGTCAGACTATCGATGCAAGGTCCTCAGGTTCGAACCTGGGCTGATCTTTCAGAGATGGTGTGATTTACTAACAGTCGCTGAATATCCGCCGTGCATCGGACGAGCACGTCCCACTGGTTAAATGGGTATCCTTTCCTATGCCCCCCCCTGAAATTCTCTCACCCCTCGGTGTGCAACATCGTACTTGTACGGTGGCGCCATCTACTGTACTCTAATCTCACTATAAACTGTTCTGTCAAAGTCGCTAGACTTGCTCTCATTCCTTCCGTTTCTGTGTGCAACATCGTACTTGTACGGTGGCGCCATCTACTGAACTCTAATCTCACTACAAACTGTTCTTTCAAAGTCGCTAGACTTGCTCTCATTCCTTCCGTTTCTGTGTGCAGCATCGCACTTGTACGGTGGTGCCATCTACTGTACTCTAATCTCACTACAAACTGTTCTGTCAAAGTCGCTAGACTTGCTCTCATTCCTTCCGTTTCTATGTCCTGCCCAAAGGGCGATCTCGCTGTAGGTGGCTGGAACCTAAACTCTACTCACTGTGGACGGAAGTCCTACAAGAAAATGACAAATATTGTGTTAAATTAAAACATCAGTGTGACAGCTACATCAATTCCGGCCAAGGAATTTGTTACTTTTTAAGCTGCAGATGCACCAAATTTTCTGCGCTCTTCAAACAGAAATGTTCACATAGTGTCCGGGATTTACGAAAGCTAAGGCAAAACAATATTTGTCCCTCTCATCGCTGCAGTGGCGACTATAATCCTGTGACGGGTTGAAAAGATCAGATCATATGTTGAGGATTTTAGGAAGGGAGTGTCTGACAGCAGGTCTTAAACAACCGTTAGAAATAGGAAACTAACAGATTTGGGCTGGAGTGCCCGATAGGAAAGTCACATGGAAGCAAGGTAGAAAGGTGGAGGAATACGTTTTTATTTATTACCGTAGGCCCAGTACCCCGGGTCCGACGACTTAACGTGCCCATCCGACGCAGGACGGATATTAAGAGGTTCGAGCGCTCGCACCACCCTGGGATCGAGCATAAGGTTTCTCCATTGGCAGTCATGAACGTTACTGGTTGAAAAGCAATTTCCTCCAGACCTAAACTTTGCTCTTTAGCCCGAGGCATGATGCGGAAGGACTAATACCCCTGGCAAGATCATCATGGAACTAACTCTTAGGGGTATGCTAAATTTTCCGCAGTTTTAAGGAGAAAGGAGTCAGGAACAATCAGGAAACCAGTACACATTTATTCAACGGAATGTTAGACGTTATCAGCAATGACGTTTTTCCATTTTTCAGGCAACAAATGAATGTCCCCGTGATAGAAGGACTCGGGTTTTTAGTTGAAAAACGCAGTGACAAAATTTTCCAGCAACGGGGGTGAACCGCTGTTGGGCTAGGTAGTGTTGCATAGAGCGAAACAGATGAAAGTCTGAGGGTCAATGTCCGGGGATTAAGCATGGTGCGGTAAAGTCTCCCAGTGTAACTGTTCAAGGGTGGATTTCGTGAAGGCACCGACATTTGGTCTGGCATTATCATGTAACAGCATGATTGGGTGGCTTCCTTTACATGTCCATAGGCGTTTTGGCTCGATTACGGCGTTCAGTTTCATCAACTGATCGCTATATCGTTGTGAAGTGATTGTTTCGCCCGGTTTCAACAGCTCGAAGTACAACACTACCTGCACATCCCACCACACACACAGCAGCACTCTTTTCTCCTGGATATCCTGTTTTGCAGTGGATGTTGATGGCTGGCCTGGGTTGACCCACGATTGCTTGCGTATGGGTTGGTCGCTATGGACCCATTTTTCATCCACGGTGACAACGTTCCACAAGAAATTCTTCCCTTGAAACCTCTTCAGCAACAAAACGCATATGACTAATCGTTGACCAATATTACGCTCCGTTAAAGTATGCGGAGCCCACTTACCGATCTTCTAGATCTTCCCCAGGGCCTATAGACGCCGAACCACCCTCGATTGAGGTACTTTCATACGTTTCGCCAGTTGTGTGGTCGATTCTGTGGCATCCTCTTGCAACAGCGAGTCCAGCTCCTCGTCTGCCAGTTACTGCGGTCTACCTACACGTGGCTTGTCTTCCAAGCTTAGACCACATTTCTTAAACCTGGCAAACCATTCTCGATACGTCAGCTCACCCATAACCGTTTCGCCGTACGCCTGACATATTGAACCGTATGCTTTACTCGCACTTTTCCCTAAATTAAATATGAATAACAAACAGTGCCACAAATTAACTTTATCGATCGCCATGCTGGGCTTCATTTTTGAACTGACAGCACGGGTCGCCGGTCGGTTAGACCTCTACAGCGCCAGCTAGTGGGAGCGGCGGAAACTTTCACATACCTCTAATAGATAAAAATGACTAACGTTTCCTTCCTTTCAAAGGTTCAACGCCATTTTAGAGCTTCATTTATCCGTAAATCAACCAGAAAGGATTAGTGTAAATCATCTCATTAAAGGACCAATGAGATAACAAACGTATTGGGAAAGCAACGATTTCTAATGCGCGGTTTAGCCCACTTCTTAAGTAGAGATACATTCTGATATTAGTCATTTGCTAATCCGGAGTTAATTCATTCTAGGGTTAAAATTCAATTCATTTATTTTGCGGAGCCAAAAAAAAAAAAAAAAAACCAAAAAAAAAAAAAAACGGTGTGACAGAAATATCAGTTGAAACAATGCACAGCAAGGAAGGGGGTGAAAAAGTCCAGCCAGGCCTGACAGGGTCCCAGGCTCTCTAGGCTAGTTTTACACTGAGGTCAGCAGTTGTATTTACAAACAAATATATTATAGTAACAAAAAAAAGGGTAATGATATATTATATATAACAATATCACGGTATATATATGTACCGACATAACGGTATGATATATATATATATATATATATATATATATATATATATATATATATATATATATATATATATATAGAACAATAAGGTTTCCAGGGTGGTTCTTGATACCACAAAAAATATATTTCCTTTGTTTAAACGTTTAAACATTTGCCCCACTTTGGTGGAGGAGTCGAAAGAGAGCTTGCCTATTTTAATTCTCGAATCCCTGCCCAATATACTTTTTCTCATTCTTGTAATGTTCATTGTTGTAATGCCCACGAAACATATTTCGACACATATTTTGCAGTCAAGCAAAAATTAATACCCGGTTTTTTGTTTTTTTCAAATTGATCGGAAACTTGGTCGTTCTGGGTGGTGTAGTGGTAAGCATACCCGGGCGCTATCTGGGAGACGCGGGTTCGAGTCCCGCTTGAGGACGATGAAAATTTTCTAGTTTTCGGATATTATCTGACTTGCCATCCTTGTCACATTTACGCCAAAAATCGGATTGTCATCTTCAAAATTTGTATTATATGGCGTAATCCCGCATTTCTTTCATGATTTATCTGCTTCTCCGGGGCAATCACGGGATATGATTCTTAACCTCCAGATTAGCTAAACATGAATGCCGTTTGCTTCGACTAGCGAATCCTGTAATTTCAAATTGATCAGAAACTTGAAACTTGGTCGTTCTGGGTGGTGTAGTGGTTAGCATACCCGGGCGCTATCTGGGAGACGCGGGTTCGAGTCCCGCTCCACGACGACGAAAATTTTCAAGTTTTCGAATATTATCTGATTGCCATCCTTGTCACATTTACGCCAAAAATCGGATTGTCATCTTCAAAATTTGTATTATATGGCGTAATCCCGTATTTCTTTCATGATTTCTTTCATAATACCCGGTTATTAAATATTATTCTACATACCTAATTTTCCCGGTCATTATTAATGGGCTTTAACCTAGTTTTATTACATTTTAATCTTCTACGTTTGTCCCAAGAGTTTCTTAGAAATTATTAACTTCAGCATAGTATGACTCAGATGTTTTTACAAACGTAGTTCAAGTTTTCCGCAAAAGAAAAGCATTATTCTTAGCTGCTCGTTAATTTTATAAAATGTGTTCCACGAAGTGCCTGATGTGAGTCATTCTAACGATCTTCATATTTTACGTCAGTCGGTTGTCCATCTACACACTGAAATCGTTTGCACTGGAAACAAATTTCTATGAAAGTACGGGAACGTCCTTCAACATTTCACTTCGAAAATAATTATTTGGTTCAGCCGGGTTAGTGAGATCTCACCATCACATTAAATCCCTAAGGTCGTTACGTATGCAAACCCTTCTGACTGAAGTGATTTCCAATAGTTTTAATGCCTAAGTTGCTCTCTGGACCTCGAAACTGCAGATGCATAAGGAGATGAATTTCTGAGATGGCATGAGGTAAAGATTCCTTGAGCACGGACTTAGCACATTTGTATTATGATCTTATTAATGTTGATGGATTGAGGATTTGTGAATGCATTTGACCCAGTAATCATCCCATTTACCCCGACGGCAGCTTTGCATGTTTGTTACGCATTTCCGAATTCTATTATTCATAACATGTTAAATAAAACATCAGGAGTGTACCCTGGTACTTTTTGTAGATAATTGATTTTCTGCATCATCAGCATTCCAAGATCTTTGTGGGTGTGAAATAAAACTAGTAATTCGAGGGTATACATTTATTACCTTCCAGCACAATTACTAGATATATGCTGCCTCACGTACGATCAACACAAACCGCGTCTCCAACTGCAAATTAAAACACATTTATTTACAATTAAAAACGCTATTTTTAAATACAAAGGCAAGTACTTTCAGGGCTCCCATGTCACCATCATCAAGCCTAAGAGGCCGCCCCAGTGGCGCTGTGGTCGAAGCGATGGCCTCTGATCATTCGTCCAAAAAGGGTCTGGGTTCGAATCTCGGTGAGGCATGGATGTTGTGTTTGTCTTACGGCACTGGCTCGCTCCCTTCCCTGGAGCCAGTGACTCTAAATTAGGGACGGGCGACTGCTTATAGCCCATTGAGTTGCTCACGGTGGTCGTTAAAACCTCCAACCAAAAAAAAAAAAAAAAAAAAAAAGCCTAAGTGCCACGAAGCATTTTTTCTTTTTTTTTTTTTTTATTGGAGGTTTAACGACCACCGTGAGCAACTCAATGGGCTATAAGCAGTCGCTCGTCCCTAATTTTGGGTCACTGGTTCCAGGGAAGGGAGAGAGCCAGTGCCGTAAGACAAACACAACATCCATGCCTGACCGGGATTCGAACCCGGACCCCTTACGGACGAATGATCAGAGGCCAGCGCCTTAGACCACTGCGCCACCGGGGCGGCACCACGAAGCATGAGGAGCCATCTCATATATATATATATATATATACACACACACACAACCACAAAGTATTCCCGTTACGCGTCTCTTTAACCCTCCTTTGTTGCCAACATTAGAACTCAAACACTAATGTTCAAAAAATAATTATACAAGTCAAAGGTAGTTCTAGTTTTCACTCTCGATAGAAGAGGGAGCCACCAACCGTCTCCATGGGTTTGGTATATAAGTAGGCAATATTACAACTAGTGTTACCTATGAAATAAAATGCAAACTTTTAGACAAAAATATTGTACTTCTGGTTACATTTGAACAGAGAATTTTTGCGTTATCCGAGTCAGGGGAGTAACCTCCCTGTCCAACTGCAGTAGTAAGTGATGTGTTAATAGTCCCCGTTCGTAGTGCATATTTATGTTCACTCAATATTTTATCCAATGTCCGAAGTGTAGAACCTATATAGAATTTATTATGAGTATTAGGGTCTTCATGTATAAGTGGGATACTATAAACACCTGGTTTACAAAAATTTGAAACCTTATCACTGTCATTCCTAATTAGTGATAAGATATTTCGAGTGCAGACACCAAATTTTAAAACATGTTTCCGGCATGCCTTTTTGAGGGTAAACATAATTGGGGGAAATCATTCCACCTTGCCAACATACCTAAACGTCCCGACCTCCGTAGACAATGTCGTGAATCTCAAATTCGTGAAGTCTCTCAACCATTAATAGAAATCCTGCTCTGCGAATCCAAAAGACCCAGCCAAAGTCTTAATAGTAGAAAGTTCCTTATTTCTGGCTCTACAAGTAGGTGGATGACTGAAAGCTCGTCTTAACAGAAAACTTAAGGCTGATACCTTTTGTTCAGTGGGGTGTGAAGAAGCAAAAGGGATAATGCAGGGTGTAAACGTTAGTTTTCTATATACAGAATATTTTACCTGATGTGAAGATGGGTCCCTTGCCAACATAAAATCCAAGAAAGGAAGTCTTCCCTCTTGTTCCAATTCTCTAGTGAACTTGATAGTGCGAAACTGTGAGGAGAGGTGTTCCGTAAATTTGCCCAGGAGTGTAATAGAATCAAGCCAAAAAACCAACATATCTAACAACGAGAGCAGGTTGGAAGGGGAAATTCGACACGCTCTTCCAGTGAATGGAGCAAAATCTCTGCTAAAATGGGGGATAATTGGTTATAGGTGCACCTTCTCGTTGTTGAAAAAATGGCTACCAACTTAAGAGTGGAGAGGTTAGTCTCTGCTTCAAGTGGAGGAATGTAACAATCAGCTTGTAACTTGTCAGCAATAATGGAATGTACTTTGCAGAGTGGGTCGATAGGAAACAAAGATACAACGTCAAGTGAAGCCATGACAGACTCAATCCTTCGAGAGTCAAATGCCTCAATACAATTCAAGGCCTGAATGGAACTCCGAATAGAAATCTGAGAATTTAACGCTAAAGGTTTCAGGTAAGTGGCTAGGGCCTTCTCCAAGTTACGAGTTGGGTTAGCATGACCCGAGACCAAAAGCCTAAGTGGTCTCGGGTTATGCTAACCCAACAGTTCAATCCGATGCTTCCTTTTCGGTGCGCAAATTTTATTGTCAGTGAGTGTATTTTATCTGTTTCGCGGAAATTTTTGATGGCAGAAAAACGTGTCTAAAACACCATTATACTTTCACGCAGCTTCTTTAGCAGAATATTTTCCCGACTGCCTTTATTCAACAGACGATTATTCGGAGTAAATTAGCAGAAGATATTATAATGTATTAAATAAAAGTTATTGCAAGGAAAGGGATCATTCCGATATATGTTAAATTATTGCTGTGATGTTTGGAACTATTCAAAGCCGTTGAACCAAGCAATTTAATTAAGGTCATAGTCGAAACGCTTTTATGGAGGAATTCAGTCTCTAAAAGAAGAATGCTGTGTTTTTATTTTGAAACAGCGTAATAAATTGAAGATTTTCACGCAACTGTTTCGTTTAACAATCCGATATGCAAAGCAAAAGAGAAAAGAAAAGAAACCATATTTCTTTATCGAAACACCAAAATAAAACGCGGAATTTAGAATTAAATAGCTGATAAAAAATGCCCGCTATGTAAAATTTCGCAAATAACCGTGGCATTCCATAAAAGTTCTCCATCTGAGAATTTCATTGCTACGATAAAAACAAAATAAAAGAAAAGCTACATTCCGTGTTTTCCATTCCTTGCCTGCTTGCAAAAAATTGCTCTTGTGGTGGATATGTTACAGCACAGGTGAATACGAGATTTTCATTGGACCTTTTAATTGTTAACTTCTTTGTTCTATATCTAGAAATATAAGTTAATGTTTTTTCGTTCGCTAAAATGGGCATGGAAGAGTTTTGGTTGATTTATTTTAAACTTTTCTATCCTAGTATCAAAGATTTTCCAGAGAACTAAAAGTAATGACTAATCTTATTTCCTGCATTTGCATAACACTAGATTCTTTTTTTTTTTTTTTTTTTTTTTTTTTTGATTGGAGGTTTAACGACCACCGTGAGCAACTCAATAGGCTATAAGCAGTCGCCCGTCCCTACTTTAGAGTCACTGGCTCCAGGGAAGGGAGAGAACCAGTGCCGTAAGACAAACACAACATCCATGCCTCACCGGGATTCGAACCCGGACCCCATTCGGACGAATGATCAGAGGCCATCGCTTAGACCACTGCGCCACCGGGGCGGCCACTAGATTCAAGGAAGATATTTTAAGTAATCCATTATAACATACACTATGTTGGCAAAAGTGGCCGTATACCTAGAAGAGAAACAAAACATAGCATTATTGACATCTCAATGCATGCACTGACCCTAGGAGACATGTTTCGACAAGCATTTGGAACACAGCGATAGGTATGCGCTTCCATGTAGTACATAATGCTGCGCCTAACTGTTGTTTTGTAGTAAGACTTGGCTCCAAACTTCTTATGCGGTGCTGTAAATTCACCTATGGGATTATGTTCGGAGCTCTGTGTTGGCCAGTCCACACGCGATACGGAATTATCGTCAAACCACACCGTAACTGCTTTGTATAACACTAGATTCATGGAAAATATGTCTCGGTGCATTATTTTGCTGGTACCAAGAAAAATCGGTTCCATAGTATTGTAACAGAGTTGATAGAGTATAATTGTCCAGAATATCGAGGTAGACGTGCTGGTTAGCAGGTTTGGTTCAGAATAACCAATAGGCCGGGAGCATACCAAGAAAAACACCCCCACACGATTACAATGCTAGCTCCAAACTTGACCGTAGGAACAGTTCACTTTGGCACATAGCGTTCCCCGGGCTGCCGCCACATCCACACACTGCCATCAGACTGGTGGATCGTGTATCTAGATTCATCAGCCCATAGGATCCGTTTCCATTGATCTACAGTCCACGATAAATGTTATTTACACCATGCTAAACGAAGAGTAGCATTCCGAGTGGAGATGAAATGCTTATGATCAGCGGCACGACCATGGTAACACATGGAATGAAGTTATCTGCGAACGCTACGTATACATACCGACTTTCCAGCATTTTACTCTCCTGCGGCTTCGACATCCTCTGTCACTGATTTTCTTTAGTCTGCCTGCACGTTTTGCTGCTTCAGGCACGCCATGTGGCTTCAACGTATTCAGTACATCCAAAATAGTTGACTTGGGTATGTTTAAACGCCTCTCGGTTTCTCTTATGGACAACCCACTAATATAACATCCAGCAATCTTTCCTTTCTCAAAGTCAGTCTCTCCCCCCCCCCGCGACATTTTCACTCAACCTTACACTGCGATATGATCGCTGTCAGGCTTGTTTTTATACCGTTTACTGCTGGACCGCGCATCTTAACAACGCAGCGGATCCGTTTATTTGCTTTCGAAGGGGTGTCCGGTGACCTTTTTCAATACAGTGTATATTCGTGAGAAAATTCATTATAATCATTCATGTCTCTTCTAGCGGACGCGTCTACAGCCTGCAGCATTGATGTAACCGATACATGCTGAAAATATATGGATGACACAAGCAAGGCGACTGAACTCGCCGGTACGGAGCGCGTTCAATTTAGAAAGGGAAAGACTTGTCGGAGTTTGAACTGGAAATGTCTATCGGCAGAAGGTATGCGGGACCAATCATCTCATCAAACGCTTGCAATGTTGGCTGTTTGAGTGTCTCCGTAGTGAAAAAGTTTGCGGAATGGTTCGAAATAGTGCACGCATTCGCCCAAAGTGCCCAAAAGGAGAGACGAACACTAAAATAAAGTCGAGGTGAACCCCGATTGTCACGTTTCGTCTGAGAATCAGGCTGCTCCCGTTTCCTCAATTTACGGTGGAGCAAACCTGGGTGCACAAAGACGCGTTTTTAGGCATGCAGTCCAGCAAACTTTCTTCCGGGTGGCACAAACGTTTAGCCGACCCGTTCATAAATTCATGTCAAGCGACCGTAATAGAACACCATCTTCAGTGAGCACAGTATCTCCGTGACTGGCACTGGACTGATGCAGTAGAGTCGCCTGGACCATGAGTTCAAGTTTTACTACCAACATATCGGTGGAAGAATCAGTATCGGGCACTAAATTAGTTAACAGATGTGGCCAGGATGAACCACTCGAAAGAAACAGGTAGGAGGCAATGGGAGTGTCACATTATAAGGGATTTTCTCATGGACACACTCAGTCCTCTCATCTCAATAAAAAGGCGCTTTCTAACTGAAAGATCTCATTTAGGTATGTTTCGAATCAAGCTCTGTTCCAACCCTAGCAGCTGAAGTTTTAGATATGCTCGGGAACGGCCCGGAAAGCCGAAGTCTGACATGGCTCTCGGGCCAGGTAGGGCCTGTGGTGGTAGCTTTATCATTTGGCTCCTGGATAAAAAAACTATTTTTGTCTTACAAAATGAAGACTCACTTGTTGGATAATCAGATAGCGATGTTTACTGAGGAAAACGAGAGACTCACCCTATGTATTCATTAACCGTTTAACGACCATAACTTCCGTACATACAAACGACCATAGCTGCCTGAAACGGCTGTCTAGAGTTAGCCAGATTTCCTACCCGTACCTGTTCTTTAAATTAGTACGACCTATGAGGGATCAGCAGGAGTCACCGTCAATCTATTTAAACAAAGAAGTGAAACAACAGACAGCATCAAGCGTTATGGTATTTAGAGTGCTACTAGATTTTAGAGTCATGGTCGTTAAAGGGTTAGTTACAGATAAAACCGACGAGCTTGGATGTAAGATGAGAGCCTGAAATGGACCGGTTTATTTCTTTAATAGTTAAAATTAAATTCCGTTTCCACTTTGTTTGATTTAGAGACTAAAACAAATGGCTCCCCTCCCCTCCTGAGAAATGCTTACATAAACAGAAGTTTCAACTTCACCAAACCAAAATCAAACCTGCTATTAGCGCGATTCGTGGCTTAAACGGAGATGAGGGAGGGTGAAGTAATGGTTTACGTATTTGGGGGATCGAGTGCTACTTAGTACCCAGTTACGTGTTGAACAGAAAAAGCCTTTACGTTTGTAACAGAATTGCGTAGTCCGATCTAAACCTTAGGAATTCGTTGGAGAAATGGCACGTTTTTCCATGTTACATTCCGTTTGCCGCCCCCGTAGGCGCAGTGGTCTAAGCGATGGCTTTTGATCATTCGTCCGCGATGGGTCCGGGTTCGAATGCGGGTGAGGCATGGAAGTTGTGTTTGTCTTACGGTACTGGATTTCTTCCTTTTCTGGAACCAGTGACCTTAAATTAGGGACGGGCGACTGCTTATAGCCCACTTAGTTGATCACTCACGGTGGTTGTTAAGCCTTGAATAAAAAAATAAAAGAAAACATTTAGTCTACTGCTAGTTCAATTGAGCAGAGCACCTTTGTTTCTTTAGCACAGGGGGGGGGGTTCTTCGAACTTACGTGAATCGTAGACCACATGGAAGAGAGTGAAAATTCATATGTTTGTTAGGAATACCAATTTTTCCGAGACGTTCTGAACCCTAAAACTTAACTTTTGGAAAAAGAAACGTTGCAGTCAACATTATATCTACAGTATATACCTGATTTGCTCATATACACCAGTTTTTGAAAGTTTAACTTATAAATTTATCCCTGAGTAGCTCATAGACAATTTGAGAATTCAGTATCTATATATCCAAGGCACATGGTTATCCGTTTTTCCATTTCGAATCGTATTTCTCTTTTGAATTTCCTTTGTGGACAACGTCTAAGGGCCTTTATAAAGTATTCCACGGGCCGTTATAAAGTAGACAATGTTCCATGGGTCATTAGAAGGTGTTCAGTGGGCCATTAGAAAGTGTTCCGTTGGTCATTAAAAACTGTTCCGTGGGACATCAGAAAGTTTTGAGTGGGCCATCAGAAAGTGTTCAGTGAACCATTAGAAAGTATTCCGTGGGCCAAGTGTTCAGAGGGCCATTAGAAAGTGTTCAGTGGGCCATTAGAAAGTATTCTGTGGGCCATTAGCACAGCCATGAGTTGAAGACCCTTGCTGTAGATGAAGCCTTCGGTTATTTGTGATAATTGGGGGAAACGCATGTTTCAATTATGAAAGGGGTAAGGTCGGGTCCTTAACTGGAAATTCTGAGCCGGACCTTTAAAGTTTGAACCCGGTTTGGACTACGCTTTCCAAATAAAGGCCCGTGCAGACCTCTAGCTGAATTATCATCGGGAAATAGGCAGAACTTTATTTAGGACAACTAAAATAAAAATACTGTGAATCAAACCATGTGGAAAATTAAGCGAAAGTGGTATCAGAGTCAACGTAGTGTACATTTCATGGATTAAGAAGTTTGTAATTAGGTTTACACAAGCGGAAATGGACAATGAACATTAGGAAGAATTCACTATTTATGCAAACAGGGTTACCCACCATCCGTTAACGTCACATCACTAGAGCGACGTAATCACGTAAATACCCTGAGTTCATGTGTTGCTGATTAGGGTATGGGAAGGCGATATCATCTGAAGGTCCTTGGGCGTAGGATTGCAGTGGTGTGAAAATCATCAAAATTGTTGCACTTCTGAAATGTGGAAGACGAAGACAGAGGATGAATGCCACAGCAAGAAATTAGTAGGAGCTGAGGAAGTCCATATTTGTACGGACTATCAAATGCTCAGGAGTGAGACAGATGCCATTCAGAGGAAAATGCCATACGGCACTGTTACACACGAGGCGCTATGCGTTGTACCCTGAACATTTAACAACGGAAGACGAATTATCCTTTCTTAGATTCTGGTTGCAGGAAAGAAAAAAGAAAGGGCAAACCCTCTTCAGTGGTTCAGGATTTCAGAAAATGTCTCTAGATCATTGAGAAAGAGTCGTGAAAATGGTGACAGTTTGGAGCCAAAAATATCACAACATAGGTCGAATTTGCATTCTCATGACTATGCAGGCTGATTGAAACAGCGTTGTTGTGAGAGCCGTGTTGTCATGGAAAAGAGCTTTTATTTGGATGGAGACACTCGTTATTGCGCAAGCGTTTCTAAATGTCGCTGCTGCTGAAGTGTTGTCATGGAAAAGAGCTTTTATTTGGATGGAGACACTCGTTATTGCGCAAGCGTTTCTAAATGTCGCTGCTGCTGAAGTGTTGTCATGGAAAAGAGCTTTTATTTGGATGGAGACGCTCGTTATTGCACAAGCGTTTCCAAATGTCGCTGCTGCTCAAGCTCATCCATGGCTACTGTTTACGATAGAGCTGCTGTATATTCAGGGAGACCGGTGTCATTCCAAAATGAGCATTTTTTTCTTGAAGTAACTTCAGGAATATTATGGATGGTTTTCTTTGTTTCACTGGCTACTTCAGTGTCATGAGCGGTTTTAGGAAATGACGTGACCGGACATCAGACTTCTGCATGCACTCCCAAACAATTTGCGAGAAGTGGAATAAACTATTCGTCCTGCGGTTGCCAATATTTCCTCAGATCTTAATCCCATGGAGTATTTATGGGACGAAGACTAACGAGGTCACTGCCATTCGTCAGCATTGGAATAAAAGATGCTATTCAACATGCGTTGAAGCATCAGGAACAAATACTAACGTGTGGTGCCCGTCCTTGATTTCTGAAACAGCCTCGATTCCATGCGGCATGGATTCAATAAGGAGCTGTTATCGTTCAACAGGTATGTTCAGCTAAATAAATAAAGGTGGTTTCCTACTATTTCTTGGACTAGAAATGACTCTCTCAATCTCCTGCCACTGGTATTCAATTGGGTTCAGATGAGGGAATGGTGTGGGTCATTTTAGCATTTTCAAATAACTGCCGTGCTTGACGGTCCGAGCCTTGTGGCATGGCTTATCATCCTCCTGGAAGTAGCCTTCATTATTAGAGAATACCATGCGAATGTACGCGCGTGCTTTAACTTCAGTGATGCTAAGAAATATAGTATCATAAAAATGCTGTTCCATCGGAATTATGGAACCCCATCGCGGCCACGAAACATAAACCAGACTATTTAACCGTCTCCACCAGCTTGTGCAGTTACATTAAGCAGCTAGTATCAAATGCATTTTTGCTGCTGACGACGAAACCCCCCTCCTGTCCTCATCGGCGAATACTAACTGTAAGCGAGATTCAGGTTGATAGGCGACCTTTTTCCAGTTCTTAACGGTGCAGTTTTGAGCTCTAATGCGCACTTCAGAAGATGTTCTAATTTTTCGGCAGTGACAAATGGGACATCTGTCATAGTGCTCACATTGAACGCAAGTTGTCTTAGGAGAAAATCTCTGAGACTTCTCCGTGCTACATTGGCCTCTTCAATCACCGGATCTCCATCCAATGTAGCATTTATGGGATGAAGTCGAAAGGGGTATCAAGAGAACTGGATCAGCTACCATCAATTCTTCGAGACCTAGAGTGTGCAGTTTTACCGCATTTGGACAGATATACCCTAAGCCAAGGACGCGCCAAGTTCCGGGAGCGGCAAGACAGGACACCTTAATCAATTTTTACTGTTGATAAATTGATACCAGTGACGTCGGAGAAATTAAGAAGACGTTTTACTGTGAGAAATGGTAATGCTACGTGGCACGTTTATTGATTTAGTGAAAAATGATACATTATATCACTCAATAGAAAACGACTTGAAATCAGAGAATATTTTTATTGTTTTTTTTTTTTTTTTTTTGTAGGCCGAGGACTCACAATTTCGATTGTTTTATTTTCAGGCCCGAGGGCTAAGGATTAAAAATTCTTCTTCTAATTTTTTTGAGAATTTTGAAGATTTTTCATTCATGATATGCATGGCCAGCGCTATGACAATGGTGACAATGTTAAGGAAAAACACAATGGACTTCAAAAAACCTAATTTTTCGAACTAAAACCGGTATGAATTTTATGCACTTTGAGTGGCATGTACTTTAAATCTGATCTTGAATAATGACGAAAACATTTATCCAGAGATTGTGAACATTTTCATCACTGTTCAAGAAATATATGCTTTCTTTTCTGAATTACGTGGGGAAATTCTAAAGAACTTCTAGCTTTGACTAAAATCATGCTATGAGACAAGGTGAGAAAATAGGATCAATGCAATGAGGGTAACAAGGACTGAGATACAATTTGGATGTAATCCACGATATATTATATTAGCGCTTGAACGATTTTTTTATTGATAGTGATACACGAAATTTTACCAATCTTTCTTGGAAAAAAGAAAAAACTATATCCAAGTGTATTTGTTCCAGAAAGATTTGGTACAATTCTTTTTCAAAAATTAATATTAGTAACAAATTAATGCAAAATACTGTTGTAGTTATACTAACCATAATCGAAATGTTAAAACAAATAAAGCTGAGCAGATGGTTCAGTGTTCTAAGTGTTGGCTTCTACCCATTAATCCGAGGTGTGTCCACGTTCGAATCCTGGTGAGGCATGAACGTTTTGTTTGTCTTACGCAACTGTCTTCTCTCTCCCTTCCTTGGAAACAGTGGGTGTACAGTGTACACTTGGGACGGGCAACTGCTTACAGCCGATAGAGTTGTTCACGGTGGTCGTTTAACCTTCAACCAAGAAAAACAAAAAAAGTGATAAATTACTGTTTAAAAGAAAGTAGAACACACGGGAAGTTTTAAAGGCATGTTAGCTAAAGATAAAAACATTGCCGAGAAAATAGATTGCGCAACAGAATTTCCAGAAACTGAGCCGGTTAGACCACGTAAAAAAAAAAAAAGGAAAGAGATAAAGGACTTTTTGGTACGAAAATGCGGATGAGATCTTGATCTACCGAAAAAAAAACAACTTTCCTATTTTTTTTTTATCCAACGACAAGAACGGTTTGAACATCTGAACACGCATAACGAGACTTTTCAATTTTTAAATGGCTTTTATTCTTTATTGACACTTAAGCTGAGATGTCTCGTATTTTACAAATTTTTACAGTTTTCGAATCTGTAGCTTTTTAACAGCATTTCTGGGCTTTTACATTTTCTGGCTATCAGAACCATTTGCCATTTTCGAACATTGCATTTTCTAATTCGTTTATACTTTGTGTATTTTGCGTATTTGAGCATTCCATCGAAACTTCTGTTGTTGTTGTTTTCCTTTTTCTGTTATCAGTACTTGTTATTCTGCTGATCCTTTGGTATGCTGCGAACCGCGTAACCTAGATGATTAGCATATTCATGCTTTTAACTTTTAAGTCTACCATATATACATATACACTATCTACCAACAAGTAATTAGACACCCCTGCAATCGACGATATCTGCGGTCCTGATACACGTCACGGCCACCACCGTTAAATATTGTGTGGGAAACAACAACGCAACCAGTCGCATGCAAGATTCCACGCAGTTCGGAGCTCTCTGATTTCGAGAAATGTGTAATCGTTGGGTATCACAGAAATGGCTGATCCATACGTGACATATCCAGCGAGTTGAAATACCCAAAATCGACAGTGGCCTACGTGATTGGCAAGTGGAAGATGAGAGGTGACGGTCGAAATGCGCCTTGACCCGGCAGACCCACAAAACTGGGAGTTAGAGACCGACGGGTGCTGGCCAGAGAAATTCGGAAGAACCGCACCAAATCGATGGGCCACATCCACGAGGAGTTTTGACAGGCATTCGGGAGTGTTCTTTCGATGAATACCATCCATAAGGAAGCCCATCTGCTTGTTATCATGGACGTGCTGCCACCCACAGGCCTTTAATCACTATGTCCAATAGCGCTGCTCGGCTAACGTGGTGCAAAGAACGTCGATATTGGACCGTTGAACAGTGGAAACAGGTTCTCTGGAAAGACGAATCAAGGTTCACCTTCTACTTTTCGGATGGCAGGGTCTGGGTTTGGGGTCTGTCTGGAGCACGCCTCCTGCCGGAATGTATTGTGCCAACTGTGAAGTTCGGAGGAGGTGGAATTATGCTATGGGGGTGTTTCTCCTGGTATGGCACGGGACCCTTGGTCACAATTCCTGGTAGTCTCAACGCCGAGACCTACTGCACCATTTTGGATGACCATGCGCTTCCTACGTTGTGGCAGTTTTACGGGGTGGACCCATGTTACTATATATATATATATATAGGCAAATAATTTTTAAAACAGACCAAGGAAACTCACAAACACCCAAACGAAACACACAAAACATACCACCAAAGGAACAAACAATTCCCACATATTTGCAATAAGCCCTGAACCCCAAAACAACACAAAAACACAAATACTCTAACCCATTACACGGCTAACGTACCGAACCGAGCCCAAAATACAAACAAGAAACAAATACAGAACAGCACCAGAGCCGCCTCACTTTAAAAGGTGAAACACGAAACAAACAAAGAACCGAGAGTCGACACTCAAATCAAATTAAAACGGTCGTTATCAGGGAAGCAGGCTATTTTTAATAAAAAAAAAAAGTACCTTCAAGAAAATACCCGTTTAAATAAAAACAAACCGGGTGCTTCCCTGATAACGACCGTTTTAATTTGATTTGAGTGTCGTCTCAGTTTTTTTTTTTTCATCTTTTTAAGTGAGGCGGCTGTGGTGCTGTTCTGTATTTGTATCTTGTTTGTATTTTGGTCTCCATTCGGTACGTTAGCCGTGTAATGGGTTCGAGTACTTTTGTGTTTTTGTGTGTTTCAGGGTTCAGGGCTTATTGCAAGTATGTGGGAATTGTTTGTTCCTTTGGTGGTATGTATTGTGTGTTTCGTTTGGGTGTTTGTGGGTTTCCTTGGTCTGTTTTAATTATCATTTTCCCAAAATAGCCTTTCCGCCCGGATTGCTGCTTTGCGCATCAGGGGGTTTGGGGCCTTTTTATGATTTGTATTAAAGTGCTTTAGCTTTCTTATTAGTGTTCTTATATATATATAAAGACAGACATTTGTGGAGGAAGCGTGGGGAGACCTTCATCCAGCAATGGATTGATAACAATTGCTCCTTCCCCATAGGGGAAGCTGTAATATCTTTATCATGGTACATGACGAAAGCCGCCCCGGTGGCGCAGTGGTCTAAGGCGCTGGCCTATGATCATTCGTCCGTAAGGGGTCCGGGTTCGAATCCCGGCCAGGCATGGATGTTGTGTTTGTCTTACGGCACTGGCTCTCTCCCTTCCCTGGAACCAGTGACCCTAAATTAGGGACGGGCGACTGCTTATAGCCCATTGAGTTGCTCACGGTGGTCGTTAAACCTCCAATCAAATCAAATCAAAAAATACATGACGAAATGTTTTTTACCTGTAATGAGGAATTTTGTGTAAACTGACAGAAAGGAAGCTGACTTCCTGGATTATTCGCAGCGTCATCTGGACTACAGTTTAACAGATTTTTTTCTCCTTCAGTTTTGTATGAGACAATTCTGTTTTACGAAAACACTTAATTTACGGGAAATAGAAAATTATGTTGCTAAAGGTATTTATTTCATGTAAAAATGAATAAAAATTGAAAAATATTCCCGTACAAGGAGCGGCAAACGTGGGCTTGCACACAGACTGCAAACGCCGTTGGCTCGCCCCAGCTCAAGCCACTTACTGACATTTAGTAGTCTATACCAAGACGAATCCAAGTAGTATTAAAGGCAAAATGTGGCCCAAAAACGTATCAACCAGGTGTTCATAATAATTTGGCCACTCAGTGTATGTAACGTACTGCTGAAGTGACACACAAATCAAAGCTGCAAGTTGCAACGATATGCTTTGCCGGCGTGTTTAGTCGGTAGAACAGCCGCTCCGGAGTAGTAAGCTGTGGCTTTGAACACCACCACCGGAAGAAAAAGGCAGTTTCGCTATATTATGTCGAATAGCCTCTACATTTTTCACATTTTTTAGTTATACTTATAATTCTGCATACGTCCAACTCAATGTAGATCGTTTACATTGAAATACATTTTCCCTTTAAATATGTTTTTTTTGATTTTGCTATTTTCTAACATCGGGTCATTTTTCAGAATTATTTAAGGGAGTTATCTTAATGACGTATCTGTTTGAAATCCTACCGCAAGCTAAATTGGTCACAAGGGCACAGGTCGTCCGTTGTTGAAATATATTTTCTTCTCAAACCGAGAAAACAGAAATCCAAAGAAAAACAAAGCGTTCTTGAAAAGAAGCAGTATTTCCCACTGTTTTCTGAAGTTATTACAACTGACAGTTGCGTTACTGTATCTTAGTGCAGTTCTGCGGAACTGATGGATCAATGAACCATCCAGAGATACGTCTCCGCTGACAGAGAAATACACCTGTTTTATCTAAAGCATGTAGTTCTAACACAAAAGTCCGAAGAAAAATCTTCCGCAAAAGAAAGTAGGCCTTTAGATATCCAACTAATAGGAGCCTACGTATTTCGAAATCTAAAGAAAAACATTATGGCAAATCAAAATATTGATAAGTTGCTCAAAACAAAAGAATGATTAATGGCATTAGGTATTTCTAGATGAAAAATTATATCCATCGAATAGCGAAAGGGACGTAAACCAACTCAGAGAAAATGGGTCTTGTTTTTATTTTATGCTGTCCGTTCCCTATTTCATCTGGTACGTCAGATACCAGTAAGAGAAAGAAATAAGTCAGAGGCGTTTGTTCTGTTTTCTTTGTGAGATGAGCGTTCTTCTGGGTTTGAGTCAACAACAACTTTCTTATCAGCGATGCATGATCAATACGTCTACCGAAATCAGGAGGAAAGGAAGAAAGACCCCTTCGAATTCCTTTGAGTAAATATGATTTGATGAAAACAAATTATTCTGAAATTGAAGTTTTACACACACGCTATGAAGTGCTAATGAAGAAATATTCCAGATAATGTGGTTTGTGGGTACTGACATAACTTCCAGTTCTTCTTGTCACAGAAGGTACGTGTTTTTTTAAAAATCAGCACACAGGAAACCCATATCTCTGTTTATTCTTTCAATTCTAACATCTATTAGGACCATGAGAAAATTCATGTCTGTGAAATATACTGAGACGTCGGAAGGTTCTTCCGGAACGCGAATTCACGCTTATGCGATGAGGTAGCAAATTGTTAGGAACACCAAATCGCAATCGGACACGTCACATGCTGACTTGCATACGCATCTAGGACGTTGAGATGGGTTAATAATAAACAGCTCACTGCAAAGGATTCAAGCATATATGAAGCGCACGAAGCAGAACATCTGGTGCTTTAAGATACTTTGAAAGAAGCATGTAATAGACGCACAGGTAGCATGTGCAAGCATGTCATGCCACCCCGGTGGCGCAGTGGTCTAAGGAATGGCTTCTGATCATGGGTCCGGGTTCGAATCCTGGTGAGGCATGGACGTCGTGTTTTTTTACGGCGCTGGCTCCTTCCCTTCCCTGGAACCAGTGGCCTTAAATTAGGGACAGGCGACTGCTTATAGCCCACTGAGTTGCTCGCGGTGGTCGTTAAACCACCAAGAATAAAATTAAAAAAAAAAAGAACATGTCATAAATAGCAAATAATCTTCTCCTCGTCATGAACAATTACATTGTGTGATTTTCACAAATTTGCTGGTGACGGCGATCGAGTCCTCGCTCCGGAGCCAGTTTTTCTAACCAACTAAACTACACCGACGGAATGTATAGCTGCAGATTTATCGTCTGGAGACATGTTTCACTTCTGCAGCCTCATTATCTCTCTCTTAATTTTTTTAAGCGAAGAATGAATATTTCATGAAATCCAGACGATGTCTGGAACGAACATCACACGTTTTTCGAAGAACCGAACTTCCAGTAGTTCCAATTTTACATTCGGTCGCGAATGTGAAAACACAGATTTGCCGGAGAAGGGGATCGAACCAGTGTCCCCTCGCTACGGAGTGTGTTGTTCTAACGGACTAAACTACACCGACCGAATGTATCGAATATTTCGTCTCGAAGCGTGCTTCACCTCTTTAGTATGTCAGAATTGAGAGTGTGTAATGAGTGGTGCGCAAAAAGGGTGAAACAGATAGTCAGCTGTCGTCCTCTTTGCGGGAATGACTGGTCGATGTTCGAGAGCAACGGAGGATCAAGAGTATGGTACGAGGTAACAGACGAGTTATACTGCGTCAACTTACCGAGAAATACAAAAAAGTAATGAGAGGAGGAATTTAGCATACACAGCTTGCCGCACAATGTCGCATATAGCAGATTTCACCTTCATGCCTCACTTGTCACTGGTAAAAACTAAGAAATTCGCCTACATAAGGCACGAGAACGCCAAAACTGGACTATTGAGGAATGGGGAATATAAATGAATCACGCTTGCAATTAATAAACGCCGATAGACTGGCCAGAATATTTCATCATCAGCACCAATAGATGGATTCCAGCTGTCTAGTATTAACTGTACAAGATGGTAGAGCCGGTCTAATGATATGGGGGTGACTTGTTTTTGTGGTAGGAATTAGGTTCTTTAATATTCTTCGGTCGGCATTCAGATACCCTCCAAAAACCTTAACATAACTGCGAACTTGGCGCACACGTACATGTGCAACGTGCTTCCTAACGGGGAAGGCTATTTCCAGCAGGACGGTGCACAGTGCCACAAGGCTTGGATCGTCACGCAGTAGCTCCAATAGCACGAGTCATTTAAAAATGCCACCACAGTTCTCTGATTAATTCCCAACCGGACACCTGTAATGAAATTGGCAGAGCCAATTTCATGACGTGTTCTGAACTTCCAGCGATCAAAAATGAATCTACCTCATCAATACGAACAACATAAAGCAGTGGCTTGAGGAAACAAACTCGCACTTTCTCTGCTAGCAATTGAAAACCAATCTTCTTTATCAATATGACCAGCCCAAAGCAGTAGCTTGATGCAGAGAATCTCGCACTTCCTTTCCTAGCGATGAAAAATGGATCTTCTTCAACAGTGCGAACAACCTCTACCTGTAATCTGGACCAGACAAATTCGCTCTTTTTCACCTAGCGATGAAACATTGATCTTCTCTTACAATCTGAATAACCCTGTGGCGTCGCGAAAACAAACTCTCACTGTCTCTTCCAGCGATGAAAATTGGATGTTCTACAAACGCGAACAAACTAAGACAGTGGCATGACATAGACAACGTCCCACTTCCACTCTTAGCGATAAAAGTCGAATCTTCTTGAATAATACGAAACAATTAAAACATTGGACTGCCCTACACTAGACAAACTTGCCTTTCTTGTCCTAGCAATTAAAACTGTACCTTCTTCGAGAATCTGAACTGCTCACAACAGTGGCGTGACCAAGACAAACCAGCGCTTCTCCTACTAACTTTTAACGATGGATCCTCTTAAAAAATACAAAAAACTTGAACCAGTACTTTGACCCTGAAAAACCTGCACTTCCGCTACTAACGATGACAAAAATATATTTTCAAATATTCGGATCAACCTGATTCAGTACCGTCGTCCAAAAAAGCTAGTTGTTCTTATCCTAGCGATAACAAATGGGTCTTCCTTCTTCAACAATTTGAATATCATAAAGCAGTAGCTTGACTCCCACAAACTTTCACTTTCTCTCCAAGCGATGGAAAATGAATCTTCCTCATCAATACGAACAACGTAAAGCAGTACCTAGACCTACATAAACTCGCATTTCCTCTCCAACGATGAAAAATATATCTTTATAAATTCAAATAACTTAAAGCACTATCTTGAATAAAAACAACAACTCGTATTTCCTCTCTTAGCGATGAAAAATGAATCTTCAATAATTTTAACAACTTAAGGCAGTGCCTTGACCCGGACAAACACGCATTTCCTTTTCTACCGATGAGTAATGGATCTGCTTCAACAACACAAACATCTTAAAACAGTGCCTTGATCCAAACAATCTCTCACTTCCGCTACTGCAATTGAAAAAAGTACCCTTTTACGATAATCTGAACAACATAAACCAGTCGCGTCATCCAAAAATCTCGCTCATCCTATCCAGTGATGAAAAAAACGAGTAGATATTCTTCAACGTTGCGAACTTAAGATTAGTTTCACGACACAGACGAACTAGCACTTTCTCCCCTAGAGATGAAAAATGGATCATCTTCAAAACTACGAATAACCAAATGCACTCTTGAAACAGAAGAATTCGTACTTCCTCTATTACGGATGAACAATGGATCTTCAACAATCCGTACAACCGAGGGCAGTGGCTTGACGCAGAGTAGATAACTCGCAGTTTTTGTCCAATGGAAGTAATTGTTTGAAACGATGACAGTCTTTAATTTTTTTTGCGGACCTGCACTACCGCTATGAGCAACTCTTATGGGTATAAAACCATCACGTGGTCGTAATTCAGGGCTGCCCGTTTCAGGAAATAGTCAGTCAGCGTTATCAGATACGCCCATCACACGTGCCGCATCAGGAAGTAGAGCCCGATTCCATCTCGGACTTAGTCAAGATCCAGAGACTCAGACCACTCTTCCACCCTGGCGGCAAGTTCATACTTTACCTCGATATTCCAGAGACTGGGCGCTCCATAAACTGTAGTAGTCCTTTGAAAAAGAAAGTTATTGTTTTTCAGTACTACCACGCTCCATGCCATAATGCACGATGTGCACAAGTCTGGTTTGTGGAGAACACCGTTGAAATGTTGGGCTGGCCAGCTGAACCTAGGATGAAAGGTCAAGGAACATTCCAGCCGAGATGTACGGAATATAGTAGAAATATGACAGTAAGGATTCCCGCTGTGGAAAAAGCCAGATGTAGGCCTTCCCGGTACTAAGGACTTGAAATAAAAGCGTATGCTGCATCTATAATCAGGTGTTTGGATATTTTAGGCCACATGGTGTGTAGTTGGAGTTTTACACCTGGCATTCCTGAAATCCTTAGTATGCAGAAAATATTAAGATATATTTTGTGGTATTAGCTGGTATATTATTTAGTTTTTGTTAATATTATTTCTTATGTTCAGAATGGGAGTACATGTCTGTATTATTGTTTTGGAAATATACCCCAGAGTTTAGCAAGAGCGCTTTACAGAATTGGCCTGATCTCTCCCTTTATTATCTGCAGAGCAACAATCGTTTTTCATTATTACGAAAGAGTAGGCCGCGACGTGGGGATATTCTGGGAAAGAGGGCCATTTTTCTGCTACAAAGTCCTCCGGTGTCTTTTAACAAATTGCTCAATTCTCCCCTAATGGCATCTGGGTAACGATGAACTTCAATGGTGTCTCGTTAATCTCAGTCCCGCTTCTTTCTTTCTCTTTGCTTTGCTCTTTTCCATTGTAGCTAGTACATCTCGTGAAAGCACCATATTTCTCAGAATGCTTTTAAGCGTTTGATCTTGCAGTAAAAATTTTTATAATTCACATGTATTTCATTTTTTCGATTTATATATTAGTTCGAAAAATAAATCTCAGTTGCTGATGTTTGTAGCTGGACCGGTCGGAACTTATTGAAGCTGAATCACCGAGCAATAATGGAAACTTAAACCTAACACAGACAAAAGAGCTGACAAAATTTCAATCAAATACTACTTTCTCATCGTTTCGGAAATACATCCCGAACTTCATTTGCAGAGATCATCAGGGTTTATCAAACGCGGTGAATAATTATTGCACACAGTCGCATTCAGTTTAATCAGAAAAAAAATGAGATTAAAGGACTGCAGACGGTTCTAAATAAAGCAAAAGTTAATTAATTAAATGTGAAAAAACTTAGTGGATTTATTGAATTAATTAAAATGAAAAAGGAAACTACAATAAGGAAATTAATAAGCTAATTTCATTCGCCAGTGAAAGAAGAAATTAAGAAACATCGAAAAAATTGAAACTTCAGAACACTTATGTTTGCTGTTCGATTAGGTGAAATCATGCTGTGAGAAATCCGAGATTTTTTTTTCTCGTGGTATGATGGCCCAATGAAAACCAGGGATTTATGCTTTATTAGTTTTGGTACGTAATCGAATTTTTCAGAGGGTTGCGTTGTTTCTTGAATAAAACCAATATTCTTCCAAAAATTTTAATAGAAATTAGCTCAAAAATTACAAAAATTCGCACTCAGCTTTGTGAGAAGAGAAGGAGACTAATGGAAAAATATTCCGTGATATATCCCCTAGATCGGTCGGCAGTTCTAGAAAAGATGAAACAGCTAAACAAGAATTAACATTATCATGATTAAATAACATCTATAACTTACCAAGATACGATTTAAAAATCAATAATGGTTTGGCGCATCTAAGCACCGCAATAAAAAGATTGGGTGTGCCAAAATATCACTTTAAGGGGGAACCGGTACGCTCCGTTGGAACCCATGTTAAATATGCTTTTTTTTGGTACGTTTTTCTGAAAAACGGTCAAATATATTTTCACAAAAAATTTACCAGTTATTTATTGGAAACTTGTACGCATTTTAACCAGAGCTTTTATTAATATTTAAATTTTTTGAAAATTTATAAATTTTTAATGGGCATTTCATAATTTTACCCTAGAAAACGACACCTTTTTATTTTTAATAACTTTTAAAAATTAGACATTTTTAGTCCGCCTTGTCTGCTTGTACAAATACATTGTATGTATATGTGGTAAAAATATCAGATTGAAACTTTTCATGGATTCTGAGAAAAATGTACATATACATTGAAAAGTAAGTTTTGAGATAAACGCGTTTAAAATAAAAAAGTTAGTAAAATCATGCAATGCATTGATTATGATAAGCTTTCCAACATACCAGAAATCATTACTCAAGTTATGAGGATAATGGCTGTGGAATAAATCTCGCTCCTGTGCCCTGATCTTTGATCCCATTTCGATGACATTAAACAGAATTGGTTCAGTATACCTCCGAAACAACATACTAAAGTTTTGTCGCAATAGAAGCATTTTTAGAGGATAATGGCTATGGAATAAGTCTCGCTCCTGTGCCATGTCCTTTGACCATATTTCGATGATACTATACAGAACCGGTTCAGTATACCTCCGAAACAGCATACTAAAGTTTTATCGCAATAGAAGCATTTTTACTCAACTTATTGCCCAAGCTATGAGGATAATGGCTGTGGAATAAATCTCGCTCCTGTACCCTGAGCTTTGATCCCATTTCGATGATATTCAACAGAATCGGTTCAGTATACCTCCGGAACAATATGATGACGTTTTGTCGCAATCGAAGCATTTTTACATAAGTTATGACGCATAAGGGCGATGAAATTAATCCCGCTCCTATGTCGTGACCTTTGACTCCATTCCGTCCATTTTCAACAGGTTCCTTCCCAGGTTGTCGCCTACTACATACTAAAATTTCATCGAAATCAGATGTACAAAGATGGAGCATATACGCTTCAACCTATGGTTGGAAAGCGTAAAAAAAGATAACTTTCATACCTGTAAGCATTTATTTAAATTTTTTTAGTGCAGTAGGAAGTTTCATCTGGACCTAATTCTTCCAGAAAAAATATTTTCTGATATTGTTTCTTTTTTTTTATTTCATTTTTAGAGGGTTTTTTTTTTTTTTTTTTCAGTTTCAATCACTTTTTCTTTGTACTACCGAGACGCGTAAAATGTCAAGATTTTTCATAACCTGTACACAATTTGCTCCTGTTTCAATTCCGACAGTCTTCAAAACATAACATTTTACAATATTCCCTTTATTAAAGCTCGCATCAGCTTCATGTACACCAAATGTCAGTGGTTTGAGCGAAAGAAACACTGTTTTCCGTAGTCGAGACCAGATAGCATTGTTTACTGACACATTAGGATTTGCGGTTTTCTGATGTGTACATTTTTTAAGGAGATCTGAATTTGCCAAATCCCTAAAAATCGGCTTAATCTCCTAGTCATTATTACGGGTGAAATATTAGACAGTGAGTGCTGTGGTCATAGCTCATTCCATAAGCTTCAGCGACACGGCACTTACACCAACTTTCTATGCCTTCCGGACACAAACAATGTCAACATTTTTTTCAAAACGTAATTTTTTGAAATTTTTTTTAAATACTTCTAGTGCTCGGATTTTCTTATGAAATACATCGTTGTAAAGGTAAGATTCCAAACTTTCAGAAAAACTTATACAAACAAAATGTGATTCTTTGTCAATTTTAAGGTACCGGTCCCCCTTAAACATTAGTTGTAGCAGTGAAAATTCGCATTCTTTTTTTGTTGGGGGTTTAACGGCCACCATAAGCAATTCAGTGGGGTGTAAGCGGTCGTCCGTCCATAATTTAGTACAACTGTTTCCAAGGAAGAGGGAGAGCCAGAGCCGTAAAGGAAACACAATATCCAAGCCTCACCGGGATTCAAACCCATCACAGACGAATAATCAGAACTCGTCGCCACCAGGGCGACAAATTTGGATTTTTGGATTTTGCAAACTCGTGCAGGGAAACTCATCGCGAGATAAGACTGTGATATGTAAGTTTAAAGATCGAGACTACTATTTATTGGTAACGCCGCCATTCGCATTAATTCAAAGGAGATTGTGCTACAGTGAAGCGGACGATGGGCATAGCCACAATTGGGTCATTTTCTTATATTACCTTAAGCACGGATATTGTGTATCGGAGATAGGTCGGTACATCAACTCAGAATTTGGTGAACGCAAAACGAAACGCAAAACGAAACATTGGTTGGTAGTGAACGCAAAGCGAAACATTGGTTGTTTTAAATACGGTACGGCGATATGGATTGAAAATGAACCACGTGGTAGACCAGAAGGAGCTATGGATGATGAACCACGCGGTAGACCAGAAGGAGCTATAGATGATGCCTAGTTCGGTTCACTGATTGAACCCATTGCACGCAAACAGTATTGGTGTAATATTTAACAATTTCACGATATTTAACAGCCTTTGCCAAAATGAAGAAGATGGCTCGATCGTGGTGGAGTCTCCAAAACATACCCCGCAGCCGGTATTTCCAAATCTGGAAGACGGTGTTCAGTTCTCCTTGGCAGATGTGATCCACTCCTTCTTTACACAACCAGGACGAACCATCTTAGCAAGACATAATGTTAAGAACATGACATTTTACAAGGAAAGCTGTCCACCAAACAGCCGCCATTAGTCAATAGCCCAAGTTCTTCATTGCCAACGATATATCTCATGATCGTCAGAAGCGAGCCATATTTTTAACTGTCTTCGAACCGTCCACATTCGGTCTACTAAAAGTCCTCATAGCTCCTGGCATTCCTGCGTCGAAGTCATTGCTCTATTTAGTGTACATTTTAAAGACACACTTCAATCCCGTTCCCTCGGAAATTGTGGAACGTTACAAGTGTTTAATCGCAGAGCGAGACCTGGCGCGGCTGTTGTGGTTTTTATTGCTGAACTCCGTGTAATGGCAAAGTTCTGTGCTTCCGGATTGAATTTTGCGAGACCGAATGGGGGGTGGCATCGCTGATGAAGCCATTCAAAAGGAGCCTACTGACGCTATCTTTGTTTGCAAACAGTCCGTGCATTCCAAGCAGGGAAACAATCTCGTGCGATACAGTGCAAATTATAACTCGCGACAGCATATACACAATTGCGTACTAACTGGAACAAAAACCTTGCCTCATCCACCTTGTTCACCTGATCTGACTCCTACCTACTATCGCATCTTCAAGCACCTGGGCAATTTAATTCAAGGTAAAGCGTTTCCTAATCAAACGTCACTTAAAAGTCTTATATTCTGTCGCACAGCAAAACTCGACGTTTTTTCATAGCGGTATGCAGAAGCTTGTATCTTGTTAGTAAAAGTATATTGCTGCTGGCGGGTGTCATTACTTTGATTAATAAACTGTATTTCTCATTTTGGAGGGTTTTTTAAAACTTCTCATTCATATTCAGATATTCCTTTTGCACCAACCTAATATATGCGATAGCCATGATTCACAAAAACAGGCATTTAGGGGAAAACGTTGCAGTATTCTGAAAATTGCTTAAATTTTCCGGCTTATAATTTCAGACTCAATAAATTTAATGTACGTTTTTCGTTTATGGACTTCCATGAGTATCTACTGCTATCAAAAATCGCCCAGCCTGTGATATATTTCAATGAAGGGTTCGAAGCAACGTGTAAAATAGGCGCCCGGTTTATCCTTGTTTCTACCCGAAAGAAACAAGGAAAAACCATAAACAACGACTCAGTAGAGCTCAATGCGGAAAACAGAACTTTACTTGTCTCTTAATGTTTCTCCCAGAAGAGGCTGAGTCTTCTAAAAAAAGAGCAGGTGCAAAACACATTGGTCAAAACATAATATAAAGATCGTCCAAATGAAACATAAACTAGCTGTTTCTTTTATTTATATTATTCTTATTATTATTTGGGGTTTAACGACCACCATGAGCAACTAAATGGATCATAAGCAGTCGCCCGTCCCTAATGTAGGGCCACTGGGTTCAGGGAAAGATGAGAGCTAGTGCCGTAAGACAAACACGACTTCCATGTCATCGGGATTCGAACCCGGACGAATGGTCATAAGCTAACTCTTAAACACGTGCGCCACCTGTGCTGGAGTTAAGCATGCTTTATTACAACATAAGAACATGTACAGTGGTAAATATATACATACCACATGGGTGCTAATAGTGCTAGAAACAAGCACTCTTAAGATTTAGGCAGGTGCCCCATCGGTTGATAAGATCATTGATCCAGTGCCAGGTGCTTTTGAACCCACTGCGCACGTACTTTTGAACGAACACCCCAGTGCTTGGTTGATGATTATGCCAATGGAGCACCAGTTGATGCCCTATTTCAGCTGTTAGCTCGCTAAATGCCATTGTGTGGTAAACTTTCACCAGTTCGTCCACCGCTGCGATTCTGTCCGATGTAATGGCGGCGCATGCTTCGCCAGCTCTTGGCAGGTCCACATTGCTTTCACGTCCGCCCTGAAATTAATTACACCGTTTCAAGATCGTACTGCTTGCAAGGTACGCATTCCCGTTAACCACCTGCATGCGTCGTAAGAATTCTGTAAATCTGTTTCCCTCTTTTGCCAAAAATTGGATCACGGCTGGCTGTGTCGCCTTGGAGGTATCCATGAGATAGGACGTTTACGTTCATGATATTCCTCACGCGTCCAACGCATTGCACCTATTTAAATACGTCGCAGCTGCATTCTTCTTCTATATTTGGTCAGCGTCACCCACACTTCGCCGGTTACTGCAGGCCGAATGGCTTAACATTCCGGCGGATATTTACTCAATGCCGAATGGCTTAACATATTAGTGGATATTTACTCAAGGCCGAATGGCGGAACATACCGGCGGACAGAAGGCCAAAAAGCGGAACATACTAGTGGATATTTACTCAAGGTCAAATGGCGTAACATACCAGTGGATATTTACTCCAGGCCGAATGGCGGAATCATACCGGCGGATATTTACTCAAGGACGAATGGCGGAAAATAAAGGCGGATATTTATTCAAGGCCGAAAGGTGGAACATACCAGTGGATATTTAGTCAAGGCCGAATGGCGGAAACACCTGTGGATATTTAATCAATGCCGAATGGCGGAAAGACTATTGGATATTTACTCAAGGCCGAATGGCGGAACATACCTGTGGATATTTACTCAAGGCCGAATGGCGGAACATATTAGCGGATATTTATTCTAAGGCCGAATGGCGGAACATACCTGTGGGATATTTAATCAATGCCGAATGGCTGGAACATATTAGCGGATATTTACTCAAGGCCGAATGGCGGAACATACCTGTGGATATTTACTCAATGCCGAATGGCTTAACATATTAGCGGATATTTACTCAAGGCCGCATGGCAGAACATACCGGCTGACAGAAGGCCATAGGCGGAACATACTAGTGGATATTTACTCAAGGCTCGAATGGCGGAACATACCAGTTGATATTTACTCAGGCCGAATGGCGGAAAATACCGGCGGATATTTATTAGGCCGAAAGGTGGAACATACCAGTGGATATTTACTCAAGGCCGAATGGCGGAAAGACCTGTGGATATTTACTCAAGGCCGAATGGCGGAAAGACCTGTGGATATTTACTCAAGGTCGAATGGCGGAAAACCTGTGGATATTTACTCAAGGCCGAATGGCGGAACATACCGGCGGATATTTATCTCAAGGCCGAAAGGCGGAACATACCAGTGGATATCTACTCAAGGCCGAATGGTGGAACATGCCAGTAGATATTTTCTCCAGGCAGAATGGCGGAACATGCCGGTGGATATTTACTCAAGGCCTATGGAATGGCGGAACATATCGGCGGATATTTATTCAAGGCTGAAAGGCGGAACATAGCAGTGGATATTGACTATTCAGTGAACATAGCAGTGAACATAGCAGTGGATATTTATTCAAGGCTGAAAGGCGGAACATAGCAGTGGATATTGACTTTTAGTGAACATAGTCAGTGAACATAGCAGTGGATATTTATTCAAGGCTGAAAGGCGGAACATAGCAGAGGATATTTACTCATGGCCGAATGGCGGAACATACCGGCGGATTTTTACTCAAGGCGGAACATACCAGTGGATAGTTATTCAAGGCCGAATTGACGGAACATATCGGCGAACATTTACAGAAAACTTGTGGAGAGCATATAACTGAGAGAGAGAGAGAGAGAAAACTAGAGGTGGCGGTCACCATCTCTAAAAAGTTTCAACATCTAATATATACATTTATATATTTCCTGTAAATGAAGATTATTTTTAGTTATGACGTGTCTGGATGTTAAATGTAGGAAAAGTGTATATATCCAAACCTATGGAAGTGTTTCAAACGAAAAATGCTCAACTCACTGAGGCGTTGTAGGACACCATTTATGCATAGTTTGAAGTTGATTCATCCAAAGCCTAACGTTCTGTATTTAATATTGGGCGTTTTAATGAAATCTACTAAAGGACGCAAATAACGCTCCATTGACATGAATATAGTCATCGGTGAGTGAGTTTAAAGAGGTTTTATTTCTTTCCGTTGTGTCCCATTTCGAGGCCCGAATAATACATATTTTATACTTTTCGGTTTAATGACTTAATCTAAGGTTGTCAAGAGTTGCAGCTTCACTGGTCCCTCCAGGGACGGGAAAGGATCAACTCATTGCAACAAGCACTGCTGGACAACTAAATTGGAACATGGATCAGCTCGGAGACTTAGACACGAATCCGTATCTTTCAAGTGTTTTAGCTACAGAGAGGGCAGAGAAAGACAAAGAATTTTTTGTGTGTGTGTGACTCTAAAACAAGTGTCCTTGAATTAGGGGATGTCTTATATTCCAAGGCATTTTGATGCTCCTCTAAGACGTTAAGCATTAAAACGTGAAAAGATTACCGTCCTGAGGCGTTCCGGCGTAAGATGTCAACTTTTATCTGATAGTGGCCATAAATGGAGGGCGATGGAAGATTACCTCACGTCGTGTCTAAATAAGATAAATATCACCAAAATGTACCTTATCTTGGGTAATTCTATCCCAGCTTTCTGCTAAAATCTTGATGTTTTGGATTTTGGCACAGAAACTTTGTGTATGTGAGTATACGGTGACTTAGGAAGAATTTCAAATTCAAGGTACTGGCCTTTGGAAATGAGATCTTCTGTAGTACTTCAGTTCAAAAAGAAAAGTTTTAAAGCAGTGATGTTTTTGTTACTTAGAAAAATGCTATGAACTATTCATGCAAATTTTCAAGACGTTCATCACCGAAAGGTCCCTTTTTTATTTATTTATTTATTTATTTAATTTTCTTAGCACGTCTTTTGTAAAAACAGATCGTGCTTATGTTATCGGTCCGTCCGTCTGTAGACACGATATCTCTGCAACTACTGTATCAGTCCCGATTTGAAAAATTCTTTTTGCATTGGGAAGCTCCAAAATATGCGAATGATGATCCTTTATATCGTTTATTTTTACGACGTACAATTTCGCCGCTAGAGGCGTAAATGCAGATGATATCGAATTTAAAAAATACGTTTTATTCCGCATATTAGCTCCTAAACATCCGATTGACTCGCGAAAAAAAATTATTATCTTCCGATTCCATTTATGTCGAAAAGTATTTTAGGCTTAGTTACTTTTTTCAAATTACGCATAGATTTTTCTCTAGGAGGCGTAAAAGTAACAATTACATTTTCCCCGACATCTGTCCTTCTTAAAACTCAGATTTGAAAAATGTTTTCTTTAGCGGATACAGCTCCTAATGCAAAATCTGTTGCATTTAATTTCTAATTTTTGGTAAAGGATAATTTGGCCACCAGGGGCGTAAGTGTTAATTTTTGCTTCTGATGTATTTGCCATAAAATCTGAGCTTCACAAAATCTCGATTGAAAAAATTATTTCGTGGACCGATGCTCCTCACGTCAATAAACCTTTTCAGAATATTTTCTTCTTAAATATTGCATGGTTTTTCCGCCAGAGGCGTAGATGTATATCTTTTTTTTGTCAATATCTCTACTTCTAGGAGTCCGATTTCAGAAATTCCTTCTTTGTTGGATAGTGCTTTCAGTGTGACACGTTTTTCATATAATTTCAAAATTTTCAAGTAATTCATAGACTTTCCTCTAAGTCGTAGAGGGAAATTGCGTTTCCCCTTATATCTCTGCTTCTAAATCTCCGATTTGAAAAAATATTTCCGCACCGGATTCAGCTCCTGATGAGAAATCCTTTGCACATAATTTCTAATTTTTCGTAAAAAATGGTTTCCACTAGGGGGCGTGTCTTAATTTCCGCTTCTGATTTATTTGCAGCAAAATTTGAGCTCCCAAACTCTCGATTGAAAAAAAAAATTGTGGATCGATACTACTCACGTTGATAAAACTTTTAGGAACATTTTCTTTTTAAAATCATGCGTGGTTTCTACGCCAGGAGGCGTAGATGTATATCTTATTTTTATCAATATCTCTACTTCTAAGAGTCCGATTTGAAAAATTATTTCTTTGTTGGACAGTGTTTCCGATGCGAAATGATTTTCATATAAATTTCAAAATTTTCAAGTAAATCATAGACTTTTCGTTAGGGGCGCAAAAGTAAATTGCGTTTTCTGCGTTATTTCTGCTTCTTTGAAAATTATTGCTGTATCGCATACAACACCTGATGGAAAATATTTTTCATATAATTTCTAATGTTTAGTAAAGAACGGTTTGGTACCAGGGGGCATAAGTGTTCAATTCTTCTTCTTATGTATTTGCAGCCAGAGTGTAGATTCATATATTATTTTTGTCGATATCTCTGTTTCTAAGAAGTCCGATTAGAAAAAATATTTCTGTGTTGAGAGCGTTTTTTGGTGCGAAATGTTTCTCATATAAATTCCTATTTTTCTTAACGCACAAGTCTGCAACCAGAGGGTGTAAGCTCACGATTCCGTTTACAGCAATATCTGAGGGATTAAACCCGCTTGAAAAACTTGTTTCTTCCGTCAGATACTATTGTTTTCCGTACCGGTTCCATTGACTTTGAATAGCTTTGATAAATTTAATTTGCGTCAGAACAGATTCAAAGACGTGCTTATTACACCCGAAAATTCGGTGCCATCTTTCTTGTTTTATTTTGGGACTACACTGTGCATCTCGATAAGCTCCAAGCAAATGCTCGTTCCAAATTTAGGGTCACCTGTCTCAGGAAAGTGTCGAGAGAGACAGTGCCGTGATGCAAACGCGACGTCAGTGCGTCACCGCGATTCGAACCCGGTTTCATCTCAGACGAACGGTCAGGAGACTTAGACTACTGCCCCACCAGGCTGAGTTCCCGGAGCTCATAACCTGTTTATGAAATACTTTGTCCTAAGATTTGAAGTTCGTCTTCTTTAAATACTGTACTTTTATGGTAAACATTTTCATAATGATCTTTAGATTTTTCAATGCATGTTATGCAAATTAATATGAATCTTGAAGCACTGACCCTAAATTAAACGACGATAATTCAAGCTTACGATCCCAGGTAAGACCAAGCACTTGGTAAGGCATGGAGATCACTTTATTTGTTTCAGGAATATGGGTATGACTTTTCGGTGCACAAACAGAGTCATTAAAATTCAGGGGACGTCACGGTGTCTGAGTTGTATCAAACGCTGGCTTCTATTTAAGCGTCCATGACGGTCAGTTTTCGTACCCAGAGTGAGGCTTGAATGGTATTTTTATCTTTTGGCTATCTCAGCTTTCCCTGGAACCAGTGGCCTTAAATCAGGGGGTGATTACTCACCGTCAATCGATACCAACGGCTGATACTAATACTTGCTAAAACATAACCATGATTATGCAATCCAACATTTGTTTCTCTACTGCCGTCATCAATGTACAGGTTGCGCCATCTATTAACAAGTCTGAACATTACTCAAAGAAGAATAATTGATTTTTAATATAATTATGCGGTTATGTTTTAAAAGTATTAAGTATCCCATGCTACAACTTAAATTTGCTTTGGCCGATTTGGAAATTTTCATCCTTAAGAAAGCATTAATTGCGAAACATTTTTTTAAAAGAAGTTTTACCATTAGAAACATAAGGTTGAGATTTAGGTGGAACCACCTCAAAAAGTCCAACCAAAAAATAAAAAAAATAAAAAAAAAAATAAAAAAAAAGGAAGAAAAGAAAACAATGACGATTCCGTATAGCTTTTGACGCTTATCATCCACAAACATTCTTAATCCACGGCTGGAGGAAGATCTCCCACAAGTATGTTCTACCAGCTTCAGCAATTCGCTAGGAGAGGGTTCATTAAACTCTTTAATACCTAGGGAAGTGTCAAACCGAATTATTGGAGGTAATGAAAACGTATTTTGAATCTCGGTCTGGCTGAAAACGAATTTATCAAATTTGATTTTCACAAAGGGAGAAAAATAAAGAAAAGGAAAAAGGCATTTGAACCCCTAGCAGGAAAACTGCTCATTACATATAATAAACATGACGTGGTCGGTGTTCTTAATAGTGAAACAAACCAGTCGCCAAAAAAAAAATATATATATATTACGGATATAATGCTAAAAGCAAAACAAAAATAAAACAATATTAAAAATATCTTTGTGCAGTCTTGGGCGCTTTAGAATTTCAAAGTTGGTTTGTAAACACTTTGTGCTTTTTATGGTTTTTCTGCATATATACAAGGAGTGTTCAAATGAAAAGGTACGAAACGACACTGTGGGTATAAATGAAGACTTTATTCAAAGTATACACCATAGGCCGTAGCACAAGCGATCCCATTGATTAACGAGCCAAAGGATATCCTTGTTCCCAGAATTCCTGTGGCAGTGACGAGACCCAGTCCTGCACAGCGTCCTTGAGTTCGTCGTCCGAGTGTAAGCGCTTCCCTTTCAGATGTTTTTTCAGGGGAACAAACACATGGAAATCGCAGGGCGACATGTCCGGGATGTAGGGCGGATGGTCTAGCTGCTCCCACTGGAACTTGGCCAGTTCCGCGTGTGTGACACTGGAGACGTGTGGACACGCGTTATCATGGAGCAGAACCACACCCTCCGTGAGCAGCCCCGGTCTTTGGTTCTTGATGGACCTGCGTAGGCTTCGGAGTGTCTCACAGTACACATCGGAGTTAATGGTTTGCCATCCTGTCCTCACACGCACTGCCGCGTCAATTGACAGAGTCACTTTATAAAGCCTCTGCTCTCTCCTAAGCATGCGGGCGCCCGCGCATGCTCTGATCCACGCCGGCGACTCCAATCGCATCCCAGATGTGTCGCTACGTACTCCCATAGCGGCATAGGCAAATATGTTAACGGTTACGTTCTTATGACGTTTCGTACCTTTTCATTTTTGAACACCCCTAGTATATATATATATAAATGAAACTTCAGTAGGTAAATTCGGTCACGGCAACAGAAACCAGCGTGGAAATACTCGTTGAGTTTGCAGAGTGAGGCAGAAGGTTTTTCATCTTGAACTCCTTCTTCAAGAAAAAGCCACACAGGAAATGGACATGGAGACATCCAAATGGGACGTGACAAGTGAAATTGATTTTATTATGTGTAACAAAAAACCATAGAAGACTGCAATTTATACAAACAAGTTCAACACAGGTAGTGACCATAGATTAGTGAGATGTAAGATGCACCTCAACACTAAACTTGAACGTGGCAAGCTCATAAGACAAACAAAATCTATTGACATAACCAACCTTAAAAACACCATAATACCTTCAAGTTGGAACTGAAGAACAGGTTCTCTGCTTTTAGAAGGCCTAACATTGGAAGAAGTGGACATCTCTGAAGTTAACAGAAAAGTAACCAAAGCTCTTATGGAAACAGCAACAAAATTAGCTGGGTCTAAGAAAAGTTGCATGTAAATAAATTATCAGGAAAAACAAAATGTTGATGCAAAAAGAAAGAAGATACGAGGACAACTGAAGATGATGTGACTTCCAAAGTGGAATATATAGAGCTATGCAAGACAGTACGAAAAAGTATCACTGAAGACGTAAGAAAATTCAACTGTGAACTAGTGAGGAAAGCAATTGAAAACAACCAAAGCCTAAAGATAGCAAAGGGTCATCTCAGTAAGGGAAGAAACAGATTATGGCACTGAGAAAAGAAGATGGTTCTGTAACAAGAAATAGAGGCGAAATTTTGACAAACGTGAAAGATTTCTTACTCCAAATTATATGAAAGGGATGATACATGCACTCCAGACATCATGAAAGATACCAGTACCAGAGTTCCTCCAGTCCTTCCAGCAGAAGTTGCACATGCAATCAAGAACATGAAGCGGGGAAAAGCTCCAGGAGAAGATGGAATTACTGTAGACATCATACAAGAAGCAAGTGGAGAAATCGAAACAGTACTCGCCCAAATTTTCACTCGATGCCTTAATGAAGGAAAGATTCCTGAGGATTGGAACACCGCTACAATGATCCTGCTACATAAGAAAGGTGACATTGAGGATCTCGGAAACTACAGACCTATCAGCCTACTATCAGTAGTTTATAAAATCTTCACTAAAGTTCTTTCACACCGCTTTGAAGGTAACACTGGACATGGCTCAATCGAGAGAACAAGCTGGATTCAGGAGTGGCTACAGCACAATAGATCATATCCACGTGCTGAGAGAACTAATTGAAAGAGCGAGGGAATATGAGCTTCCATTGTGCATGGCTTTTATCGATTATGAAAAAGCCTTTGATTCGGTGAAACCATCAGCAGTTGCAATGGCTCTGAAATCCATGCGTGGTATTGAAGATGCATACATTAATATTATTAATAACATCTATGAAAATGCAAGTGCAAAGATTAGGCTGTTTGAAAATACATACAGCACATAAAAATTGGAAAGGAGTGAGACAAGGTGACACCATATCTCCGAAGCTCTTTAATGCCACATTGGAGGGTGTTTTTCAGTCGCTGAGCTGGGAAAATAAAGGGATAAAGATTAATGGAGTTATCTAACCCACTGTTTTGCTGATGACGTAGTCATTTTTGCAATGTACCCCATCAGAGCTGCAGAGTATGATCCAGGAACTTGCTGACAAGAGTAAAGAAGTGGGATTAAAAATGAACTTTCAGAAGACAAAAAGTGATGTTCAATGCTTTGTACAAGAAATGAAGATTTATCGATTGATGGAGAAAAGCTGGAGATAACAGACACGTACGTTTATCTTTGGACAACAGATATCAAGTGAGGGTCACATTGATGAAGAAATTAATCGGCGTACAAAACTTGCCTGGAGAGCTTTTGGAAGAAACAGCATAATTTTCAAGAGCAATATGCCATTATGTCTTAAAAGAAAAGTGTTTGATCAATGCATCCTTCCAGTGCTTACGTATGGTGCAGAGACGTGGACCTTAACTAAAAGAGATATACAAAGACTGCAGACAACTCAAAGCAGCATGGAGAGGTGCATGCTTCGTGTAACCAGGAGATAAGAAGAGGAGCTCGTGGATCCGAAAAATGACAAGAGTGGAAGACATCATGATCAGAGTTAAATCCCTGAAAAACATGGCAATGGGCTGGACATACTGCCAGAAGGACAGATCATCGATGGACAGCCGAAATTTTAGATTGATTCCAAGGGACAGGAAAAGACCCAGAAGAAGACCACATGGGAGATGGGTGGATGAAATTCGAAAGTATGCAGGGGTGACATGAAGAGACTGGCACAAGACAGACCGTTGTGGAGAAACTTGGGGAGACCTTCGTCCAGCAGTGGATTGATAATGGTTGACAATGATGATGATGATGATGATATATATAGGATTAGGGATGTAAGGTCAGGTGATGCGTAACATCACAGCCTCTCCTTGACAAATGTCAACCCCGCCTTCTCGTGGTGCATCTTGTTCCCACTAAAGGGGCTCTGACGACCGCCAATAGCGGTATAACTATACCATCGGGATTAGAGGAAATTCTATCCCACACTCACTGACCAACCCGCTTGGCCAGCGTGGTGAGTTGTCCAAACCCCTCCAAAATGATTCCACAACTTAAATCTTGGCCCTCAGTCTCCGGCAGCTGGAATGTACCTGGCCAAGGCTGCGGCCTTGACATGAAGGCAGAGGGTGAAGAATCCTCGGAGTGACCGGGTTAGGCTGCCATCTGATGCTGACCTTGGCTACTTACAATGGACGCTCTCTATCTTCTTGATTGCATGTGCAACTTCTTCTGAATTGGAAGAGGAACTACAAAGGTAACTTTCATGATGTCTGGAGTACATCGTCATCCCTTTCATGAGGTAATTTGGAGAAAAGGAGAAGATCTCATCGAACTGAAAAGTGGACATCTCTTCTACTATCGTGGGACAGATAATGGCAGAACCTAGTGGTGTTGGATTTATAATAAACAAGAAACTGAAGGATAAAGTTGTAGAAGTTGAAAGTTCCTTACTGACAGATGCTGCACGACTTTGTTATCCAACTCTCGAAAAGATACCAGGCTTTCAGATTGTTTTCAAACTTGTTTTGCACCCACTAGTTCATCCTGAAGAAGAAATTGAAGAATTTTCTTACGTCTTCAGTGATAATTTGTCATCTAAATAATAAAGTGCAACAGCACTTTGGAAAATAATTATGGGAGATTTCAATGCAAAAATAGGGCAACGGCAACAGAATGAAACTTCAGTAGGTAAATTCGGTCACGGCAACAGAAACCAGCGTGGTAATACTCTCGTTGAGTTTGCAGAGGCAGAAGGGTTTTTTCATCTTGAACTCCTTCTTCCAAGAAAAAGCCACACAGGAAATGGACATGGAGACATCCAAATATGACGACAAGTGAAATTGATTTTATTATGTGTAACAAAAAATTCGTCATAGAAGACTGCAGTGTGCTAAACAAGTTCAACACAGGTAGTGACCATAGATTGGTGAGATGTGGATGCACCTCAACACTAAACTTGAACGTGGCAAGCTCATAAAGACAAACAAAATCTATTGACATAACCAACCTTAAAAACACCATAATACCTTCAAGTTAGAACTGAAGAACAGGTTCTGCTGCTTTAGAAGGCCTAACATCGGAAGAAGTGGACATCTCTGAAGTTAACAGAAAAGTAACCAAAGCTCTTATGGAAACAGCAACAAAATTAGCTGAATCTAAGAACAAGTTGCATGTGAACAAATTATCAGGAAAAACCAAAATGTTGATGCAAAAAGAAGAGATGAGGACAACTAAAGAAGATTTGACTTCCAAAGTGGAATATATAGAGCTATGCAAGACAGTAAGAAAGTATCACTGAAGACGTAAGAAAAATTCAACTGTGAACTAGTGAGGAAAGCAATTGACAAAAACAACCAAAGCCTAAAGATAGCAAAGGGACATCTCAGTAAGGGAAGAAAACAGATTATGGCACTGAGAAAAGAAGATGGTTCTGTAACAAGAAATAGAGGCGAAATTTTTGACAAGAGTGAAAGATTTCTACTCCAAATTATATGAAAGGGATGATATATGCACCTGACATCATGAAAGATACCAGTACCAGAGTTCCTCCAGTCCTTCAGCAGAAGTTGCATATGCAATCAAGAACATGAGGCGAGGAAAAGCTCCAGGAGAAGATGGAATTACTGTAGACATCATACAAGATGCAAGTGGAGAAATCGAAACAGTACTTGCCCAAATTTTCACTCGATGCCTTAATGAAGGAAAGATTCCTTGAGGATTGGAAACACTGCCAATTACAATGATCCTGCTACATAAGAAAGGTGACATTGAGGATCTCGGAAACTACAGACCTATCAGCCTACTATCAGTAGTTTATAAAATCTTCACTTAAAGTTCTTTCACACCGCTTTATGGTAACACTGGACATGGCTCAACCCAGAGAACAAGCTGATTCAGGAGTGGCTAGCAGCACAATAGATCATATCCACGTGCTGAGAGAACTAATTGAAAGAGCGAGGGAATATGAACTTCCATTGTGCATGGCTTTTATCGATTATGAAAGCCTTTGATTCGGTGAAACCATCAGCAGTTACAATGACTCTGAAAACCTGCGGTATTGAAGATGCATACATTAATATTATTAATCATCTATGAAAATGCAAGGGCAAAGATTAGGCTGTTTGAAAATACAACACACGTAAGGTGGAAAGGGGAGTGAGACAAGGTGACACCATATCTCCGAAGCTCTTTAATGCCACATTGGAGAGTGTTTTTCAGTCGCTGAGCTGGGAAAACAAGGGGATAAAGATTAATGGAGATTATCTAACCCACCTTCGTTTTGCTGATGACGTAGTCATTTTTGCAAGTACCCCATCAGAGCTGCAGAGTATGATCCAAGAACTTGCTGACAAGAGTAAAGAAGTGATTAAAAAATGAACTTTCATAAGACAAAAGTGATGTTCAATGCTTTTACAAGAAATGAAGATTTATCGATTGATAGCTGGAGATAACAGACACGTACGTTTATCTTGGACAACAGATATCAAGTGAGGGTCACATTGATGAAGAAATAAATCGGCGTACAAAACTTGCCAGGAGAGCTTTTGGAAGAAACAGCATAATTTTCAAGAGCAATATGCCATTATGTCTTAAAAGAAAAGTGTTTGATCAATGCATCCTTCCAGTGCTTACGTATGGTGCAGAGACGTGGACCTTAACTAAAAGGGACATAGGCTGGAGACAACTCAAAGCAGCATGAGAGGTGCATGTTTGGTGTAACCAGGAGAGATAAGAAGAGAAACCGTGGATCCGAAAAATGACAAGAGTGGAAGACATCATGATCAGAGTTAAATCCCTGAAATGGCAATGGGCTGGACATACTGCCAGAAGGACAGATCATCGATGGACAGCCGAAATTTTAGATTGAATTCCAAGGGACTGAAAAGACCCAGAGAAGAAGACCACATGGGAGATGGGTGGATGAAATTCGAAAGTATGCAGGGGTGACATGGAGGAGACTGGCACAAGACAGACCGTTGTGGAGGAAACTTGGGGAGACCTTCGTCCAGCAGTGGATTGATAATGGTTGACAATGATGATGATGATGATGATATAGGCCTATATGGAAGAAATATTTCAACCGCATTCCCTAGCTCAAAAAAAAAAAAAAAAAAAAAATTGCGAGCGGAAACTTTCACCCAGAAACCGCAGAAATGTTAATTAAGAGAAATCATAAACTACGCGCAAAACTATAACTGTAGCGGAAGATATCCGAAGCAGAATTTTTTTTTTTTTTTTCAAATCAAGCAATTAGTAGTAGAGGAACGAAAAAGAAAAACAATAGCATTTTTCGCTTCCTAAAAGAAAAACTGTGCGCTCTGTGAAGGAAAATATTGTCACAAAATGCTTCTGATGGTACAGAGGATCGTATCAAGAAAGGATTTCATGAATGGAATACGGGACTACACCGTAAAATACAAATTTTGAAGATGACAATCCAATTTTTGGTGTAAATATGACCAGGATGGTAAGTAAGATAATATCCGAAAACTTCAAAATTTCTTCATCCTAGAGGGAAAATCGACCCCGCGTCTCCCAGGTAGCTCCCGGATATGCTAACCACTACACCACCAAGAACGACCAAGTTATTGATTAGTTTGAATATAACCATCGCATGACAAGATAGAATATCCGGATGCTATCTGGGAGACACGGTTTCGATTCCCGCTCCAGGACGACGACATTTTGAAGTTTATGGATATTACCTGACTTACCATCTTGGCTATATTTACACCAAAAAACGCATTGTCATCTTCAAAATTTGTAACAAAGGACTTTTTCAATCTGAACTTTGTTATCTGAGATACCCTTTTAAATACAAATGATCGCTAGCGCCGTGTGTGGCATAACTGGACATTGTGAGGGAACAGAAAGCATAGGGATAATTGTTTTACCATTGCGGTAGAAAAAAAAACAAACGCTTTTCCAATCCGCCTAATGCGTACGGTCATTCAGTCCGCAGGCGGGTGGAACGCATGTCGGACATAATTTTTTTTATGAAAGTTATGCTAAAAATTAGTAAAAGAGAATGGAATGTAAAATAAAAAGGATAATGACGGCTCTTTACGAATGTTCATGTTTTTTTAATTTTATCTAAATCTCATAAATAGCATTAAAACCCGTTCCATTAGTGCCACGATAAAACATTTTCAAACAAGCGTGATGCTGGTTTTTGAAGCATGTGAGTCCTCCACTGATGTTCGGGTTTCTCTGTCGTTTGCATACTGTACGAGTGCTCTATTATTAATAATATGGACAAATATCCTGAACTGCTTTCAGTGTATTTATGATGCAAGTCACTTGCTTCCTTTAAAATTTATTTTCCGTTCCAGGTAAGCCTCCTCCATCCGTGACTTGGTGGAGAGGGTCAGGCCTTTCTGGATGGTTCGCGGGAAGTGGATGAGGAAGGTACAGTGAGGAACGAATTGGTCATCATGAATCTTCAGCGACAAGACCACGGAACTCAGCTGACCTGCAAAGCATCGAACACTAATCTCACCACTCCCATCACCGTATCCGTGAAAATCAATTTAAACTGTAAGTATCTGAACAAATCGGTATATTAGAACTCTTCTTTAAATAAAATGTCCATGGGCTGCGACGTAGTTTGTGACATCAGATATTATTCCACCAAAAAAAGGGAAAAATAGATTACGCAAAATGACTTAATAGTCCTTTTGACTTAATTTGAATGGTACTATTAAAATGATCCGGGTACTCCAAGAAAAGAGAATATTTTTTAAAAAATAAAACTAGTAATACTCTCACACACACAACACACACTGCTTTTTCCATTTATTGATTTGAAGCTTTCAAAACCCTATTCCATTTGCTTCCGAAGATGACTAAGGATTCTCCATTTAAGGTCATTAATAATAAATAACAGAAATTGAACGAGAGCTAGCTTCTCATAAGAGTTTTGCTATGACATTCATGAATGCAGTAACCATTAGAAGCATTTTTTCGGTACCGGTTTTGAATTGCTTTTGCCGCCCAGGTGGCGCAGTGGTCAAAGCGTTGGCTTCTGATCATTCGCCTGAGATGGGTCTGGGTTCGAATGCCAGTGAGACATGGATGTTGTGTTTGTCTTATGGCACTGGCTCTATCCCTTCCCTGGAATTAGTGGCCTTAAATTTGGGACAGGTGACTGCTTATAGCCCATTGAGTTGCTCAATGTGATCGTTAAACCTTCAATAAAAAAAATGCTATTAATGAGAAAACAAAAATGACACCGACTTCTCAGGTAGATTTGACACTTCTTTTGCATCCTCTCGGAAAAGAAAATACTTCTCCAAGCAGATCTTTAGAAAGATACTTAAAAAAAAATGAGAAAGAATTAGAATGAATTTTGACCCCCATATTTAAAATACGAATTTCAGGAGTGTTTCTTAGAGTGAATGTGCATCTCATTTTTCTCAAAATGTAGGGTGTCCTACTCGCTACCGAACCCGGCATTTCTTTTATAATATTAACACCAATGAAGATATTGCAACGAAATTTGAAAAAGACTTACCACATTTCGTACGAAATATGATGGCATCGCAACATGTGCTGGAAGTGGCCACCATTTGCATCCAGAAACATTAAACCCGGCGCTGTCCGCCAAGCCCGCTGGTGTGCCCCCGTAGTGGCAAGCACATTCCTAAGTGTGACGCCGTTGAGGAGCAGTCTGCCAGCCAGCCGGACGCGTCTCACTGCTGCTTTGTTATGCCATTTCGCTGAGCGTGTTTACACAATACGATTGTTGATAGTGAGTGCTCGTGCTCGTGGCTGTTCACGTACGTGTGAAAATGTATCGGTATACTCTGGAAGAGCAAGTATTTATTGTTCGCACTTATTGGAAAACAGAATCGATAAAGTCTTGTCAACAGCAATTTCTGGAGAGGTTTGCAGGCAGACATCCGCCGAGCAAGTCCACCATTTGTGCATTGTCGAAGAATTTAAGTCCTTTTCGGCGACCGTGTCTTTTCAAAGGGTCTATATCTGACGCCTCCTTATAACTTTTTATGGGGATATCTAAAAGGGATGGTTTACGAAAAGAAACCGCGAACCATAGATTCCTTGAAAGCAAACATCACCGAGGAAATTCAGGCAGTGACGGCGGACGTACTGGCGAGGACATTCCACAATATGGTGCGCCGGGTTCAATGCTGTCTGCACGCAAATGGTTGCCACTTCCAGCGTATGTTGTGATGTCATCACTTTTCGCACGAAATGAGGTAAGTGCACTTCAAATTTCGTTGCAATATCTTCATTGGTGTTAACATTATTAAAAAATTGCCGGGTTCGGTAGCGAGTGGGACTCCCTGTATCAGCTTTCATCATTCCAATTTGAAAAATTACTTCTGTACCGGAGAGAGAGTTCCTGATGCGAAACGTTTCGTGTAATTTCAAATATTTCGCATTGCAGAAGTTTGCCACCAGTTTCCGTTTACACCATCTTTGAAGCAATATCCGCGTGTTTAAAAACCCGCTTTCAAAACTTCCTTTACGTTTCGATATTACTACCCACGAAAACATTTTGTGTTTATTTCCTGCCCAAAAATAGTACACAAATTTCCTGCTAGATCGCAAATGTTTAAACCAGTTTTCTCGACGTCGCTGATATTAAAGGTCTCATTGAAAAAAATATGTATTTTAACTTTAGATACCATTCGCTTTTTACAACACATTACATCCATTCGTGAGGTATACTGGTGTGCAAAAATTAAGGACGAAGAGGAGAAATTAGCATAACAGCTGAACGAGCAGGCAGAACGGACCGAAAGACCACTCAAGAGATAGACTATGTCCGGTACGGTAGGGCATGCGCATATATGCAGCATGACGTATGGGGGTGCGATTTGGAAGGGTATAAAATACACGGGAGGTGTACGCTCAGCAATTCGGTGAAAGCCATTGCACGGTGTACGTCGGTTGGAATTACGTCGAGTTGCTGCCACCGTGTGATATGGCCAACAGGCAATTCAGTAGACGACATCTGGATCACTTTACCCGAGGTCGCGTCATTGGGAAGTTGGAAGAAGGTCGAAGTGTATCGCTAACAGCATCGTTTCATGAGCTTGGAGAGCATTTCAAACGACAGGAACAGCTGTCCGAGAGTTTAGCAGTGGTAGTCCACGAGCAACCACGGCGGCGGATAAAGGGTATATTTTCCTACAGAAGAGAAGAGACAGACGGTAGACAGCGGGAAAAATCCCAAGACACATGTGACAGACAACTGGACATCCATTATCGCGTTTTTCTGTGGCCAGGAGGCTCCACAAAGGTAATCTATTTGCCCGACGACCTGTACGTTGTGTGCCATTAACGCCTGTTCATCGGAGACGGCGGTTTCTTTGGTGCCAGGAACACAAGAACAGGGCACATCAGCAATGGGGTCGAGTTCTCTTTAGGGATGAGAGCCGATTTAGTCTGACGAGCGATTCTGGACGTATACACATCTGGAGAGAGCAGGGAACACGCAATCAAACCTCCAACGTCATCGAAAGGGACCGGTTTGGAGGTGGCGGAGTTCTCGTTTGGGGCGGTATCATGCTTGGTAGCCGTACTGACTTCCATATCTTCCAAGGAGGTAAGTCACTGGTGTCCGCTATTGTCCCGAGGTTCTCCTGCCTCAGGTGCGTCTGTTTAGAGGTGCTGTGGGTCATGAGTTCCTCTTCATAGACAAAAACGCTAAACCTCATCGTAGAGTGGCTGTCGCAGAGCTGTTGGAGAGGGAAGATATTCAACGCATGGACTGGCCCGCAAGGTCCTCGGACTTAAATCCAATCGAACACGTGCGAGATCTTCTCGGGAGACGCTATGCAGCATGTCACCAACCGCTAGCAACGATTCCGCAGCTGCTATTGGCGCTTCAATGCCTCAACAGCTCCTTGACAACCTTCAATGCCTCAACAGCTCCTTGACAACCTCGTCCTCAGCATGGACAGACGTTGTAAATCCTGCAACGCAGTCAGGGGTGATCATATCCCCTACTAAAGACTAGATTTTTCTTGGTAGCCGCCTGTCACATGGACGTTTCTGTCTTCTGTCCACTTGAGCTCGGAGCTATCTTTTCAATTTTCAATAAAGTGCCTTTGTATCCTTTGGATTCCTTGTTTGGACGGTTTTGTTCAATTGTCCCATATTCTTACATCTTGGGGATCTTCTGGTATGATTTGGGTCGATGTGGAGCACTTCTGCACGACGTTACATTCGAAAAACCGTCTCGTCCTTAATTTTTGTACGCCAGCGTATTTTTTTTTTTTTTTTTTTTGTTCACAGTTATGGCGCTAGGTGATATTAGTGTATATTTCTGTATGCAACTCTTTTGGAAACCCAATTGATTTTTTTTTTTTTTTTACTATTTGCCTTTCGCAATAGTAAAGACGTGGAATATTTACCTTTCATTTTTTTGATAGGCATTTTTTTTTTTTTTTTTTTTGATTGGAGGTTTAAAGACCACCGTGAGCAACTCAATGGGCTATAAGCAGTCGCCTGTCCCTAATTTAGGGTCACTGGTTCCAGGGAAGGGAGAGAGCCAGTGCCGTAAGACAAACACAACATCCATGCCTGACCGGGATTCGAACCCGGACCCCTTACGGACGAATGATCAGAGGCCAACGCCTTAGACCACTGCGCCACCGGGGCGGCGATAGGCGTTTTAACGACCACCTTGACAACTCAATTGGCTATAAGCAGCCTCATGTCCCTAATTTAGAGTCACTAGTTCCAGGGAAGGGAGAGAGCCAGCGCCGTAAGACAAACACATTATCCATGCCTCACAGGGCTTCGAACCCGGACACCTTTCGAACAAATGATGAGAAGTCATCGTTTAGTCCACTGCGCCACCAAGTCGTCCATTTTCCTCTTTAAGTAATGCACTGTTTTCCCGCAAATGAGCGTGAACGTCGAAACTCTTATGCTCACTATCTCTACTTCCAGGAGACGTATTCGAAAACGTTGTTTTTCGTTACCATAGCAGTTGCTATGAAGAATAATGTCCGCATTTTTTTCCTGCTTTTCCATTGTTCAAAATTCTTCCGCCAGGAGGCATCTTCTCATAATTAATTCTATTTGAAAGAGCTTATTAGATTCTAGAAATTTCGTAGAGAAATCCTTTTTTTGTAGAAATCTCTTCATTTATTGTGAAAAAAAGTTTCTTTGAAACAACACTATAGATTTGTTGAACGGTTTTCTCAATTTTTTTTTTTTTTTTTGCTTTATCCAAACCCCATCGGAATTGTTTTGTTGGCAACACACAATTATTTCGTTGGCTATATTTTGTTAATTCAACTAAACGTTTTATTACGATAACAATACGTATTGTTGGATCAAACAAATTCCCAAAAATTGACCTAGGCATTTTGTTAAATGAACAAAACATTGTGTCATAAGAACATTAAATTGTGTTCAATAAACAAAAATTTTCAGCAAAATACATTTGTAAATTCAACAAACATTTTTGTTGACTGCATTTTTGTCGACAAAAGTGTTTTGTTTGATTCAACAATTTTTTTGCTGAATTAACAAACGTTTTTCTCAGTGTACCAATACAATTTGCTTCCATTTTCTGTTTTCAAAAACGCACAGATTTTTCGCTATTTACATTTTCCCTATATTTCTTCTTTTAACTGTCCTGTTTGAAAATGCTTTTGTCTCTGATATCTTCCTTCTGCGATGAACGTCTTGTACGCAATTTGCTAATTTTCGTAATATATGTCTCAGCCGATAGTGGACGTAATTAGTTATTCCGTTTTCTGGATAGTTTATGTATTGAAGAAATTCTGTTGATTTTTCCCTGTAATTGGATCCATCGACTATGAATAACCTGTTCGGCAAAATTCCACTTAGTCACACGTCTGTTGCACTCCACTCTAGTGGTCAGCATATCCATATCCATTGTTGCGTGTCTTCCGGCTTTGGGGCGGTCTGACAGTTCAAAATTTTCCTCTCGGAATCATTCGAGCTAACGACAGCTCTGACAATGTAACATAGCAGTGAGGTACACACTGGTAATTCCACTGGTAAGGCACTTGCGGAGTTCTACTGCGACGAAACTCATGCAGTATATGCAATGGCGGATGTTCTCCTTGCCCGATTTCATGCTGGCTGGCGCTAACTCTCTTCGCCTTCTGACGGCTAACTGCAGCAGACTTAAGCCACCTACATGCTCATGTCATGTCGGTATGCTACGCAATCTCAGTGACCAAAGTGTGCCGTGGCCGCTGAGATTGCGTCGGACGTTACTTGCTTTCCAACTAAATAGTAAGAGACCAGCACTCTGCGCGCGCCTTACCGCCTCCGCGTCACCGGGGGAACTTCTGAATTAGGCAAGACTTCACGTCAATTGTACTGCAAGCCAATTGATGACAGTAATGTTCACAGTCGAGTCCAGATTTGCTTTACAGAGCAATTCTAGGCATAATGTCACCTGGACAGGAAAATGGACACACTGTCACCACGCTACGGTTCATGAAAGGGACACTTGAATTGTTGGTGACGAGCTGAATTTGTAAATGGGCGCAGAGACTTCTATGTGTTTCCATTCCAAGAAGAACCGCTAACGCTCAACGCTATAGGGATGATGTTTTTGACCCTATGTTTGTCCTTATGCAGGTACCGTAAGAGGTACATTTCTCTTACAAGATTATAAAGCTTGTATCCGCCGAGCGAGACTGGTAGAACAATATCTTCAAGAGACCATTGTCTGTATAGATTGATCAGCGAGGTCTCCCGATCGTCATCTGATTAATCATGCCTAAAATTCTCTTGGGAGGCGTGCTTCTTCCCTTAATACCCCTCCGCAACATCTGGAGGGGCTTAGACAAGCTTTTTACCAACAAATAGCCTTTGCCACATACTGGACAGCTAGATACCGTCATCAACAACATGAAACATCGCCTTGAGGTCTGCATTGCTATCAGAAGGTAACAACACGCCGTATTGTGGTACTTCGGCTAATTTATTTTGACAACTTGTTTTTCACCTGGTTATGCAATTGCTATTTTTGCAGGAACAAAGTATTTCTAACGAAATATTTTAAGGTTTTCCTTTAATGTACGGTATGTTACAGGTTTTCACAAATTTCGTAACATTTCATCACGTATTTTTGAGTTATCCCGATTTTTCCTTTATTAATGGAAATAATTGTATCTTGGTACTTATTGATTATGTAATTACTGAGAGTAAAACACTATTTTACTACCAGATGTTCACACCCTATCGCGGGGGATCGTGAGCATATTAATTAGTATGCTATGAAATCCCGATTTTGAATGAACGTGCAGGTGTAAATTATTATTTCAGTGGAAGTGCCTTCGAAAGAGCCAGACATCTGATAAAGCGTTCCATTGTGTATAATTCTTTGCAAAACTTGAACGGCGTATCTGTTCAATAAAAAGAAAAATTAGAAGTGCGTCATATTAAATCCTCGAAAGATTCTGGGCAGTGCAAAGTGTGAAACACGATAAGCGCTCTACTTAATCCGGACCGGAGTTGTCAACCTGAGAGAAGATTTCCCATACGTTACGTGAACTTTCAACAATACAGTGTCGCAGAGCGATCACTCGATCAAACGAATTTCTGGACAAAATGTTTTTTCACAAAGTAGCCGTTCAGAAAGAGGCAAGCGATAAAGCAAAGCCGATCTATCATAGGTGTCAGGAGAGAGAGAGACTATGTAAGAAAAATGAAAGTTCTCATGAAGTTGAGCAAAATTCATCTCCGAAAAATCGGATTTTAATTCAATTAATAAATTTATAGAAATCAACGGCTCTTCTATGATCGATGTCCTGGATTACTGGACAATTTAAATATAATTTGAGGAAAGTAAACTATTTCAACGAATAAGATTCATGATCTTCTTCGTATATTTTATAAAATGACATGCAATACGCTTAAGAAAGGAAAATAGCCATCCTCTCTCATGATTTTTAACTCACAAGAAGCAACACGCAAATAAATGCCATAAATTTTTCTGTAATTTGTCTATGATGGAAGGTAGATACCAAATTACTTTCAGAAATCTGAAACTAATACTGATTATGAACAGAGAATGTTACTGAAAAATGTTTTAAATCAATTGCACTCGGAATCAGTTTTTTCAAACGTAATACAAAGACAGTCATACCTTAACCCAGTGTTTCTCAACTGGGATTCCGCGAAATTTGAGAAGACCAAATATTCGCACTGGAGTAAACGCATACGTTGTTTATAAGACATATTGATAATGACAATCACACGTAAATATGCTTTACTTTGTTTGTGGAGAGAGCGCAGTCATGATGGAGAGATTTTTGCCTTGAGGGAAATTTCATGGGTCAATTTGATGCTGCGTCAAAAAACGGTCAAGCACAGGAACACAATAGTGGTGACCCGCCTCGTGCTCTCTGTCACAGCACCTGTAGTTCCCAAAAATCGGTAAGCCGCCGGCGATAAGGTGCACATTCTTCGTAGAAAAATCCCTACTCTATGAACATCCAAGCTGATCACTTCTAAAGTTTCTGGTAAGTTACAGACTTCCTCTATCGGCCAATAGTGCTTTAACCAGTGATATTATACTTAAGTACTGTTGCTTGTGTAAATACTTTTGTGAACGTGGTGCAAACAATTAAGGCTTGTGTGTTTTAAAGATGTGGAAGATCAATCAATCAAATCTTTATCGCACACACTTAAAACTTACAGTCATATAGAAGTAGAACACACCAGGAGGAATATAAACATATTAGTTGTAAAGCGATTCCCCCTATAAAATATGAAAATCGAATGAATTAAAAAGATCAGGATGATTAACAATATAATTTCGTATTGACAAAGAAAACTCCCCTGAAGAAGACAGTGTAGAGAACAGTAAACCTACCGGTAATAAAAGTAAGGTAGGTGATAACGATTCAATGTCCGAACCAAGTACAAGTAGCGTAAGCCGGGAGGTAACAGCAACTATAGGAAGAATCGCTTGTATTGTGAAAGCTAGTTGGCAATGGGTTTTACTTTCACTGGTGATGAACATTGCCCCATTCGATTCTGTATTACTTGTGCAAAAAAATTAATTAATGTTATATTATTAGGTATTCTTACTTAATAATATAATTTGTGTTAGAATTGTTGTTTATATATTTTTTCATCCCAATTATATTTTACTTATGCCATTTTATTCGTTCGTTTTAGATGATAAAATGAACTAAATATTAGGCAAATGGTTTAACATCGTGTAGGCTTGGCGTAATTATGCGAGCTCGGCTTCGGCGATGTCTGAAGGCCTACTTCAAGGGTACTGCGAAGTAAAAAAAAGATTGGGAATCACTGCCTTAACCTAACTGTTCCAACCAGGGAGAAAGGAATATGTTAGATGAACTTGATATAGTACTACTGTGTGACATATACCTCTAATTTAATTTTCTTTTGAGTTTCTGTGTACTAATGTAAATTTGGTATTTTCTCGTTGAGCATTTTCTGACTTAACGACACATTATTTCGTCCGACGAATTTACTTAATTTGCATAAATAGCAGTATGTTAAAGTTCAATAAGGCGATATGCTGTTTACCGTTTCAGTGAAGTAACAGTTGTATGATACAAGAACTATCTGCTACGAAAGAGTAAAATTACTCTCGATAGTTCTTGTTAATGGTAGGAGCAGAATTGTTATATCCACGCTAAGATCAGTCCTTTCGAGCTAATGATTTGTTAAAAGGCAGTACCTTTTGCGTGAAATATTTGTTGAACAAAAGTTAGGTAACATCTTGAATTCTTGATATTGTGTAAAGTGTATGTTTATATCAGCATTAATTGCTGCGAGGTAAATTGCATCAGCAGTGTGCTACTATGATGTCCCAATCAGAGATTAAAAAGGACACTGAGCTGTTTGTCAGTACCATTTCTGTCTTTGATTCTGGATCGTATAATCTAAAAATATACATGTTGTGACATGCCTGCCCAGCAGGACGCACACGATATAAAGGCAGATAGCAGCGATAACGAACGTCCGCGTAGCTCAATTGGTAGAGCGACATATTCCGGAATGAGGGGACCCGAGTTCGAGCCCTGGCGTGGGCAGAAAGGACGGAGAAATTTACTTCGTTATAATGTGTTTAGTTAGCGATATTTCCAATGATTACTTAATTTGGCAGCAACTGCGAGTAACGAGCCAAAGCTAACATTAAATATTCCACAAGTATCTAAAAGTTCATACTTCAAGAGTAACCAAAACACTGTTGTTGTTTTTTTACAAATGTATGCCTGTACTTGATAACAAATTTGATAGTTTATTTGATTGTTTGGGAGTTTAACAATCACCGAAAGCGACATAATATGCAATAGAAGTCGCCTGTCCCTAATTGAGGGCCATTGGTTCTAGGGAGGGAAGAGAGCCAGTGCCGTATGACAAACACAACATCCATGTCGCATGGGGATTCGAACCGGACCCATCTCGTGCGTATCATCAAACGCCAACGCTTAGATCACTGCGCCAATGGGGCAGAAAGCAGCTTAACTTCACGCTATGATGTAAATTGAAAGGCCAGTTATTTTAATCTATACTCTTGAAAAAAGAAGGATGACAAGATAATCATATGATGTTGTAATTTTTAGATGTTTCATGAGCATATAGTGAATACCTCCATAATTTAAACTTTCTTTTGAGTTTCTGTGTTCTCGTGCAACCGCACAAAATTTCTCCAGACAGGTGTGTAAAATTTGACAACCTCACAGTGGTTCACAGCCCAATCAAACGCCAATGAAAACTACTGCATGTTCTGAGCAGTATTTAGAGGAAAATATAAATAACGACATTCAGTGTGCTGATAATAGAGCGATTTCTGCATGAGCAGAGTTATACACTGCTGGACAATTGCTAAGGACGGATCATAAACGGCTATGTAGCGCATAAAAAAGGAAGTGTGGTTGGATGCCAAGTGAAATAAAATAATGTCTGAATGCCAGGACATTACAAGAAAGACAATTTATTGTGTTCTGAAATCCAGAAGGCTTCGGAACGTGTTCAAGGGACAAACAGGCCATTTTGTGCAGAATACGTAAACGTGAAAAAATGCAATTACCGTCCGCAGGCGTTCCGGCGTAAGATGTCAATACGGGATACGGCCACCATGGAGGGCGATGCAAGATTCCACACGTCGTGCCATGCTTTGCACAACATTATCAAGCAGCTGTTGGGGTAATTTATCCCATTCCTCTGTCAGTGCACGGATGAGGGTGTCTTTGTTCATTGTAGGGCATTGGCGACCAGCAAGACTCCTCCCCAAAGCATCCCACACATTTTCAATGGGATTCAGATCTGGAGAACGTGCTGGCCATACGAGGCGTTGAATATCATCGCTCTCAAGACACTCCTGGACAGCGACTGTTCGATGACATGTTGCGTTGTCGTCCATGAAAATGAATCTATCACCAACAGCACCACGGAACATGCGAACATGAGGTAGCAGAACATCATTAATGTATCGTTGGCCAGTCATAGTCACAGTTGGAAGCACATAGAGAGACGTACGGCCATTGATCGTGATGCCAGCCCATACCATGACACAACATGTCGGATATCGGTCCCTTTCCTGTATGTTTGCTGGACAATATGCAGTACCACTATCACGCCAGTACCACTATCGTCGACAATCAGACGATAGACTGTATCTACTCTCATCTGAGAAGAGGACAGCAGACCAGTCGTTATCAGTCCAATTGCGATGTTGATGGCCCCATTGCAAACGGGCGGAACAGTGACGTCTGGACAATGGGATGCACACAACAGGACGGCGGGCGTATAGTCCTCCTTCATGCAAACGTCTGGCGACAGTTTTTCGGGAGATCCGCTTGCCAGTAGCAGCCATAAACTGATTTGCTACCTCACTAGCTGTGCTGCGCCGGTGTCTTTTTGTTGATAGCACTATGTACCGATCTTCTGCAGGTGTCGTACTGCGAACACAACCTCCCCCGTGACGTTTGCTACACTCTCCATTTGTTTGAAATGATTTCCAAAGCCTTGAAACAACACTGTGGCTGACGTCGAACACCCTGGCAACATCTGTTATTCTTCGCCCTTCTTCAATCTTGCCAATAATACGGCCACGCGTAAAATCATCTAGGTGATGTCAGGAAGACATACTGAAAATTGCAAGTTCGTCACTTGATTCTTTCCCTTTCAACTTTGCGTTTGAACAACAACGGTCAATACGCGTCAAATCCTTTATATCTCTTATCAGAGCTATGACGTCACGAACAAGTTCGGCAATCCAAAATTTTCACACGCACAACACGTCTTACTGTATCCCGCACTTATGCTAATTTCCACATTTTCCTGCCTTCCATTTGATGGTTGCTATCGTTGCAATTGTCATCCGTCCTTAGCAATTGTCCGGCAGTGTATTAGTTGAGCAGATTGTATTCAGAGTTCCTGAGTACTATTATATGTTTAGAACGATATTGTAAGAGCTATGCTATGTACGTGGTGTTATATGATATGTGAAGTCTTGTTAAGGAGAATGACGTGTTTATCAAGAGACCGTTTTGGCGTGCTGACTGATACACTAAAGCTGGTTTTCGATGTTCATAAATACTGTCTAATATCTTACAGTGGCTGTTTTGAATAGTGTCAGCTCAGCTATGTGCATGTCCAATTAAGTTTTTCAGCTATTACAAATGAATTGAAATAACCCGGAAGAGTGAAGTTCAACCATTTAATGGCGTGAAATCTTGTGTCACCCAAAATAATACACTGGTGTGCAAAAATTAGGGACGAAGATGAGAAATTAGCATAACGGCGAAACGAGCAGGCAGAACGGACCGAAAAACCTATCAGGAGATAGACTAGTGCCCAGTACGGTAGGACATGCGCATATATGCAGCATGACGTAGAGGGGGAGGAGTGTCGGAAGGGCATGAAGCACACGGGAGATGTAAGCTCAGCAGTTCGGTGAAAGCTATTGCACGGTGTACATCGGTTTGAACAACGTCGAGTTGCTGCCACCGTGTGATATGGCCAACATCATTGGGAAGTTGGAAGAAAGTCGAAGTATGACTAGTGTGGCCGAGGAGTTCGGGATCGCTCACAGCATTGTTTCACGAGCTTGGAGAGAATTTCAAACGAGAGGAACAGCTGTCCGAGAGCTTAACAGCGGTCGTCCACGAGCAACCACTGCGGCGAACGACCGGTAGCATCGTTTCACCAGCTGGCGTTATGCAAATGTGGAACTGTGAGCGGCTCTGCAAACGGAAACGACATGACGTATGCAGCGATCCGACAATGTAAGGAGTGATGCGAAGGGAATCAGTAAGAGCCGGACGCACTATGGGTAAGATGAAGAATCTAAGTCTATTTGATCGTGGGCAAATTGTCGGGGCCCGACGAATAAGTCAATCCATCCCGGAAGTCGTGCAGGCACTGGGATTTTCACGAGCCACTGTGTCTCGGGTTCACCGTGAGTACATCGAATCCGGTAAAACCATCCCTGCAAGGGCCAACTGCCGTGGACAACAGCGTGTGGATGAGCGGGGTCATCGTCGACTCGCTCGCATTGTAACAGCGGATAGACGGGCCACAGTGCAAGAATTGACTCGGCAATTTAACCCTGGTGCACAAAAACGTGTAAGCAGCCACACCATCCAGAACCATCTCCTCGCTATGGGGTACAGAAGTCATCGTCCCACGAGGGTACCGCTGCTGACCGCACAGCACAGGGTGCAAAGATTACCATGAGCGCGGGAACATCACCACTGGACCCTAGACATGTGGAAAAATGTTGTCTGGACTGATAAGTCGAGATTCAAATTAGTACATGTGGATGGCAGGATACGAGTACGGCGCAAACCACATGAAGTGATGGATCCTTCTTGCCAGCAGGGTACTCTTCAAGCTGGTGGGGGTGGCATTCTCGTCTGGGGACTGTTTACGTGGACTGAAATGAGACCTCTGGCACTTGTGACATCGTCCCTCACAGGTCAACGTTACCGGGATATCCTGGACGATCATTTTCTCCCGTTTGTGCGTCTTCAACATCCCACTGGGACCTCATCCTGCAACAAGACAATGCACCGTGCCATCGCTCCCGAATTGTATCTGAATGGTTGGATGAACACTCCACCGACCTGACCTCGCTACCTTGGCCAGCTGCGTCACCTCACCTCAATCCCATCGAGTACACCTGTGATGCCATCGAGAGAGATGACCCCCTCCATCAAATCTTCGTGAACTGTGGGAGCTTGTTCAGGGGTCGTGGATCCGTATGGCTTCCCAACGCTTCCGATGTCTTGTGGAGTCCATGCCGAGACGAATCGCCACCGTCATCAGGGCGAAAGGTGGTGCTACACGTTACTAGACAGTTATCTCTAATTCTATTATTGTTTTTTTTTTTTTTTTTTTTTTTTGGGGGGGGTTGGAGGTTTAACGACCACCGTGAGCAACTCAATGGGCTATAAGCAGTCGCCCGTCCCTAATTTAGAGCCACTGGTACCAGGGAAGGGAGAGAGCCAGCGCCGTAAGACAAACACAACATCCATGCGTCACCGGGATTCGAACCCGGACCCCGTTCGGACGAATGATCAGAGGCCATCGCTTAGACCACTGCGCCACCGGGGCGGCCAATTGTTGTTCAGTGTATATTGAACATATATCCGATTTGGTAGACAGGTATATACATTTTGTGTTTCATCTTAAGCAATGTACATAGATGAACACTCCCGAAAGACAAACACAAACAACCGTGCCTTACCCGGGATTTGAACCCTGACCCCTCCGTTGGGCGAATGATCAGAAACCTTTGCTTAGACTTCTGTGCCACCGGGGCGGCAAAAATAAACTATGATATAGTCTTTGAGAATGCTATGAGAGAAAATCCACTGAAAGTGTATTTCGATGTGATCGTATAAACGTTTATACTTCTGTTTTCACCCGGCGCTGACTTCTGATCATTAAATTGAGGTGGGTTTGGGTTCGAATCCCTGTGATTCATAAATGCTGTGTGTCTTAATGCACTGACGCTCTCACTTCTCTGGAACCAGTCACCTTAAATTAGGTACCCGCACCTACTTATAACCCAAGTTGCTCACGTTAGTCGTCAAATAAAAAAAAAAAATATATATATATATATATATATATATACTGTTGCTAGATTTACCAGTTTCTTAGGTGTTGTACGGACATCTGGATATCAGTTAAAATGCAAACGTTATGTTTTTTGTTTGTTGTTGTATGTACCTTAATTCTTCATCAAAAGACAAGGGTCCAGTTCGTAACACAGAATAGTGCTCTGGATTTCTTCTTTTGGTTTGAATAGATCTGCCTGTATAGATATAATGAACTAACATGATTTAATAACTAAATTTATTCTCATACCGTTCAAATGATTTGTTTATACATCAGTACTTTTATGTGACGACTATGTATGTGTACATGGATTTTCTCCTTTTCTTTCAGTGTTACCAACAAACGTCCACATTACAACAGCATATCGTCCTTTGTCTGCTGGTGAACAACTCGAAGTTACTTGTAAAAGCCAGGGGTCACGACCTCCGGCCAAAATATCCTGGTGGAAAGGCGACGAGAATCTCGACCACTTTGCATCCGAAAAGGTCTACGACGAAATAACAACTAGTAGATTACTATTAGAGCCAACTAGTGAAGACAATGGCAGATCATTAATTTGCCGAGCAGAAAACCCTGCTATTCCCGAGAGTGCCTTAGAAGATCAATGGATACTTAACGTTTATTGTAAGCACACTTTCAATGTTTAAAACGATGTTTACATTTTCATTTTAATCAGAGTTTAACTTCATGGAAACTAAAAGTTGCATATTATTGTTTAAAATGCCAAGCAAACTTGGATTTTTTTTATTTTGATAGCTAATTTTTCTTTACAAATAATTAGCTCGTACAGGGTGTCCGAAAAAAAACTGTGCACTGAAAATAACAGTTACCGTGTCGAACTGCTTTCCACAGAAGGTATTGGAAATGGGCCCCGGATGTCCAGACATGTCATACCCTCAGAAAGGTCCTCCCCAACATGCAGAGCGACATGTTAGGGAAGACCTTTCTCAGTGTATGTGGCAGGATTTGTTTGATGTGCGTAGTTATTGCAGTCTGTAGCTCTTGAAGTCTATGCGGATTACCTGCGTACACCTTCCCCTTCAGTGATCCCCCACAGTAAAAAAAGTCAGGCCGTGTCAGATCCGGTGACCCAGCAGGCCACAGTCCCCGGGAGATTATGCGATTTCCGAAGAATTCCTCCAGAAGCTGTATTGATGCTCCCTATGTCTGAGATGTTGCACTATCTTGCTGGAACCATCTTTCGTTGATTTCCCGTTCCGTGAATTAGGAGCACAGAGCACTTGCACATGGAGGGTTACTTCTACTGTAATTCCTATCAAAATTTATTTATTATTACATTACTGCATTTCGTGTATTTAGTGCACAGTCATTAATCGGACACCCTACATTAAGTCAAAACTACTAATCAGAATTAATACTTTTGGTAAAATTTAGGAAATGAATGTGGTCTACATATGAAGTCAACTTATATAAGTATTGTAGAATATTTCCATCCAATATCGCGCAACGGTTTGATATTTATTTTAACTTTGTGAGAACAGTTGTTGTGTTTTGTACGCTGTTCCCGTGGTCTAAAGTGTTGGTTCGAGCCAAGAGTCCTAGATTGTTCTGGGTCCAAGTCCCGAAAGAGGCATGGGGGAGCATGATGGCGCTGTATCAGTTCCATCTCTCGAACCAGCGACCCTAAGTAAGAGAAATACAACTTCTTACAGGGCAAAGATTTTTTCACGGTGACGGGTTAAACCGTCACCGTGAACAAACAGGTGGGAAACTGCAGGTGCTTCTGAATAAAATGATTACATTTTTAGAACTGAAATTAAATCCATGTTTAATCGGTATCACAGGTTCACAAAACTATGGTTGAATCAGTCTTGATCCTAATAAACAAAACATTTTGAACATTAACCAATTATATTTACGCTGTATGGGTGCTAATGTGTTTAAAATAATTAAATTGGGGTTTAATGTTGATATCATTGACATTCATAACGAAATTCATGAATATGATACGAGATATAGACATATGTGACAGCCATGCTTTCCGAAAAATCAACAAATAAAACTCAGCATTGGATATCAAGGGCCAAAATTTTGGAATGACTTGCCTAAGGAAATTCATAATATTAATAACTACAGCTTATTTAAGAAAAGAATCACTATTTTCTTACTCACTAACATTGTATTAAAAACAGCAAGGGATCGGTTGGATCAGCGAGTTTGGAATGGAAGTAGGAGGGCATAGGGGAGAAATTACTCATAAGATAGAATGGATGAAATATAGCCATACCATTTCGACTGCGTACGCAAAGGTTTTATCGAATTAAAAGTTGATAAAGATGTCCACATTATTTAAAAAGAAATATGAAATACAAATGCATGATTTTTTTTAATATAATTTTACACCACTAACTGTTCCCTATAAATATTGCTCTCAACACACTGGACATCGTTACCATGCATTTACTACTAACTAATAATATAACTAACAATATGCTCAATTGATGTAATGTATTTTATTTCTTGAGTTGTGCTTTCCACGAAGGGAGGTCGGAACTTGTCAGGTCATTTTGGCCTTTTTACTGATCTCTCTAGCTGTTATATGTCTATTAATTTGTAACTTCTTATGAGCATTTTGTATATGTATAATAACAGCTAATCTAATAAATTCAATTTAAATTAAAAACAAAAAAACGAAAAAAAAAAAAAACAAAGATGTGCGTTCTACAAAGATGTGGAAGTTCTGTCCAAAACCTGTAGGATCCACAAAACTGACAGATGGCACGAATTGTTCCTATACGACGATGTAACGCTCATCCAAATCACTCTGGAAATGTTGTAAAATACATAGAACGATTTATACTTCTGGTATAAATACAAATTTTGAAGATGTGAATTCGTTTTGGGTGTAAATATGACATGGATAGTAATCGAAATTATTTCCCAAAACTTGAAAATTTCGTCGTCCTAAGGAGGGAGTGAGACCCGCGTTGCCTGGCTAGCGTCCGAGTATGCTAACTACTACAACACCCAGTACGACCAAGTCTCAAGTTTCCGATTCATTTGAATATAACCATCGCAAAGTTCGCTAGTCGAAGCAACCGGCATTCATGTATAGCCAATCTGGAGGTAAAGAATTCTATCCCGTGATTGCCCGGAAGAGCAGATAAACCATGCATGGAATACGGGATTACACCAAACAATACAAATTTTGAAGATGTGAGTCCGTTGTTTAAAACGGATTCACATCATCAAAATTTGTATTGTTCGGTGTAATCCCGTATTCCATTCATGATTCCTATATGAATGTTGGACAACACACAGAAAGATGTAGACTCCCCGTATGAACTGAATCACAGTCACAACCGGATCATATGGAAGCCAAGGTAAGGTTTCATGCTGATACTGTATTTGTTTTTATTTAACAACCATCGCGGACAATTTTGAGGTGCCAGGGACGGTGCTAGGGTGCTTACCGCATAGGCAAGCCACCAGCCTTACGCACCAAAAATTTATGTTATTTCTTTGTGTGGCTAAACATATTGCATTTATTCAATAATTTCAAAATGCAATATACAAACTAAATGGAAAGAAAGTGATAAAAACTAAATCTATTTAAAATATGGTTCAATGTTAATTAAAATTTAAATTTGAGAACTTCATTGTTAGCAAAATTCCTAATAAGTGACTTCAAAACTGTCAGCCGACTAGGTGCACAATGGCGTAAGCCCTGGCTTTTACCATTCATCCGAGATGAGTCCATGTTCGAACTCCGATGAGGCATATATGCTGTGTTTTTTTTTTACGACACGGTCTATCTACCTTCCCTGGAACCAGTGACTCTAAATTAGGGACGGGCGGCTGCTTCTACTGCATGGGGTTGTTCTCGGTAGTCGTTAAATCCTAAAACAAAACAAGGAAACAAAACTATGTCACAGGCATCGATAACCGAACAAGGTTCTTTCTTGGTTCCACCGATAGAAAATAAAAATAAAATATGAAGAAAAAAGAATTCCAGCATTATGACAAATAGTGCTAAAGTCTCTCTTACTCATTCAAAAATAGTTTAAGTGTGGCCTTCGTTAACCTTTAGGTGATGTACATTACTACTATTTGTGATAGAAGAGGACAGTCTTGACATTTCTATTGAAAGCCCAATAATACAGGAGCACCTTATCTTAAAATTTTTGTCCCGCTCTCAGGCGTTGCTGACTCGCCTGCTGCATAAGGACGAGTCTGATTTGTGTCAGTTTTTTGACAGATGCGCGCTTTCGCATCGCCGTCGGATTTACTGTAAGCCGACTTACTCAGTCTATAAGCGCGGGCCACCATTTCCCGTTTACTGAAGGAATAAGAATTCAAAATTTATATTGAGCATCAAAAGGAAAACAGAAAACAAGTTAAAAAAATCCTGCAATGCATTGATTATAATACGCATTCCAACATACCAGAAATCATTACACAAGTTATGAGGATAATGGCTGTGGAATACATATCGGCCCTGTGCCCTGACGTTTGATCCCATTTCGATTATATTTAACAGAACTGGTTCAGTATACCTCCGAAATAACATGATAAAGTTTTGTTGCAATGCAAGCATTTTTACGTAAGTTATAATGCATAAGGGCTATGCAATAGATTCTGCTCCTGTGTCCTAACCTTTGAACCCATTTCGCCCGTTTCCAATAGGATTCGTCCCCAAGCAGGCCCCTACAACATACTAACATTTCATCCAAATCGAAGCATTTTTACCTAAGTTATGACGCATAATGGCGATAGAAGTGATTCCTCTCCTATGTCCTGACCTTTGACCCCATTTCGTCCATTTTCAATAGGGTTTGTCCCCAGGTGGTCCCTTACTACATACTAAAATGTAATTGAAATCGAACCTTTTTAACGTTAGTTATGAAGCATAAGAGCAGTGGAATAGATCCAGCTCTTATGTCCTAGGACCTTTGACCCCATTTCGTTCACTTTCAATAGGGTTCCTTCCAAGGTGATCCCCTTGCACATACTAAAAGTTCATCGAAATCGAACGATTTTTACGCGAGTTATCGTGCGAACGGACATACGCACACAACGCGTGACGTAATGAGGCAGGTGGGAATCGCGAGCATCTGCTCGTAAGAGTGTGACGTCATAATACTTTAATATCATCCACACACAATGCGTGACATAATGACACAGATGGCGTGACTGCGCGCCAGCATCTCAAGTGCGAGATTGTGACGTCATAAGATTGTTCCCAGGTGGTCCTCTACCACATAATAAAATTTCATCGAAATCGAACCATTTTTTCGCACGTTATGTTGCATAAAGGCAATGAAATGCATTTCGCTCCTATGTCCTGACCTTTGACCCCACTTCACCCATTTTTAATAGGATTCGTTCCCAGGTGGTCACCTGCTATATACTAAAATGTCATCGACATTGAACCATATTTACGCAAGTTATGGCGTATAAGGGCCATGGAATGGATCCCGCTCCTATGCCGTGACCTTTGACCCCATTTCGCCCATTGACAGTATTCTTCGTCCCCAGGCGGCCCCCTACCTCATACTAAAATTTCATCGAAATCGAACCATTTTTACGCGAGTTATCGTGACGACAGGCACACGGACTGACGGACGGACAAAGCTGGAGCATATACGCTTCTTAAACCTACGGTTGGGAATCATAAATAAAATTGTCTTGGTTTTTAATTTTTTTTATCACATTTATTAAGTAATTCGATTTTATGAACTCTAAATCTTGGCGCCCTAGGCAGTCGCCTAGTTAACCTAGTGGTTGAAACTGCCCTGCTGAGGTCTATAAATAGTCTTCCGCTCTTAATTTTCGACCACAGATTCCAGGAAGAAGAGAGCGCCAGTGCCAAAAGACAACACACCGCACATACCCATCGGGGACTGGATCCTGGGCCCATTCCCAGCAAAAACACAAGAGCTGGAAAACTGCTGGCCACCAGCTGGCAGTAATGGGACACTGCTGGATGAAATCTGCCTCTCACGGACCGGTAGCGGTCCGTTCGTGGCAGCGCTATCAGTTGGCGAGCCATTGATGGCTTTGCAGCATCACTGTGAATTGTGGGCCTCCAAGTAAGTGCCACTAGTGGCCCGTTCCTGGCAACCGATGCAACCCCAACAGCAGGTGGAAGAAACAGGACTGCGCATGCGCAAGAGCAACACTTGCTGTGTCTCCATCGTGTTATTTTAGTGGATGTTAAGAAAAAAAAGTCATATGTAGAGAGGCGAATTAATTTCTTAATGAAATTCCACGTCGATGAAGATAATTAGATTAAGCCATGACATACTATATTACAGCCATGAAATACACCCGCTCCATTCCCAGGAATAACAATTCATGGAATGGAGTGCGTGAATAACAAGAAAAAATATGGAAACGCTTGAAACAAATGTCCTGGAAAAACATTAAAAAAACGCTTGTTGGAAAAGAAAAAAATAAACGCGTACAAAATGTATTAATTATTTGAAAGAAAGAATAAGGCAACGCTATGTAGATATAATGTACTCATCTATGGGTTGAATACACAAGACTAGGAGGAATTCGCTTCTAAAAATAACATGAAGTAAAATAAAATATATTTACTCTTTAAACCAAATGTAGCTTCGGACAACGGAAAGGAAAGATACAACCTTAAAAATGTAACAGAATGTGACATGAACGTGTAAATATATTAATTCAACAATCGCCTTTCAAGACGACAAGGACAGTACAAAACTTTGGAAAGCGACTTTAAGTTGGTACCCTCCTTGAAAATGAGTGAAGTTCCCTTAAGGTAAAAAAAAAAAAAAAAAAAACTATCGTTACGTTGAAAAAATAAATTTATGAATTATATGAATTATATGAAACTGACTTTTATGAAAAATACCTCACAATATTGTAAAATGAAGGTGAGAACCAACCATTCGATTACACATTCCGCACAAAACAGACAGCTACAAGCACACGCTCGTGCGTGGCAACTTAGTCCTGTCGGTAGAGAGCTCACTTCCCACGCCTACAACCCTGGTTCGTTTCCGCATAGATCCAAACTGGCGTTTTTCCAGTCTGTTGAGAAAAGTTCCCCAGCGCAGTGCTATAATTCAGAAGTTTCGTAAGGGGGAAAAAAGTTGTAGCTTTGGGAAACTGCGGTTTGATTTTTCTTTATGGCTACTATACAGGGAAATTGGCGGACAAGATTCGGCAAGCCATCTGTTACGTCATGTGGTTGCCTGTTGCCTCTACCGGCAAACTAGCGGACCACATCAGGCTAGCCATCATTTCTGGCACGTGCTTGCAGGGCCGCTGAAGGGCAACTTGTGGCAGCTACTGCCTGTGATGGATAAATGATGGCCCTGTTGTGGCATATGACAACTGATGGGGTGCCAACTGTTGGCAAGCTGTTGGCCTGAACTGCTAGCCCTTCTGTTGGCCGTTCGGACATTTTATTAACCGTTCGGCAGCGGCAACATAGTGCTGGGCCATTGCTGGCAGTGCTGGAATAGCAAGAATGTTTTTGCTGGGTTAGGAGGACGAATAATGCGAAGACAACTGCGCAAGTGGAGCAGCACGAAGTATTATTACATGTGTTACAGTACTACTCCCTTTTATTTTACTTCTACGCAAACGAATCGACCTATAGTTATTAACTGCCTGTTACAAGTACGTGACGCATGCATCTTTTTTCATGCGTCACGTACTTGTAACAAGGTTTTTTTGATGAAACTCAAGGATCGTTGTTTAAAAGCAAAGCGTTAGTAGCTTCGACATACGCCAAAGTACGGATTTAATTACGTGTTTTATATTGCGATGAGATAACGTGAGTAGCTTTTCTCTCAAGCTAGCAATAAAATATCCACAAATAGGTCCTCATAATGATTAATTGGTGTTCCCCAAAAGGATGGCTAATCATCCATATTTTTGGCTAATTATTTAACAAAATATATTCCTTTGATAACTACTCGAGTTCAAAGGCCATTGCGTTTTCTGTGATGATATAACATCCATTGCTTTATTGTGATGAAATATGAGATATCGGGGGAAACGCTATTTACCTGATCGCATACTAGCGGAAAGTCTATGAGTTACTTGAAAATTTTGAAAATATATGAAAATCATTTCGTACCGGAAATGCTACCGAACAAAGGATTTTTTTTTAAATCGGACTCTTAGATATATTGACAAAAATAAGATGAACATCTACGCCCCCTAGCGGAGAAGTTATGTAATATGTTGCGAAGAAAATATTCCGAAAAGGTTTGTCGACGTAGTGGCATCGGTCTACGAACGTAAAAGAAGCGTTTGTTCGGCAGGGACGCGCCAAGCGGGAGTTCAGTGGGTGCGAAGGACCCGTGCGCCAGCTTCCGGGGACAGCAGGACGCCTCAATCAAATTTTACAGTTGACAAATTAATGTTAGCGACGTGGAAGAAGTTAAGAAATGGCCTCTGATCATTCGTCCGTAAGGGGTCCTGGTTCGAATCCCGGTGAGGCATGGATCTTGTGTTTGTCCTACGGCACTGGCTCTCTCCTTTCCCTGGAACCAGTGACCATAAATTAGGGATGGGCGACTGCTTATAGCCCATTGAGTTGCTCACAGTGGTCGCTAAACCTCCAATCATAAAAAAAAAAAAAAAGGTAAGAAAACGTTTTACTGTGAGAAATCGTAATGCTACTTGGAACATTTATTTTTCTAATAAAAATATTCATTATATAAAAAACAACGTTAAATCAGAGAATAATGTTTATTGTGTTGTTCAGTAAATGGATACCGCGGGCAAAGGACTAACATTTTTTTTTTTAAATCTTGAAGATTTCAATATCATGATATGCGTGCCCAGCGCTATGCCTACGGGCCAAAATGTAGGAAAAGCACAGTGGACTTCATGAAATATAATTTTTCGATCTTAAACCGTGATGCATTTTATCTACTTTGAGCGGCTGATACTTTATATCTAGTCATACATAACGCCGAAAAAATCTCAAGAAATGTTCACCATTATTCAAGAAATATATTCTTTGCTTTTTTCGAGCTCTAAAACAAGGTGGGAAATCAGTGCAACAAGGGATATCGCTGTTTATAGATGAAAAACATTAATATGAAAACTAGTTATATCTAATTTTATTTTTAGTTTTATTCAACTTATTTTTATATGTAAAAATATTTTTTATTTAAATATGAAAACCAGGTATTTCGAATTTTGTTTTTAGTTTTAAACAATTTATTTTTGTATGTACCCATATGAGAGTTTTTTGGTTAGTTGGTTTGAATAGTTAAACAGACGCACGTTGTGTTCAGTGCTATGTATTTGTATATATTGGGTCGTTTCATAATTATAGTCCGATTAGGGCACAAAGAAACAAACAGCAGTAACAGAAGACGAAATACATTTTATTCCGAAAAATATCTGCCCTCTGCAGCAACGCATTTTGCCCAACGTGTTTTCAGTGCAAAAATTCCGCGGTGGCAGAAACTGGCATCACAGTGGTCCTAGAAATCCCTAACGGCATGAATCACAGCATCCTTGTTAGCGAACCGTTTGCCTCTCAAGAAGTTGTCCAAATGGCGAAGCATGTGAAAGTCTGAGGGGGGCCAAAACAGGTGAATGAGCAGGGTGAGAGAGGACCTCGTACCCCAAGGCGTAGATTTTTAGCATACTTTCCAATAGACACACGCGGTCGTGCCGTATCCTGAAGCAGTATGACACCCAAACGATTGACGAGCGATGGGTGTTTGTTGAATAATTTCTGGTGACGTTTGTCCAGCTGACGGCGGTACAAGCCCGTTGTGATTGTTTGACCTCGCGGCAAAAACACATAATGAACCACAGTCTTGGCAGTCCACCACACAGAGATCAGAACCTTCTGTGGGTGCAACCCGGGTTTGGACATGTGTTTGGGTGATTCCCCTTTATCGAGCCACTGCGCTGTTCGCTTCTTGTTCTGATAAAGCACCCATTTTTCATCAACCGTAAGGATACGATGCAGAAAGGGAGCGCTAGCCGCACGTTTTTGGAGGGCAATGCATGTGTTCATACGCAGTATCTGCTGCTGTTCAGTGAGTTCGTGTTGAACCCACGTATCCAGTTTTTTAACAGTGCCCATAGCTGCCAGGTGTCTAGAAACTGTCGCTGATGATACGACAAGTTCGGCACTGAGCTCACGTGTTCTGGACGTTGGTTTTTTCTACCACTTTCCGCCTTAACTCTACCGTGACACACACGACCGGACGACCGGCTCCGGGTTATGATCGATGGCAACATCACCGGCACGGAACTTGGAAAACAGTCTACGAACAGTTCTGTCACTCATCGTACCGACACAGCACGCTCTACTGACATTTGCGACCGCTTCGGACACATTCCGGCCAAGTCTGAATTCGTGAAAAATCACTACTATCTTGTCGCGTTGATCCATCACGTCCCCACCTGCTGAGATCTGTTTGAAATACCGTTTTATACACGTGGGATGAACCGATTCACTTTGCAGGGGCGTTTGGTAGAGTCTCCCTTGTAACCGGCTATGCAAATTCACCTTGCTGGCATCGGCCAATAATTATGAAACGACCCAATATATATTATGAAAACTCTTACTTTACGGGAAATAAAAAATGATGTTACTTAAGATATTTATTTTATGTGCAAATGAATAAAAATTGAAAAATAAAAATTGAAAAATATTCTTGTACAAGGGGCGACAAATCTGGGTTTGCACCAGAGAGACAAATGCCCTTGGCGCGCTCCTGTCATTCGGTCTACTTTTTCGTTCGAGATGCATCGGACCAAGAACGCCACACTACGGATTTAATTACGTGTTTTATATTGTGATAACGTGAGTAACTTCTCTCACAAGCTAACAATGAAATATCCACTAATGGGTCCTAATGATGATTAACTGACGTTCCTCCAAAGGATGGCTAATCCTCCATATTTGTGGCTAAATATTTAACAAAATATCTTCCTTTGATAACCCCCCGAGTTCAAATGCCATTGCTTTTTAAAATGCAAATTTGTCTTGCAACGTTACATGCTTGTTCTAGATTTTTCAATCGATCCACGAGAAGCTGTCTACGGAATGCAGTCTTAAAACGTCGTGTCGGAAAGGAAGCGTCTTGATTTCCTGGACAAACGTACGAAGTCACCATAAATCCCTCCACGCTATTCAGCATCGCACCCAGGTGCATCGGAGTTTAAATAACTCCATTCATTCTCTTCCAGTTTGCAAATTAATCGGAGACCTATGCAGTTTCTGGAAATTACAGATGAACCTAAAAATGAAATATTCCATGGCGAGGGCAATGATATGCATTCATTTCCATATAAACACTCGCAGAACTCTTAGAGTTCACGCTGCAAGAAGAACATGTTCAATGGGAGTTATTGAACTCGCGGGCAGCATCGCTTAATTCGCAGCATCACGAATTTCCTATCACAAATTGAACAAGAAAGATGACACCGAATTTTCGGGTGTAATGAGCACGTCTTTTGAATCCGTTTTGACGCGAATTAAATTTATTAAAGCTATTCAAGTGAATGTAAAACTGTAGTATCTGACCGTAGAAAGAAGTTTTTCAGTCGGTCTTTTAATCCCGCTGATATTGCTGTAAAGGGAATCGTGAACTTACTTACACCCTCTGGTTGCAGACTTGTGCCTTAAGAAAATTTTGAAATTATATGAGAAACATTTCGCAGCGGAAACGCTCTCCAACAGAGAATGGTTTTTTTAAATCAGACTCTTAGAAGCAGAGATATCGACAAGTATAAGATATGCATCTACACCCCTTCGCGAGAAAAACATGCATTATTTTAAAAAGAAAGTATTCTCAAAAGGTTTTGCGATGTGAGCGGTATCGGTTCAAGAATTTTTTTTTCCAGTCGAGTTTCCAGGAGCTCAGATTTTGCTGCAAATGCTTCAGAAGAAAAAATAAACACTTATGCCCCATAGTGGCCAAACCATTTTTTACCAAATATTAAAAATATATGAAAAACATTTCCTATGCGGAGATATATGCGATACAGGAAGAATTTTTCAAATCGGAGTTTTAGATGCAGAAATATCGGGGGAGATGTAATTTACCTTAACGCCCCCTAGCGGAAAGTCTATAGTTTACCTGAACATTTTGAATTTATATATATATTTTGTCACATGCTCTTAGAAGAAAGAAAGAAAAAAGATAAAAAAAGAAATAGTGGGAGAGAAAAATTGACTGTACATAAATGATGATCACAGACTGTAACAACAGGGAAGGCAAGGGAAAAGGACAAAATGGCCTTACATAGCCCTATACTCCCCGTAGAAGAAACAAATGAAACAAATGATAGGCACATCAAGTCAGACAATCAGAAGACGTTTTGCCAATCCCTTCCTTTTTTAATTGTTGAAGAAGATAGAGTTTGAATTTTTTTTTAAATAAATAAAAATTGTTTAAGTTAGTCAAGTTGCTAGGTAAAGAATTCCAGTATTGAGGGTCTCTGTAATTTAGAGTAAGTTTAATTGATTCCGTTTTTGGAGAAATAGGTTGTAATTGTAGTTTATTCCTTGCTTCATACGAATGTGCGTGTGTATTAAGAAATATGAGATCTGAATATAACTTATATTTAATTCGTTTTAACATAATTTTACCAAGATCAAAATAGTATAGTTAAGTAATGGTAAGTATATTATATTTATTAGGATATACTTTTGTTCTAAAATTTATTAAAGGTCGAGTATTAGGATGTGATTTGAGATCAATTAGTCTAATGAATTTATTTTGTAGGATTTGTAAATTATTAATATTGTATTGTGTCGTTTTTTTTTGTTTTTCTTTTATTGGAGGTTTAACGACCACCGTGAGCAACTCAATGGGCTATAAGCAGTCGCCCGTCCCTAATTTAGGGTCACTGGTTCCAGGGAAGGGAGAGAGCCAGTGCCGTAAGACAAACACAACATCCATGCCTGACCGGGATTCGAACCCGAACCCCTTACGGACGAATGATCAGAGGCCAACGCCTTAGACCACTGCGCCACCGGGGCGGCGTATTGTGTCGTTTGTTCCCATGATAGTATGCAGTAATTGATATGAGTTTGAAATAGTGTGTAATACAATGAGATCAATGTTTTAGTTGTTATATCAGTCAGGATATTACTTACTATACTAATATGTCTAGGTAGTTTAATTAAAAGAAAATCAATATGTTTATTCCATTTGAGGTCAAATTTTATTGTAGTTCCCAGGTAGTTGAATGAAGGTACTATATCAATTATTTTATTATTTAGGGATATTTGTATATTTGGTGTGTATTAGTATTTGATATGAAAACCATTTCGCACAGGGAACGCTATCCAACAAAGAATGAATTTTTCAAATCGGACTCTTAGATGCAGAATTATTGACAAAAATAAGATGTACATCAACCTTCCCTGGAGGAGAAACCATGCAATATTTTAAGAAGGAAATATTCCGAAAATGGTTATCAACGTGAGTGGCATCGGTCGATGATCAAAATTTTTCATTTGAGATCTCAGAAGCTCAGATTTTGTGGCAAATACATAAGAAGCAGAAATTAACACTTACGCCTCCTGGTTGCCAAACCATTTTTTTTTTCAAAAATTTGAAATTACTGTATATGTAAAAGATTTCCTATGGAGAGCTGTATCTGCTGAAAATTTGTTTTTCAAATCAGAGTTTTAGAAGCATAGAGATATCGGGGAAAGCGCAATTTACTTTTACTGCCCCTAGCGGAAATTCTATGCGTGACTTGAAAAGTGACTATACCTAAAATAGTCTTCGACATAAATTGAATTGACAGGTAAAATATTTTTTTTTCAATTGCAACAAATATATGCAATAAAATGTATTTGAATTCAATGCCATGTACATTTACGCCCTCTAGCGTCGAAAGTGTACATGGTAGAAAAAAATGCGAAATAAAGGATCATCATTCGCATATTCAAGCTTCCCAATTCAGAAAATATTTTTTCAAATCGGACTAACAGTTGCAGAGATATGGTGTCCACAGACGGGCGGACGGACAAACGTATAACATAAGCACAAACTTTTTTTACAAAAGGCGTGCTAAAATGGACAGTGATATCGGGGGTGTCATTTGAGGAGTTCATACAAGTTTTAGAGAATTACCTGCATTTTTATACAGCGCGTATCATACAGCAAAAGCTAGACATTCAAGTTTCACCGGTCACCTAGTGTTCTAAACTACTGATCATTCGTCCAGGATGGATCTGGGTTCGAATTCCGTGTGAGGCATGGATGGTGGGATTTTCTTATGGCACTGGCTCGTTCCTTTCTCTGGAGCTAGTTTCCCTTAATTACGGACGGGTGTCTAAATATAACTCATCGAGTTGCTCACTGTAGTCGTTAAACTCCCAAGCAAAGAAACAAGTACCATAGATATGGTCTGAGTAAGAAGGCTCTTAGATGTCGTTTTTTGCTCCTAAAATTACATGGATAATTTTACCAGTGCATGTTGAAGCATGTGGATTCATTGTGGTCCAAACATCCCTGATACTACTAAAGTTTGGATTACTGACTGCGGACAAATAAATAATCATATTCTAGCTTACTGTGCAAATGGCTTCAACTGATGTTCAAAAATTACCTTCTTCCGTTGAATAATAAATTATGTTCAAGTTAAGTTTTGTCCATTTCGCTTTTAGTCAAATGCTGTTTGACAAGAGGATGTTATAGCTCTATGGACAGGCTTTTATTCAGTTCATGGCTTCATCTGTTCAAAGGTTGTAAGGACTGGATTCACCCTAGAAGTGATGTCTTGTACCCTTGTTGACGATAAGCTATATCCGGATATCGAAGTAGTCCAGCCTTGAATCGTCTGCCATTTCACAATTATGAACAAGTTATAAAATCATGCAATGTATTGATTGTAATACGCTTCCCAACATACCAGAAATCATTACTCAAGTTATCACTCAAGTTATGGGGATAATGGCTATGGAATAAATCTCGGTCCTGTGCCCTGACTTTGATCCCATTTCGATGATATTCAACAGAACCGGTTCAGTAGACCTCCGAAATAACACGATAACGTTTTGTAGCAATCGAAGCATTTTACGTAAGTTATGATACATAAGGTCTATGGAATAGATCCCGCTCCTGAGTCCTAACCTTTGACCCCATTTTGCCCATTTTCAACAGGATTCCTTCCTAGGCAGGCCATTGCAACATACTAACATTTCATACAAATCGAAGCATTTTTACGTAAGTTATGGCGCATAATGACGATGGAAGTGATGCTGCTCCTATGTCCTGACCTTTAATCGTGACTTAATGAGGAGATGAGAATCGCGACCATCTGCTCGCAAGAGTATGACGTCAAAAAACGTTAATAGGATCCACACACAACGCGTGACGTAATGAGGCAGATGGCGTGACCGCTCACCAACATCTCAATCGCGAGATTGTGACGTCATAAGATTTCTAAGCATGGGTAACATTAATGGGACGATGCAATATAATGACAATAAAAACGTGGTAATTCGTTGTGTTTATTGAACGCACTAAACGAATTTCCCTAAAGTCGAGATCGAGCTAAATAGATTTCTAGTACCAGAAACCGGTAGGTTAACGACTTTCATCAAAGTCCTTAGAGCCGTTTTCAAAATGCAATTTACACACATACAAGAATTGCTCCTTTAATAGTATGGGATAACGGTGATGGAATGGATCCCGATCATATGTACTGACCTTTGACCCCATTTCCTCCATTTTCATTTGGGTTCGTTCCCAGGTAGTCCCCTACCACATACTAAAATTTCATCGAAATCGAACCATTTTTACGCACGTTATGACGCATAAGGGTAATGGTATGCATCCCGCTCCTATGTTCTGACCTTTGACCTCAGTTCACCCATTTTCAATAGGGTTCATTCCCAGGCTGTCCCCTACGATATACCAAAATTTCATCGACATCGAACCATATTTACGCAAGTCGTGACGCATAAGGGCAATCGAATGGATCCCGCTCCTATGCCGTGACCTTTGAATCCATTTCGTCCATTTCCAACAGGGTTCGTCCCCAGGTGGTACCCTACCACATACTAAAATTTCATCGAAATCTAACCCTTTTTACGCGAGTTAACGTGCGGGCAGACAGACAGAAAGACAAAGCTGGAGCATATACGCTCCTTCAACCTACGGTTGGAAAGCGTAAAAAATTATCAGCTCATGCATACCCTGTTCTTATTGTGTTCGATTTGAGCCATAGAGATCGAGCGTGGCAGAGAACTCGTGTTCGATTACTTGGATGCTTGAAAAAATGAGACTTCGTGAATTTTTATTTTGCCATATATCTTTTCATTCTCTGTTAGCTGCTTTGTTTACGTTTTCGAGTGCTTTTCCTCTGGTCCAAAAGCGGGATCTTGCTATTAATACATTATTGTTTTCGAGATATTCACTATGTCGAAATAAATAGATAATGCAGGAACCTGAATACCTTTTCATCATTCTTGGATTTTAGCTTATTTTTCTTATATTTTAGAAGGAAGGATATTGCAGATGACAGAGAACTCTAGAACTAGGATAGATTTGAGTGTTCTGGAAAACATTCTCCTGATTCAGTTACACATCTGTGTTTTTTTCCTTGTGAGTGACTTCTCCAAATTGAAGCATAGTACTCCACCGAAATGAAACTGAAAGAAAATCTCATCTTCTGAGGGTATGAGCTCTACTTTACCAAGAAAAGCCAACATGTTTCGGAGGATACTTATTCCCGATTTAAGTTAATATTTAATTTAGTGTGTGTGTGCTAATGTTCGGTTCAAGCTGATTCCTGGATATTTAAAGCACGACAAACGGTTTTCTACAAATGATACTGATTGAGCGAGTCGGTTGTAGGGACCCACCAGTTCTCAGTTTAAGGCTACAAAATAAAGAAATCGTTAGGACTGACACCATAGGACACGGGTGGCGAACCTTTTTGAGAGCGTGTGATCAAATTAGCAGTGATATGACAAATTGCCTCGTGCGTCTATGGAGAGTTTGACCAGAAAATTACCGTTTATTATTTACTTACTTTTACTCACAAAGAAACAGCACAAAAAGCTAAGCAGGACGAAGCCAATGTCAACCGTTTGCTTCTATTAATGCCGGAATATTAATGTGGAGACTGGGTCGGCAAGGATCTCAAAGCATGTCATAAGATGTCACATGTTCTCACAATGATCCAGCTGGCGCCAAGGTGTTCTGAGACGTCTCCTGTGAACACTTCTCACAACTCTCGTCCGCGCTTCTAAAAATCAGGAGTACAACAGTAGGTCTTCTAGGTCTGATTCAAAGAGAGAGAAATAGAGATTACGTATTTTCTGAGCCCTCCGCTCTTTGGTTGTCCACAATTGTCTCTTAGAGTTATGGCCAGGGAGAATATCTGTACTTCCCTTTGTAGACATACGCAATGAACTGTCATCTTCTCCATGTCTGCTTAGAGGCCCTCTTTCGGGGCATTTCTTTTGGAAGACTCATTAAGCTGAAACAAATACTTTTCCTCATTACTTACAGAAATTCCCGAGGGTAGCCCGACATTAAAACTCGAAAAAATCTCTTAGTAGCATTTGCTTCGTTTGGCACGTATGGTGATCATTATTTATTTATTTATTATTAGTGTGGTCTAAAGAATCAAGGTTAGTTAGTTAGTTAGTTGATTTTAGTGGCGCAAGGGCCAGGTTTGGCCAAAGAGCGCCAGACACAGAACAATCAGTCAAAGATATTTAAAAGCGGGGTGAAATGATCAAGAGCAGACAGGCCCGGCAAAAGCTAGAATAGAGAACGATAAAAGCTGCGAAGACCAGTTAGTCAATTAGAAAAGAATCAAGGGGCGGTACTGCATGCCTCGTGCCAACAAAATATGACACGACACGCATGCCATATGTTCGTCACCTCTGCCATAGGCCAACAAATTGCGCTCATGCTTCAGCCAGGACTCGAACCCGAATCCAGTTTGCACGACCAGATAGAACCGCCTCCGACAACTTGCACAGAGACGGGAAGGGAGTAACTGCAGTGAGGAAGGTGTCTGTGTCACTTACGCATTGGCTATGGTTAAACAACCGCTGACAGTTTTGGAATTGGAAATTTTAGAAATTAATGTTCGGCATTTAGTACGTCATGGAAATCAACACCATGTTCTAGAAGTAACAGTGTCAGAAACGTATATTACTGGTGGTAGGTGTTCATTGAAGAAAAAGAACTTATTTCCCTTGAAACGAATCAGCATATTTGAAATTCTGTTCTTTGAAACTTTATGGTGAACTTTTGCGTTCACAGTAAAATTGAAATAATGAAAGGAAGTTGTCAATCTGTGTTCGTTTTATACTAGTATTTCTTTGCCAATTTAAAGGGATTTTCAGGTATTTTTCTAAACTGATCACTAGGGCTGAAACTTTTGATTTTGCATTTTTTTTGGCAATCTAAAACGTTGTTTAAGTGTATACAAATGGGTTTCATGCAATACTAAGCTGATTTAAGAGCATTTGTTAAAGCATTTTTTTTTTGCATTTTTTTTGTTCGTGATTTTTACGCCATATGACACTTTTTTTCAGGTTTTTTGCTAATTTTAAAGCATTGTTTACGCTTTCCGACCGTAGGTTGAAGAAGCGTATATGCTCCAGCTTTGTCTGACCGACCGCACGATAACTGGCGTAAAATTGGTTCGATTTCGATGAAATTTTAGTATGTGGTAGGGGACCACCTAGGGACGAATCCTATTGAAAACGGGACAAATGGGGTGAAAGGTCACGACGTAGGAGCGGACTCATTCCATTGCTCTTATGCGTCATAACTTGCGTAAATATGGTTCGATTTCAATGAAACTTTACTATGTGGTAGGGGACCACCTAGGGCTAAACCCTATTGAAAATGGGACAAATGGGGTCAAAGGTCACGACGTAGGAGCTGGATCATTCCATTGCCCTTATGCGTCATAACTTGCGTAAATATGGTTCGATTTCAATGACTTGCGTAAATATGGTTCGATTTCAATTTCACTATGTGGTAGGAGACCGCCTGGGGACAAACCCTATTCAAAATCGGTGAAGTGGGGTCAAAGGTCAGGACATAAGATCGGAATGCATTCCATTGCCTTTGTGCGTCATAACCTGCGTAAAAATGGTTCGATTTCGATGAAATTTCAGTCTGTAGTAGGGGACCACCTGGGAACAAACCCTATTGAAAATGGACGAAATGTGGTTAAAGGTCAGGACATAGGATTGCAATCCTTTCCACTGCCCTTATCCCATATTATTAAGGTGGACGTCAAGTGATTTTGCTTCCTACACTTCCAATGTAAAAAGTTTTGTACACATTTCCTTCACAATTAATGTGTTCCCAAGGATGAAAATTTGAACATCGATTAAAAACACTTCATATTGTAACTTGGAAAACTTAATATGTTCTAAAACATAACTATAATCATATTAAAAATCAATAACTTTTCCTTTGGTTGTGTTGAAACCAGAGAAAAGATGGCGCGACCTGTAATTTGATGACGTCAGTGGGCAAAAAAATGTTGGATTGCGTAATTACGGTTATGGTTTAGAAAATATTCAGTATTCCAAGTTATGAAATGAAGCTATTTTATTCAATGTTCAAATTTTCATCCTTGTGAACGCATTAATTGTCCAGAAAAAAGATGGCGCGACCTGTGTTTTCATGACGTCAGTAGACAAACAAATATTGAATTGCATAATTATGGTTATGTTTTAGAAAATATTAAGTATTGAAAGTTATGAAATAAAGATATTTTAATCGATGTTCAAATTTTCATCCGTGAGAACGCATTAATTGTGAAGAAATTGTGTACAGAAGTTTTTCCATTGGAAGTATAGGAAGCAAAATTTCTTGACGTCCACCTTAAAGTAACAATTCTTCTATGTTTGTATGTACATTTTATTTTGAAAACAGCTCTAAGAATTTTGATGAAAGTCGTTAACCTACCGTTTTCTGGTACTAGAAATCGATTTAGCTTGATCTCGACTTTAGGAGAATTCGTTTAGTGGGTTAAATAATCACCCTGAATTATACCGTTTTTAGTGATAGCGTTGTTCCATTATTCCATTAATGTTACCAATGCTTAGAAATCTTATGACGTCACAATCTCGCCGCGTTTGAGAATGTTGTCGCGCGGTCACGCCATCTATTTCATTACGTCACGCGTTGTGTGTGGATCCTATTAAAGTTTTATGACGTCATACTCTTGCGAGCAGATAGTCACTATTTCCATCTGCCTCATTACGTCACGCGTTGTGTGATTGTGTCCGTCCGCACAATAACTCGCGTAACAATTGTTCGATTTCGATGATTTTTTAGTATCTGGTAGGGGATCACCTGGGAAGGTACCCTATTTAAAGTGAACGAAATGGGGTCAAAGGTGAGTACATAGGAGCGGGATCCATTCCACTCTTTTTATGCGTCATAACTAACGTAAAATATGTTCGATTTCGATGAAATTTTAGTATGTGGTAGGAAACCAGCTGGCGACAAACCTTATTGAAAATGGGCGAAATGGGGTCAAAGGTCAGGACATAGAAGCGGAATCACTTCCATCGCCATTATGCGTCATAACTTACGTAAAAATTGCTTTGATTTGGATGAAATGTTACTATGTTGTAGGGTCTTCTCTGGGGACGAATTCTGTTGAAGATGAGCGAAATGGGGTCAAAGGTTAGGACACAGAAGCGGGATCTATTTCATAGCACTTATGCATCATAACTTACGTAAAAATGCTTCCGATTGCGACTAAACTTTATCATGTTATTTCGGAGGTATACCAAACCAATTCTGTTGAATATCATCGAAATGGAATCAAAGATCAGGGCACAGGACCGAGATTTATTCCACAGCCATTATTCTCATAACTTGAGTGATAACTTGAGTAATGATTTCTGGTATGTTGGAAAACGTATTGTAATCAATGCATTGCATGATTTTACTAACTTGTTTGTTATGTTTGAGCCATTATTTTGCATATTTTGGTATTATTAATAAAAAGAGCATTTTTGGATGATTTTCACTTGGATGAAAATGATCATCGACTCATGATCATCGGCTCATTCGAGACCACTTTCTAATCGGCAAACTGCGGGCAAATATTTCTACATAAAGTTGAATTTCTGCCTGGTGCCATTACTTTCTTGGAGTAATGTTAGTAGTGCTATTAGTACATCAAATAGATTTGATGAAGAAAGTTGTGAATGAGCCGGACATTGTGACTGGAAAAATGGGATAGGTTGTGTATGGGAAAATGAGCAAATTTTTATAAAAGGTGTAGGGTATGAAAAGTTGTTCTTAATTGCAGATCTGCTATCGGGGAGAAACTTTTTTCGCTTGGTAAAATTTCAGGAGATTTTGAACAAAGTGAAGTAGTTTTTTTCAAGTATGCTCCAGTGGTGTCAGTAGAAGTGGAAATTATATTTCAATGCTTAAAGCTTCGTTGGCAGACAATAATAGTAAATCATTCTCCTTTAAAAATCTACACATGGTTTTTGTTTTACATTGTAGTTCTGGACTGATGAAATAAAAACTTTCAATTTGCCATGGCTAACTAAACATACTCAGATAATTTTTTTGTTGGTAAAATTCAAACTTTCGATTTAGAACAGGAACTGTCAGAAAATGTGAGTTCCATTTTTATGTCTTTTTCCTGTTTTTCTTATAGGGCATATATTTATTAACAAAAGAAACCTCAGTTTGACACAGAAACTGTAAAAAGTTAAATTACATTTTTAAGGGTTTTTTTTTCTTTTTGGGCAATACATTTTTAGTTTGGAAAAGAAACTGTAAAACAATTAAGTTGTACTTCTTGTTTAATCTTTGTTTTGTTTTGTAAGTCATGTATTGGTTAGTAAAATAAAGATTTTCAGTTAGCATAGCAATACTCAACTAATTAAATTATATTTTTAGATTAATTTTATTTTTTTTCATCGTCTTCTTCTTTCATTAATTAGTTTTGCGAGGAAATAAAAAATAAATGTGCATTTTTGTTTTGTTTTATAGGGCATTTGTTTAGTTCATTGGGTCAAAATGCATTTTTATAGGGCATTTTTTAGCAATATTTAGGTCATAAAAATTCTAGCTTGCTGATCACCTTGCTCATGAAATTGTCACGTGACACTCTCTTTTTTCTGTATTAGTAGTTCTTCATACTCAGCCAGAAGCTTCTGGAAAATGTAGTAAAAATTTCATTTTTAAGGTTGGTTGGTTGGTTGGTTAGTTTTTATGGCGCAAGGGCCATGCCTGGCCGAAGAGCGCCAAACACAAGACAAGACAAGACACAGGACAGACAAACAGTATTAAAAATATGGTAGAAGACTTAAAATCTGGCTGATTAAGTAAAAGTGAAAAATGAGAGTGATGCAAGGGCTAAAAGGCAATGAAACAAACAGCATTAAAAACATGATACAATGTTTAAAATTCGGCTGATTCATTAAAACTGAAAAATGAGGATGATGGAAGAGCTAAAATCTAAATGCGTTTAAAAAATCAATTTCTTTTAAAAAGGAAAACACAGCGACAGTATCGCAGTGGTCATCCAGGACCCGCTGCAGAGTAGCGGCGTCCTCGGTCAACAAATGAGAATGAAAATAGTGAAAACGTACACCACGAAAACGACCACAGCTACACAAAAGATGAATGACAGTGAGTCGGCAATTGCACGTCTCACACATCGGCGCAGTATCGCCACACAGCAAAAAGCGGTGAGTGAAACGACAATGCCCAATGCGGAGACGCGCAAGCACCACTTCCTCCCTGCGGTTCCGACAAAATGAGGAGTTTCAGATTTCGAGAATAGGTTTTATACGATGCAGTTTATTTTCCACCTGTTGGTCCCACAGACCATGCCACGTTCGTTTGATATGATCACGAACAAGAAATCGAAAATCGCGATGAAAGAGTGGCAAGGGTGTGACGACCAAAGAGGAAGCAGATCTAGCGGCCGCATCAGCACACTCGTTACCCGAGATTCCAACATGCCCAGGAATCCAGAAGAAATGAATCTGGACACCGGCCTCGAGCAAGGAACGAATAATCGTTCGTACGTTCAAAAGAAAAGGATGATTACAATAGTCCAGCGATGACAAAGACTGCAGGACACTTAAGGAATCCGTATAGACCATAGCACTATGATGAGAACTCGACTGAACATGAAGAAGTGCAAGATACACAGCATGCATCTCAGCCAAAAACACCGTGGCCTCAGCTGGGATCCGTGCTACTGACACGTCATCAACACAGACAGCTGCGGATCCAACGACTCCATGCATCTTGGAGCCATCAGTGAAAATGGGAGTGTATTCAGTTTTGAGGGCACCGTGCTCAGCGAAGAGCTGCTGGTACACTGACGCAGGGGTTTGGGATTTGTCGAAAGACGTAAAGGTGGTATCAACCATGACACCAAGTGGGTGCCATGGAGGATCCCCAAAGCCCCTGGTCGCTGCAACAAGCGACAAGTCGAGCCCTGCATCACGAGCTACGGCCGCCATACGAAGACCGAAGGTTGGAATGCACGAGGGCCGGTTCTCAAATAAACGAGCATGCTGAGGATGGAAAACTGCACCGTACAAAGGATGGTCTGGAAGAGACCGAAGTTTCAGGTAAAAGTGAACAGACAGCTGCAGACGGCGTAATTCAAGCGATGGTTCGTTCGCATCAGCGTAAAAGCTGGGAATCGGAGATGTTTGAAATGCTCCCGTACAAAGACGCAGCGCCTGATGATGAACAGCGTCCAAAGGCCGGAGAACGGAAGGACGAGCCGAGCCATACACGATACAGCCATAATCCAGTTTCGACCGAATTAAGGAGTGGTAAATGCGAAACAAAGAGATCCTGTCTGCGCCCCACGAAACTCTCGAAAGGATTTTTAGAATAGAAAGAGCACGCAGACAGGAAATCTTGAGCCGCCGAACGTGCACACGGAACGTAAGCGCACGGTCGAAGGTCAGTCCAAGGAACTTGGTCTCCGGCAAAACTGGAATGGCTGCACGGTGTCTAAATACAGCTCGGGGTCAGGATGGAGGCCACGCCTCCGGCAGAAATGAACACACGCTGTCTTGTCGGGAGAAAGAACGAAACCATTGCTATTCGCCGCTTTAAAAATCTGATTAATTGCAGACTGCAACTGCCTTTCAATGAAACGCATGCTCGATGACGAGCAGAAGATGTGCAAGTCATCGACATACACAGTAGCTGAAACCGCAGGAGGAAGATTTGTGAGGATACAATTAATGCGCAGGATGAACAATGTGACAGATAAAATGCAACCTTGAGGAACACCTTGTTCTTGATGGAATGTTGCCGATAGCGTCGTACCCAGGCGCACCTGGAACACCCGATTGCGAAGAAAATTTACAATAAATGTCGGAAGATTTCTTCGCAGTCCGCATGCGTGAAGGTCACGGATAATCCCGTGCCGCCACGCACGATCATAGGCTTTCTCGATGGCAAAGAATACAGAAACCAGGTGCTGCCTACGCACGAACGCCTCTCGCACAGATGTCTCAAGGTGCAGGAGATGATCGTGAGGTGAACGATGACGCCGAAAACCGCTTTGTGATGGAGAAAGTAATTGATGATGTTCTAAAAAATGAATTAATCGTGAGTTAACCATGCGTTCGAGAACTTTGCACAGACAGCTAGTGAGAGCAATTGGGCGATAACTAGAGGGAGACTTAGAATCCTTGCCAGTCTTCGGAAAAGGTAGAACGAAAGCCTTTCGCCAAGACTCCGGGAAACTGTGCTCTAACCAAATGCGATTGTATAAAATTAAAAGGTTCTCGAGAGACGACTGCGAGAGATGACGGAGCATGTCATAGTGGATGTCATCGGGACCGACAGAAGTAGCCCCGGACCGATGCAGAGCCACCCGAAGTTCACACATGCTGAAGGGGGAGTTATAACCAGCGTCGGTATACGGTGCAAAAGAAATTCTCTGGCATTCCGCGGTGGATTGAATCCTATGAAAGGAGGACGGATACGCCAGTTCACTCGAAACGGAGGCAAACGCTTCCCCCAAACAATCTGCAGTCTCCCCGACTTCAGCATACGTGCAGCCGTTACTCTCGAGAATGACAATCTGCTGAGAGCTGTAGTTACCCCAGATCCTACGAATCTTGTCCCACACACTTTTCGAACTGGCACGTGAAGTGTGAGATGACACATACTGGATCCAAGACTCCCTCTTGCTACGTCGACGCACCAACCGAGCCTAGGATTTAGCTCGTTTAAAAGCAACGATATTAGTATCGGTTGGATAACGCCGAAAAGTAGACCAGGCCTTGTGTTGAGCTCTCCTAGCCGCTGCGCATTCAGGGTTCCACCAAGGTTTCGGAATTCTGGGGAGCTTCGTAGATGTTTTAGGAATTGAAAGATCAGCTGCCTGAAAAATACAAGTTGTGACTTTAAGTACAGCTGCGTCGATCGACTCTTGGGTCACCATTTCAGAAGATATCACCGCGGACGATGCGAAGACCTCCCATCTGGCACGATCCATCCTTCATGGAGGTGGGCGGGAGGCAGAAGATGGCACGTTTGCATGGCGCCAGAGAACGATTGGGAAGTGGTCGCTCCCGTGGAGATCCTTACACACCGTCCACGACCAGTCAGCAATAATCGATGGTGAACCCAAGGTCAAATCGATCACACTGAAGGATCTTGTCGGCTCATGGAAGTAAGTGTCAGCACCGGTGTTTAAAAGGCACACATAGACCGAGCACAGAAAAGACTCTATGCGACAACCTCTCGCGCTGGCGCTGACACTACCCCACAAAGAATGATGAGCATTAAAGTCACCCAAAAGAAGGAAGGAGGAAGGCAGCTGATCAATCAAGCTCTCCAGAACAGAGACGCTAACATCCTCATCCGGTGGAAGATAGACACTACAAACAGTAAGAGGCACAGGCATGGAAATACGAACCGCCACGGCCTGCAGAGTTGTGAAAACCGCGACGGAAGATATCGGAACCCTTTGAGGGAGGAGAATAGCGACACCCCCACAGGCTATATTTCCAGACAAGTTATCTGTCCGAAATGCACTGTAGCCTCGAACTGAAAGCAGGTCCGATGGTTTAAGCTTGTCTCCTGGAGACAAAGGCACACCGGAGAGTACAAATAAAGCAGATGTTTCATGTCATCAAAACTGGTGCGAAAACCTCGGCAGTTCCACTGAATTATTGAACCCATTGGTAAAAATGAAATGAAAAAGGAAGTGGTTAAACTTGGTCAGCCTCCATTTCCTCTTATGAGCGTTCCCCCAGATTTGGGGGTGTGTGACCAGGGGCCAAGATTGGTGAATGCTTTGTCCCAAGTGTCTTAGCGGGATTTGCTCTCCGTTGATTGTTTGGCTGAGACTTTGAAGGAGAAGAAATGCTCTTCTTATCCTTGACCTTGGTGTTGGTGTTGGTGTTAGTGTTGGCGTTTTTGCCAGAAGAAGTGGCCTGAGTTCCCTTGCTGGTGTTGGAGTGAGTCTGCTTCGGTGAAGTGGCGGGTGCAGCTTTCAGACCCCTAGCTTGCGACTTTAGTGCCTCGAGTCCGGCTGCGATGATATCTTCTACATTGAATGGACATTTAGGGGGATCTGAGACTTTGAAGGAGAAGAAATGCTCTTCTTATCCTTGACCTTGGTGTTGGTTAGTGTTGGCGTTTTTGCCAGAAGAAGTGGCCTGAGTTCCCTTGCTGGTGTTGGAGTGAGTCTGCTTCGGTGAAGTGGCGGGTGCCGCTTTCAGACCCCTAGCTTGCGACTGGAATGCCTCGAGTCCGGCTGCGATGATATCTTCTACATTGAATGGACATTTAGGGGGATCTGAATGTCGGTCTCAAATGGCAACCGTAAATTTTGCAACCACCACTGAAGCGTATGATCGCCGATCAGATGTAACAGGAACCACTCTTCTTCTGGCCTCAGGATAGGAAATATTTTCCACCGTTTTGAGACTTTGGATTTCATTGTCCTCCTTCCACTTGGGACAATCTTTGGTTGATGCTGGGTGTGAACCCTTGCAGTTCACACAAAACTCGGCCTCGGCCATACATTCTGAAAGTAGATGCTCTGTGGCACCACAGCGTCCACACCTAGGAGTACTCCTACATGACTGCTGAGAGTGGCCGTACGACTGGCACCTAAAACATCTCAACGGGTTAGGAATTTACGGTCGTACCTCGAGGTTGAGATACCCTGCCTTGATGGATGTAGGCAGGGAAGGGCTGTTGAATGTCAAGATGATGTTCCAGGATGGGACAAACTGCCCATTCCTCCTGAAAGAAATACGCCGCACACCCGTAACATGTTGGCTCCTCAGTTCTTCGAGAAGTTCATCCTCGGTACATTTAATAAGATCCCGAGAGGAGACAACACCTCGAGATGAATTTAGGTAACCGTGTGGTGTTATTTTGACAGGAGTCTCGAGCAGCATGCTGGTGTTGATAAGTGTGGAACTGTATGCCACAGTAGACATCTCAACAAGAAGATCTCCAGACTGGAGCTTCTTGACACTCTTAGGAGAGCTTGCGATTGATTGAAGTGCTTTATGGATCCAAAATGGACTTTTAGCACTCAAAGGCTTTGAAGGGTCCAATGAGTGCACAAAAAGAATCTAGCATTGGAAACATCAGCGACAAACTTTTTGGCGGAAGGACCTGAACCTTCCTCCATACCTCTTTTTGTTTAGGGTTCATGGGAAATTTCATTAAGATCCATGAAAGAAATAAAGGATTTATCCGCCGACTTCCCCACCCACAATCGAGCCCAACAAGGGAGAACCGGAGGTCCGCAAGCCCAATTGGACGCAGGACACGGCTCTAGGGATAGCAAGCGGATATAGCAAGTTGATAGGGCAGACATGCGCTCGGCGAGCACCCAGACTTTTCCATGTCTGGGGAGCACCCCTTTGGCATGCCCACTCTATTCCCAGACTCACCCTGTCGTACGAGACGACAAGCCGTTAGAATTCTGGGCTCCACTCGGCCACAGACCTCATTGACTAGGAGTGGGTTAGTTCCCAGCCGCCCGTTTAGGGTGAAGTAGGGGGCAAAGAGGCGACAACAACACCCAGGCCTCCAGAAACCTCAGCCTCCAGCATCCCTTTTTCCACCTTACTGGTCACCGCACACGGCAAACGTGCAGGTAGGTCTAGCTAACGTGCTCGGAAGAACAAAGAAAGAAACATGAAATGAAGAAGACAGGATGGAAAACAAGAAACTATAATCCAGAATTGGCGCATAATCACAACCTCAGCAGCCTACAAATGAGGCGGGTTCGTGTCAAGTGAAAAAACAAAAAAACATAAAAATGTGAAAATCATCACATATAGTACATGTCGGCTCGGGCCGTGGGGACGCCATCCTCCAGCAGCTGGATGAACAGCTGTCCCTTCGGTTACATAATCGTTCAAGACGAAATGATAAATTGATCCATCACAAGGTCAGCTCAGGCCGTGGGGGCGCCGCTCCCCAAATAACTGGAAAACCAGTTATCTCCGTGCGGGGTTATTTTTAAGGAATCTGATGCTGTTTTTTTTTTTTCGTCGCTCGAGTGCCATTGTTTACTGCTGCAGTGCTTCTTATGAAACGTACAACTGCACTCCCTTTTTTTATTCTAGTCAGAATCTTACTTTATGACACCAAACAATCATTCACGTGAAAATCTAATTGAAGTAATCATTGATTCAGTACGCCACGTTGCTTGGAGGGGATGAACTCGAAGAGTAAATGAAAAACTGCCTAGGTTCATAAATGTCAACCGTTGACTAATGACTCACGTGTCGCTGTAAGTGTTCCTTTCCTTTCTTTCTTGTTTTGAGGTAGACTAATTCGCACACCAAATGCATACTTCCTGTCAATACTTCCCTTTTGTCACGTCTCTGGGAGGTGACATCTTGGTGATTAATAACAAAAATCCGATAAGTACTTTGTGGAAGATAAATCTGGGAACCACGGGACGTAATCCGCAGTTAATGTCATGATGTATAACTTTCCTTCACATAAAAATTTTAAAAGGGCAGAAAAACTAAATAAGATCAGAAGGGTGAACAACAATTATAATGACTATATTCTGCAGAAAATGGATTTGATTTATGATCCTTGAATCAAATAAGAAACAAAAACGTAAGAAATGCAAAGACTTCAGATTATTTACTTCACACATTTAAACAAATTGCTCTCTTGATCGTTCAATATGCAAGTCATTGATATGGTCGAGGTAAAATGGAGAGCAACCAGAAATGAGAGCCTGTATCTTCTGTGTTAATAGATTTGCAGTTCTGTTATTTTCTTTCGTGATTCTTATTTCATAGGTTTTCATTCACTCCTAACAATCAATTGATTTTCTTTTCTGGGTTGTTTTCCTGTCTTACGCTTTGATGTTTTATTATTTGTTTCTCTAGCTTATTTGAGTTCTTTGCATTTGTTCTCACTTTTCAATAAGGCAATATTAGAATTTCAGATAGAATAATAATAACATCGTTTCGCACAATAAAATATTAATTATACATCTACTATAGTTTCGCTGAGCGTTTGGCTCGGCTTCCTCAGGACGAATGGAGCGTAATCATTCAAATCATTGTGACATCATCCGAATTCTGACGGTCACGGGTTTCGGTGAGTTGTTTCCATGCGCTTCAAAGAAATGGAGTCGACGTCATGTCTTTCACAAGACATGACGAGTTCCGGTATATGTGGAAGGCTTCTAATACATTAAGCTTGATAGTCGAGTCCGGTTTATCAATAAGCGTAGCGTTTCCAAACAAAAAAAAATTATGGTTATTTTCGTGACAATGTTGAGTTATAGACGACTTCTTCAGTTCATAGTTCCGTACATAGGTCTTGTGTTCCTTCACACGGAAACTTAAAGTCCTGCGGGTCTGTCCTATATTTGAAAGTCCACATTCACAAGGTATCTGATAAATTCCCCAGGAGTTTAAGTCTTCGACGTAGTCTTTTGATCCGTAAAAATTCATCTCGTTTATGGGTTTGAAAATAACTTTGAAATGAAAAATTTAAGGATTTTTGAAATTATGAAGAAGCTTTCCGAGCCAAACGCTCTGCGAAACTACATTAGATGTATAATAAGCATTTTATTGTGCGAAACGTTGTTATTATTATTCTATCTTAGCACCGCAAGCTTTGTAGTCATAAATCATATATAATTAGAATTTTAGTTTCATTAAACATATTATTTGTCGGAATGGCATAATACTTTTTCTAGACTGCTTTAAGGAGTTATTTCCACCTGTATTGCAAGTTCAACTGATTTTCAAGGGAAAATATAGCTCCCAAAATTAAGCGCACGCTGTCTTCTAGATAAAAATAATGAGTGTGTTCAAGTCACAACGTCGTTTTTTATTCGAATAATGATATCCATCTACGTCCCAAACAAGTCTCTAGCTCAAAATAGAGCTTCACGAGAGGAAGTCGACTAGACCGAGCCAGATTTTCGCCTCTTGTCTGAATGAAAATTATATTGCACACTAAAATTAAGTTGAAATTCGTACGTAATAACTAATTGGTCAATGTATAGCTGTCTCACCGTACGATAAAACACCATGTCTCCAAGTTGCAAAAATTAAAACATTTATTTATATTTACAAATTAAAAACCTAGTTGAAAGCTAGTACTTTCGGAGATCTCAAGTCTCCATCTACAGGCTTCAGCGCCACAAGACAAGACCGTGTATCAGGCATATATATGTACTCCCTCCCTTACCCACAATGCATCACTCACTCCACCGTCGGCAAATGGTATTCCCCGACGCTGGGGTACAAATAAAAATGCAAAAATTATATAGTTGTAATAAAAACACTTATAACCATAATAGGGAAAATAAAATAAACTAAAGAATAAGAAAGCAAAATAAGACAAGTTGATTTACGAAATCAGGGTCCTTCATCAGTGTGGAACTCATGTGAAGTGGCCAGTCTTCTCCAAGGGCTAGGAAACATATGCAAGAAGTTCCAAGTTACAGCAACAATCACTATGGTGAATTATGCACAGACTTTCTGCAAGGAAGATAGTAGATATTTCAACATCAATGGACCACTGGCACACTTTTTTGATTTCGAAAAATCTACTATCTTTCTTGCAGAAAGTCTGTGCATAATCCACCATAGTGACTCTTGCTGTAACTTGGAACTTCTTGCATATGTTTCCTAGCCCTTGGAGAAGACTGGCCACTTCACATAAGTTCCACACTGATGAAGGACCCTGATTTCGTAAATCAGCTTGTCTTATTTGGCTTTCTTATTCTTTAGTTTAGTTTGTGTTCCCTATTATGGTTATAAGTGTTTTTATTACAACTATATAATTTTTGCATTTTTATTTGTACCCCAGCGTCGGCGAATACCATTTGCCGACGGTGGAGTGAGTGATGCATTGTGGGTAACGGAGGGAGTACATATATATGTCTGATACATAGTCTTGTCTTGTGGCGCTGAAGCCTGTAGATGGAGACTTGAGATTTTCGAAAGTACTAGCTTTCAACTAGGTTTTTAATTTGTAAATATAAATAAATGTTTTAATTTTTGCAACTTGGAGACATGGTGTTTTATCGTACGGTGAGACAGCTATACATTGACCATTTATATTGCACACTGCTCGACAAAGAAGATGTGGCACCATGAAGAAATGCACAAAGCATGACGAAATGTTCCAGACATGTGGATAAGTAGGTGGGAAAGAAGTGATTTACACAATCGTATCAGAATAATATGACCACCCCCGGAATGACAGTGTACCCTACCAGTCACATCACAGAGTGCTCGTGAAAAGGTCGACCACACGGAGATATAAACGGCCACCAGGAACACATGATGTTACCTGAGCACAATTGGGAGAGGTAGAGATTTGACAGAGGTCCAAAGAGGCTACCGCACCAAGGGTGGAAGCATCTTAGAAACAGCAGACTACGTGGGCTGTTCGCGAGGTGCTGTAGTAAGGGTGTACCAAGAATGGACCACTGGCACACCGATTACCTCCCGACGTCATAACTGTTTAGCACCAAAGGCCATTGACCCCAAATGAGAACGTCGCCTTTGTCGATTGGTAAAGGAGAATTGACGCGCAACAGTGCAGTAATTGACCAAGCAAATGAACACTGGGGCACCCAGGTACGTGTCCCCGATAACAGTAGAGCGAACCCTGTTACGCATGGACCTCCGGAGTTGACGCTCTTCATGGCGCCAATGTTAACCTAGGTACATCGGCAACAACGCCTGCTGTTCTCATGTGACTACCGTCATTGGACAGTGAAAGAGTTGTAAAAGGTCGCCTTCACCGATTGATCGAGGTTCCTACTCCACAGAAGTGATAGGCGGAGGCGGATATGGCGTCAAATACGTGAGAGCGTCAAACACGTGAGAGCCAACACCCGGACACGTTTGTCAATCAAGTACAGGCCGGCGGTAGCAGTGTGCCTGTCTGGGGGATGCTCTCCTGGTGTGAACTTGCACCGCTGGTACAACTGGATTAGTCCCTGAACCTCAATGGCTACGTGTCCATCTTCGCTGACCACGTGCGTCCCTTCAGGTTGGATCTTTAGCCTTGCGATGATGGTGTCAATCAACAGAACAATGTGCTGTGCTACGGCGCTAAGGGGTACATGACTGATTTCAGGAATATGATAGGATACATCCGTTCTCCCTTGGCAGGCGAAATCGATCGACCTCAATCCCATAGATCATTTGTGGGACTATTTGAATCTACGGGTTCGGCGTGCCGACCCATAACCACATCATCTCCGGGACCTCCATTACCTGCTGCAGTCCGAATGGGTACTGTGCTTCGGGCAATCTTCCAGGGCCTCTTTGCGTCCATGCCACGCCGTCTCGCGGCTATCATCTATACCAAGGGTGGTTATTTCTATTATTAAGTAGGTGATCATATTATTCTGTTACGACCGTGCGATTTCTGAAGATTACATGAGCGCAGTGAGAAAAGAGGTAGTATAAAGGGGCATGAGTCAGTAGATTGTAGGACCTACATGCTGGGCTAGAAGATCACGGCAGCACGGCATAACATTGAGTGTAAAAAGTCTTCGAATAAAGTCCTGAGCAATCACTATTCACGCATTGTTGGCATGTGTCTTCAGTTCATTCATTACAAAGGGATCGCGCAGAGGCGATAAGATCTCTCTCAGTGGCATCTCAGATGTTGCCTAAGTGCGAGAGAAGACTGGATATCACTCTGCCCAGGACATCACATGGACAACTTCTAGGTTTTGTCTGATGATGTCAAGAATGTGTAGGCGAGCGCTATCTTGTTGATATTGGGGATCATGGATACCACTAAAAACGGCAAAAAAGGGGCTGCAGCACATCGTCGACGTATTATCTTGCTAACATTGCGTCCGCTATGCATGCGAGTGGTGAACGGCTGTTGAAACTGATACCGTAACTAGATCATCTCCCGGTGACCACGTGGTCACCTGATTGAGAAATCGGTGATTGTCATTGCTGTGACAAAGGGAGTTTCGTATACGATATGATTTTATTCATCTCTCCACTCATATCAGATACGACAGAACTGCAATCTTGGGCGATAATATACTACGATAAGCACGAGTCGTCACAATGCATGAACCATCCAATCTGCAATCCACACTCCGTGTCGATACCGGTATGTCCATAGTTTTCTGTTTCGAATGCCGTCCACTGCGGATTGGGTGTTGCTGCGAACTTCTGTCGAACGCTGTGATCGATGCGTTTTGGACGTTTTCCTTCACGCGTTAGTCCCAAAACAGGGACGCACGTTAACTTTATCCACCAACTTCCAGTACATTTGGTTAACAGATATTGTATTTTTTTCAGGTTTAAGGACCACCGTGATCAACTCAATGGGCTATAAGCAGTCGCCCGTCCCTAATGTATGGTCACTGGTCCCAGAAAAGGGAGAGAGCCAGTGCCGTAAGACAAACACAGCATCCATGCCTCAACGGGATTCGAGCCCTGGACCCCTTCAGGACGAATTGTCATAAGCCATCGCTTAGACCACTGCGCTACCGGGTGGCCAGATATTGCATTCCGATGCCTTTCAGCCCCAATGCTACGCACATACCAACTAGCCGTTCGTAGCCCTATGATGAAGCCTCTGAGAGAGTATTTCATGTGATGGTTGGATTGCCGGTCGGCATTCCTACCATCTCATACAAACGTGAAAAGGAAAGGGGGCTGTGGTTTGTCTAACCCCTACCTAATGTTCACACACCTACACTGTCCATCTGATCCAATGCCTCCAGCATAAGGAACAGTGCTTAAGAGTTCTGCCTTCCCGTATGTCCCGATCAGGGGGTACAACGATCGTCGTCTTAGTTCTGGGATACCTGAGGAATTCGCTGGGAACGTTGTCAACCACACCCCTCAGAAGTTCATTAGGGTTGGCTACTGCCGCTTTCTTGACGAACTTCTTAGCTAGTCTGGTGTAGAACTCATGCATCTTCTCAACTGCAAGTCTGTTCCGCAGGTTTCAAAGAGGGGACCAAACGAGAGACCCAGTGATCATCCGAAGTGCTCGGCTCTGCACCTACCCGATTCTCTCCCATTGACACCTATAACCTCCTGTCCAGACATGGAAACCTTTACTGTTGCTGATGAAGTGACCATTCTGACTTCTCGCACGTAGTTCGTCCAACGAGATCACACCGATGCAGTGGTTTACACTCCCAGGTGAGGTTGGTCAAATTTAGATACAGCAAGCTGCTTTGTCCTTTTATCCTCTTCAATCAAGTTCGCGACAGCAATTAGAATACAACTTTCGACACATGCGCGCAAATTTGCATTGCTATGCGACAAATTCTTCACGATGTGGCATTTTCTTTGTAGAGTGGAGTCACGTTTTTTAAGAATTACATACTCTCGAGAAGATACTTGTTTTGAGCAAATTGTGCTTAATCGTTTCAAGAAATGTCACGCGGATTTACCTCTTAAGGTATAATTAAAATTACTGTTCCAAAATTTTGCTATATCCACTTTATACTCCATAATGCCTTAAATCCTACGTGAAATGAAGTAGCTTCCATACAGTAAATCCCTTGGAAGATGTTTTCTCGTTATAGTAAGTTGTTCACAACAGTGATTTTAATTTAGCGAGTGCACTATGTCTAGATAGGAAAAATCAGAACAGCTTTTGGTCCGTACAATAACTCTGCGTGTATTACAGAACTGGACTGTAAGGTCAAAAATAAACTAATAGGGGTATGCAAAAATTTCCGATGAGCCTGCTAACTGGAGCTGTAGCGATCTAAACTGCCCCGTGCTGGCAGCTCGTACATGAAGCCAAACATTGCGGTCGAAAAGGTTCATTTGCGGCAATGTTTGTTATTCATGTTTAATTTGGGGAAACGTGCGAGTGAAGCACACGGTTCAATATGTCAGGCGTAAGGAGAAACAGTTATGGGTGAGCGAACGTGTCGAGAATGGTTTGCCAGGTTTAAGAAAGGTGATCTAAGTTTAGAAGACAAGCCACGTGCAAGAAGGCAGCAGGAACTCGCAGACGAGGAGCTGTAATCGCTGTTGCAAGTGGATGCCACACAATCGAGCACGCAACTGGCGAAATATTTTGAAACTGGCTCAGTCGGCGGTGGTACGGTCGTCTGCAGGCCTTAAGGAAGATCCAGAAGATTCGTAAGTGGGTTCCGCATACTTTAACGTAGCGTAATATTAGTCAATGATTGGGCATCTGCATATCGTTGCTGAAGAGGTTTCAAGGAAAGAATTTCTTGTGGAAGATTGTCACCGGGAGTGAAAAATGGGTCGATCGAGAACAACCTCGTAGGCAAGCGATTCTGGGTCGACCCAAGCCTGCCATGAAAATCTACTGCAAAACAGGAGCTTCCCCGTGGCGCAGTGGTCTAAATGCTGGCATGTGACCATTCGTCCGTGAGAGTTCCGGGTTTGAATCCCGGTGAGGTATGGATGTTGTGTTTGTCTTACGGTCCTGGCTCTCTCCCTTCCCTGGAACCAGTGGCCCTAAATTAGAGACGGGCGACTGCTTACATTCCATTGAGTTGCTCACAGTGGTCGTTAAACCTTCAATAAAATAAAACAGGATATCCACGGGAAAAGGGGGCTGTTGTGTGTGTGGTGGTATATATTTATGGAGGCTGTACTTCGAAATGTTGAAACCGGGTGAAACAATCACAGCTCAACGATATAGAGACCAGTTGATGAAACTGAGCACCGCAATGGATAATGGCAGATCACATGTCGGTGCCACCACGAAATCAACCTTTGAATAGTTACACTGGGAGGTTTTACTGTACCCAGAGTACTCCCCGGACATTCCATCCTCAGACTTCCATCCGTTTCGTTCTATGCAACATTCCCTAGCACAACAGTGGTGCACCACACTTCCAGAGGTGGTAAATTTCGTCACTGCGTTCTTCAGCTCAAAATCCGAGTCCGTCTATCAGAGGGACATTCATTTTGCCTTAAAAATGGCAAAAGGTGATTTATGCCAAACGCCAATATTTCGTTGAATAAATGTGTACTAGTTTCCTGATTGTTCCTGTTTCCTTTCTCCTTAAAACGGTGGAAACTTTTGCATACACCTAATATAATAACGATTCCAAAAGAACAATGGTTTTCGACTATTTTTGGTCACATGTTTTTTCTATTCCTGAATGTCTAATGCGCCATGGACTTAGAGGAATCATCGTTACCTTTGGAGACCTAACAATATTCTGAACGGTATTGTATTTTACACGAAATATTTTAGGATTAACCCTTTTAGCGGCCGAGGTGCCTGAAACAAATGGTGCCTAAGATCATCTGCTCTTCGCACAGGGCAATGTTTACGTAGCTCCCGGATTATACGAAAGCTACGGAAAAACAGTTCCTTTCCCTCGCTCATCTCAGCAGAATTGACCACAAAACTGTCACGCCTTCGATTCGTCATGTGACCTGTCCCCATCTTTTGGCAGAAACCATAGTAGCGTGTGTGAGCTGAGGTACGTGTCATGGACATTTGGAGGAAAGTGTGTCGTCGTGGAAATGATTTTAGTAAATCTTCGTCGTTACTGATAATCAAGTAGACACCAATAAGCTTTTCCGCAGCCCTGCACATTTATTTGAGGGATATCGCAGGGAAGAAATCTGGTGGTAGCAAACCGACAGTATGACAACGGGGCGCGACTGTCGTCATGTACCATCTACGTCCGAAAAGTTCCAGGACTGACCACTTAACTGGTGTAATAACAGTGGCATAATAATATCACGTGTATGTATCAGTCCTGAAGCTTTTAGGACTCAGGTTGTATATTTACAACCAGATTCATGTCCAGCGATGGAAATCCATAACACAGCATATCCTGCGAAGTGTGATTTTCAGGTAGCGACAACATTGCCAATTTCCATATAGCTTAGAGTGAACTTTAGTAGCGTCCAGGAGACATCGCTAAGGCTCACTGTTTAACTTCTCGCAGAAATAGCTTTTGTAGTAACATAGCGACAAGGAGAGTGTGGTCGATTGTTAAAGTGGACGTCTAGTGATTTTGCTTCCTATACTTCCAATGGGTAAACTTCTGTACACATTTTGTTCACAATTAATGAATTCCCAATGATGAAAATTTGAACATTGATTAAAATAACTTCATATTATAACTTGGGATACTAAATATTTTCTAAAACATAACCATATATAAGCAATCCAACATTTGTTTGTCTACGGACGTCATCAATATACAGGTCGCGCCATCTTTTTTCTGGTCTCAACACCACCAAAGGGAAAGTTATTGGTTTTTAATATAATTATGGTTATACACTGACGGAAAACAAACCCCAACACCACGAAAAAATAGTTGTAGAGGAATGAAATGGCGGCAATACATTGGTATAGGTAACATATTTAATCGACTAAGGTTTCAAGATCACAGCTTATTGTAAGCGCGAGAAGAGCCATTTTAAATGTGAAATGCTGGTACACTAATAATCGGTGTAACCGCCAGAATGTTGAATGCAAGCACGCAAACGTTCATGCATTGTGTCGTACAGGTGCTGGATGTCAGTTTGTGGGATTGAGTTCCATGCCTGTTGCACTTGGTCGGTCAATACAGGGACGGTTAATGCTGGTTCGGGGTGACGCTGGAGTTGTCGTCAAATGGTGTCCCAAACGTGCTCGATTGGTGAAAGATGTTTTGATCTAGCAGGCCACGGCAACATGTCCACACTCTGTAGAGCATGTTGGGTAACAACAGCAGTATGCGGGCGAGCATTATCCTGTTGGAAAACATTCCCTGGAATGCTGTTCATGAATGGCAGCACAACTGGTCGAATCACCAGACCGACGTACAACTGTGCTGTCAGGGTGCGAGGGCTAACCACGAGAGTGCTCCTGCTGTCATAGGAAATTGCTCCCCAGACCAGGTGTAGGTCCAGTGTGTCTCGGCCGCAGACAGGTTGTTTGCAGGCGCTCACCTGGCCTCCTTCTAACCAACACACGGCCATCACTGGCACCCAGGCAGAACCGGCTTTCATCAGAAAACACAACAGATCTCCACACCGTCCTCCAGTGAGCTCTAGCTTGACACCACTGACGTCGCAAACGGCAGTGGTTTAGAGTAAGTGGAATGCACGCCACAGGGCGTCTGGCTCAGTGCTGTCCTTCAATTCCTCGATTTGTAACAGTTCGTTGTGTCACTGTGGGGGCAACTGCAGCTCGAATTGCTGCCGCCGACGCGGTACGATGCGCCACGGCAATACGCCGTACACGGCGTTCTTCCCTCTCAGTAGTGCCACGTAGCCGGCCGAAACCCGGTTTTCTTGAGGCAGTACCTTCCCTTGACCACCGCTGCCAACAATTATGCACAGTGGCTACATTCCTGCCTAGTCGTTCTGCAATATTGCTAAAAGAAAATCCGAAAATCCACCTTCTTGGAGCCCTATTACACGACCTCGTTCAAACTCCGTGAGCTGTTGATAATGGCTTCTTCGTCTTCTTAAATTCATTCTTGACTAACATCAACACATTACGTCGAATTTCAACGATAACTAACGCTCACGAACGTTACAGCGCGTATTTACAGCAAACCTGCTTTGCATGTTCCGAGGGCCGCTACTAGTGCCACACGTATTCGCCGAGCGCGAAATTTGCATAGACGTCATCTTACAGATGTACTCTCACCGCCTACCAACTGTCGTTTATCTAACACAACCGCTTCTTGGTGTTGGGATTTTTTTTTTCCGTCTGTGTATTTTAGAAAATATTAAGTAGAGTATTACAAGTCATAATAAGAAGTTATTTTAATCGATGTTCATATTTTCATCCTTGGGAACGCGTCAATTGTGAAAAAAATGTGTACAGAAGTTTGCCCATTGGAAGTATAGGAAGCAAAATCCCTAGATGTCCACCTTAAGTTCCTCCTGCTGGCATGTTTCCTTCTTAACTCTACTGTTGGACATACCTTATATCGTCGCAGAAAAATGTGCTTGTTGTCACTCAAAATCTTTCGATTTGAGGCATTACCTACCTTTCTTGAAGTCGGCTAGGTAATGGCCTCTGGTGATTCACTGGTGCTTTTAAATGTGGGTTTCACAAGATACTTACGAGACACCTCGAGTAACTGCATGTCGGTATGACAGCGACAGTATAGAAGGTTTTAGAATATAAATATTTTTTATTTCTTCCTTTTTTCTCTTGAAGAGCGTGTTATGCATCTGAAAGTTCTTTTATAATGAGTTACGTGAAAAAAATATTGAAAATTGAATCCATTGACTGACATTTTTTTCAAAATTGTAATGTTCTGCGTGCAGTGAACAACACAAATAGGCCCCACCGATGCAAAAATAACTAGAGACAATTAGCATCTTAAAATGCAGGTTTTTGATGAATTCTAAGCGTGGTTTTGTACTGAATGTTTGGTTCTGTAGAAATCTCTACGATCCTGTAGAAATACGTGCCCTTCTGTGTTATCAGAAAACTCTCTCACAAGTAAAGGATTTGGATGTGTCACTTACGTTATTCTTCTGATTTGTTTCCGGGATATGGAACATGCAAATAGATTTGTGAGAAACCTTTAAGAAACTATGCTAGCGCTTCGGGTATTGTCTTTCGGGGTGAATTTGCAAAATTTTATTGATTTTGTGGTTAGCTCTCTGTTACTGTTTCTTTCAAATGTAATTACTCTGGTTCAGTAAAGCAAGTTGGCACATGGTACTGGCTTTTTACAAAGTCGCTTAATTTAGGTCCATAGTGCCATATATAACTATTATTTATGTAGTTGTAATGCCCCATATGAGAAGGACATGAAATTTCGTCCAAAGATGCTATGCTATGTTCTGGGATGCATGTTTCGATTGTAATTCTCATGAATGCAGAACTGGTACTGGTTTTTATCAAACAGTGGTATTTTGAGTTAATACATAGGATTTTGTTCTTTTTCTTTTTTTTTCTGGAGGTATGCGGGCTATAAGCAGTCACTCGTCTCTAATATGGTGCCACTGGTTCTCGGGAAGGGAAGGCTTCAGTACCGTAGTACAAATACATTAACCACGAATCATCCAAGTTTCTAATCGGCAGCCATTCGCCCGAACGGTCATAAAATATATATTGGCAGAGCACGCAGTTTATTTCAACAAGACAACATGATACACATGATACCTAAATGTGAACAGCATTGACAAGTTAGTAAAATCATGCAATCTACTGATTATGATACGGTGCATACCAGGAATCATTACTTAACTTATTACTCAAGTTCTGAGGATAATGGCTGTGGAATAAATATCGCTGCAGTGCCGTGGCCTTCGACCCCATTTCGATGATATTCAATAGAACTGGTTCAATTTACCACCGGAACAACATACTACAGTTTTGTCGCAATACAAGCATTTTTAGTAAAGTTATGAGGATAATGGCTGTGGAATAAATCTCGCTCCTGCGCTCTAACATTTCATCCCATTTCGATGATATTCAACAGAACCAGTTCAGTATACCTCCAGAACAACATGATAAAGTGTTATCACAATCGAAGCATTTTTTACGTAAGTTATGACGCATAAGGACGATGGAATGGATCCCTCTTCTATGTTCTGACCTTGATTCCATTTCGGCCGCCCCGGTGGCGCAGTGGTCTAAGGCGTTGGCCTCTGATCATTCGTCGGAAGGGGTCCGGGTTCGAATCCCGGTGAGGCATGGATGTTGTGTTTGTCTTACGGAACTGGCTCTCTCCCTTCCCTGGAACCAGTGACTCTAAATTAGGGACGGGCGACTGCTTATAGCCCATTGAGTTGCTCACGGTGGTCGTTAAACCTCAAAAAAAAAAAAAAAAAAAGATTCCATTAGCCCATTTTCACTAGGTTCCCTCCCCAGGGAAGCTATTGAAAATGGGCAAAATGGGCAAAATGGTATTGTGAGGTATTGTGCACATACTAAAATGTCATCGAAATCGAACCATTTTTTCGCGAGGTATTGTGCGGACGGAGGGACGGGCAAAGCTGGAGCATATACGCTTATTCGACGTACGGCTGGAAAGAGTAAGAAATATATGTACCACGAAAAGCATGACAGCAGTCACGGAATTTCCCGTGTTAAGGAAGAGAACTTGTGAGATGAGCTAGCGAGAAACGAACAGTGAATACAATCGGCCCTGCGACAGAAGAAACACGGATATTAAATAAACACCATACAGATTCGGCGCCGAGATACATACAGTGCATATTACACTTCGGTACAAGGAAACGCAAGGCATGAACGGGAAAACGTAACAAAAACAAGGCCTGGATCCATTTCACAAAAACTAGAGAGAATCACACAACGATGCGGAAAATAAAAGCAAGGTACAAGACAAATAAAAAGCACCAATCAACATGTGAGGGGAAAGGAAGATCAAACAGACAGTGTAATCGTGCGGTGACTGGCGTAAAACCAAGGGGATGCCGGCGCCCACGTGATGGAAAATGTCGCCCGGGACCCGCTTCGACAACGTTCGCAAATGCAATGTGGAGACGAATCAGGAGTGACGCACAAAACTGAAGAACATTGGTATTTGCCAGCCCTTGACAACTGCGCCACACGAGGAGCACATGGGATTTGAATAATCTTCCTACTTCAAGCATATGTGTCCATGGGGAAGAGCTTCTCTCCTTCACATTGGGGATACGATTGGTGTTGGTTTTGTTATTCTGTCACAATAGAATATCGGTCTGGGTTCAGATTCGACGTGTTTGCACTTACCCCTTAAAAGGAAAGCATATTATATGAAAATGTGATATACACTGACGGAAAAAAAATCCCAACACCAAGAAGGGGTTGTGTTAGACAAACGACAGTTGGTAGGCGGTGCGAGATCAGCTGTAAGATGACGTCTAGGCAAATTTCGCGCTCGGCGCATACGTGTGGCGCTAGTGGCGCCCCTCGGAACATGCAAAGCCGGTATGCTGTAAATACGCGCTGTAACGTTCGTGAGCGTTAGTTATCGTTGAGATTCGACGTAATGTGTTGATGTTAGTCAAGAATGCCTTTAAGAAGACGAAGAAGCCATTATCAACAGCTCACGGAGTTTAAACGAGGTCGTGTAATAGGGCTACGAGAAGGTGGATTTTCTTCCCGCAATATTGCAGAACGACTAGGCAGGAATGTAGCCACTGTGCATGATTGTTGGCAGCGATGTTCAAGGGAAGGTACTGCCTCAAGAAGACCGGGTTCCGGCAGGCCACGTGGCACTACTGAGAGGGAAGACCGCCGTGTACGGCGTATGGCCGTGGCGCATCGTACCGCGTCTGCCGCAGCAATTCGAGCTGCAGTTGCCACCACAGTGACACAACGAACTGTTACAAATCGGTTACTTGAAGGATAGCTCCGAGCCAGACGCCCTGCAGCGTGCATTCCACTTACTGCAAACCACTGCCGTTTGCGACGTCAGTGGTGTCAAGCTAGAGCTCATTGGAGGACACAGTGGAGATCTGTTGTGTTTTCTGATGAAAGCCGGTTCTGCCTAGGTGCCAGTGATGGCCGTGTGTTGGTTAGAAGGAGGCCAGGTGAGTGCCTGCAACCAACCTGTCTGCGGCCGAGACACACTGGACCTACACCTGGAGTTATGGTCTGGGGAGCAATTTCCTATGACAGCAGGAACACTCTGGTGGTTAGCCCACGCACCCTGACGGCACAGTTGTACGTCGGTCTGGTGATTCAACCTGTTGTGCTGCCATTCATGAACAGCATTCCAGGGAGTGTTTTCCAACAGGATAACGCTCGCCCGCATACCGCTGTTGTAACCCAACATGATCTACAGAGTGTCGACATGTTGCCGTGGCCTGCTAGATCACCAAATCTTTCACCAATCGAGCACGTTTGGGACACCATTGGACGACAACTCCAGCGTCACCCAGAACCAGCATTAACCGTCCCTGTATTGACGGACCAAGTGCAACAGGCATGGAACTCCATCCCACAAACTGACATCCAGCACCTGTACGACACAATGCATGAACGTTTGCGTGCTTGCATTCAACATTCTGGCGGTTACACCGGTTATTAATGTACCAGCATTTCACATTTAAAATGGCTCTTCTCGCGCTTACAATAAGCTGTGATCTTGAAACCTTAATCGATTAAATATGTTACCTATACGAATGTATTGCCGCCATTTCATTCATCTACAACTATTTTTTCGTGGTGTTGGGATTTTTCTTCCGTCAGTGTATAATTACCTGCTAGACCGCGAATGCCATGAGGGAGAAGCGTCTTCCTCAGCGAACGTGCTTGACAGTTGACTCAACGGACAATTTCGTGAGAAATAGTCATTCGACTTTGAGAATCGAATTTAAAAAAAGAATGCTACGCCGCAAGTTGGCTGCGCATATAGGTCGACCGAGATATCGCAACGCGTAGCGTGCTATCTATCAGAGCTTCTTCAACGCTTAGCGTGCTATTTATCAGATCTTCTTCAACGCGTACCGTGCGTTCTATCAGAGCTTCTTCAACGCGTAGCGTGCTATCTAGCAGAGCTTTTTCAACGCGTAGTGTGATCTCTATCAGAGCTTCTTCAACGCGCAGTGTGGCCGCCCTGTTGGCGCAGTGGTCTAAGCGATGGCTTCTGAACATTTGTCCTAAAGGGGTCCGGATTCGAATCCCGGTAAGGCATGGATATTGTGTTTGTCTTACGGCACAGACTCTTTCCCTTCCCTTGATCCAGTGGCCCTAAATTAGGGACGGGAGACTGCTTATAACCCACTGGCTTGCTCACGGTGGTTGTTAAACATCGAATGAAGAAAAACGCGTTGCGTGTTATCAGTCTTTAGATGTCAACACAACTTTGTACACGATTACAATCAGATTCCTGTTTTGAATTCAAAAGGTATCAATTATTTCCTTTATTTCATTGCATGCTACCTTTAAGATTCGAATTTTTTTTTCAGGTTTAACGACCACCGTGAGCAACTCAATGGGCCAGAAGCAGTCGCCCGTCCCTAATTTAGGGTCACTGGTTCCAGGGAAGGGAGAGAGCCAGTGCCGTAAGACAAACACAACATCCATGCCTCACCGGGATTCGAACTCGGACCCCTTTCGGACGAATGATCAGAGGCCATTGCCTTAGACCACTGCGCCACCGGGGCGGGGCGGCGATTCGAATTTCAAGTAATCATACTGAACACCGGTATTTCCACTTCTCTATGCCAGCCTGTGAATCTAATCAGCGACACATGTTCAGTTGATTAGCGCGAAACGGTACTGCAGATCTAGGTTACTTTTAAAGGAATAATGTAATCTGAGAATACACGGTCGAGTCACATCATTGTGAACACCAGCTGATATCCAGAGTAAGAGCCGTGTGCAGCGCGAGCAGCACCTAAACGGTCTGGGAGTGACTCAGTCAGGTGCTGAAAAGTGTTCACAGGTATGTGGAGCCATACTGACTTCAGTGCATCTGACAGCTGCTGGAGGGTGCGTGGTGAAGGATCCATAGAGCGAACGATACGATCGAGATGCTCAATTGGGTTTAAATCTGGGGAATGAGGGGCCAGGGAAGCACTTTGGAGTCTTCATAGAGCATTTCCAACCACTCACGGACATTTCTAGCTGTGTGCAACGTCGCATTGTCCTGCAGGAAGATTTCATCCTCCCCAGGGAAGACAATCAGGTGTACGTGGTCTGCAAGGATGGATTCATAACGAATGCGATCCATAGTGTCTCCCACAGGTATGAGTGGACCGAAAGAATGCTACGAAAATATTCCCCAGACAATAACGCTGCCCCCTAGCAGTTTGTGTTCTTCCACCAACGGTTGAAGAGTGTTTGTTCTCCGATGCTTCTCGCCTTATGCGCCAACATCCATCCGTTCAATGAAGAAGGAAATGTGACTCATCGAAGAAGGCAATCCTTTGTCAATCAGCGCAGTTCCATTTCCGATACTGCCGTGCAAATGTAAGCCTTTTCTGCTGATGCACCTTTGTTAGCAGAAGTACAGAGACCACCCCCGTCTGCATCGGAGCCCTATGCGCAGCAAGGTTCGTTGAACTGTCGTTTTAAACACACTTCCGATGGCACTCTGGTTAATTCGGCCAGTGAGTTGCTCCACTGTAGCTTGTCGATCCGCCCTCACGCACCTTCGAAGCCATCGTTCACCTCTCACATCAATGGTACGTATTGCTCCGCAGTGTCCACGTCGCTTATTTGTAATGGGGCAATTTCTCCCATCACGATACACTTTAACCACAGCAGCAAGCGAACAGTTCACGAACTACGTTGTTTCAGAAACATTGCGACCCTTGGCCCGAAAGCCGAAAATCGTCTTTTTTATTTTTTTTGCAAATCTGATAAATCGCCCCTTTTTTCTATGACAGCAAGGCGTGACATGTTTTCAGATGGGGGGGGGTCAGCGTCATTTTCTTGTAGGACTTCCGTCCACAGGTAGTAGAGTTTAGGTCCCAGCCACCTACAGCGAGATCGCCTTTTGGGCAGGACACAGAAACGGAAGGAATAAGAGCAAGTCTAGCGACTTTTGACAGAACAGTTTGTATTGAGATTAGAGTACAGTAGATGGCGCCACCGTACAAGTACGATATTGCACATAGATGGGTGAGAGAATTTCAGGGAGGACATAGGAAACGATACCCATTTAACCAGTGGGTCCAGCCTGGGGGCCGTCAACTTTACGTGCTCGTCCGATGCACGGCGGATACTCAGCGATTGTTAGTAAATCACGCCATCTCTGAAAGATCAGCCCAGGCTTGAACCTGGGGACCCAGCATCGATAGCCTGAAACACTAACCACTAAGCCATCCGCGGCTCCATGTTTTCAGATTGCGTACATCACTCCTTATATACCCTCCAAGATAGCTTACGATATGAGTCTTCTTTCATTGGCTAAGCGTTGCTGACGTCAAAAGTAGGCGGTGGTCACAACAATGTGACTCGACTGTGCATACGATCTTACTTAAACGAACGTTGTGGTGTTATTACAATACTTCGGATATGCCAGAAAACACAAAAACCGATTGTACAAAGGTTGGCGTAAAAGTAATTTCTATTTGCTAATAACTCCTGTAGTCTTGGAAGTATAATGGGAGTTTTTTTTAAATCTACCTAACGTAAAAACCAGACAAAAATGTATACTTTTCTGTGTTCAGATTGTTCAACCCAAAGGACGGGTATTCACCTAATGCAAAAGAATGTTATCGAGTTTTCGGAAATGGAAGGCTGAAAGGAGGTGGAAATATGTGGGTGGAAGAGGTTTGTGGAAATGCTACAATTGACACCAGCGATGTGAGAAGATGAATGAAGAGGCTTAAAGGAGGAAAAACCTCATTGGCCGAAAACAACGAAACAGAAGGCATTTAACTGCAGTCATCGATCTGAACCAAAGGCTAGTTAATGAACCCATTCGAAGTGGTCGACATTTGGGATATGCATAGTAGACACTCAAAGTCCTATAGCTGTACAGGGTGTTTCAAAACTAATAGAACAAACCTTTAGGGGTGATAGAACACACCGAAACAAGCACTTTTCGTCAAAGAATGCAGGGTTGCTAGTTACGCGGTTTGGTGCTGGAGGGCGCTTTCCGTTTGCCCACACATCCCGTTCTTCGCAACACAAAGACAATAATGGCACAACAAATCAAAACAAAGCTTTATTGCAGACAAAATAAAAAAATCACAAAATACATCAAGTTGCAAACAATATATAATTAAATACTGAAATTAATTACATTTACAAAAGTTGCCCGAAAGGGCAACAGCCACTCTTGATACACGCTTCGCATTGTCTACGTGAAGATGCCCGTATGTTGGGGAAAATACCAGACATTTCCCGGACAGCTGCAGCAGCGACTGAAAGTCTGGTGACTAGTTCCTCATTAGAATCAATGGGAGTGTCGTACATTACCGACTTAAGATGTCCCCATAAAAAGAAATCAATGGGAGACAGAGCTGGTGATCGTGGAGTCTAAGTGATGGGTCCACCTCGACTAGTCCATTGGCCTGGAAATGTGACGTTCAAGTAATCACGCACGTGAGTGCTGAAATTAGCTGGCGCTCCATCATGCTGGAATCACATTTTACGGCGGACGGCTGCTGGTGCATGCTGGATCAATTCAGGCAAGTCTTGCTGAAGGAAAATAAGGTACGTTCTCCCATCCAGATGCCCCGGTAAAAGGTATAGGTCTTTGCGTTGCGAAAGACGGCGTGTGTGGGGAAACGGAAAGCGCCTTCCAGCGCCTAACCGCATAACTTGCAACCATGCATTCTATGACGAAAAGTGCTTGTTTCTGTGTGTTCTATCACCCCTTGAAGTTTGTTCCATTAGTTTTGAAAAATCCTGTAGAGGTATTGAATGGAGAAATTGACGCCGATTAATTTCTCAATAAAGCTTGCAAATTCACGAAGTTTTAGGAAAATTAAATGGGTTCATGTCAAAACCTTTTTTTTTTTTTTTTTTAAATTTTGATTGCGAGTTGAACGACCACCGAGAAACTCAATGTGCTACACATAAGCAGTCGCCGATCCCTAATATAGGGTCACTGGTTGCAGGGAAGGTATGGTGCCAATGCCGTAACACAAACACAACATCCGCGTCTCAACAGGATTCAAACCCGGTCCCTTTCTCGGACGAATGGTCAGAAACCAGCGCTGAGATCATTGCGCCACTATGGCGGCGTTACTTTTTTGTTGTGCTGATTAGACATGGAATGTTCCATAAGGGATTCCATATTTAACTGCTGCGGGCAATTTATGGAATACAGTGAAATACAGGTGAGTTCAAATTTCATTGATGGGGAAATTTATGAAATGCAACGAGCAGTTTGTTTCTTGTACTGTATCTGAAATGTTTCGAAAAAATGAAAAAAATGGTAGAGTATGTATATGATTAATGTGTGTTCAGCTATGTCAAAATTTGGTTCGGGTATGATTTTTTTGGACAAAATGCCTGGCTGGGCATATTGCAATTTTGAAATACTTCTGGCCCTGAGCGGAAAAATTTACAAAGAGGTATTACTTTTAAGGTAAACTTCGTACAGATGAGTTAGTAATAAAGGTTTGAGACGAAAACACGTTCAGACTATGTGAAGAGGTTTTGTAAATGAGTGATACAATAGAAAATGCTGTTGGTTGGATAGAATCTGCTAAATGTTAATTAACATTGACTAAGGCATACTAAAATGAAACTCAACGCATAAACTGAACCCGAGTTAGTGAAATAAGGTGACACCATGGTAAACAAGGAAGATATACAATCAATTAATAAATATGGAATACAGAAAAGTTCCACATGTGATAGAAGTAATATTGAGTTTTGCGATCAAACTGCAATCAAATTTTAATGTATCACTATGTTACAAAATTTCCTTTAGTATAAATTCTAGAAAAGCTCATTTTCGTATTTTGTGTATCAGCAAAACGAACGACACTTTATTTTTAAATATCAGTTCTAAGTTTTATTTATCTATTTAATTTTATTTTCTGTCGCTTTCGCTGAAGATAAAACCTCGACTAACACTTCCCCGATGTAAGAAAACAATCGAGAGAATGTTTAGTTTACCTTAATTACACTGTAAGAATAGTAGGACTTCATACTGTAACGCAAGCAAACAAGGAATATATTGTACAAATTACGCTTCTTTTTATGACAGGCACCCTTCAATTAGGCAGAAACGTAAGCACAACATTGTAAATGGCTCTTATGAGAAAATAACGCTACATCAACATTTTTTAATAAGATTTGATAGTGAGAACCGGAAAAGAAGTGAATTCATTTAACCAACTTCGATTAGGACTACTTCTATTTCTCTTTTGCCTTTGGAATTTGCATTGGTTAAGAATAAAAGTTAACAATTTGAAATCCAGAATAAATCAGCAACGTTTACTCACAATCAAATATTTCATTTCGCGATTCAGTTTACTGGGTGATTGTAAACTCCTTCCACAAAACAAGAGGGTTGATAGTACACATCAAGACGAACAATATTTGCAATGGAACCTAGGGCCGCATTCCACTCCTAGTGCCAGAAAGAGTACGTTCGAAAAACGTCCAGCAGTCACACGGAGTTACAAGCAGTGCAGGAGAAGCGCAAGATGCAAATCAGGTGCGCTGAACACGTGTGTAGACGATGAGGAGTATACATTTAAAAACGCAGTCGAACCCGTTCAGCGAATTTACCGTGCGAACAACACATGAGAATTGACCAATACGTCAGACCACTGCAGCGTGGAGGAAGTGCTTCCCGGTCTACTGCAGGAGGTTCCGCTCACCACACGGAGGGACATGTGGTTTATGCATGATTGGGGCCCCAGCACACTTTGCCACTGAGGTCAGATACTTCCTAAATGCGACATATCCTGGGCGGTGGATTGGACGCGGTGACCTGGGTCTTTGCCTCCACGCTCCCCGGACCTTAATTCACTGGAGTTCGAGTGGCACATGAAAACATTGGTGTAGGTGATACCTGTGGACTCCTTGGAAGATCTCGTAGCCCGAATCGCTGTTGCTGCAGACAAAATCAACACCACACGGGGAGTCAACGAGAGTGTGCAACAGTCTTCCATTAGCCGGTGTGGGCTGTGCATCGGCGCCCTTGGACGCCAGTTTAAGCAGCTACTTTGAGTCTTTCTCTGATGCGATTGGAATTGTGCAACTCATAAATTAGGTATGTCTCCTTGTTTTACCTGTTGAAGGCTGAACGTGGATATGTAACTTTACTCTTTTCTGGCACTAGGAGTGGAATGAGGCCTTAGGTTTCATTTCAAATATTGTTCCTCTTGATGTGTACTATCACCCCTCGTGTTTTGTTGAAGGAGTGTATAAAGATTGTACAGTTTCGCTGAGCATTTGGCTCGGCTTCATTAGGACAAATGCAGCGCAAACATTTGAATAGTTGCTCAACGTTATCACGAAAACAACAATAACGTTTAGTTTGAAAACGCTGAATTTATTAATAAACCTGGTTCTACTATAAAGTCTAACATATTTTTTTAACTTTCCACATATATCGGAAATATTTATTGTTTTTTAATGACATGGCATCGCTTCTGCTTCTTTCAAGCTTACGGAATCCACTCACCACGATCCACGGCCGTCAGAACACTGATGACGTCACAATGATTCAAATGCTTACGCTCCATCAGTACTGATGAATACAACCCATCGAGTATATAAATATAAGCTCGATGAGACAACCTAAACGCACGCATAGCTGAACTACAGTAGATCTTAAAATAAAGTCTTTACTGCAGCCCATGTGGCGCAGTAGTCTAAGCGATGGTTTATGACCATTAGGGTCAGGGTTCAAATCCCTGTGAGGCATGGATATTGTCTTTGTCTTACGGCACTTGCTCTCTCCCTTTCTTGGAGTCAGTGGGCCTGAATTGGGCACAAGCGACTGCTTATAGCACATGAAGCTGCTCACAGTTGTCGTTAAATATCTAATAAAAAAAAAAAGTCTTGTGAATTAACGTTGCTGATTTAATCTATCTCACCATCATAAGCATTGTCCTCTTAAAATGTTTCAATCTGGAATTCTGATTTCTACGTAGTTTTACGTAATAAAGCTCCACATTCTACGGTCATATAACTTTTTTACGTAGCAATTAGAAAATAAATGTCTGCTTCTGCATTTTAAAGTAGTTCTTACATATCGCTTCAGATAGTCAAGTAAATGAGTCCCTTCACTACTCTGGATATGAAAATTCTTTGCTGAAATTCTATCCATGCTTTACCTCACCTGAAATATTTGAAATTTCTACTGCTGAAGTGGTTCCACTTCCTCCACCAACGACAAACCATGAAAACTTATTTTATTTTCGCAGTTGCAAAACAGATCTTGTCGTAATTTGTTTGTAAAATTTAATGAGATCTTCCGAATGCACGCGGGATTTCCATGAATACTTGAAAATTGCTAAAAGTAGCTTCATTTCCTTTTGCTCACGTTTGTTTATGCGTTATCAGAGACATCTGCCGTCCTGAAAGAACACCGTAGTATATTTTATGACATTTTAGTTTTCAGTTGCGTGACACACATCTGCACGCACTTATTTAAATTTGTTTCCGGCGTTAGAACAAGTCCTCAGCGTAATGCAAATTTGACGGAATTAATTCTTCTGGCTTGTAGCGATTTCGAATAAAGTTGCTTTGTGTGAATGACAACCTAGCAGAAGATTTGTCTCTTTGGCCGATTTTTGGACAGCTTAGATGTGTTTCGCCGGATAAAATATCAAACACTGGGAATTAATTTATTTTTACGTGAAATAATCTGTATTTAACAATTAGAGTTTTACCGGAGTTATATTAACTCCAAGAAAATTAACCCATTGTTCAGATAGAGTTTTTTCACAGCGAAACTGAAATTCTGCAATTGCACACTGCCGGAAAGTTACAAAAGAACACTAAGAAGGAATGTCGGTAGGAACGTCATGTTATAATATATTAATTTGCGCTTTTCAACCGTAGGTTGAAGAAGCGTACACTGAATTGCCAGAAAAACTGGTACGCACGAGCTTATGCAAAATACATAGCAACGTCACCTATGCGCGTATTCAGTTGCGTCCGCCAGTGCGTATATAAAGCGATAGACATCCTTGCCTGCTGTCAGAGCTCTTTTCGGCTTGAGAATGAGAAGTAATAACGATTTAAGCGATTTTAAACGCGGTGTCATATTTGACGCTCGTGAGATGGGCCATAGTATTTCGGAGGTATAAACGAAGTTCGGATTTTCACGGACGACCATTGCAATGGTCCACCGTGACTACAAGAATTCCGGCAAAACCTCCAACCTACGATACCAGTGTAGCCGTAAAAAGACATTGGGTGAACGTGACCATCGTTGGCAGTCAAGAATCGTTTCACGCGATAGGCGTGCAACACTCTTGTAGGTATAATCAGAATTCGATGCTGGATCCTCACTAAGCATCAGCGTCCGGACTTTGCAACGTACCCTTCACGATATGGGCTTTAGGAGCCGACGCCCAACTCGAGTTCCCGTGATGGGTGCACGACACAGAGCTATGCGCCTCGCTTGGGAAGGGCAGCACCGCCACTGGGCACTTGATGATTGGAAACAAGTGCCTGGTCTGACGAATCGCGTTTCCAAATGTATCGGGCAGATGGAAGGATTCGTGTGTGGCTCAAACCCCATGAAGCCTTGGTACCGCCTGTCAACAGGGAACTGTACCGGCTGGTGGGGGTCCGTAATGGTATGGGGTGTGTTTAGCTGGATTTCACTGTGACCCCTGGTAAGTCTACAAACATCTGTGACCGGCCAACGCTTTGTGCGCATGCTTTCTGACGAGGAACACCCGTTCATGTCCTGCATTCATGCTGATGTGTTGGGCCTGTTCCAACAGGACAATACACCTCCACATAAGTGTCGGGACGCCACGTTATGGTTACAGGAGCATTCATCTGAGTTTGGGGTGTTACCATTCCCACCAAAGTCCTCAGATCTGAACGTGATAGAACACATTTGGGATGCCATGCAACGCGCTATCGAACACAGGAATCCGAGACCTCGGAATACACCCGAATTGTGGAACGCTCTGCAGGAAGTATGATGTGCATTGCCAACAGCATTATTCCAGAAGCTAGTGTATTCCATGCTTCGTCGTATTTCACTAGTCTTGCGCTCCCGTGGGGGACCTACCAAGTGTCAGACTGGTGTACCAGTTGTTCTGGCACTTCAGTGTATATGCTCCAGCTTTATCCGCCTGTCTGCCCCACGGCACGATAACTCGCGTAAAAATAGTTCGATTTCTATGAAATTTTAGGATTCGATTTCTATGAAATTTTAGGACGCCCTGGGGATGAACCCCATTGAAAATGGGCGAATGGGGTCAAAGGTCAGGACATAGGAGCCGGATCCATTCCAATCGCACTTATGCGTCATAACTCACGTAAAAATAGTTCGATATCGATGAAATTTTAGTATGTGGTAATTGACCACCTGGGGACGATCCTTGTACAAAATGGGCGAAATTTGGCTAAATGTCAGGATATAGGAGCCGGATTCATTCCAATCGCACTTATGCGTCATAACCTAAGTAAAACTGCTTCGGTAATGATTTCTGGTATGTTGGAAATCGTATCATAATCAATGCATTGCACGATTTTATTGTTAAGGGTAGCAAAAACTGTGATCCAAATTGGAATGTCATTGGATGAAATAATGACGTCACTGTGGACGACAACATGGAAATGTAACCATCGCGTATTTAAGGACTAAGGCTTGCAGAATAAAGTCATTCATCTGGTGTCGTGTTGGTCAGTGCTCGTTGAAAACGCTGCCATTCCTGACCGAGAAAGGAGCGCAATATTTGTACAGTTATCGGAGTTCGAGAGAGGCCGTATAGTGGGTCTGCGGGAAAGGGTTGGTCCTTCCGTAAATTCCGGACCGAGTGGGACGTGGTAAGATGGTAGCGTCGGCATTCACAGGAACAGTCGTAAACAAGCAGACGTGGTTGCTGGCAACACAGAATTACGGACGCATGAGAGGATCGGCGTATCAGGAGGACAGCGTTTGCAGAGCGGACGGCTAGGCCGTCACAAATTCATTCCTCTGTCACCCAAGGGGTGTCTACCAGAACGATACGGAATCGTTTGTTGGAAACAGGTTTACAGGCACGCGTGCCGATGCCACGGTTACCACTGACCCTCTGGTCACCGTTGATCACGTTTGCGGTGGTGGCAAGAACGAGTTCATTGGAGGGAAGAATGACGGTCTGTGGTCTTCAGTGATGAAAGCCGATTCTGCTTGAGAATATCTGGCGGTTGTGTAGTTTTCCGAAGGCGACAAGGTGAGCGGCTTCTGCCATCGTACATCCGCCTACGACACACGGGCCCCACGCTGGGCACCATGGTGTGGGGAGCGATTAACTAGCTATCTCTCTCTCTCGTACGAGTCTGGTGTTTGTACGGGGTACACTGAACAGCAGTACGTACGTCAGCGACACCGTACATCCGGTCGTCTTGCCATTTTTAAGGGCGAACCCGGATGCGATATTCCAACAGGATAACGCCCGCATATTCCGCCCGGGCAATTCAACATGCTCTTGATGCTGTGCATTAACTTCTTTGGCTAGCTCTCCGGATTTGTCTCCAATCGAGCCTATCTGGGGATGGATCTAACGAACGCTCTTCCGCGGACTACGGAAGGGTGCGACCATATCTGAATTACTCGTCCAAGGTGAGAGTGCATGGAATGCTATCCCGCAGCATGATATCCAGCATTTGTACTATCGATTGCATGCTAGATTGAAAGCTTGCATTGCTGGTGCAGGAGGAGAAGCACCTTTTTAAAATGTGCCTTCTGTACACTGTAATACGCATTAAAAGGTAAAATAAACATGGAATCACTTCACACGTGGGATCACTTTCCTTTCTTAACAAGTTGTTGCTACGGCATAAATTTCATAGATGCAGCTGTCATTTTAAATGTTGTTTTTTTCACTTTCGGTCAGTGTATTTTCACTGTCTTCCAATGCGAAATCGATAAAACTTTGCTAAGTGATTTAGGCTACCGAGAAAATGATAAAAAGAAAAAAGAATTGTATCCTAAGATCTTCTTTTTCAAGATTACCGACGACAAAGCCCGAATTATTTGATCCTGTCTCATTCCTTGGATTTATATTTAATCCTTTCGGTAAAAGAGTGCTTTCATTTTTCAGCCACGAGCTTTATAAATTCTGTTCCACTCAATACATTTCGCTGGATACACTGTTAAAACTGTTATGGTAGGTTGTAACAAAAAATGGTTTTACCCAATCTTCACCGCTTTCTGAAAAACAAAATGCACACGGTGTGGTTCGAACAAAACCCAAAAACGTCTTGCAACTTTCCACCACATTACGGTACAAGGTTGCACCACATTATGGTGCAAGGCAGCCCTATGTTTTTGGGTTCACGGGTTTACATAATGGTGTACCTTTTCTCAGGACGAGGTGCAGCTGGTAAAGCACCGCATTTTAGTGCAAGCCACAACAAACTTTTTATCTGTGTATGTAATAGCTGTGTGACAAGTTAGCAGTCGAGTCACATCATTGTGACCACCTCCTACTTTTGAAGTTAACAGCGCGTAGCCAATGAAAGAAAGCATGTGTCGTGAGCTAGCTTGGAGGGTATATTAGTTGTTATGTAGGCATTCTGAAAATATCACTCTTTGCTGACATGGATAAAAGGAGCGATTTATCAGATTTGCAAAAAAGGATGATTATTCGCTTTCGGGACAAAGGTGGCAGTATTTCTGAAACAGCGTACTTTTGTGAACTGTTCGCTTGCTGATGTGGTTAAAGTGTATCGTGATTGAAGAAATGGCACAATTGCAAATAAGCTACATGAAAACTGCGAAGAATCACGTGACATTGATGTGATAGGTGAGCGTCGGCTTCGAAGGTGCGTGAGTGCCGAACTCACTGGCCTAATGAACCAGGGGGCTACCGGTAGTGTGTCTAAAACGACAGTTCAGGAAACCCTGCTGCAATGGAGCTCGGATGCGGAAGGATGGTCACTGCACCTATGCTAACGTAGGTGCATCGGCAGAAAAGGCTTACATTTGCACGGCAGTGTCGGAAACGGAAATCCGCTGATTGGCAAAGGATTGCCTTCTTCGACGAGTCACGTTTTCTGCTTCATCGAAAGGATAGACGTTGGCTTATATGGCGATAAACATCGGAGAACAAGCACTCTTCAACCACTGTTGGAAGAACACAAGCTGGTGGGGGCAGTGTTATGGTCTGGGGAATGTTTTCACTGCTTTCGCTGGGTCCACTCATATCTGTAGAAGGCACTATGCACCGAAGTCGCTATGAATCCGTCGTTGCAGACCACGTACACCGATGTCTCGGAGTGATAATCCGCAATCCCGATATTGCCACAATTCTCCCACGATCGAAGGTGCATACGCTTGGTAGGGCTGTTTTTGTCTTCGACGGGGCATTCTACAGCTGTCCGTTGTTGCCAGGAACAACGAGAAAACACACTTCGAGTGCTTAACACTGGGTCTTTGTTCACTGCTGATTGGCTTCCGTGGAGCGGATGGGAACTTCCAACAAGACAATGCGACGTGTCTCACAGCTAGAAATGTCCGAGAGTGGTTGGAAGAGCACAATGAAGACTTCAAAATACTTCCCTGGCTCCTTAATTCCCCAGATTTAAACCTAATTGAGCATCTATGGGACCACCTAGATCGTGTTGTACGCTCTATGAATCTTCCACCACGTACCCTCCAGCAGCTGTCGGATGCACTACAGCAGCATGGCTCCACATACCTGTAAACACCTTCCAGCACCTTAATGAGTCAATTCCAGCCTGTCTAGCTGCTGTCCGCGCTGCACACGGCGGTTACTCTGGGTGTTAGCTGATGGCCATAATAATGTGACTCGACCGTGTATTTCCTATTAAGTTTGCATGGTCTGTTGACAGAGCTAGATAAATGTTTAACTAGTGACAATATGAGATTCTGATTTATTTACAAAGAACGCATGTTGAAATCATTCCGAGTCAAATATCAGAGTATGCAAATACATAAATAAAAAGAATGTCCTTAAAATTACTTTCCTTTATGTTTACTGGAATAGCTCATTACAGGTCTTGTAGCAGAAGAGTGATATATATAGAATGTCCAATTGGTAACTAAATTAACAGGCTGGTATTATCCATCGAAATTCAGAAACTGAAGCCGTGTTGTTCCAGCTCCGTCGGCTCAGTGGGCCAAGAACTAGCTTGAGACCGTTCGCTGGGGTAAGCCCGGGCTCGATCCAGGGATGAGACATTGACGGTGTGTTTATCTTACGGCAGTGGCTTTTTCCATTTACTGGAACTGGTTGCCACAAATTAGGAACGGCCGATTGCTCACGGTGGTCGTTATAACCCTAAATGAAAAAACAAACAAACAGCAATCCTCATTTTCGCTATATATACTGTATTTTGTAACGCTGTTAAACTCTGGATATCGAAATCGCTTACTGGAACTAAAATTAATATTGACATTCTCAATTGTTTTCATTGAAATTTGTTCCAAAGTCATGAACTACTTTCCCAGCAGCACTTCCTCCTCCCTTCAAAGGTTTCGTGCATGTATACGTTAACCACACTGATGGCCATTAAAAGTGGAGCACCAAGAAAGACAAGAGAAATCAAGACCATATTTATTGTGCAGAAAGCAGAAAATGCAAGAATAAATCGATTACAAAATACAAAAATGAATCGATTACGAAATGCAAGAATGAATCGATTACAAAATACAAGAATGAATCGATTACAAAATGCAAGAAATAATCGATTACGGAATACAAGAATGAATCGATTACAAAATACAAGAATGAATCGATTACACAATATACATCACGTTGAGGCGACGGGAACACATAACAATCAGTATCTGGTTTTGCTACCATGAGGGGCAATTACAGCTGCTGCACAGCCCGGCATCTAGAGGAAGATACTTTGGATATGTGTTTGGGGAATGACTGTCCATGCGGCTTTGATACGGTGCCACAACTCCACCGTGTAGACGGGGGTGGTCGCTTGCGTGCTAGTCATGGAATCATAGACTCCACGTGTTGAATAGGCGACATATCTGAGGACCGCGCGGCCGAGGAAGACATGGCACATGGTGGCGATCCAGGAGATCTTTAACTTTGCGTGCCACATGCGGTCGCGCATTATCCTGTTGGTAGATGGCACCAGACTGTCCCTTAAGATATGATACAAAAACCGGCTCCAAAGCCTTAGTGATGTAACGATGGCTGTTCAAAGTACCGGTAATGCGAACAAGCTGCGTGCTGGAGTGGAATCCAATGGCACACGATGCCATAACCCCAGGTGCCGGGATGGTATGGTGCAGCATAATGCAGGATTCCATCAGCCGGTTGCCGCCGTAGCACCAAACACGGATTAGCCTATCATGGTGCTGCAAAAAGAAGCGGGATTTGTCGGAAAACACGATGCCTTGCCATTCGCTCCTCCATGTGTGACGTTCTTGGTACCATTGCAGGCGCAGACGCCGGTGTTGTACAGTGAAAAGTAGCCGAAGCAATTGGCGCCGTGCAAAAATGCCGCGCTGCTGAAGACGAAGTCGAATCGCCGGTGCGGAGATTAGACCTTGTGCCAAACACACGAACTGTTGAGGCCGATGTGGCTGTGCGATCCGTCACCCATGCGTACAAGATGTCGGTCCTCTAGTTCGGTGGTGTGACGGGGCCGAAGTGATCTGATCCCGCACGTCGCTGTTTCCGTTCCTCCGCTACCCACTCATGCCATATCCTCCCCACCGTGGCTGCATGCCATTCCACACGCGCACCGATGTCTCGGAGTGATAATCCGCAATCCCGATATTGCCACAATTCTCCCAGGATCGAAGGTGCATACTCCTGGTAGGGCTGTTTTTGTCTTCGGCGGGGCATGCTACAGCTGTCCGTTCTTGCCAGGAACAACGAGGAAACACACTTCGAGTGCTTAACACTGGGTCTTTGTTCACTGCTCTTATACGACTTCCAGGGGACGCTACCGCCGCGCATGGTTTCCATATGTTCTGCCCGGTTAATCATTTATACGTGCGTCCGTGTTCTGCCCTTCTGCTAACTTTTGAGACCCTATGATGCGATCATCCTGGTGTTGCACGTTTAATGGCCAGCAGTGTATTTTAAAATGAACATGTTCAATCATGCATCTGTTTACAGAAAAGAAATAGCAAATTGTCTCTAAAATAGCGACAGAACGAAAGGAAAAAAATCACGAAGATTGAAAATGTTTCAATGAATAATAGGCTGCTTGGGTTTTCTCAATGTAATTAATAACCAAGAACTGTTCACCAATTCTCAAAATAGTATAACTATACTACTAATCCGAATTTATTGGCGTAGAATAGAATTCAAGGTTTCCAAGCTTTCTCACTTCAACCAATTGGTTTTTACAAGGAAGGTAATAAATTCGGATTACTACGCCAATAAATTTGGATTACTGGTGTGGTTATTCTATTTATCAATTTGCTTTACACTTATTTCAAAATGAAAAAGAAATGAGTGCTTAAAATATTAATTTCCTTTACTAGATTTCGGATAAGCTAAATTTAACTGAAAGATAATTTCATAAGGAAACAATTGATTTTTGTAATTATTGTTTACTGATTTTATTTTCATTTTTTACGCTTTCCTACCGCAGGTTGAAGAAGCGTATATGCCACAGCCTTGTCCGTCTGTTTGTCTGTCGGTATGTATGTCCGTGTATCCATTCGTCTGTCCGCACGATAACTCGCGTAAAAATGGTACGATTTCGGTGAAATTGTAGTATGTGGTAAGGAAATACCTGGGAACGAAGTCTATTGTAAATGGACGAAATGGGGTCAAAGATCAGGACATAGGAGCGAGATCTATTCCATCGCCCTTATGCGTTGTAACTTACGTAAAAATTGTTCGATTATGATGAAAATTTAGTATGCGGTAAGGTACAACCTGCGAAAGAACTCTATTGAAAATGGGTGAAATGGGGTTAAAGGTCAGAACATAGGAGCGGGATTCATTCCATCGCTCTTATGCGTCATAACTTAGGTAAAAATGATTCAATTGCGACAAAACTACAGTATGTTGTTCCGGAGGTATACTGAATTGGTTCTGTTGAATATCATCGAATGGGATCAAAGGTCAGGACACAGGAGCGATATTTATTCTACAGCTATTATCTTCATAACTTGACTAAAGATACTTCTTATGCGACAAAATTTTAGTATGTTGTTCCGGAGGTATAATGAACCGGTTCTGTTGAATATCTTCGAAATGGGATAAAAGGTCAGGACACACGCGCGAGATTTATTCCACAGCCATTATCCCCATAACTTGACTAAAAATGCTTTTATTGCGACACAATTTTATTGTGTTGTTTTGAGGTACACTGAACCGGTTCTTTCGAATATCATTAAAACGGGCTCAAACGTTAGGGCACAGGAGCGAGATTTATGGCACAGCTAGTACCTTCATAACTTGAGTAATGATTTCTGGTATGTTGGAAAGCGTATCATATTCAATGCATTGCGTGATTTAATTACTTGTCTTTATTCCATATCACTTACTGTCTCACCAAAACACGAAACTTCGTTATCTTATAGCTAAATTATTTTATAACTATAAACTGTGATTAATTTAATCTCTTCGGATATAAAGCCCTCTTTTTTTTAATATTATGTGTTATGCCATAGATTTTTTTAACGCATTTAAATATTGCGTCTTATCAGTAGAAAAACAAATCTGAATTTTGTATAACTCTAAGCAAAGCGTTGTTCTTCTCAACGGAACATTCTACCGTTTTTGAATTCCATTAAGATTCCGAAAGATTCTTTTTGTTATGACCCTATCTATGGAGGCATTTAAGACGGAAATAGCCGTTCAACGTGTCGTATGAGTTCTCTTGTGTACATTCTATTTACTTCCTAAGATTAAATTTTAACCAGAAAAATGTATCTTGACTCTTAAAGGCTCGTAAGTCTCTGTAATGCATGTGTTTAATAAAATGTTTCTAAAAAGTTCGATCTCCAACACACACAATAAATTAGGTAAACTGTTTTTAAATGACGCGAAGAAGATAAAACTGATTAAATTGCAGTATCTCATATTTCCATGTATGCTTTGTACAAAATATGAGGGAGATAAGTAATTAAATAATATATCCCACCTTTGGGCACCGAATTAAATCATAAAATTCAATACGGAAAGTATTTATGTTAAAAATTCATCATTCTTAGTAAAAACTAGTGCTGTTCACGGATTTCGGATTTTGGTATATCCGGAATTTTAGGATTCGAATAGTTCGAACTCTGGATAACCGGATTTTGAACTGCAGACATGCGGATTTCGAACTTCAGAAGTGCTGTTCAGGGATTTTCGGATTTCCGGATAGTTTACTATCCGAAAACCAGATTTTAGCATTCGAATAGTTCGAACTCCGGATATCCGGATTACGAACTGCGGATAAACGGATTTCGGGTGTCCGGATATTCGAATTTAAAATACTGAATATTCAGATATCTCAACAACATAGATCTATGTGGCCATGATAGACGGCATGCCTCAGGTTGTTGTTGGTTGTTGGTTAGGAAGACGCAAACAAAAATTTATGAAGAACGAACAAAAGAAATGATGGCTGGTTATTATTGCTAAACCGGGTAAACCAGGTATATCCCACTCACTAGCACTTATAGTGTTTGGGATGAATTCACTAGCCCAATGGGACAGTAACGAAAGAAAGAAAGAAAGAAAAGATGGAAAAATATATCCGGATTTGGAAATTCGGAATTCATGCGGCAATCCCAATTTCGGATTTATGATGTTCTGGATGTTTTGAAATCCTAAATCCAGATTTTAAATTATCCGGTTTTTGACAGCACTAGACGGATATTCTAATGTCCGGATTTTGAAATTCGGATTTCAAATCCGGATTTCGGATGTCATGCAGCAATCCGGATTTCGGATTTATGATATTTCGGATATTTTGAAATCCGAAATCCAGACTTCAAAATATCCGGTTTTTGACAGAACTAGTTAAAACAGTGTTTCACAGAAATAAAATAATACCTTAAGAATTATATTAGGTGTGCAACTTAATTCTCGGCCACAGGCACGCCACGTTGACAGCAAATTATAGGAAATCGAATAAGTACCTATTCAGGGAAGTAATCCCCGTCGTGTTGGATACATTTGAGCCTTCGGTCAGGGAGCTGCCGAATGGCACTGCGGTAAAAAGAGGGCTGTTTTCAGTTGATAAAGTCATCATTACCTGTGTGAACCTCCTCGACAGAGGTGCAGTGCGTAACACTCAGGTGGTGTCGCAGGGAGCGAAAGAGCTGATAATCCGAAGTTGCGAAGTCTGGAGAATACGCCGGGTGGGACAAAATCTCCCATCCCAGGTCGGTGATCGTGTTTAAAGTCGTTTTCGCGGTGAGAGGACGCGTGTTATCCTGAAGCAACAGGATAGACCTTCTTCCCTTGGCGGTATATGGCCTTTTTGCCTCCATTGCGTCACTCGCACGAATGAGTTGCTAGTATGTTGTTCCGGAAGTATAGTGAAAGAATCGATAGTCAGAGTAGGGAGGAGGGTTTGTCTGCGCGCGATTTCTGGGATGTTCGAAAGCGTATCATAATCAATGCATTGCATGATTTTACTAACTTGTTCAATGTCTAGCGTTGATCATGGCGCTTTCAACGGTGAGCCGAGACTAACATGGGTACTACGAGCGGCCTGAGACCACGCAGCTCCATGTTCAGCAGGGTTCGATGCACTGTGTGTTTTGACACATTACTTCCGTCACTAGCATTTAATTCACCGGCGAGTTGCGCACAGTATCCCTTCTGTTTGCTTGTACCTTATGGGGCACTCTTCACTTACCTCTAGTACCGTTGTATTATAACATCCTGAACTTCCATGCGCCAGAATGTGGATTCATACATAGAACTGTGGACTATTCGGGCACGAGCGCCAAATCGCGGAATGATATATTGACTATTGACTGTTGAAGCGTTCAGGGGGAACAACTTTGTCCCGCGACTTGGAGTGTGATGTCCTGCGTGCACTGGATAGTTCGTCCGTCAGATTTGCTTTGCATTTTGTAAGAGTGAGGCGTGTGGTAACTAGCCGAGTTGAAGTGTTCTAAGATTGTATAATGAAGTGTAATTATAATCTAACACTTAATATTAGGCGTACAAATAAATTGTAAAACTTTTTAAGACAAATCAACGTGTCATTTGAGGTAAAACAACAAGGCATTTACGAATCAAAATATGCGCGGTCATTATCTGTCACCCTCTGCCATCGGTCGGGCAGCTGACGGATTCGAGCCATGAAGAATACTTCGTCGTGTGATGCGATGATGTCGTCAACCCATTTTTGCACTTCGTCACATGTCCGGAACCGTACAGCAGACAAACCATGTTGCATCGATCGGAAGAAATGATAGTCTAAAACGGCTATGTCGGGACGATTTGCAGGGTGCTCCAAAACTTCCCAGCCAATCGTCAATAGCGTTTGCTTGACCGATCGAAACAAATGATAATCTGAAACGGCTATGTTGGAACTATTTGCAGGGTGCTCCAAAACTTCCCAGCCAATCGTCAATAACGTTTCCTTGACCGATTGGAACAAATGATAGTCTGAAACGGCTATGTTGGAACTAGCCAATCTTCCCAACCAATCGTCAATAAGGTTTCCTCGACCGATCAGAACAAATGATAGCCTGAAACGGCTATGTTGGGACTATTTGAAGGGTGCTCCAAAACTTCCCAGCCAATCGTCAATAACGTTTCCTTGACCGATTGGAACAAATGATAGTCTGAAACGTCTATGTTGGGATTATTTGCAGGTTGCTCCAAAACTACCCAGCCAATCGTCAATAACGTTTCCTTGACCGATCAGAACAAATGATAGCCTGAAACGGCTATGTTGGGACTATTTGAAGGGTGCTCCAAAACTTCCCAGCCAATCGTCAATAACGTTTCCTTGACCGATCAGAACAAATGATAGTCTGAAACGGCTATGTTGGGATTATTTGCAGGTTGCTCCAAAACTTCCCAGCCAATCGTCAATAACGTTTCCTTGACCGATTGGAACAAATGATAGTCTGAAACGGCTATGTTGGGATTATTTGCAGGGTGCTCCAAAACTTCCCAGCCAATCGTCAATAACGTTTCCTTGACCGATCGGAACAAATGATAGTCTGAAACGGCTATGTTAGGACTATTTGAAGGGTGCTCCAAAACTTCCCAGCCAATCGTCAATAACGTTTCCTTGACCGATCAGAACAAATGATAGTCTGAAACGGCTATGTTGGGATTATTTGCAGGGTGCTCCAAAACTTCCCAGCCAATCGTCAATAGCGTTTCCTTAACCGATCGGAACAAATGATAGTCTGAAACGGCTATGTTGGGATTATTTGCAGGGTGCTCCAAAACTTCCCAGCCAATCGTCAATAACGTTTCCTTGACCGATCGGAACAAATGATAGTCTGAAACGGCTATGTTGGGACTATTTGCATTGTGCTCCAAAACTTCCCAGCCAATCGTCAATAACGTTTCCTTGACCGATCGGAACAAATGATAGTCTGAAACGGCTATGTTGGGATTATTTGCAGGGTGCTCCAAAACTTCCCAGCCAATCGTCAATAGCGTTTCCTTGACCGATCGGAACAAATTATAGGGCTATGTTTTGACTATTTGCAGGGTGCTCCAAAACTTCCCAGCCAATCGTCGATAACGTTTCCTTGACCGATCGGAACAAATGATAGTCTGAAACGGCTATGTTGGGACTATTTGCAGGGTGCTCCAAAACTTCCCAGCCAATCGTCAATAACGTTTCCTTGACCGATCGGAACAAATGATAGTCTGAAACGGCTATGTTGGGACTATTTGCAGGGTGCTCCAAAACTTCCCAGCCAATCGTCGATGACGTTTCCTTGACCGATCGGAACAAATGATAGTCTGAAACGGCTATGTTGGGACTATTTGCAGGGTGCTCCAAAATTTCCCAGCCAATCGTCAATAACGTTTGCTTGACCGATTGGAACAAATGATAGTCTGAAACGGCTATGTTGGGACTATTTGAAGGGTGCTCCAAAACTTCCCAGCCAATCGTCAATAACCTTTCCTTGACCGATCAGAACAAATGATAGTCTGAAACGGCTATGTTGGAAATATTTGCAGGGTGCTCCAAAACTTCCCAGCCAATCGTCAATAGCGTTTCCTTAACCAATCGGAACAAATGATAGGCTACGTTGGGACTATTTGCAGGGTGCTCCAAAACTTCCCAGCCAATCGTCAATAGCGTTTCCTTGACCGATCGGAACAAATGATAGTCTGAAACGGCTATGTTGGGACTATTTGCAGGGTGCTCCAAAACTTCCCAGCCAATCGTCAATAACGTTTACTTGACCGATTTTGCGACATGGGGCCTAGCGTTGTCATGCAGTAATTTCACGGAATGTAATCCTTTGCTTGTGAATTAGGAGTAACAGTATGGAATAAAATGCGCCGCTTCCGTGGCACAGTGGTCTAAGCGAGGGCTTCTGATCATTCGTCCGAGATGGGTCCGGGTTCGAATCCCGGCGAGACGTGGATTTTTTGTTTGTCTTACGGAACTGGCTCCATCCCTTCCCTTGAGTAAGTGGCCCTAAGTTAGGGGCGGCGACTTCTTATAGCCCATTCAGTTGCTCACATTAGTCGTTCAACCCTCGATCAAAAAAGGGGGGGGGATGAAGAACATGAATTTTGAATTCACCGGATATGTGTTTTTGCGCCCTCTAGCGGGGAAGTTGCAGGTCACAAATGAACCGGAAAACAAGGAAACCTTGAAATTGTTCACACATTTCAAGCTTTTTTTTCTTTTTTTGATTGGAGGTTTAACGACCACCGTGAGCAACTCAATGGGCTATAACAAGTCGCCCGTCCCTAATTTAGGTCACTGGTTCCAGGGAAGGGTGAGAGCTAGTGCCGTAAGACAAACACAACATCCATGCCTCACCGGAATTCGAACCCGGACCCCGTTCGAACGAATGATCAGAGGCCATCGCTTAGACCAATGTGCCACCGGGGCTGCATTTCAAGCTTTGCAGTGCACAATGAATATTTCAAATCGGACTAATGGTTGCAGAGATAGTGTCCACAGATGGACGGACGAACCAAACGATATTATGTGCGCGTACTTTCTTTTAGAAAGCACGTGCTAAAGACGTTGTCTTTTTCATGAGTACTGTAATGATGCTAAACATTTTAATTGCATCCCTACTCATTAAAACTCACTCAAAGTGAAAATCCTCCAAATACGTGGCGTCAGTGAATAAACAAATACATCACTCTTTCCATGTTTTACTGATACACAGCAACCGAAAATATTGTTATTCGGTCACTGTCGGGGAAATGAACCCCGAATCTCTCGATATCTAGCCGAGCCCGTTAGTCTTACATACGGTGGCCAACAATCTACGGCGCTATATGTGTTTTTCAGTCAGCTTCTGACATCATAAATCCGTAAGATGGGCTCAGCCATTCATTTTATTGACTTCTTACTCTTTAAAACGCGTTTATGTTAACTGACTAGTTACTTATGAAAACCATCCATATTGTTTGACGTTGTACTCATTTAAATTCGATTGCCTAATTAATTTCGTACTCATTCGAATTCACTGATGTTAATTCACAAACGCATTCTGGTTGCATGAGCTACACAACTATGGAAACTTGAGCAGAAGGCATGCTGTGTCTAACATGTTCGCGGCGACTCGTAGCATAGTGCTCTATCTCTTCTTTCAGTGACGTCTAAAATATATAGATATAGAAGTCGACTCCTTTCCATCCCGTTGCCATGGGAACGTTCTAGTGTGTCTGGGTGGAAGGGCTTCGCCGTCAACCAAATTTGTGATCCTTTGTTTATGAGGTCTCATCGATTAGTTGAATGAATTTGAACATTCTTCTCAGTCTGTTATATTTTCTTTAATTGCTTGAATTCCTTGGGAATTGTAACTTACCTAGCCGTTCCACGCTATGCACCACTTAAATTACGTTTCAGTTAGAATTCGCAGGCTGCGATAACAACTGGGACTTGGTGTGTGCTAATTTTCTAGATACATTCTGAATTCTTGAAGACACCCCGATATCAAACATTTGCAGTGATTGAACAAGCAAATTGCCGCTCCGGTGGCGCAGTGGTCTAAGCGATGGCCTCTGATCATTCGTCCGAACGGGGTCCGGGTTCGAATCCCGGTGAGGCATGGATGTTGTGTTTGTCTTACGGCACTGGCTCTCTCCCTTCCCTGGAACCAGTGACCCTAAATTATGGACGGGCGACTGCTTATAGCCCATTGAGTTGCTCACGGTGGTCGTCAAACCTCCAATCAAAAAAAAAAAAAAAAAAAAGAACAAGCAAATCCTGTCTCCTCGCCATAATATTCATCCCGTGATGTTGCACGGATTTCATCACAATGAAAATACGCAGATTGCGTGATGTTCTCTGCATCGAGGAAGCAAGGAGCTGCAGTAACTGCTTCTTCAAAACACCATTACGTAGCAAATTGTTGGTTGTCAACTTCGAAGGATAGAAGGGTATTGTCTGCAGCGTTCGATCAATGTCACCATTTTTGCTGATAAAATATGGTAGCGTGCTTTTTATATACAAAAGAATCAATGTGTATTCTTGCAAGTGATCATTGAAGGGCTTGTACGTGCTAGGTTTTAATCATCTATACTGTGTAATGAAGTGAAAGCTTCTACATATACAGAAAATAATTTATAAGTAACTGCAAGTGGGAAGAAAACTTTGGCATCTATATAGTTCTTTTCCTTATTTTCAGTTTCTGTCTAGTGAATATACTAGATACGTTCCAAAGTCACAGACATTTAGCATGGATATTTGCTATTGAATTGTGTGTTTCGATAGATTGCAAACATTATTTGTTTGCTTGTATCAAAACCTTTTTTTCTGTAATTATTGATTTTTGGTTTATATTTCAGATCACGTGAAGTTATACAATTATGATATTACTTTGTATACGGCCCTGTTTTGATCTCATCTTCTACATATTGGCAATGGTAACGATCTGTCTATGTACAGAGCTCATACTAAAGTCACCAAGCAGTGTGATACTAATTCTGTGGGGGAAAATGCTTACAACCGTTCACACATATAAACAAGTTAGTAAAATCATGCGATGCATTGATTATGATACGCTTTCCAACATACCAGAAATTATTACTCAAGTTATGTGGATAATGGCTGTGGAATAAATCTCGCTCCTGTGTCCTGACCTTTGACACCATTTCGATGATATTCAACAGAACCGGTCCAGTATACCTCAGGAATAGCATACTAAAGGTTTCTCGCAATAGAAGCACTTTTACGCAAGTTATGAGAATAATGGCTGTTTAATAAATCTTGCTTTTGTGCAATGGCCTTCGACCCCATTTCGTTGATATTCAACAGAACCGGTTCACTATGTCTCCGGAACATCATGATAACGTTTTGTCACAATCGAAACATTTTTAGGTAAGTTATGATGCACAAGGACAATAGAATGGATCCCACTCCAGTGTCCTGACCTTTAACCCCATTTCGCCCATTTTCAAGAAGGTTCGTGCCCAGGTGGTTCCCTACCACATACTAAAGTTTTATCAAATCAAAACGTATTTACGCATGTTATGACGCATAAAGGCAATGGAATGAATCCCGCTTTTATGTCTTGACCTTTGACCTAATTTCGCCCATTTTCAATAGGGTTCGTTCCCAGTGGTTCCTTACCACATACTAAAATTTCATCGATATCGAACTATTTTTACGCAAGTTATGACTCATAAGGGCAATGGAATAAATCCCGCTCTTACGTCCTGTCTGACTTTGACCCCATGCCGCCCATTTTCAATAGGGTTCGTGCCCAGGTGGTTCCCTATCCCATACTAAAATTGCATCGAAATCGAACCATTTGTACGCATGTTATGACACATAAAGGCAATGGAATGGACCCAGCTCCTATGTCCTGACCTTTGACTCTATTTCACCCATTTTAAATAGGGTTCGTCCCCAGGTGGTTTCCTACCACATACTAAAAGTTCATCGAAATCGAACCATTTTGACGCATGTTATGACGCATAAAGGCAATGGAATGGATCCAGCTCCTATGTCCTGACCTTTGACCCTATTTCACTCATTTTGAATAGGGTTCGTCACCAGGTGGTCCCCTACCACATACTAAAATTTCGTCCAAATCGAATCATTTTCACGTGAGTTATCGTGCGGTCGGACGGTCGGACCGACGGACAAACGGACGGACGAAGCTGGAGCATATACGCTTCTTCAACCTACGGTTGGAAAGCTTAAACAAGAGTGTTACCTGACATTACGAAAGCTTAATTGCTTGTCATGAAACACTGAAACATTTGCCATGAAACATTAGAACAAGAAAAATAACACCAACTTTTCGGTCATAATGATCACGTCTTTTAAACCTTTTCCGACGCGAACGAAATGTATCTGAGTTATTCAAAGTCAATTGAACCGGTTAAAAAAACTTAACCGGATTTCTGCAATCAATAAAACAACCAGAAATAGAAACATCTACTTACATTAATCTGGTGCTTCCGCACGTTTCATTCACTGCTTTAATTTAACGTGTTTGATACATTGTTCTAAAGCATTTATTTATTTGTAAGCACATCCCTATAGATGGTAGATCTAGTTATAGGAATTACTGTAATATCAATGTGCGTTAATATCGCAGGGAATTAAAGTTATAATTACTATCTTGCAAAACATGCTTCACGAAAAAAATTATGACTTACATTGAACTTATCCAGACATTCTTCAATTGAGTTGTGGCCCATACATTTTGCATAACGGGGAAATATTTCCTAACATCAGTCCTGCAAAATGGCACTGCAAAGCTTTCACATTTTGTCCTTGGTAAGAGTGACGCACGGAAACTTTGTTGGATTGCAATTTGAATATTCTCTACACTATATTGACGCAAGTCACCGGACACCCATTTAAAAGCAAACGAACGGATCCGCTGCGTTGTTAAGATGCTCGGTAAAACTGCAAACGGTATACAAACAAGCCTGCAGCTGACAGCGATCATACCGCACTGTGAGGTTGGGTGAAAATGTCGCGGCGGGAGGGAACTGACTTTGTGAAAGGAAAGATTGTTAGGTGTTATATTAGTGGGTAGGTCCATAAGAGAAACCGAGAGGCGTTTAAACATACCCAAGTCAACTGTTTCGGTTGTACTGAATACGTGGAAGACACATGGCTTGCTTGAAATAGCAAAACGTACCGGCAGACCAAAGAAACTGAATGATAGAGGTCTTCGAATACTCAGGAGAGTCCTTACAGCTAATCAACGGAGTACTGCACAAGACCTCAGTGTACAACTTAGTAAAAATGCTGGAACATCGGAATATACACGTACCTATCGCAGATAACTTCATTCCATGGATTAGCGTGTTCGTGAGGTTGCTCATAAGACTTTCATCTCCACTCGGATTGCTACTCGTCGTTTAGCATGGTGCAAAGAACATTTATCGTGGACCGTAGATCAATGGAAACGGGTTCTATGGACTGATGAATCCAGATACACGATCCATCAGTTGGATGGCCGTGTGTGAGTATGGCGGCAGCCGTGGGAACGCTATTTACCACAGTGTTATTTTCGTACGGTCAAGTCTGGAGCTAGCAATGTACTCGTGTGGATGGTGTTTTTCGCAGTATGGTCCAGGTCCATTGGTTATCGTGGAGAAACCAGTTAATCAGAACGTCTCCCTCCTTGTTCTGGCCATTTATGCCCTACCAACTCAGTGGCAATACCATGGAACCGAACCTTGTTGGTACCAGCAGGATAATGCACCGACCCATAAAGCAAGGACTGTTACGGCGTGGTTTGACGATAATTCCGTATCGTGTGTGGACTATCCAGTACAGAGCCCTGATCTTAATCCCATAGATAACCTATGGGACGAATTAGAGTCCCGCATTAGAAGTTTGGTACCAAGGCCTATTACTAAGCAACAGTTAGCGGCAGCATTGTGTACTCTAATGGGAGCACATACCTATCGCTGTGTTCCAAAACTTTGTCGAAAGCAGGTTTCGAAGGGTCAGTGCATACATTAAGACCAAACGTGGACCGACACCGTACTAATGTATGTCAATAAATGCTGTGTTATGTTTGTCAATAAATGCTAGGTTGTGTGTCCGGTGACTTTTGTCATTATAGTGTATCTCTCCATTGATGGTACCGTACAGAAACTTAACCTAGAGAGTCTTCCTTCGCAATTGTAGGGTGATCATCTTGAAGAATGACAGAACGTCAGCAGTCGGGATATCCATGATATAAACTCCTGTAGCTTTGTGAAAAATGTGTCGTAGAAATATTTTTTGAACTTTTTCAATGCCATTCATAAGTGTTAGGAGGCTGGGGGTCTAAATGATCGCCGCATACTCTAATGCAGGTCTTACCGTATTCGGAAAAATGCGAATAAGTGTCTCAGGATTCGAAAAATACTTGGAATGTCGCATGATGAATCCTAGATTTCTATACGTTCAACGGATATTCTTGTGATATATCTCTTAAGGTTGGAATCAAATGTGTCTCCCAAGTCCTGGACAACATTTGTCCGGCTAAACAGAATGGTCGCCAGCTTTGTAGTTAAAAATAATTTATTTTCTTTTGCGCAAAAAGGAAACGACATGACAGTTGGAGATGTCGAGGTGTAGAAGGTTTAACATACACCACGCAAATATGTTATTGACGTCAGTTTGAAGAGCAAGACAGTCATCAGGAGTCTGTACATTGCGTTAAACCTTGAAATCATCAGCAAACTTGAGACAAGGGCCATCAATGTAACAAGTTAGTAAAATCATGCAATACATTGATTATGATACGCTTTTCAACATACCAGAAATCGTGGGCAAACAAATCCTCCTCCCTACACTGATTATTGATTCGTTCAGTGTACCTCCGGAACAACATACTAAACGTTTGTTCCAATAGAAGCATTTTTACTCAAGTTATGAGGATAATGGCTGTGGGATAAATCTCACTCCTGTGCCCTGATATTTGACCCCATTACGATGATATTCAACAGAACCGGTTCAGTATACCTCCGGAACAACATGATAAAGTTTTGTCGCAATCGAAGCATTTTTACGTAAGTAATGATGCATAAAGTTGATTGAATGGATCCCGCTCCTATGTCTTAACCTTTGACTCCATTTCGCCCATTTTCAATAGGATTCGTCCCCATGTTGTCCGCTACCACATACTAAAATTTAATCGAAATCGAACTATTTTTATGTGAGTTATTGTACGGAAAGACAAGCAGACGGACAAAGGTGGAGCCTATACGCTTTTTTACGCTTTCCAATCATAGGCTGAAGAAGCGTATGACGGACGCTGTCCGTCAGTCCATCAGTCCGCTCTATAACTCGCGTAAAAATGGGTCGATTTCGACAGTCGGTCCGTATGACGGACCGACTGTCCGTCAGTCCGTCTGTCCGCTCGATAACTCGCGTAAAAAAGGGTCGATTTCGATGAAAGTTTAGTACATGGTAGGGGACCACCTGTGGACAAACCCTATTGAAAATGGACGAAATGAGATCAAAGGTCAGGACATAGGAGCGGGAGCCATTTTATTTCCCTTATGTTTCATAAGTTGCGAAAAAATTATTCGATTTCGATTAAATTTTATTATGCGGTAGGGGATCACCTGGGGACGAACCCTATAGAAAATGGTCGAAATGGGGCCAAAAGTCAGAACATAGAGGAATCCATTCCATTTTCTTTATGTGTTCTATCTCTAACTTACGTAAAAATGGTTCGCTTTTGATGAAATATTAGTATGTCGTAAGGATCCACTGGGTACGAACCCTGTTGAAAATGGGCGAAATGGGGTTAAACGTCAGGACATAGGAGCAGGTTCCATTACATTGCCGTTATGCGTCATAACATGACTAAAATGCTTTGATTGAGACAAAACTTTATCATGTTGTTCCGGAAGTATGCTTAACCGGTTCTGTTGAATATCATCGAAATGGGATCAAGGTTAGGGCACAGGACCGAGATTTATTCCACAGCCATTATCCTCATAACTTGAGTAATGATCTCTGGTATGTTGGAAAGCGTATCACAATCAATGCATTGCATGATTTTACTAACTTGTTCAATCTACGGTTCGAAAGCGTAAAAAAGGAAGTTCATTAACTATACAAGCATATATGGAAAGCAAAAGTGGTCCTAAATTAGAACCTTGTTTACGCTTTCCAACCGTAGGTTGAAGAAGCGTATATGCTCCAGCTTTGTCCGTCTGTCTGCATGATAACTCGCGTAAAAATGGTTCGATTTCGATGAAATTTTAGTACGTGGTAGGGGACAACTAGGGACGAACTTTACTGGAAATGGGAGAAATGGGGTCAAAGGTCAGGACATAGGAGCAGGATCCATTCCATCGCCTTTGTGCGTCATAACTTACGTAAAAATAGTTCGATTGCGACAAAAGGTACGAATGGCATCGCGTGAAATTATTGCACCGGCAAACTGTTGCCATCGGAAAAAAGTTTAGGGACAAAGTGGCCCAGCTACATAACTCTAAATTTCGTTGAAGCAAGAAATTACTGTGTCACGATAACAATATGTTTGATTGCAGCAACAAAACGTTTTATCACGATAACAATACATATTGTTGGATGAAACAAATTCCCGAAAATCGACCTAGGCTTTTTTTTAAATGAACAAAACATTTTGTCATGATAACAATACATTTTGAAGAATCAATAATAATTTTCAGCAAAATACATTTGTAAATTCAACAAACATTTTTGTTGACTGCATATCGACAAAATTATTTGGTTGATTCAACAATTTTTTTGCTGAGTTAACAAAACGTTTTTCTCAGTGTATGGGAAAATTAAAAGCTTTTTTGGAATCACTCTGACTATCACAAGATATTAACATACCGTATTATAGGAATTACCGAATCTACAAAGAAAAAAAAAAAAAAGAAAAGAAAGATACGAAACTTATCCTTTATCGGTTGTCAGTTTTTTTTTTTTTTTTTTTTTTTCTTTGGTTCATATTTTATAGACTACCGAGACACCAAGATTAATTCTACGGTATAAAAGCAGTCGCCTTTCCTTAATTCAAGGCCAATGGTTCTAGGAAAGGGACTACTCCATCAGGAAAATACCTACATTTGTACAGCAAACATGCTTCACCCGTGACTCGAACCCGAATACATTGCGAAGGAATGGTCAGAAATGACCGCCCCGGAAAAATTAACCGCAGGGGTGGCCATGTATGCGGTTAAAGAATTTTTCCGATTGATTATGAATGATGTCTGAATTTTTTTGTACGGTTTGAACAATTTCTGGGCAGAAATCTTGACATTTTGAATCTCACCTGGTTTACAGGTGCAGATTGTTTAAATTTAAAGGTCTATACGAATACACAAAACATACGTGTGTAAGCGCAAGAAACGCTTCAATACATTCGAAATCTTTTCATTCAGAGAAAATTGCTCTAAGTGTGCAATGTGGCGTATAGGTACTATTTCTTCTGCTTTCTTCGAACGCACTGAAACACCCGTTTACTTCAAAATTGTCAGTAAATCAGGTGAAAGATGAAAAAAATAATCGCGGGATATATTCTACAAGATTGTGCAATTGGACACACATTAAATGGAAGAATGGGAAAATAACATGCCTTTTCTTTTTTTTTTTTTTTTTTTTTTGAAACCCATTTTCTAGCTGAGCCGACACGATCACCACATCTGCATGCTTTGGAAAAATTCCTATGGGATCTACCACAGAGGACGCTTTACTTGACTTGGAAAAACCTCTCACAATATAAAAGCTTGAAATAATTCATACTACAAGAAATACACTCCAACAAGCAATTGAACACCTGTGATAGCAAAGGAAAACGAAGTTTATTCACCTTCAATAGTTGGCGGAGCCTCCACGAGCGGCGATTACAGCTGCGACCCTCCGGGGCATATTCTCAACCAGGCGTTGTACGACGGCTAGCGGTATTTTCTTCCACTCGGCTTACAGAAGACAGGTCAGTTCCTTCACCGATTTCAGACGGTGGGGACACCCCTTAACTCGACGCTCCAACTCTTCCTAGAGGTGCTCGATAGGGTTAAGGTCCGGGCTCTGCACAGGACAGTCCATTCGATTAACCCCATTGTCACCATACCAAGCCAGGGTGTACCTCGCAGCATGACAGGTGGCATTGTCATTCTGAAAGTAACATGGGTCCACCCCGTAAAACTGCCACAACGTAGGAAGCGCATGGTCATCCAAAATGGTGGAGTAGGTCTCCGCGTTGAGTCTACTAGGAATTGTGACCAAGAGTTCCGTGCCATACCAGGAGAAACACCCCCATAGCATAATTCCACCACCGCCAAACTTCACAGTTCGCACAATACATTCCGGTAGGAGGCGTTCTCAACGCAGACGCCAAACCCAGACCCTGCCATCCGAACGGTAGAGGGTGAACCTTGATTCGTCGCTCCAGAGAACCTGTTTCCACTGTTCAACGGTCCAATGTCGACGTTCTTGGCAGCATGTTAGCCGAGCAGCGCTATTGGACTTGGTGATCAAAAGCTTGTGGGCGGCAGCACTTCCATGATAACCGAGCAGATGGGCTTCCTTACGGATGACATTCATCGAAAGAACACTCCCGGATGTCTGTTGAAACTCCTCGCGGATGAGGCCCATCGATTTGGAGCGGTTCTTCCGAATTTCTCTGGCCAGCACCCGTCGGTCTCTAACTCCCAGTTTTGTGGGTCTGCCGGGTCGGGGCACATTCCGACATTCACCTCTCATCTTCCACTTGCCAATCACGTAGGCCACTGTCGATTTTGGGTACTTCAACTCGCTGGATATGTCACGTATGGATCGGCCATTTCTGTGATACCTGACGATTACACCTTTCTGGAAATCAGAGAGCTTCGAACTGCGTGGCATCTTGCATTCGACTGATTGCGATTTTGTTTCCCACACAATATTTCACAGCGGCGGCCGTGACGTGTATCAGGACCGCATATATCGTCGATTGCAGGGGTGTCCAATTACTTGTTGGTAGATAGTGCATATGATGACGCTTTGACGAAATCATTTCCAAATTTGAATACTGAGAATAATTTAACGAAATTATTCCCAAATTTGTATGCTGAGACACTTTAATGAACATATTTTCAAATTTGTGTGCTGAGGGTATTTTAACGATATTATTTCCAAATTTGTACACTCAGAACTCGTTAACGAAAGTATTTTCAGATTTGTATGTTGAGGGCATTTTGAAGAAAGTATTTTTAAATTTGTAGCGTCACGTGCTTTTGAGTTTGAATGCCGTAGCTGACGAGTTTTATTATGCCAGTGAGATAATCTAGTTTGACTATGTTTGTGTATAGAGTTTTATTGAAATCCATTCATGTATTTCGACTTTTTACGGGAAATGTGGTTGCTCCGGCGGGAGAATAACCATGTGCAAAAATAAAATCAAAGTTAATGAAAAAAAGTTTTGTTATGAAGATAGGGAAATCTTAAATGTGTGCGTGATAATTCCTTTAAAAACCTTAAGGGTGAATTTAAAAACCTGAAGGTTGAATTTTTCTGTTAGCGCAATACAGGAATTCATTATGAAAGGAAAACAACCTAACTGCTGTTTTTGAATAAGAGAGGCTGTTTTCGTTTTGAACTTATCATTACCAGCTACTTACAACTTTAATTACATATTTGAACATTCTGGAGAAGAACTTCTTTGAAGACTTTTGCTAGAAACTACCATGCTCAAGAATAAATAAATTATATTTACGAAGTGCTAAAAATAGATATCTCATTTTATGCCCACCATGCAAAAAGCCATTATAATGTAAACTTTGTGCTTATGAAGTGCAACTTGTAATTTCAGAAATATTAAACGCTTTTTTTTAGTAGACGTACAACTGAAACCAGGCTTGAAAGTAAGTTTTACTTTTGTTTGTCTCGTGTAGATGTGTAAGTTTAGAAATTGAATATGAATTTTGAATCAACTTTCTTTTTTAATCTACGTATGAAAGCAATTCTTGCACAGCATGCATTTTAAATTACCGTAGATACCCCACTTTTGTGCTAAGTGTGTTTGGAAGAGTTACATGAATTTTAAACCATTTCAGATGCTCCAATTTTGAATCTGGCGCTTGGAGGCTCCCAGCAGCATGGACAAATTCGAGAAGGCGGCAATGTGAATTTCGAATGCAACATCCAATCTAATCCGCCAGTGACCGAAGTCCGTTGGAGGTTTGGGTCCCGAGAGCTGTTTCACGAGGAGTCCAGAGGAGTCGTCATCAGTAACCATTCGCTCCGCCTCGAGAATGTCAGAAGACGACACAGAGGGCAATACCGTTGCTTAGCAACGAATCTCGAAGGAGAAGGAATCAGCGACGAGGCAACGCTCAGGGTTCAGTGTAAGTACGATCATCTGACGGAATATTGATTCAAAAGTTGATGGATGCTTTTAAATGCCATTAGGACCAGCATCTCTTCTTCGTCTTTCAGCCAGTCAACGATTTATAATAAAGACACTCACGATTGGAATCAGTTTGAATTCTTGAGGAAGAGCTAAGAAATTGCTATCGGGAACAATTTGAAATCTCCTTGAAATACCCTTACATCTAAATTTAATTCTTAAGGCAATAGCGCTCTCTCCGAACATTTAGAGCGCGTCATACTGACGTTATTCGATTGAAGTTACGGGATTTATTTTAAAAATTGAATAGAAATTACTATATTTACCCGAATAAAAGACGAACATGAATGTAAGAACGAACCCCTTCGTAGTTTTATTACCTTTGAAACTAGAGCAGCTTTTCGGCATCATCTTTTTCTTTTTCTTTTCTTTGATTGGAGGTTTAACGACCACCGTGAGCAACTCAATGGGCTATAAGCAGTCGCCCGTTCCTAATTTAGGGTCACTGGTTCCAGGGAAGGGAGAGAGCCAGTGCCGTAAGACAAACACAACATCCATGCCTCACCGGGATTCGAACCCGGACCCTTTCGGACGAATGATCAGAGGCCATTGCCTTAGACCACTGCGCCACCGGGGCGGCTCGGCATCATCATAAGCCATTCACAAATCAATGCTGGATGAAGGTGCCCTTAAGTTTCTTCCACAATTCTGTGTCTTGGGCAATTCCGCTCCATGTTACACCGGCATGCTGTCAAATTTCATCCAGCATCCTACAACGTGGTCTGCTTTGGGGTCTTCTCCTGTATCATTATCAGCACCAACCATTATATACCACTGCTGGATGAAGGTCTCCTCAATTTCCTAAACAAATTGAGCCAGAATCTTCCATGTCATCAGACAGGCTTCCAATTTTATGTACATATCTCTGGCATGGTTTTGTTCTGAGTCTTTTCCTGTTCCTTGCATTTCAGTGTACTATCGCTGTTATGCAAGTGGCGAGTTCTTCTACCATTATATCCAACTCATTGCCATTTCCGGGACTTTACCATGCACATGAAGTCGTCAACTCCCGTTATTTTCCGGATCCGCTTTCTATCCTTCCTGGATATGCGAAGCGTGCACCTCTCCATGCCACTTGCAGTAGTTTGTAGTCTATGGCTGTGTTCTTTAACTAAGGTCCATGTCTCCGATTCATTAGAAAGAACTGGAATGATGCATATGTCAAGCACTCCTTATTTAAGACATAATGGTAAACTGCTGCTTCTTCCAAATGCTTACCAACAACAATTTATACGGTTATTACAGGGGTCCATCAAAATAATGGGAACAACTACTGCTGCTGAAATACACGCAATGCGCCGTATGAAAAAAAAAAAAACAAGAAAAACGTCCCCCACGATGTGAGGTATGTAAAACCGTGTAGTATGTTGTCGCGTAGCAGTGTCATAGTTGCAGGTGAAACAGCTCTTGTGGAGTGTTATATTTTAGTTATATTTTTGTCTGCGGTTGCGTTGTATTATATTAACAGGGAGATTTACTTTCTGTGAGTATGAAATTATTAGTAGTTGCCACCAGTCCAGAAAGGCAGTAAGGTCTGGGCACCCTTATACTCACTTTCTATTCACTTCAGAGTCATAGCGAAGGGCCCGCTCTTGCTAAACAGAGCTGACATATTTCACAACATAACAAATTAGTGAAATCATGCACTGTATTGAATGCGCTTTCCAACATACCAAAAATTATTACTCAAGTTATGAGGATTATTGCTGTGAATTAAATCACGCTCCTGTGCGCTCATATTTGACCCCATTTCGGTTATATTAAACATAATTGGTTTAGTATACCTCCGGAACAACATTATAAAGTTTTGTCGCAATCAAAGCAGTTTTATATAAGTTTTGACGCATAAGGACGATGAAATGGATCCCGCTCCTATGTCCTGACCTTTGTCCTCATTTCGGCCATTTTCAATAGGGTTCGTCCCCAGGCTATTTCCCTACTGCACACTAAAATTTCATCGAAATCGGACCATTTTTACACGAGTTATATTGAGGAGAGGCAGACAGACAGACGGACAAAGCTGGAGCATATACGCTTCTTCAACGTACCGTTGGAAAGCGTAAACAACTTTATTCCTATATACACAGGCGTGCAAAAATTAAGGACGAGACGGTTTTTCGAATGTAACGTCGTGCAGAAGTGTTCCACATCGACTCAAATCATACCATAGGATCCCCAAGATGTACGAATATGGGACAAGTGAGCAAAATCGTCCAAACAAGGAATCCAAAGGATACAAAGGCACTTTATTGAAAAGGTTGCTTCTAGCACAACTGGACAGAAGACAGAAACGTCCATGTAACAGGCGGCTGTCAAGAAAAATCCAGTCTTTTGTAGCGGATATGATCGCCCCTGACTGCATTGCAGGATTTTCAACGCCTGTTCATGTTGAGGACGAGGTTGTCAAGGAGCTGTTGAGGCATCGCGGCCCATTCCTCTTGTAGCGCCCATCGCAGCTGCGGGATCGTTGCTGGCGGCTGGTGATGTGCTGCCAAGCATTTCCCGAGAAGGTCCAGACGTTTTCGATTGGATTTAGGTTCGGGGACCTTGCGGGCCAATACATGCGTTGAATATCTGCACTCTCCAACAGCTCTGTGACAGCTACTGTACGATGAGGTGTAGCGTTGTCGTCCATGAGGAGGAACTCAGGACCCACAGCACCTCTAAACAGATGCACGTGAGGCAGGAGAACCTCGGTACAATAGCGGACACCAGTGACTGCAATTCCTTGGAAGATGTGGAGGTCAGTACAGCTACCAACCATGATACCGCTCCAAACGAGAACTCCGCCACCTCCGAACCGGTCCCTTTCGATGATGTTGGAAGTGTGATTGCTTGTTCCTTGCTCTCTCCAGATGTGTATAGTTAAGAATCGCTCGTCAGACTAAATCGGCTCTCATCCGTAAAGAAAACTCGACCCCATTGCTGATGTGTCCAGTTCTTGTGTTCTTGGCACCAAATAAATTGCCGTCTCCGATGAGCAGGCGTTAATGGCACACACCGTACTGGTCGTCGTGCAAATAGACCACCTTTGTGCAGCCTCCTGGCGACGGTAAAACGCGATAACGGACGTCCAGTTGTCTGTTGCATGTGCCTTGCGATTTATCCCGCTGTCGGCCGTCTTTCTCTTCTCGCCTGTAGGACAATATACCGGCCATCCACCGCCGCGGTTACTCGTGGACGACCACTTCTAAACTCTCGAACAGCTGTTCCTGTCGTTTGAAATGCTCTCCAAGCTCGTGAAACGATGCTGTGAGCGAACCCAAACTCCTCGGCCACACTAGTCACACTTTGACCTTCTTCCAGCTTCCCAATGACGCGACCTCGGGTAAAGTCCATCCAGATAGCGTGTACTGGATTGCCTGTTGGCCATATCACACGGTGACAGCAACTCGACGTCGTTCAAATCGATGTACTTACCGTGCAATAGCTTTCACCGAATTGCTGAGCGTACACCGCCCGTGTGCTTTATACCCTTCAGACACTCCCTCCCCCTACGTCATGCTGCATATATGCGCATGCCCTACCGTACTGGATCTTAGTCTATCTCCTCAATGGTCTTTCGGTCCGTTCTGCCTGCTCGTTCCGCTGTTATGCTAATTTCTCCTTCTCGTCTTTAATTTTTGAACACCAGTGTACATGACGTGACGGTTGATGAAACATTTACATTGCTGCTTGAAATACATATATTCAATGGGTGGACAGAAGCTTACTTTGTGATGGTATTGAAGATGCAAGGTTCCTTTTCAATATTTCAGTTTTTACACAGCCGTGAGGGTTTCATCCAGATACACAGACTGTCCAGTCATGGTCATTATGATGCAGCAGGCTTTCCCCGTTAGCAGAGGCTTCGAAATGTTCCTGTTAAATACCGCTCAAGGTGGTGACAATAGTGGGAAGACACAGTGAGTGGATACACCTTACCGGCTATCTAACTTATTTTATATGCCTAGACCTTGCCCTAGAGCTCATAATAATCAGGTTTAATCACTAACTTCGGCTAGTCAAAAATCACCCTGGCGGCCAAACCGCAGTTGAGCGCCCAAACCTTTAGGTCTCCTGGCTCGTCCTCAAAAGAAACCTGACCTCCTTTCCGTGTGATCGCTACCTCCGAAGTCCCATCAAAAATCTCACCTTTTTGCGTCCCTCAACCTTCTCTCAGACCCTGGTCCGTGCGCGACTAATACAGGCTTGCTTTCTGATCCCCTAGTCCTGGACATCCCATGCTCTCCGCGTTCTGTCACTCTTCCCATGACATAATATAGATGCCCACTGTGCTGTTGCTGTATTCTATCTGAATTCCACGTTCCAAATTCTTGGAAACTCGCAACCTCTCCCCGGTTCTTGTGACCTTGTCACAAAAATGACTACAGTTTCTTCATCCCTTCTCTTTGGCTCAATAATGACGCCCTATTTCCCAAGTTCAGAGTTTTCTCATTTTTTTTAATTCAACAGTACACTGATTTTAATGTCACTACTGGCATTTCTTTTCTCCTATTAACTTATAAGTCATACCACGTCACCACATGGAATAATTGTCAACAATGTCATACCCCAGAAATCACAAAAAAAAAAAAATCATAATAAATGGTGCGCGTCTGGCACGCGCTTTAATAACCAGAATGGCAGGAATATCTAGTAAGTGTAACTCGGGGAACAGCATCAAAGATTATGACTACTTATCAAAAAGAACTCATCATTGCCTCCAAATATATAAATTGTTGATGCCATATGAAGATGTCAAATAATGACACGCGGACGTTGGCATGAATTGTACAACGAAAGCACAAGACCAATTCACCGAAAATGCCAGCAGATTTCTTTCGTGACGCAAATGCCACCATTTCTACCGTAAGAGTTCGTCTAGATTCGTCATGCTGCAATTCACAAACTTCTGATTACCAACACCAATGCAAACAAGAAAGATGACCCCGAATTTCCGGGTGTAATAAGCACGGCTTTTGAATCCGTTCTGAAGCAAATTTAATTTATCAAAGCCATTCAAAGTCAATGGAACCGGTATGGGAAACAATGGTATCTGACGGAAGAAAGAAGTTTTTCAATCGGATTTTTAATTCCTCAGATATTGCTGTATACGAAATCGCGAGCGTAAGCCCTCTGCTTGCAGACTTGTGCGTTACGAGAAACATGAATTCATATAAGAAACATTTCTGACCGGAAACACTCTCCAACACCGAAATTTTTCAAATCGGGCTCTTAGAAACAGAGAAATCGACAAAAATAAGATGTGACTTTACGTCCCCTGGTGGGAAAACCATGCATTATTTTAGTAAGAAAGTACTCTCAAAAGGTTTTTCCACATGAGCGGTAACGGTCCAACAGAAAAAATTTAGTCAAGTTTCAGGAGCCCAGATTTTGCTACAAGTACATCAGAAGCAGAAATTAGCACTTATGCCCCCTGGTGGCCAAACCATTCTTTACCAAATATTAGAAAGTATGTGAAAAATATTTTACATCAAGTCTTGTATGCGATACAGGAAGAAGTTTTCAAATAGGAGTTTTAGAAGCATAAATAACGCAGTAAACGCTATTTACCTTTGTACCCCCTAGCGGAAAGTCTATGATTTACTTGAAAATTTAGAATTTATAGGAAAAACATTTCCCATCGCAAACGCTATCCAACAAAGAAGGAATTTTTCAAATCGGACTCTTAGAATTAGAGATATAGAAAAAAAGATATACATCTACGCCCCCTGGCGTAGAAACCATACATTATTTAAAGATGTTCCTAAAACGTTTGCGACAGATATAGTATCGGTCAACAAACGATTTTTTTTTTTGCAATCGAGATTTTAGAAGCTTATATTTTGCTGCAAATACATCAGAAGCAGAAATTAAGACTTACGCCACCTGGTGGCCAAACCATTTTTTACAAAAATTTGAAATTACGTGCAAAAGATTTCCTATCAGTAGCTGTATCCGGTGCAGAAAGAATTTTTCAAATCGGAGATTTAGAAGCAGAAATATAGGGGGGGGGGGGGGATTTACGGTTACGTCCCTAGCGGGAAGTCTACAAATTACTTGAAAATTTTGAAGGTATATGACAAACATGTCACACTGAAAACACTATCCAACAAAGAAGGAATTTTTGAAATCGGACTCCTAGAAGTAGAGATATTGGCAAAAATACGATATAAATATATGCCCCCTGGCGTAGAAACCATACATTATTTTAAGAAGAAAATGATTCTAAAAGATTTGTCGACATGAGTAGTATCGGTCTACAAAGGACGTTTTTTTCAATCGATAATTTAGAAGCTCATATTCTTCTGCAAATATATCAGAAGCGGAAATTAATAATTACGCCCCCTGGTGGCCAAACCATTCTTTTACAAAAATTTGAAATTATGTGCAAACGATTTCCCAATAGGAGCTGTATCCGGTGCAGAAAGAATTTTTCAAATCGGAGATTTAGAAATAGAGATATAAGAAGAAATGCAATTTACCTCTACGCCTCCTTGCGGAAAGTCTATGAATTACTTGAAAATTTTGAAATTATATGAAACACATGTCACACTGAAAACATTATCTAACGAAGAAGGAATTTTTCAAATCGGACTGCTAGAATGAGAGATATTGACAAAAATAAGATATACATCTACGCCCCCTGGGGGAGAAACTGTGGAATATTTTAAGAAAATATTTCGAAAAGGTTTATCGATGTAAGTGGCATCAGTCCACGAAATAATTTTTTCATTCGATATTTTAGAAGCTCAGATTTTATGGGATATATATCAGAAGCAAAATTTAACACTCACGCTTCCTGGTGGCTAAAGTATTTTTTACCAAAAATTTTAAATTATATGCAAAATATTTTCCTTCAGGAGGTGTATCCCCTGAAGAAAAAAAAATTTCAAATCGGAGTTTTAGAAGAAGAGTTATCGGGGAAAACTTGATTTATTTTTACGCCCCCTAGCGGAAAATATATGCGTAATTTGAAAAAGTAACTATATCTAAAATACTCTTCGACATAAATGGAATCGAAAGATAAAAGCATTTTTTCAATCGGATGTTTAGAAGCAAATATGTGGAATAAAACGTATTTTTGAATTTGACATCATCTGCACATACGCCCTATAGCAGCGAAATTGTACATCGTAAAAAAAAAAAAACGAAATGAAGGATCATCATTCGTATATTTCAAGCTTTCGAACGCAAAAATAATTTTTCAAATCGGACTAATAGTTGCGGAGATATCTTGGGTACAAACGGACGGATAAACCGGTAACATAAGCACGATCTTTTTTTTACAAAAGACGTGATAAAAAGCTTGTAAGGTGGTACAAAGTACATTAAAATTGGTATCCTAAAGCCTGCTAACGTGTTATCTGGTCTCATGGATCGCACTTCGGATTGTTTCCCCCGACAGGTAGAGTGTACAGCTGGAGAAAACCTGCAGAAGCATGTCATTACGTTTGTGAAGCATGGTGTTGGGTTCCTGAAGCTGTGGAATGATGTCATGGCATCCTTTAGGGTCATTGGCAGGCATTGTTCCCAAATGACAGTCCCTGATGTCAAGCAGATTATTCACTCGTGCATTGTTAGGTGGTGGTTCACAGAGAAAGAGGGTGTGGTACAGCAGCTGATATGGGAACTCCAATTTCCAGATATCAATGGCATTGAATATTTGTGGAAATATCTGGAGCGAAAGGTCAGATCACACTTTTCAACTCCAACATTACTGGCACGGTTAGAACATATTCTACAAGGAGAATGGTCTCGAATTTAATTATCATGTATAACTTTTATAATTCTACTCCAAGTCGAATTATTTTTCTAATGAAAGCCCAAGGTGTACTTATACACTGCTGGACAATTGCTAAGGACGGATCATAAACGGCTATATAGCGCATAAAAAAGTAAGTGCGGTTGGATGCCAAGTGAAATAAAATAATGTCAGAATGCCAAGACATTACAAGAAAGACAATTTATTGTGCTCTGAAATCCAGAAGGCTTTGGAACGTGTTCAAGGGACAAACAGGCCATTTTGTGCAGAATACGTAAACGTGAAAAAAATGCAATTACCGTCAGCAGGCGTTCCGGCGTAAGATGTCATTACGGGATATGGCCACCATGGAGGGCGATGCAAGATTCCACACGTCGTGTCATGCTTTGCACAACATTATCAAGCAGCTGTTGGGGTAATTTATCCCATTCCTCTGTCAGTGCACGGATGAGGGTGTCCTTGTTTATTAGAGGGCATTGGCGACCTGCAAGACTCCTCCCCAAAGCATCCCACACATTTTCAATGGGATTCAGATCTGGAGAACGTGCTGGCCATACGAGGCGTTGAATATCCTCGCTCTCAAGACACTCCTGGACAGCGACTGTTCGATGACATGTTGCGTTGTCGTCCAAGAAAATGAATTTATCACTGACAGCACCACGGAACATGCGAACATGAGGTAGCAGAACATCATTAATGTATCGTTGGCCAGTCATAGTCCCAGTTGGAAGCACATAGAGGGACGTACGGCCATTGATCATGATGCCAGCCCATACCATGACACTACATGTCGGATATCGGTCCCTTTCCTGTATGTTTGCTGGACAATATGCAGTACCACTATCACGCCAGATCAGTTGTCGTCGACAATCAGACGATAGACTGTATCTACTCTCATCTGAGAAGAGGACAGTAGACCAGTCGTTATCAGTCCAATTGCGATATTGGTGGCACCATTGCAAACGGGCGGTATGGTGACGTCTGGACAATGGGATGCACACAACAGGACGGCGGGCGTATAGTCCTCCTTCATGCAAACGTCTGGCGACAGTTTTTCGGGAGATCCGCTTGCCAGTAGCAGCCATAAACTGATTTGCTACCTCACTAGCTGTGCTGCGCCGGTGTCTTTTTGTTGATAGCACTATGTACCGATCTTCTGCAGGTGTCGTGCTGCGAACACGACCTCCCCGTGACGTTTGCTACACTCTCCATTTGTTTGAAATGATTTCCAAAGCCTTGAAACAACACTGTGGCTGACGTCGAACTACCTGGCAACATCTGTTATTTTTCGCCCTTCTTCAATCTTGCCAATAAATACGGCCACGCGTAAAATCATCTAGGTGATGTCGGGAAGACATACGGAAAATTGCAAGTTCGTCAATTGATTCTTTCCCTTTCAACTTTGCGTTTGAACAACAACGGTCAATACGCGTCAAATCTTTTATATCTCTTATCAGCGCTATGACGTCACGAACAAGTTCGGCAATCCAAAATTTGCATACGCACAACACGTCTTACTGTATCCCGCACTTATGCTAATTTCCACATTTTCCTGCCTTCCATTTTATGGTTGCTATCGTTGCTATTGTCATCCGTCCTTAGCAATTGTCCGGCAGTGTAGCTTATTAATCACAGTTCTCCACAAATTGTAAGTTTTATCATTAATCTGAATAACACCTGTAGTTTCATTTTCAATGTAGTTGTTATCTTTTGTTCAAGGTAAATGAAAGACAGTGTTACTTCTATACATGATCCATTAACAGCTAAATCTTTAGTTCTTGAAAAAATATTTTACATCAGTTTTGTTTTCTGTAAGTTCATTTTTAAACCCATTTCTTTATTCTTGTCAGCAAGTTCCTGAACTATTCTCCGCAGATCTGAGGGGGTACCTGAGAAAATTATTATGTCGTCTGTAAAACAAGAGTGGGTTAAATATCCCAATTAATTTTTACCCCCTTACATTTACAGCTCAATGATTGGAAAACATTCTGCTATGTTACGTTGAAGAGCTTGGAAGATATGGTGTCGCAATCTCTTCTGATTTTTATAAGTGCTTTGACCTCGAACAGTCGAACCTTTGGTCTTACATTTTCACGGCACCAATATTAATTTTCATGCATGCATCTTCAATACAGCAGCATTTCGAAGACCTTAGTACTTCTGACGCTTTCACAGAATTAAAGGGCCTTTTCATTATGAATGAACAGCCATTCATAATGGAAGTTCAATCCTTACCTCTTTCAATTAGTGTAGTTCTCTAAGTAAATGGATAATCTATAATGCTGAAATCAATCATGCATCTAGTTTGGTTTCTCTATTTAGTTATATCATTTGGTACGCAGTCTAGTATTTCACCTGTCCAACGGTGGTACGCAGTCTAGTATTTCACCTGTCCAACGGTGGTACGCAGTCAGGTAATTAATATGCCGTCTCTACACGATAATAATGCAAGTACATAACCGTACACAATCAACTAATCATTTTAATTAATAAGACTGATGTACAAGATCTTTCGGAATACCATGCCAATATAGAACACTAACTTTTGGATAATTTAATCTAAAATATTTTTCTACGATAGACTCAAAAATTTTGTAACCTGAAGTAAGCTCTCCTATTTATAATGAGTATACACCAACATTTTATGATCTTCCTAAATCAACATGTTATGTTTGATTCCTTGTTATAATGTGGACATAAGGAAATGAAAATATGTATACGAACACTGAAGTGCCAGAAAAGCTGGTACACCAGTCTAATACTTGGTAGGTCCCGCACGGGAGCGCCGGATTGCAGAAATACGACGGGATAGGGATATGAACTACACTAGCTTCTGGAAATAGGCTGTAAGCAATGCACACCATACTTCCTGCAGAGCGTTCCACAATTCGGGTGTATTCCGAGGTCTTGAATTCCTGTGTTCGGAAGCGCTGTGCATGGCATCCCAAATGTGTTCCATCACGTTCAGATCCGGGGATTAGAGTGGGAATGGCAACACTCCAAACTCAGATGAATGCTCCTTTGACCATAATGTGGCGTCCCGACACTTGTGTGGAGGTGCATTGTTCTGTTGGAACAGACCCAACCCATCAGCATGAATGCAGGACATGAACGGGTATACCTCGTCAGAAAAGATGCTCACATAGCGTTGGTCGGTCACAGACGTTTATAGACGTACCAGGGGTCTCAGTGAAGTCCAGCTAAACGCACTCCATACCATTACGGACCACACACTTGCCGGTACAGTTTCCTGTTGACAGGCGGGATCCAAGGCTTCATGGGATTTGCGTAACACACGAATCCTTTCCACCTGCCCGATACAGTTGGAAACGCGACTCGTCAGACCAGGCTACTTGTTTCCGGTCATCAAGTGTCCAATGGCGGTTTTGTCGTGCCCAAGCAAGGCGCATAGCTCTGTGTCGTGCACCCATCATGGGGACTCGAGTTGGGTGTCGGCTCCGAATGACCATATCGTGCAGGGTACGTTGCACAGTCTGGACGCTGATGCTTGTTGAGGCTCCAGCATTGAATTCCGATGATCCCTGCGAGAGTGTTGCACGCCTATCGCGTAAAACGATTCTTGACATCCAACGATGTTCACGTTCATCCAATGTCTTTTTACGTCCACACTGGTATCGTAGGTTGGAGGTTTTGCCGGAATTCTTGTAGTCACGGTACACCGTTGCAATGGTCGCCCGTGAAAATCCGAACTTCGTTTCTAACTCCGACATACTATGGCCCATCTCACGAGCGCCAATTATGACACCGCGTTGAAAATCGCTTAAATTGTTATTACATGTCATTTTCATGCCGAAAACAGCTCTGACAGCTGTCAAGGATGGCACTTGCTTTATATACGCACTGGCGGACGCAACCGAGTACGCGCATAGGTGATGTTGCTATGTATTTTGCATAAGCTCGTATGCACCAGTTTTTCTGGCACTTCAGTGTATAGTTCATTTACTTAATTTTAATCAACATGTTATCGATTTATATTATGTATTGTATTGTTTCATATGACACTGTTATCGATTTAAATAGTACATTTACGTAGGTTACGTCACTGTCTGTTGTAATTTAAACTTTGTTTCGATAAATTCTGTTGATTCTAGTATCTGAGGATGAAATACATGTTATTCCGAAAGAACTTGTATATAATTCATATTAATTAAAATGAATAGTATATTGCGTATGGTTACATACTTGCATTGTTATCGTGTAAAGAGGGCATATTAGTTACTTGACTGATGATTAGCACGATACATTGGACGTTTCACGGTGGTACATTGGTATTCAAAGGTTTTGCATCACCTACAAAAGCCGTGAATTTTTAAGTTTAACCCTTTTTCAACTAATCCCCATAATCATTTCACCGTTTTTATGTCATTAGATGCAAAATGTAATCAAGATTTCAAAAATGTCCTAGGTTTTCTGTAGCTTCTTCTGTTCTTAAGATATGAAATAAAATATGGGATTTGACAAACACATTAAAATTCGCGTTAGCTGTGTGTCAGTTGTTACAGCCAATCTCATACATTATTTTACCTGATTGGCTGCTACCTAATGCTATCTTAATCATAGTCCAGCCTTTATAAGGGTTGGCGCAGAGCTACTAGAGCATTATAGTGGTAGCTTCTTCTTGTCATTAGGGTTTAATTTGTGTTCAGTCTCAATATAGGTTAAAACTGCAGAACTGTCCACAGCCGACAGAGTAAAAATAGTTATTCTCCATGGAGATGAATATTCTTCACTGCAAATTGGTGAAGTAAAGGGTTGTAATCAATCTACAGTTATTAGGTTTTTGAAGAAAGTAAAAGACACTGCTGATATTAAAACAATGGGTCGCAGCGGAAGGCCCAGATCCACTATAATCAGGCAGGACAAGAGTGCTCAGAAAGCTACGAATGCTTAGCAGGCAGGAGGCTCCATTCACCTAAATTGCTTAAAAGATGGTGATGTCACTGTTAGTACATCTACTGTTAAGAAGAGGCTGCTTCACTATGACTTACGCGGCTGCAAAAGCAACCACTGTTTACTGCAAATCAAAGGCAACGTAGACTTCAGTGGGCAAAATAGTATGTCTCATGGACAACCATGCAATGGGAAAAATGTTCTTTTCAGTAATGAATCAGAATTTTGCCTTAATAAGAGTCGGAGCAGTGCCTATGTTAGGAGATCCAAGCATGAAGAATTTCATCCAAGTTACTTAGTGACGGTTAAGCATTCGTGAAGGTCATGGTTTGGAGCTGCATGTGTGCAGATTGCTTTAGGAAACTCTGTATTTTCGATGGCACGGTAAATTCCCAGAAGCACATCTGGGTATTACAAAATAAGATGATGCCATCATCTAGAAGACTTTATAACCACAATTTAATTTTTCAAAATGACAATGCTTATTGTCATCGTGCTGAAATAGAAAAAAAGTGGTTTCAGGAAGAAATGTTCAGCATCTTGATTGGCCACCACAGCCACCGGTCTTAAACTCGATCTAAAATTTGTGTTTCAAAATGTCGTACGAACTTTCAAAAAAGAAGCCAACAACCAAAATTCAACTACTTGAAGATGTACGTAATTCTAATTTAGAATCGTATTGTTGAACCCAATCTTTTACAAAACATTGTTCACAGTATACCAGCAAAATGCAGAGCTGTGATTAAAGCTAAATGATGGGCAATAAAAAATTAGGTACATTTCATAATCCTTCTTTGTTCTATTTATCTATTTAAATGGTATTTCATTCTTTATGAATTACAAAAAAACATTGATTACTGTAAACTATAAACATGAGTATTGCTGTATATTATGAGCATGAGTAGCAACAGGAAAAACTAAGACATTTTTGAAATTTCCATTAAATTTCGCATCTAATGACATATAAATGACAAAATAACTATGAAAATTAGTTGGATAAAAAATTAAACTTAAAAACTCACGTTTTTTTGCAGGTGATGCAAGACGTTTACACGGCGCTGCAGAAATGGAAACGGGTCGCAGTTCAGCGGGTCAACGAGTCAACAATTTCTCGCGGGTCAAACGGGTCGGGTCAAGGAGTTCCTGACCCGATTTTGACCAGGTTTTATTTCCATTTTATTTTTGAAAAGAAGAAAAAAATATTTGAAAGATACCTTCTGATGTCTTTGAGATAATATTTTAGAGCTGCAGAGCATGATCCAGGAACTTACTGAGAAGGGTAAAGAAATGGGATTAAAAATGAACTTTCAGAAGACAAATCTGAAGCACAATGCTTTTAAAAGGAATGAAGATTTATCAATTGATGGGGAAAAGCTGAAGAAATCCGATACTACATTTACCTTGGGCAGCAGATATCGAACGAGGGCCATATTGATGAAGAAATTAATTGGCGCTTGGTTGGAGAGCTTTTGGAAGATACCGTACATGTTTTAAGAGCAATATGACATTATGTTTTAAAAGAAAAGTCCTTATTCAATGCATCCTTCCACTGCTTACGTATGCCGCAGAGACGTAGATTTTAACTAAAATAGACATATAAAACTCCAGACAACTGAAAGAAGCATGGAGAAATGCAGGCTTGGTGTAACCAGGAGAGATAAGAAGAGGAACTCATGGATAAGGGAAATGACAAGAGTGGAGGACATCATGATTAGAGTAAAATCCCTGAAATGGCAATGGGCTAGGCATGTTTACAGAAGAACGGACCACCGATGGACAACCGAAATTTTAGACGGAATTCTAAGGCACGTGAAAATCCCCTGAAAAAAGACCACGTGGGAGATGGATGGAAGGATGAGACTGGCCGAAGACAGTCCACTGTTGAATAAACTTTGCGAGATCTTCATTCAGCAGTGGGTTCATAATGATTGACAATGATGATGACATAATCGAATATATAGTTATAACGAAGTAAATTTCTCCGTCATTTCTATCCACGCCAGGATTCGAACCCGGATCCCCTCATTCCGGAATAAGTCACTCTACCAATTGAGCTACGCGGACGTTTTATTCTGATTCCTATCTGCCTTTATGTCGTGTGCGTCCGTCTGGCAGGTACGTCACATCTCCTGGTACGTTACATCATCTCCCCCTTATTTTTTTTTTTTTTTTTTTTTTTTTTGAAGTGCTGGAGAAGGGATTCTCTTATTTTTCCGATCTCGCGGTGTGGAAATAACATCACACCATTACGAGATTGTGAACGGTCCGGTCATCCGGATAGTTCGGGCGCCATTATAACGAAGTAAATTTCTCCGTCATTTTTATCCACGCCAGGATTCGAACCCGGATCCCCTCATTCCGGAATAGGTCACTCTAGCAATTGAGCTACGTGGACGTTTTATTCTGATTCCTATCTGGCTTTATGTCGTGTGAGTCCTTCGGGCAGGTACGTTACATCATCTCCCCCTTATTTTTTTTTTTTTTTTTTTTTTTTGAAGTGCTGGAGAAGGGATTCTCTTATTTTTCCTATCTCGCGGTGTGGAAATAACATCACACCATTACGAGATTGTGAACGGTCGGGTCATCCGGATAGTTCGGGCGCCATTATAACGAAGTAAATTTCTCCGTCATTTCTGTCCACGCCAGGATTCGAACCCGGATCCCCTCATTCCGGAATAAGTCACTCTACCAATTGAGCTACGCGGACGTTTTATTCTGATTCCTATCTGCCTTTATGTCGTGTGCGTCCTTCTGGCAGGTACGTCACATCTCCTGGTACGTTACATCATCTCCCCCTTATTTTTATTTATTTATTTATTTTTTGAGGTGCTGGAGAAGGGATTCTCTTATTTTTCCGATCTCGCGGTGTGGAAATAACATCACACCATTACGAGATTGTGAACGGTCGGGTCATCCGGATAGTTCGGGCGCCATTATAACGAAGTAAATTTCTCCGTCATTTTTATCCACGCCAGGATTCGAACGCGGATCCCTTCATTCCGGAATAAGTCACTCTACCAATTGAGCTACGCGGACCTTTTATTCTGATTCCTATCTGCCTTTATATCGTGTGCGTCCTTCTGGCAGGTACATCACATCTCCTGGTACGTTACATAGTATACAAAGACGATGTGTCTGGATCGGGTCCGAGGTCCAATTTTGATCCACTGTGAGTTCTGCTAGCAATATGTCCAGCCTATTTTCACTTGAGTGTTTTTTACTCTGAACATCATGGTATCAACTTTTGTCATTTTCCTTACCTATGAGTTTATTTTCCTATTTTCCTTTGTTGTGCCAAGCATGTATCTGGCAGGTACGTCACATCTCCTGGTACGTTACATAGTATACAAAGACGATGTGTCTGGATCGGGTCCGAGGTCCAATTTTGATCCACTGTGTGAGTTCTGCTAGCAATATGTCCAGCCCATTTTCACTTGAGGGTTTTTTACTCTGAACATCATAGCATCAACTTTTGTCCTTTTCCTTACCTATGAGTTTATTTTCCTATTTTCCTTTGTTGCTCCAAGCATGTATCTCTCCATGTTTATGTGTACTATCAACAGCTTCTATATGTCTTTCTTAGTAACTTAGTTAAGGTTCATGAGTATTCTTTTGAAAGTATCAGTGTGCGATTAGGAATAATTCCAGTTGTTTTAAAATAAGAAAACAAAACTTTATCTTTTAACTTCATGGGCGTTTGCAAATTGGACGATAGTTTCAATGCTTTGATTCATTTAATTTCTTGCGTTATTAGGAAACGCTTATGTTTTCCCAGCACATATTTAGTTACACGTGGTTACATAATTCATGAAAGCGGAATTTCTTAAATCAGGTGAATGCTTTTTGGAACAGATATACATCTCTGAACTTCACCATTTTTCCTTAAAATATTTTTTTTTCTTTTCAAAGATGAAACGGAAATAAAACTGGGTCGAAATAGGGTCAGGACCTTGTTCCGACCTGTATGACCCGCAAGAATGACCCGTTTCCATCTCTGGTTAGGACAGAATGTTGTTGGGGTCTTCTGCAGTTATAACCCATAAGTGCCTGGTCATGACAGAAGTTGTTCCACGTTGACCTCTGTTGTATTGGCTGGTCAACTGTTGAACAGTTCTGCGTCTGGCGGCCTGTACCAGTCGTCGGATCGGTGCTCACCTCTAATATGAACCTTTCTCTATCCTGTGCAGTTTTGCCTCCGAGTTGTTGTTTTGCGATTTTTCACACCAGTCCTGACACAATTTCGCGAAAAATGCAACAGTTTAACCATATCAGAAATCGAAGCATCCGCTGTCCGAGCACCCACAATTCTGTCCTTCTTGCGTTGCCTGATAAATCCTTCTGTTTACCCATCCGAAGTTTACTAACCTACTGCTCTAATCACACCTTTATATGCTACGCTTGTCGACTTATCACGCCCACTCGGAAATCACGTGGTCAATCAGTCGCATCCACTTTTAATAGGGGTGGTCATAATTCAGTGAGCACTTGGTGTATGTATGTCCGTGCCAACTGTCATTAACCACTTAAGGTCCCAAAGAAAATGATAAGAAAACAGTAAAAAAAAAGCATTTGTTTCTTGCAAGGTAAGAGTAGCTTCGATTCCAGACAATGAACATACGCGAAACGTAATATTACGAGCATCGTTCTGGTAATTATAGAACAAAGGACAAAAGTTCCAGTATACATCGTGTGGAACGAAATGAAAGGACAATTATTTCAAAAGTCGATATTGGTGTGATATATGTGAAAACATGGCGCCTACCTCACATCAGTGGGCCCGTGATATTACGGATCTCGATTTTCTTGCACTATCATTCGTAAACGTAATATTACGTACCTGGATGCTAAGTGGTTAAAGGTGCACGTCTAGTGATTTTGCTTCCTATACTTCCAATGGGCAAACTTCTGTACACATTTTCTTCACAATTAATGCGTTCTCAAGGATGAAAATGTGAACATCGATTAAAATAGCTTCATATTATACCTTGTAATACTTAATATTTTATAAAACATAACCATTATCAAGTAATCTAACATTTGTTTGTCTACTGACGTCATCAATGTACAAGTCGCGCCATCTTTTTTCTGGTCTCAACACCAACAAAGGAAAAGTTATTGATTTTTAATATAAATATGGTTATGTTTTAGAAAATATTAGGTATTCCAAGTTATAATATGAAGTCATTTTAATCGATGTTCAAATTTTCAGCCTAGGGAACGTATAATCTGTAACGGAAGTTACAGAACGCTTGTCATGGTTCTTCGTCGAGATTCCATTTGAGCCCCGTGCCATTTGCCAGCGAGCAACCATCTATTTCTTCATCTATTTTCTTTAATGTATTTGATTTCCTATACTGCTGTAAAAATTAATCTTTCGATACTAAACGTCTTTGAAATGTTTACTTTTAACGGGATTGTACATTTTGATTTACGTTTATACTTTTATCCTTACTGCAATTTCAAATTAAGTCTTAATGAATTAACTTATGTTGGTCTTGGTGACTTAAATGATGCAATTTTCCTGGTTTACGTATATACACACGCACAGGCATGCACGCGCACACTCACACACCAACGCACACACGCACGCACACACGCACCGAAGTGCCAAAAGTCATGAGACACGTACTTCATATCGTGTAGGGCCTCCTCTAGCCTGGCGAATTGCAGCAACTTGACGTGACGTCGATTCCACAAGTGTTCGGAAGACTTCTGGAGAGATGTTCAGCCGTGCCGCCTGAACAGCTGCCTACACTTGCCTGGTATTTGTAGTTGCAGGATCTAGAAAATGGTCCTTCTCTCACATCCCGTAAGTGTTCTGTTGGGTACATGTCGGACGAACATGGGGACCACACCTTCCGTCGGAATTGTCCAGAACGCTCCACGAACCCCTTTTGGTTCGTGAAGCGTTCTGGACAATTACAACTTGGGCCTGATAACATGGTGCATTACAACTTGGCCTGATAACATGGTGCATTACAACTTGGCCTGATAACATGGTGCATTACAACTTGGCCTGATAACATGGAGCATTGATCCCCTTGAGCATCCCATCGTTGTAGGGATACATGAAGTCCATGAAGGGCTGCGAATGGTTACCAAGTAGGGCAACAAATCTAGTACCGGTTAATGACATATTTACAAGGATCAGAGGATCTTAACCGTGCCACGTAAAGACATCCCACACATGTATCGATCCAACGCCAGCTTGCAGAGTGCCTTGTTGACAGGTTAGATCAATGACCTCGTGGGATCTGCGCCACACCCGAACCCTACCACCAGCGCGTAACAGCTGGTAGCGTGACTCATCGGATCATGCTACATGGTTCCAGTTATCCAGGGTCCAATTACCATGTTCACGAGCCCAGGTGATGCACTGTGTCTCATTTCGTGGTGTTAACAAAGGCACTCTTGTGGGTCTTCTGCTCCCATACCCCATGGACGCTTAATTACGCTGCCTGACCTGATGGATATGGCTCGGGTACCTCCGGCATTGAATGTGCTTGTTTGTTAGCATGGTCAGTCCTGGTTAGACGCCTCTGGTCATTCAGCATCCGTGGTCTGCCACTGCTCTGTCCACGGTGGGTGGTAATGCCTTCCATGAGGTATTCTTGAATACACTGTGGATCGAGGAATGGGTAATGTTCACACAACTTCGGAAATTGAATGTCTCATTCGTCTGGCTCCCACTACCATGCCTCATTGAAACTCCGATAGTCCACGTCGGCTTGCCATCATCCTAGTGGAGTTGTTTCAACCTGACTCACTAGAGTACACCTCGCAACTGATAAAAATTATGGCGTGCGTTGAAGTTTTTATACCACCGCAGAGCCAGATAAAAATTTGCATACTGCTATCCGATGACCTTCGGCACTTTGTATATATTATATATGAAGAAAGTATATCACGAATTGTTCGTTGCATCTGGAAACAAAATTAAGCATGAAATCCCTAACCACGCACTTTTTGAAAGGGCTAGAGTAGGCGATTAGATGGCACGCCCTCACACGTCAAATAATAGCACGTAAACTTAGAACAAGGCATGCATAACATGACTCAGTAGATTACTTTTACAATATCATTCTTAGCACATATCACCCTCAACATGAATGCAATCTCTTATCCGTTCTTCTCAACAATGCGCACCGAATATTGCACGTACCGACAGTAAGCTCTTTTTGCGTTGTATTGATTCCAAGATGGCGGCTTGTTTACAGTTTTTGTTTCGCCCTTGGTGAACTCCCTGTTGGATTTTTGCTGAACGTTTTTCAATTTCATTCTATTTTTATTGAAGGACTTTACTCCGCCAGCATTACGAAGCTTCCGAGTTTTTTTACTGTCGTTATTTTTTGGAAGGGCGGACTTTTGTCGTTTAAACTTATAGCACTCACTAAATTTACCACTAAGGAAAACAAAAGCGGTCCAAAAAGCCTTTCCGTAAACCGTTATGCTAAACCACTAAACAATTGAGATAGCTTTACCAACAAAACATAAGTATGTATAACAAATTATCTGCGTCACCATGGCAGCATGTCACGGGACTAGAACGTTCCTCTGTGGTTATCGTGAAGACAGACATGCAGTTTCGTTTCTTTCCTTTGCGACTTTAAAAAATGCTAAAAAATCAGAAAACGACTTTTTCTTAATGTTTTTATGTAAAAAAGGGATGATAGTTCCAAGTTTATGCTGTAAAAATTGCAATGCGTTATGATTTATAGTTTGCCATATATCCGTTATTTTTTAATGGATCCCATCGCGAATAGAGAAATTTGTGAAATAAAAAAATAATTTCTAGTAAACTAAATCGAAATTAAAGAAAAGGGAGATGAGGTGCAAACATTCGGTCATGGCACTACATGCCTACACAGTTTCGTGGTTCTTTTGCTGTTGGTGTGTCGGGAACGCGACTTGATAGCGATTTTTTGCTTACCTTAACTGTGAAATACAATAGCTCTTGAAGTACAGCCAGAATCGAAAACGGTTTATTTCAGCGTGTTTTCCAAACAATTCTCTACAAACGACGTAAATTTCATATTTTTGCGTTCAATATATTTTGCGCTGCGAGCTAGAAAAGCAAGAGTGTCGCGAAATTTCTAAATCAGCGGCAGTTACGTTTTTTAGAATAGAGATATAATTCCTTGGACCTGGGAGAAGTGTTTCAACGGCAAATTTTACGGGCCCTTCGTAAAATTTGCCTGTTAAAACACTTCTCCCAGGTGATCGCTTCACTTGACGCTAAAGGTGTAAGGTAAAGCTGCTAAACATATGATGCTCGAGATTTAAACATAAATCCATCCGTGCGAAGGCTATTTTAATGTTCTCGACCATCGGATGATATCATTAGCATATTACATAATAATGACAATCTTTCTATTCCAATTTGACAAGTTACTTTAAAAGCTCTCGTACGATTTTTATCTGATATTGCAGTTTGCTCCATCGACTGAAGGAATCATACGCTCAAACTGAGTTATGTTTTTACTGTGCAGAAAGAAAAGTGTAGCTACACAAATAAAATGCATTCTTTTTACATATACTGAAATTATTTTCTTAACATTTTTTTGCTACTTACATGGTAAATTTTCATATTTGGATGATATTTCTGGTTATTTGTCGCGTCCTGTTTTGTTCTGCTTTTCGTATTTTACCGATCACCCAAATGATACCGCGTGTCTCTAGTTTAGCGATATGTGTTCGAGAGTAGCTACAGACCTAGCGTCGTTGGACAGTACCAGCATCGCATTATCCAATATTAAGCGACTACAACACCAATACTAAGCCATTGTCATAACGCTGGGCCATCATTTTTACAACGCTGAACCGTCGTTCAGGCAATATTTAACCAGCGTCTCGTGCAATAAATGTGCATATCATTTATCCACTTTGCCGAAATCAGCCCGCCAAAGGAAAACAAATGCTGGTATTTGATTTCACCTACTGTTCTAGTATCAATGAAGACCTCTGAAATCATCAGAGAAGGAATTTCCCATGATGATTTCAAAGGTCGTCATTTGCAGCGATCTTGGTACAGGCTGGAGCTTCGATACCATCTATCACACGTCTCACACAAGACTACTTGCAATTCATACTAATTATAATTTTCTCCTGTGGTATCCCTGGATGTGATCCTCTCCAAACTCCCTTGGCCTTCCTCTACAGTAATTATGTATTTTAGAATCTCATCATTTATAATTTCCGAATAACCAAACCACCTCGAAATATTTACTTTTAACCTACTTACAGCACTTTTTTCATTTCACAAATCTGGAGCGACCATGACCAGAAATCGTCTTCCATGTACTAGCCGTAAGTGATGCATTTCTTCAACACACGAACAACTCCTGCGTATATTTTGCAGTCTCTGTAGTAGATCGAAGTAAGTAAAGTACCTTACATCACAGTAGGAACAAATACACTTCCATTTGCAGCGTTTCAGGACCCTTTTGGAAACTCATCCATCCTGCAATTTAATTTGGTTTCTTGATCAACATGCTTCTGAAACTGACAACCTCATTCACTTGGTGTGTCGAACTTCTTACTCCTTAGACTGATCTTATATTCAGTGCTACGAATTCCTTGTTGAGTAGCCATGAATTTGGTTTTCTGCTTATTACGAAATGCGGAAAATCCCTTTGGGATTTAACATATTCCGAAAATCCAGATATCTGACTCTACTGTTTGCGCTTAGAAGAAAATGGACCACATCTAGTTGATCAGTAAACAAATATGCAGCTCCTATTTGATCGTGCCATTGTCCTTACCAAGGTCTCTATAAGATTTTTGATTTGCCATAATTAAACTTAATGAATAGGACTCTTTAAATCGACTTAGCTATCAGACACTTGCCCAGAGTTTTCAGAAGGGGAATACATGGATTTCTTTCAAAAAGAAATTTCATACGATTCATTAGTTGGTACATAAATTAACAGAGTTTTTTACGCTTTCTAAACGTAGGTTGAAGAAGCGTATATGCTACAGCTTTTTCCGTCCGTCCGCTTGTCCGCAAGATAACTGGCGTAAAAATGATTCGATTCCGATGAAATTTTAATATGTGGTACGGGACCACCTGGGGACGAATCCTATTGAAAATGCGACAAATGGGGTCAAAGGTCACGACATGGGAGTGGGATCATTCCATTGCCCTTATGCGTCATAACTTGCATAAATATGGCTCGATTTCAATGGAATTTTACTATGTGGTAGGGGACCGCCTGTGAACGAACCCTATTCAAAATGGGTGAAGTGGGGTCAAAGGTCAGGTCATAAGAGCATGATGTATTCCATCGCCCTTATGCGTCATAATTTGCGTAAAAATGGTTCGATTTCGATGAATTTCAATATGTGGTAGGTGACCACCTGGGGACGAAATCTATTGAAAATGGACGAAATGGGGTCAAAGGTCAGGACATAGGATTACGATCTATTCCATCGGCCTTATTCCATATTATTAAGGTGGACGTGAAGTAATTTTGCTTCCTATACTTCCAATGGAAAAACTTTTGTACACATTTCCTTCATAATTAATGTGTTCCCAATGATGAAAATTAGAGCATCGATTAAAATAACTTCATATTATAACTTGGAATACTTAATATTTTCTAAAACATAACCATGATTATATTAAAAATCAATAACCTTTTCTTTGGTGGTGTTGAAACCAGAAAAAGGATGTCGCAACTTGTACTTTGATGACGTCAGTAGACAAACAAATGTTGGATTGCACAATCATGGTTATGTTTTAGAAAATATTAAGTATTCCAAGTTATAAAATGCAGATATTTTAATCGATGTTCAAATTCTCATCCTTGGAAACGCATTAATTGGGAAGAAAATGAGTACAGAACTTTTTCCATTCGTAGTACAGGAAGCAAAATTACTTGACGTTCACCTTAAAGGAGCAATTCTTGCATGTATGTAAACTTTATTTTGAAAATGGCTCTAAGAATTTTGATGAAAGACGTTAACCTACCGTTTTCTGGTACTAGAAATCGATTTAGCTTGATTTCGACTTTAGGAAAATTCGCTTAGTGGGTTAAATAACCACCCCGAATCACCACGTCTTTAGTGTAGTGTCATGGCGTCGTCCCATTAGATGTTGGCGCGCTGCCACGCCATTTGTCTCATTACGTCACGCGTTGTGTGTGGATACTATTAAAGTTTTATGACGTCACAGTCTTCCGAGCAGATGGTCGCGATTCCCATCTGCCTCCCTACGTCACGCGTTGTGTGCGTATGACCGTCCGTACGATAACTCGCGTAAAAATCGTTCGATTTTGATGAAATTTTAGTATGTGGTAGGGAAACACTTGGGAAGGAACCTTATTGAAAGTGATCGAAATGGGGTCAAAGGTGAGGACATAGGAGCGGGATATATTCCACTGCTGTTATGCGTCATAACTAACGTAAAAAAGGTTCAATTTCGATTAAATTTTAGTATGTGGTAGAGGACCAGCTGGGAACATATTATTTTGAAAATTGGCGAAATGGGGGTCAAAGGTCAGGGCATTGGAGCGGAATCACTTCCATCGCCATTATGCGTCATAACCTACGTAAAAATATTTCGATTTGGATGAAATGTTAGTATGTTGTAGGGACCTGCCTGGGGACAGATGCTGTTGAAAATGGGCCAAATGGGGTCAAAGGTTAGTATACGGAAGCGGGATGTATTCCACAGCGCTTATGCATCATAACTTACGTAAAATTGCTTCGATTGCGACAAAACGTTTTGATGTTATTTCAGAGGTATACTGAACCAGTTCTGTTGAATATCATCAAAATGGGATCAAAGGTCAGGGCACAGGAGTGAGATTTATTCCACAGCCATTTTCCTCATAACTTGTGTAATAACTTGAGTAATGATTTCTAGTATGTTGGAAAGCGTATCATAATCAATGCATTGATTACTAACTTGTTGGAAAATATATGCAGTCGGACCTCCATAAATCGAGCTTCCATATATTGAAATTATCTAAATATAGAAGTTTCGTGAATCCCCGTGGTCATTAGAGAGAAAAACAGTTTCTGTAAACCCGAAAAAAAAAATATTTATATCGAATTCTTTTTCTAACCAAATCGGGTATTTTCACCCAATAATGACGATGTTATTAAAAAAACAAATGAGAAGAAATAGAACGGAGATGTCTCGAGAGGAAGAAGGAAAGGGTAGTCAAGGTCATTGCGACATCGACACGTGGCTTAGAGTGGGAGGTATTGTCTCCACGCTCCCCTCATCCTTTCCTCAAGTAAACTTTCTCCTCTGTAAAACAGATTTAAGTTCGTCTTAGTCTCCCTAACCGATGGTGTGTATTGGCGATGTCAAAAAGAAAATCTCTCAGTATTGTGCAAAAGGTGGAGTTGTTGAACAACGTGGACAGTGGAATGAGCGAAAATGGATTGCTGTTATATTTGGTACTCCCCCAAGTACTTTGTCGACAATTATAAACAGGTTAGTAAAATCATGCAGTGCATTCATTATGATACGCTTTCCAACATACCAGAAATCATTACTCAAGTCATTAGGATAATGGCTGTGGAATAAATTTCACTCCTGTGCCCTGACCTTTGACCACATTTCGAAAATAATAAACAAAAACGGTTCAGTATACCTCCGGAACAACATGCTAAAGTGTTGTTGCAATAGAAGCATTTTTTGTCAAGTTATGAGGATAATAGGTGTGTAATAAACGTCGATCCTGTGCTCTGAACTTTGACCCCATTTCGATGATATTAAACAAAAACCTGTTCAGTATAATTCCGGAACAACATACTAAAAATTTGTTGCAGTTGAAGCAATTTTTGTCAAGTTATAAGGATAACAGCTGTGGAATAAATCTTGCTTCTGTGCCCTCACCTTTGACCCTATTTCGAGTATATTCAACAGAAGCTGTTCAGTATACTCCCGGAACAACATGATAAAGGCTTTTCGCAATGGAAGTATTTTTACCTAAGTTATGATGCATAATGGGGGTGGAATGGATCCGGCTCCTCTGACCCCATTTCGCCCGTTTTCAATAGGGTTCGTCCCCAGTGACCCCCTACCACATACTTAAATTTCATCCAAATCGAATTATTTTATACGCTAGTTATCGTGCGGACAAACAGACGGACAAAGCTGGAGCATATACGCTTCTTCAATTACGGTTGGAAAGCTTAAAAAAACAGGGAGCTCGTTATGAAAAGCTTTGAAGATGTCGGACCTGACGGGAAACGTTCTAAAATGTGTCATTTTAAAAAAGTGACGATGCTGTTTTAAATTGGATTAAAATTGTTCGTGACAAAAATTTCCGAATCTCAGGTCCTCTTGCAAAAGACTAACTACAGTCTGCTGATCGTTTGGCAAACTCTAGGACTTTAACATTGAGTTTACCAATCGTTTGGCAAACTGACTGCCCCAAGTGTAGGAATGTTGAAAGGACTTGAAGACCGAATGTCTCATCAGGGAAAGAATTTCCCATGATGATTTCCTTGACATCGATGAAGACGTAACTGTTTCAGAATACCCGATGGACGGTGACATAGTAAGCTCAGTTTAGACGGAACAGACTGACAAAGAGGAAGCTGAATTTAGAATCGCGCAGAAGAACCTTCTAAAAAACAATGTTGGTCGCGTTTCATACAATACGTCGTGATCTTCAGTTCGCCTCAAAAGTCCCTCTGACGAAGTATTTCACGGACTTAATAAGTGCTAACTGCCCAGGTGGCTCAGTGGTCTAAGAGATGGCCTCCGATCACTCGTCCGAAAGGGGTCCGGGTTCTAATCCCAGTGAGGCATGGATGTTGTCTTTGTCTTACGGCACTGGTTCTCTCCCTTCTCTGGAACTAGTGACCCTAAATTAAGGACGGGCGACTACTTATAGCTCATTGAGTTGCTCACGGTGGTCGTTAAACCTACAATCACAAAAAAAGTAATATGTGTAAATAAGTGTTTCGATGATAATTATCATCGAAATTTGTTCTGCACCAAGACAGAAAATTCTTTTACACAAATGTAAATGCATATGAATACTGCATAAATACGTATGATGCCTTTTTAAAGCATGTTCAACATATATTTTGTTAATTCTTGTTTTTATAATTACTTATATGAGTATAACTTGTACATAATGTGATTCATTTATTATATGACTTAAGTTATTTATAAGAAAAACAGTATTGATTATAACATATGTTTGTAAATGCAATATACTACGAAATACGTAATCGGGTGTATAAATAAAATATTTTCTGTATATCGAAGTTTCCATATATCGATTTTTAATGGAACTATAGACCGATATATGGAGGTCCGACTGTATACGAGAAGACGAAAAAAAAAATTGAGATTTCTATCATCTGTACTTCGTTATTAATAATTTTAAATGCTGTCTATACAATCATTGCAGTGGTAAGAAGACTGTGATAAACACTATATTATCAAAAGTGTTCGGCCGCTACCCAGTATTTGTATAAGTGCAACGAACGGTTGCACAGGAAGGTGCGCTGTGAGTTGAGAGGCACGTGCAGCTTTGAAGCGGGTATGCCACGTGGACGTGGTCATAAGAAATCAGTTAAATAGCATTTCCATACAAAGTATTGCAGCTAAACTTAACGTACCAAAATCGAATGTAAGTGATGTCGTGAAGAAATGGAAGCAGGAAGGTGCAACTACAGTAAAAAAACTTTCAGGAAGGCTACACAAACTGACAAAATGTGACAGAAAAGTCTTGATAAGAAATTTGAAGAAGTCCTATTCTTCCTCTGCCGTTTCCATAGCTGCTGAAGTGCGAAATGCTTGAAATGACTAGGTTAGTACCATAAGTGTACGCAGAGAGTTGAACAGAGAGGGTTATTATGGAGAGTAGTGGCACACAAGCTACACAACACTACCGTGATTTTTTTTTAATTGAATGTTTAACGAACACCGTGAGCAACTCAATGAGCTATAAGCAGTCGCCCGTCTCTATTTTAGGGTCACTGGTTCCAGGAAAGAGAGAGAGAGCCAGTGCCTCAAGACAAAACACAACATCCATGCCTCACCGGGATTCAAACCCGGACCCTTCACGGACGAATGATCATAAACCTTGGCTTATGATCATTCGTCCATTCACGGTAGGCGGGGCAGCCTACCGTGAATGCGAACCGCTGCTTGAAGTGGGTGTCTTCTAGTCGTTCCTGGAGTGTTGTCATGGGAGAGTTTTGATGTGGCTACAGCCTGTTGAACGATTTTGGTCGGACTGTGTGTGTTCTTCTAACTGTTAAGTTCGGGGAAGGCTACACCATGGTGTGCAGTTGTTTTTGTGGATGGCATTCATCCTGTTGATTATTGTACCACAAACCATGAACTCTGAAATGTACCTCGACGTTATGTATAATTCTGCCCTACCAACAATATGGCAGTATTATAGAAATTACCATTGTCTCTTCCAACGTGAACAAGCTCGTTAACACACTTCACGTGGTATGCAGGACTGGTTGCTTGAGAATGTTGTGGAATTGTTGGACTGGCCTGCTCTAAGTCCTGATCATAATCCATAGAATACCACTGCGATGAACTGGAACGACGGATTCGAAATCGACCAAAACGATCTCCTTCACCTCTCCACTCAGGCAGCAGCTTTGTAGGAAGAATGGCGAGCCATTCCTGTCGAGATCTACTGAAAGGTGGTTGATAGTATGTTTCGACGTGTTGCAGCTGCATGCGAGCGAATAGTGTACCGACTAGCTACTAATTCCGATAATAAAGCCATTTGTCCCAAAACATTGTGGTGTCCGAATACTTGATAATACATTGTAGAATTCGCCAACACGCGGGATAAGATGTCCCTATCTCATCTACTTATTAGGTGTACCAATAAATTTTAAAACGTTTTTTGTTTTACGTATACGGCTAATTTACATATCCGACATTCCCCACGTTGTTATCATGTGACCGTAACTGGTCCAGAATATAAAATGTGACACAGAAGTTTGCCCAACAGTCAAACGCACTTTCACTTCGGTAGCTGAAAGATGGCAAGAGATACTGCATTTATTCGACCCTGCATTCGTCACGAATTTCATCCAGAAAAAAGTGCTGCAAAAGCATGTGCATCGATCTGTTTTGTTCTGCGGGAGAATATTGTATCGAAAAGCACGTGTGAGTTTTGGTTTAGACGGTTTAAAGCAGGTGATTTTGATGTTAGCGATCGAGAACGTAGCGGCGCACCGCAGAATATTTCACATGAGGAACTGCAAGCATTGCTAGATGAAGATTCGTCTGTAACGCAAAACGAACTAGCTGAATAACTGGGGATAACTCAACAAACCATTTTCAATCGTTTATACGCAATGGGAAAGATTCAGAAGGAAGGAAAATGAGTGCCACATGACTTCAGCCAGAGAATCAAGGATGAGTGTGTCATGAAGTGTTTGAATCTGTTGAATAAACAATACAGAAAGTCCTTCCTGTCGAAAATAATTACGGTTGATTAAAAGTGGATATGGTACGACAATCCCAAACGCAAAAAAACAATGGGTAGGCTCCGGTTAAGCAACGACTTTGACACCGAAACGCAGTATTCACTCCAAAAATGTTCAGCTGTGCATCTGGTGGTATATGAACGGTGTGCTCTATTATGAACTATTCGAACAATGTCAAACTGTTACTGCTGATCGCTACAAGCAACAATTGCTGCAATTGAACCAGTAAATCAGTTGGAAACGTACATTCACAGGCAAAGCATTGCGTCCCGTGAAATTACTCCATGACAACTTTAGGCCTGATGTCGGGAAATCGGTCAGGGAAACGTTACTGACGCTTGGCTGGGAAGTTTTGGAGCACCCGGCAAATAATCCCGTCATAGCCCATTCATACCATCATGTTTTCCGATCGATGCAACATTATTTGTCTGCTGTACGGTTCCGGACATGTGATGAAGTGCAAAAATGGGTTGACGACTTCATCGCGTCACACGACGCAGTAGTCTCCATGGCTGGAATTCGTCAGCTCCCGACCGATGGCGGAAGGTGATAGACAATGGCGGCGCATATTTTGATTCGTAAAGGTATTGTTGTTTTCTCTTAAATTATATGTTGCGTTGTCTTAAAACGCTTAAAACTTACTTGTGCACCTAATAATTAGGTCCTTTTATTGACGGGTGCTGGCCTAGATTTGATCTCATACGTATCAATACAAAAGCTCAGACTTTTCCAAGAATGGATATAAGTTATTTTGTTTTGGATATTAATATGTGTGATTATTATGCTTAAACAGCTCTAACGTTAAGGTTTACGCATATAAGTATGTGACTATGCTGATGTTCATAGTGACTTTCGTAGCACACGTATAACACTCGTCATTACAATACCCAAACCGCCAGAGAAAGAATAAACACGGGATGACTTACGAACAATATTTTATTCGTCCTCCAGCGGAAAGTCTGGCCACTCATACACTACGATCATCAATTGTTAGATTATTTCCCAATTACATGCATCTCAGCAACATAGCTCAATATTATGTCCTCAAACAACAACTCTCACACATAAATCTCGTCACATTAATCGCTATACCTCTATCTCATATAAATAACTCCACAACTCCAATTCAATTACTACGCATCAACTTTCAGCTCAAATCTGTGCCCCCTCTTCTCTCTCTCATATTACGCTTTATGCATGCTACTTTGAGAGTATATCTAGTTTCTACTCACTGTTACTGCTGCAAAATTATAAAAGCCCTTCCGGGAAGTAAAGTGTCTTTGAGTTAGAAGACGTTTAAGGAACACTGACTAAAGTTTCATAAGAGAGGAAAGTTATTCAGAGTAAAACGTGACATAACACTGACTCAATTTAAAGATATTCCTGTGTACACACAGCAGCGTCAGCGCATTAAATCTGCAACGCAGAGATATGTGTTTTAACTGAAACCCATTATGACATGATCTTTACTGCTCGCCAAACAAAAACGCATTTATATGGTTGCCTATTTTTATTTAGATCCCATAAATTTCTGGAGAAAGTCTTTCTGCCTTTCGATAAATCTCTAAACATTCTTTCACACATGTTTGAAAATGTCCACACTGTACAAACAATTTTGTGATAAACGTAATTAATTACAAAAAGTTTTGATACAGATAGCAGCTCTTCCTCGAAGCTCACTATTTCGCCTTGTCCTGCCCTCTCTCTCTCTCTCTCTCTCTCTCTCTCTCTCTCCTCCTCCTCACCCTTTAATAATGAGCTTAATTTATTTTAAATTACCTGAGCAAGAGCATTTTGAGTGACTGCTTCTCTTAGTGCGCTATGTAGAACATTCTTCAAGATAAAACATTCTTTCAGTGTTTACCGCAGATAAGTGTCCTATCAAGCTTTGATTGGGAGTATTGTTTTCATCCTCAAGTTTAAATTTCACATTATGAATGTACTTTTGATTGTTTGACAGATGTGACTGCTATCCAGAAGAATAAGTTCATCAAGGGTAATCTCAAAACCATACAAGAACGCAGTCATCAGGATTTACAGGAGACTGCTTTCCTATGGAGAATGTCGCACCAAAAGTAACGCCTATCGATTTTCAATACGAGTCGAAATACCGTGTATTTATGAACACCTTAATATTCGTAAATTCATCTTCTCGTGTTTTTCGTATTACTATATCCAGAAATGGCTGTGTTTGCAGTATTTCCGACATTCATTGTACGCTGACCAACGCGCAAAGTATAAACACACAATCGTTGTCTGTCACATATGAAATCCAATATTATTTTAGAAAACATAGAAACAACCATTGAGAAAAACTATAAAGTGGTACAACGTCAATTACGGTCATGAATGCAAAGTAGAAACTAAATAATTAAATCGAACTGGCTTCTGCATAACCGTCCAGAACAATCTATTGGTAGAAATGGTAATCTTACTTAGTATGCTAAAAGCAATTATGTTCCAAATGGGTTTCCTGCCAAAGTAGATCCATCTTCATATTTCATCTGCCACAAACCAATCTATGCAACAACTGCTGTGGTCGGTGATATCTCTGCACTTTTTAGGTGTTTAGATTGCATCTTCTCATTTCCTGTGCATCCCAAATTTGGAAATGTCAGACCTTCATTTATGAAAACGCAGTATCCGAAAACAAGAGTTGAGGAATTAGAAGACATCAAATCGCATTGAAGCTATAGTCTACGCATCTCACCGCAATATTTATCAAACGGATTTCAGTCTTCCGTTTCTCAATAGCACACGCCCATCGGTTGTATCACAGACTATTTTGAAGAGAACATTTGCGGGACGTAACAATGGATGCATATATACCGTACGAATGACTGCAACATTCTACTTTCTAGAATAAATACGTTATTAGTGAGTCATCATTTCCAGTTCACACCAGAGTTGGAAAAGAAAAATTTTGAACCCAGACCCGCTTGTCATATAATTGGACTCTACCCTGACCTGACCCGGACAAATCTGCTTTGAACTATAAATTCGAATATGTCATCATCATTTTTGTAAATCATTATCATCCCACTGCTGGATGAAGGTCTTCTTAAGTTTTTTCAACAACGAACTGCCTTCGGCCAGTCTTCTCAGTCCACCCATCTCCCACGTGATCTTTTTTCTGGGTCTTTTGGTATCCAGTCTCTGTCCCTTGGAAACGAGTCTAAAATTTCGGTTGTTTATCGGTGGTCCGTCCTCCTAGAAATATGTCCAGCCCATTGCCATTTCAGAGATTTCATTCTGATAATGATGTCATTTTCCTTATCCACAAGTTCCTCTTTATATTTTTCTTGGTTACACCGAGCATGCATCTCTCCAGGCTACTTTCAGCTGCCTGCAGTCTTTGAATGTATTCCTTAGTTAAGGTACATATCTCTGCTCCGTACGTAAGCAATGGAAGGATGCACTGATAAACACATTTCCTTTAAGACATAATAGCACATTGTTCTTAAAATTGTACTGTTTCTTCCAAACTGTTTCTCAACCAAATGTTTTACATAAATTAATTTCTTCAATGTGGCCCTAGCTTGATATCTGCTGCCCAAGGTAAATGTAGGAGTTACCTTGCAGTGTCTGGCATAAACTCTACGAGATTTCTAAAGGTGCCTTGCAGTATCTTATCTGCCCTAGAAAATTCTTTAACTCCTGTACATTGCGTTCTTCAGCCGCCGGACATCGGAATTGTTGTTCCAACCGAAACAACAGACGCTCGATTGGATTGATGACTCGGGAGTTTGGAAGCCAGGAGAACACCAGGAAGTCTTGCTCATGTCCCAAGAACCATTCTCTAACAATCCTGGCAGTGCAGTATGTCACATTATCCTGCTGAAAGGGGGCACTACTAGAGGGGAATACCTTTGCCGTGAAAGGGTTTACCTGGTCTACCATGATGGAAGAAGGTACTATTAAAGAGGAACACCGTTGCCGTGAAAGGGTTTACATGATCTGCCATGATGGAAGAAGGCACTGCTGGAGGGGAGTACCATTGCAATGAAAGGGTTTACCTGGTCTGTTATGATGGAAGAAGGCACTACTAGAGGGGAATGCCGTTGCCATGAAAAGATGCACGAGGCCTGCAGTGACGTTTATGTAGGTGGTTGACGTCATAGCTTCCAGCACATGAATAACTGTTTCCCAGCTGATGCATTATGCTTCCTCTAACGGCTTGGTTTTGTCCTACGATGCATCTTGACAGCAACACTTCCCCAAGTAAACAAGGAACACGCACCTGGATACCCATATGGTGCAACAAGAAGCGATATTCATCGGACCAGACGACATTCTTCAAATCATTCAAGCTCCAGTTTCGATGCTCGCGTGTCCATTGCAGGCGCTTGCGACGCTGAATCGGCTACGCATGTCATCTTTCTGCACAGTTCGATGAACTGTGCGTTTCGATATTTTACACTGAGGTTCTCATGAGGTTGATTTCCCAGCCTCATGAGAACCTCAGTGTAAAATCTCATACGCATCTATCATTTAGCCTAGACTCAACAAAGGACGTGTGGTCCACATACGTTTTGCGATGGTGAACGAATCTCCCAGCCAGTCGCAGTTTAGAACTTATGCCTATGAGCACGTCGCACGTACGGGCAATGGTAAGGGGGTGAGAAGTGGTGGTCCCGTGGGGTCAGTGCTGGCTGACCGGTCCACGACCGATACTGGATGGGTGAAGACACGTCAGATCCTGGCAGGGTTGCTCTCGCGATGCCTTCACTTTAACAAATTGTGAGATAGTTTTTTATATCACTGCAGAGTCAGCATTTTGACGGCGCAAGAATAAGGCATTAGATGGTAATGTGCCTTGTGACACAGCATTCCCCTCACTAGCATTCAAATTACCGATGCGTTGCGCCTCAGTATCAACAATGGTGATCACCGCTCATTGAAGCTAAAGCTGAGCGAAGGTTATTCTGCATAGCACGAGACCTCGTTTGCCTCGTACCATGCGGAATAACCTTCGCTCAGCTTTACTATCGATGAGCGGGGATCACTACCCACTTTGCCGGAAGTTTGTGGTTTTTTCCAACTCTTTCCACTTCTTGAAAGTACTAACCACGACTCACTGTGAGCACCCAACAAGTATTGCCGTAATGCTTTGACTCCATTAAAATCGTCCGGCCATTTTTTAAATCGTCGATTTAGCTCCTGCCTTTGCCATCTGAAGGGCAAAAATAACACTGACACCGTGAAGGGTCCGAGTTCGAATCCCCATGAGGCATGGAGGATGTGTTTGTCTTACGGCACTCGCTCTCAACCATTCCCGGAACCAGTGGTCCTAAATAAGGGACAGGCGACTGCTTAAAGCCCGTTGAGTTGCTCACGATGGTCGTTAAACTTTCAATCAAAAAGAGAAAAAGGAACTGGTTAAAGGAACAGATCAGATCATATGTAGAGGATTTTAGGAAGAGAGTGTCTGACCCCAGGTCTTGAACAACCCTTAGAAATAGTAAGCTAGTAGATTAGGGCTAGAGTTCCCGATAGGAAAGTGACTCTGTAGCGAGGTAGAAAGGGGGAGGAAGACGCCCTTATTTATTACCGGGGGGCAGTACCCGGGATCCGACAGCTTAACGTGTCCATCCGACGCATAGCGGGTATTTAGTAGTTCGAACGTTCGTACCTGCCCAGGATCGAACCTGAGGTTATCTCCATGGCAGTCACGAACGCTGACCACTAGGTCACCCGCGGCCAAAGAATGAGATTAAATGAACTCACTATCAGGCCTTATTTATAGCGTTTTGTGACCTTCACACCTGCCGTCGTTAACCTGTGGTTGCTTCGATTTGCATAAAGACGCGCTCATCATGATGGTTCCGCTGTCCGGTGTACATCTGCCTGGTTAATATGTATCATAAAATTTGTATTCATGAGAACCTGTAGCAGAGCGTTTAAGAAGACATTTTCGTGTGGAGGGTTCAAGATCCAGAATCACGTGAAATATACGGGTTACATTTTCTATATTGAGAAAAATACCGACCATGGTTAAATGATCCGTAAAACAATTAAAAGAAATACGTATGTATTTTTTTGCCGATTAACAAGCATGGAAATTCAAAGGTACTGTTTTTTTGTTTTGATCATTATTGCTAACCTTTCCTTATTTTCAATTCAAAAATGCATGAGGACGATGAGCCAACACCGTATACTGATTGTTATTGTTTACTCTACTGCCATTTCCGTTTCATATTTTTCAATTAGAGAAGATTCGAATAATTGTGTTATTAAATCATACAATACAGGCTATCGATAAGGAACGATACTTATTCTTCCTAATCGGATTTTCCTGAAAATTTGCAAAGCTAAAGTTAGAATAGGAACGGAAGAATGAACTAACGATCTCTGTGACAACAGAACTGCAACATTTAAAGGTGGCAAGCCAATTAGTATGTAAGTAACCCTGTGAAGTCCTCGCGTATTGACATGCAAATGCTTTCAATATCGGACCAATCCAGGTATGGGAGTTGACATTACAAGGGAGTGCGTTTGGATATCACGGCTTCTCGGTATAGGGTGGCGCTTATCAGTACGTGAAGAAGAAAAATATTGAGGTGTTGCGAAGCACAGCCCTTACAATAATTATAACAGCTCCAAAAAGACTCTCACCCAAAACCTAATCAGCGGCTCCACTTCGAAAAGCTCATTGAGCTGATTCACCCACAAACAAACTCAGAAATTTCTAACTAGAGAGGAACACGACTCCAACAGACTGATCACAGATGCTGCGAAATATTTCACAATGCTGTCCTAAGACACCTCAGGCTTTAAGTGCTGGCCCTCGGTTCCTCCTGAGAAGGGTTGGCTGCATTGTTCAGCAGCAATCAATTTACTTGATTCATGGTGGAGGCTAATCATTGATTAAGTTGGGTGATCGGCGTTAAATCCACTTGATTCCTGCCGAATCTTCCAATCTTCGAAATATAATGACTTGAAAGTATGAAGGACTCTTTTCTGGATTGTCCATGGGTCTGGTGACTTATGCTCCGACTTGCATGGGTCTTAAAAACAACCATTGAGAAAAAATATAAAGTGGTGCACCGTCAACTACGATCATGAATGGAAAGTAGAAACCAAAGATTAAATCGAACTGGCTCCTGCATAACCGTCCAGAACATACCTATTGGTGGAAAGGGTAATCTGACTTAGTTATGCTACAAGCGATTATGTTCCTAATGGGTTTCCTGCCAAAGTAGATCCACCTTCATACTTCATCTGCCAAAAGCCAATCTATGCAACAACTGCTGTGGTCTGTGATAAATCTGCACTTTTTAGGTGTTTAGATTGCATCTTCTCATTTCCTGTGTATCCCAAATTTGGAAATGTCAGACTTTCATTTATGAAAACGCAGTATCCAAAAACAAGAGTTGAGGAATTAGAAGACATCAAATCGTATTGAAGCTATAGTCTACGCATCTCACCGCAATATTTATCAAACGGATTTCAGTCTTCCGTTTCTCAATAGCACACGCCCATCGGTTGTATCAAAGACTATTTTGAAGAGAATATTTGCGGGACGTAGCAATGGATGCATGTATACCGTATGAATGACTGCAACATTCTACTCTCTAGAATAAATACGTTATTAGTGAGTCATCATTTCCAGTTCACACCATAGTTGTAAAAGAAAAATTTTGAACCCGGATCCGACCCGGACCCGCTTGCCATATAATTGGACTCGACCCTGACCTGACCCGGACAAATATGCTTTGAACTATAAATTCGAATATTTCATCATCATTTTTTGTAAATCATTATCATCCCACTGCTGAATGAAGGTCTCCTCAAGTTTCTTCAACAACGAACTAGCTTGGGCCAGTCTTCTTAGTCCTCCCATACGAGACAGCGTTAGGTACAACTAACTTTCTGTATCCTTTTCCACTTTCTTCCGTGAGATCTTTTAACTAAATGAACTAGCCCAAATATCATTGCTTTCTATATCTAAAGGGCGGTTTAGGCTTGGTGCCAGACACTGCCCCTTTTAAAATCCTTCAAAATATTTGGAAGCGTTTTTTGAGAGAAGAGAGAGGATTCGGATTCAATGAAGCACGTTTTATTTCCTGACTGGTTTGAAATGACAGAAAAGGGACTGGTATCCTCCATTACAGAAAATAGTATGTACAGGGGAGGGTGAAATTTTCCTGCCCTCTCATAGAAGCGATGCTAAAATTTTGTGCAAGCCCGTTCATTTTTCAACATTGTGCCTCCTTAAGTCACGAAACGTTCTGGCACGTTCCACAAATTTTTGCAAAGCGCTCAAATAAAATTCCGAAGATTTTGACTCAAACCACTTGTTAATTGCATCTATGACAGCATTGTCAGTGCCGATTTTCTGCCATTTGAAGTCCTTTTTGATATTTGGAAATAGGGCGGATGACGCAAGGCTTTGAAATACTGTATATGCTTATAATTTTTATTGAGTCGTGAATTCTGCGTGCACTGTCTTGATGAATGATGACTCGTTTTCCCCTTTCCCGCGCAATTTAAGCTTGCACGTCTTACGGTAACGTTTCAGTAGTTCGAACTAATATACTGCAAGACACCTCGTTCAAGAAACGAAACCTTTATTCTTCTTCCAGCATCCTAGAAGGCGAACGCCATGACTTTCCCAGGTGTGACTTCTGACTCGAAACTTTTCTAGGAATAGAGGAGAACAAGAGGGGTGATTTCACTGCTTCGATTGTTGTTTTGCTTCTGGGTGCTCCCATGTTTCGTCAATCATGACATACCTGAGCTTCATTAGCTTCCAAATTCGGCACAACCTCGTAACCACTCTTCACTTTTTCTCGCTTCGGAACTGCATTCAGTGCTTTGAGGACACCACGTCGAACAAACCTTCTTTCCGAAGATATTCACCACACTATAGCGAGCTCACTCACAGCAGATGTCGATTGATGTCTCAGTGTGCTTTAATATTATTCTACGGTCTTGCGTAATACGGTCATGAATGGTATCCATGTGTATTTTCTGCTGACGTCTTTTTTTTTTTTTTTTTGATTGGAGGTGTAATGACCACCGTGAACAACTCAAAGGGCTATAAGCAGTCGCCCGTCCTTAATTTAGGGTCACTGGTTCCAGGGAAGGGAGAGAGCCAGTGCCGTAACACAAACACAACATCCATGCCTCACCGGGATTCGAACCCGAACCGCGTTCGGGCGAATGATCAGAGGCCATCGCTTAGACCACTGCGCCGCAGGGGTGGCTTTGTGACGTCTTTGGAGCAGGCCACCCACTGTGAGGTGCATGTCTCTTCCTCGCTTAAGTTTTGCAGCCCAGTTTCTGACTGTGTTCTCACGCACTTCTTTCGGCGACATTCCTTTTCAATAGAGGTTATAACGAAGTAAATTTCTCCGTCATTTGTACCCGCGCCGGGGCTTGAACCCGGGTCCCCTCATTCAGTAATAAGTCGCACTACTAATTGAGCTACGCGGACGTTCGTTCTGTCTGCTATCTGCCTTTATGTCGTGTGCGTCCGGCTGTCAGGTACGTCACAAGGTATTCAGTGACTTTGCGACGCTTGATCAGTAGTGAATTTCATTCACCTTCCTGATTTCAACACCTTCTGTACAGAAAAGGAAAGTAATTACACACCTGAAATTTTTTGTTAACATACAGGCAGTGTAAAAGCACAATTTGGCGACATTTCTGCATTAAAAGTGATTTCACAGTTTTGTTGAAGATGTCTTTTCAGGACTTCATGATTCAGACAACATTTACCGAATGATAACGTTATCAGTAATTGCAATGAACGATGTCCAAGGTCATTCTTTTCTTTTTTTTTTTTTTTAGCTCTCAGAAGAAATGGTAAAATTTCATTTTGCCACAGCGTCGGAAGATGAGATTTATTTGAATTTCTGGAGTTCTGGTCATTTCTGTATTAGCCGAGAAGGAAGGCTCTTCAACTTAAGTTTCTGCACCGTATCGCCAATGGAGACAGAGATATGATATTCGAATTGTAAACCAATTAAATGTCCGTGTGTCACGTTCACCAAGGACAAAAATGTGAAGTGCTTGAAGTGTCATTTTGCAGGACTGAGGCTAAGGAAAATTTCTCCATTATGCAAAATGTATTGACTTCGCAATTCACTTGAAGAATGTCAGAATATTTACAACGTAAGCTATGATTTCTTTCGTAAAGTACAGCGTGTCCCATTCGTTATTGGCCCCGGAGTTTTCCGTGTATAGCTTTTGAAAGAAGACGAGTACGAAAAAGAAAATCTGGGAAGAGGGACGGGAGAGCATGAGAAAGAAACGCCGCAAGAAGCGAGACTATTGGTCTTTCCAAGCAGAGGTGGCTCTGCGGAACGCCCAGTACGTCATTCGCCGGCAGACGCCAGACTTGCAGCCAAGGTCAGTCTAGCATTAGCAACAGTCGTGTGCGTCTAGAAGACGGGAGTGCCGTGGTTTGTTTCCGTGCTAGCGTTGAACCATGAATCGGTACACAATTTAAAAACCTGTATTTCTGGTCCGGACCTATTGGACAACTGGGTCTATCGACGCGTGTCAAACCCAATTCCTGGCGAAATTTGGAGGTCGTAAACCGCCAGCAAAGTTCTGGTGATTGGGGGTTTCACAGCCACCGTGAGCAACTCAATGGGCTGTAAGCAGTCGCTCGTCCCTAATTTAGAGCCACTGGTTCCAGGGAAGGGAGAGAGCTAATGCCGTAAGACAAACACTTGTAGGGACGGTGGCTGGAAGGGACGGTGGCCACCGAGACCGCCTGATCTTTCACCCCCTGATTTCTTCCTGTGGAGCATGTTGAAAGGTACAGTGTACCGGAACAAGCCACGACTCTCACGGCACTGGAAGACAATATTCGCCGCGATATGCAGCTTGTGACTGCCAAACAGCTGGTGCGAACCTTTGATAACATGAAGCGACGCGTTCAAGCATGTCTGCCCGCCGACGGCGGCCACTTCCACTACTTCGTATGATATCATCAATCATTCCATGGACCAAGGCAAGTCCACCATAAACTGTTGGTTATTTTGCAAGTTATGCGGAAAAACCGGGGTACAAATAAACTATCGCTTCAAGCACTATGTTAAGCTTCCATACTTTTCCATAGCTTACATTGAACATTTTCTATCCCATAATATAGGAAACTGAAGAATAAGGTAAGGTATATAAAATCCAGTAAACTAGCGCGCAACCTAAGGTTTGCATCAAAATTCAAGCCATGCAGGAGAAACAAGACTCTGTTTCCCAAACTAAGCACATTCTTCAAAGTAGATTTGAAATCAGTATCTTTAAAACAACCTAGAGAAAAGTCCTCCCCTACCTAAAAATCATTAACTCTGTCAAACTTCTCCTTAATATCCCCCCCCCCGTCTTACACGCACACACAGTTCGACTAACGACAGATAAAACTCAGATTTCTAACAAATAATTCAAGCGTCATTTTCCTTTCTCTTTGTCTTTAGTTCCATCTCGAATTGCAACTGTCATCTCCTTTTTATACTTCCCAAAGTTATAGAAAACGTCACGTACAATCCAATTGTTCTATAAATACAACCTGTAACGAGCACTTTCGAAATATAATAGGAGTGCAGACTGAGAATGTCGCTGTTGTTCGGGAAATGGGAGAAACATCAGAAAGACAATAGACACAAATTTCTCTTCCCTCCTCTCGGAAGCAGAAGAATTGGACTGCTCCAAATAGAGAGTTGTGGCCTTACCTGGGGGAATCCGGTACTGCAGCAGCAATGGAATTATCAGCTACACCGGAACTGGTCGTTCAAACGGTTTATTTCTCCCGCAAGCCTCGGCTTTGATGACGCTCCTGGGAGTGCGTTCCGTCACGGATAGGAGGCAGCTCCCAATTCGTGGAGCCCCAGAGACTCACTCCGTTAATCTTACGCAACTCACGTATACATACATGCATAGGTTTATTTTCATCGTTTTTGTCGCTCAGACCTTAAAGTGCTTCTGTTCAGACAGCGAATGCATTACACAGCTGAGTCTTTAATGAGGTCTAGAAAATTTGTATCGTCTGGCGCGTATATGGGAAATCGAATTCAAGTTTGCACACACTAACCCGCTCTCATCCCTCATTACGCCGCACGAAATGTACCACTGGAGACTTGCTCGCTATTTTAATGCGGTGTTGTTTCTGAAAACCGCGTACATGGAATAAACTAGCATTTAGTAAAGTTCCCTTCTACCAGTTTTAATTTTCCAAGCATTAAAAAAACACTCTGCTTTACACAGCGTGATTAGGTGTGCAACCTAATTCTCGGCCACAAGCACGACACGTTGACATAAAATTATAGCAAATCGATTACGTACCTAATCTTGGAAATAATCCTCGTCGTGTTGGATACATTTGAGCCATCGGTCAGGAAGCTGCCGAATGGCACTGCGGAAAAAAGAGGGCTGTTTCCAGTTAATAAAGTCATCAATACTTGTGTGGACTTCCTCGACAGAAGTGAAATGCGCATCACTCAGGTGATGTTGCAGGGAGAGAAAGAGGTGATAATCCAACGAGACGAAGTCTGTAGAATACGCCGGGTGGGACAAAATCTCCCATCCCAGGTTGGTGATGGTGTTTAAAGTCTTTTTTGGGTGAGACGACGCGTGTTATCTTGAAGCAACAGGACCGACTTTCTTCCCTTGCCAGTGTATGGCCTTTTCGTCTCCACTGCGTCACTCATACGAATGAGTTGCTGACAATAACGCTCAGCATTGACCGTTTCACCAGATTTGATCAACTCATAGTGTACGACACCGCGCTGATCCCATCATATGCACAGCGCCAATTTCCTGGCATGGATATTCGATTTGACGGTACTGGTGGTAGGCTGACCTGGATAAATCCACGATTTTCGCCGTTTAGGATTATCGTAGAGGATCCACTTCTCATCACAGGTCAAATTCTTGTGAAGGAAATCCTTCTTGTCGAATCTGGAGAGCACGAATACAGGAACATCGTAGCGCCTAGACTTGGTCGCAGCTGTCAGTTGGTGGGGCACAAAACGGCCCTCCTTGTGAATCCGTCCAAGCTTATGCAGTCGCTTTGCAATGGCTTGCCGTGTTACTCCGAGTTCCTGGGCATGCTCTGACTGTGTGCGACAGGGATCTGCGTCCAACAATAGTTCCAGTTCCTCATCGTCAGCTTTCTGTGGCTGTCCCGGACGTTCTACATCACGGAGATCGAAATTGCCATGCTTAAACCGCTGGACCCACTTCCTACACGTAATGTAGGACACAGCAGCCTCACCCAAAGCAGCACAGAACATTTGCTGGGCTTCCGCGGCATATTTTGTCAGCTGTAACGCGAACAGGAGACAGTGCTTCAAATGTTGCTTCTCCAACGATATTGTTTTCACCGTCAACTATCGTCCCTTCTGTCAGAACGGTTACAGTTGCCTGAAAAGCTGTTGGATGGCGCTGCAATCAGCCATTATCACACGCAGCTATTTACATTTGCCGACGTTCTATGATCGCTTGCGTTTAGGGGCCGAGAATTAGGTTGCACACCTAATATTTTCGGGCTTTCCGTGGCCTGGCATGGTCAAACCGTAACCGACCAAATAAAACTGCTCACAACATAAACAAGTTCACCGCGGAAAGTTTTATGTGGTATCACGGTAGCCGCTGAATTGGTGTCATACTTTAAAATGGCGACTGATGAAGAAAAAACAGTGTGCTTATTCTGGTCCTTCGAAACAAAGTCAGTTGTGACAACGCAACGTCTTTACAGAACGCAATATGGCAGAGCTCCACCTTCCGATAATGCTATCCAACGTTGGTTAAAGCAGTTTCAAAAGACTGGTAGTGTTCAGCACAAAAAAGGAGTAGGAAGACCAAGCGCGTCGCAGGACGATGTTTGATCGTGTCCAGGAAGACTCTCGAACTCTCGGAAGTTAAACAAACTACCTGCGTCGCAGTTAGGTATGCCACAAACAACTGTTCGAAGTGTTCTGCATAACCGCCTACAACTCCGTGCGTACAAACTGCAGATTGTGCAGCCTTTACAGCGGGAAGATAAACCCCGCCGCTTCCAATTTGCCCAAGATATTTTGTCCGAAGTCTAAACTGATAAATATTATTTGCAGACATGCATATTTAGTGATGAAGTAACATTTTTCGTCTCTGGGAGGGTAATCAGCATAACTGCATAAAATGAGGTTCCAAAAACCCTCACTCCATTCGAGAAGTCGAACGAGATAGTGAAAATGTGAACGTCTGTTGCGCTTTGTCATGTTCGGAAGTGTTGGGACCCTTTTGCGTTGTGGAGAAAACAGTGACAGCGGTGACCTATCTGTACATGCCACAGGTGTATCTGTTACCTCAGTTAGAAGATCGGTAGCCTAATGTGTTGTTTCAGAACGATGGGGCACCGCCGCATTGGGCTGTTATTGTCCGAGACTTCCTGGACCTTCATTTTCCGGAGCGCTGTGTTGGGCGTGGTGGACCCATTCCGTGGCATCCACGTTCACCCAATATTTCGCCACTGGATTTCTTCCTGTGGGGATAGGTGGAAAATAACCTGAAGGTCAGAATTTGTGCTGCGGTAGCAACAGTAACACCGCTAATGCTGGAGAACACTTGGCGGGAAATTGATTATCGCTTGGATATCTTACATACCGCGAAAGGCGCGCATGTCGAAGTGGTTTAGCAATCTGATGTATCTATTCTAAAGGTAATAAAACTTTTAGTTATCATCTGTCATATTCTCTTTGCGGTTTTAGTTTGTTGTTTCCCGTTTATCAATTACATGCCATTGAAGCCTTGACAACAAATATGAGTCCCTCTGTATTTACTACTTTGCATGCTGTGCTGAGCAAACTCAGAGCTGATACATTAAGGAAAAATCGCCGTCTCGGTGGCCGAGTATTCTGAGCTGCTGGCTTATGTTTCGAGTTCAGTGTGAGTAATGGATGCTTCTGACTGATGGCGCTGATGTGCGGCTTTCTTGTGACCACGGACGACCGCTTACATACACTGGTGTGCAAAAGTTAAGGACGAAGAGGATAAATTAGCATAACAGCGGAACGAGCAGGCAGAACGGAGCGAAAGACAACTCAGGAGATGGACTAGGGTCCGGTACGGTAGGGCATGCGCATATATGCAGCATGACGTGGGGCGGGGGAGTGTCGGAAGGGTATAAAGTACACGGGCGGTGTACGCTCAGCAATTCGATGAAAGCTATTGCACGGTGTACATTAGTTTGAACGACGTCGAGTTCCTGCTACCGTGTGATATGGCCAACAGGCAATCCAGCAGACGACATCTGGATGACTTTACCCGAGGTCGCGTCACTGGGAAGTTTGAAGAAGGTTGAAGTGTGACCAGTGTGGCAGAGGAGTTCGGGATTGCTCACAGCATCGTTTCACGAGCTTGGGGAGCATTTCAAACGACAGGAACAGCTGTCCGAGTGTATCGCAGTGGTCGTACACGAGCAACCATGGCGGCGGACGACCGGTATATTGTCTTACAGCCGAGAAGAGATAGACGGCAGACAGCGAGAGAAATCGCAAGGCACATGCAACAGACAACTGGACGTCCGTTATCGCGTTTTACCGTAGCCAGGAGGCTACACAAAGGTGGTCTATTTGCACGACGACCAGTACGGCGTGTGCCATTAACGCCTGCTCATCCGAGACAGCGGTTTCTGTGGTACCAAGGACACAAGAACTGGATACATCTGCATTGGAGTCGAGTTCTCTTTACGGATGAGAGCCGATTTAGTTTGACGAGCGATTCTGGACGTATACACATCTGGAGAGAGGAGGTAACACGCAATCATACCTCTGACATCATCGAAAGGGACTGGTTTGGAGGCGGCGGAGTTCTTGTTTGGGACGGTATCATGCTTGATAGCCGTACTGACCTCCACATCTTCCAAGGAGATTCAGTCACTGGTGGCCGCTATTGTAGCGAGATTCTCCTGCCTCACGTGCGACTGTTTAGAGGTGCTGTGGGCCCTGAGTTCTTCTTCATGGACGACAACGCTGCACCTCATCGTACAGTGGCTGTCGCACAGTTGTTGGAGAGTGAAGATATTCAACGCATGGATTAGCCCGCAAGGTCCCCGGACCTAAATCCAATCGAACAAGTGTGGGATCTGCTCAGGAGACGCTTGGCAGCACGTCACCAGCCGCCAGCAACGATTCCGCAGCAGCGATTGACGCTACAAGGGGAATTAGCCGCGATGCCTCAACAGCTCCTTGACAACGTCGCCCTCAGCATGGACAGACGTTGTAAATCCTGCAACGCAGTCTGGGGTGATCATATCCCCTACTAAAGACCAGATTTTTCTTGACAGCTGCCTGTCACATGGACGTTTCTGTCTTCTGTCTAGTTGTGCTCGAAGCTACCTTTTCAATAAAGTGCCTTTGTATCCTTTGGATTCCTTGTTTGGACGGTTTTGCTCACTTGTCCCATATTCTTACATCTTGGGGATCTTATGGTAAGATTTGAGTCGATGTGGAGCACTTCTGCATGACGTTACATTCGAAAACCCCTCTCGTCCTTAATTTTTGCACGCCAGTGTATCTAATGGGTTCAGATGTTGGTTGTTAAACCTCCAACTAAAAATGATAATTTATTTAATTATCAACAAACTAGCTTTACTACCCGGCTTTGCCTGGGATTTAGGCTTATTAATTTCATATTCCCTTATATGTCACTGAAAAAATCGGGGGAAAAAATTGATGCTTGCAAGAAAGACAGAAAGCTGATTTCACAAATTCGGTCATTATAAATTATTTATTCATAGTGTGATTATTTCTGCACTTGGCCGTACATTGCTGTCACAAATATTTGTCGAGAATTAAAGAAACGAAATGTACAGAATGTATGGAATCTTTAGATTATAACGGACCAAAAGCGTTACGAATTATTTAACACGCATCCAGGAGACACAGTATTAGAACACTGACTGAACAGAATTCGTTAAAAAATTTTTTATCGACGATCAAATGCATCACATGCTTTTAGTTTCAGACGTCTCTGAGGGGCAAATCTCTGTGATAAAAAAGTTAAAAATGAATCGTTGTTTCTGCGCATATTTTTCTGTTTATTGATGAATTAAAAATTCCATTCCTATTTTTAAAAGTTTTGACCGGATTCCGGTGAAAGTTTGAGGGATTCCTTTTATTACCAATTCATGGTGTTGATAAAAATTTCAGCCCGTTTCTTTAAGATTTCGCAAAGTTCGGTTTTGCATTTTTAGGCACTGTTCTTAAAGGATAGAAACACCTGTGGATGTGCCGCGGCAATGAATGCAGTCACGTGATTTCAGATTTGGAACAGTAGTTTCAGACGTCATTGAGGGGTGAATCTCAGGGATAAAAAAGTTAAACACGTATCTTTGCGAATATTTTATGAAGCTGGCTAAAATTTTGATGAACGCCCCGATGGCGCAGTGGTCTAAGCGATGGCTTCCGATCATTCGTACGGAAGGGGTCCGGGTTCGAATCCCGATGGGGCATGGATGTTGTGTTTGTCTTTCGGCACTGGCTCTGTCCCTTCCCTGGACCCAGTGGCCCTAAATTAGGTACGGGCGACTGCTTATAGCCGATTGAAGTGCTCAAGGTGGTCGTTAAACCTCCAATAAAAAAAAATTTTGAAGAACACCATAAATTGTTAATAGGAACATGATCTCCAAATTTTGCCTGAATCTGTAAATAACTTTTTAAATTAGCCGTAAAAATTTCATTAACCGTTTCTGCGTATATATATCTGTTTACCGATAAATTAAAAATTCCATTCCCATTTTAAAAAGTTTTGACCGGATTCCGGGGAAATTTTGAGGGACTCCTCTTATTACCAATTCATTGTGTTGATAAAAATTTCAGCCCGTTTCGTTAAGATTTCGCAAAGTTCGTTTTTGCATTTTTTTATGCACAGTTCTCAAAGAATAGAAACACCCGTGGATGTGCCGCGGCGATGAATGCAGACACGTGATTTCAGATTTGGACGAGGATAACGATGACGTAGCAAACCACGCTGACTTTATTGATTAGCTTATTACTTAATTCATAACTCGCGAACGGATCAACGCACACAACATAAAGTAGTTGTGTTGACCTAGAATTTCCAGTATTAATAAGCTATGCAAATTTCACGATGCTACAGTTTTGCGTTCGAGAGCTTTTGCTGCTTCAGACAAACAGACGTTTTGTGTTTTATAAGATAGGATTTATTATAAAAATGTGTTCAGCAGAGTGTAAATAAGTGATGTCAAAATCTGCTTACAATTATCTAATTTGGAAACAAATGGCATCGAATCAATAAGGCAGTTTTGAACATTGTCTCGTAGGTGCCGCAAATACAAAGCAAAATGACCTTGTTATACGCTTATCAATATATACTTCCTTATGTTACGCTCTGGGATGCATTTAAAGTCTAGCACACATATTATAAATCATATTTTACTTTATTTTTTTTTCCTGTGCATTTCTATTTTTATCAGTTTTGTTAACATCTCAAAGTAACTGTGCCAACAAATATTTATTTTTATTTCTGATTTCCAATTTTTTTCTTCGGGAGTCTTAAATTTAAGTTCCTTTAATTAATAGGGAGGAACTATACACCAACTACGCGGAAAATAGTATAACTTTACCAGTGGGGTATATTTGAGGCTAGCCAGGCTAGCTGCGAAGGCCAGAGAATGCACAAATAAAAGTTAATTAAATATACACAAATGAAAGTAAATTATCAACGGTATTTAGATATGTCAGTGTTTTCGGTGCGAAAAAAACACGAGCGGATTCGCTTTTTTCGATTATGAGAATGTCTGGAGAGCGATGATCAACGGCAAACGTAGGTCTTAGAGATACTTCACTGTTCTGATGCGAAGAGCTTCAATAATATCTCCTACTAGCGTTTCCATGACAACATGAATGAGCAACGGAGCTCGTGACTGGCCATTGCTTTGGCCAAGAGTTTGCTTCGAAAAAACAAAGACTTCGGACTACCTCAGTCCTCCATGCTTCCAGGGCGTGTTTCACGAGAGTTGTTTCAGTTTGTGTGAAGTATCAATGAATTAAAATCAGTGATATTATATCTTAAATTCGTGGCTTTGTTGGATTCGAACTGTTTTGATAAATTTTGTGAAAGCTTCCCTGAACATCCAGCTATCAGAGCTTAAAGAACTATGCTTCAAATTTTGTTACAGCTCGATTAAAAAATGAACTGATTGTGTTTAATTCCCTTGATGAATACAAAACAGTAAGACATATTACTTGTTTACATAAAGTTCAATAATTGGACACTGTGTTTATTGAGGTGTACAAATTAGTAGATCAATATTAAACTGTTCATCAACAACTGTAACTGTCGAAAGAAGTTTTTCCGTATTAAAAAGAATCAAGATATATCTTAGAGCCACACAAGGACATGTACATTCGAGCAACTTGGCTGGGTTGTTAATAGAGAAAAACATTATTTTTAAATACGAAAAAGTACTCGGACGAAACATTTTTGTGAAAACCTAACACTCAAGTTCATACAAAAAGGAAAGAAGAACGGAGTTCGTGTACAAATAAGTGTTCAAACCATAATCCTCATAATTATTTGATATCATGTTAGCAATAGGACGTACCTAAAATTTAGAAAAACTTTTTACTTTTACAGTATTACTAAACAATTAAAAAATAAACTTTGTAACTTTGAAAAAATAGTACTGTGGGGGTGGGGGTGAAATAGCTCAAGTCTCGGATCAAAGATACGCCACTGACCTATACCAGTAATCCGAATTCATTGGTGTAGTATAAAAAAAAACTTGGAAATGTGATTCAGCGTCCTGACACGTGAATCACCTTTATAGTACGTCACAACCTTTAGAAATCTTGTAGGGTCCAAGCCTTGCCATGTAAAAGCTGTTTCGGCGGCAGGTGGAGGAGTGACACATCATATTAGGCAGGTGGTCGTAATGCTATGGTTCTTCCGTGTATTACAGTTATACGAAATAACTAAAGGAAATCGCATGCACAGAAACAGACGACTGAGTTCAATGGGTCAGGCTAACTACGAGAACCGGTTGCTACGAAAATATTTATCAAAAGGTAGATGTAAAATCATAATCGAAGAAACAACCATCAAGTGGCAGTTGGCAGGATAAATTAATAATAAGGAACTATACAACAACAATACTAAAAATGGTATAGCTAAACTAGGAATACGAATTACTTGGCGTAGAATAGAAATCAAAGTTTCGAAGCTTTCGCACATCATCCAGATGGGTATTTCAAAGAAGGTAGGCAGCTAACCATAAACTGAATAATAGAACATAGGTTGAGATGGATTGCTTTTCCATGGTTGAAATGAATTTGCTGTTCCAACAGAAACCACAGATGCTCAATTAGATGGATGTCTGGATAATGTGGATAATAGGGCAATACCTGGGAGTCTTCCTCATATTCTATTATTCAATTTTCAGTTAGTTTTTACCTTCCTTGAGAAAAGTCATCTGGTTGAGGTGTGAAAGTTTGGAAACTTTGATTTCTGTTCTACGCCAAGAAATCAGAATTACTAGTATAGTTATAATATTTTTGGCAGGATGCATTGTTAGAAGAAATGACCACCTACCACGAGATACGGGATTACACCAGTATACAATGCAAAGTTGATGTTGTGTTTTCGTGTATTGGTGTAAATTATGACAAGAGTGGTATGTTAAATACAGGGTGTGGCAGAAAAACAGGGTGTTTTGATTTCTTCGCGAAAGTTTCCATAATGATGTTGGCAACGCGTATGGATCGTCATTAGTTTCACCAAACGACGCCATTTGCAGAAACATGCATCGGTGGAGTGGAGCTCAACGTGCTGTACTTGTTCAGGCATTTTACAAAAATGGTGACTGTGTTGCCACTGCTAAACGGCGTTATTTAAGTTTCGGAAGGCATGATCCTATTCCACCAGAACATGCCATCAGGTTATGGGTGAAGACTTTTGAAGCTACGGGAATTGCTTTGAAAACGAAACCTACAGGTAGGTCTAGGAGTATTCGAACACGAGAAAGAATACAGGAAGAGCAAAATGTTGTAACGCAAAGTCCAAAACGTTCTGTGAGAAGAATTTCTTCAGCAGTGGGGATCTCAAGTCGTAATGTCCATAGAATCTTACGGAACGAGTTAAAGTTGCAACTCTACAAGATACACGTTTTGCAGCAGTTAAATGAAAATTATTACGAACACCGAATGGATCTGTGTGTTGAGCTTTTGGATAAAATGCAAGGCAATGAAGCTTTCTTGCGTTCATTGTGGATGAGTGACGAGGAACACTTTCATCTTAGTGGTTTTGTGAAGAAACAAAACTTTCGCTACTGGTCAAAGGATAATCCCCGTCAACTGCAACACCGGTCGTTACACAGTCAGCGAGTTAGAGTGTGGTGTGCGGTCTCTACAATGGGAATAATCGGCCCTTAATTTTTCGAGGATGAGCAAAGACAAGCAACAACGGTAACATCTCACAGGTATGCTGATATTATAGGCTCATTCGTCGCACCGCAACTTGCACACGTTCCTTCAGATGAGCCATTTTGGTTTCAGCAAGCCGGGGCTACGTCTCACTGTGCGAGAATTTCCATGGAAGCTGTGCACCTTCTTTTTGGACACCGCATCATATTCCGGAATGGTGACATTACGTGGCCCTTCAGGTTACCAGACTTGTCAGTTTTGTGATTACTTCCTGTGGGGGTATCTTAAAACTAAAATGTACGCAAGACGCTCACACACCGTTGCTGAGCTGAAACAAAACATCAGTACAGAAGTCACAAACATTCCTATTGAGATGTTGGAAACTGCCATGGACGATTTCCGTCGCAGAATGTACGAGTGTAGACCTCAAAATGGTCGTCATCTGATGGACATAATATTCAAAACATGAAGGTGTCGGTGCATATTTCACAAATGTCAATATGTCAGGGTGCAATGGATGTGTTTGCCATGTTTTGCATAAAACAAAATATCAGTTTTGTAGCATTCAAAAACGTCCGCCGCCCCGGTGGCGCAGTGGTCTAAGCGATGGCCTCTGATCATTCGTCCGAAAGGGGTCCGGGTTCGAATCCCGGTGAGGCATGGATGTTGTGTTTGTCTTACGGCACTGGCTCTTTCCATTCCCTGGAACCAGTGACTCTAAATTAGGGACGGGCGACTGCTTATAGCCCATTGAGTTGCTCACGGTGGTCGTTAAACCTACAATCAAAAAAAAAAAAAAAAAAAAAACGTCCGTTTTTCTGCGACACCCTGTATAATATAAGCTTTCGGATATTCTTTGACTTACCACTTTTGTCATAATTTACACCTATAGACGGAATCACAACTTCAAATTCGTATTGAAATGACCACCGTTGGGCAATTAAAATATCAGAATGTACCACAAGGGACAGGAAAACACCGATAATACCACATGAATAATTGAATACGGGACGTTCAGTAGTTTCCGGTCTTTTATTAATGAGCGACATGGAAGAAGGTTACTCAATCCACAATAAGGTTGTGAAAGTTCTGTGGTCAGCATATGATTGAGAACTGTTGATGGTGATGATAATGATGACTATTATTGTTATGATGATATATAAAAGACTCTAGGATTTAGGACAAAATGGATCCCATGGCTTTTACTGGGAGATAAAAACATACAATTAATTTATACACTGAGTGGCAACTTTATTAACTGAGTGGCCACCACCTGACAGTTTTACGCAAATGAGCTATGGCTGCACGCTGTTACCGTCAGAGGGCGAGGCTAGTATAAAAAGGGAAAGCTCAGTGTTGCAACAGTAGTAGAAGTGATTTTTGGGTGACGAGATGGGTGAAAAATGCGATTTGACGGACTTTCAACGTGGGGTGATTGTAGGAGCTCGGAGCCATGGAGCGAGTATCACCGAAACCGCAGCATTCGTGAAATGTTCCAGAGAAGCTGTTGTTAAAGTGTTTAAAGACTGGGCTGTCAGCCGAAAAACTGGGTCTCTACGTGCAACGTGTGGTCGTCATCGACTAGTGACTGCTCGGACGGAACGCAGAGTGTCCAGACTTGTAACAGAAAACAGAAGAAGGGCAACAGTGCCGCAAATTACATACCATCTTAATCAAGGATCTCCTCAAATGATCTCTGCACGCATTGCTCGCTGTACACTGCATCGGATGGGATATGGCAGTGGAATGCTTGTTCGAACACCTTTGATGTCTGCAGTTAACAAGAGAACACGTCTCCAGTTTGCACAGGAGCACAAGGATTGGATAGTCAATAATTGGAAACAAATTATGTGGTCCGATGAATCACGTTTTCAGTTGCACCATGCCGATGGCCGAGTGAGAATTTGGCGAAAACAGCACGAAAGCATGGACCCCATATGCATTGCTACAACCCTTCAAGCTGGTGGAATCAACGTTATGGTATCGGGAATGTTTTCCTGGCATGCTTTGGGCCCTTTAATTCGTGTTGATCAACGTCTGACTGGCACATCATATCTAAATATCGTTGCGGACCAAATGCATCCTGTCATGTGGATGGTTTATCCTAATGGCGATGGCTACTTTCAACCAGATAATGCTTCCTGCCATAGTGCTCGTATTGTACGGGATTGGTTTCAGGAACATGCCGGTGAGTTTACTTTGCTTAGGTGGCCCCCAGAATCTCCAGATCTCAACCCCCATTGAGAATTTGTGGGATGAAGTTGAACGAACCATCAGACCGCTGGATCCACAACCCTGCAATCTCACACTCCTGGAAAGTGCTAATCATCAACATGTTCTCAGATTCTACAAACCACCTATCAACATCTCGTGGAGTCCATGCCACGAAGAATAGACGCAGTATTAAAGGCAAAAGGTGGCCCAACCAGGTACTGAGGGGGTGGTTATAATAAAGTGGCCACTCAGTGTATAAGATGGTTGTTACAAATTGCCATGAAGATCAAAAGATGTAGGAACGCTTTACTTTTAAACACTCCTTGTTCCTAAATTCAGTAAATAACTTGAATGAGATGTCATAATAATTTCAAAGTTTTGTTAACATTTAGTAATGATCCTTGTCGTCCAGTTGTTTGGAGAAGCTTAATTATACTCAGAAAGTGTCTCTCATTCCGACTATACGATATGACTTCCCCTGTTGAACCAAGGTGTGAGAGTGATGCTTCAGCCACACATATCCCTTCTGTTAAACTTTTGTTGAAGTTACAAGAACCTTTTGATGGAGATCACAAGTCTATCAGAACAGAACTTCGTTAATCTTTAAATTGAGCACCTCACAGAAATCTCTGTTGAACATAAGAAAACGCATTCTTGTCGTTAATGCAGTACTTATCTAAAATGTACTTCGTCAAAAGGGGAATTTCCGAAACTTTACACTCCAAAAGCGATGAAGGAGACTGACTGGTGGTGTATTAAACCTGTACAGGAAATTTGATTTCAGGAAGCGGATAACACATAAGTGTTCGGAAAGCACGAAGATTAACCCTTAAATCAGGAATTAATGCAGATTCGCGAAGAAGTTGGTACTTTTTGATGAAGACAGGGAAGCAGATATTGACAAAGAAGAATCTTTTCAAGTGCTGACGAAAGATGCTTTTACGAGAAACATCAATAAGATCGAAGAAGCTCTAAACGAGCTCTTCGCATATAATCATCATGAGCGGTCCTCGAAAGATAGAAAGCCGTAAAGGGGCGTACTTCACTCTTATTATGAATCGCTCTTCAAAAACTTAGTAATATACGGAGTGGGCCTACTCCATCTTTGTTTTGAGTCGTTGAAAGAAAATAATGAGTCACTGATACAACTTCCATTTGACACTTTAACATAAAACAAAGAACAGAAACGTCAAATTTAATTGAAATCATTCATACATCTGAGTAATAGAAGCATCTGCAAAGATTAATTAAACATGACAAAACTGTTATTCAGATAAGCACATACCGAGAAGCCAATTTATTAGGATACGTTTTTAAGGCTATCGAGCGAGGAGCTGGTTGTACTGAATGTAATATAAGTCTAAATGGCACAGTGATTGACTAGGTGAATGAGTTTGTGTATTTAGGTAGCATGTTAAACAGAGAGAACAAATTGGATAGTCAAATTAGTAGGCGAGGAAATACTTCATTGAAAGTCATAGCCGCTTTGGATGGTTACCACATGAATGATCTGTTATCAAGAGAGTTCCGCATGGCTGTGTATAAGAGTGTAATTGTCCCTACTCTGATGTATGGCAGTGAAACCTGAGCACTACAGAAGAAACATAGGAGTCGTACGTGAAGCAAAATGTTATTAGCAAGATGAGTAAGAATGTAATTCCCACATTCGAGAAAAGGGTGTGGCGGTTTAAAATAATTTACCGATTAAAATGCAGACATAAAACTTACAATTTTATAATTCATGTTAATTTTACTTCTCTACCGGAACGGCTGCTGTTTTCAGAAACCCACGAAAACTTTTACAATTGAATTCTAAAAAGCCATACCTAGAGTAAAATCTATGTTATGTGATTAAATTGTCCAGGACAGCGAATGGTTTTACACTGGACACAATTTATTAAAATAAAAGTGATGAATTATGTTTTATCTTTATCTGCAATGATTTCAGTACTACGCTGAATGTAAACAAGGAGTCTTAAGGTTTCATTTGTCCTCAAAAGAAAAATCTGTCAGGTTTATAAATTGATCTAGTCCCTTTTTGCATATACAGTACTAGCGGCTGTCGTATACATGACTGTTGTTTTACTGGAAGAGAGGCTTCCTCCTGAACGATTGAATTTTGAATCGCTTCATTCATTTGTTCTCGTTTGTTAAGTTTGAAAGAAATCAAAAGTTAGATTCATAAAATCTTATTTGGAACACTTTTATGGAGCCAGATGCTGAAATATAGGCTAAACCACAGTAACCGATTTCCACAAGCCATTCTTTGATCTTAAATGGTTTATCTATTTTTGTAAGAAGCTTTTCCATAAGTTTCGGTAATTTCAATAGATTAGAAGCAACGGACTTTTTCCAAGCATAATCAAATTTATCTAGGTGCAGTAACTTATCTATTTTAATCATGTTTACCTAGGGATAAATACTTTTATATTTTATGATTAAATTTATCTATTTATTCATATATTCGTAATGTATTCACGCACTTATCTATTTATTTGGTAAGCGTTTGTCTTCTTATAATAAAATTGAACTTAGTATAATGATGTACGAATAATCATTTAAGTATTTTAATTAAATTTTTCTTGACTTAATTACTTTATACCTTGAAATCAAATGTGTCTATTAATAATGTATTTTTTTATTTATCTATTTATTTAGCAGTTTTATAATGAGTCTTATCTATATGAAATGACTTTTGTTTTCCATAAAAGGAATTAAGTAGGATTATTTATCTATTTTGTAATCGAATTTGTCTAGCTACAAATATTTACTTATTTTATAACAGAAATAATCTGATTAGGAAATAATCGTTATTTCTATTTATAATCAAATACATGATATAGGGATGCAAGGTCAGGTGATGCGTAACATCACAGCCTCTCCTTGACAAATGTCAACCCCGCCTTCTCGTGGTGCATCCTGTTCCCACTAAAGGGGCTCTGACGACCGCCCATAGCGGTATAACTATACCATCGGGATCAGAGGAAATTCTATCCCACACTCACCAACCCGCTTGGCCAGCGTGGTGAGTTATGGCCAAACACCTCCAAAATGATTCCACAACTTAAATCTTGGCCCTCAGTCTCCGGCAGCTGGAATGTACCTGGCCAAGGCAGCGGCCAGTGCGACATGAAGGCAGAGGGTGCTAAGAATCCCCGGAGGACCGGACCTAGGCTGCCATCTGATGCTGACCTTGGCTACTTACAATGGACGCTCCCTATCTTCTGATTCAAGGCTTCTTGAATTGGAAGAGGAACTACAAAGGATCAAGTGGGACATCGTGGGGCTAAGTGAGGTAAGGAGAAAAGGAGAAGATCTCATCGAACTGAAAAGTGGACATCTCTTCTACTATCGTGGGACAGATACTGGCAGAACTAGTGGTGTTGGATTTATAATAAACAAGAAACTGAAGGATAAAGTTGTAGAAGTTGAAAGTTCCTCTGACAGAGCTGCACGACTTGTTATCCAACTCTCGAAAAGATACCAGGCTCAGATTATTCAAACTTATGCACCCACCACAAGTCATCCTGAAGAAGAAATTGAAGAATTTTATGAGGAAATTTGTCATCTAAATAATAAAGGTAAGCAGCACTTGAAAATAATTATGGGAGATTTCAATGCAAAAATAGGGCAACGGCAACAGAATGAAACTTCAGTAGGTAAATTCGGTCATGGCAACAGAAACCAGCGTGGAAATACTCTCGTTGAGTTTGCAGAGGCAGAAGGGTTTTTCATTTTGAACTCCTTCTTCAAGAAAAAGCCACACAGGAAATGGACATGGAGACATCCAAATGGGACGACAAGTGAAATTGATTTTATTATGTGTAACAAAAAATTCGTCATAGAAGACTGCAGTGTGCTAAACAAGTTCAACACAGGTAGTGACCATAGATTGGTGAGATGTAAGATGCACCTCAACACTAAACTTGAACGTGGCAAGCTCATAAGACAAACAAAATCTATTGACATAACCAACCTTAAAAAACACCATAATACCTTCAAGTTAGAACTGAAGAACAGGTTCTCTGCTTTAGAAGGCCTAACATCGGAAGAAGTGGACATCTCTGAAGTTAACAGAAAAGTAACCAAAGCTCTTATGGAAACAGCAACAAAATTAGCTGGGTCTAAGAACAAGTTGCATGTGAACAAATTATCAGGAAAAACCAAAATGTTGATGCAAAAAAGAAGAGAGATGAGGACAACTAAAGAAGATGTGACTTCCAAAGTGGAATATATAGAGCTATGCAAGACAGTAAGAAAAAGTATCACCGAAGACGTAAGGAAATTCAACTGTGAACTAGTGAGGAAAGCAATTGAAAACAACCAAAGCCTAAAGATAGCAAAGGGACATCTCAGTAAGGGAAGAAAACAGATTATGGCACTGAGAAAAGAAGATGGTTCTGTAACAAGAAATAGAGGTGAAATTTTGACAAGAGTGAAAGATTTCTACTCCAAATTATATGAAAGGGATGATATATGCACTCCAGACATCATGAAAGATACCAGTACCAGAGTTCCTCCAGTCCTTCCAGCAGAAGTTGCACATGCAATCAAGAACATGAAGCGAGGAAAAGCTCCAGGAGAAGATGGAATTACTGTAGACATCATAAAAGAAGCAAGTGGAGAAATCGAAACAGTACTCGCCCAAATTTTCACTCGATGCCTTAATGAAGGAAAGATTCCTGAGGATTGGAACACCGCTACAATGATCCTGCTACATAAGAAAGGTGACATTGAGGATCTCGGAAACTACAGACCTATCAGCCTCCTATCAATTGTTTATAAAATCTTCACTAAAGTTCTTTCACACCGCTTGAAGGTAGCACTAGACATGGCTCAACCGAGAGAACAAGCTGGATTCAGGAGTGGCTACAGCACAATAGATCATATCCACGTGCTGAGAGAACTAATTGAAAGAGCGAGGGAATATGAACTTCCATTGTGCATGGCTTTTATCGATTATGAAAAAGCCTTTGATTCGGTGAAACCATCAGCAGTTACAATGGCTCTGAAAACCTGCGGTATTGAAGATGCATACATTAATATTATTAATAACATCTATGAAAATGCAAGTGCAAAGATTAGGCTGTTTGAAAATACAACACACGTAAAAATTGGAAAGGGAGTGAGACAAGGTGACACCATATCTCCGAAGCTCTTTAATGCCACATTGGAGGGTGTTTTTCAGTCGCTGAGCTGGGAAAACAAGGGGATAAAGATTAATGGAGATTATCTAACCCACCTTCGTTTTGCTGATGACGTAGTCATTTTGCAACTACCCCATCAGAGCTGCAGAGTATGATCCAGGAACTTGCTGACAAGAGTAAAGAAGTGGGATTAAAAATGAACTTTCAGAAGACAAAAGTGATGTTCAATGCTTTTACAAGAAATGAAGATTTATCGATTGATGGAGAAAAGCTGGAGATAACAGACACGTACGTTTATCTTGGACAGCAGATATCAAGTGAGGGTCACATTGATGAAGAAATTAATCGGCGTACAAAACTTGCCTGGAGAGCTTTTGGAAGAAACAGCATAATTTTCAAGAGCAATATGCCATTATGTCTTAAAAGAAAAGTGTTTGATCAATGCATCCTTCCAGTGCTTACGTATGGTGCAGAGACGTGGACCTTAACTAAAAGAGACATACAAAGGCTGCAGACAACTCAAAGAAGCATGGAGAGGTGCATGCTTGGTGTAACCAGGAGAGATAAGAAGAGGAACTCGTGGATCCGAAAAATGACAAGAGTGGAAGACATCATGATCAGAGTTAAATCCCTGAAATGGCAATGGGCTGGACATACTGCCAGAAGGACAGATCATCGATGGACAGCCGAAATTTTAGATTGGATTCCAAGGGACAGGAAAAGACCCAGAAGAAGACCACATAGGAGATGGGTGGATGAAATTCGAAAGTATGCAGGGGTGACATGGAGGAGACTGGCACAAGACAGACCGTTGTGGAGGAAACTTGGGGAGACCTTCGTCCAGCAGTGGATTGATAATGGTTGACAATGATGATGATGATGACATGATATAAGAAATTATTATTTATTTCTATTTATAATCAGATTGATCTACCTTTAATCATGTATCTCTACTATAATACATTTTGCAGAGAATTAATCACTTAAACCAATTTGATAATTAATTTATCTAGGTATAACCATTTATTTATGTTTAATAAAATTTATTTAAACATAATTGTTTTACATTTTATTATCGATATTATCTATTCATTGACCAGCACATAGTTAAATGATACTGGTATTCATCTATTTATATATATTTTTTCTTTTTATCCGCGCATAATCTATTTTTATATTTATGCTATTTAGCAATTTTCCATTAAAATTTGTCTAGTGCTTACTATTTTATGATCGCCTTAATCTAGATGTAGTCATTTGGCTATTTTATAACCAAATTTGTCTAGATATAATGATTTATCCGCTTTTTAATTTTTTAACCGAACTATTTTACAACCCATTATTTATTTATTTATAATGGTTTATGTGGTTATCTATTTAGTTAGCTATTTTACAGAGAAATGTACCGTAGGCACAATTATTTTCCGAAATTATTATTGCACTCTGTGCATGTGTCAGATAAGTAAGGAATTGCATTGATTATTGATGGCATTTCCCCTTTGTCTCTTGCTTTTTCTCTGTGTGCGCATGAGTAAAACGCAATGCGTATTTACGAACAAAATATATCTTTACCTTAATTTTTTTTGTTCTAATTCTTTATGTTCATCTAAAAGTGTGTAATTTATTGCTATCGTTAATTAAAACTGGCTTGTAATTTTATAAGAGAGAACTAGTACGGAACTTTTATTTCGTTAGTGTTTGGGGATTCTAACGACCACTTTTACCAATTCGCTGGGATATAACAGCAGCCAGTACCTAATTTATGGGCGCGGGTTCCAGAGACGGGAGAGACTTAGTGCCCTATGAAATACAGAGCATACATTCCTCACTGGGATTCAAACCCGGACCCATCTATGATGAATAGACAGACGCCAGCGCTTAGACAACGGCGACCCGGTTTTGGTTAGTGTGAATCTCAAATGCGTAAATTGATTTTCCTTTCGGAAAACGTGTATATTCTAACTTATTTTACTCTTTTTTCCCCCGATATCCACAACACCCTTGTCTTATGTGTTTTCTTTTATTGATTTCATTTTAGTGTTGACGAATTGCGATATTCCGGTTCTAAAACGGAGTTGTAAATGAGAAATATTTGATTGCCTGCGTAATTTCCCAGGCTTTATAAGAGTTGATACGTTTGCTGAAACACAAATGCATACCGTAATGCGTCCCGTATATTTACAACAAAAGGTATAATGACAATCCCCAAGTTCTTGAATCAGAAAAGCCGGGAGCTACATCACCGATACGCTGCAACACGAGATTATATTTGGCCCAGAAACTTAACCTGCTTCAATTCTCCCCATTCTTAACATCAATCGATGGCGTCTCAGGATTAAATCTCATTGATTTTCAATCGCACATTCGGTGGTTTCATTCTTTACCTTGCTCAAGGAATGGTAGGAAAATCCCCCATTTTATCCATGCAAATTTTCAATTTACGTGCAAGAATAAACATCATGGCAAACACTGGCTCGTGATCGGAAGCAGATAAAAGATTTAAATTTGCATTTTGTGAGGGTGGTAATTGACAAACAGCAAACCCAGTGGCGTCATGCGAAGAACATTGTTAGAAACCAGACTCGCAGAGCTCAAAACTCAAATACTTGATAACTTGTACACTAACTGCATCCGGAAGACTTCGGGGAAGAGATAATCACAAATTAGTTCCATTTTCGGTTGAACAAAGAGCATCACGCCTTCTGATATACAACGCTGTTACCACTTCTCTGAGTCAAACTAATCAGATTCTGGGAATGCAACTGCTTACATTTTAGCTTTTATGCGTCTGAATGTAATCCTGAGACAAATTATAGCTTTCATGAGTTCACGAAATGCTGAATGAAATCAAGTCCAGCCGAAAATCGGGTATACATTTGTTGGCATTCTTAAATTAAACCACTATCGGCGGTGATCGCAAATGCTGTATTTATGAAATTGTGCGATGTTTTGGGTAAGAGTTGAAGTAGCTGATGATATTTTCAGACAAATGAGTAACTTTAAATGATAAACACTGCGATTACATGTTCCGATCGATGCTTTACAACTTTGTCCTTCTCTTTGGAAATTAATTATTCACATGTATTTGCTTCATTTTAAATAACGTTCAGCTACTTTTTCTCTCTCTCATTTTGGTTAGGTATTTTACCACACCATTGGTCATATAAAGCTATATCAAATCGTTCATCGTCAAGTAGAGAGACACTGATTTCAGAACATAAAGCAAACAGTGCCATAATGATGAAACACGACATCCATATTTTGGTGGCGCAGTGCCCTAAACGGTGGTGATTCTGACCATTCGTCCGAGATGGGTCTAGGTTCGAATCCCGGTGAGGCATTGATGGTGTGTTTGCTTTACGGCACTGTGTCTCTCCCTTCCCTGAAACAGGGACCTTAAATTGGAGACGGGTGGCTTTTTATTGTTTACGATGGTCGTTAAACCAAAAAAAGCCGCCCCGGTGGCGCAGTGGTCTAAGCGCTGGCTTATGATCATTCGCCCGTAAAGGATCGGAGCTCGAATGCCGGTGAGGCATGGATATTGTGTGTGTCTTACGGTACTGGCTCTCTCACTTCCCTGGAACCAGTGACCCCAAATTAGGGAAAGGCGACTTCTTATAGCCAGCCCATTGAGTTGCTCACGGTGGTCGTTAAACTCCGAATGAAAAAAAAATTGCTCGAAAATTAAAACAAAAGCCCATATATTGCTCGGAAATTTCAACCCATATTTAATAGTGCGTGAAGAGCTGCCACGCACCGTAAAACCATTTATTTTTTTATTGGAGGTTTAACGACGACCGTGAGCAACTTAATGGGCTATAAGCAGTCACCCGTCCTTAATTTAGGGCCATTGGTTCCAGGGAAGGGAGAGAGCCAGTGCCATGAGACAAACAGAATATCCATGTTTCACCGGGATTCTAACCCCGACCCATCTCGGACGAATGATCAGAAGCCATTCCTTAGACTGCTGCGCCATTGGTGCGGCTGAGCCATTTCTTGTGATTCCTTTCGTGAAAGAATGATATATATTCCTAATACAATCTTTTCTGAGAAACGACGGAAAAAATCTGAATTTTGCAAATTCAGATTTTTTCTGTTTAATGAGCAACTCGATGGTCTATAAGCAGTTGCCCGTCCCTAATTTACGCTTGATTGGAGGGAAGCGCGCAAGCCAGCCCATAAGACAAACACAACATGCCTACCTCACCGGGATTTCGAACCCAGACCCATCTCGGAGGAATGGTCTGAAGCCAGTTCTTAGACCACTTCGCTAACAATATTTCTACGTGAATTGGTAGGGTCCCCACATACATCTACTGACCGGTGGAGGCTGCGTAACTATCCGTGGGGATCATTTGCACCAGTTCATGTCATGCAACCAATCCAACGGGTGGGACCTTTTTCAGCAGCATAATGCGCCAGCGCACCAGTCTACACTAGCCTGATTATGGCTGGAAGAACATTCCACTGAGTTTGGCACCCTGACTTGGTCCTTTTGTTCTCCGGATTTAAGCGCCATCGAACACATTTGGTATGATGTTCAACATGCCTTCAATGCCACGAATCTTCCACTGGCAAATATTACGGAATCGTTGGACGCTCTTCATGAAGAATTGTGTACACTGTCCCCACAGTACTACATAGAGCTCGTGGAGTCCATGCCCAGTCGCGTTGCTGCCGTTATACTATCGTGAGGAGAACCAACGAGGTATTAGAGAAGTGTTCCAGTTTCTTTAGTGTATATAATCGATATGCTTGAAAGATTTCATTAATTAACTGTAGTAGTACAATAGTTGATTATTTAAATATTTCAAATATATGCAACTGGACGGTCACGTGAGATCGCGCTGTTTATGTACCCAACACGGATGAAGCAAAAGCTATCGATCCTCCCAATGCAACGCCCACTTGGAGGGTGAAAGGAGCATGGACAGTATCCCATAAGTTATTATCACAAGTTTTCTTTCCGTCGACATCCCCATTGAATTACACAAAGAGCGGTAGGTCTCATGTGGTCGTCCACTTGCATGTATTTGATCTAAGTAAAGTGTCGCTTAGAAATCAACTTATATGTGCGTGAGCCCTACCCATCATCTTTTTGCCCAGGAGTAGGTGGCCTGTTTGCAACTCTGCTGACGCAAAACCCGCAAGGCGTAGTGCCTTGGAGTGGGTGGCTGTGATAGCCTCCTGCACGAACGAATCGTTTGTTGAGTATTTGATCACTTTCTCACCATTGCTTTTCTATTAACATTCTTCCACTGGAACTCAAGATTACCCAGCGCTCTTCTAATTTCACCTGGATTGCCGCCATTTCTTTTCTCCCATTCCTGGACAGCAGTGCCCAGCAGATTTCCTCTGCCTCGTTAAAATATTCAATTTCATTAAATTTTGTTCCTTTGTTTGTTAAAAGTAACACTGTGAAACACAAAAACCGTTTTTGTTGATTTTAAATGTGTTTATGTTTCTTATACACTCACGGACAATGAAATTTGAGCACCAAGAAGGAAGCATCGGATTGAACTGCAATTTTATGGACGCCATGATACAGACGAATGATACACATGATGGCAAAAACAGAGCTGCAGGACAATTACAATGGATCTGTCGCATGCAGTCATATCATCTTCAATAGCGGGTCGCACCGCCTCGTGCGGCGATACATGCTGCAATACGGTACGGCATGGTGGCAAACTGATCTTGTCCTGCCGCAGACTGGCCCACACGTGTTGGACGGTGTGCTCCAAATCCAGGATAGTGCGGCACCATGGCAGCCTGCGTTTCAACTGGTCCCGCACACGCTCGATAGAGGCAGGCCATGGAATTGTCTGGACATGACGTAGGCAGTCCTGGGAAAACCGAGCCTTGTGTGGACGGGAAATATCCAGCTGGTAGAGCGCACCTGGAATCCGGCCAAGAATGGTAGACCATGGGGCCGTAGGATCTCATCCACATACCGCTGGACCGTCAATGATCCACGTACCGCTACTAGAGCTGATCGCATATCTTAAGTAATAGTACCCCAGACCATAATGCTTGCAGTGGGAGAGGTGTGGCGCTTGATAGCTAGGCTGGGATTGCGCCGTTGACACGGAGATATACACACCCGGACACGATGATGATCTGTCTCCAAAACGAAGCGGCGCTCATCTCTAAACACCACACGTCGCCAGTGTGTGGCATTCCACGTCGCTCTGGTCTGGCGCCACTGCACAAGGAGCCGGCGATGTTCCGGTGTTAATGGCATCACAGTTAAGCGGCGTTGGGATTTCGCTTCCACGAGACGTAGGGAAATGATTCTTAGGTCGACATCAGCCACTACATCGTGGACCGGGTCCCCGTGGGATCCGTTAGTGTCTGGCGCACGATCCGTCGATCCTCTCTAAAGGTGGTCCTCCTGGTCCGTCCGAAGCCGCTCCGCCGTGTAGCAGTGCCGTCACGTGTCCACTGCTCCCAAGATAGCCGGACGGTATGATCAGAAGTGTCCACGTGGTGGGCTATACTGCGCGCCGACCATCCTGTGGTTTTCAGTCCGATGATCAGGTCGCTCTCAAAGTCTGTAAGATGCGTAAATCGACGTATTTGGCATCTACCCGGCATTCTTGTCACTCTGTGCCATTGCTTGCGTCTTCCGGTGCTTTTCACTTTCATTGGGCATCGACTATACGCCGGTTTATAAGGCTGCCGGTTCGTGCTTGCAGCGTGACCACAGCTTGTGAGGTCATGCGCACTGGAACCAAACGTGGATCATATGCATACCAGCACGCACTCTACCTATTTGCAAAGTTTCGCGGTTGTAGCATGTTTTGTTCTAGGTGCGCAAACTTTGTTGTCCGTGAGTGTACAAGTCAGAGTTGATGATTCCATCGTGGTATATCAAGCTTACTACATAATGCCTGTGGAGACCAAGACAAGATTTGGGCACAGCACGTTTGCTATGGTAGTTGCAGGTCAGTTTTGAAAGGTTGGTTTAGTGATTGAGGAATGCCATTTGTCATTCCTCGAATTCGAAGGGAACGGAAGGTTCATCTTGACGGCTGTTTCTTTTGTATGGTAGATATTTCCCAGTACAAGAAGCCTAGAGTCCAGAATTCCACTACACATTCCAACATACCATCATTTACTACACCTGTTCCACATTGCGATGAGCTTCCCATTTCACAAAAACCAAAAATGTGGAGAGAGAAGAGGAAGATGAGCAGTCTGTTGGTGATTGTAAGGACGATAAAGGTATGGATTTCCAAGGTGCATCTTGCAGTGGTCAGCCACATTTTCCAAAACAACAAGAACCAGGTGATTTAATAAGAGACTTGGCATTAACAAAATCAAAAGACACGACTTTTTTCTTATCGATCGAAAGAGTAGAACCTATTGGATACCAGCTGCAAATCGACAGCGAACAAAAGAGGCATGAAACATATGCACTATATTATGTAGTGACTGTTATTGTCACTGCTTCGACATAGTTTGGCTCTTTAAGAATTTTGGCATTCGTCACATGTCTGAAGAATGAAGACTCTTTATAGACAGTTCGGTTAGAAGTCTGAAGGCTGTGCGCACAATTGATATATACCCACCAATCCCAATACCATTCTGCATTCACATGAAAGAAGACTGCACCAATGTCAAGTTTCTTCTTGAAAAAATCAAGTGTCCAGAATACAATTGAGATATATGTGCTGATTTTAAGACGATTGGTTCGTTTTGGGCCTGAAACCTGGCTCTACAAAGTATCCGTGTTTCCTTTGCTTGAGGGACAGCAGAACAGTCAGAGAACTTTACAGTGCAAAAACACAGCCTTCGTGAGTTGAGTTGTAAGTCGGTACAGATAATTTCATACATAACGCCTTCGTTCCAGTACAGAACATTTTACACTCAATTGTAAAATTTTTGGACCACCTATCAATTTACTGAAAATTAAGATTTTCAAAGAAACAACTAATTACTCGTCATAGATATTTGAAAAAATGACACCACAGATGAATACTTACATTCTTGAGAACATAAAAACACCCAAATCAGTACTTGATGGGGCCACCTTTGCTTTTAATAACGGACTCTCAATGAGGGATTTGCAGTACTCACTTGAAATGTCTTTGCACTACACGTACTGTATCGCGTCAGTAATATCTCGGGAATTTGATGGCTGTATTAATAAAATGACGTCATCTCTGCACGATATACACTAGGGCTCACCTTGGAACCTCCAGTTACGTTTAATAAAAATACACTGAGTATAAAAGAAGGTACAAGATCTTTCAGACACCCCGCACCGGGGCCCATCATCAGATACATAAAAAAAGAGGTAATGTGGGCTGGACACAGACATTTTATAATGACACATATGACGCAATTTTTCAATCCAGCCCACATTACCTCTTTTTATATGTATCTGATGACGGACCCCGGTGCCGTGTGTCCGAAAAAGGTTATGCGTTCTTTTATACTCATTGTATTTTTATTAAACGTAAATGAAGGTTTCACGGTCAGCCTGGTGTATATCGTGAACAGACGGCGTCATTTTGTTTGGCGTCACTTTGCGCGAGGATTGTGTTCTTAATTTGATGGCTGTTTTTCTGCTACTTTGTCTTTTAAAATGGTCCACACATTTTCGATGGGATTAAGGACGAGACAATTACCGGGACAGTCAAGCACAGTTATGTTCTTCCTCTGCAGGTACTCGTTTACTGCCTTTGAACTGTGGCATGGAGCACCATCATGCATAAAGATTGTGCATCTGTGCACTTGCATATGAGTTAACAGTTTCTCACGTAACATTTCCACATAAAAAGGACCAGTCGTGGTAGCGCCTGTCGACAAAAAGGATAATGAAGCAGTACCGGATGTTGAGATAGAATTCAATGTCATCTGATTAGGCGGATGTCTCACCGTTCTGACAGTGTATTTTTCATCAAAACGTTTGCCTTTTGGTCGTCGAAAATGTGCTCCACGTGATTAAAATTGACGCACAGTTCATTCATCGGAAAGAAGAACTTGGCTCCAGTTTTCAGCAGTAAACGATTGATGACGCTTTGCAAACTCGAGTCTTTTCTTTTTTATGACAGAAGTTAGTATAATTTTATGTGCAGGTTTATGACCTTAATCCAAAATCCTTGCTAAGACGTCGGGAAATAGTGCTGATACTAATATCAGACCGTTTTGAATGTAGAAAAACCTTGATTTTCTTGCACGAACTCCTTGGAGAACGCATAACTATTCGCCTTATGGTATTGTCATCACGTGGGGTTGTTTTCCTTGGACGTCCTTTTCTCTTTCGGTTGCTAAATTCACCTGTATCTCGATATTTCATGACCGCCTTATGAATAGCAGTCTTGCTCACGTTCACCTTTCTGCTTATGTCACGTTCGGAGTATCCTCCATGATATAAAGTCACTATTTGTGCCCTTTGAGTAAAACTTAATGACGCTTTTTGTCCATTTTTCGCTACGTATAAAATACGTACAAAACCTCTTATCATGAAAGCCAGAAGCAAACTGACGCTCGCAGGCTTCCCCTAACTCTATCAATAGCTGCCAGTGTAGGACGATGCAACACCGACAGGAAATTGAGTAATACATACAGTAGCTGACGCGATCGGCAGAAATCTAATACTAACATGCGGTCTTAAACGTTTTCAAATGACTGTATTACCCCAGCTACATATCTAGTTCGAACTAGTGAAGCAGTTTGTGAAAGCATTAAATCTTGATGGACAGCTTTCAAGTTCATGTGTTCAATGTTCTATAATGTAGAAGTCTTGTCGTACTTCTACGTTATTTTAAAAACATGACCATAAGATGAAATAGTTCCTAAATTAAACCTTAACGGCCAGACGAAACATGTAAACAACAGAAGTGAAACTTACGGAAAAGATGCTTTATTCAAGGATGTAGCCAACACATCGTAACATAACATATTGGTATCAACATTAAAAACACCACACACCAGCAAAGCTACGTTCCACACGGCTCCACAACACAACGCACTACAAGCAACCGTTTAATCGTAGTTTTTATCTCTCGTTCTTATCAAATCAGGCATACGTCACGTTCATTCAACCTGAATTATCTTGCCAACAATATTCATTTGAGAGAAAAGATATCACGTTAAGTGTGAAGTATAACTGAGAATAAACTCAAGATTTACATAGAGAAAGAAACTAAAAAGGAAAGGTAATTTAGAAAATACGTCACAGTTCCCAAATATCTCGGATGTCACAGTAAAAGGAGGTACACACATTTGTGGGGCTACAGAAAACAGCAGTGCTGACCTAAGAGGAACTAGAGAGCAATGAGTCATGTTGAAAAAAGGATGCCTGGCAGTCATTCCGCCTTCTTGTGACTAAATTTGTTGAAAATAGGAAGCGCACCAACTACAAGTAGCTCGTAGAGAATTTAGTAAACAATTTTGGAACAATACGATGTCTAATGCAAGTGAAAGTTCATTACTTGCTCTCATATCTCGATTTTTTTAAGAGAACATTTGGGAGTAGTGAGTGATGATCATGGTGAGAGGTTTCATTAAGACATGCAAAATATGCAAACGAAATATCAAGGAAGATGGGATGTAGCAATGATGGGAGACTACATCCGGATTTGGTGCGCCCTGATAGTAGTGTTCATAAGAGACAAAGACGATCGAAAGTTACTTTTTAGAACAAACTTCTTCTCTTTAATTGCTTCAATTCGTGCTGTGTGTTGATAGTATTCAGGATTTGTACTCTTTTACATCCCCTATCCTAGTGCCTAATGAATTATAATACGCGTCGTACGTTATACAACTGCGTCGATTTTGGATTAGCGTAAATTGTGTCTAAACTGCTGCTGCTATGCCAAACATAACGGTAATTTTGAAAATCCTCATACCAAAATTAATAAAGAAGCATCAGAATATTTAGATAAACACGTGATTGTTCATATTTTGTTACCCAGTATAATCATCCTAACTTTTTTTATTGGAGGTTTAACGACCACTGTGAGCAACTCAGTGGTTTATTAGCAGTCGCCCGTTCCTAATTTAGGGCCACCGGTTCCAGGGAAGAGAGATATAGCCAGTGCTGTAAGACACACACAACATCCATGCCTCACCTGTTATAAGCGATGCACCCATCTCGGACGAATGAACAGATGCCATCACTTAGAACATTCCGCCACTATTGTAACTTTTCTTGCCCTTCTTGATTTCGGGGACTTCATTAAATTATGTTCGTTAAAAAGACAATATTAACTATGCATTCAAATTATTCCAAACGAAAATTCCTTTTTCCTCGTTAAATCCGGATTCTCGTTAATTACGGGTTCATTATATAACAATTCAACTGCACTTAGATTTTCTCGGTCAGTTTTTTTCATATAAAGCAGAGGCTGGAGGAAGCTTTTCTTAAGGTTTAACGACCACCATGAGCAACTCAATGGGGTATTGGCAGTCGTTCGCCCCTAATTTAGGGCCACTGGTTCCAGGGAAGAGAGAAATCCAGTTCCCTAAGACAAGCACAACATCCATGCCTCATCGAGATTCCAACACGCACCTTTCCCGGACCAATGCTCATAAGCCAGCGCTTAGACCTTTGTGGCATCAGGACAACCGAAGCTGCTTTATAATTTAGCTTTAGGTGCAGAAAATGTTTAGTCATGCCACTGGTGTGATGAGGGGTAATAGTTGATTTTTATAATGTGAATCGAAATCACGAAGATCTACGCGAACGACGAGGAAGCCTATCGCGCAGTAAAGTATCATTTTGCAGCAGAAAATTTTCCCCAGAACCTCAAATAAAATGTTCCTGCTTTCTAACAAGAGACATTTTGTTTTATAAGTGAAGGAACAGTCTTTGCATAATCTGCAAATTTGGTTTGATATTTACAACCGTCATAGCTGTTTGTGTCGATGAATGTCTTGCATTCATTTATTTCGATGAATGCAATATTACACGAGCTGAGCTCTGAATAAACTGAAAACGTTTTTTTTTTTGTTGTTTTTATGTTTTTTGTTGTGTACAGTAAAAATAGCATTTGAATATTTTGTGCCTGAGAACCTTATAATTATTATTGAAAAAAAAGAGCACTGCTCCTTCCCTGTGTAAGGAAAGAGACACTGTTCTTTCCCTGAGTAAGGAAAGAGACACTGTCCCTTCCCTCTGCAAGGAAACAAAATGGCCACATCTTTTAGGAGAAATTTTGGTTTATAAGTGAAGGAACAGCACTTGCATAATCTGCAGGTTTAAGGTTTAATATCGTCTTCGCTGTTTATTTTGATGAACGTAATACGGGAATTATCTACACGTGCGTGGCTATGTCTGAAACTGGAAACTGCTTCCAAGGATTAAAAGCAAAAATATGTAGAGGCTTTGTGCGGAAGAGAAATGTTTGGCTGAGTGAGAAAAATGAACACTTTCTCATCTGTGCTTCAGCGTCACCTCGTATGCTAATTCATTTTCTTCAGTAACTATGTTAGCGAAATGAAACAGCGGGACTCCTTTCTTCCGTTGCTGGAAAATGTGTTTTTGGTAAAGCGCAATTTATTTTAAGACGCATTACTTATTCGACTCGATTTTTGAGCCACAACAGCAGCCGCCACTCCAAGCTGGAACGGGAACAAACCTGCCGGTGAGTTCACAGAACTGAGCGTATGAATGATTGTTCAGCTGCGCATATGGAAACGCCGGTTACAATTAATGGGGATTGTTATGAGCGCCGCAAAGCTAAATCCGTTCGAAATAATGGGTTTTGTTGAGCTCCTCGTTTATGAAGCTGAAACGCGGCTCCTGGATCCTGTCGTCGAGAAACAACACTCTCCAAAGATAAACAGTTTTAATATCCACGGTGGGATGTTACGGCATAGCTCCCAAGAGAGGTAATTAACAATATTTATATCACTGAGGAAATATCTCGTTTTTCTCTTAATGACTAATTTGCAAAAGGAAAATGGTTTTAATCATCAAGAAAAGTATAAAGAAGTTGCGCTTCGCTTTTTTTCCCGAAAAAGCACGAACTTCTGAAAACGTCATCGGTGTCTATTAGCGATGATTAACAATGGCCTCATCCCATTTATTTAAATTTATACTAAACGTCTGGCAGCAAAGTACGGAAATATTAAGAAAGCATTAAGTTTTAACACAACTTCAATTATGACTCTCTCTATACAGAAAACGCCGGGAAACATGATTTTCGGGATCCTCATTACGTATTCAAATTTCAGTTGCATAATCGTTAAGCACACATTTCGGCTTTGAAGTTGAATTCATGTAAAACTTCAAATAAATATCATAAACATCGTTGTCTGTTGTTATTCCTCCTGATTTATGTTTTATAAGAATATGCTTTTAAATAAATTATTTTTTTCCTTTATTACGTGGGTCCCCTTTATAAATGATTGGGACTCAGTTGGAATAGAAGACGCCAAATGATTATGTTCTTACCCTCACAACGTAACACATTCAACATACTTCCTACCAAGATCAGTACACAGGCTTCACATTTCTCTTGACTTCCTGATGGTTGTAATATTCCGGACCTGGAATTCTGGGTAAGCACTAACTCGCAAGCACTTCACTTCAGGTCGTCGTCGTTCTGGAACCGTCGGCTGAGCAATAACTCTTTAATCTTGTCCAAACTGGTATAATCCGATGGGATCAAATTAGGACAATATGAAAATACTGTGAAGTTAAGAGTTGTTACCGTTAGGGTTGTTGCACAGGTAGTGTGAGGCTTGCCACTATCGTGCTGCAACAGCACTTGCATTTCCCTTTGCGCTGGAGATGGATTTTTCCACACGGGAACTGAGTTGCAGGGAATTCCGCTGCTTATTGTTGTCTCCTACGATGAGTGGCGCATTTAGTGGGAGTGACCCAGATGCCCGGGCCTTCCCCTTGAGGTGTCACTTAATCCTTCATTCTTTGTTAAGGTCTGTCTTTTTTGAATATATGTGTGCATATGTTTTTGAATATCCATTTTACAAGTCATTGGAAACGCACTTTAATATGGCGGGGATATTTGTATCTCTTCCCAGCATTTTGGGAGGCGCTATAACGAAGTAAATTTCTCCGTCATTTCTGTCCACGCCGGGATTCGAACCTGGATCCCTTCATTCTGGAATAAGTCACTCTACCAATTGAGCTACGCGGACGTTTGTTCTGACTACACTCTGCCTTTATGTCGTGTGCGTCCTGCTGGCAGGTTCGTCACATCTCCCCCCCGAAAAAGGGCCGGGGGCATAACCCACGGGTCAGCCGTGACCATGAATCGTTGCAGGCAGCCATCCGCTGTAGAACGTGCACTTGAGAACTCCCAGTCAATCTGGTGTGTGGAATGCAACATCACACATTTTTATTTTTCGAAGCGCTGGAGAAGGGATTCTCTGATTTTTCCTATCTCGCGGTGTGGTAATAACATCCCACCATTGCGAGATTTTGAACGGCCGGGTCATCCGGAAAGTTCGGGCGCCAATATAACAAAGTAAATTTCTCCGTCATTTATGGTCTACGCCGGGAATCGAACCCGGATCCCCTCATTCCGGAATAAGTCACTCTACCAATTGAGCTAAGCGGACGTTTGTTCTGACTACTATCTGCCTTTATGTCGTGTGCGTCCTGCTGGCAGGTATGTCACAGCGTTTACTCCGAGGTATTTTCTTCCATATTTTGGAACACCCCTATAAAGATATCCTAGGTGATCCACTGTCTATGGCTCAGTTCTTGGACCAACGCTGTTCTCTATTTATCTGCACGACTTACCCAAATCCAAACTAGGGCAGGTCATGATTTACGCAGATGATACAGCTGTTGTCATCAGGTCCCTGAACAAAGGCAGAGCAGTGAAGCTCCTCCAGGGCTTTCTATCTCAGCTGGAAACCTACTACACTGATTGGCGGATTAAGATCAATCCGTCTGAGAGCAGTGCGCTGTTGATTTTTGGATATCTCTAAGGAGTACCGAAACTCGTTATGTTTCAAGGGACAATCCCCTATGCTACCTCCACTAAGTACCTAGGGCTTCATCTAGATTGTGGACTTTCGTGGATGGCGAACACCAGCTACCCCACGAATAGAGCTAAACAATGCCATTTGGCAGCTAGCTCCACTACTCTGCCGGAGAAGCTTCCTTACAACACGGCACAAAGCACTGCTGTACAAGACGGTCGTCAGGCCGGTGCTTACCTACGCCTCCTCCATCTGGATTGGTATTAGTAGGAATCAGCGAGAGAGAACTGAGAAGGTGCAGAGCCGAGCACTTCGAATGATTACTGGGGCTCCACTATGGACCCCACTTCGGGACCTGAGGAACAGACTTGGAGTCGAGAAGGTACATGAGCTTTCCACCAGACTCGCCAAAAAGTTCTTCGAGGAAGCGGATACCCACCCTAACGGACTTGTCAGGGGCGCGGTTGATTACAATCCCGGTGAATTCCTTAGGTATCCCAGAACCAAGGCGGCGAACATTGGCACCCCTTGACAAAGAGAGTAAGTATGTGTACACTGGTGGGTGTTAGACAGACCACCACCCCATTCTTTTCCAGATTGGCATCGAGATGGTGAAAATGGATTCTGCACGGGCATTTGAATTTGGTATGGCTGAGTTTCAGTCACTCCCTGGTGTGTCGGAGGTTTCCTTCCAAAATGGTTAAACAACCGGCTGGAATTGTGTTATGGGAACACCAAAGAAATCTGTAAACTGTCTGAGATGAGATGTTTAGATAAAATGTACTGTGCACACATAGATATAATTCGCTATTTTATTTAAATTTTGATATGCCTTGGATGTTCAAAACGGCACTCGAAATGAAGATCGTGAGATTCCTTTTCAAGAATGCGCAATTATTTTTGTTCAACGCATGCATATTTCGTGGGGAAAATAAGCCATAAGAACGTCTCATAGCAGTCGCCAAATATTGTCTCCACTTGCGGAAAAAAGTTATTTATTATTTCTAACTGCACTGTGTTAAGTGCTATTAACACGTCACGTGATTATTCACGGCAGACACTTTGGCGGGAGAAATGCAACACGCTTCTGTTCTCAGGTATTCGAACCCCTTGTTTGGTTTCTTCTGCTGTGATGTTTTTCGTAAACAGAGCGTGTGTTGTGTTCTCTGATACTCCATGTTTATTCTTAAGAGCAATACTTTAGAAACTCAATTTTTTTTCTATTTGTGGTGAGTGCTCCTATTGCAATAAAATTATATTCATAAGAACTGTGTCATCATCAGCTTCATGTATTCGATTATCTTATGTAAGGCGCGTCATTTTATTTGCGTACAATAATTTCCGATGTACACTGCCGGACAATTGCTAAGGACGGATAACAATAGCAACGATAGCAACCATAAAATAGAAGGCAGGAAAATGTGGAAATTAGCATAAGTGCGGGATACAGTAAGACGTGTTGTGCGTATGCAAATTTTGGATTGCCGAACTTGTTCGTGACGTCATAGCGCTGATAAGAGATATAAAGGATTTCACGCGTATTGACCGTTGTTGTTCAAACGCGAAGTTGAAAGGGAAAGAATCAATTGATGAACTTGCAATTTTCAGTATGTCTTCCCGACATCACCTAGATGATTTTACGCGTGGCCGTATTATTGACAAGATTGAAGAAGGGCGAAAAATAACAGATGTTGCCAGGGAGTTCGACGTCAGCCACAGTGTTGTTTCAAGGCTTTGGAAATCATTTCAAACAAATGGAGAGTGTAGCAAACGTCACGGGGGAGGTCGTGTTCGAAGTACGACACCTACAGAAGATCGGTACATAATGCTATCAACAAAAAGACACCGGCGCAGCACAGCTAGTGAGGTAGCAAATCAGTTTATGGCTGCTACTGGCAAGCGGATCTCCCGAAAAACTGTCGCCAGACGTTTGCATGAAGGAGGACTATACGTCCGCCGTCCTGTTGTGTGCATCCCATTTGCAATGGTGCCATCAACATCGCAATTGGACTGATAACGACTGGTCTGCTGTCCTCTTCTTAGATGAGAGTAGATACAGTCTATCGTCTGATTGTCGACGACAACTGATCTGGCGTGATAGTGGTACTGCATATTGTCCAGCAAACATACAGGAAAGGGACCGATATCTGACATGTAGTGTCATGGTATGGGCTGGCATCATGATCAATGGCTGTACGTCCCTCTATGTGCTTCCAACTGGGACTATGACTGGTCAACGATACATTAATGATGTTCTGCTACCTCGTATTCGCATGTTCCGTGGTGCTGTCGGTGATAGATTCATTTTCATGGACGACAACGCAACATGTCATCGAACAGTCGCTGTCCAGGAGTGTCTTCAGAGCGAGGATATTCAACGCCTTGTATGGCCAGCATGTTCTCCAGATCTAAATCCCATTGAAAATATGTGGGATGCTTTGGGAAGGAGTCTTGCTGGTCGCCAATGCGCTACAATAAACAAGGACACCCTCATCCGTGCACTGACAGAGGAATGGGATAAATTACCCCAACAGCTGCTTCATGGTGTTGGGCAAAGCATGACACGATGTGTGGAATCTTGCATCACCCTTCATGGTGGCCATATCCCGTATTGACATCTTACGCCGGAACGCCTGCTGACGGTAATTGCATTTTTTTTACGTTTACGTATTCTGCACAAAATGGCCTGTTTGTCCCTTGAACACGTTCCAAAGCCTTCTGGATTCAGAGCACAATAAATTGTCTTTCTTGTAATGTCCTGACATTTTGACATTATTTTATTTCACTTGGCATCCCACCACACTTACATTTTTATGCGCTATGTAGCCGTTTATGATCCGTTCTTAGCAATTGTCCAGCAGTGTATCAGGTCGGTCCATTGGAACATAGTGCTATAAGTACACCAAAGGCAAGTGTAGATATAAACATCCTGTTTTTACATTACACTACAACAATATATTTCCCTGTCCTTAATTTTCAATTTTTTTAACGGATAATCACACATTCTTAGAACGATTTTAAAGAAATATGAGCAGTGTTTAAAATAAGATTATTTCTTTTTTAAATGCTCTATCTCAGGGCTGGCAAACCTTTTCTGACTAGTGTGCCACTTAAAGTTTACTTTACTGCTTTTAAATGTCTAGTGTGCCACTTCTCTTGCATTTTTTTGTTTTTAATATTTTTTTCGTCCTAAAACCTTTTTGCGAATAACATAAAAATTACATTAACAGAATAGGTAAGTAGGTGAACTTTAAGACTAAGTCAATTTCAGTTGGAACCTGATTTAATTTATAAGAAGATAATTAAAAAAAAATTTCATACTTACATAATCACATTGGTGTGAAACTTATTTCTGAATGCTACTCGCCAAGGCTATGCTCGGTTCATAACCTATTGATTTCAATGTTATGGGTACCATCAGCAGTTACAGACACTATTTTATTTAAGTCAATCCTCTATTTATTCGCTTTCCAACCGTAGGTTGAAGAAGCATATATGCTCCAGCTTTGTCCGTCCGCCTGTCCGCACGATAACTGGCGTAAAAATCGTTCGATTTCGATGAAATTTTAGTATGTGGTAGGGGACCACCTGGGGAAGAACCCTGTTGAAAATGGTACAAATGGGGTCAAAGGTTACGACGTCGGAGCGGGATCCGTTCCATTGCACTTATGCGTCATAACTTGCGTAAATGTGGTTCGATTTCAATCAAATTTTACTATATGGTAGGGGACCGACTGGGGACGAACCCCATTTAAAATGGGTGAATTGGGGTCAAATATCAGGACATAATAGCGAGATGCATTCCATTGCCCTTATGCGTCATAACGTGCGTAAAAATGTTTCGATTTCGATGAAATTTCAGTGTGGTAGGGGACCACCTTGGGACGAACCCTATTGAAAATGGACGAAATAGGGTCAAAGGTCAGGACATTCGATTGCCATCCATTCCATCGCCCTTATTCCATATTATTAAGGTGGACGTCAAGTAATTTTGCTTCCTATACTTCCAATGGAAAAACTTTTGTACGCATTTCCTTCACAATTAATGTGTTCCCAAGGATGAAAATTTGAACATCGATTAAAATAACTCCATATTATAACTTGAAATACTTAATATTTTCTAAAACATAACCATAATTATATTAAATATAAATAACTTTTCCTTTAATGGTGTTGAAACCAGAAAAAGGATGGCGCGACCTGTACTTTGATGACGTCAGTAGACAAACAAATGTTGGATTACATAATTATGGTTATAATTTATAAAATATTAGGTATTCCAAGTTATAAAATGAAGCTATTTTAACCGATGTTCAAATTTTCATCCTTGTGAACGCATTAATTGTCCAGAAAAAGATGGCGCGACCTGTATTTTCATGACGTCAGTAAGCAAACAAATGTTGGATTGCATAATTATGGTTATGTTTCAGAAAATATTAAGTATTGCAAGTTATAAAATGAAGATATTTTAATCGATGTTTAAATTTTCATCTTTGGGAACGCATTAATTGAGAAGAAAATGTGTACAGAAATGTTTCCATTCGAAGTACAGGAAGCAAAATTACTTGACGTTCACCTTAAAGGAGCAATTCTTGTATGTATGTAAATTTTATTTTGAAAACGGCTTTGAGGATTTTGATGAACGTCTTTAACCTACCGTTTTCTGGTACTTAAAATCGATTTAGCTTTATCTCGACTTTAGGAAAATTCGTTTAGTGGGTTAAATAACCACCCCGAATTACCAAGTTTATAGTGTAGTGTCATGGCGTCATCCCATTAGATGTTAGCGCGCGGTCATGCCATCTGTCTCATTACGTCACGCGTTGTGTGTGGATCCTATTAAAGTTTGATGACGTCACACTCTTGCGAGCAAATGGTCGCGATTTCCATCTGCCTCATTACGTCACGCGTTGTGTGCGTATGTTCGTCCGCACGATAACTCGCGTAAAAACCGTTCGATGTCGATGAAATTTTAGAATGTGGTAGGGAAACACCTGGGACGGAACCCTATTGAAAGTGAACGAAATGGGGTCAAAGGTCAGGACATAGGAGCGGGATCCATTCCACTGCTCTTATGCGTCATAACTAACGTAAAAAAGGTTCGATTTCGATTAAATTTTAGTATGTGGTAGGGGACCACCTGATGATAAACCCTATTGAAAACTGGCGAAATGGGGGCCAAAGATGTGGACATAGGAGCGGAATCACTTCCATCGCCATTATGTGTCATAACTAACGAAAAAATGTTTCGATTTGGATGAAATCTTAGTATGTAATAGGGACCTGCCTGAGGACAAATCCTGTTGAAAATGGGAAAAATGGGGTCAAAGGTTAGGGCACAAAAGCGGGATCTATTCCATAGCCCTTATGCATCATATCTTACGTAAAATTACTTTGATTGCAACAAAACTTTATCATGTTATTTCGGAGGTATACTGAACCACTTCTATTGAATATTATCGAAATGGGATCAAAGGTCAGGGCACAGGATTGAGATTTATTCCACAGCCATTTTCCTCATAACTTGAGTAATAACTTGAGTAATGATTTCTAGTATGTTGGAAAGCGTATCATAATCAATGCATTGCATGATTTTACTAACTTGTTACTACACATTTCTACTTCTACTTCACTTCAAATATTATACTGTATATTTCCCGGTGATCATAGTTGGCAAACTCAGCAGTTTAATTAATTCCTCAGTCATTACATTTCCACAAGGAAATCCAACAAAAATATCTAACCAAAAATACCTAAATATAAAATTAATCTTTTTAAAAAAACTAAATTTTTCCTTAATGTTAAAGTTCTCATGCCTGTGTGCCACCCAAATAGTGTACGTGTGCCACCTAGCGGCACGCGTGCCATAGGTTCGCCATCCCTGCTCTATCTGATAGCTCTTTCTCTGTAGATATTTGTTTTAATTTTTTTTTTGGATTGAGGTTTAACGACCACCATGAGCAACTCGATGGGCTATAAGCAATCGCACGTCCCTAATTTAGAGCCACTGGTTCCAGGGAAGGGATAGAGAGAGTGCCGTAAGACAAACACAACATCCATGCCTCTGTTACAGAGATTTTATATAGGGTTTTAGGATTTCATATAAAATCTGAAAATGCAACCTTTTTCCATCTCGTGCTTCCATTCCTTTGTCTCCACAAAGCGTGAGAGAAATTTCTCAGAGTCAGTTCCCCATTAGACACCGGATGCACGGTTAATATGCTAAGACGACATTCTGTCTAAGAGCTTAGTGTATGCACATTGTTTGTTGAATGGAGATTAACTCTATCGCGCCTCTTTTGATGCTTTTCAGGTTTCAATTTCAATGGTGCCGAGGAATGCTATAGCCCACACGTTTTACTTTGAGGCTTAAGATTTACCGAAAACGGTGTGGTTCTTTCTCTCGGGGAACATTAGGATATGCTTTAGGGCATTTTTTGGAGACAAGGGAAGGAGGCAAGGGACAGTTGTCTCTAGGTAGAGGAAACGAGCGGTCAGGAAAAGTACAACGAGGGGATTGCCCCAGGGTAGGTCTTAGGTGGACCAGTAGGTCAGGGGATTTTAAGACAGTGCGAGAGATGATCGAAAGCGGGACTTAAGAAAAAGGAATTGGAGTTTTAAGGGGAGCAGTTAGGAAACAGCACAGCTAACGGACAACCTTTGCAGGCAATTAAATGAAGAAAAGAATAAAAGTTTCTTAAACATGTTTACGAATCGCAATAATTATTTGCATACTATTTTACTATCGTCTTCAACTATATAAGACTTAGCAACTCAACCACGCAATGCTTATGAAGTTAACAACAATAATTAAAAGATAGCAACGAACTTGTTAACAATCACGGACTTGTTAACACCTCACAGGATGCGAACCCGGACCCCTTTTGGACGAATGATCAGAGGCCATCGCTTAGACCACTGCGCCACTGGGGCGGCTAACTGTAGTTAACCACCTTGCGTTTGATTTCTTAATTGTCAATTTAACGTAATAACCCTAACGATTAACAAAATATGATTACCATAACGTGTGTGGGAGAGAGATTACTATAATTAACCCCTTGCGTTTTTTTTTAATTCTCAATGAAAATAACGTAACAATCCTAAATTTAACAAAATATAAGTACCGCAACACGTGAGGGAGAGAGATTACTAAAGTTAGCCCCTTGTGTTTTATTTTTTCCAAACTGTAAACGGAGAAGTTTCTTTCCTGTACATTATGTATCGCTGCAGAAAATTTGTAAAACGATGCATTCTATTTCATAAGAGATGAACAACTTATCTACGAGGTTTTTAGTTAAAAAAAGAGATATGATTCGTGTTTTGTTTTGCGCTAATCCAGGGATTCGTTGTTTCCCCGCCCGGATTTTAATCCGTGAACACTTTGCTGTAAATAGTCGTGGTAGTTTCGGACGTTAAGCAGCCCGTCCATCCTGTGACTGTATTATAAAACTGTTACGGAATGCTAGTTTTAATAAAATAATTTTGTATAATATGAAGATGTAAATTACGATTTTGCAGTTTGTACCATGTAACAGTAATTAAGCTTTAAGAACAATGTTAAAGAAACTAATTTACTCTTTATTAGTTTAACGTTGTCCCTTTATCAGGAACCTATGTTTAAACATTTCGGAACCTTTTTCCCAGAAAAAAAAACACTGAGTATAAAAGTAAACATATTTTATTATGTTTGCAATGGATTATGAAGCCATTTTTTACAAATGGGGAAGTATAAAACACCTCAATAAAAATAAAACTACTTTTGTTACTTCCTTATAGTTAAAAAGTATAACAACAATCATTCCGAGAGACACCGGATTTGGAAAGGAAATGGGAACTTGTGCTACGTGAAATCTGCTTTTTAGCCTTTCTGTCTTCAGAAAAACCTTCTCTAGAATGCCAGAGGTGATTATTTTTTCCAGGTTGGGAAACAATCCCTTCTTTTCTTCAATGTTTTTTTCTCCTTTTTTAGGGAGCAACTGATTTGTGTCTGTGGGACGACTCAGTGTCATAGTGCGAGAGAGCTTTGCTTCTGGATGTTTTCCTTTGCGGCCACAGATAAAACAGTGATTTTAAGAGTTAAAACACGGGAGAACAAACCTTGGTTTAGTAACTGAAAATAGATATTCAAACTCTGAAAGTACTTCTGGGTTTGCTTAAAATTTCTGACGAAAAAGGGTGCTCTTCTCCCATTCTGTTTTTACATGGCAAAATATCTTTGGTATGGGACATAAAATCTCCTTTCCTTTAAAACATTCATTGAGCAAATAGAAACATTTGTCTTACAAAACCTCTTTCTACTTTAAATGTGTTTTATGAAACTGCATGGGGAAGGTTTTCCATTGAAAAGTCGAACCTGTTTCTTAATACTAGTGTGATTCAAAAGTCATTAACGTTTTCTGACAGACGTGTATAAATGCATAAACACAAAAGTTTAATCTACCAAATAGAATCTATCGTGCTCGATGGTCCTTACCATCGTTATCCCATGACCTGAATCTACCTACGAAAAAATTACTTTGGTATCGATGCTAAACAGTCTTGGACCCCACGTTCATCATCGTGGATGTTTTGGAAGTGTTTCCCGAATAGAAAATATGCCATGAACCGAAATAAGTGGTAGTCCGAAGGCGCAAGTTTTGGACTATAAACAGGTAAGGGCATTAGCTCAAAACCTTAAAGTTACTGTATTTTTTTTAGTTGACCGGGCACGATGAACAGGCTTGGAGTCTGGAGATCATCCTGTCGCCGGAACCGTAGGGAGGAAATTGTTCTTGCGCGTCTCCGTATTGGGCATTGTTGTTTCACCCATAGCTACTTGCTGTGTGTGGACACTGCGCCAATGCGTGAGACGTGTAATTGCCGACTCACTGTCATTCATATTCTTTGTAATTGTGTTCGTTTTCGTGACGTTCGTTTTCACTTCTTTCATTCTCATTTGTTGAACGAGGACGCCGCTACGCTGCAGCGGCTCTTGGATGATCTCTGCGACACATTCGCTGTCTTTTCATTTTTAAAACAAATTTACTTTTTTAAACGTATCTAGTTTTTACCCCTTCCATCATTTTCTTTTTTCACTTTTACTGAATCAGCCTGATCTTAAGCATTCTTCCACCTTTTTAATACTTACTGTTTGTTTGATTGTCTTGTGTCTGGCGCTCTTTGGCCAAACATGGCCCTTGCGCCATAAAAATACACCAGCCAACCAACCAACCACGATGATCAGGAGCATTATCCTGTTGGAAGTTAAGTCGTTTGCGTACACCACAGCAGCATACTTTCGGCTTAAAGCGGCATACATCCTTTCCAACTGGCCAGAGTAGAGGTTCCCATTAATGCCTCGGCCATCTGGAACCAATTCCCAAGAATGCGGCCCTCTATATTCCACCATACGCATAGCATAAATTTTTGGGTGCTGGTTTCTGGTGGTTTTGTGGAATCTAATCACTGTTTCCTCATGTCAGGATTCCGGGAAAATATCCACTTTTCATCACGTCCCAATTCGCCCAAAGAAACAGTCATCCTCGAGATTTTCCAGCAGTTGGCGACACGCATGCACACGATGCTGAACTTGAGCAGCAAGCAGTTCATGGGGTTCTTGCGGATAGCTTCTGTGCATCTCGCGGAGCTTGTACAGTTCGTGAACTATTTTGGAGTGAGGTATTCCCAGATCAGTTGACAGTTGTGTAGTGCTAGTGCATGACTTTGACTCTACGGCTGGCTTACAGCATCAGAATCCATGGCCGAAAGGTCTTCGAGCATTTACGTTGTCTTCAAAGCTGTAGTAATCATATTCAAATTGCTGAAACCAAAATCCTGCTGTTCTTTCAGACAATGTTCCTTCAACTTTCACAGCACAAATTGCTCTCGCTGCTTCCGTAGCGGTGAACGTTTTTTAAAAGAAAAACTGTAAGAGCACTCGCATCTTGTATTTCTCGTCTATAGCGTTTGACTGCAGATTTTTCTCCAATAAATCACGGCAGCATGTGCTCCTATTTTTACGAACTAGACACCATCAGTTTTCAGGTCGTGCATTGTTCTTATGTGCATAACGCTTGCGCACGGAGTGGTTTCCTGGCACAGGATGACTCTTCAAAACGGCAGTGACTTTCGAATCACCCCAATACTAGATTTCTGAGAATCACATTCATGAGACGTTTAGTAGAAATACCTTTGCATTCCCGAGCGTTAAAAAGACAATTTGCTTTTAACCAGGGAACCTGCTTATACTTTCCCATTAGAGTTTATTAGATACATCTGCGCTCCTTACGTAAATGGAACATTCTGAAACGTAGTACGCCAAGTGAACATGCTGTGCGATTTATATCTGAAAGACCTTCTCAACGAATATCAGTCAACGTTCGAACAAGTTTCAGAATGGTTAAAATCAGTTATTTGAGTAAAATGGACGTAGGATGAAAGTTGGCGTCACGCGAGCCAAGATATTTGAGAAACTCTCAAACGACCTCCTCCTTGGCTCATCACATAAATCAAAGATGTATGCGTAAAAAAGCCAAGAAGGAAGTACGTTTAGGAATGATGATGCCCTGAAAACCCGAATTTTCCGGTAGGGAGGCTCGAACCCACTTCCTTCTGAACCGAAGCCAAATGCTTTCCCAATTAAGTTACGCCTGCAAGAGCTTATCACGACAAGCACGACATCCATGTCTCACCGGGATTTCGAACCTGAACCCATTTCTGTCGAATGGTCCAGCACGTAGAGCACTACCGGCACCCGGCCAGCACCCAATTTCCGTTCAAAGAAGAGAAACAAAATCTTTGCGACAAAAATTGCCGGCCGACTTTTTTTCTGATGTTCCCCTTTTTAACTGATGTTGACCTAGATTACTCTCCGTTTTTCGGAGGGACAGCTATTTCGATGTCAATATACAGAATCTCATGTACTTCGCGACCGGGGAATCACTAAACTGTCTGCTAAATAGACGTGTCCGTGAAAGATGCTTTACTGTACCACGGTGAAATGGTAAATAGGGTACATTCATATGTTACAACGGTGCAGTAGTAGTACATTCATATGTTACAACGGTGCAGTAGTAGTGCATTCTTCTGTTACAACGGTGCTGTAGTAGTACATTCATATGTTACAACGGTGCAGTAGTACTAACTAATATGTACAAATAAACACATTCTTGAAAGATACAGTTCCCAGAAATATGTGCGCGTTTTATACACACAGCGTGTATTCCCATTACATAAAGCGACTCCCTTTCCAAGTAAAGCATTCTTAGCCCCCACTAGTCGGTAGACTAGTGGGTGCTAAGAATGCTCTCAAGAAAGCTATACAGCAAGTGGAAATATACTGCTTTTGCCTCTGCCAAAAACGGAATCGTATTTTGGCAAAGTAGCAGCAATAGTACACATATCGGGTATTACACGGCAAAGCAGCATCAATAGTCCCCCATATCGGGTATTACACTAATGTCCATTGTAATTTTTATGTATTTGGTGATCGTTTCGTACCATGTTCATCATTATGTTTACTGGGATTTATGGCTTCCCTCGTTTCTTACCTTGTTCTTCATGATGTCCATTGGGATATATGTCTTCCCTCGTTTCTTACCTTGTTCTTCATGATGTCCATTGGGATATATGTCTTCCCTCGTTTCTTACCTTGTTCTTCCTTATGTCCATTGGGATATATGTCTTCCCTCGTTTCTTACCTTGTTCTTCATGATGTCCATTGGGATATATGTCTTCCCTCGTTTCTTACCTTGTTCTTCATGATGTCCATTGGGATATATGTCTTCCCTCGTTTCTTACCTTGTTCTTCATGATGTCCATTGGGATATATGTCTTCCCTCGTTTCTTACCTTGTTCTTCATGATGTCCATTGGGATATATGTCTTCCCTCGTTTCTTACCTTGTTCTTCATGATGTCCATTGGGATATATGTCTTCCCTCGTTTCTTACCTTGTTCTTCATGATGTCCATTGGGATATATGTCTTCCCTCGTTTCTTACCTTGCTCTTCATTATGTCCATTGGGATATATGTCTTCCCTCGTTTCTTACCTTGCTCTTCATTATGTCCATTGGGATATATGTCTTCCCTCCTTTCTTACCTTGTTCTTCATGATGTCCATTGGGATATATGTCTTCCCTCGTTTCTTACCTTGCTCTTCATTATGTCCATTGGGATATATGTCTTCCCTCCTTTCTTACCTTGTTCTTCATGATGTCCATTGGGATATATGTCTTCCCTCGTTTCTTACCTTGCTCTTCATTATGTCCATTGGGATATATGTCTTCCCTCGTTTCTTACCTTGCTCTTCATTATGTCCATTGGGATATATGTCTTCCCTCCTTTCTTACCTTGTTCTTCATGATGTCCATTGGGATATATGTCTTCCCTCGTTTCTTACCTTGCTCTTCATTATGTCCATTGGGATATATGTCTTCCCTCGTTTCTTACCTTGTTCTTCATGATGTCCATTGGGATATATGTCTTCCCTCGTTTCTTACCTTGTTCTTCATGATGTCCATTGGGATATATGTCTTCCCTCGTTTCTTACCTTGTTCTTCATGATGTCCATTGGGATATATGTCTTCCCTCGTTTCTTACCTTGTTCTTCATGATGTCCATTGGGATATATGTCTTCCCTCGTTTCTTACCTTGTTCTTCATGATGTCCATTGGGATATATGTCTTCCCTCGTTTCTTACCTTGTTCTTCATGATGTCCATTGGGATATATGTCTTCCCTCGTTTCTTACCTTGTTCTTCATGATGTCCATTGGGATATATGTCTTTCCTCGTTTCTTACCTTGTTCTTCATGATGTCCATTGGGATATATGTCATCGCTCGTTTCGGGATTTGTCATTCATGATGTTCTTTGGGATTTCTGGTTTCTCTCGCTTCGTACCTAGTTATTCATCAAGTTTATTGGGTTTTACGGCTTCGTTCGTGTCTTCATGATTTATATTGGGATTTATGGCTTCTCTCGTTTCGTGCCTTCTTCTTCATGATGTTTTTTCGGATTTATGGCTTCACACTTTTCGTACCATTTCCTTCATGATGTTCTCTGGGATTTCCCCATTCGCTCGTTTCTTACCTTATTCTTCATGATGTTCATTGGGGTACATGTCTTCGCTTGTTTCATGCCTTGACCTTCAAGATCTTAATTGGGATTTTGGACTTCTCTGGTTTCGTAACTTCATCGTGTTTATTGGAATTTATGGCTTCGTTCGTTTCTTCATGACTTTTATTGGGATTTATGGCTTCGTTCGTATTGTACCTTGTTCTTCATGATGTTCAGTTGGATTTATGGCTTCGTTCGTTGCGTACCTTGGTCTTCACGAAATGGATCGAAAACCTTAACTCGGTGGGAAAGTAAGTCACTACCAATTACCATAAACCGACACCAATTGCATCGGCATACAGGCGTAGATAAAAATCAGGAATTACATTCTGGTGATGTAAGTCAATAACAGGATCTTTGGCAATACGCGTGGAGGTTGACATATCACGCAGTGAAAAACAACCCCCTGTAGCTACATTCTCACCACACAAAACACCTAATGCGATGATCTTAAGGGTTGTGTGAAGCAGGTTTCATAACCTCTCTAAACTACCACACGTCTGTTGTCTAATTCCAGCGATAAGGAAGACTAATGTGCCAAACATACATTACACCAATGTCAAGATCACATCAGATCATATGTAGAGGATTTTTGGAAGACAGGGTCTGACCCCAGGTCTTAAACAACACTTAAAAGAAGAACCTAGGAGATTTGGGCGAGAGTGCCCGATAGGAAAGTGACACGGAAGCGAAGTAGGAAGGGGAAGGAAGACGCACTTTATTTATAGCCGGCTGGCCAGTACCCTGGGTCCGACGGCTTAAAGTGCCCATCCGAAGCACGGCGGATATGTAGTGGTTCGAGCGTTCGTAGCTACCAAGAATCGAACCTGAGGTTTCTCCGTGGTGACGAACGTTGACCACAAGGCCATCCGCGGCCTACCAATGTCAAAATGATCGCGATTATCGCGATATGATTTTAAGCTGACACGCAAGTGGTTGTCTTGGCACACGTACATAATGATGTCTGGGCGCACTAAAAATATATACCTGGGTTTTTGTTGCTGGAAAGCCAAACGCAGACTGAATGTTGTATCCCTCCGATTCTGTTCGGCTAAGATCAGAAATAAGAAACGCCATTAAGGGTTGTCCCATTGGACGGCCGGGTCAGCTGTTTTAAAGGGGTTTCAGAACCTTCAACATACCCTCCCACGGTTTTTGTTGCAGATTTCACAACCACCGCGAACAACTTTTAGAGCTATGAGCAGTTCGCCTGTAGCTAACTGAGGATGGGGCGCGCCCTGGTGGTGCAAAGTCTAACCACTGGATTCTGGTCATTGTTCCGTGTGGGTAAGGTACGGGTGTTGTGTTTGTATTATGAAACTAGATCTCTACCTTCCCTAGAATCAGTAGCCCTAAATCAGGGACGGGCGATCACTTAGAGCGTTCAGCGTTGCCCACAGCAATAGTTAATCTCCAAGCAATGAAGGGAAATCGTTACAGGAAAGAAACAGGCGGCACTATCAGACAAACACAGTGCCTATGCCTCAGCCAGGACCCGAACTGAGGCTCATCTCTGGAAGCTGTCCACCCGGGTGAGTTTCAAAGACTTGAGATTGCAGGATGATTGCTATCAAAGAGGGCAGTGGAAGTCTTAGTGGCCAACGTTCGTGACTGCCACGGAGAAGACTTCGGGTTAGATCCCACCAGGTACGAACGCTCGAACAACTAACTATCCGCCGTGAGTCGGATGGGCACACTAAGCCGTTGGACCTCGGGTTCTGGCTCCAGGTAATAAATAAGGGCGTTTTCCTCTCCCTTTCTACCTCGCTTCCCTGTCACTTTCATATCGGGCACTATAGCCCAAATCTCCTAGCTTCCTATTTCTAAGGGTTATTTAAGACCTGCGGTCAGACACACCGTTGCTAAAATCCTCTACATATGATCTGATCTGATTGCCATCGAGAAATCATGGAGATACATTGTTCAGCAACAATCTTTCTTGCGGCGCTTTGTCATTATGAATCTTCTCGACGTCAGATTTACTAAATGAAGAAGAAACTATCTATTTCCAAATTTTTCTGTAACAGTCCACGTCTGATTCTTCAGATAGGAAACCCTCTTTTTGTGGGGATTTTGAACTGAATATTTCGTCGTGCGCAAATAAATATCGTGCATGGTCTCACATTTATACGTTTTTCTACGGCAGGACGAGCAGATTTTTTTTGTATTCACTGCTATGTTTGTTATTTACTTTTTATGAGCTGAACATTTTATTGGCAGTGTATAAAATATTTCTGAAGGTTTTGTTCAGGCTATGCTAAATATTATCACGGAACAGGAAGTATAATATACTACGGATGCTGAAATCTTCAGTTATATGAACTTTCTCTTAAACTTAGTTAAGTATTAAAAGCAAAATTTGTCTTCGACGTTTTTGAAAATTCTCCTAAAAACTGTTTCTGGTTCGTTTGATTTCATATAAAAGAAAATTGTTGCGTCTGGAAAACAACGAATAAGTGGGGGTCTCGTCGTCTTCTAGCTGTCGTCATACAATATATTAATACCAGTGTGTTGTGAAAATAAATTGTGGCTTTACATCCATGTCATATTTACGGCAATAAACGGATTCACATCTTCCATATTTGTATTGTACGATGGTGTAATCCCGTGTTTATTCAATAAATTCTGAATTTGAACAAGGTTAAGGTAGAAATTTCAGCTTGATTTCCTTGGACAGATATATGGTAATCCAAATTAAATGTCGATTGTTTAGGTATTTTCTTTGAATAAAGATTTACTCCAAATCTTTTAACAACTGGAAAAACGCCTATAGGGAAAAATTCGCTGGAACTGGTCAATACCCGCAACACCGTTTTTTTTAATTTAGTACTGGGAGTATTTTTAATATTTATTTTTTTAAATAAAGATCAATACAACTCAAACAACATTACTGAAGCAAAATATTTCAATCATCCTTTAAAAGAAGGATGTCGAAAAATGGTATCGTCTACGACCACTTCATTCCCATCTTCGTTATTTATTGTGTAAACTAAAAAATAGAAATTTGAAACCTATGAAAACTGTGCAAACTGATATCATAAGTAATTAATTGAGTGAGAATATCTTACCTATGAATATTTAAAATTACCTTATAATTTTCTGAATAAATTATTTTTGACAATCTGTATGGATACATATCAAAAGTGATTAAAATAACAATAGCACAAAAAGTGGAAAGAACTAGTGTTTGATTTGTGCTTTGGACAAGAGACGAATTCACTTGTCCTCAAAATAGCGTCCTCTTGTAATGGACGTTCGTCGCAGTGGCAGCCATTATTCACGGCCCACCAGGTGTCACTGCTGCCGTGGCCCGCCTGTTCTCCCGATATGTCGCCCATCGAACACGTCTCGTCGCTGATCGGCAACCCAGTGGCCCAGAAAGAACCACCCGCGGCTGCGCCTGATGAACTGTGGCAACGTGTGGAAGCTGCCTGGACCGACATACCCCAAGCCCACATCCAAAGCTACTTTCGTTCGATGCCGCGGTGTGTAGGGGCCGTTATTGCCAGCCACGGGGTCCACACGAACTATTGATGTCTGCGTATTCCGCAAGACGCACGGGCCTGTAATCTCAATCGTTTCATCTTTGTATCTGGTGTTATTTGTCCAGTAAATCTGGCTTTGCTATCTCGTGCCCTTCTTGGTGTTGCAATTTGGGTAGCCAGCAGTGTATGTTTACTCTCATTGTCCGATTGCAAACATGACTCTTTCGGTCGCAGGACCGTAACACTAAGAGGACTTCATGCTGTTTTGGAGAGTTGGGGTTAACTACCACCGTGAGCAATGCAATGGGAAATAAGCAGTCTCCCGTTCCTATTTTAGGACCACTCCACCGAAGTGAGAGGGTCACTGCCTTAAGGCAAACATGCCTTATCTCTACCTACTGGGATGAACAGTCAGAATCCAGCGACAACTGAGCAACCGAGGTAACACTTCAGGTCACTCGTATAACAAGATTGCAGTAGGACAACCTACTGACTGTTGTCCCCTTTGTCCAGATATTTTTTTGAAAATGAGTCCCTTATTTTCGCTAAATGAAATCCAGGTCCCTTTGCCTGGGTATGAAGGTTCCTCGGATTTTTTCAGTTTCCAAGAAAACTCGGTTTCTCTTCTGAAGAATTTATTAATCCCGATTTCATTACTGAGATCACGAGACGAATCAATATGCTTTATCACCCTCATCTATTCCTTATAACAATGATCGTCTACATCATTACATTAAGATTTGAACCAACAACATCACCAAGGCAGCCATGAAAAGGACGCGGCTGACGTACCAGATACGTTTCCTTGACCTTCTATTTAGAAATTTCAGCTTTGCACTTCTTATTTAGAAGATCATATTCACATTCTTGTACCCGTTTTGCCAGAGATCAAGAGCTACAATGGATATCCTCCTTTGCTAAAAACCATGGTTACCCTGGTGACGTTGTTAAGAGGGTGCACGATAAAGTAAAGGTTGCTATGTCAACTGCTTTAATTAGTGCCTAAAAATGTGGTGGATTTGTTGACTTTAATCCACATATTGTAAACATTCTTACCAACATACGCTCCCGTCGTAAAATACAATTTGGCATACGATCATGCAATTTATATTCCATTGCTCGCAACGATCGGGACAAAATTAACAAAATGAAAAAAATAGGGTGTGTATATTATCCCTATGCTTGATACTACTTCTGGTGAACTAAACATTCATTATGTGGGTTCAACCAAAAGAAATTTGGATTTCAGATTAAATGAACCATAGGTATAATTTAAAAATGAATCCCCAAAGCACCCCTTTTGCAAGAACAGTTTGCTGGAAATTCCATCCCAGACAGGGATAACGCTAAGATCATAAATACACCTAACTCTGTTTATTCTTTGTTATTTACAGAAAGTCTCTATATCTCAGCTTATGATACACGTTGCGGTAATGACTATTATCCTTGTGTTTCACCTGAACTCTGGAGGAATTTGGTTGAAGAGGACAGCACAGTAACTATTGTGTCTATTGAGTAATTTCGATAGTTAATTGTGTTTTTCTTGACTGTCTTGTTATCTGCCACATCATGTAACACTGACATTACATTTCCCATGATGCATCTGCTTCACGTATTTAAGATCAGCATTGAGAGAAATCACATCTGATAAAGGAGTCACTGTGACACACCGAAAGTACTAATGTTTTTAAACCTGTATATAGACTTCGTTTTTCAACTGAATAAATGTCATCGAGCAATAAGACAGATTAATCCTTATTGTTACGTTTCCTCCGTTTTTTACGCTTTCTAACCGTAGGTTGAAAAAGCGTTATGCTCCAGCTTTTTCCGTCCGTCTGTCGGCACGATAACTCACGTAAAAATGGATTGATTTCGATGAAATTTTAGTATGTGGTAGGGGACCACCAGAGGACGAACCCTATTGAAAATGGGTGAAGTGGGGTCAAAGGTCACGCCATAAGAGCGGGTCCCATTCAATTGCGCTTAAGCTTCATAACTTGCGTAAGTATGGTTCGATCTCAATAAAAGTTTAGTATGTGGTAGGGGACCACCTGGGGACGAACCCTATTGGAAATGGATGAAGTGGAGTCAAAGGCCAGGACATAGTAGCGGAGAGCATTCCATTGCTTTTATGCGTCAAAAGGTACGTAAAAATTGTTCGATTTCGAAGAAATTTTAGCATGTGGTAGGGGACCACCTGGCCACTAGTCCTGTTGAAAATAGGCGAAATGGGGTCAAAGGTCAGGACACAGGAGAGGGATCTATTCCATAGCCCTTATGCATCATAACTTACGTAAAAATGCTTCGATTGCGACAAAACTTTGTCATGTTATTTCGGAGGTACACCGAACTGGTTCTGTTGAATATCATCGATATGGGATCAAGGGTCAGGGCACAGGACCGAAATCTATTCCGCAGCCATTATCCTCATAACTTGAGTAATGATTTCTGTTATGTTGGAAAGCGTATCATAATCAATGCAATGCATGATTTTACAAACTTGTTTCAGTTTTTCGTCACTTGTAATGTTTTCATTTCAGTCAAGAAAAAAAACCTGTTGTAAAAATGTTAATGATTTATGCTCTTGCAGTTGCACCTGTGTGTAAACCAAACCAAAAGTTCCTGTATGGTGCTGCCCGACATGAAGACACTAATATTAGCTGCGAAGTGGAAGCAGATCCTCCGGATGTCACATTCCGTTGGACATTCAACAACACAGCAGGGACTATTGATGTTCTATCTTATTCGAGCAGTGGAACGCATAGCATTGCTCGATATATACCCAGGACTAAGTTGGATTACGGGGGTTGTACTGCTCTGCACATAACATCATTGGAGGCCAAAAAGATCCTTGCATTTTCACCGTCGTCCCAACAGGTAAGAAAAACGTCCCTGAGCTTTCTTTGTTCTTCAGTTGCTATTTTGAAAGATACTTACTTTGTTCTTCATTACTATAAAGCTTCTTTTTTACTTGGTGGTTTAAAGATCACTGAGCCACTCAGTGGGAGATAAGCTCTTAATTGGTTGGTTGGTTTGAGTTTATTGGCGCAAGTACCTCAATAGGCCAAAGAGGGTAAGGCCTAACGGTTTATAACACCAACAAACAAGAAAGATGCCACCGAATTTTCGGGTGTAATAAGCACTTCTTTTGAATCCGTTCTGACACAAATTGAATTTATCAAAGCTATTCAAAGTCAATGGAACCGGTATGGAAAACAATAGTATCTGACGAAAGAAACAAGTTTTTCAATCTGGTTTTTAATCTCTCCGATATTACTGTTAACGGAATCATGAGCTTACGCCTTCTGGTTGCAGACTTGTGGGTTAAGAAAAACATGAATTTACATGAGAAACATTTCGCACCGGAAACGCTCTCCAACACATAAACAATTTTTCAAATCGGACTCTTGGAAACAGAGATATCAACAAAAATAAGATGTGACTTTACGTCCCCTGGTGTGAAAACCATGCATTATCTTAGGACGGTATTCTCAAAACGTTTTTCCATATGAGCGGTATCGGTCCAAGAAAAAAGAAATTAGTCGAGTTTTCAGGAGCTCAGATTTTACTACAAATATATCAGAAGCAGAAATTAACACTTATGCCCCTGGTGGCCTAACCATTCTTTACGAAACATTAAAAATTATGTGAAAAATGTTTTCCGTAAGGTCTTGTATGCGATACAGGAAGAAGTTCTCAAATGGGAGTTTTAGAAGCAGGAATAACGCAGAAAACGCAATTTACCTTTGTGCCCCCTAGCGGAAAACCTATGATTTACTTGAAAATTTTGAATTTATAAGAAAAGCATTTCGCATCGGAAACACTATCCGACAAAGAAGGAATTTTTCAAATCGGACTCCTAGAAGTAGAGATATTGACAAAAATAATATATACATCTGCGCCCCCTGGCGGAGAAACTGTGGAATATTTTAAGAAGAAAATATTTCGAAAAGGTTTATCGATGTGAATGGCATCAGTCCACGAAAGAATTTTTTCAATTGATATTTTAGAAGCTAAGATTTTATAGCAAATACATCAAAAGCAAAAATTAACACTTACGCCCCCTGGTGGCAAAGTATTCTTTGCCAAAACTTTGAAATTATATGCAAAATATTTTCCAACAGGAGGTGTATCCGATGAAGAAAACATTTTTCAAATCGGAGTTTTAGAAGAAGAGTTATCGGGGAAAATGTAATTTAAATTAAGCCCCCTAGCGGAAAATCTAAGCGTAATTTGAAAAATTAACTATATCTAAAATACTCTTCGACATAAATGGAATCGAAAGATAAAATATTTTTTTCAATCCGATGTTTAGAAGCAAATATGTGGAATAAAACGTATTTTTAAATTCGACATCATTTGTAATTACGCCCTCTAGCGGCGAAATTGTACATCGTAAAAAAAATGAAATGAAGGATCATCATTCGTATATTTCAAGCTTCCCAATGCAAAAAGAAGTTTTCAGATCGGACTAATAGTTGCAGAAATATCGTGGGTACAGAAGGACAAACAGGTAGCATAAGCACGATCTTGTTTTACAAAAGCGCTAAAACCATCAAGACTATAAGAAAATGTATGTTACAAGAGACAAGTAGATATGAACAGTATAAATGGCCAACAATTAGATTACACAAAACGAAAACCAGAGGTACTGTCATACTGTTATGTTAGTACTTGATGGGGTGTTAACCCCGCTACTCGTCAATACATTTTAATGCATGTGGTGGTTTTTATTCCAGCGTTGGCCAAAAAGATGAGCACGTATCATCATCCCCAGCCATTCCTCATTACCACATGGCGGCGCGAATTAACATGCAGCATTATTCGAATAAAATTCCAGGAATTTAATAATTTTTTTTAATAAAATAACCACACGAACAGAAGGACAGTACAAAACATATAGAAACATTTAAATTGAAATATGCTGGCGTTCTCTTCTTACGGAAGGAAACAACAGCTCAAGATCCCAAGCAAAATATGTGTGCTCGCATCGCCCTCAAAAGAGAGAACCCCTGCCTCCAAAGCGCTTCTTGGGTTACAATTCACCATTACTTCTCAGGTGTTTGCAAAAACATAAACAAAAAGCCCCATGGATCTAACATGTTTTAAGTGCGTGATAAATCAGTACTTAACCTAATGGCAAAAAGCTTTCACCGCTTCACCCAAGTTTGCCCCGCTGAGGGATTGTTTGAATGAACACACCAGTTCCCTCTTTTTTTATGATGGTTATTTGCATAATCACACGCCCGTCCCCAGTTTGAGGCCTTTGGTTTCAGGGAGAGAAGTGAGTCGGTGCTGTAGAACCAACACATCATCCCTTCCTCACGCGGGATTCGAACTCTGAGCTATCTAAGACAAAATGATTAGAGGCCAACGCCTTGCACCACTCTGCCACCTGGGTGACATACGTTCCAACTCTTCATTAAGTATGTTGCGCAGCTGCTTTCTACTGTAGTAAAAACAAAAGGATATCGCAATCGTAATATCATCCTTGGTTGTCAGCAAAATTCAGAGGACACATAGAACGTTTCAGAAAATGACTGATTTCGGACTTTATTTTTCCTCCTCCATTTGTTCCTGATAAATTTAATTATAATGTACCGATAAGTGGTGTTATGTTATTTACGAATCAACGAATTATTACTAGAGCAAATTGATTTCCAGTGATGAGTTACTATTCAGGTCATCGCTAGAAACATTATTCCAACAGTTCCGGTCGAAACTTCACTCACGTATATATTAGCAAACTATTAGAAACAACTGGGTGAAAGGCTCTTAAGAAAGGTTATTCAAATTTTATATCTGCGTTATTAAAATAAGTTTCAGTCAATTAGCGTCACGTGCCAAGGTCGCGAATGATATATGCAATACCTAGGCCAGAGCTCTCTCAGCGAGTATTTCGTTTAGTCTCAACATGGGAAAAGCAAAGGAATTATCTGATTTCGACAAAGGCAAGATGGTTATGGCAAGACACCTTATTGAGAGCATCTCCGAAGCAGTAACGCTGGTAGGCTGCTCACGCTGTGAAGTTTTTTTCCAGCAGTCGACAAGGGCGTGGGCAGGCCTCGCATCATTGATGCCAGAAGTCATCGCAGGTTATCTCCTCTTGACGGCAGTAACAGGTGGGCTACTGTGGCTGACCTTACCCATAATATCGATTGTGGTGAATAGACCAATGGGTCCGAACAGACAATTAATCGTACGCTCTTGAATATAGGTCACCACAGACGCAGACCCATTCGTATGCCTATGCTCACAGCCGTTGACCGTCGTTAACGCCTGCAAATAGCATGTAATCATCGGCATTGGACCACAGAAAACTGGAAGGGTGTTTCATTTTCAGACGAATTATGTTTACGGTTACACCATAGCTACGGAGGAGCTCGTATGCGAAGTTTGCCCAAAGGAAGCCTACTCACCTGGATACACTGTGGGACGGATCCACACTGAGAAAAACGTTTTAAAAATTTCTTTTACCAAAAAAATTATTGAATCAACAAAACATTTTGTCATGATTTCAATATGTTTTGTTGGATCAAAAAAATCCCAAAAATCGACCTAATCATTTTGTTAAATGAACAAAACGTTTTGTCGTGATAACAATAAATTTTGTTAAATTAAGAATAATTCTCAACAAAATAATTTTGCAAATTCAACAAAATGTTTTGTTGACTGTATATCGACAAAATGTTTTGTTGAATTAACAAAACGTTTTTCTCAGTGCAGGCTATTTGAGGCGGTGTGATGGTCTGGACAATACTTTCATGGGGAAAACGTGGACTCGTTTCTCTTGTAGAGCGAACTCTAACAGCTGTCACGTAGCTGAACATCGTTGCTTGCTGACCAAATATACCTCTTCATGGTGACTGTATTTTTTGACAAAGATGGAGTCTTTCAAAAAACATGCCACACTGCGAAGAAGTTACAGGAATGATTCCAAGAAAATGAAAAGGAATTCCATTTATTGCCATGGCCCCCAGATTCGCAGAACATGTTTCCTGTCGATCCATCAACTCAACCGCGTAATTTACGGGAACTGCGGGATCTTCTGTTACAGTCATGGTACCTATATCAAGAAACACCTACTAACATCTGTTGAATCATTGCCTGAGAGCTCTTTTGGCGTCGACAGGAAGACCTACATTATAGTAGGTAGGTGGTCTTAATGTTTTGGCTGATTTGTGTATGTAGTAATCTTCCTAATTTGATTGTGTGCCAGTGTATTCCTAATTCACTAATCTATTAGTAGTTTCGATACGGCATTAAGTACCGTATAAGGAAGTAAATTTCTCCGTCATTTTTGTCGACGCGGGCATTGAATCCGGGTTCCCTCACTCCTAACTGAGGTACGCGGACGTATGCTCTCGCTGCTATCTGCCTTTATCTCAATGCGTCTTGCGGTGCAGGCACTTCCCCTCTCGAAAGAGGGCCGGGGCATGTATCGCTGTAGGCAGTCATCCGCTGAAGAACGTGCATTGGAGAAATTCCAGGACCATGTATCGCTGTAGGCAGTCATCCGCTGAAGAACGTACATTGGAGAAATCCCAGGACCATGTATCGCTGTAGGCAGTCATCCGCTGAAAAACGTACATTCTAGAAATCCCAGGACCAATGATTGCTGTAGGCACTCATCCGCTGAAGAACGTACATTCGAGAAATCCCAGAACCATGTATCGCTGTAGGCAGTCATCCGCTGAAGAACGTACATTCGAGAAATCCCAGGACCATGTATCGCTGTAGGCAGTCATCCGCTGAAGAACGTACATTGGAGAAATCCCAGGACCATGTATCGCTGTAGGCAGTCATCCGCTGAAGAACGTACATTCGAGAAATCCCAGTCAATTTTGTGCGCGGAACGTAACATCACACACATTTATTTTTCGAAGCGCTGAAGAACGGATTATCTTATTCTTCCTGTCTCGCGCTGTGGAAAGAACATCACACCATTGCGAGAACTTTAAAGGCCAGGTCATTCTTGCAGTTCGGGCGCTAATATAACGAAAAACATTTCTCCGTCATTTTTGTCCACGCCGGGCAACGAACTCGGGTCCCCTCACTCCCAACTGAGCTACGCGGACGCATGCTCTTGCTGCTATCTGCCTTTATCTCGTGTGCGTTCTGCGATGCAGGCACGTCACAACCGGAAATATGACGAGAGAGAATCAAAATCCTACATAATAAACAGTAACTAAAAATCTACTATATGATTTATTACCTGATAAACTGCAATGATTTGGAAGCAAGATTCTTATAGTGGCAAATCGATTTCAATTCCGCGTGGATGGAAAAGACAGTTCGTATAAGACAATAACATATACTGTCGTAGTTTGTTCTTTTTCGCCAAACAGTGAGAGATGTTCTCAAAAATCCATCACCTTTTTTTATTCGGGGTTTGACAACCACGATGAGCAACTCCATGAGATATAAGCAGTCGCGCGTCCCACATTTATGTCCACGGGGTTCCAGGGAAGGTAGAACGCCAGTGTCTACCAGCAAGCCCTACTACTCGTGCCTCATCTGGGGACAAATTCGGGCCCACTCGAACAATTTGTCCGAAACCTACACTTTGAACACGGTTCCACAGGAACGGCTCCATTACTCCTGCCATTCACTGGAGACCTATCAGAATGTGCATGTGAGACCGAATCACCCAAATGTCAAATCTGTTCACTATGTGCATGTTTGGAAATTTTAAGAACACAGTCGTGCAGCGATTTCATGCATAAATGTTCCAGGTGACAACTTCGACAATGCCAGTGATATGGAATATGCTAAACCTACGCAACATACCTCAAGGTACATAAATTCAAGAGGACAACTCAAATTGACTTCACGCGGTATATTATCGCATTTGCAGCATTTCCTTTCAATTCAGTTACTCCCGAAGAGTACAGAATAGGTTTTGAGACTTTTAATGGATTTTTATTTTCAAACTAGCATAGAATGTGTGGTACTTCGAAATTTATTTTCGGATGTTTTACGATTTTTATATCGAGAAATGGGTGAAATTAAAAAAATAACAAGTTAGTAAAATCATGCAATCCATTGATTATGATACGCTTTCCAACATACCAGAAATTATTACTCAAGTTATGTGGATAATGGCTGTGGAATAAATCTCGCTCCTGTGTCCTGACCTTTGACCCCATTTCGTTGATATTCAACAGAACCGGTTCACTATACCTATGGAACAACATGATAAAGTTTTGTCGCAATCCAAGCATTTCAGGTAAGTTATGATGCACAAGGGCAATGGAATGGATTCCACTCCAGTGTCCTGACCTTTGACCCCATTTCGCCCATTTTGAATAGGGTTCGTCCCCAGTGGCTCCCTACCACATACTAAAATTTCATCGAAATCGATCCATTTTTACGCACGTTATGACGCATAAAGACAATTGGAATATATCCCGCTCTTATGCCCTTCCTGACCTTTGACCCCATTTCGCCTATTTTTAATAGGGTTCGTGCCCAGGTGGTTCACTACCACATACTAAAATTTCATCGAAATCGAACCATATTTACATATGTTATGACGCATAAAGGCAATGGTATAGATTCCGCTTTTATGTCCTAACCTTTGACCCCATTTCGTCCATTCTCAACAAGGTTTGTCCCCAGGTGGTTCCTTACCACATACTAAAATTTCATCGAAATCGTACCATTTTTTCGCAAGTTATGACGCATAAGGGCGATGGAATGTATCCCGCTCTTATGCCCTGCCTGACCTTTGACCCCATTTTGAATAGGGCTCGTGCCCAGGTGGTTCCCTACCACATACTAAAATTTCATCGAAATCGAACCATTTTTACGCAAGTTATGTTGCATAAAGGCAATGGAATGAATCCAGCGCCTATGTCCTGACATTTGACCCTATTTCGCCCATTTTCAATAGGGTTCATCCGCAGGTGGTCACCTACCACATACTAGTATTTCGTTGGTGGTCCCCTACCACATACTAGTTATCGTGAGGATTGACGGACAAAGCTGGAGCATATACGCTTCTTCAACCTACGGTTGGAAAGCGTAAAAAAAGCCGCCCCGGTGGAGCAGTGGTCTAAGCGATGGCCTCTGATCATTCGTCCGAAAGGGGTCCGGGTTCGAATCCTGGTGAGGCATGGATGTTGTGTTTGTCTTACGGCACTGGCTCTCTCCATTCCCTGGAACCAGTGACCCTAAATTAGGGACGGGCGACTCCTTATAGCCCATTGAGTTGCTCACGGTGGTCGTTAAAATTTCAATCAAAGCGTAAAAAAGCACTTCATAATTAATTTTATTTATTCGTACACTATTATTTGTGAAAATTGCAACATCAAGAAACAATCGAGCTATTCGAATTAAATTTATATCACAGATTTATCATGTTACAGGAGATAACTGATTGCATTTGTAGAGGTAAACAAGATATTTTCGCTTCAAAACTCAGTATCGTGTGCAGCCACCTCGATTGCCAATAAGGGCATGACATTGAATGGAAAATTATTTTTATACCGTCCTGGGGAAAAGCCTACCAGGTTGATTCTATGGGAGACCCGAGTTCATTTTGGTCGCTTGTCTACCATGTTCCAGACATGTTTGATATGTTACAGAACCGGCGAACGTTCAGACCAGGGAAGAAGCAGTATCTGCCGTGCATGGAAGAGGTATTGGACATTCCGTGCCACATTTGCCTGCGCATTGTTCTGCTGGACTATTGCGCCAGGATAGATTTGAAGGAAGGGTATCATTACTGTCTCAAACAAATCTCTGACTTATCGCTGGCTGTTCAGGGTCCCCTTAGTTCGTATCAATCGACATCAAGAATTTAACTCAATGGCATCCCAAACCATGGCGCTTGGCGTTGGGCCGTTATGACTCTGCAAGGTGCAGTTTACCACGATGTCTTCGAACACGTATTTGACCATGCATCAAGTTGAATCGTGACTCGTTAGGAAGCACGATCTGTTGCCAGTCAGCCCTCCAATGTCTGTGTTCGAGACCTCACTGCAGCATCAGGCCTCTGTGGTTGATGGTCAAAGGAATGTGCAGCAATTTGCTACCAAAGACCAGCTCTCTGTTAAACAGACGACGTCGAACCGTACTGGAGGACAAAGCCTGACCTGTGACAGTGTTCCATTGCTTCGCTAACACAGTGGATGTCGCTGTGAGATCGGTCAGGGCCAATGCCGTAGATGTGTCTGTAATTCCTTTCAGTTGTGTGACTTTGTGGTGTATTTCCCTGATTTTGGTGCGTCCGAATCTCATCTACCCACTGATAAAACGTTCGGGTCATTGCACTGGCGTTTCGTAAAATTCAAGCGGGCAGTTTCGCGGAAGGAAAGTCCAGCTTCCCTCATCGCTACAATCCTTCTTTGCTCAAAATCCATCAGGTGTCCATAATACGTCCTTGTTCATCGACGGGGCGTAGCGAGACACAAGAAACTCTCCTTCGACTCAATATCGCCTTTTCACTTATTAGAACATCTTGTTTGAGCCAAATCTTTATACCCAAGAGCAGACAGTTCAAAGGGCATTTCTCGAAAACCGCGTGGGAATTTTCACTGACACTTTAATCACTTGCATGTTCTAACCTTTTGTACATATCCTGTATGGTTCAAGCTCATACCAGCAGTCTTTCATGGTTTTGCAATTTCTTCAAATATATTTGAGATAGCTGCAAAAATAATTGATTTTGTTATTCATAATCAGAGTTACGTTTCAATATGATGTTAGGATCTAGCTTTATACTTTTTATTCAAATAGTATAAGTGCGCGAAAAGACCATATAATTTCAGGGAACTTGTTTTAAATGTAAAAAAAAAACTGCCTATATCATTACAACTTGACTCTATGGAATCAAAAACAATCAACAAATGAATGGCAAAATTAAATATTTTGTTTTAAAACACGTTCTGGATTATCTAATCATAAAATTGAACACAAAACGGAATCTCTAAAATGATATCTTCAAATTTCATCATTTGCCAAACGACGGCTTTTGCTCGCTTTCTTGTTTTGGGGTTAAACTACCACTGTGGATAAGTAGTCCCTTGTCTTTAATTTAGGACCACGGGTATTAGGGAGTGTCGTAAGGTAAATACCCGGTCTAATTCAAAACCCGAAACCGGGCCCACTCGAAGCAAGGATCAGGAGTACGCTTAGACCACTGCATCTTAGAAGCGGCATTTGTAGAACATCTTCCCAGTTCAGAACACAATGTTTCATCGATAAACGCGAAAACAAATGCCCTAGCTTTCGGAATATAGCACACTGGTGTCTGCCCATTGGCAATCCCGGTCCTATTCACTACCTATTAAATTAGCTAGTGTCACTTCGAGAGGAACCACGTGAATTGTATTTCATGAATGCTGGGAACATCTGCTTTTGGCAAGCGACAACGAAATGTGAATTTGCTAATGCTGATGTTTGATTCGTGCAAACTCTCAGGGGGAGTTGTAGCCATGGCACCTATTGAAGAAGAAGATCATGGTTCAAGTCCACTGGGACCAGTGGGTATTAAGGTTTCGTCTTATTCATAATGGGCTGAAAACAGGTTTTATCATTTTTTACAATTTTCTTTTGTTATATCTATGTTAAACTACCATCATGAGAAAATCTAAGGGCTGTAAGCAGTTCCTCATTCGGATCCGCTGGTTCCAGGTAAAGGGAGAATCCAGCCTCATAGGATAAATACAACAGTTATGCTTCATCGGAGACTCGAACCGGAACCTAACCAGAAACACACCCATCTAAACACTGGCTACTGGTGTACCGATTGCTTTGCTGTCGAGCGGACGAAGCTGTGTCCTACTGTTCCCAGTGTTGCTGAGTCGTGTTCGAATCGCCATTAATACTTTGCCCTTCCTAGGACATAGTGTCTGTAAATTAGGAGGAGCTGCTCTTCCTGACATTTCATTCTTTTTGTGGTAATTGAACTCATGGATACATAGTCAGCTGCGGTTCAATCAACTGGAATACGTGTTGCGATGATAAGAGTTCCAGATAATCGGATAAATATCGTTATACACTGAAGAGCAATTGAATTAGAGACAGCTGGCGTGATGCAAATGTGGCGCTGCTGGCGTCCCTGTAAAACGGAAACGACAAGACGTATGCAGCGATCCGACAATATAAGGACTGATGCGACGGGAATCAGTAAGAGTTGGATGCAGTATGGGTAAGACGAAGGAGCGAAGCGCATTTGATCGTGAGCAAATTGTCGGAGCCCGACGAATGGGTCACTCCATCTCGGAAATCGTGCAGGCACTGGGATTTTCACGAGCCACTGTGTCACGGGTGCACCCTCAGTGCTTCGAACCCAGTAAAACCATCCCTGCAAGGGCTAACTGCCGTGGACAACAGCGTGTGGATGAGCGGGGTCATCGTCGGCTAGCTCGCATTGTAACAGCGGGTAGACGGGCAACAGTGGAAGAAATCACTTGGCGATTTAACGCTGGTGCACAAAAACGTGTAAGGAGCCACACCATTCAGAACCATCTCCGCGCTATGGGGTACAGAAGCCATCGTCCCACGAGGGTACCGCTGCTGACCGCACATCACAGGATGCAAAGATTAGCATGGGCGCGGGAAATCGCCATTGGACCCTAGACATGTGGAAACATGTTACCTGGACTGATGAGTCGAGATTCACGTTGGTACAGGCGGATGGCAGGATACGAGTACAGCGCAAACCACATGAAACGATGGATCTTTCGTGCCAACTGGGTACTCTTCAAGCTGGTGGGTATAGAATTCTCGTCTTGGGACTGTTTATTTGGACTGAAATGGGACCCCTGGTACGTGTGACATCGTCCCTCACAGGTCAACGTTACTGAGATATCCTGGTCAACCATTTGCTTCCGTTTGTACGTCTTCAACATCCCACTAGGGACCTCATCCTGCAACAAGGCAATGCACAGTGCCATCGCTCTCGAATGGTATCCGAATGGTTGGCCGCTTCCGAATTGTATCCGAATGGTTGGATGAACACTCCACCGACGTGACCTCGCTTCCTTGGCCAGCTAGGTCACCTGACCTCAATCCCATCGAGCACATCTGGGATGCCATCGAGAGAGATGTTCGAGACCGTGACCCCCTCCATCAAATCTTCGTGAACTGTCGGAGCTTGTTCAGGGGTCGTGGATGAGTATGGCTTCCCAAGGCTTTCGATGTCTTGTCAAGTCCATGCCGAGACGAATCGCCGCCGTCATCAGGACGAAAGGTGGTGCTACACGTTACTAGACAGGTATCTCTAATTCAATTGCTCTTCAGTGTATTACGAATTTTAGCGGATATGATGTGAAGTATCCCTAAACTAAACGGATCATGTTAGTTTTTCTGCAGAATATTTTTCGATCCGAAGCTCAGTGATGCCATTAATTTTCGCATTTCTCACCGCGGGTTGATAGTAATTCGTTTGCTTCTTGAAGGAAACTCCTCTGCCTTACCATATGATATGATTTTAAATGCAGGATTGAAACGTCTTCAAACGAAGATTCCAAAGATCCTTCGTTCGGCCAAAACAAATGTGAATATCCGAACGTTAGCGTGGCTACACTGTCAGGAAGTTTATGTACTAACGCTTTAAATAATTTGAAGCTTTGCTCTTTAGCTCTGCATCAGTAAAGTTGAACTTCATCTATCAACATATTGAGGTAGTATCTATTCTTAGCATCCTCTGTATGAATGGGAAAATATTGTATGGTGATGCTATGTAAATTCGGGAGAGAGTGAAGATACTCAACAGCAGCGGTCCCTAACTCAGAGTCTTGGAAGGGCCACTTTTTAGTTTTGGAGGAATATAGAGGGCCGCATTAATATCAATAAATTTCTTATAAGTAAATATCAACTTTACAAAACTACACCAATGTATTGTCACTACAGTAGAATAATATTTCTAATTATGGGTAAATAGTAAAAACAAATGCATCACTGAAAACCATCACGTTTACGTAACAAATATTTTTCACTTAAACCTTAAAACAATCGCGCTTTACCAACTGAACACCGTACACGGTACTGAAAATGTTACATCTTCTGACTAGAAACTTGGACTCGCTTCTCTTTCAGTAACTTATTGATATTCTGAATAATGTTGTTTGAACATGCTACTTTTAAAAGTAAGCATAACTGACTGCCATTAACATATTCCTTTCAAGACATTGTGCGTGGTTCATTCTTGAGAACAACTGTTCGCATGAGTATGTTCTTCCGAACATAGACAGGACCCGTGCAGCTAGGTTATGAATGTATACCTACTTGTCCTTTGAAACTAACTGGTAAAACTATGTTAGATTGCAACTGTTGAATATTTCTTTTAGGAAAGAATCACACTGAAAGTCTATTAATTCCCTCTGATGTTCTTCAGGTGCGTTGTCAGCATTATACGAAAATACAGACTCGAATATGTTGAAAATATTTTCCACGTCTTTGAAGCATTCGAACCGCCGTACAGTTATATTCTTCGTAAATAAACTTGTTACTTATAAAGCAGATGGCTTTTCCAAGCATTACTATGTTTATATTGTATTTAATACAGGGCTGGCCACCAAAAATGCAACACCCAAAAGGAAGCATCCGGTTGGCCTGATATTCGCAGCAAGCATCGCCCGCGAGAGGACATGCAAACGATTAGCATAGCAGGGCATATGCAAAGCATGTACGCCCGGAACGCCACCGAGAAGCACTATAAGAAGGGTGCACAGAAAGCGGGGTGTAAGTAGTGGAAGTGTGTTGCGCTGCCGGACCTGTGTGGGGGAAGCTTCCTGATGCCTCGTCGCAGAATACGGCAGTCATTCCAGCACGTTTCGGAGTTCGGTAGAGGACGAATAGTGTCTTATCGCGATAGCGGTTTATCGTACCGAGATATCGGCGCCCGTGTGGGATGACGTCTAGCTACAGTGAGGCGAGTACGGATTCGGTGGGTGCAGGAGGAATGGACGGACCAACGTGAGCGATTGCCGCAGCCACGGCACACAACCGAACGAGAGGACCAGCATGTTATGCGGCGGGCATTGACGGCTCGCACCGCCACATCACGAACGTTAGCGCAGAAATTAGGGTGTGTTGCGCAACAACCTGTGGCAGCACGCACTGTTCGACGTCGTCTGCAGGAGCGGGGACTTGTCGCACGGCGCCCCTTGCTGCGATTACCATTGACGTTACACCACCGACGAGTGCGGTTGCAGTGGGACGTTGAACGCTAGCACATGGACTACAGAATGGCACGACATTTTCTTCTTCGACGAATCCCACTTCTGCCTGCAACACCACGATGGTCGGATCCGCGTGTGGCGTCGCCGCGGCGAGAGACTGTATGACGCCTGCATTATGCTTCGCCATACCGGTCCGTTTCCTGGCGTTATGGTTTGGGGCGCAATTGGATATGACACCCGCACCCCTCTGGTACGCATCGCCGGTACACTCAACTGCCACCGCTTCATCACCGACGTTTTTGAGCCTGTAGACCTCCCTTACCTGAAGGACCTACCAGCAGCCACGTTTCAACAGAACAATGCGTACCCGCACGTGACACGCATCGTGCAACAATTCTTCACGCCCCCAGGTATCACTGCTGCCGTGGCTCGACTATTTTCCCGATGTGTCGCTCATGGAACACGTCTGGTCGCTGATTGGCAACCGAGTGGTCCGGCAAGCACCATCCCCGGTAAGCCTGATGAACTGTTGCAACGTATGGAAGCAGGCTGGACCGATATACCCCAAGCCCACATCCAAAGCCTCTTTCGTTCCATTTCGCGGCGTGTAGCGGTCGTTATTGCCAGCCATGTGGCCCACACGAACTATTGATGTCTGCGTGTTCCACAAGTCGCACGGGCCTGTAAGCTCAATCGTTTCATCTTTGTATCTGTTGTTATGTGCTCAGTAAATCTGGTTTTGCTATCTCGTGTCCTTCTTGGTGTTGCATTTTGGGTGGCCAGCAGTTTATATTATAATAAACTTGGGGAAAGGGTGATTTATTTTTATTTTGTAATTATTCATGCGGGCCGCAAAACAACTGGCCCCGGGGTGCATGCTGACCGCGGGCCGCGATTTTGAAACCACTGCTCTTAAGGGAAATGTATTTAGTACAGTATATAGTGTTAATTTTGTTACGGTAAAACTAAAACTCCAACGTAACTTCACTGTAAACCACTCTTCTTACTAAAGCGTAACTCTACTGCAGTAACTGGGTACTGTAAATGTTCCTATAGCTTAATTGCCCACGAAAGAGCTAGATAGGCCCTGAACAAAAATGTCCAACTGACAAAAGTCGAACAAGGAAGCATGACATTCAGCGGGGGTGACTCAAATCGAATCTCGAAGAAATGAACCCACTTCGTACAAAACAACTCTCACCAATCCCACCGATATATTCAAAACAGCACTCTCATCCTCGTTGTTTGCATAGTCATTCCTTTCGAATGTCGTCATGTTGTCGAAACATAAATACGTTAAGACAGAAAATGTAGCGTTAGGACTAGAAAATACTTACCGAGGATAAAAGAAAATTTATCTAAGTAAACAGGACCTAAAAAAATGGAAGGTTAAATAAGAGTATGCGTTAAAACGTTGGTTAAAATGACGCCAAATATCTGCGTTGGGTAACTTTTTAACTCAAAGCTTTCAAACGAACTGTCTAGCTAAATCATGGCGCTAGCAAAATTAGTGAATGCATAGTGTCACCAAAAAGGGATGTTTGGAGTTACGAGATTAGTGAACTCTCTGTGCTAGAAAGCATGATAAATGTGTGAAGTTGGAGAGATAATTTAAGGAGTGTAGCAAGGACACTTAGAGAAAGGGTGAAGTTTGTAAACTTAGTCAAAGCGTAAAGTTAGAAACGACAGTGATCGCGTGAATTTGTGCGAAATAAATGAATGTATTGTGTTACGAAGGTTATTGAACCCGTGAGGTTAGCAGCTTAGTTGAAGACACGATTTGAAGCCTAGAATTAAAATGATTTAAAGCTGCTCTTCGGCATTCAAAAGACACTTCTGTTTTTCGTGGAATTATAAACTTTCACGAAGCATAAATGCCACACCTTTCCCTTATGATTGTTTTTCAACTAGTAATGAATTGAGCATGATAACTTGCTCAACAGCATTAGAAAACATTAAAAGTACTTCGCAGGAAGAAGTTACTGAAGATGTGAAACCTCTAAAACTGATTAAATCGGGAATAGAGCAAAGCAACTCAGGTAGTTAAACTCTTCTTATGGTTTGTAGGACAGAATGCATTTTAGTGATCATTCTGTTGGTGCTTCATTCTGACTGATCTATGGAACTAAAATGATCATAAATTAATTTTTATCAGAACTGACTGATCACCTAGTGGTTTCATTTAACTATTTGTGTTAAAGGAACGTTAATCCTTGTCGTTCCTGCTTTAATCATCACCACAAACAAATCTCAAGAAGAACATCTCATTATGCTGTAATATATATTTGCGGAACCCTGTACTTTTTCACATCCAATGGCTTTCCGGCATGTCAAAATGTACCAGTTCAGAAAGCTTCCCAGTTCTGAACGCATAGAGCGAATTCCAATGAAAAGTAAAAGACAGCGTCAAAGCAGAAAAGCTCAATGTTTTACGCAAAAAAGTTTTGAAAATTTAATTTATAGTTATTGTTCTTTTTAATTGTCAATTAGTGATAGCTAACCATCTTGGGTCGACCTGTGGACTCTCGTGAAATACAGCATATCAGTTTTTGTTTGCTTTTCCGGAGGCTTTATTTATTTATTTATTTTTTTTTTGTTTATTAACTTCCCATTTTGATACCGCCAGTTTTCTCTCATGTAGGTGCCAAATCGAAATACTTAAAGACTGAGATAAATTGAAATTTAGGAATATTTTCTCAAAATTTTTCCGAAATCACATTTAGGGTGTATATTAGGTAAAGACTTTATGTATGTGCCATAAAAGTTTCCAAAACCTAGAAGCACCATTTTTTTTTGGAAAAACTAGGTATAGAACGAACTAGCATTGCAGGTACATGAAAGGATTTTCCTTAAAGTCCCCCTTAAGGATACATGATTGAACGCTATTCACAACAAAATCTAACAAATTGTTTAGTGACCATCATTGCCTCAGAAATGAAATTACCATTTAAAATGAAAAGAATAAAGCACATTGGTCACAGTCACTGAAAGTATTTCTTCTCAACTTTGCAAATCTACTAGCATTCCTAGAGGTAAGAAAAAATATAGTACAGAGTTTCTATTAAAAAAAACCCCAAGAGGCCACATTTTAATCATGAAATGAACTCTTTCATATCAGTTAAAAATCAAGAGAAGTTAGGTATATTCCAGAAGCTTCGAATGCATAATATGTTTCGAATTATAGCTCATTAACGTTGCTATTGCTGGCATACTTAACATGTTGTTCAATGAATACATCTAGTTCCGTCGTAATCAGTCAAACAGAAATATTTTGGCTCATTACTGATCCTTCCGTGTTTTGAATATTTAAGCACTTTTACAATGATGAATATCTCTTACTCCGTGTGTTTTTTGATGTTTCAATAAATCCAGTAATGGTCACTAATTGTAGTTAATTCCTTCTTCTTCACGCAGCTTGATTTCTGGCTTTGTTCCCAAATGTACTAATTACTTAGACAGCAAAAGTACTTAAGTAATTATTACCTCAATTTTTGTCTTAAGTGCCGGCTCTTATAACTTTGGTGCATATTTTCTCCTTCCATTACATGCATTTTCTGCTGTAGACTTCGGCAGTCGCTGTTGTTTTCAATTTTTAGAAGCCATATTTGCCTTCTGTTGCTAACTGCGTATTTATGAAAAGAAATCTGCAGATCCGATGATGCTATTTTCTTATAACAGTCGCCATCTTTTCTAGATTATAATAGTACGCAACTATCTGCGATTGTTATCGGAACTAGCCCCAAAACGACTCATGATAATTCATGGAACAGAAGGCGGATGACAAGATTATTGAAAATGCAATACAAATTGTAAAATATGCATCACCATCGAGCTCAAAAATTGTAAATATGCATCACCTTTCAAGCTGAAGAAGCGACTCATGAGAATTCATGGAAGAGAAGCCAAATGACAAGATTATTGAAAATGCAATAAAAATTGTAAAATATGCATCATCCTTGAAGCTGAAGACATGCATTTTCTGCTGTGGACTTCGACAGCAGCTGTTGTTTTCAATTTTTAGAAGCCGTATTTGCATTCTGTTGCTAATTGCGTATCTATGAAAAGAAATCTGCAGATCCAATAATGATATTTTCTTATAACAGTCGCCGTCATTTTTGGATTATAATAGTACGCTACTATCTGCGATTGTTATCGGAACTAGCCCTAAAATGACTCATGATAATTCATAGAAAAGAAGCCAGATGACAAGATTATCGAAAATCCAATAAAAATTGTAAAATATGCATCACATTTTAAGCTGAAGAATTTTGCCGGAAATTACTGATTTGTCTGGTGCAGCATTTGTATCCTGAACTTTAGAAAAAGAGAAATAAAATCTATATATATACAACACAGACTTTTTGGCGGGGGTAAAATATGTGGAAAACGTATGTCAACAAGCATTCAGTAGACATACTTATCGAAATTAAAATTATTACTTCTGCTGAGATCTTTTAAATTTACAGTAATGTACAAATATGAAGATGTTCTTTTCGACCGGCTAATACTTCCTTCAAATTCTTGGGGAAAATAGGTACATCAAGAAAGGAAAGTCTGTTACAAATTTCGTACATGTACAGTTCTATTTAAATGATTTAACGTTTTCTTCAAGATCATTTTAGTCACAATATCTTATTTCCTCGGTTTAAAAAAAATCTCCTTTATTAAGAGCTTTTCTAAAGCTAATGAAAAGCGTATGTCAAGTAACAAACCGCCATCATCCTATGGATGATGGCGGTTTGTTACTTGATATTTTTATTGGATTTTCAACATTTTGCTATTTCTACAAAGAATCGACCTCCTTCTCAACTTATGGGGATAGGTAATTTGCTATTTGTACATAGGAAAACAATAAAACATTTTGATGGTGAAAATTTGTGCTTGATGTAATAAGAAATCGCGTAATATTTTATTTCAGTGATTCTGTGTTTCATCATTCATCCTCGTATTTCTGATTTTACGTACGTAAGTGTAAGGAAAATTTGAAAACCTTGCATCGAATAACCATGAAATAAAAGTAGAGTTTAAAAAAAAATAAGTACATCTCCCAGAGAGTGAACACGGTTTCTAAATAATTTTGTGAAATTCATTAAACGTTTAACCTGCTGGAACAAATTAATTAGGGGTTAACAAGGGCGGGAATAAGCTTGAACGAATATATTCGCTATCTAAGAAATGGGCCGAACGCAGATGGGACGAGGGAAACGACGCATCTCATCATTAATTTCAGCTTAGCTTTATTATTGAAGGTAGTCATTTACGGAGACTGATTGACACTAATCCTTTCAAAACGTGCCAACTCTCCGGATTTAGGAGGGAGATCCCGGAATTTTAGCTTTTCTTCCCGCCTTCATGATAGATATCAAATTCTCTTGATTTTCACCGAGAACTAGCAGTTAGGACGGTCGGAATCCCATCTACCACCACCATGATTTCGAAACGCCTGTGAAATATTTTTCCTTCTGCGTAGATGCAAGACGGCACTGCAGTCATTAGTTTCGTACCTTTCTTCTCCTCCAATCTGCGTGGCGCAGTGGTCGAAGCCCTGGCTTCTGACCAATCGTCCGAGATGGGTCTGAAAAAATTTCCTTTAAAAAAAAAAAAACAGTCAGATTGTCATACGACGCCTTCAAAGAGCGCACCACCTATGACACTAGAATGTCGGTGAGGGTCAGTAATCGATTGACAGATGGGAGCTACCCAGCCTTCTCCTTGCAGTTCAGTCTTTCAACCCATCGCCTACACAGACCCGCGCGCATTCTAAGTGATGAGAAACAGTTGAGTTGCGGTGAATTCACTTAACGAGAAAAGAGAGTAGTTACGGTTGGCCTCGCGTTGTAACGCACAAGTTAGTAAAATCAAGCAATACGTTGATTATGATACCCTTTTCCAACATACCAGAAATCAGTACTCAAGTTTTTATTCAAGTTATGAGGATAATGGCTGTGGAATAAATTTCGCTCCTGTGCCCTGACATTTGACCCCAATTCGATGATATTAAACAGAATTGCTTCAGTATACCTCCGGAATAGCATACTAAAGTTTTGTCGCAATGAAAGCATTTTTAGTTAAGTTATGAGAATAACGGCTGTGGAATAAATCTCGCTCCTGTGTCCTGACCTTTGACCCCATTTTGATTATATTAAACAGAATTGCTTCAGTATACCTCCAGAATAGAATACTGTTTTGTCGCAATGAAAGCATTTTTAGTTAAGTTATGAGAATAACGGCTGTGGAATAAATCTCGCTCCTGTGTCCTGACCTTTGACCCCATTTTGTTTATATTAAACAGAATTGCTTCAGTATACATCCGGAATAGCATACTAAAGTTTTGTCGCAATGAAAGCATTTTTAGTTAAGTTATGAGGATAATGGCTGTGGAATAAATTTCGCTCCTGTGTCCTGACCTTTGACCCTATTTCGATGATATTAAACAGAATGGGTTCAGTATACCACCGAAACCACATGATAACGTTTTGTCGCAATCGAAGTATTTTTACGTAAGTTATGGCATAAGGGCTATGGAATGGATGTCCTCCTATGTGCTGACCTTTGACCCCATGTCTTCCATTTTTAATAGGGTTCCTTCCCAGGTTATCCTCCACCAAATACTAAAATTTCATCGAAATCGAACCATTTTTACCCGAGTTATCCTGCAGACAGACAGACGGAAAACGCTGGAGCATATACGCTTCTTCAACCTACGGTTGGAAAGCGTAAAAAAGGGACGTTAGTGCGATGCTTTTTGTCGCCTTCGCACGCAACCTAAAGAAGAAACGAAAAACAGCAGACTGCTATTTTATTCGTAAAAAACAACAACATTCGGGCCATTTTACGTTTTCACTATGTTGCGGAATTGACGTACCTGAAAACGAACTTCGGTAAGGAGTGGGAAGCGTTGATATTCGCGCTGTTTTATTTTTTTTTTTTTTTGTTCCAGAACTTTTAGTGGACGAATAGTATTACTTCTGGAATATTGTTCCGGTCTGAAAAATGTCGATAAAAAATAGCGCTCGTGTGAATTTACGAGCTCATATTTTAAAGGTTGGCATTTCGGCCTTTCTGACAATGTCGACAAACTAAGAAAGGAGGGAGATGTTTCAGCCATTTGTTTCTTCCCACAGACATGATATCAGTGTCAGGAGTATTAATCCTTCCCTATCATGCTTTTGGTTAAGGAGCAGAAGATGAAAGTATGAAAGGGAGCATTTCTAGCCTGTGACGAGGTTTATCGTTAGTACTTCGAGAATGAGAAGAGGTGAGGAATCATTTTGCAATAGTTTTGTGAACATTCGTATTTGTAGAGCGCATAACATTTTTGGCACCATTTGGTTCATCTATACATCGGCTGCTTAGACAGTTAGTATCTGTCTTATTACTTTTCAGCACAAATGCACTATAGTAACTCGTCTCTCGGTCATTCTTTTACGAATTGTGGTAGGCCAACTTGCTTTCGAACATAAGAAAATCTCGCAAATTCTGGAAGATTCAGGATGTTCCATTGCGGCTAGAGTCCGTGCACACAGCGGAATTTTATCAGGTGCACAAATTAGTTCTAAAGCATTTTAAGACAAGGCAATATGTAATTTGAGAGAAAAAAACAATATCTTTACGAATCAAAATATGCGCCGTCATTTTCTATCACCTTCCGCCATCGGTTCGGCAGATGATGGATTCCAGCCATGAAGAATACGACTTCATCGTGTGACGTGATGAAGTCGTCAACACAATTTCGCGCTTCGTCCGGAACCGTACAGCAGACAAACCGTGTTGCATCGATCGGAACAAATGATAGTCTGAAGAGGCTATGTCGGGACTGTACGGCGGGTGCTCCAAAACTTCCCAGCCAACCGTCAATAACGTTTGCTTGACCGATTTCGTGACACGCGGCCTGTCATTGTCATGCAGTAATTTCACGGGACGCAATCCTTTGCCAGTGAATGGATATTTCCGAGAGATTTCCTAGTTAAATCGCCGCAATTGTTGCTTGTAGAGATCAGAAGTAACAGTTTGACCCAGTTTCAAAAGTTCATAACAGAGCACACTCTTCATATCCCACTAGATGCACGGCAGAACTTTCTTGAAGTGAGTATTGCCTTTAGGTATGGAAGTCCTTGCTTTACCGGGGTCTACCCAGTGTTCTTTTGCGTTTGGAATTGTCGTACTATATCCAGATTTCATCGCCCGTAACGATTTTCCACAGGACATATTTTCTTTGTTGTTTATTCAAGAGATTCAAACACTTCATGACACGCTCATCTTTGTTCCTGTCGATCAGGTTATGCGGCACCCATTTTCGTTCCTTCTGAATCTTTTCCATTGCGCGTAAACGATTGGAAATGATTTCCCTGTACCGCCCCCAGTTGTTCAGCTACTTCGTTTTGCCTTTGAGACGAATCTAGATCCAGCAATGCTTGCAGTTCCTCACGTGTAACCTTCTACGGTACAGCGTAAAAAAGGTGACACAGAAGTTCGCCGCTACGTTCTCGATCGCTAACATCAAAATCACCTGCTTTAAACTGTCTAAACCAAAACTCACACATGCTTTTCGATACAATAGTCTCCCCCAGAACAGAACAGATCGATGCGCATGTTTTTGAAGCACTTTTTCCTTGATGAAATTCGTAACGAATGCAGTGCCGAATAAATGCAATATCGCTTGCCATCTTTCATCTACCGATGCGCAAGTGCGTTTACCTGTTGGGCAAACTTCTGTGTCACCTTTTTTACGCTGTACCAGTTACGTCACATGACAACAACAACGCAAGGGGAATTTCGGATATGTAAATTAGCGGTATACGTCACACACACACACAAAAATTAAAACGTATTTGTACATCTAACGGAACCGCGAGTTTCAGTGCGGGTTTTCGCATGCGGCAGCATTTATGGTGTTTCCAGCGTCGAGAAACTCGATCAACTGGAATCTCTTGACTTCCAAAAAGTAGGTCAACATAACCTTTCTTGCAATTGTCTGCATTATCTTTTACTTTTTTTGCTGTGAAGACAACGTGTGCTTTCATTGGCTGCTTTGTTTTTAGAACGTCTTTTGTAAAAAAAGATCGTGCTTATGCTATCGGTTTGTCCGTCCGTCCGCATGTACCCACGATATCTCTGCAACTATTAGTCTGATTTGAAAAATTATTTTTGCATTGGAAAGATTGAAATATACCAATGATGATCCTTTATTTTCGGTTTTTTTACGATGCACAATTTCGCCGCTAGAGGGCGTAAATACAGATGATGTCGAATTCAAAAATGCGTTTTAATCCACATATTTTCTCCTAAACATGCGATTGAAAAAATATTTTATCTTTCGATTCCATTTATGTCGAAGAGTATTTTAGATATAGTTACTTTTTCAAATTACGCATAGATTTTCCGCTAGGAGGCGTAAAAGTAAATTTACATTTTTTCCCGATTACTCTTCTTCTAAAACTGCAATTTGAAAATGTTTTTCTTCAGCTGATACACCTCCTGATGGAAAAACTTTTGCATATAATTTCAAATTTTTGGATAAAGAATACTTTAGCCACCAGGGGGCGTAAGGGTTAATTTTTGATTCTGATATATTTACCATATAATCTGAGCTCCTAAAGTATCGATTGAAAAAATTCATCCGTGGACTGATGCAACTCACGTCGATAAACCTTTTCGGAATATTTTCTTCTTAAAATATTCCACAGTTTCTCCACCAGGTGGCGTAGATGTATATCTTATTTTCGTCAATATCACTACGTCTAGAAGTCCGATTTGAAAATTTTCTTCTTTGTTGGAAACGTGTGTTGGCTGCTTTGTTTTTAGCACGTCCTTTGTAAAAAAAGATCGTGCTTATGTTATCGGTCTGTCCGTCAGTCCGTCCGTCCGTCCGACTGTACCCACTGTATCTCTGCAACTCTTAGTCTGTTTTGAAAAATACTTTTTGCATTTGAAAGCTTGAAATATGCGAATGATGATCCTTTATTTCGTTTTTTTTTACGATGTACAATTTCGCCGTTAGATGGCGTAAATGCAGATGATATCGAATTCAAAAATACGTTTTAATTCCACATATTTTCTTCTAAACATCCGATTGAAAAAAAACTTTTATCTTTCGATTCCATTTATGTCGAAGAGTATTTTGGATATAGTTTCTTTTTCAAATTACGCATAGATTTTCCGCTATTGGGGCGTAAAAATAAATTGCATTTTTCCCGATGACTCTTCTTCTAAAACTCCGATTTGGAAATGTTTTTCTTCAGCAGATACATCTCCCGATGCACAATCTTTTGCATATAATTACGAATTCTTGGTAAAGAATACTTTGGCCACCAAGGGGCGTAAGTGTTAATTTTTCGCTTCTGATGTATTTGCCATAAAATCTGAGCTTCTAAAATATCGATTGAAAAAATTCTTTCCGTGGACTGATGCCACTCACATCGATAAACCTTTTCGGAATATTTTCTTCTTAAAATATTCCACAGTTTCTCCGCCAAGGGGCGTAGATGTATATTTTATTTTTCGTCAATATCTCGACTTCTAGGAGTCCGATTTGAAAAATTACCTATTTTGTTGGATATTGTTTTACAGCGTGACATGTTTTTCATATAATTTCAAAATTTTCAAGTAATTCATAGACTTTCCGCTAGGGGCGTAAAAGTAAATTGGGTTTTCCCCTTTATCTCTGCTTCTAAATCTCCGATCTGAAAAATTCTTACTGCACCGGATACAGCTCCTGATGGGGAAATCGTTTGCACATAATTTCTAAATTTTTGTAAAAAATGGTTTGGCCACCAGGGGCATAAACCTTAATTTCCGCTTATGATGTATTTGCAGCAAAATATGAGCTTTTAAATTCTCGATTGAAAATAACGTCGTTTGTAGACAGATACTGCTCATGTCGACAAACAGTATAGAAACATTTTCTTCTTATAATAGTGCACGGTTTCTACACCAGGGGGCGTAGATTTATATCTTATTTTTGTCAATATGTCGACCTCTAAGAGTCCGATTTAAAAACATTCCTTCTTTGTTGGATAGTGTTATCCGTGTCGCATGTTTTTCATATAATTTCAAAATTTTCACGTAATTCATAGACTTTCCGCTAGGTGGCGTTATGGTAAATTGCGTTTTCCCTAATATCTCTGCTTCTAAATCTCCGATCTGAAAAAAAAATTGTCCTGTATCGGATACAAGCTCCTGATGGAAAATCGTTTGCACATAATTTCTAATTATTGTAAAAACATGGTTTGGCTACCAGGGGTCGTAAACCTTAATTTCCGCTTCTGATGTATTTGCAGCCAAATATGAGCTTCTAAATTCTCGATTGAAAATAACATCGTTTGTAGACCGATACTACTCATGTCAACAAACTATTTTAAGACATACTTTCTTCTTAAAATAGTGCACGGTTTGGACTCCAGGGGGCGTAGATGTATATCATATTTTTGTCAATATCTCGACTTCTAAGAGTCCGATTTAAAAAATTCCTTCTTTATTGGATAGTGTTTCTAGTGTGACATGTATTTCCTATAAATTCAAAAATTTCAAGGAATTTCATAGACTTTCCTCTAGGGGGCGTAAAGGTAAATTGCGTTTACCTCTATATCTCTGCTTCTAAATCTCCGATCTGAAAAAATTCTTTCTGCACGGATACTATTGCTCCTGATGGGATGCTGTTTTGCGGTGACGAATGTCTGTACGCTCGACACCATCCGCGGTTAAAAACCGGATAACTGCTTTCTGTTCAAAATTCGCTGCTGCAATCATGCCTCGTTGGACTGAACACCTGCACGAGATCCTGTACAAAGGCCAACTACTTCCGTCCTCGCGTGATCGTAGAGCCTCATTTCACTGCGTCATAACACTACTGTGGTGCCACCTCCTGTTTTTGTTTCGCAGCTGCCGCGGTAGACCCATTCGGCAGTTTACTATGTCCGTTTGCTCGTTTTCATTTGAATGACCCTTATATAATGAAATAAATATTATAAAAAATTACGACCCATCAATTGTTATACTTTGATTCACCCTGAGATGATAATGAAGGGGAAAGTACGTGAAACCTGTCGCCGCGACTAAAAGTAGTTCCCAACATTTTCCGCGGAAACCAATGCATTCATTGCCCAGAATCATACTATATATTGTCCTGGCTGTTTGCTTAGAAGTACATAGTTATTTTAGACAAATCTGAAAATGATCTATTTTCAGAAATCAAGTTTTAAAATTAGACCAACGCACGCATGCGTAGACATGCAGTGTTTGGGAGACAAGAATGCCAATGTGACGGGGGAAGTGATTGGAAGATGCCAACAGCACAGCACAGTGGGGAGTATCAAATAGAAGTCATTGCTCTTTCCACGTTGTGACGTACCTGCCAGCAGGACGCACACGACATAAAGGCACATAGGAATCAGAATAAAATGTCTGCGTAGCTCAGTTAGTAGAGCGACTTGTTCCGGAATAAGCGGCCTCGGGTTCGAATCCCGGCGTAGACCAAAAATGACGGAGAAATTTACTTCGTTATAATGGCGCCCGAACTATCCGGATGATCCGGCCGTTCAAAATCTCGCATTGGTGGGATGTTATTTCCACACCGCGAGACAGGAAAAATCAGAGAATTCCTTCTCCAGCGCTTCGAAAAATAAAAATGTGTGATGTTGCATTCCACACAGCAGATTGACTGGGAGTTCTCAAGTGCACATTCTACAGTGGACGGCTGCCTGCAACGAATCATGGTCACGGCTGACTCGTGGGCCATGTCCCCGGCCCTCTTTCGGGGGGGGAGATGTGACGTACCTGCCAGCAGGACGCACACGACATAAAGGCAGATAGGAATCAGAATAAAATGTCTGCGTAGCTCAGTTGGTAGAGCGACTTGTTCCGGAATAAGCGGCCTCGGGTTCGAATCCCGGCGTAGACCAAAAATGACGGAGAAATTTACTTCGTTATAACGTTTATAAGTGAGTCACGGAAAAAATTCTCATCGGCCGCCACCGGGAATCGAACCCAGGGTCTTCCAGTTACGCGCGGGATATGCTTCCATTGCACTACAGCGGCCTCGAAATTCTCCAGACTCACAAACGACACGTGGAAAGTCCGATGACTTCTATTTGATGTTCCAGGTCCACTTCAACTGTGTATTTATCACAGCGGTGAGTGACGCGGATGAACATAACACTCGCCCGTCCACGAAGGCTTAGTGAGTGCGTAGGCTCTTGTACCTTAAGCTGCAGTGTCATCTTAGGGTGGATCGAAGTATAGTTTCCATTGCCGGTCGCGCTTCCAATTTCAGCGGTTAGTTATAAAGTACAGATTTTCTTGTGATTTCGTTTTCTTCTTCTATGGCCGTCCGCTGAAAATTAGCTTTAAAAGTAAACACTTCCTCTCAATCTATGGAAACAGCTTATTAAACATATAAGCAGCGCATGTAGATGATTTAAGTATATATATTTGCTGTCGAAACTGCTGACTATGATGCTTTGAGCCCCCTTAAGAGCCGCACTGATCCTCTGTTGTATAAACCCTTCTGGAGATGACACGCTTCGAACTTTGTATATTACATTACCTTAAACCAACCGCAAACTGTGGTTCTTTGCCTTTCCAAAATTGGAGGGATTGTTATTGACCGAGAGTGCTAAGTTAGGTCGTTTGTGCTGGGCTCATCCCTATAGGATAATTAAGCTTTGTGTTTAGCTCATCCCTATAGAATAATTCAATGTATTATCTATCGAACTCCGGCAATTGCTTGTACTGCTGACGTTGTGGGAAATTCCTCGACTCTTCGAGTTCCGTGTGCAGTGAAAAACACAAAACAATGGCCTCATTTGCGCTACTATGTACTGAAATCCGTGGCTTCGTGTAATTCCATCATCCCTAATCATCATCCAAATTTTGCAAATGAGATAGAATTAATGCACTGGAATCCTGCTTTCAGGATTTCGAATTGTGTCTGAGATTTACAAGGTTTGTCAATAAAGTTCTGAGAAATGCGTGGCGAATACCAACAACAGGTAATATTTCAGAAACCGCATTCTAATGACCTTAAAAATAATCTTGCCCAGGATACAGTGCAGAGTTACTTAAAATGATTTATCTGATTTTAAAAGAGCATAATTCCATACCTTGTATGACATTTCGCATGCACCAAATGAAAGAGTAAATATCTGAGTTTCAGTAGATCACTGAGAGAGGGCTCCACTTTGTTATGGTGCAGCCTCAGTGCCATTGCGCTGTTCGCCGTTTCCTCAGCGAAGTGCTCCATCGTAGTTGGATTGGTCGCAGGAGACCCTATGACCTGGTGCTCAACAGCTGGCCCGGTAGGTCACCAGATCTTACGCAGTGCGACTTCTTCTTTTATTCGTACCTTAAGGATAGTGTGTAAGTGCCACCATTGCCTAAAACCCTAAATGAGCTCACAAAACGCATTGCTGAAGTCAATGACAACAGACATGCTTTAGCAAGAATGGGGAGGAAATAGACTATCGTCTCGACGTTGCTACTATAAATAAGGGAAGTCATATAAAGCACCAATGAGTTGATAGCTAAACTTGGACAGTTTTTCTTTTGGTTGATGCACCATTACTCAGTTTGTATTTCTAAACTTCGAAATTGCAGTCACTTGAAACCCAGTGAATCATTTTGAATAACCCTCCATACTTCTTATAAATGCTGGAACTTTTTTTGTCGGCGGCAACTGAGTATTCACGTTCGCTTAAATGTCGTAAATGAGTTTAATGTTTTCCCTTTCTGTTCTAATATCGGTTGGGTAAATAAAAAGAAGTCAACCGGAGCTGGATCAGGCGGATGCGGTGGGTTTTTCACGGTTGTAGCAGAATTTGATATTGGTCTTTTGGTCCATTTTTCCGGCTTACAACAAGCACCGATACCAGTTGCCGCGACACGGTATCTTTGTAACTTCCTTTCTTACAATTCCGTGAATGTTATGGTTAAGTTTGCTCATGTACTTGAATGTATCGTGTAAATTATCGGAACATTTTCAACTTTACCTTTGTACGCATTACGATAGCAGTCACCCATCTCTGTTAACACAGTATATAAAATTCTCATAAATTTGCATTATATGTATATATAATGCAAATTTCTAAGAATTTTATAAGGAGCATCAAACAAATGAAACTCATTTACGCAAAAGAAAATATATGCTATTTATGAAAGCTTCCTTTCCGAAGAGGATCTGTGAAAACACTTCGCAAATGCACCATTTCAGGGTAACGAAATTGTAATCCAAAATTTAAACACAGAGTAAAAATTAATATGCATTAGACCGAACAAGAAAATACCGATTTCACTCAAAATGAAGAGTACGTCTCAGTGCCTTGTGCAGTGAATAACCATAAATCTTTCTAGATCCAGATACATCATTCTGATTTTTCATATGATTTGCATTAATTTTGATGTGCCGAATTCGAATCTGACGCCATCTTTATTTTCCTATTACGTAAGATGTTTTCGCATATGAGAATTAAGCAAGAAAGATGACACCGAATATTTGGTTGTAATGAGCACATCTTTGAATCCTTTCAGGCACGAAAGGAAATATTAAAAAGCAGATTCTTACAGAACCTAAAAACTTGGCTGTAAAAAGAAATGCTTACACCACTCAGAGAAAAACTCTTGTAATTTAAGGTACGCAATATGCTCGAAGTCAGTGATAGTGAATGGAACAGGTTACGCACAACACACACGCGCACACGCACACACACACTATAATGAATAAACTCTTTTACCAGCTGCTAAGCTAATTATAGTGAATAAAGCTTTTAACTAAGCTAGTAATGTTTTATAATGCTTCTACTACTGAATTATATGCTTGTACTAAGCTTCTAATAGTGAATTCAAATGGTTGTTGTTACTAGTTAATTAAGATCATGAATAAAGTCCCGTGCTAGTAGTGTAGTAATAGTATTGAACAAACTTATAACTGGTAGTAATGTTGTAGCAGTAATTAGGATGAATAAAGTCTTAACGCTGGTTGTTAATGATAATCAACTAATAACATAAACCTATCAGCCAGACAGAGATCTGACAAAAACTACGAATTGAGAAAGACGTACTTACGACAAAGCTCTTTTATTATATAACTCTGGAATCATCCAACGCACACACACAACTCGTTTCACAATAATGAAGAATCAAACTAATCACATAGAACGAAGCTCTCAAAACAACAACAAACTCTCTCCTTCACATAAACCAACGCTCTCCGTACAACAACAAACGCTCTCCGTACAACAACAAACGCTCTCCTTATATCGTTGAACGCGCCTATTTATACTGGCTACCAACACGTCATGACTTACACTCATTGCCAGATCTCATTCAGCGGGTGAAATAACATCTCGTTCAGTAAGAAGATAATTTACATAGTAAAATAAAATAACCAGAGATAGTAAAATCAAAAGGAAAGTGAATATAGAGTATACGTTACAACACACGCACAACCACTTCTACAATCGATGAAACATCCAAATACAAGTAGCTAATTGATCCCACTGGAAGCTGAAAATTATGTTCCGAAAATTAACAAATTGTGCGCAAAAAGTTTTTCATTATAGAAGATTTCAAAAAGGGATTTTAAAGTTGAACAATTAGGAGAAAATACACAGGGTACAACGTAATATAATTTTAAGCGCCCTAGCAGAAAAGTTGTGCGCTACTTAAAGAAGAAAATGGGTCCAAAATATTCATCATAATGAAACGTATTCTACCAGAAAACGTTTTTTCAAAGGAATTTTTGGATTCGAATAAGGTCTTTCACACATAGAAATGTACACTTACTTCAACTTGTGGCAGAATTTTGCAAAATGGAAAATTAGATTACATGCGAAAATTACTTTTCATAACCAAACCTACACTAAAAATAATGCACAGGAAACTGTGCATTATTTTAAGAGGATAATATTCCCCAAAATTCATTGCAGCAAATGGCATGTATTAAAACAATAAACTCACCAATGGGGTTCTAAGAAGCTGAGATACGCTTGTAAACAATTATGCTCTTGTAAAAGAAGCATGTGTGTGGCACTTACACACATGCGTCTTTTACATTCTCTTTTTAAAATACATGTATAGGAACTATAGCTGTGGCTGCAAAAAGCAGACTCAAGTCCTCTGGAGTAGCTGCTGTCCCGTCTTCCAGCTTTTTTACGCTTTCCAACCGTAGGTTGAAGAAGCGTATATGCTCCAGCTTTTTCCGTCTGTCTGTCGGCACGATAACTAACGTAAAAATGGTTCGATTTCGATGAAATTTTAGTATGTGGTAGGTGACCACCAGGGGACGAACCCTATTGAAAATGAGTGAAGTGGGGTCAAAGGTCACGCCATAAGAGCAGGATCCATTCAATTGCCCTTATGCATCATAACTTGCGTAAATATGGTTCGATTTCGATGAAATTTCAGTATGTGGTAGGAAACTACCTGGGTACGAACACTATTGAAAATTGACAAATTGGGGTCAAAGGTCAGGCAGGGCATAAGAGCGGGATTTATTCCATTGCCCTTATGTGTCATAACTTGCGTAAAAATGGTTCGATTTTGATGAAATTTTGGTATGTGGTAAAGAACCACCTGGGAACGAAACCTATTGAAAATGGGTGGAATGGGGTCAAAGGTCAGGACATAAAAGCGGGATCCATTTCATTGCCTTTATGCGTCATAACATGCGTAAATATGGTTCGATTTCGATGAAATTTTAGTATGTGGTAGGGAGCCACTGGGAACGAACCCTATTGAAAATGAGAAAAATGGGGTCAAAGGTCATGACACTGGAGTGGGATCCATTCCATTGCTCTTGTGCATCATAACTTACCAAAAAATGTTTCGATTGCGACAAAACGTTATCATGTTGTTCCGGAGGTACAGTGAACCGGTTCTGTTAAATATCAACGAAATGGGGTCAAAGGTCATTGCACAAAAGCAAGATTTAGTCCACAGCCATTATTCTCATAACTTGCGTAAAACTGCTTCTATTGTGACAAAACTTCACTATGTTATTCTTGAGGTGTACTGAATCGGTTCTGTTGAATATCATTTGAAATGGGGTCAAAGGTCAGGACACAGGGGTGAGATTTATTCCACAGCCATTATCCTCATAACTTGAGTAATAATTTCTGGTATGTTGGAAAGCGTATCATAATCAATGCATTGCATGATTTTACTAACTTGTATAAACTCTAAAACTGTAACCGGTGCTTCCATATGTTTCAGAAGCAAGATTCTGTAGCCATTTTTAGAGATAGTGAATTGTAGTCATTTTCTTTCAATTCACGCCATTTGGATGGGAAGGACAGCAACAGGCAAAGTATTTTTTCCCACTCGTCGCAGCAGAGGGGGTGTTATATTTATAGTTTCGTCGATGTGAGAAGAATGAAACCGGACCTTGTTGCTTCTCCGCCGTCCCAAGCAGTCCGAGGCAGAGAATATATATGTCTTGCGTTTTTCGGAGAGGAGGCATCTTATGGTGTGGCTGAGAGAACTCGGTAGCAGAAGGTCGACGAGGCAGGATATCTCTAGCGGGGGTGCATGATCTTCGAAAAAAAAGAGAAGGAGGGGAAAATGAGGCAGATAATAGAAGAGACGGAAAGAGATCATGAGCGGTGAATATGTGGAAAGAACAGAGATCAGGACAAGGCTTAAAGACATTCCCCGTAGCATCTGAATAAAAGTCTTCCTCACTGCAAAATTTAGCCTCAGTTGATTCACTTTCCTATGCTTTGTATTGTATTTATCTGCTCCAGTTGGGAGAATTACGGATTATACCACCGATACAGAACTTAATGCAAAGGAATTATCAAACGACCCCCCCCCCACACACACACACACAGGGCGCTGTAATAGAACTCAGCACAAAACCCTGTAACAAAACTGCGAAAATGATTTCTAAAGATTTAAATTATTGACTGATAAAAAAAAATACCAAAATATCTTCTCTTTTAAATATTTCATTCATGGCTGTCGTCAAAAGTTTCTTGTAATTTCTTTAAAAAGCTTCATATGAAATGTCCACAAAGATTTTTCTAAAATGTTTTTATTGAAGCTAGAGGTCTTCTTAGCCCTGACACATTATCCGCAAAGCGGGGTTTCCGGGGGCTATTAGTACGCCTATGCTACGAGACATTTGGAATTTTCATCGTGTTTTGAGAACATTTTCATTGCAGTAATTCACATTTTCTAACGTAAGTATTCGTTATTGCTTCGTGGAGATACCCGCACGTGTGCATTTTTTTGTTGCACCAACTGTTCGTGCGAGATGAATCCGCATGAAAAGCTTCAGATAAGTCGTGAAGTTTTGCGTGAAGATAAAAATATTTTAAGCGTTCCTTTCTAAAAGTGTAAAAGAAAATGTATTGCCGAGTGCAGGAGATCTTTCCGGTTCATCTCGAGAGTGGAGTTCTAGTTAAAGTGGTTTTCCCGCCCACACACATCCTTTGAGTCAATAATGCACGGAGGGCCACACTGGTCACGCGAACTGGAAATGGATTCTCGCAGTAAACAATAGGAGCCACCCTTCAGTAAGAGTTGCAACGGCATTATGGGTGTGGTGAGGTCTGGCAAATTATCGGAAGTGGATCATTCCATTGGAGGAGCAAATCATGCCATGTGGAAAGGAACATTGTGAGAACCACTCTCCGGGAGTGTGAAAACGATGTTTCCCGAAAGTCTTCCTAACCTGAGATAAGAGAGAATCTTTTTTCTTCCTCGCTCCTCCCTTTTTCTAGCAGACAAACCAAAGTAACGACGGCAATGGAGTTGTCAAGAGCTTTAATAAGACCGATGGGTCTATTAGAGCACCAACATCCCAAAGAAAGCTTTCTTATTTACTACGTGGTTCAAAGCGATGAAATAGTTGGGTTTTATCGCTTTGTGCTAAGGGAAACTGGAGGAGGGCTTATTGTGTTTTTTTGTTTTCTGCAATTTAGGAGTGTTAGTTTGAAGAAAGGATGGGAAAAGATCTTCAAAAATGAAGGCCGTCAGTTTTAAATTTTTCTGCCAAACATTTCTTTTAAGGTGCACCACTTGTGACGTACCTGCGAGCAGGACGCACACGACATAAAGGCAGATTGCAATCAGAATCAACGTCTGCGTAGCTCAGTTGGTAGAGCGACTTGTTCCGGAATAAGCGGACTCGGGTTCGAATCCCGGCGTAGACCAAAAATGACGGAGAAATTTACTACGTTGCACACTGATAAAATAATATCATATATTTTTGCCTTTTCAAGTAAAGTCCAATTAGACATTTGCTCTTACCTCACAAATTTTGATGCAAAGAGTCATACGCATCATTAAAAGCAAGGCGTTTCTCAGAAACTCTGTACGAAAAGCCTTAGTTTTCCTTATCTATAGCAATTAAAGGAAATACCTACGGGAGTAATGGACCATTCGTGAATAATGCATTCAAAATGAGTGACCCTGCATGTGAATGATCATTCAATTCTTATTAATCACTAAAGTCTCAGCACCTTTAACTTTCACGGCTGTGAGTGATCATTCTTCTTTATTCATCACTAAAATCTCAGCACCTCTAACTTTCACCGCTGTGAATGCACATTCAAGCCTTGGTCATCACTAAAGCCTCAGCACCTTTAACTTCCACTGCTGTTAATGATCATTCAATCCTTATCCATCACTAAAGTCTAAGCACCTTTAACTTTCACCGCTGTGAATAATCATTCAATACTTATTCATCACTAAAATCTCAGCACCTCTAACTTTCACAGCTGTAAATGCACATTTAACCCTTGTTCATTACTAAAGCCTTAGCACCTTTAAATTTCACTGCTGTGAATGGTCATTCGATCCTTATTCATCACTAAAGTCTAAGCACCTTTAACCTTCACCGCTGTGAATGATATACTGCATAATTCCATCTTAACTCATTACTAAAGTCTCAGTACCTTTAACTTTAACCGCTGTGAATGCACATTCAACCCTTGGTCATCACTAAAGCCTCAGCACATTTAACTTACACTGCTGTTAATGGTCATTCAATCCTTATCCATCACTAAAGTCTAAGCACCTTTAACTTTCACCGCTGTGAATAATCATTAAATACTCATTCATCACTAAAGTCCCAGCACCTTTAACAGTCTTCGGCCCCACTTAAGTTCGGAAACGAATTCTTATTAAGAAATGTAATGTCGCGAATTAAGAAGAGTCAACTGTCATGTGAGTGAGCAAAAAGCGGGTGAGCTAGGGAATGACACTGAAAAAGGTGAAAATGGGAAAGACACGTGAATGGCATTCATGTCAGTGGTTTTTCCGAATCGTTCGTTATGAGCGGAGAAGATTCGTTTGTGAAGAAGGATGAATAGGCCGCCCTTTGGCGCAGTGGTCTAAGCGATGGCATCCGAGATGTGTCCGGGGTCGACTCCCTGTGAGGCATGGATGTCTTGGTTGTCTTACGGCACTGGCCGTCTCCCTTCCCAGGAATCAGTTGCTCTAAATTAGGGACGGGCGACTAATTATAGCCCATTGAGTTGCTCATGGTAGTCGTTAAACCCCCAATAAAAACATAGAAGGATCAATGGATCTCCAAAGCTTTTGCTTCTTTGGGCAGTTTGACAAAAAGAGCTGTGAATGCGCTTGCTCTTTTGGCGAATAATTTATTGAGAAAAGTGAATGGTGGGTATCTGTTCTTCTGGACAGTTTGCCAGTTTCTTCTTTGCCCGGACCCCTAAGGTTCTATGGAGCAAATAATGATTTGGGGAGACGATAGGGGATTTAACGACCTCCGTAAGAACTTCGATGAGCAATACGCAGTCGCTCATTCCGTATTTTGAGCGACTGGTTCCAGGGAAGTGAGAGAACCAGTGCCGTAAGACAAGACAACAACAACAGCTATGTCTTACCGAGATTCGAACGTTTCCGTGTCTGACGAATGGTCAGAACCAGAGCTTCGAACGCTTCGGCACTGGGACGGAAAAGAATGATTTGCTCATTGAGTGTAGTAAGACAAGTTGCCAGAAGTGTATGTAAAATGAATGCGCACTCGTTAACGACTATTTTTCGTGAATGATGAATTATGAATTAACTCCCAAGAATGAATGACTTATGCTATTATTAGTCTACAAGAAAAGAGGTGTCTCAGGAAGCCATAGATCATCGGGAAGTCGTGAAAAACATTTCAAAATTTAGTAAATTGGTTTCATTGTTATCCGTCCTGAAGTGAGTCGCTTCAAGTCAAAATTCCCAACGGAGGGGTTGCTAGAACACTAAGTTGTTTATTGTTCCATATCGACTTGAATCAGAGATAATTGAGAATGCGTATGCGACCTTGAATGAAAGGACGAGTGTTCGTCCATTGAGGGACTTATAGAAAATGCTCATGTCACGTGTGTTGCGCGATCCATTTTGCAAAGAATATTCATGACTAACTATTTCATTCGATTTCCTTTCATATTCGTCTCTGTTTCATTCGTTTTCGTTTCCTCAATCCATTTTTGCAAAACAAATTCATCGCCACCTATTTCATGAATCCATTCTTACAAAGCATATTCATCACTATCTATTTCATGAATCCATTTTGTTCAAAGCGAATTCATCACCTTGTATAACATGAATACACCTTTACAAAGGATATTCATCACTATCTATTTCATCAATCCATTTTTGCAAAGCATATTATTTTTTCATTATTAGTATCATCAATGTCCTTGTTTTTCCCATCGATATTTCGTCACATTTCCCTCCTACCTTCTAATTCGTCCCGTACGTAGTGCGATCAAAACGTTCTGAAACTAGGCACGTAGGGCGCCAACAGATGGCAGTAAGCACATGCGCAAGCAGCGGTTGTCTTTCGTGAATCACTGTGCCGAGTGGCGTCGTTCTGTGAACATCGGGAGCTGTGCTACACGATATTTGGTGACTAAGTGTAGAACATAGCTGCGATTTCGGTATGGACTGCAAACTAGAGCAGCGAACGAACATCAAATTCTGCATCAAACTCGACAAATCGGAAACGGAGACGCATGAAATGTTACGGCAGGCTTACGGTAATGAAGCAATGAGTCGTGCGAGGTGTTTTAATTGGGAATCACGCTTCAAGAGCGGTAGAACGGCACTGGAAGATGACGAGAGGTACGGGCGACCGTCCACGAGCAAAACCTCCGAAAATGGGGACAAAATTAGGGAACTTGTACATGAGGATCGTCGGAGAACCATTCAAGACATTGCTACCATCGTCAATCTGTCATGCGGAACAGTGCAAGCAATTCTGACGTCGGTTTTGAACATGCACCGTATCGCTGCAAAGTTTGGCCAAAGATTCTGAACCCCGAACAGAATGCGATCCGCGTCGAACTCTATCAAGATCTTCGTCAGTAGGTGGTGAATGAACCAACTTTCCCGTTATGAGTCATTATTAGGGACGATACTTGGGACTACGGTTACGACCCGGTGACCAAACAACAGTTGCAACAGTGGAATAGCCCGGCATCTCCACGACCGAAGAAGGCCCGACAGGTCCGGAGCTCAACCAAAAGCGTGCTCATCCTGTTCTACGACATTCGTGGGGTTATGCACCAAAACTTCGTCCCCCAAGGACAGACCGTCACCGCCCTTTTTTACTGCGATGTTCTGCGGCGTCTTAGGGAGGACATTCGTCGCAAACGACCTGAAATGTGGCTCGGGGGATATTTCCTGCTCCGTCATGACAATGCAGCATCTCACAGAGTTTGCTGCCGCAACAGTATGACTACCCTTCCACTCCCGTCTTACTCGCCGGATGTGGCCCCCTGAGTCTTCTTTCTGTTCCCAAAGATGTAGCGGAAGCTCAAGGGTCGCCGTTTGGAAACCGAGGACGAGATCCAACGTTAATCGGAGAAGGTGCTTGACAAGGATTCGCGATCAGGACCTCCAGGGAGGGTTCCAACAGTGGTAAAAACGCTGGCAGTGGAGGATAGCTGCCCAAGGAGACTACTTTGAGGAAGATCATAGCCAGACTTAAGTAATGTAAGTACTTTGTCGTATATCGGCCTAAACTCGGGTCTTTTTGATCGGACCTATATATTTGACCATATTCCAGCAATAGAAACTAATTAGTTTATACCGCTGGGATATGAACCATTTTCTTAGTATTGTTGTCTTCACAGAATCGACTATGGTTGAAGATGTGTGACGGCCACGACTCTTTCTGTATCAGGGTGTAGTCATAACTTCCGTCAGTTATTCGAGCAATGAGTCTCATCCAACCAGTATCTCGTTTTGTTAAAACAACAAACCTTAACCCTTGGCTTTATTTTTCTGATCTGTTATTTTCCCCTTGTATAAATTTATTTTGGTAAACTCTGGTTTCTTTAGTAAACTCATTTAAAAGTTCTGGTTCTACCTCTATAATTTACATTCCGTGAAAGCTTTTGGTACGTACCATTCTTTTGAGGCTTATCATTTTTGAAACCGTGACGTATAGTCTAGTTAAACTTTCCTGTTTGGTCTATGTTGTCTTATTTATTTATCTTTTATTATCCTTAAGCATTTCCCAAATTTATGCTACATTCCTTCTCTTGCTAATTTTATTTTTGTGGCAACTTGATTAGAAGTCAAAAGTTGAAGAGCGTATGTTAGCAAAAACGATAAGAGTGATATCTGATGTATTAGAAGTCGGCTAAATTGAGAGATCGATGTACTTGTTTTGGAGAGAGATTGACTAGATAGCTGGATTTGCTTGGCTAATCGAAATCTGGCTCCTTAACATGGCTTATAAACAGTTGCAGTATCCCTACATCGACGAGATAGTTGATTGGTTACGAAATGAAGTTATACGCAACGCACGTTTTTACGTGCTAAAAACCTGTGAATTATGACTAACATATGCCAGAGGTAAATAATGCCAAACCTGTATGTAATCATTGTTTTCATTGAATCTCTAAACGTACTTTTGAAGTGGCATTTATGTGCTGAGTTAAGGACGTTTACAGCTGTTAAATTTTAAGCTATCCTGGGTTTCAAGACGAATAAGTTACGATAATGCAGCAAGTTTCACGGATAAGCTGATTTCCCTAACAGGCTTACGATTTAGCATGTATTCACGTAGTGCTTCACAGTAAGTCATGTTTAACCTACAGACCACTGCTAGAACCAACTAAAGCATTTCATAACGCAGTGCTGAATTATACACGGTGTCCGAGAATTATTGGACACATTACAAAATTATGTACAAAAAAAAATAATATGAGCATTGTCTATTTTTCTGTCACGTATTACTAACACGGTGTCTATATTTTTGTTTTACGGAATTCTTATTCCCAGAATCCGATAGATGGCGCTAGGTGTGGACTGATGAGGAATGTATGAGAAATGCGCAATCAGTAGTCATGTTGTCCGTACAGCAGAAGGCGATGTGTGTGTTATGGCTTGCGGAATTACAGTCTGTCATTAAAGTTAAAAGACGGTACCGTATAGAGTATGGTTGTAATCCTCCGTCAACGAATTCAACTAAGCGGTGGATGAAACAGTTTAAAGAAACTGGCAACGTGGAACATCGTGGAAGAGCCGGTAGGCCTAGCGTCAGCGGTGAGACGGTTGACCAAGTTAATGAAAGTTTCCGACGAAGCCCCAGGAAATCTGTTTGTAAAGCAAGCAGAGAACTGTGCATTGCGAAATCGACAGTTCACGATATCTTGAACAAGAAATTAAAGTTTCATGCTTATAAAATTCAAATAGTGAAAAAGATGCATGTAAATGATCACACTCTGCGATACGATGTCGCTGTGGATATGCTGAATCGAGTGGAAAACGACGAAAACTTTCTCAGTACTGTAATTTTTAGTGATGAATCCACATTTCATGTATCATGTATTATGAATCGTCACAACTGTAGGATATGGGGCAGTGAACCGCCTCATGCTGCTATATAACTAGAACGTGATTCTCCAAAAGTTAATGTGTGGTTCGCCCTATCAAAAAGAGAAGTGATTGGCCCTTTCTTTTTCTGCGAAAAAACCATAAACGGTGATATTTACTTGGGTATGCTAGAAAATTTTGCTATACCCCCGATCAAAAGATTTGAGAATGTGGTTTTCCAACAAGACGGTGCACCTCCGCATTGGTCAACGTGTGTAGGTTAGTACCTAAATGAGCATTTCCCCAACAGGTGAATTGGGCGTGGTGGTCCCATTCCGTGGCCTCCTCGCTCTCCAGATCTAACTCCATTGGATTATTTCATGTGTGGTTATGTTAAGGATCGTGTCTATCAGACACCTTTACTGATTTGCAGGAACTGAAGCAGCGTATCACAGCTGCTATTAATTCCATAACTCCTCAGATGCTTGCCAATACATGGCATGAAATCGAGTATCGCTTGGACGTACTACAAGCAACCAAGGGATCTCACATCGAAATTTATTAACTTGTGTAGTTACATTGTACGTTAGTACAGTCAGTTTCTTTCTATCTGTTTAATGTTTTGTTTTATATAATTTTGTAATGTGTACAATAATTCTTGGACACCCTGTATATACATAGTGATATGCATGAAATATGGCGTCTGACTTTCCTCGAAACTATGTAAGATGTTATTTCAATGCCATAAATCTTGGTCAATACGTTTAAGAAGGAGAGTCAATAATTATTATCAGCAATGTATTACAAAAATACATTTCAACAAAGTTTAAAAATTGCAAATGCTTTATTTTTTTCAATAAGATTGTGTTGTGATTTTCAACGCACTTGGGCCAGCGTTAAAAAATTTTTTCTGTGAGAAGAGCCACTCATACACCGTTTCATTCACTTGTTGTTCAGTGACATACTGAAGAGCTGTTAACATTCCTTTGATCAGATAAAACAGGAGATTGTTACAAGCTGCGAGGCCAGGACAATATGGATAATGATACTTCAATACCTCAAGATCTATTTGCTTGAATGTTTGAACACTGTGTACCAAAGCATTTAGAGGCACAGTTGCGCAACACCGAAATGCGTAACTTACCGATAGGTTTTCTTTGCGTTTGCTGATGAATCGAAGCATCATTTTGTTCCTATAATGCGCATCGTTTCACTTTTTAAGTGAGGGAGGCAACCGTCCCCCACTTAGGTAAGCAACATCTCCCTACTTTCGGTTGAACTGTGGAATTCTTTCTTGATTCCATTTGAATTTCTGGCATTTATTCTCTGGTAGCAATATAAATTGATGTTTCTTTCCCGTTGATGATTTGTTTCAAAACATGAGTCACCTTCGTTATCATAGCAGTCCAACAGGCTTTCATAGGAGTTCAAATAATAGCAACCTCGTATTTCTGTGAGATATTTTGGAACCCATATTCTACATACTTTACGAAAGTTAAGTCTGTTGCAGATGATTTCATAGGCACAACCACGAGCTTCACTATGTACACAAAAGTATTTACATACATACACTGAAGTGCCAGAAAAACTGGTACACCAGTCTAATACTTGGTAGGTCCCACACGGGAGCGTAGGACCACAGAAATACGACGAGGCATGGACTCCACTAGCTTCAGAAAATATGCTGTAGGCAATGCACACCACACTTCCTGCAGAGCGTTCTACAATTCTGATGTATTCCGAGGTCTCGGATTCCTGTGTTCGATAGCGCGTTGCATGGTATCCCAAATGAGTTCTATCACGTTCAGATCTGGGGACTTGGGTAGGAATGGCAACACCCCAAACTCAGATGAATACTCCTCTAACCATAATGTGGCGTCCCGACACTTGTGAGGAGGTGCATTGTCCTGTTGGAACAGGCTCAACCCATCAGCATGAATGCAGGACATGAACGGGTGTACCTCGTCAGAAAGGATGCGCACATAGCGTTGGCCCATCACAGACGTTTGTAGACGTTCCAGGGGTCCTAGTGAAGCCCAGCTAATAACACCCCATACCATTACGGACCACCTACCAGCTGGTACAGTTCCCTGTTGAGAGACGAGATCCATGGTTTCATGGGGTTTGTGCCACACACGAATCCTTCCATCTGCCCGATACCGTTGGAAACGCGACTCGTCAGACCAGGCTACTTCTTTTCAGTCATCAAGTGTCCAGTGGCGGTGTGCTGTGCCCAAGCGAGGCGCATAGCTCTGTGTCGTGCATTAATCAAGGGGACTCGAGTTGGGCGTCGACTCCCAAAGCCCATATCGTGCAAGGTACGTTAAACAGTCTGGACACTGATGCTTGTTGAGGCTCCAGTATTGAATTCCGATGATAGCTGCGAAAGTGTTGTGCAACGATTTTTGACAGCCGACGATACCAATTCTAGACAGCCGACGATACCTGCGAGAGTGTTCACCCAATGTCTTTTTACATCCACACTGGTATCGTAGGTTGGAGGTTTTGCCGGAATTCTTGTAGTCACGGTACACCCTTGCAATGGTCGTTCGTGAAAATCGGAACTTCGTTTCTACCTCCGCAATACTATGGCCCATCTCACGAGCGCCAACTATGACACCGCGTTGAAAATCGCTTAAATCGTTATTACTTGTCATTCTCATGCCGAAAACAGCTCTGACTACTGGCAAGAATGTCTATCGCTTTTATATACGCACTGGTGGACGCAACCGAGTACGCACATAGATGACGTTGCTATGTATTTTGCATAAGCTCGTCTGTACCCGTTTTTCTGGCCCTTCAGTGTGGGTCAAAGGGAAGCAAAAGCATTTATTAGCCGCAATCTGTACGTATTATGCACATATTGGGCCATTATAACTCGTGCGATCCTTCTAAAGCATGTTTTTTTTCCGGTATGCCAGTAGGTTCGTATGCCGGAACTTTCTCTTATTCCTCCTGATCAGCTTATGCTAATCAAGATTTTATAGGTCGAGATCGGATTGGGAGTTCAATCTCATCCCAGCGATGCTCTATTGCATTTAAATCATAACTTTAGGTCAGCCAGTCATAGTTTGGAAGTTCTGCTCCTAAAACCAGGCCCTTTTAGTGTAGCAAGGATCTCGATCTTGCTGAAAAAGTAATAATTTCTACAGAAGTACTGCGACAGCGTAAGGAACGTGTGGTTATTTAAAATGTTTTCGTACTTGGCCGCTGTCAAGCTGGAGATCATCACAGATAAATGAATGCCCTACTTAGCAGAAACAGTTCCACACCATCAGATAACAGTCTAAACTTGACTGTAGGGACAAATCAGTTCCACCTGACAGCGTTACCAGGGCCAACGACACACCCAAATACGTCCATCCGGAAGAAAGAGGGAGTAGCGCGATTCGTTACTTCCCACGACTCTCTTCCACTCTTTTGTTGTTCAAGAATGACAAACGAAGCCTCTCTGTAGACGAACCTACTGGCATTGTCAGGAGCAACAATGCCAGACGCCGTCGAGTGTAGATGTTATGATGCGTTGTGCTCAGCTGAACTAGCATTGTACCCCAGGATAAACAGTTCCTGACGGACTGTGCTGGTGCAAGTGGCTGTTTCATTGGACTGTGCGACATCGTCGGCCAGGTCAGTGGCAGAAGACGTGCGTGCTTTCCTCATATTGTGCAATAATCTTCTTTAGGCACCATCACTCAGAGATGCGATCTCACAGACCGTGGTTCTTTTTCTTTTAAAGGAAATGACTGTGGGATATTGATGTTTCTACCATGGTATTTTATATGAATGCACTACATTATAAACACGACTTTGAAAAAGTATTTTAGAGGTGGGAGGCCACGTAATATTTTAACAAACTATTTAACTTTCCGGTGAAAGAAACATTATTAGAATGGGGAAAAATATTGAAGTAAAAATTAGCAAAATAGAATGCAACATTTTACAATATTAGAACATTTTGGAATATTTACGACAGAAAGTATTTAGAATAATTTCTATTCTTCTACAAAAATAGTGGAACTCCATATCTCATTCATTGTTACACATCTTGTATGCTATTTTACAAATTTTTCTAAGATACCTTCTTCATTATCTGATTCATCGAGTTCACTCAATTCACCACTTGTTATTTTATCATTTCATTTTTTAGAAGCTTCTTGAAAGGCAGGGAATCCGGAACGCTAGCCATTTTTTTGGACTATAATTCGTATAGAAACTAAGAAAGAAGAGATGCAGAAATGGTGTCAGGGAGACTGGATATAATATTAAACGGTTCCTTTCTCGGGATCGAAAGCAGAAAAACTTTAGCTAGAAAATAGCTTACGGGATAAAGGAAAAATGTAGTAGGCATCGGTGTTTTAGCATCGTCACCGGCTTCGAAGCAGTCTTACTTTGTGGTTAAGGGTTAAATTCTGATCCATATCTCAACTAGCTCAGATGAGTGTAGATTTTTTTTTCTCTTTTTCCCTATTAAATTTCAAAATTTTTAAAAACTTAGGCCGCTGCTCAGGTGTACAAATTATGCCCTTAAAGTAATGTGACTGATTTTTTTACGCGGAACAGCCCCTTAAATAAAATCAACAAACGTGTTTATAGTTTCAACCACTAGAGCGTGCTGTAATCGCAGGAACAAATTTCCAGTCGGGAGACGCAGCAGGTTTCATGTGGCCACCGTTGCAATGAGACTGTGTGAAGACAGTGTGTCAGAAATTACGTAATGGAGGAAATAGCTGTGATAAAAGTTTACTGTAAATTGGGGAAAACTGCCATGGAAGTGTACCAAGACCTAAAAAGTTGGCAGCGGTCAGGTCTCCGATGGTTTTCAACATTTAAAGATGGGAGGGAGTCCCTTGAACCACGCACAAGACGTCCAGTTTCTGCACAGACAAACCAAAATATGGTGAAAACTTGCGAAATTGTTCCATATCACAGACGAATAACAACTACGCTACTCACTGAACAGCTTTGTGTTTATAAGGGAACGTCCAAGGTAATCTTAGGAAAAGTTCTGCGCAAGAGGAGGATTTGTTTGAGGTTTGTGCTGCACACGTTGACAACAAGAACAGAGAGAGAGCACCAGGTTGCGCGTTGCCTGTGACGCAGTTTCTGGCTTCGAAGTCGATTTGTTTGACTGAGCATCCACCTAATCGCCAGATTTGGCTCTCTCAGACATTTCCTTATTCCAAAGGTGAAGTGTGCCTCGAATGGGGAGTGCTTCAGCGACATTGAGGACATCTAACGAGGTGCGATTAACACACTGAAGGGGGTTCCGGTTCAGGACTTTCATACAGATGTCTTCAAACACCTGTATGAAATATCTCACCGTTATGAGGAGTTGAAGGAATATTATTTAGAATCTGTGTAAGTGAGACAACTCGAAATATAGTTTTTTGCTTTGATATACAAAGGTCGGTAAATAAATAATACACAATCGCCTGTAACTCCCCAGTTTTCAAAGGTTGAATCATGAAAGTTGGTGAGTAAGACCTTCATTCTATTAGCTTCCAAATGACCATTAACAGTTGCTACTTCTCTTTGCAGGTGAAGCGTAATGGATGATTAAATGGACACTCTACTACGTCAAAGGTCGGTAATAGAATTTATCTACAAATCTGGGGATAGCTCAGCTACAGCGATCCACAGACAATTGTTGCCAGTGTATGGTGAGAAACAATGGATCGCAGTAATGTGAAGCGATGGTTGCAGAGGTTTCGGAGAGGTGATTTTAGCATTCAAGATAAGCCACGATGCGGCAGACCGACCACTGTGGCAACCACTGCAACTGAGGAAGCCATTGAGAAGCTAATTCAGGATAACAGATGCATCACCACTTCCCAACTTATGGACCACCTTGGCATGTCAAAGGGAAGTGCTTTAATAGTGGTAGAACGCTTAAAATACCGGAAAATCTGTGCTCGTTGGGTACCATGGCTACTCATAAAAGCGATGAAGAGAATTTGGAAAGAGGTGTGTAACGATCTGCTTGAACATTTCAATGGTGACTTTCCAGAATGTTTTAATGGTGTGATAACAGGTGATGAAACATGGCTGTGCCGCCCCGGAGGCGCAGTGGTCTAAGGCGCTGGCCTCTGATCATTCGTCCATAAGGGGTCCGGGTTAGAATCCCGGTCAGGCATGGATGTTGTGTTTGTCTTACGGCACTGGCTCTCTCCCTTCCCTGGAACCAGTGACCCTAAATTAGGGACGGGCGACTGCTTATAGCCCATTGAGTTGCTCACGGTGGTCGTTAAACCTCCAATCAAAAAAAAAAAACATGGCTGTTTCTTTATGACACACAGAGCAAATGTCATTCTATGGAGCGGAAGCATGTGGGATCACCGGAGAAGAAGACGCCATGACTTTCAAGATCATCAAAGGAATTGTTGGCCACATTTTTTTGGGATCTTCAGGGCGTCATCTTCATCTACTTCCTGGAAAGTGGGGCCACCATTACCAAAGAGCGTTATTGTTCGTCCTTGGAGAAGCTCGGGCGCACTTGCAAGCAGAGGACATCAAACTGCATCACGAAAACAGGAGACCGCACACTGCACAGATGCAGAACGTGACTCGACTGGGCTGGACGCTGGTGGGGAAGCATTTCAGAGTGATGCAGAACGCATTGCGTGTGTCAAGAAGTGGTGTGATGACCAACCTCCGGAGTTTTACTAATGTGCGTTCTTGTCATGTAAACAACGTTGGGTGCAAAGTACTGAAGCCATTAAATCCTACAATAAGTGACTTATCTCTAAAGCCAAAGGTCCAAGGTTCCTGATTTAACCATTGAAAACTGGGGAGTTACTTATTGGCCGACTTTCCTGATTTAACCTTTGAATTTGACTTATCTCTAAAGCCAAAGGTCCAAGGTTGCTACCCACCAACTTTCCTGATTTTACCTTTGAAAACTGGGGAGTTACTTATTGGCCGACTTTCCTGATTTAACCTTTGAATTTGACTTATCTCTAAAGCCAAAGGTCCAAGGTTGCTACCCACCAACTTTCCTGATTTTACCTTTGAAAACTAGGGAGTTACTTATTGGTCGACTTTTGTAATAATTTTTGCCTTATTGTTTAACAGACATTATGTGTATGATTCAGTTCGATGCAACATCTTGCAGTTACGAGCATGTTGCCCTCCCGTGTCTCAAGGAAAGACAACAGATAGACGGATAGACATATTGCGTTGCACTTTTCCCTTAGTGAGATGTATCATTTAAATAGTACTAATGTTTTTGTTGCTCGAAATAATGTAATTTAGGTTACACTGAAAGAAACAAGGGGTTTGCACTTTTTGCATGCGCGAGATAAAAAAATTTAAAACAAGTGCTTCTTGTGTTACTAAGAGTGAAACCAGTTTGTTGCACCTTAATATGATTTGCATTGTTTTTTTTTTTGAAGTGGTAACGCAACGACTCATCTCTTACATAAATGATTCACTTTTATGTATAAAAAGGCGCATTTTTCGACACCATCCTGGAAACTAAATAAAAACTTCAAAAAAGGGCTCTAATTCGTGAGGGAAATATTTTTTGTACAAAGAAATTTAAATAAATTAACTCCATAGATTTTCCATGTTCAATTAAGCACGTGTATTGCTATTTCTTCGTCGGCATTTTTGAATTCCTTTGTTTCAAAATTTGTCTCAAAGAGATGTAAAAAAACTGGATGAGGTTTATGGATGTTTCGTTCTTAAGATAAGATCACTTAAGTGAAGAAAGGATGAAAGTTCTTCTGATGATTTTTTTTTCCTGCATCACTTTTAACGAAGAAAGTCAAAGTTGTTCATAACGAGCTGAAAAAAAAAATGCTTTGAAGAAAAAAAAGTGGCAAACGCCATGAGCCCAAGTGCATTTACGTGCCTTGTGATCCTATTATATCATTTTTATGTAATTGAATTAAATATGATCTTCTAGCTGACGCTTCTTTTAACTCAAACATGGTGCAGTTCCAAGAAAGCTTATAAGCATTCACGGATGTCTTCAAGTGAGCAAAAAAAAAAAGTTACGTACGTTAAGACCAACGAAAAATTAACAGAAAAAAGAAGAGAAATTACAAGATGGAGACAAGTGAAAATAAAAACGGGAGAGAAACCGCAGCGTTAAGCAATTCTGATTTTTTTATTTTTTTCATTTTCAGAAAATGGCAGAATGTGATGCACCTCCTCTTCTCATTTTTAGCTCTCAATTCGTTAAGGACATAACATCCAATTGTTCCTAAGCCTCTTTAAATAATTAAAATTCCCATTCGACACAAAAGAAAGCAATTGAGAAAATATCGAAAGACCAATTTCAAGGAGGCGTAGTTTTTTTTTTTTTTTTCCATATTTGTATAGGGTATTTTCTCATTGATTTGTTCATACTTGTTACACTGGTATCCGTAAGATAAGCAACAATCCGAAGAATCGCGATAACAGGGCGAAATATAGTTCAAACTTCACGAAATTTGCATATGTTACGGATGAAGCCATACAGCATCGATGTGCTGAAGACAAGTGAGTGGCGCTGACAGCGCCCTATGCAAATGCGCAAGAGCTTAAAACCAGCTGTTTCGGAGGAAGTCGCCAATTCATGTGCGGCGGTGAATGGATAGATTTCGGGATAGTGATTTTGTTAACATGGCTTCCGACGTCATTTACCAGATGAGTTGCGCTATTGAGTGATAGACCGACTCGAAGCTAGGCAAGGGCAGGCGGACGTTGCAAGATGGCTCAATTTTAACTGCTCTGTGGTCAGCAGGATGTGGCAGCAGCTCTAAGCCACGGGTGCTGCTGCTTCCCGAAAGTTCAGCGAAGGTAGGTGAAGGGCGACGCCCTCCGTGGATGACCGGTATTTGCGACTTTCGGCACGGCGGAACAGGACGGCTACAGCGTCTAATCTCAGATATAGCTTGGGGCAACTACCGGACGGACGGTATCAGCCTCAACGGTGTCCAGAAGGTTACATGCTGGAGGACTGCATGGTCGGGGACCCGTATTATGCGTGCCCCTCACCTCACGCCAACGGAGGGAACGTTTCAATTGGGCATGAATGCATGTGAACTGGACCCAAAATAAGTGGAGGTCCGTTCTGTTCACAGATGAGTCGCGATACTGTTTACAAAGCGATTCACGCCGAATTTATATCTGGAGAGAGGGCGGTACTCGCTACCTTCTCTCTAATAACAATATCCGGGAAAGGGGCACCTATGGTGATAGTAGCGTCCTGGTGTGGGAAGGCATATCGTTAGGCGGCCGTACCGACCTCTATGTGTTGCCACATGGAAACCTTAATGCTCAGAGGTATAGAGACGACATCCTGGACCCTATTGTTCGACCGTATGGGGCCACAATTGGCAATACATTCGTACTGCAGGCGAATTACGCCCACCCTCACACAACTCACCTCGCGCAACAGTACATGGAACAGAAGAATATAGTCCGTGTGGACTGGACAGCACGCTATTCCGATCTGAATCCCATTGAGCATGTCTGGGATGCTCCCGCGTGGCGTTTTGGCCTCCAGCACCCTCCACGAACCCTGCAGCGGCTCCGCATGGCTTTGAACGAGCAATGGACGCAGCTACCCACGGAATTGCTCAAAACAATAATTAACAGCATAGAAGATCGCTATCTGGCCTGTATTGCTGTTCGGGGTAGCCACGAAGTACCTTTTCCTATTTCATCTTGATGCTTATATATTCATATTTGCATCACTCTTATGCCTTGTATCACATGTTCTTACGTTTTTTTTGTTGCGTTTGGTCTGATAAAGCTTATTACAAAATTTCATCTTAATTTAGGGAAACCAGTGTGGTTCACGTATTCTCCGTGAAGCTAACTTTTCACTATGGTTATTATTTGTCACTAAAGTCCGTGTGGAAGTCCTTAAAATTCCAAACATTTCAGTTCTGCAGGAGGTATAAACAATGTGTGAAATGAGATGGGGAGCAAATTAATAATTCCGATGAAAAGGAATTTATTTATATTTTATTGTCTTCAGATCATTTTTCCTAGCTAGTAAAATGTCTTCAACTGAAGAAAGAGTGATTTCTGTGCTCTGTTTAGCTGAGTCTGTAAAATATGTTCTTTTTTTTTAAATTAGAGACAGCTGGTCAGCGATCTGACAACATCAGGAGTGATGCGACGGCAATCAGTGAGAGTCGGACGCAGAATGGGTAAGACGAAGGATCTAAGCGCATTTGATCGTGGGCAAATTGTCGGGGCCAAACGAATGGGTCACTGAATCTCGGAAATTGTGCAGGCACTAGAACTTTCACGAGCCACTATGTCACTAGTGCAGCGTCAGTACATCGAATCCGGTAAAAACATCCCTGCAAGGGACAACTGCCGTGGACAACAGCGTGTGGATGAGCGGGGTCATCGTCGGCTAGCTCGCATTGTAACAGCGGATAGATGGGCCACAGTGCAAGAAATCACTTGGCAATTTAACGCTGGTGCACAAAAGCGTGTAAGCAGCCACGCCATTCAGAACCATCTCCTCGCTATGGGGTACAGAAGCCATCGTCCCTCGAGGATACCGCTGCTGGCCGCACATCACAAGGTGTAAAGATTAGCATGGGCGCGGGAAAATTGCCACTGGATCCTAGGCATGTGGAAAAATGTTGCCTGGACTGATGAGTCGAGATTTACGTTGGTACATGCGGATGGCAGGATACGAGTACGGCGCAAACCACATGAAGCGATGTATCCTTCTTGCCAGCAGGGTACTCTTCAAGCTGCTGGTGGTGGCATTGTCGTCTGGGGGCTGTTTACGTGGACGTAAATGGGACCCCTGGTACGTGTGACATCGTCCCTCACTGGTCAACGTTACCGGGATATCCTGGACGACCATTTGCTCCCGTTTGTGCGTCTTTAACATCCCACTGGGGAACTCATCCTGCAACAAGACAATGCAGCTCCTGAATTATATCCGAATGGTTAGATGGACCCTCCACCAACGTGACCTCGCTTCCTTGGCCAGCTAAGTCACCTGACCTCAATCCCATCGAGCACACTTGGGATGCCATCGAGAGAGATGTTCGAGGCTCTGACCCCTCTCTATCAAATCTTCGTGAACTGTGGGAGCTTGTTCAGGGGTCGTGGATCCGTATGGCCTCCCAACGCTTCCGGTGTTTGTCGAGTCCATGCTGAGACGAATTGCCGCCGTCATCAGGACGAAAGGTGGTGCTACACGTTACTAGACAGGTATCTCTAATTCAATTGCTCTTCAGAGTATAATGCGTTTAACGAGCACAGTGAGCAAGTCGATAGGTTACAAGCAATCACCCGTCCCTTAATTTAAGACCACTCGCTTCAGGAAAACGAAAGATTCAGGGCGGTAAGACAGACACAACATCCTTGCCTCATTGGGATTGGAACCATCGCGGAACCAGACGAATGGTCGGAAAGCCAGAGATTAGCACACTTCGACATCGGGGTAGTGTGAAAGCGTTTCAAAGAGAATTTACATCTTATTACAAAATGCAAGAGTAGCACATAAATTTAAGTGTATAAGAAAATTAAAAGAGAATGGTTCCGTTAAAGACAAACCACGAACTAAAAGATCGGAACTACACTCATCGTCAGAAAAATAGTTGCACCCTGAAGGAAGCAAACGACATGAAACTTGATGGATAATATTGACATCGTGACACAAGCAAATGATTCAAGTATCACACTCGGCCACGCATGTGGCGCAAGAAAGGTAGGGTCGTAGCGCTGTGCCTGACCGGCTATATAAGGTCGTCCTGTTGCGCGTGCTTGCCGTTCTGACTCATGCTGTTGTGTTGGTTGCATCCTTTGCAAGCGAAGTATGCCTCGGTGAAATGTTCGGAAGCAATTCAAGCAGTTGAAGGAGGTCGACAAGGGCCGCATCGTCGGAACCCGGGAAGCGGGTTGGTCTTATCGCCGTATTACGCGCCATACCGGTCTTGCGGGTATCACCATAGCGTGCTGTTGGCGGCAGTGGACAGAACAAGGCACGCAGCACCGACAGGAAGTGTATAGGAGACCTAGACGAACCACGGAGAGAGAAGACCGACGAGTTGTCCGACATGCACGGAGTGACACAACAACCACGGTTGGGAATAGTCAGCGAGCATTGGTGCCCTCCATGCATCGTCCGGTTAGTGGCAGACATCAGCACGACGTAGGACTACACGCACGAAGACCGTTACGACGACTGCCTTTAACACCACTGCATCATTGTCAAAGACTGCAATGGTGTCGTGCCAGACTGTCATGGTGCCACTCAGAATGGCAGCGGGTGATCTTCAACGACGAGTCCCACTTTTGTCTTGGAGGAGACGACCAACGAATCAATGTATGGAGGCACCGTGGTTAACGCCAAGATGAACGGTTTGTTCTCGAGCGTCACACGTCCAGAACGTCTGGTGTAATTGTGTGGGGTGAAATTGCCTACGATCCCCGATCACCTTTGGTGTTCATTGCAGGCATTTTGACAGCCCAACGTTACGTTAGTGAGGTCCTGCAACTAGTGGGCCCTACCTTTTCTGACCGCTCTTTCCGGTGCAATTTTCCAAAAAGACAACGCTCGCCCGCATACTTCTGCTGTCTCGAGAGCTTGCCTTCAATGCATGGCACTATGTCTTGGCCAGCCGCATGGTCAGACCTATCGCCGTTTGAAAGGGATGGGATGGTATTGGAAGCGCTATCCACACTCCACCCCTACCGCACAATCTACAAGAACTGCATTACAAGATTCAAGGTGCATGGGATGGCTTATGGTAAGACACCATTAGGAACCCGTACAACTCCATGCCGAAACATCTGGCAAGCTGTATGAGCAAAAACGGCGGCCCGATGCCATATTAAGAGACACTACTTATTGGCGTGTAACACAATAAATATTTCCCATATCAGTCTCAATATTTTATAATTTATTGTTCCTGGTAAGTTTTACCTTCTTCCCGAACAGCATTGCAATCCGACACGTCCTTCTGAGTGTAACCATTTTTGACGATGAGTGTATGTGATGACCTTGTGCCGTTTGTAAAGAAAGCTCTTTATACCATTCTGCAAAAATCAGTAAGGCGAGTTCTTTGGAATTACAATACGACTCAAATGTAACTAGTTCGCGTAATACCAAGTTCCGCATAAACCAAGATTTTACAGATCCTTGAACTTCGTAATATTCTCCCTTCTTATTTTAACCGCATATTACGAACAAGGAGTTTAGGAGAAACAGCTTACATGGAAGTTCAGAACGGTTTTCAGCAAATAAAATAGAAGTAATTAGATGTAAAGAAAACGTACGAATTATCAACGAGGACGTGCATAATCCTGTCCTCGGCAGCGAAGTCATGCATTCATCGGCCGCACCTGTATGGAATAGTATTAGAAGAATTGCCCCTTACACGAACTTTAAAGAGACTGCCATCAGCGAAACAGTCGAAATCCTCTCCAGTAAACTAACATGCAATGATATTGTCTCTACTGAACTACCAACGGTTTGGCATTGGTTATTAAAAGCAATTCCCGGCATTTTTTTACGCTTTATAACCGTAGTTTGAAGAAGCGAATATGCTCCAGCTTTTTCCGTCCGTCTGTCGGCACGATAACTCTGGTAAAAATGGTTCGATTTCGTTGAAATTTTAATATGTGGTAGGGGACTAACTGTGGACGAACCTTATTGAAAATGGGACAAATGGGGTTAAAGGTCACGAAATAGGAGCGGGATCCATTTCGTGACCTTTAACCTCATAACTTGCCTAAATATAGATCGATTTCTATGAAAGTTTAGTATGTGGTAGGGGACCGACTGGGGACGACCCCTATTGAAAATGGGTGAAGTGCGGTCAAAGGTCAGGACGTAGGAGCGGGATGCATTCCATTGCCCTTATTCGTCAAAACGTGCGGAAAAATATTTCGATTTCGATAAAATTTTAGTATGTTCTAGGGGACCGCCTGGAGAGGAAGTCTATTGAAAATGGGACAACTGGGGTCAAAGGTCCAGACATAAGATTGGGATCCATTCCGTCGCCCTTATTCCACACTATTAAGGTGACCGTCAAGTAATTTTGCTTCCTATATTTCCAATGGAAAATTTTTGTACAGATTTCCTTCACAATTAGTGTGTTCCCAAGGATGGAAATTTGAACATCGTTAAAAATAACTTCATATTTTAACGGAATACTTAACATTTTCTACAACATAACTATAATCATATTAAAAAGCAATAACGTTTCCCTTGGTGGTGTTGAAACCAGAAAAAAGCTGGCGCGACCTGTACTTTGATGACGTCAGTAGACAAATAAATGTTGCATTGCATAATTATGGTTATGTTTTAGAAAATATTAAGTATTCCAAGTTATGAAATGAAACTATTTTAATCCATGTTCAAATTTTCATCCTTGGCAACGCATTAATTGTGAAGAAAATGTGTACAAAAGTTTTTCCATTGGAAGTATAGGAAGCAAAACTACTTGACGTCCACCTTAAAGGAGCAATTCTTGTATCTATGAACATTTCATTTTAAAAATGGCTCTAAGGATTTTGATGAACGTCGTTAGCCTACCGTTTTCTGGTACTAGAAATCGATTTAGCTTGATCTCGACTTTAGGAAAATTCGCTTAGTGGGTTAAATAACCACCCCGAATTACCACGTTTTCAGTGTCATGGCGTCGTTTCATTAATGTTATCCATGCTTAGAAATCTTATGACGTCACTAGCTCGCCATTGAGATCATGACCCGCGGTCACGCCATCTGTCTCATTACGTCACGCGTTGTGTGTGGATCCTATTAAAGTTTTATGATGTCACACTCCTTCGAGCAGTTGGTCGCGATTCCCATCTGCGTCATTACGTCACGCGTTGTGTGCGTATGCCCTTCCGCACGATAACTCGCGTAAACATTGTTCGATATCGATGAAATTTTAGTATGTGGTACGGGACATCCTGGGGACAAACCCTGTTGAAATGGGCGAAATGGGGTCAAAGATCAGCACATAGGAGCGGAATCACTTCCATCGCCATTATGCGTCATAACTTACGTAAAAAAGCTTCGATTTGGATGAAATGTTAGTATGTTGTAGGGGCCTGCCTGGGGACGAATGCTGTTGAAAATGGGCGAAAGGGGTCAAAGGTTAGGACATAGGAGCGGGATCTATTCCATAGCCCTTATGCATCATAACTTACGTAAAACTGCTTCTATTGCGACAAAATTTTATCATATTATTTCGGAGTTATACTGAACCGGTTCTGTTGAATATCCTCGAAATGGGATCAAAGGTCAAGGCACAGGAGCGAGATTTATTCCACAGCTATTATCCTCATAACTTGCGTAATAACTTGAGTAATGATTTCTGATATGTTGGAAAGCATATTATAATCAAAGCATTGAATGATTTCACTAACTTGTTATGTGTGCTATTGCCTTGAGAAAGCCTCCCAGTGGAGTTCGAAAGCTTGGAGAATCTTTGTGCTTATTACACCATAAAAATAAACGGATTTAATACGCAATATGCGAGAGTTAAATCCCTGAAATGGCAATGGGCTGGACATACTGCCAGAAGGAGAGACCATCGATGGACAGCCGAAATTTTAGATTGGATTCCAAGGGACAGGAAAAGACCCAGAAGAAGACCACATGGGAGATGGGTGGATGAAATTCGAAAGTATGCAGGGGTGACATGGAGGAGACTGGCACAAGACAGACCGTTGTGGAGGAAACTTGGGGAGACCTTCGTCCAGCAGTGGATTGATAATGGTTGACAATGATGATGATGATGATGCGTTTCTTGAAAATAAATGGCCTTCACCCAGTGTTTAAAAGTTTCTCGTTCACTGGAAAACAAAGAATCACCTGCTGTTGAGGACACCCCGTGGTTTCTTTTGCAGATATGTCAGTTCGCGTGGCGAAAAGAGTTTTTCAGTTGTTTTGTTATTGCATCCCTCCCCACTCGATTGCCAAACATACGTCCTCCGGGCAAATGCTGCTTTTTATTCCTACTCCTCGCCACCTTTTAATCACTTAATCTCTGTTTAGAGAATCTTAAAGAGTTTCTTTTTTTTTTCATATAGACATATCTTGCCCACTGTATCAGAGGAAGTTGAAAAACATTTAAAACAGCAATCATGATGAGCACAAAACAACCAAGAATTTACTTATGTAGCCGACGTAACATGTGACAGGTGAAATTTCAAATTTTTGCAAGTTACTTCAATTTTTACATTCGTTAAATGTTTGGCTTATTGTAGATCATACTAATTTTATTTTGTTAGGTGTAGTTTTCAATTAACAAGAGTTATTTTCCTTCGATGAGTTGATAAATATTTTATAATGGGCTAATATTTTATCCAAGTTTTCATATATCGAATGCTTTTGACTCCCCCTCCAACTTCGTTGTATACGGGTTTGAATGCATTAGGCATTATTAAAGCAACAGTGCATATAATTATGAATATGAAGTTCCATGTGCATGCCTGCAAAATTCTCTTATTAGCACGTCTTTTGTAAAAAAGATCGTGCTTCTGTTATCGGTATGTCCGTCCGTCCGTCCGTCTGTACCCACGGTATCTCTGCAACTATTAGTCCGATCTGAAAAAAAGTTTTTGCATTCGGAAGCTTGCAATATGCGACTGATGATCCTTTATTTCGTTTTTCTTTACGATGTACAATTTTGCCGCTAGGGGGCGTAAATGCAGATGATGTCGAATTCAAAATTACGTTTTAATCCACATATTTGCTTCTAAACATACGATTGAAAATATTCTTATATCTTTCGTTTTCATTTATGTCGAAGAGTGTTTTAGATATAGTTTCATTTTAAAATTACGCATAGATTTTCCGCTAGGGGCGAAAAATTAAATTACATTTTTTCCGATAACTCTTCTCCTAAAACTCCGATTTGAGAAATCTTTTTCAGCGGATACATCTCCTAACGGAAAATCTTTTGCATATAATTTCGAATTTTTGGTAAAGAATACTTTGGCCACCAAGGGGCCAAAGTATTGTACGGGCCAAGTATTGTAGAATTGTACATGCATTCTTGTGTTAATTTTTGCTTCTGATGCATTTGCCATAAAATCTGAGCTTCTCAAATATCGATTGAAAAAATTCTTTCGTGGTCTGATGCCACTCACTTCAATAAACCTTTTCGGAATATTTTCTTCCTAAAATATCTCACAGTTTATCCGCCAGGGGGCGTAGATGTATATCTTATTTTTGTCAATATCTCTACTTCTAGGGGTTCCATTTGAAAAACTCCTTTTTTGTTAGATAGTGTTTCCAGTATGACATGTGTTTCCTATTATTTCAAAATTTTCAAATAATTCACAGACTTTCCGCTAGGAGGCGTAAAGGTAAATTGCGTTTCCCACTATTTCTCTGCTTCTAAACCTCCTATTTAAAAAATTCCTTCTGCACCGGATACAGCTCCTGATGGGAAATCCTTTGCACATAATTTCTAATTTTTGTAAAAAAGTGGTAGGGCCACCAGGACGCGTAAGTCTTAATTTCCACTTGTAATGTATTTGCAGCAAAATATGAGCTTCTAAAATCTCGATTGAAAAAAAAGTCTTTTGTTGACCGATGCTACTCATGTCGACAAACCTTTTAGGAACACTTTCTTCTTGAAATAATGCATGGTTTCTACGCCAGGGGACGTAGATGTATATCTGATTTTTGTCAATATTCTACTTCTAAAATTTCAATTTGAAAAATTCCTTCGTTGTTGGATAGTGTTTCCGATGCGAAATGTTTTTCCTATAAATTCAACATTTTCACGTAAATCATTTAAGACTTTCAGCTAGGGCGCATAAATGTAAATTGCGTTTTCTGCTCCTAAAACTCCGATTTGAAAAATTTTTCCTTTATCGCATACAAGACCTGATGGAAAATATATTTCACATAATTTATAATGTTTTGTAAAGAATGGTTTGGCCACCAGGGGTCATAAGTGTTAATTTTTGCTTCTGAAGTATTTGTTGCAAAATCTGGGCTCCTGAAAATTCGACTAATTTTTTTTTCTTCGACCGTTACTGCCTATACGGATAAACCTTTTGAGAATACTTTCTTCCTAAAATAATGCATTATTTTCCTACCAGGGGGGGGGTAAAGTCACATTTTATTTTTGTCGATATCTCTGTTTCTAAGAGTTCGTAAGCTCACGATTCCGTTTACAGCAATATCTGAGGGATTAAAAACCCGATTGAAAATATTCTTTCTTTGGTCAGATCCATTGTTTTCCATACCGATTCCTATGACTTTCAATATCTTTGATAAATTTAATTTGCGTCAGAACGGATTCAAAAGACGTGCTTATTACACCCGATATTTTGGTGTCAACTTTCTTGTTTCCCTTGTCATGAACAGAATCACTGTTTGAACTTCTTCAACTTTCTAATAGCGGAGCTTTCTGTTTGCAATGGGTTGTACATTTTTTTCGAGGGGCTATTATATACGCACCGGACAATACAATCCACGTTCCTTCTATTGAAGTCATTTAGCCTGCTAGGGTATGCTATGTGAAAAAAAAAATAATAATAAAAATAAATTAAAATAAATTAATTTTTTCATTCATATAAAAAACTTAAATGAATTACAACTCTATTAAATTTTGTAGATTGATCACATCTACAGAACTGAGCTATTAATATTTGAAACTACACAAGGACTTTAGGAAGAACCTGTACTTTAGAATGCCACCTTCCTCTTAAAATGGTAAGCCTAAAAGGAATTGATGTCACAACATAAGCTCTTAATGTGCAGAAATTCGTTATCGTAAAATTTCTCATTCTATTATTTACGTAGAATTGTACATGCATTCTCCATTTGCAAAACTTATAGTGGCCCGCATCTAGTTATGTAAATCTTTGTAAACACTCACCTTATTAATAAAAGCGAACATCAGAAACGCTGTGGAGAAAAGTAGTAATCCAATATGCAACTGAAATTATTAAATAAACAAGACAGATTTACCAGCTATCAAAACTGATGCTATATGGATACTGTTGAATCTTACTTTCACAGGCTTATATGGCCGTGGCACCAGGTGAAGTATCGCGTGCAGTAAAGCACCCTATATCTCCACCAAAAAAAAAATGAATAAATAAATAAAAATAAAAATAAAAAAATATTAAAGAAAAGTTTGTAAAAAAATTGCCCTGTTCCTCTGATGCTCGAGGCTAGCAAGGAGTTTTCCTAATTGCGTTGGCAACCGAAAATTATGCAACAACAAATTAATTATTTGATTCCAATAATTTATAACTTCCAATAATCAATTATAACAAATTATCTATTAACTTCCCGCAAAGCCCGTACCGTGGTCGGGCGTTAATGCCTGGATCTAACTCCAGCACGTCCCAATCTACCGAAAAATCCCAGCAACGCACACACACACTCGAAAAGATACCCAACGCTCATTTCACGCACGCTTGACATTTAATATTCAACAGTATGTTATATACACTGTTACCTTTATCCGTGGAATGGCACAAAAATCTGCTGAGATGAATATATGGCGTGCTGCTCTATCGGCAGCATAATTACGCATACAGATTTAAACACTGCTGTGATTCTAGCATGCTGAATATTGCTCATGCACAATCTAAAAAATTAGGTCACAAAAAAAACATATATGAGGAATTACCAAAACATTGAAATACACACCTAAAAAACGAGAATTTATATAGTACGAGCGTGGGTACCAGTGATTAAAATGATTCAGTTATTACAATGTCTGCTGTAATTTAATTATAAGCTACTATATATATATATATACAATTGGGATGTAAGGTCCGGTGATGCATAACATCACAGCTTCTCCTTGACAAATGTCAACCCCGCCTTCTCGTGGTGCATCCTGTTCCCAATAAAGGGGCTCTGAACACCGCCAATAGCGGTATAACTATACCATCGGGATTAGAAGAAATGCTATCCTACACTCACCAACCCGCTTGGCCAGCGTGGTGAGTTATGGCCACACCCCTCCAAAATGACTCCAAAACTTAAATCTTGGCCCTCAGTCTCCGGAAGCTGGAATGTACCTGGCCAAGGCAGCGGCCAGTGCGACATGAAGGCAGAGGGTGCTAAGAATCCCCGGAGGATTGGACTAGGCTGCCATCTGATGATGACTTTGGCTACGTATAATGGACACTCCCTATCTTCTGATTCAAGGCTTCTTGAATTGGAAGAGGAACTACAAAGGATCAAGTGGGACATCGTCGGGCTAAGTGAGGTAAGGAGAAAAGGAGATCTCATTGAACTGAAAAGTGGACATCTCTTCTACTATCGTGGGACAGATACTGGCAGAACTAGTGGTGTTGGATTTATAATAAACAAGAAACTGAAGAATAAAGTAGTAGAAGTTGAAAGTTCCTCTGACAGAGCTGCACGACTCGTTATCCAACTTTCGAGAAGATACAAGGCTCAGAATATTTAAACTTATGCACCCACCACAAATCATCCTGAAGAAGAAATTGAAGAATTTTATGAGGAAATTCGTCATCTAAATAATAAAGGTAAGCAGCACTTTAAGATAATTATGGGAGATTTCAATGCAAAAATAGGGCAACAGCAACAGAATAAAATTTCAGTAGGTAAATTCGGTCACGGCAATAGAAACCAGCGTGGAAATACTCTCGTAGAGTTTGTAGAGGCAGAAGGGTTTTTCATCTTGAACTCCTTTTTCAAGAAAAAGTCACACAGGAAATGGATATGGAGACATCCAAATGGGACGACAAGTGAAATTGATTTTATTATGTATAACAAAAAATTCCTCATAGAAGACTGCAATGTGCTAAACAAGTTCAACACAGGTAGTGACTATAGATTGGTGAGATGTAAGATGCACCTCAACACTAAACTCGAACGTGGCAAGCTCACAAGACAAACAAAATGTATTGACATAACCAACTTTAAAAAACACCATAATACCTTCAAGTTGGAACTGAGGAACAGATTCTCTGCATTGAAGGCCTAACATCGGAAGAAGTGGATATTTCTGAAGTTAACAGAAAAGTAACCAAAGCTCTTGTGGAAACAGCTACAAAATTAGCTGGATCTAAGAACAAGTTGCATGTGAACAAATTATCAGGAAAAACCAAAATGTTGATGCAAAAAAGAACAAAGATGAGGACAACTAAAAAAGATGCGCCTACTAAAGTGGAATATATAGAGCTATGCAAGACAGAACGAAAAAGTATCACTGAAGACGTAAGGAAATTCAACTGTGAACTAGTGAAGAAAGCAATTGAAAACAACCAAAGCCTAAAGATAGCAAAGGGACATCTCAGTAAGGGAAGAAAACAGATTATGGCACTAAGAAAAGAAGAAGGTTCTGTAACAAGAAATAGAGGCGAAATTTTGACAAGAGTGAAAGATTTCTACTCCAAATTATATGAAAGGGATGATACATGTATTCCAGACATCATGAAAGGTACCAGTACCAGAGTTCTTCCAGTCCTTCCAGCAGAATTTGCACATGCAGTCAAGAACATGAAGCGGGGAAAAGCTCCAGGAGAAGATGGAATTACTGTAGACATATACAAGAAGCAAGTGGAAAAATCGAAACAGTACTTGCCCAAATTTTCACTCGATGCCTTACTGAAGGGAAGATTGCTGAGGATTGGAACAACGCTACAATGATCCTGCTACATAAAAAGCCCAGCATAAACAGTCTTGCTGGGCCAGCACTATGTTGCCGCTGCCGAACCATCAATAAAATGTCCGGGCGGCCAACAGAAGCGCCAGCAGTTCAGACCAACAGCTGGGCAACAGTTGGCACCCCATCAGTTGTCATATGCCACAACATGGCCATCAGTGGTCCATCACAGGCAGTAGCTGCCACAAGTGGCCCTGCAAGCACGTGCCAGAAATGATGGCTAGCCTAATGTGGTCCGCTAGTGTGCCGTTAGTGGCAGCCGGCAACCATGTGACGTAAGTAGTGGCTTGCCGAATCTTGTCCGCCAATTTCCTAGTAGTAGCCATAATTATTATAAGTAAAAAAAAAAGATAACCGCAGTTCCCCAAAGCTACAATTTTTTTTTCTACCCTTACTAAGCTTCTGAACTAACGAACTGCGTTGGGGAAAGTTTCTCAACATATCGGAAAAACACCAGTTTGTATCTGAGTAAATTTGAACCTGAGGCGTTTTGCGTGATAGGCAAATTCTCTACCAACCGGACTGATTTGCCACGCTCGAGCGTATGCTTGGTATGCAATGTGTAATAGAAGGCTTCCCTCTTTCATTTTATAATATTGCGAGGTATTTTTCATAAAAGTCAGTTTCATATAATTGATAAATTAATTTTTTGAACATAACGATATATATATATATTTTTTTTTTACCTTGAGGGAACTTCACTCATTTTCAAGGCGTGTACATACTTAGAGTCGCCTTCCAAAGTTTTGTACTGTCCTTGCCGTCTTCGAAGGAGATTGTTGAATAAATATATATTTACCCGGGTTCATGTCACATTCTGTTACATTTTTAACGTTGTGTCTTTCCTTTCCGTTGTCCGAAGCTACATTTGTTTTAAAGAGTAAAAGAGCCGCCGCGGTGGCGCCGGCCTCTGATCATTCGTCCGTGAGGGGTCCGGGTTCGAATCCCGGTCAGGCATGGATGTTGTGTTTGTCGTACGGCACTGGCTCTCTCTTCCCTGGAACCAGTGACCCTAAATTAGGGACGGGCGACTGCTTATAGCCCATTGAGTTGCTCACGGTGGTCGTTAAACCTCCAATCAAAAAAAAAAAAAAAAAGAGTAAAAGATATTTCATTTTACTTCTCGTTATTTTTAGAAGCGAATTCCTCCCAGTGTTGTGTATTGAACCCATGGAGAACCCCACATAGCGTTGCTTTTTTTTTCTTTCAAATAATTAATAAATTTGGTACACGTATAATTATTTTTCCCAACAAACGTTGTTTAAATGGTTTTCCAGGATATTTGTTTAAAGCGGTTTCAAATTTTTTCTTGTTATTCATCCACTCCATTCCATGAATTATTATTCATGGGAATGGAGTGCCATTCCATGAATTCATGGGAATGGAGTGGGTGTATTTCATGGCTGTAATCTAGTATTTCACGGCTTAATCTGATATCTTTGTCGACGTAAAATTTCATTGGGTAATTAATTCGCCTCTCCACATATGGATTTTTTCTTAACATCCACTAAAGTAGCACGATGGCGATAGCGTCGTCTTCAACTAACTGCTACCATGAGAGACACAGCAAGTATTGCTTCTGCGCATTCGCAGTCCCGTTGCTTCCACCTGCTGTTGGGGGTTGCATTGGTTGCCAGCAACGTGCCACTAGTGGCACTTGCTTGAAGACCCACAATTCACGGCGATGCTGCAGAGCCATCAATGGCTCGCCAACTCATAGCGCTTCCGCCAACGGACTACTACCTGGCCATGAGCGGCAGATTTCAGACAGCAGTGACATATCACTGCCAGCAGGTGGCCAGCAGTTTCCCAGCATTTCTGTTTTTGCTGGAAGGTAACATTGAGGATCTCAGGAACTACAGACCTATCCGCCTCCTATCAGTGGTTTATAAAATCTGCACTAAAGTTCTTTCACCCCGTTTGAAGGTAACACTGGGCATGGCTCAACCGAGAGAACAAGCTGGATTCAGGAGTGGCTACAGCACAATATATCATATCCACGTATTGAGAGAACTAATTGAAAGAGCTACGGAATATGAACGTCCATTGTGCATGGCTTTTATCGATTATGAAAAATCCTTTGATTCGGTGAAACCATCAGCAGTTACAATGGCTCTGAAATCCTGCGGTATTGAAGATGCATACATTAATATTATTAATAACATCTATGAAAATGCAAGTGCAAAGATTCGGCTATTTGAAAATACAACACACATAAAAATTGGAAAGGAAGTGAGACAAGGGGACACCATATCTCCGAAGCTCTTTAATGCCACATTGGAAAATGTCTTTCAATCACTGAACTGGGAAAACAAAGTGATAAAGATTAATGGAGATTATCTAACCCACCTTCGTTTTGCTGATGACATAGTCATTTTTGCAACTACCCCATCAGAGCTGCAGAGTATGATCCAGGAACTTGCTGACAAGAGTAAAGAAGTAGGATTAAAAATGAACTTTCAGAAGACAAAAGTGATGCTCAATGCTTTTACAAGAAATGAAGATTTCTCGATTGATTGATAAAAGCTGGAGATAACAGACACGTACGTTTATCTTGGACAGCAGATATCAAGTGAGGGTCACATTGATGAAGAAATTAATCGACGTACAAAACTAGCCTGGAGAGCCTTTAGAAGAAACAGCATAATTTTCAAGAGCAATATGCCATTATGTCTTAAAAGAAAAGTGTTTGATCAATGCATCCTTCCAGTGCTTACGTGTGGTGCAGAGACGTGTACCTTAACTAAAAGAGACATACAAAGGCTGCAGACAACTCAAAGTAGCATAGAGAGGTGCATGCTTGGTGTAACCAGGAGAGATAAGAAGAGGAACTCGTGGATAAGAAAAATGACAAGAGTGGAAGACATCATGATCAGAGTTAAATCCCTGAAATGGCAGTGTGCTGGACATACTGCCAGAAGGACAGACCATCGATAGACAGCCGAAATTTTAGATTGGATTCCAAGGGACAGGAAAAGACCCAGAAGAAGACTACATGGGAGATGGGTGGATGAAATTCGAAAGTATGCGGGAGTGACATGGAGGAGAGTGGCACAAGACAGACCGTTGTGGAGGAAACTTGGGGAGACCTTCGTCCAGCAGTGGATTGATAATGGTTGACAATGATGATGATTATATACCATTACACACACTCTGCATATGCTTGAGGCCAAATTAGCAGGGAAGAGCTCTTAATAACTATGGCCATAACACAAAGAAAAAAAAACCACGAATAAAATGTGCTGGAGGCCTCCATTTGCGTGCTGCCTTTCACAGGGGACAGAGTTCTACACGCTGTTTCACCGTCTGACGGCTCTTGTAGGTTGTGAGCAAATGTTCAGATAAATTCCACATACCTTGGCAGTCTTTAAGATATCCTTAGCACAGAGAAGTGACAAGAGATCTCGTGTAAACCGCCTAGGCACTTGTTCACTGTTGTCGACCTACTGTAATATCGGTCATGTTTCCATGTCCGAAGGACTGAGATGTCGCTCATTTTTCGAGGGGATCATTCTTAGCCCTCCTAACTCTGATAAATATTACTTGCTTCGCGCAGTGGTTCTTTTTAGGCTCTCAGCGGTCAGCTCTCCGGCCTTGTTTCCATACCACTTCGCCGCTGCGTTTCTTTTGCGTGTTAGCGCAATCAAATCAGTCCTGAGAATGCTTCGTCGCTTGTTTCTCTTCTGCCTGGGGTCCGCCTCCTCTTTTCCCATCACAAGGGCTTCTCTTCGCCACTTGAAGAGGGATTTAGTACCTTGTTTTCAACTGTGGGTGGCCTTCGGTTTTCCCTTATGCAGTTCAGTTCGCAGAAATGCCACTGCCAGAATGTCTCTTTAAAGCTTAAAGAGGGAATTTTTGGGATGAGTTTTGTCAACTTTTGTTGGAGTCAAAAACGCACAAGACTATTGCCATAAGACCGAAATAGAAATGGTCTGTCGCCATGTGGCCTTTCACACTTGTCGTTTGCCAGAAAGCTACCAATTATGCACTTTTCAGATAATAAATTTTTTTAACAATGGCAGTGATGAACAAATTAGAGGATCAATTACCGTAATTAATTATAACCATTAGTGCCGCCTTCAAGTTATATCGAAACAAAAATTTATCGCAAAAATGAAATGCAAAAATTTTCCACAAGGTAGGCTGCGCCCTATAACAATATACAGTACTTCTGCTAATCGACAGAAATGTTCGAAATCGCAGATATGTGTCTTGTAATACTTATATGAGATAACATCGGTCTCAGGATATTAGTGGTAAGCGTAATTTAGACTACATCTCACGGAGCGTAAAGCTATTTCATTTCGTGAGTCTGAAAAGCAATCGTCTTATTATGTCTTTCAGAACTGTTGTGAGGACAGTCAGAGGAAACCAAGCAAACAGGCTTTTCTCAGAAAATCAAATTTTCCTTGGAAAATCGAACAATAAAGGAGAGTCGAATGCTGTAATTTTTTTTCCATAGTTATACCTGGCCATGATTGCTTACGGGTACTGCCAGGAGCTCACATCGCACCAAGGTTACTTCATTACGTCGCCTTCCCCAGGTATTTCAGATGGGTTCTCAGGTTAACGATTGGACGAACAAACACGACACTCATGCCTTCACCGGTACTGGAACTCAGGCCAAACTCGGGCAAAAAATCTGAAACCAGTGCCTCAGACTACTCAGCAATGCATTTGTAAATGAATCATAGAAACATAACTGACACTTAACAGGACGACAGCAACACACTACACTGCTGTCCAAAAGTTAAGCACCAGGTACAATTTAATGAGTCAAATTCGAAAAACAGGATTTACAGCTGTAAGTAGTATCGATGGTAATAACAACTATAAAACGAAAAGCACACCATCAAAGCATCATTAATACCATTTCATAAAGAGCTAACAAAATGTTACAGAGGTACAAACTGATCTCTCGCCAAGTAACCTTCTTCCATCAACACTACATAAACAAACTACAGGACAAAATCCTGAATAAGGGATACATCTAACGCAAACCACTAAATTACAAAACTCTCTTCAATTCCAGGTTGGACCTCCTTTAGCTAGAATCACAGCACGTAACCGTTTTGGTATAAATTCTACAAAGCGTTGGAGTGCATCTACGTCTACAGCATACCAGGCGTTCACCAGATAATCCTTTAACACTTTAACGACCATATCGCCCAAAACGCCCATACATACAAACGACCATAGCTGAACAAAACGCCTGTCTAGGGTTAGTCAGATTTCTAACCCTTATATGTACTTTAAATTTCCACGACCTATGAGGGATCAGCAGCAGTCACCGTCAGTCGCCATTGTTGTTAAAAATCGAAGAAGTGAACCAACAGACAGTTTTGGGCGTTATGGTATTTAGAGTGATACAACGTTTTAAGGTCATGGTTGTGAAAGGGTTAACTGGCTCAAAATTGACGGAAGAGGACTTTGCTCTATCATCTGTTTTTATAACGTGTCCCATACAATCCCAATGAGGTGAAGTTCTGAGCTTTGCAATCTCTCAGATAAGATGGTGGAAGTCAATGTTGTGTTCGCTGAAACACTTATGAACACATTTTGTTCCATGGGTAGCAGCATTGTCGCCGATGAAACAGCGGTCACGTCCTGGATAAAAAGTCAACATACAGGATGGACTTTTTTTGATTGATGGTTTAACGACCACCGTGAGCAACTCAATGGGCTATAAGCAGTCGCCTATCCCTAAGTTAGGGTCACTGGTTCCAGGGAAGAATGGACTTAATGGATAATGCTGTTCAGTTAATCCGTGGAGGACACCGCACCCTCCAGCTTTATCAGGAGACCATCTCCGTTGCAGCAGAACGTGCCCCAGACAATGACACCACCTCCAAAATCTTAGGTCGTGTTTAAAAGGCAAGCTGGGTCAATATTTTCATTTGGATCTCGCCAAGCTCTATGCCTACCGTCGGTACAGAAAAAAGTGTACCGCAAATTGACGGACCACATGACTTTTCTCCAGTCTTCCGGTGTCTGTCACGGTGTTTCTGGTACCACTTTGGACGAAATTTCCGGTTCTTCGAGGGAGTCAGTGGTTTTCGTATAGGCATGAAACTGGCAATACTGATCCTCTTCAATTCCTTGGGTATAGGTCTCTAAGATATGGATCTTGAACAACCTTCATTCAATGCCTCGAGCAATTCTGCGTACAAGCTTTCTCGGACAATGGCGATCTCGTGTCTGACAGATTGTCGTCGCACCACAGTTACGCCTCTTACAGAAGCAATATCATTTACTTTTCCAATGATTAAAGACCTGAGACATCTCCTCTTTTGAGAATCCAGTCAGCTCCGCTGTTTTGAAAATTGTCGCTCCAGCCAGAGGGGCACCCACAATAAGCCCTTTATCGTACTTTGAAAGATCCTTTGCTTTTCCCAATGTGATCTACAGTGCTGACGATTACTGACGAGCAGCAGTCTCTAAAATTTTGGACCACAGTATTAGCATGAAGGACTGAAAGAAGGCCGCTATCGTTGGGCGTGAGCTTTCGAGCTGAAGTTTGACCGTGTCGAAAGAAACTTTTACAAAAACGACTTACTTTCTTGAATATTAAATAGTTAGTTCAGCCGATTTGAAAAGAAACGACGAAGATCACAGCGTATTCTTGCTTGTAATGAGCACGTTTCTTGTATCCTTTCCGACACTAATAACATTTATCAAATTGTCCACATTCAGTGGAACCTGTTAAAAAGATCAACTTGATTTCTGCAATGGATAAAACTTCCAGAAACAGAAATAGCTACAGTAGTGGCGAAAACTGTGGAAACGTTTTGAAAAAGTCTATTTTTGAGGTTTGATGGCTCATAACACCACTTTATTTTGCAGTAATACCATAAAATTATACACTATCTACCAACAAGTAATTGGGCACCTGTGATAGCAAAGGAAAACGAAGTTTATTCAACTTCAATAGTTGGTGGAGCCTCCACGAACGGCGATAACAGCTGCGACACTCCGGGGCATACTCTCAACCAGGCGTTGTACGACGGCTAGCGGTATTTTCTTTCACTCGGCTTGGAGAAGACAGGTCAGTTCCTTCACTGATTTCGGACGGTGGGGGCACCCCTTAAGTCGACGTCGCTGCAACTCGTCCAGAGTTGCTCGATAGTGTTAAGGTCCGGGCTCTGCGCAGGCCAGTCCATTCAATTAACCCCATTGTCACCATACCAAGCCATGGTGGACCTCGTAACATGACAGGTGGTATTGTCATCCTGAAAGTAACATGGGTCCACCCCGTAAACCTGCCGCAACGTAGGAAGGGCATGGTCATCCAATATGGTGCAGTAGGTCTCGGCGTTGAGTCTACCAGGAATTGCGACCAAGAGTCCTGTGCCATACCAGGAGAAACACCCCCATAGCATAATTCCACCGCCGCCGAACTTCACAGTTGGCACAATACATTCCGGCAGGAGGCGTTCTCTAGGCAGACACCAAACCCAGACCCTGCCATCTGAACGGTAGAGGGTGAACCTTGATTCGTCGATCCAAAGAACCTGTTTCCACTGTTCAACGGTCCACTGTCGACGTTTTTTGCACCACGTTAGCCGAGCAGCGCTATTAGACTTGTTGATCAAAGGCTTGTGGGCCGCAGCACGTCCATGACAACCGAGCAGATGGGCTTCCTTAAGGATGGTATTCATCGAAAGAAAACTCCCGGATGCCTGTTGAAACTCCTCGCGGATGTGGCCCATCGATTTGTTGCGGTTCTTCCGAATTTCTCTGACCAGCACCCGTCGGTCTCTAACTCCCAGTTTTGTGGGTCTGCCGGGTCGGGGCACATTCCGACAGTCACCTCTCATCTTCCACTTGCCAATAACGTAGGCCACTGTCGATTTTGAGTACTTCAACTAGCTGGATATGTCACGTATGGATCGCGTATTTCTGTGATACCGGACGATTACAACTTTCTCGAAATCAGAGAGTTCCGAACTGTGTGGCATCTTGCATGCGACTGGTTTCGTTGTTGTTTCTTACACGATATTTAACGGCGGCGGCCGTGACGTGTATCTTGACCGCAGATATCGTCGATTGTAGGGGTGTCAAATTACTTGTTGGTAGATAGTGTATAGGAATAGAAACATAAATTCATCAAGAATGTAATGCAGCACAGTTTGTTCAATTATCTGTACTCTATGAAAAGTTATAGCCAAAACATCAGAAAAAAGAAGCACAATTTGCTTAGGTTGATATTGAAGTAGCTTTCCTTCATTTGAGTGTAGATAATGAACATGAGTGTTTAGAGAGTCAATCAGGTGTCATCTTGTTTTGGCAATGAGCCAATCAGGTCACAGTATGATTCAACTATTGATGTCATGTATTGGAGCTGAGAGGAGGACATTTGTCAATGTGTTATGTGATTGCTATCAAGCTGGGTTTGTGTGTGTGTGTGTGTGTGTGTGTGTGTGTTTTCATTTAATGAGCCTGTAAAACGAAATAAAATTAAAGAAATCGCGCAAAGAGTTAACTGGTCACACAGAAAGCGATGTAAAATAGTATTATTAAGTGAACAACGCTTCAGTTATGAAGAAATTAGAAGAAAAATTGGTGGAAAGCTAACCAAAGGTGGCATTTCTAAATGTTTGAAGAGGTATAAGGAGACTCAGTCACTACAAAACCAGACTGGTAAAAGCAGGAAAAGGAGCATAACGGCAAGTGATGATAGAAGAATTAAGAAACTGTGCCTAGGTGACAGAAGGATATCATCTGGGTGTATGCAAGATGAAATGGCGTAATGCAATGTGAAGTTGAGTGCAAGGACTGTTCAACGCAGACAGCAGGAATTTGGTCTGAAAGCTGGAATTCCACGAAAAAAGGCATTTTTTCTCTCAAAGGTTAAAAAGATTAAACTGAGCTAAAACCCATGTTAACTGGACAGCGGAACAATGGGACACTGTTATGAGACCAAAATCTCCCTGTGTGGTAGTGATGGCATAAAATACGTAAGAAGAAGAATCGCAGAAGTTTTGCATCCTGATTGCATTATATGTACCGTGAAACTCCCAGTAAATGTTATGATCTGGGGTTGTATGACATCAAAAGGTGAGGGCAGAATGTTGCGTGATTAATGGGAATATAAATGGACAAAAATACCTTAATGAAATACTTGAGCCCAAACTGAAGCCTTCCGCACGTGATCTTTTCCAAGATAATGAAGCATTTATATTTCAACAGGATTCAGCTCCATGTCATGTTGCTGCTGTGTGCAAAAAGTGGTTTCAAGATAATCATATTCCACTGCTGGAATGACCTGGGAACATCCCAGACTTTGACCCCATCGAAAATTTATGGAGCCGACTAAAGAAGCTTGTTAGTCAGAAGCAACCCAGCAATAAAATCCAATTAATAGAAGCAATACTAATTCAATCTTGGTTTCACATTATAACAGCTGCAGATCTAAAACATTTGGTTCACTCCATGGGAAGGCGTTGTAAGGCCGTTATTAAGGCTAAAGGTTACCCAACTAAGTATTAACTGACATAGTGAGAATTTTTGTATATCGTATTTTTTCTATGTGTTTCACTTTTCTTCTTTATAACTGCTGTTCTAATATATATAAAAGTTATTGCATTACATTCTTGATGAAATTATCTTTCCATTGAGATATAATTTTATTGTATTACTCCAAAGAAACGTGATGTTATGAGCCATCAAACCACAAAAATATACTATTTCCAAAAGGTTTCCACAATTTAGGCCACTACTGTACTTACTCTCACTAGCGTTGAACAATATTTTAGGAACATTTATAAATTATGCGCAAAAAGTTTCTCATGGTAGAAGAAAGGTATCCTAAACAAAAGGATTTTCAAATCGGAAAGTTTACGCTCCTAAGAAAATAATTTTGCATTGTAGAAATGTACGAAATATGCGAAACGTATTCTTCCTAGCAGAAGCTATGCTAAAGAAAGATAGTTTTTCAAATATGTCTCCTGAAAAGAAAGAGATAACATTTGTGAATCGATGCCACGTCAGATAGTGGCTGTACTGAGGGCGAAAGGAGGAACTACGTAATATTAGGTAGGTGGTCATAATTCAGTTATAATGAATAAAGCTTTTAACTAAGCTAGTAATGTTTTATAATGCTTCTGCTACAGAATTATATGCTTGTACTAAGCTAATGCTTCTTCTAATGGTTGCTGTTTGTTAATTAAATCATGAATAAACTTTCCTGCTAGTAGTGTAGTAACAATAATGAACAAGCTTTTAACTGCTAGTAATGTTGTGGTAGTAATTAAGATGGATAAAGTTTTAACGCTGGTTGTTAATAATAATCAACTAATGACATAAACCTAACAGCCAGACAGAGATCTGACAAAAACTATGAACTGAGAAAGACGTACTTACGAAAAGCTCTTTTATTAGATAACTCTTGAATCATCCAACGCACACACACTACTCGTATCACAATAATGAAGAATCAACCTAATCACATAGAACGAAGTTCTGGCTATACAACAACAAACGCTCTGGCTATACAACAACGAACTCTCTCCACATAAACAAACTCTCTCTATAGGTATCGTTGAACGCGCCTATTTATACTGGCTACCACCACGTCATGACTTACACTCATTGCCAGATCTCATTCAGCGGATGAAATAACATCTCCTTCAGTAAGAAGATAATTTACATAGTAAAATAAAATAACCAGAGATAGTAAAATCAAAAGGAAAGTGAATATAGAGTATACGTTACACAGTGATCACTCAGAGTACGTTGAATCGATGCCACGTCGGATAGCTGCTGTACTGAGGGCGAAATATCTGGTGCCATGAAGCATCAGATTACAATCGTCTTTTATTGTTTTACTACCAGCGCATTGACACTCATTTGGTAAACCCAGGCAGCCTAAGGAAGGGGCCCAAGAACAAAGTGTGTCCTCGGCAGACTTGAGAGAGAACCATCCACGCATTCGGGTCCCCAAACACGGGGAATCTCAGGAAAACCCCGGAAAAATCGCAGACCAGATGGCCGACAGGACTGGGATTCGAACACCCGTCAGAAACGTCCGACTCCCACACAGTTCATAGCGACTTAACCAAATGCGCTGTGCCAGTGGTTCAGTGTATATATACCCACACGCAAACACATTTATATGCATACATACATAAAAAAAAGATGCTTAAAATTAGCAACACTAGGCGCTAGAAATAACAATGTGTTAACAATTCTTAATGTCTGTTCATTTAGCCCAAAAAAGTTTTCCTAACGGTTTTGTTTAAAAGAGCTTTCAGTCGGTCTTTGCAGATTAGTTAGAAAGCTTTTTGAATGTAACATGAAATAAAATTTTCTCGACATAGCCTCGATTCATAAAATTTTGAAAATTGTTTAAAACCGAATTTCAGCAAAAATATGAAAGACAAACCTGTCAGATTAACTGCGCTGTATCATTGAAGTTCGTCACGTTTTCATTAATTCAGCAATAGATGATTTTCATTGCGTTTTGAATAAAGAGCCGTAAAGTGGAAATTGTTGATGAAAGTAAGGAATAAAGATGTATGGAAGCAGTTTTCATTTTGCTCAAGAACGTATGTAAATTAATTACCAGGAACTTCTCAGATTTTATCAGCATTCATTATGCAATACTCTTCGTACATCAAAAGCGCGTTCGCATTGGGTAATCACATTTCCTAGAATAAAAGTTTTTCTATCCAGCTAAAAAGTCTCTAAATTCCCAGCAGGTAAAATTAAAATTAAATTCCTTACTTACTCTTCTACTTCAACCCATCAACTATGCATCGCGATTTACTATCTTACCTTCACATCGATTATTTGGAGCACGTAAATTATTTAATCTTCTTAGCACTTTTTCCTAATTTCTGGTTGATGTTTTAGTAGTTTTCTCTGAGTAACCTATTAGCCTGCGGAAAAAAATGATCCATTAAAACACCTTAGATGCTGTTTTCTCTCACCTCTGAAACTGCATTTCTTCATATTACTTCTATCACATTTTTATCGTCATTTAAGCAGTGCTAATGATTTAATCTCTCGCATTTAGCTCGGATGTTAATTTCTGCTGCCGTAATGTGCTTTACCAGACTTTTCTTGAAATTATCTGTTATGCCTCGGGCATAATTAACAGTTTCTAATAAAAGTAGAGGGAAGCCATTGAGGAAATAAGGAAGCTATTTTTGTCATGAAATATGAAGTCCTTTTTGCGCGAACTGTTTAAACGTAAGAACGTTCTGCTTTGTTTAGTAAAATATGGAGCCAAAAAGCAGGCGCAGAGTTCTTGGTGAAATGAGGACGTCTATTCAGTTGTTTTAGGCTTGATAAAAGTTTTCCAAAGCTTAGAGCGGACGAGCACTTTTCTGCCTGTGAGATATTTCTGCTTATAATGAAAGAGAACTTTTCTGCCTGTGAGACATTTCTGCTTATAGTGAAAGAGCAAATTTCTGCCTGCAAGATATTTCTGCTTACAGTGAAAGAGCAATTTTCTGCCAGCGAGATATTTCTGCTTATAGTAAAAGAGCAATTTTCTGCCTGCGAGACATTTCTGTTTATAGTGAAAGAGCAATTTTCTGCCTGCGAGATATTTCTGCTTATAGTGAAAGAGCAGTTTTCTGCTTGCGAGACATTTCTGCTTAGAGTGAAAGAGCAATTTTCTGCTTGCGAGACATTTGTGCTTATAGTGAAAGAGCCATTATCTGCCTGCGAGATATTTCTGCTTATAGTGAAAGAGCAATTTTCTGCCTGCGAGATATTTCTGCTTATAGTGAAAGAGCAGTTTTCTGCTTGCGAGACATTTCTGCTTAGAGTGAAAGAGCAATTTTCTGCTTGCGAGACATTTGTGCTTATAGTGAAAGAGCAATTTTCTGCCTGCGAAACATTTCTGCTTATAGTGAAAGAGCAATGTTCTGCCTTCGAGATATTTCTGCTAATAGTGAAAGAGCAATTTTCTGCCTGCGAGATATTTCTGCTAATAGTGAAAGAGCAATTTTCTGCTTGCGAGACATTTCTGCTTATAGTGAAAGAGTAATTTTCTGCTTGCGAGACATTTCTGCTTATAGTGAAAGAGCAATTTTCTGCTTGCGAGACATTTCTGCTTATAGTGAAAGAGTAATTTTCTGCTTGCGAGACATTTCTGCTTATAGTGAAAGAGCAATTTTCTGCTTGCGAGACATTTCTGCTTAGAGTGAAAGAGCAATTTTCTGCTTGCGAGACATTTGTGCTTATAGTGAAAGAGCAATTTTCTGCCTGCGAAACATTTCTGCTTAGAGTGAAAGAGCAATGTTCTGCCTTCGAGATATTTCTGCTAATAGTGAAAGAGCAATTTTCTGCCTGCGAGATATTTCTGCTTATAGTGAAAGAGCAATTTTCTGACTGCGAGACATTTCTGCCTATAGTGAAAGCGCAATTTTCTGCCTGCGAGATATTTCTGCTTATAGTGGAAGAGCAATTTTCTGCCTTCGAAACATTTCTCCTTTTAGTGAAACAGCACTTTTTTGCTTGTAGCAAACAGGCACACTTGTGCCTGTCTTTTATTTGTCTGTCAACCTACATCTTCTTTTTTCGCAGTCGGACATTCTTCCAATTCAACCACGCCGGCAAGAACTTATCGCTGCAAATTGATGTCTTGTCATGTGCATCACCTCTGACGGAGGTATGTCACATACCTATATCATCCCCTTAAGAAAGGCAAATACACGAAATCCCAAGTAATATCCAGTCAACCAACTAACCACGCTTGAAGGAGCTCTGAAAAAGAAGGAATCTATATATTAATTCTATAAGGTGTTTTACTGTGAGTCCTATTTTGAGAGAACGGCTGAACGTAAAGATATGGTTGAGGTATCAAAATAAAGGTCTTACCATGTAGATGTGCCAGTCGAAGAGAAAAATGAGATTGGGGCAACGGTTCGAGCGTTGTGGGGCGGCAAATTTCCCATGTAAAGTCTATGAGAGAAGCGTGCGGTTGACTCACGTGCTGTTAAAGGCGGAGGCGTGGAGGGACTGAGATAGTCAAAAGTCCGAAGTCTTATATTTTCTGAGCGAACCGTTGCGCAAAGCAACGCTAGCAGGCACGCCTATCAAAGTTCTTCTCATTGGAACAGATAACACTCTCAAAGACCTGATTGTGTTTAGCCGCTGGATTGCGTGATGTACACAGTGTGGCAAAGAATTTTTAAGACTGGGTCTGTAAAATGAAATAGAAACAAGAAATTATAATTTGTTTTGGTTTTTTATTCAAAAAAGGTTCCTCGGGCTTCAATAAACTTGTTTCAGCGATTTAATAATGATTCGAATGCATGTTTCAGTTCACTTTGCGGAATTGCCTCCAAAGCACGCGTCGAAGCTGTTTGTATGGTCAAAATATCACAAAATAACACCCTTTTAACGTAATTTTAAATTTTGGGAATAAAGAAAAGTTGCAGGGTGCTAAATCAGACGAATACGGTGGATGATTCAACAAACAGACGTTATTTTTCGCCAAAAATCTACGAAAAAGAAGTGAGGTGTAACTGGGTGCATTATCGTGCAACAAACACCAACTGTTTTCATCCCGATATTCTGGACGAATGCGACGAATTCTGCCCATCAAACGCCTCAAAACATTTAAATAAATCTCACCAGTAATTGTGTGTCCACTTGGAACAAATGTTTTGTGGATAATAACCTTACTATCGAAGAATGTAATGAGCATTGTTTTGATTTTCGATGGAACTTTTCTTGTTTTTTTGGCTTGTGGTGAGTTTTTTTACTTCCGTTCCGCACTTTGTCGCTTTGTTTTAGGATCATATTGAAAACATCATGTTTCATCACCTGTAAGAATCGATTTTAAGAAGTTTGGATCAATTTGAGCGGCTGAAATGATGTCTCTGCAATGTGCACTTCTCCTCGATTTTTGTTCATTGGTTAACGTGTGTGGAACAAATTTAGCACAGACTTTTGTTTTGCCCAAATCTTCATGCAGTATAGTTCGAATCGTTTCTTTGTTGATGTTTAAAGACTCTTCCATCATTCTTAGTGACGCGCATCGATTGTTTGCCACGAAATCACGCACTTTTTCAATAATCTGAGGTGCCCTAGATGAACTTGGTCTTCCGGTATGCTTATCATCTTCTAGCGTATCTCTTCCGTCCAAAAAACGTTTGTGCCACAGGAAAACATTTGATCTACTTAAACAAAACTCACCGTAAACTTGTTTCATCATTTGGTACGTTTCCGGGGCACTTTTACCAAGTTTTGCGTTAAATTTAATAACAGCCCTTTGTTCCATCTTAATAATGCAACATGAAAAAAATTTTACTTCTCTAATAAACGGCCGTTTTGTTTGAGTTACTTTAACAACTGCGCAGTACTTTTGGCAGAAAGCAAGCAGATGGTCACGGTTTATAATGCATTCGCGATTACACTGGTGGCGCCACTGTAGGCTGAAATCTAGCGCCAGTCTTAAAATTTCTTTGACGCACTATGTATATATAGCTTACAATTTAATATTCATTCGATCCAGTTTTTCACGTAGATAAGACGTTTCCCATTATGTAAAGATGTAAATAAACCTAATGTCGCCCATTGTCAGTGGAAAGAATACGGGCTACTACTTATTGCACATTGAGTTGCTCACGGTGGTCGTTAAACCTTCACTCAAAAAAAAAAAAAATCACGAACCTGGACTATTATTGTCTTTACTAAAGTGGCTGAATGAATTTGTCAATCAAATAAAGTTTACATTTGTTGTTTCACACGAAATTATTATTTTCAATAAAAAAAAAGAAACAAACAAACAAAGGAAAACCTAACCGTCGATTCCGACGAGTGAAGAGTATTCGCAACGCGAATCTCATGCCAACAACATTTACAAACACAGTTGTGACAGAAGATGAAAGTGAAAGAGTGCGCTGTCCAGTTGAATTTTTGCACACGATCGAGATAAGTGGACTTCCGCTTTACATTTTACGACTGAAAAAGGGTGCAGTCGTGATGCTCATCACGAACCTGGCAACCCCGGTGGAGCAGTGGTCTAAGCGCTGGCTTATGATGACTGGTTCGTGCGGGGTCCGGGTTCGAATCCTGGTGAGGCATGGATGTTGTGTTTTTCTTACGGCACTGGCTCTCACCCCTCCATGGAATCACTGACCCTAAATTAGAGACGGGTGACTGCTTATAGCCCATCGAGTTGCTCCCGGTGGTCGTTGAACCTTCAGTCAAAAGAAGAAAAATAATCACGAACCTGGACTATTGTCTTTACTGAAGTGGTTGAATGAATTTGTCAGTCAAATAAAGTTCACATTTGTTGTTTCATATGAGTGTATTCTTTCCAAAATAAAAAAATAAATAAAAAAACTAACCGTCGATTCCGACGGGTTTCGTCTAGTTGTGATTATTTCTTTTTTTTTTTTGATTGGAGGTTTAACGACCACCGTGAGCAACTCAATGGGCTATAAGCAGTCGCCCGTCCCTAATTTAGGGTCACTGGTTCCAGGGAAGGGAAAGAGCCAGTGCCGTAAGACAAACACAACATCCATGCCTGACCGGGATTCGAACCCGGACCCCTTACGGACGAATGATCAGAGGCCAACGCCTTAGACCACAGCGCCACCGGGACAGCATGATTATTTCCAGAAGACGTGTGGAAAAAGCATCAAATATTTTTTTCGAACTTAACGGCTAGCAGGTTCATTTTACTTCGGTCGCATATATAGCGAAAGAACCCTTTCCTGTCGGCGATGGAATTCGAACCTACGTCTTCCTCTTCCGGATTAGGGTATTCTACCAAAGTCTCGGAAATTTTTGATCGCACTACGTATTAGATTTTTTGAAATTCGTATTTGTAAAGGACACTCAGTTATCGCCACTTACACCTAGATGTGCGGCAGCGGTCAGCTTGACTGCTTACAGGATTTCATGTAAAGTGCGACAACTATAGTGCGTCGCATGAATATAGAGACAGAACAAATTCTCGAATAAAAAAGAAACAACAACGAACTGCAATGTACACCTCATATTTATAGCAAAAATATCATAGGACACGCAGCTGCACAATAGTTTGACGGAAACATAACAATTCCAACGCCAAGTACAAGAAAAAAACAGAAATACGCTGTCTCAAAAATATAAACACTTACTAGTTATGAGCACCTTCGGTACGAACAGTGGAGCCGTTGTTCCGAATAACACTGAAAACCCGATTGAGCATACTGTCCACCAAGTGATGTAAGTGTTCTGAACGGAGTGCGTACCAGCTTCGTTCAATCTGCTGTTTCAATGCCACTACACTTGAGAACTGCCGTCCATCCGCATACACATCACGAGCTAGGATACTCCAGAGGTTCTCGACAGGGTTCAGATCTGAACTGAGTGCTGGCCATTCCATTACGGTCACATGATGAGTGTTAAACCAGCTTTTCGTTGATGCAGACCGATGGATAGAGACATTGTCTTGCTGGAACAGACAATCAACACCCGCTAGAGTTTCTACAAACTGCAGAAGGTGACTGCTGAGTAATGATTCGGAGTTTTGCCCGCCTTGCAGAAAAGCGATATCCGTTGTCCCATTGAACGCAAAAGCTCCCCAGACCATCACAGATCCCCCTCCTTTCTGTCTGCTGAAGAAGGTGCGTGGCTCGCGTCGTAAATCATGCCAATAGCAGTTCCAACCATCAGGGTCGTCCAGGTTGAACTCTTTCTCATCGGAGAAAATAGTTGTTATCCACTTGTCCGTGCAGTGCATGTGGCTGCTTGCCCATAACAATCCAGCTTCCTTGTGGCGCCGCGTGAAATGTGGCAGACGGCGCATTTTACGGAGTACAATGTTGCGACTTTCCTTGATTAGTCGATGAACTGTGTCGTGTGAGACGGTGAGACCAACAGTCCGAAAAACATGACGTAGTGATAACCTTTGGGATGAAACTAAACGCATGATGGCACGATCATCTCGTTTGGTTGTTATTCGAGGCTGTGACGTGCCTGCCTTGCAGGACGCACATGAGATAAAGGCATATAGCAGCGAGAAGATACGTCTGCGTAGCTCAGTTGGTAGAGCGACTTATTCCGGAAAAGAGGACTCGGGTTCGATGCCCGTCGTGGACGAAAATGACCGAGAAATTTACTTCGTTATAAAGCCTTCCAGGCCGTTTTCTGGCAGTTAACGCACGGTGTTTCGATAAAGTCTTATAAATGAATGCCCTACTCCTCCCCATGGCTTTACAAATTTTCGGTACAGACAATCCATTTGCTCTCAGTCTCCAAATCTTCTGCACCTCCTCACCAGAAAGTTGACTGTTGCGTGGCATTTCGGCAAATGAATGTCTGACGGCTGGTCAACTGTCTTTTGTAGGCTTGACCGAATTACGGTTCATGCGCGTGCGTACAACATGCTAATTTGTACATCTCATTTGCATGTGGCTACTTTACATAGTTGTCTTTATATTTATGAGACACCTAACATTACACTATTTCACTTTGTGTTCTTTTCACACAATCCGGTCATCTCGACGGATCGAAACATTTGTTGTAGGGTTATGTCTAATTAGGTACCACTTCAGCTTCCTACCTATATTCGCATTGCATTCACGCCGCAAAGTCGACTGTCTCTATATTTATTTGACTAATCGGGGACTTGGGATTAGGGATGGCCTAAATCATCCCTACTTGGGAGATTATTCATCATTCACGCACAAGTGTTGTCCACAAATGACATTCAAATTCCAAATTGTCACTACGGCCACTCGGTAACTCATTCATTGTAGGGATCCGGTTTTGTGCTTTCAGGGACTCAGCTTTTGTTTGCAAATTGCACAAAGGGGCTGAATCTCTTTATCATCACCGTTGACGATGAATAATTCGCCACAGGTGGTTCGTAGTGAACGATTCGAGCAAAGATTGAAATGATTTGCATTCACGCACTTTGGTGGAATGTAAGGAAGGCTTAGATGACCTCATCAAGAAAAAACAGTTGGAGAGTGCAAAATCAGGTTCAATGTAGAACACAAGAGTCAACTTTCAACCTTACAGATTTTATTACTGTTGGGCAAGAAGTTGAGTTCGCAAACAATTTTATTCTCTTGGACTACAGGATTGATAACGAATGGCAATATGCTGAAAAAATAAGGCGGATATTTTCCCTAGGAAGAACAGCGATGGCAAATTTAGAGAAAAATATGACGAATAAAGACATTTCAAACACAGCGAACATCAGAAATTATTAAAGGAAAGGACTTTTCTGTTATTATGCATGGTTGTGAAATCTGGACATTGAAGAAAAATGAGAGTAAGAAGAGAGATGCTTTTGAGTCATGGACGTGGAGACGGCTACTTAGAATTCCATGAACTACAAGAACTATTCAATTGGTACTTGACTAAGTGAAGCCCAGCTGCTCCCTGGAGGCAATGATCTCTAAGCAACAGCACTTATTTTGGACATACATATAATACGTACTTATAGTGGGATTAAAAAAATTATCATTCTTGGGTTTGAGAAAGCACATGGCGGTAAGGACAGAACAAGATTGTAGCGTGGTATCAAATATGTTTCTATAATGATCGTATAATGTTTTTGAGATCTTGCTGAGAACAGATTGAGATGGAGGGTTTTTGTTCATATAGTCACCAAGTGCCGAAGACGACTCGGTGGAACCTACCAACGACGACAATCATTCCCATTCTTAAGTTTGATCATTATTTCCTTGCCGACTACTGATCGCTTACTCACATAATGGTTGACACTTCTTACTTTTCCACATGTTTTATTCGGAATTCGTTTTTGAACTCATGCGAGCTTAAGACAGTTAAACGTACTGCAACTCTAATGTGTGACGTACTGAATGATAATTCACATTCGTCTGAGAGAATCATTACGGAGACGAGTCATTCGTTGTGAACGAATCGTTCACGAATTGTACATCACTACTTTGGTTGCCATACCGTACCTGATTGTCCTTTCCGTGAGATTCTTATACACAGTCGAGTCACATTATTGTGACCACCTCCTACTTTTGACGTCAACAGCACGTAGCCAATAACAGGAGGCACGTGTCGTGAGCTGGCTTGGAGAGTATATAAGGCGTGGTGTAGGCATTCTGAAAACATATCACTCTTTGCTGTCATGGAAAAAAGGAGCGATTTATCTGATTTTCAAAAAGGGATGATTATTATCGGCCTTCGGGCCAAGGGTGGCTGTATTTCTGAAATAGCGCAGTGTGTGAACTGAATCCGTCTTGCTGCTGTGGTTGGTTAAAGTGTATCGTGATTGGAGAAATGGCACCATTGCGAATAGGCTAAGTGGAGACTGCGGAGCACCACATGCCATTGATGTGAGAGGTGAACGTCGGCTTAGAAGGTGCGTGAGGGCCGTTCGACACGCTACAGTGGAGCAACTCACTGGTTGAATGACCCAGGGGGCAATTGGAAGTGTGTCTAAAACGACATTTCAGCGGTCCCTGCTGCGTATGGGGCTCCGACGCAGACGGATGGTCACTGCACCTATGCTAACGGAGGTGCATCGGCTGAAAAGGCTTACACTTGCACGGCAGTATCGGAATTGGACCTCCGCTGGTTGGCAAAGGATTGTCTTCTCGGGTGAGTTACGTCTTCTGCTTCATCAGACGGAATGACGTTGGCGTATAAGCCGAGAAACAAAGGAGAACAAACAGTCTCCAACCATTTCTGCAAAAACAAAAGCTGGTGAGGGCAGCGTTATTGTCTGAGGAATGTTTTCGTGGCATTTTCTGGGTCCACTCATACCAGTGGAAGGCGCTATGGACGGAATTCGTTGTGAATCCATACTTGCACACCATGTACACCAATGCATGCTCATTGTCTTCCCTGGAGCTGATGGAATCTTTCGGAACGACAATGCGACTTGTCACACAGCTAGAAATGTCCGAGAGTGGTCGGAAGAGTACGATGAAGACTTCAAAGTTATTCCCTGGCCCCCTAACTCCCCAGACGTAAACCCAATTGAGTATTTGTGGGACCGCCTCGATCATGTTGTTCTCTCTATGGATCCTCCAGCAGCTGTCAGATGCACTGCAGTCAGTATGGCTCCACATACCTGTAAATACCTTCCAGCATCTTATTGAAACCCTCCCAGGCCATCTAGCTGCTGTCCGCGCTGCACACGGCTGTTACTCTGGCTGGTGGTCACGATAATGTGACTCAACCGTGTATATTCATAATCAGCAACTAAAATGCGTGATTTTTTTCTGAGAAATGCTTGCGTCACCTGTTCCCAACCTTTTACATGTTTCGCCGAAAAGTTTCAAACCGTATGTGACAAGCGGGCCTACCATTGAAAATGCAATAATATTCCGGTAGCCGCGTCTTCGCGTACTTGTCCCACAGATGAATCGTTCACCGCTCATTTTATTGTTCGTACAGAATCCACTGCACACCCGACATACAGTTGTTACTGCATAACAGAGAACGTTTGTCGTTCCCAGGACGCTTGCATCCGCCGGACAGAGCCCGCTACCATGTTGTTTTTAAAAATCACTTAAATCATGAGTCTTTCACATATTGCTTATATACAAGTTTCGTACACATCTGAAACTTTTTGTAATGAGGAGTAAATAAGGACGTCGCAATGTCAGACTTGAGTACGTTAATGAGAATGTAAACAATATGGCACAACCGATAATTGTTGTAATGCAGAAAGGAAAAGTAGCAATTACACTGCCCGTGGAAGGAGTACATCGGAGTTTCACACATTTTTAGAATGTTTCTCACAAGACATTATTAAAAATATAAGAATTTCAAAGAATTGAAACTGGCAACAGCGTGTTAGATGTACACGAAAGAAACATCTGTTGTAATAAAGGATCATCTGCTAAGAACATGGCGCACTTAACCCAGGTGTGGATAGAAGGTTATGTTTTTCCTCTTTACGAAGATAAATATTCGTCATCTGTAATTAAAATATACTATGAAAATCATGCAATTACCATTTCCAAATGTGAAATGAGCAATATTATTAATAATAGAAAGGAAAAACGTCAATCTTCGCTTTTAACAGGAAAAAAGAACACGAAACGAATGTCCAAAGAAGGTACATATACACTGGCAGAAAGTGACAAAAAAACACCAAGAAGGAGACGTCTGATAACAACAAAATTTATACAGCATAATGACGGAATACAGAGGATAACGTGAACAAAACATTATGGCAAAATACAGCTGTACTTGCTGGTAAAATGAAAAATAACATTTCCATGTAACATGGTTAGTACGAGGTTGAACCGCCATGAACTGCTACACACTGCGCAATTATGGCATGGAGTCTGTCGTACAGATGTTGGATGCATGTTTGGGGTATTGAGTTAAAAGCATCCTCAACCTGGACGCGTAAATCGCGGATGGTCTTGGCTGGCCGTGGAGACCGGATAAGTCGTTGTCCCATAAAATCCCACACGTGCTCAATGGGGGACAAATCCGGTGAACGTGCAGGCCATGGAAGTTGTCTCACACCCTGAAGTGCATGTTGCATTGCACGTGCCGTGTGTGGGCGTACGTTATCTTGCTGGAAAACACCGCGATGGACCGACCTTACAAATGGCACAACAACGGGCTGAATGTTGTTGTTGATGTAGGAGGTGCTGTTTAACGTACCCGGTACAAACACTAGCTGTGTACGGGAGTGATAGCTGATCGCTCCTCACACCAGGAGACCAGGTGTAAGCCCTGTGTGTCGCTGACGAATTCAAAAAGGGTAGAGACGCTCCCCGTGCGTCTGCAAACACGCATACGGCCATCGGAGGCTTCCAAGCAGAATCTGCTTTCATTGCTGAACACGACAGATCGCCATTGCGTTCTCCAGTGCAGACGTTGGCGACACCACTGCAGCCGTTCCTGACGGTGGACTGGAGTCAAACGTACACATGCCAGAGGCACACGTGCACTAGTCCTGCATCCAGTAGACGGTTGCGGATTGTTCGCACAGTCACCTCAGGTGCAACGGCAGCTCGGCTTTGCGTCGCAGTGGATGTTGTGCTTGACAACGCCGCTCTTCTTATGCGTCCATCGGTCCGCTCATCAGTCCGTCTGTGACTCCCGGTTCCACATCTTTTCGCGTGGGAATGTTCCTCGGACCATCTACGCTACCATCGTACCAACACCGATACTTCCCGTTCAATTAGCTCCGCAATATGACGATACGACCACCCGGCCTCGCGGAGTCCGACTAGACGACCTCGCTCAAAGTCCGATAACTGCTTAAATCGTACACGTCTTCCATGTCCAGGCATTGCAGCTTCTTCAAGGTTTTTTGCACGTGTCCGTACGCCGACGACTGATTACATTCACTTCGCCGTACTCCTTAAATACCACCGACGATGATTTGCATATTATGTCGTGCTGGGGCGTAAGCGCTCACCGGTTGGTCTCGAAGTTAACATCACACCTACGTAAACTCGACCCCATTAACATATGTAAATTTCATGATCGTCCGCCAATTCCTTCTTGGTGTTTTTTTTTCACTTTCCGCCAGTGTATGACTACTTCAAAAGTAAGGTCTATGATGTTAAAAGAAAATCCACCGACACAAAGACCAATCACTAAGTCATTAAAAATATCTGTATCAACTAGGAACAAGCAAATAAAAAAGATTTGATTCCGAAAACAGAAAAAAACATACTGTTCACCGTCTTTCGCCTAGACACCTGGCTGAGGGCAGGACACAGTGTAGACTTTTCGAAAATCACTTGGCCGTAGATAAACGCTAATTTATTGTGACTATTGATAAAGCTACCTAAACGACTGTAACAAAGAAAGGTCGATTTACTATAGCAAAAGAGCAGAAAAGGACGAACTTGGTTTTGAGTATTAAAAGAAATTTTCAGTGAAGGATTCATGATTATTGCTGGTGTCGTGTACAATGGGAAATTAAAGTTAAGAGAATTTGAAAAGAATTTCAATTCTACATATTACCAAAATAATGTATTACCTCCTGTATTTAAAAAGAAAATGCCTTTATCCACTGAGACTCCAAAGGATGGAATTCCATCAGTATAAGGCTACCAGTCATACATCCTAATATACGACTCTATTTCTTGAAGAGAAATGAAAACAAAGGCTGGTATTAAGTCGCTATATTTTGTTCATATATTCATTTAAAGTCCCCTGATGTGTCACCAATGGACTTTTGTGCCTTCGGTCTGCTAAAAAGACTGGTATCAAGTATATAACTTTTGCTCATATTCCTTCAAAGTCCCTTGATGTGTCACCAATGGACTATTGTGCCTTAGGACTGCTAAAAAGACTGGTATCAAGTCTGCACCTTTTGCTCGTATTCCTTCAGAGTCCCCCGATGTGTTACCAATGGACTTGTGTGCCTTTGGATTGCTAAAAAGAGCTCTCAGACCTAAAACAATGATTGGACTATGGAAAACAGTGGAAGAGTAGTGGAATAAAATACCACTACCAATTTTAAGAAATGCCGTATTATCTTAGAAATCTAGATGTAGGTTCATAGTCCAGAGAAAGGGCTGTCAGATAAAACATTTTAGAAGCAAATAATTTTATTTTAAACTTTAATTGTATTGCTGGAAGATCGTTCTAAAAATATGTGAGTATCCTCTGTAAGTGAAGTTTCCATGTGATTAACCAATAACCACTAAATGGATCAGATTTTAATGAAATAAGGAAATTAAGGAGCAATGCTGCTATGGAACTATATTTTAGCTTATAAATCCATATTCAAAATGCAATAGCAGTTCATCGTTTTAGAATGCTCCAGAATGCAACTCACTGACTCGACATGAACACCCCAAGAGAAACTATTATTTTTTCTTACACTCGTGTTACTCAACTCTTTCGATAGGAATCCCTTTCCGGTTTCTCACCCTGCTGCGCTTCAGCTGTCACGACTGAGCATGAAATTACAGGCACGTAAAGATGGCAACATTAAACATCAATATAAATAAGACAGCACTACGAGAGCTTGTGATTCTAAATTAACAAGGGCGATAGAGAATGCAGATGCTTGCTTGAACCGACTTGTAGCTGATACTAAAACTCAACTAGTGAGAATTGCACTTCCACTTGTATGCTTAGTTGACGATGATGCACTTTTTAACCCAAGGCACGACTCTTAAAACACTTTCTATTTTAAGTTGAACATTTGTCTAAAACAGGATGCACATTTCTTTATTTCATTTTAGGGTAGAATGTTTTTCTCCAAAGACTAAAACAAACAGGAACAGAAGAAGTTGTTACGGGGGTAGTAGGGCTGTACCGCAACTCCACCCCTTCTGGGTACGGGCCTAGATAAAACCGCACTCAATGTACTACGACTTTATTTAACTCCCTCTCTCACTCCTGTCAAAGAATAACGCCATCTCTCATACAGATAACGTAAAACAGGCGACAAAAGCGCCACCACAGTTTAAGAGATTATGTGCCCTGCCGGAAAGCAAACATTCAGGCGCAAAAGACGTTAGGGGACAACGGCAGTTAAGCTTTTCTCTGATCCACGATGGTTTCCTTCGATCGGATGATTATTTGCTTAGAGAAGTTTTTTTTTTCTTGTTCATGCTGTTTATTGATATCCCACCCGTTCCTTATTTTGGTGAGAAAAATATGCAACAACATTAGTATTACTATTTAAATTAAATGTTGGCAAATATTATAGTTAGGCCTAAGAATCCGTACAAAATGTAGACAATCCCTAGTATTTGGCATCACTGAAAAAGTTTCTGAAAAACTGAAGAACAAACAAAAGCCTTAACTAACCCGATTGGCGTAACAAAACTAACATATCCGATTTGCGAAGTGATTATACTACCGAGAAGATAACAATCACGTGCTGTGGGTAGCTCGGTTGACTGTTCTTGAACAGAATTGAAATCAACAGAAATACGCATGCGCAGTGTGCTCCGGCATCAGCCTGTATGTTTGTTTCTGTGCACTGGATCTGGTATCCTAGTGGTTGAGGGCTGACTGTTTGCCAGAATCGAAGTAAACAGAAATACGCATGCGCAAAATACTCCGGCATCAGCCTGTATGTTGATTTCTGTGCACTGCATCTGGTATCTTAGATATGGCGGTGCAAGTTACGTCTCGCCGAGTCTTAACTTCTTCTCAGTTAGATATATTCTTTGCTCCTGTCTCGCACCGTTACTTGGCCTTCTCTTTCACTAAAGCGCGAGCGCGCATCGCCATTTTTCCTCGTGATTTACTGCACTATGTGGACAAAGGTGATTGGACACCCCGCACGCAGGCACAGTGGTATATACCTGCAGCAGACACGCGGTCGATAAGATATAAAAACGGCAACGGGAATAATCTCAGATTATATGTGCCACGGGTGGCCTAGTGGTCAACGTTCGTAACTGCCACACAGAAAACATCAGGCTCGATCCCAAGCAGGTACGAATGCTCGAACCACTGGATACCCGCCGTGCGTCGGATGGGCATGTTAAGCCGTCTGACCCCGGGTACTGGCCCCCAGTAATAAATACAGGCGTCATCCCCCTTTCTACATCTATTCCGTGTCATTTTCCTATCGGGCACTGTAGCCCAAATCTCCTAGCTTCCTATTTTAAAGGGTTGTTTAAGACCTGGGGTCAGACACTCCTTTCCTAACATCCTCTACATATGATCTGATCTCAGATCAATTTCTGATAAAATGGGTAGCAGGAGAAAGCTCCCGGAGTTTAAAAAGGGCGTAATAAAAGGCTGATCAAGTTGAGGTATGAGAATAAGAAGCATTGCTGACGTCCGACAGGTCGCTAAATCGACTGTGGCCTTTGTCATCACCAAGAGGAAGAAGACGATACGTTGCAGGAATTCACCTTGCCCTGGAAGGCATACGAAAGGGCAGCTCAGGGACCGGAATGAGCTGTAGAGGGAAATCCAGGTAACCAGTTCCTGATCAATGCACGCCATAGCACATGAGTTCCAGATCGCTACAGATGTTATGACCTCCACCAAGACATTTCGTAGAGAGGCCCATACCCTCTGGTATCATGGGTGAGCACCCGCCAATAAACCAAAAACCAATATTGCCACGCTGCTACGATGGTGTCAACAACACAAAAAATTAGACATATGAGCAATAGCGGCACGTGTTATGGAGCGTAGAATCCCGCTTCACATTATTCCGACCGGATGAATGTGTCTGGGTTCAGCAGTTACCCGGAGAACGTCTGCTTCAAGAGCGTACAGTGCCGATTGTTAAGGGCGGTGGAGTTATGGATTGGGGCTGTTTTAACTAGTACGGGTTGGGTCAATTGGTTGTTATTCATAGCAACATGAACTTTGTGCTGCATAGAGATATCCCGGGTGACTCAATGTTCACAATCACCAGTTCTACGGACACGACGATTGTTTTCTTCAGAACGACAATGTCACTTGTCGTGTTCCCAGGGGTACAATGGAGCGGTATGATGAAAATCAGATCTCGCAGACGGACTGGCCTGCTCAATGTGCGGATCTCAATCCTATTGAACACCTATTGGATGAATTTGAACGACAGGTGAAGTCTAGACTAACACGATCTTCTTCACTGACAGATTTGGTAGATGTGCTGAAGGCGGAATGGAGGAACATCCTGCTCACCGTACTCCATTGATTTGTGGATAGTTTACCTCGATGGGTAGCAGCTGTAATCTCTGCAAATGGAGGACGTACCAGCTACTGATGTAAATACAACACTGATTTTCTATTTTCTTACAGTGTCCAATGAACTAGTGTAAAAGTGACGATGACTAATGATCCTCAGAATCGAATGATGTAGAGTGCAATTTTCCAATGAAGGATCCTCAGCGCTCGAGAAGTTTGCATACGCGCTCATTCAGTGGGGGAAATGTGAAGTGACCCTTCTCCGTCGGGCTTCTTCGAACCTTGAGTGGTTTGGAAGATGCACGTGGACGAAGAACCGCTTATTATCACATGTCACGTGACCACTTCTGCTGCCAAAGGGATGTCCTAGACAGTCTACCTTGTATTTTATTTGTGGCTGTGTGAATATGTGTAGCGTGATCTGCTTTTCTAAAATTTTAAATTTTAATTTTAGAAATAAAGATGTAGATTTTTTTCCTACAGCAAAATGTTAGAAATATAACATTTGAAGACCACATCAAGTTGATAATTTTTCTTTGTTAATAGTAAAGGCTAATTGAACCAATTTTAAAGGCTAGTTGATATTATTGTTTTTAAAAATAATTTGTGAGGCCTGTAATTGTGATTATTATTATAAAAACTAAATTATAGAAACTGTAAATGTTGCTAAAAACAATTTTTAAGGCCTATACACTGTAAAACAAATTCTGAAATAAACGTACAAGTTTCCGTCGTTTCTTTCGTGATTTAACGAAACATGTTTCTGATACTACCTTTCCGTGAAATGACGGAAAAAACCTTAATTTAACAGAATTTTCGTGCCACGGGAAAATTCAGAATTTTCAGAAACCTTTCCGCAGTTTCTTTTTTATAATAACGGTAAATTACCGTTTTAGAAATATGTTAACGGAAAATCCTGAATTTTCAGAAACCTTTCCGCATTCCTTTCATATATTAACGGAAAATCTCCGTTCGCACTTTTTCCGTATCAGTCTGACGAGAAATTCCCTTTAATAGTAGCGATTCGTGGAAATACTTGAGGTTTGATTAACTTTCAGATTTCAATCGTCTGTCAAATTTAGAAGTTCCGTAGCGAGATGGTATATTGTGGATAGCATATCACATAGATTTTGTTTGTTTTTTGTGGCCCAGGATATTTCTCCTTTCCCCTATTTGGTGCACCATCTACTTATTATATATTGTGTTATTGTAAGAAACCGAGTACTTATTGTACAGATGATTATACGATGTCTGTGTATCAGTCTTTGGACAACTTAAGACAAAAGCTATTATAGCTATCGAGAGTAAATTTTATATTTAGTTTTTGTGTGTGTGTGAAATAATACTGTAAAAAGTACATTTCACTTTTTTTAAAGATAAATGAGTCATTGTCAGTTTAAAAAAATCATGTTGCAAAGCAATTTGTTGATTCGAAAAACCACGATGAAAAATGCTTAATATTTGAAAAGTCCTATAGGAAAAAAATTACAAACATATTCGGAAAAATAATAAGCTCCAACAGAAAATAAAATGACTAAATCACTCACATTAATGACAAAAAACAAAATGTCTTTGTCGCGAGATTCATTTTATGATATACGTGAGTCAGATTGCCGAGCGTTTGTGGATCAGTTGGTAAAGGCGCAAATTACCTGTTCGGCGAGCTATAACTTCGGGTGTTCGATCCTGACCTCACAGGAAGGATTATAGGATTATATGCGGGTAAGCGCTGTACAGGGTTGTTGATTTTGCGGAATTTCAATTTAAGTACGGAAAAACCAGAAATGGATTTTTCAGAAATAAACAGAATTTCTGTCTACGAAAATATCTGTGAAAATACGATAGTTAAAATGAACGGGCACTTTCAAAAACGAAAATTTCTGAAAAACACGGACACCTGCCGGGAACTTTGGTGCACGTTAATTTCAGAAATTTTCCGTGAATTTACACTACTTATTTTTTACAATGTAAGTATGTTTGTTATGTACGACATTATTTTATAGTTGTAACGGCCATTGCTACTTTCTAGCACATTCTCAGCATAGCCGCGATCCAGCGAGAGCCGTCATATAATTTTGTTTTGGTTTGTTCCGTGATAGAACAACGCACTCGAAGAAAAATATAATTCAGCCGGGTTATTTTAAAATAACAAACTGTTTATTCCGCTAAAACGATGTGGCTGGGGACTTCTCTGAGCGTAGGTTAATGCAGTGTTTCCTTTCACTCGCGTTCCCGTCCGTGCTATCGGCACTAGACCCAAACTTCGTGTTTTTCGAAAACCGCTGCTGCATCTACTCGACGCGATACCAATCGCTCTCCAGAAACGAATCGTCTCTTATGTCAACTCCCAGACCCGACTGCTCTCTCCAGAATTAAGGCCCCGTCTGTCTCGTTTCCACTACAAAAGTGTAAAATGCCCGTTCTCTTCTAAAACTTCAGAAAAACTCCACTGTCGCATTTCCGTGTTAGTGTCCACTGCATGGTACTACCTGCCACACCCTTAAACTTGTGTTTCACTTAGTAACAAACCCTTGAAATAATCCCATCGCCACGCAAAACAGGTACTTCAAGGACTTATGTACTAAGCCTAGTGTGATTCGGCTAATTGCGTGTATCTGACAACTGCTTTAAACTTGCCGATTTCGTCTGCTTTGCCCGTGAATAGTGCGAACAAAGAAATTCCACGTAGGAATGTACAGAATCATATATATTTGCAATTATTTTTTCATGACCTAAGGTCTAGCGAATCTTACAATAGTAGTTATGGAATACGTACTACACAAGCGTACGTACAATCCTGTGTAGTAAAGATATATTTTTAGCACGTCTTTTGTAAAAAGAGATCGTGCTTATGTTATCGGCTTTATCGTCCGTTCGTCTGTTGACATGATATCTCTGCAACGATTAGTCCGATTTGAAAATTTCTTGCATTAGAAAGCTTGTATGAGAATGGTGACCCCTTCTTTTGAATTTTTAAGATGCACAATTTCGCCGCTAGAGGGCGTAAATGCAGATGATATCGAATTCAAAATACATTTTATTCTATACATTTGCTTCTAAATTTCCAATTCAAAAACATTATTTTCTCTTTCGATTCTACTCATGGCGAAGATAATTTAGGATTAGTCACTTTTTCAAGTTACGCATAGATTATCCGCTAGGGGGCGTAAAAGGAAATTGCGTTTCCCCCGTTATCTCTGCTTCTAAAACTCCAATTTGAAAAATTATTACTGCAGCGGATGGGAAATAATTCGTATATAATTTTTAAGTTTTGGTATAAAACGGTTTGGCCACCTAGGGGCGTAAGTGTTAATTTCTGCTTCTGATGTATTTGCAATTAAATCTGAGCTTCTAAAATCTCTATTGAAAAATTGTTTTGTTGCCCGATACTACTCACGTTCTTTCTTAAAATAATGCATGGTTTCTCCGCCAGGGGAAGTAGATATATATCTTATTTTTGTCAATATCTCTGCTTCCAATGGCCCACTTGAAATCTTTCTTCTTTGTTGGATAGAGTGTCCTGTGCGCATGTTTTTTTATATAATTTCCAAATCTTCGAGTAATTCATTGACTTTCCGCTAGGGGGAGTAAAGGCAAATTGTGCTTTCCCCGATATCTCGGCTTCTAAAACTCCGATTAGAAAACTTCTTTCTGCACCGGATACAGCTGCTGATAGGAAATGCTTTGCCCATAATTTCTAATATCTGATAAAGAATGGTTTAGCCACCAGCGAGTGTAAGTGTTAATTTCTGCGTCTGATGTATTTGTAGCAAAATCTGAGCTCCTGAAAACTCGATTGACAAAAATTCTTTCGTTGATCTATACTGCTCACATTGAGAGCCTTTTTGAGAATACTTTATCTTATAATAATGCATGGTTTTTCCGCCAGTGTGCATAAAAGCATATCTTATTTTTGTCAATATCTCTGCTTCAGTTCGATTTGAAAATTTATTTCTTTGTTGGAGAGTGTTTCTGTGGGAAAATGTTTATCATATAATTTCAAATTTTTCGTAGCGTACAAGTCTGCCACCATAGGGCGTAAGTTCACGTTTCCGTTTACAGCAATATCTGAGAAACTAAAAACCCGATTGAAAAACTTCTTTCTTCGGTCAGATACTATTAACTATGCAAACTGTGTGTGTATTTTCTTTCCAAAATAGTGCACAATTTCGCCGCTAGGGAATCATATGCTTATTGTGTTTTTCTCAATATCCCAGCTTTTACAAGCGCGATTTAAAAATTCTTTCAACACCGGATGCCATTTACCTTATAGAACACTGAAGAAACACTTGAGGAATGTTGTAGTTCACAGTTCAGTCGGTAGGTGGTGTTTATGTACTTCAGTTTGCAGCTGTATCGCCACTTCTAAAAACGCTATTGAGAAATTTCTTCTTCTCTGTATGACATTCGATACAACCGAGATGTGAATCATTATCCTCTTTAAGTAACGCAAAGATTTCTCACTAGCTGCGTAAATGCCGAACGCTTTTTCCATGAAGAATAATTTTCGCCTATTTTCAACGTTTCCGCTATGCAAAATTCTTCCGCTAGCAGACGGAAACTTATATAATGTTTTATTTTCATATTTCTTCTTTTACTGTTCGATTTGAAATATCGTTGTTTCTGGTACTTTCCTTGTAGGATGAAAAACTTAACAAAACATCCTAAGTGCATAAATGCACATAATATAAGTGAATGATACGTAGCTAAGGGAAATGAATCTATAACTAATATTTACAGTAGCAAAATTCTCTTCTTCACGTGTTTATGCTAGCAATTTTAAGCAGAAGTCAACAGGTTCCTGGTAATGTTAACTAAAAGCAAACTACAAGCAGAACAATCAAAAGGACTTACCCTAACTTTGAAAAGTAGGACTACATCCATTATCGTCCGTCTTCCTCTGCTTGTGAACGTATATCAGCAGTCTAAAAGACATATATCACAACGAACAGTAAAAACTTCCTCTGCTAGTGAACGTATATCAGCAGTCGAAAAGACATATATTACAACAAACGGTAAAAATGACAAAGACGACAGACCGAAAAAACGACAAAGACCCAAAACAGCACTCATTCAATATTGCATCGAACACAATACTGTACCCGATTGGGAAAATATCAAAATTCTAACATCACGTCGATCTCATAAACAAATTCTCACTTCTGAGGTTCTAATTAGAGAAAAATATAAAGGGAAATGTTGTAACAGTAATTCACCTATCGATATTCCACACGCATGGAGATACCTGTTACATTCTGAAAATCAACGTAATATTAAACGGAAGTCAGATAGACTCTGCTTGCTTGGCTTGGTCGATCAGCAGGACGAATACGTCGGCGAAATCCCCACAAATGGCGCTATACATGAACTGCGCGATAGGGTATAGGTGTTCATAGCTTATGCGACGAAGTTAACATACTGTCTTTTCATTCTGGCATGTCATATTGCATCTGAGTCGATTGCGGATGACTAGGCACTTGTGAACTCTCCACTGATAAAGGCATAATATTTGCCGGAACGTGTTGGATGCTGGTAGCATGAGTAGAATGTAGATAAAATCCGTGGTTTTGTCATTTTCAACTTTTAACTTTGTTGGTTTTACTTTTCAATCGATTTTAATGTTCTCATTTCATTTGAATTTCATCATTTCGTACTTGGTTTAGTGCTGTTTCATTCACGTTTTACTCAATTTGTCGTTTTTACCGTTCGTTGTGATATGCCTTTTCGACTGCTGATATACGTTCGCTAGCAGAGAAAGGTTTTACTGTTCGTTGTGATATATGTATTTTCGACTGCTGATATACGTTCACTAGCAGAAGAAGCCGGACGACAAGGGATGTAGGCCTACTTTTCAAAGTTGGGGTAAGTCCTTTTGATTGGGCTGCTTGTAGTTTGTTTTGCTTTTAGTTAATATTACCAGGGACCTGTTGACTTCTGCTTAAAATTGCTAGTATAAACACGTGAAGTATTCTGCTACTGTAAATAGTAGTTATAGATTCGTATGAGAAATGTTTTATTCACCATTTGTTAATTTTCGTAACGTGCGTTTTAGCCGCTGGTGAAACTAAGTAGATGTTTCTATTTCTGGATGTTTTATCGATTGTTGGAACCAGTTGATTGTTTTCCAAACCGGCTCCATTGGTTTTGAATAGTTTTGATAAATTTAATTCACGTCAGAATGGATTCAAAAGACGTGCTTATTACATCTGAAAATTCGGTGTCATCTTTCTTGTTTTTTTATATCTCCACTTGATGAAATGCATTTGAGCAACCAATGGTTCTAACCCTCCAAAGATAAAATGGCACAGTGCCACAACTTTTGGATGATGAAGTTTGCTTCTCGTAAATACAACAAGAATCATGATGTATCGGAATGCCTTTAAACACAAGAAATACCCTTTATAAATAATCTTAAAATGATCAGTAGCGTCGGGTCATTATAGGTATCCGTGGCTAAGCTGTGCATGAAAATGAAAAGAAAATTGTTTCTTCTTTTAATTTCGGTATTAATAGCCAGTCTGAGATGTTCTAAATGCAAATTCGAGCCATCCCAATAGTTGAGTAACTGGGTAACACATTACAGCCTTCCATATCTGTTTACTTGAGCGTGCTGAATTGTGGCCGCGCCCGTGTGCTCTGGATAGAAGACTCCAGTCAACTCGTCGCGTTGTCCAAGCTTTAGAGAACAGTAACGAAAGAGCATTGGAGCGTTGAACTGCGCATACCTAAAACTGGCTTTCAGGGGCTGTCGCCTTTCTGTTTAACAGCCGCAATTACGCTTTCCCGTCATACCATAGTGAGTAGCTGATTTTCGTTAGTGGCGTTAAGCTGTTAGGTTCGCTCGTGCAAATGAAATGAACAAAATGGTCATTTTATTGGAACATTCATTTGGTTTATTATGGGATGAAGAAGAAGAAAAACGTTGAAGACATGGGCACACATCGACCAAATATTTGTTTCGTGCAAAACATAAGAATTAGTTTGAACTGTAATTTGAAGCGTGCAAAACGTGCTTAAGCTTTTCGACCCCAAAATTTAATTTTTGAAATTGGAAACTTTTTTTTCTGATTATTGAGGTGTTTTCGGCTTGTAATAAATAAAAATAGCACTGAAAACGCTTTATTCCTCAAATATTAAAGGTTGTTTGTGAACAACATTGGGATACAAAAGTACAAATTTCTGATAACTTGACTTCCTTTTTGTTATTTTGTTTTCTTCATGAACATGAAACCACATCATTCTTTTCAAAAGGAAATTCTATTTTGACCTCCCGTCTCTGAATATAAGAAAATGTTCAATAGTTTTTTTTTTCATTTCACTTGGAAATCGACAAAGCAGTTCATTTTTGTGTGTGTGTGAAACACAAAATCATATCACATTTTTGGAACACAACAGAGTAAAATCCTGTCTTGCGGTTTTTACAAAGTTGTTTTGGGTAGTTTTCTAGCAGCTACAATGGGTTCAGTAAGAATTGGTTGTGTTAGAAGGACTACGAAAATTCAAAGAATGTATCTTGTTTCTGAACACCAATGGGCTGGAAATGGTTACGTAATACAATGGGGCAAGAACGGTGAAATGCCTGATCTGTTTTCTCTGTTGAGGAAAAGTTCATTTCAGAAATTGGAAATTTTAAAACGAAAGTTATCTAGATGTTCACCCAGCAAAAAAAAACAAAAAAAAAAAAAAACAGAGCTATGGCTGCATTCTGTTGCCGCCAGAGGGCGAGGCTAGTATATAAAGGGAAAGCTTAGTGCTTGCGACAGTAGTAGAAGGGATTTTTGGGTGACGAGATGGGTAAAAAATGCGATTTGACGGACTTTCAACGTGGGATGATTGTAGGAGCTCGGATCCATGGAGCGAGTATCACCGAAACGGCCGCATTCGTGAAATGTTCCAGAGCAGCTGTTGTTAAAGTGTTTAAAGACTGGACTGTCAGCCAAAAAAACTAGGTCTCTAAGTGGAACGTGTGGTCGTCATCGACCAGTGACTGCTTGGACGGAACGGAGAGTGTCCACACTGGTAACAGAAAACAGAAGGGCAACAGTGGAGCAAATTACTGACCATATTAATCAAGGATCCTATCAAATGATCTCTGCACGCACTCTTTCGCCGTACACTGCATCGGATGGGATATGGCAGCCGAAGGCCTTTTCGAACACCTTTGCTGTCTGCAGTTAACAAGAGAAAACGTCTCCAGTTGGCACAGGAGCAAAAGGATTGGACAGTCGATAATTGGAAACAAATTATGTGGTCCGATGAATCACGTTTTCAGTTGCAGCATGCCGATGACCGAGTGAGAATTTGGCGGAAACAGCACAAAAGCATGGACCCCAAATGCATTGCTACAACCCTTCAAGCTGGTAAAGGCAACGTTATGGTTTGGGGAATGTTTTCCTGGCATGCTTGGGGCCCTATATTTCGTGTTGATCAACGTCTGACGGCCACATCATATCTAAACATCGTTGCGGACCTAGTGCATCTTGTCATGTGGATGGTTTATCCCAATGGCGATGGCTACTTTCAACAAGATAATGCGGCCTGCCATATTGCTCGTATTGTACAAGATTGGTTTCAGGAACATGCCGGGGAGTTTACTTTGCTTTGGTGGCCTCCCACAATCTCTAGATCTCAACCCCATTGAGAATTTGTGGGATGAAGTTGAACGAGCCATCAAACAGCTGGATCCACAACCCTGCAATCTCACACTCCTGGAAAGTGCTATTCATCAAGCATGGTCTCAGATTCCACAAACTACCTATCAACATCTTGTGGAGTCCATGCCACGAAGAATCGACGCAGTATTAAAGGCAAAAGGTGGCCCAACAAAGTAATGAGGGGGTTGTCATAATAAAATGACCACTCAGTGTATAAAGAGGATTCCTACCTCATTCTATGTGGTTAAGCATGATTTCAGTAAGTGGCGTTTGCGGACCTCACACAAGCCACTGAAATTCTATTTCACAGTACGAAAGGAGGCTGAAAGCACAATTTTTAAAATATGTAGCCTCGGATGAATTTTAGGCAACGTAAAATGGAAAGGGTCTCTACTAAGCATAAGACTTCAAGATAGAAAACAAGAAATATAGATATAAGACCCGTAACAAATTTTTTAGACATAGGCAGAGAGGTACTCAATTTCGAGTGGAAATTGACTGGCTATATATAGCAGGAATAGAAAATAATAGATGGACTAAAATAGTAGCATGAATGGAAACCATACAAAGGAAAAAGAAGAGTGGGAAGACCAGAGGAAAGATCGATGGATGATATAAACAAAACTGCAGGAAAGCTGTGGAATAGACAATTCCAAGATGGGAAAATTTTGAAGGAGATGAAGGAAACCTAAAACCTCAGTTGGCTATAAAAAGCGTTTGAAGAAGAAAAAGTAGAACATCAAACAGAAGACGTCGCTCTTTGTACGTTTATAAGTGAGTCACGAAAAATTCTCATTGGCCGGGGCTGCAAGAAGCAACATGCCAAGTGGCTTGGAAATTAGTCGTATGCGAGTCTGAAGGAATTCGAGGCAGCTGTGATGCAGTGGAAGCATGTCCGGAGCGTAACTGGAAGACCCTAGGTTCGATTCCCGGTGGCGGCCAATCAGAATCATTCCGTGACTCACTCATAAACGTGGAAAGAGCGATGACGTCTGTTTGATGTTCCTGGCCCACGCCAAATGTCTGTATTAATAATTCATTCGCCTTCTAGTTATGTGTTCAGTTGCTGCTTACCATCTTTGGTAAATCCCCAAAACTGTGCGGGGCTTCAAGAAGCAAGTGGCTTGGCAGTTAGCCGTATGTGAGTCTGGAGGAATTCGAGGCCGCTGTGGTGCAGTGGAAGCATGTCCGGCGCGTAACCAGTGGACCCTGGGCTCGATTCCCGGTGGCGGCAAATGATAGTTTTTTCTGTGGCTCACTTATGAACATGGAAATATCGATGACTTCGGTTTGATGTTCCTGGCCCACGCCAAATGTCTGTATTAATAATTCATTCGCCTTCTAGTTATGTGTTCAGTTGCTGCTTACCATCTTTGGTAAATCCCCAGAACTGTGCGGGGCTTCAAGAAGCAAGTGGCGTGGCAGTTAGCCGTATGTGAGTCTGGAGGAATTCGCCACCGCTGTGGTGCAGTGGAAGCATGTCCGGCGCGTAACTGGAAGACCCTGGGTTCGATTACCGGTGGCGGCCAATGAGAAATTTTCCGTGACTCACTTATAAACGTGAAAAGAGCGATGACTTCTGTTTGAAGATTCTGGCCCACATCAAATGTCTGTATTAATTAATGAAGAAGAAGAAATTTTAGATCAGCGTACGCCTTGTGGCGCAGTGGTCCCAGAGATGGCCTCTGATCATTCGTCCGTAAGGGGTCCGGGTTCGAATCCCGGTGAGGCATGGATGTTGTGTTTGTCTTATGGCACTGACTCTCTCCCTTCCCTGGAGCCAGTGACCCTAAATTAGGGACGGGCGACTGCTTATAGCCCATTGAGTTGCTCATGGTGGTCGTTAAACCTCCAATAAAAAAAAAAAAAAACCGTACGCCAACGGAAATAATTAATAAATATGACGTACAAACTACAAAATTTAAGTGTGTTGCCAATTACCACTGTTTGTTTCTATACTGTTTTTTTATTAATACCAAATTTTATTTGCTTATTTTCTTAAATAAGTATTTCCTTTTTAGTCTTCGCAAACGGTTAACTACGCAGGATAAACAGATTATGGGAAGTATCGCAGTAATATGAGCGTTTCCTAAGGTTACCATATTTCAGTTTAGTCTAGGTCATAACTTTCTTGTGGAATGGCACATAGTTTCAGAAAAAAGTAAAATGACACATAGTTTCAAAAAAAGTAAAATGACACATTTCATGTTTGTATATGACAGAAATGTTTCTTTTTTTTCCTTTCAGGCCCTCCCGAGGCAGTTCAGAATTGCTCAGTCGCCAACCAAACGGCATCGATGCTGATGCTGCTGTGTGAACCAGGTGATGATGGCGGTCTCGTGCAAACGTTTCATTTGGAAGTGTACAGCCAAGCTGCCGAACAACTCATCACCAACATCACTGCAGTTGATGCACCCGTTTTCGTGGCAGAGAGACTTTCTCCCAGTTCTTCCTTCATCCTTGTCTTCTACGCCTCCAACGCTAAAGGACGAAGTACTTCGGTAGCACTCATGGCAAACACGCTATTTTCTCCTGAGCCACGGACAGGTGAGTTTCCCACGTTCGAATGCGAAATTCCTTTTCGTATGTTTGGCTGAAATACAGTTTCCATTTTTCTTTTTTGTTGTTATCCAAGTACTAAAGGTGCTTTGTTGAACGAATAATGAAAATGTGGAAAAAATTCGAAACGAATCTAGAAATCGCGTTAACCATTCTACCATATAATAAAAAAAATTAAACAATCAGTTTTGACATATTTTATGACTACAGTAGTTGGGATGTTTAGATAGAATAAATCAGCAACAGAACTGATTGATACACTGCATATAACACTGAAGAGATTATCCGTTTTATAAGCGTAAGGAATCAATAATACATTTTGTTAAGCTTTCGCTCATCAGCGGATGACTTTTTCAAGGCTAATAGAGTAAAATAAACTGTTATTTTGCCTTGAAAAATCCATCTGTTAATGAACGAAAACTTTGCAAAATGTACTTTTGATTCTTTTTGCCGATAAAACGGCTAATCACTTCAGTTTTATATCGGCAACGTGTATTTACAATATAATATTTTATTTTAAGATCTACTGCATTGCACGCTGACGCCAATAGACCTGACAGTACGATAGAGTTGGGTTGTCATCCAGTTCGCTTTTCAGGTATTTTCAGAATTTCAAAAATTCTCAAAAGTTTCAATATTCAAAGTTATTTTCAAACTCATAAGCGAAGTGAAGTTTTACTGATCAGAAAATACCGTATTTTTCCGTGTATAAGACGCCCCCATGTATTAAGACGACCTCTACTTTTTCGAAAATTAAGAAATCAATATTTTTATGACAAAAAAGGACACATTTGATATTTTTTAGAAATTAGGTAATTGTCCTGTTGAAACGTGGCCGTTGGCAGGTCCTGCAGGTAAAGGAGGAATACAGGCACCAAAACGTCGGAGATGTAGCTGTGGCTGTTGAGTGTATCGGCGATGCGTACCAGAGGGGTGCGGGTGTCATATCCAATCTCGACCTAAACCATAACGCCGGGAGACGGACCTGTATGGCGATGTATAATGCAGGCGTCATACAGTCTCTCGCCGCGGTGACACCACACGCGGAACCAACCATCGTAGTGTTGCAGGCAGAAGCGGGATTCGTCGGAGAAGACAATGTTGTGCCATTCCGTAGTCCAGGTGGGGCGTTGAACGGCCCACTGCCGCCGCACTCGACGGTGGTGTAACGGCAATGGTAATCGGAGCAATGGGCACCGTGCGACAAGTCCTCGCTCCTGTAGACGACGTCGTACGTTACGTGCTGACACAGGTCGTTGGGCAACACATCCTAATTCTTGCGCTGACATTCGTGATATGGCGGGGCGAGCCGTCAATGCCCGCCGCACAACATGCTAGTACTCTCGTTTGGTGGTGTGCCGCGGCTGCGGCAATCACTCACGTCGGTCCGTCCGTCCCTCCTCCACCCACATAATCCATACTCGCCTCACTGTGGCTGGATGTCGTTCCACGTGGACGTCGATGTCTCGGTACGATAAACCGCTGTCGCGATAAGCCACTATTCGTCCTCTGTCGAACTCCGAAACGTACTGGAATGACTGCCGTATTCTGCGACGAAGCATCAGGAAGCTTTCCATGCACAGGTCAAGCAGCACAACACACTTCTACTACTTACACCCTGCCTTCTGTGCACCGTTTCTTATAGTGCTTCTCGGTGGCGTGCCGTGCGCACATGATTTGCATATGCCCTGCAAAGTTAATCGTTTGCACGTCCTCTCGCGGGCGACGCATGCCTCGGATTTCAGGTCAATCGGATGCTTCCTTCTTGGTGTTGCATTTTGGGTGGCCAACAGTGTTTATAGAAAAAGAAGTTTCGAAACAAAACTATGAAATTATGCATCACTTCCTTCAGCACTATTAGTTCCAGACATATCACTTTTTTCAACCTCAGCTGCATCACTGCTGTCGTGTGAGTCACTGTCTATGTATATCAGATCATCCTCAGTTCCATCCATGGCATTGCTGATTCCACATTTCTTGAAGGACTTCACAACCACCTCTTGCCATTCCTGAGTTTAGGACCCAGTTGCAGACCTAAGTAATGGTTGTTTTTTTCACTCTCCGTGTCGATGTCAAATCATTACCTACTTTTTGCATCCATTTATTCCATTCTTCTTTCATCAGGGATTTCAAGGGCTTGTTGATGAAAACATCTAGAGGTTGTAGCTGACCTGTAAGTCCGCCAGGAAAAACTGCTTCTAAGTCGTAGTGCGGAGAGGGGATAAGCGGTACTGTCAGTTTCGCCGTGGTAACCGCAGGATTTTCTTAACCGGCTACCCCCGGTGTATAAGACGACCCCCAACGTTTGGTCTAAAAATTTTGGAAAAGAAAAATCGTCCTATACATGGAAAAATACGGTACGTCGAAGGCATAAATGCCTGGGGAATTTATCGGATCCCTTGTGAATGTGGACTTTCATATACAGGATAGATCTTCAAGGCTTTAATTATCTGTGTGAAGGAACACAAGACTTACGTTCGGGACTGTGAACTGAAAAAGTCTTCTATAGCCCAACATTGTCACGACCATAAATTTTAGCTTCAAAACTCTAAACTTAATGATAAACCTGATTCGACTATCAAGTTTAAGATATTAGAAGCTTTCCACATATATCTCAACTCATCACTGCTTGACAACGACATGACATCAACTCCATTTCTTTCAAGCGCGTGGAAACAACTCACCAAATTTCGTGACCGTCAGATCGGTCACAGTGATTTAAATGTTTACGCTCCACTCTCATGATGAAGCTCAGCAAAACTATAGTAGATCTTAAAATATTTAATGGTCAATAAACGTTGCTGATTTATTTTATTCAGTTCCAAATAAAATAAATATCCTTCTGTATTATTCTGAAACAAAAACTGGTGAATGTACCAAACGAGAATAAACAGAGGCAACCATGTAAAATAAATATCCTTCTGTATTATTCTAAACACTAAAAGCTGTTAACTAAATTAATGAGGATATGGAAAGGTAAATATAGTTGATAAATATAACAAGGAAGGCAACACCGAATTTAGGTTTGATCCGTTGAGACAATGTCCGCCACGTATTTACAATTAGTAGAGCCCATTACGTTAAATAAATGGATAAATAAATAACCCACATTTCTACAATCGATAAAACATCTATAAGTCGAAATTTTCTCTCACTAGCGGCATAAAAGTATCTTTCGAAAATGAACAAATTGTGAATAAAAATGTTCTCATAGCTGAAGGAAGATATCAGAGACAAAGGGATTTTCAAATCGAATAGTTAGAAGAACAGATATGGAGGAAAACGGTATATAACTTTACAACCCCTAGCAGAAGAATATTGAGTAATAGAAAAGTATAAAATATGCGGAAATTATTCTTCATAGCAAAAAATATGCTAATAAAAATTAATTTTCGAAGTAGGTCTCTTGGAAGCAGAAACAGCGAGAAAAAGGTTTCGCCATTTCAGCCCTCTAGCGAGAAAACCCTGCATTACGTAAAGACGATATTATTCCCCACCTTTACTGTAGCAAATGGCATAGTGTGTAAAAAGAGGATTTTTAATGGCATTTCCAGAAGCAGCTGCATATATAAATGCACAATAACACCACCTAGTTCTAGAATTGTGAACTACAGAAGCCCAACAAATACACTGCTGCACAATTGCTAAGAACGGATGATAAACGGCTATATAGCGCATAAAAAAGTAAGTGTGGTTGGATGCCAAGTGAAATAAAATAATGGCAGAATGCCAGGACATTACAAGAAAGACAATTTATTGTGCTCTGAAATCGAGAAGGCTTTGGAACGTGTTCAAGGGACAAACAGGCCATTTTGTGCAGAATACGTAAACGTGAAAAAAATGCAATTACCGTCCGCAGGCGTTCCGGCGTAAGATGTCAATACGGGATATCGCCACTATGGAGGGCGATACAAGATTCCACACGTCGTGTCATGCTTTGCATAACATTATCAAGCAGCTGTTGGGGTAATTTATCCCATTCCTCTGTCAGTGCACGGATGAGGGTGTCCTTGTTTATTGGAGGGTATTGGCGACCAGCAAGACTCTTCCCCAAAGCATCCCACACATTTTCAATGGGATTCAGATCAGGAGAACGTGCTGGCCATACGAGGCGTTGAATATCCTCGCTATCAAGACACTCCTGGACAGCGACTGTTTGATGACATGTTGGGTTGTCGTCCATGAAATTGAATCTATCACCGACATCACCATGGAGCATGTGAACATGAGGTAGCAGAACATCATTAATGTATCGTTGGCCAGTCATAGTCCCAGTTGGAAGCACATAGAGGGACGTACGGCCATTGATCATGATGCCAGCCTATACCATGACACTACATGTTGGATATCGGTCCCTTTCCTGTATGTTTGCTGGACAATATGCAGTACCACTATCACGCCAGAACAGTTGTCGTCGACAATCAGACGATAGACTGTATCTACTCTCATCTGAGAAGAGGACAGTAGACCAGTCGTTATCAGTCCAATTGCGATGTTGATGGCACCATTGCAAACGGGCGGTACGGTGACGTCTGGACAATGGGATACACACAACAGGACGGCGGGCGTATAGTCGTCCTTCATGCAAACGTCTGGCGACAGTTTTTCGGGAGATCCGCTTGCCAGTAGCAGCCATAAACTGATTTGCTACCTCACTAGCTGTGCTGCGCCGGTGTCTTTTTGTTGATAGCACTATGTACCGATCGTCTGCAGGTGTCGTACTGCGAACACGACCTCCCCCGTGACGTTTGCTACACTCTCCATTTGTTTGAAATGATTTCCAAAGCCTTAAAACAACACTGTGGCTGACGTCGAACTCCCTGGCAACATCTGTTATTTTTCGCCCTTCTTCAATGTTGCCAATAATACGGCCACGCGTAAAATCATCTAGGTGATGTCGGGAAGACATACTGAAAATTGCAAGTTCGTCAATTGATTCCTGCCCTTTCAACTTTGCGTTTGAACAACAACGGCCAATACGCGTCAAATCCTTTATATCTCTTATCAGCGCTATGACGTCACGAACAAGTTGGGCAATCTAAAATTTGCATACGCACAACACGTCTTACTGTATCCCGCACTTATGCTAATTTCCACATTTTCCTGCCTTCCATTTTATGGTTGCTATCGTTGCTATTGTCATCCGTCCCTAGCAATTGTCCGGCAGTGTACAAATGAAAGTCTTCTGAGAAATAAATGGTATAAGGCGTTCAAACATTTTTTTTTTAATCGGACATTTAGAGGCAAAGATATTGACAAAAACCTATTTTAGAATTGCGCCTCCTTGGGAGGAAGCTGTGCAATATTTTCGCGGTAAATGTGCACAAAATATTTTCGCAGTTAGTAGTATCTAAATGAAAGGGTTTTTCAATCGGATTTTTTGATAATCAGATATTGCTTTAAATATGCTGCAAACGGATACGTGAAACTAGGCCCTCTTGTGGTCAAAAACTGAAAATTGTGTGTAAGACCTTTCGCACTTGAAACGCTCTCTCTGAAAAACAAGTTAAATAGTATACACATATAAAGGAAAAACATTGTATACACATATAACGGAAAAACTATGCATTATTTTAAGCAGAAGGCATTCGTAAAAACTTAGTCGAGGTGAGTGGTATCTGATCGTGAAAGAAATTTTAAATCGTTTTTCAGAAGTGCAGATATTGTGGCAAATACTTCAGAAACAAAAACATGTACTTACACCCCCTAGCGGACAAGCTATTCTTTACAAAAATTTGAAATTATATGCAAAAGATTTTTCATCAGGAGATGTATCCGCTGAAGAAAAAAAAATTCAAAGCGGAGTTTTAGAAGAAGAGTTATCGGCAAAAATGTAATTTACTTTTACGCCCTCTAGCGGAAAATCTAAGCGTAATTTGAAAAAGTAACTATATCAAAAATACTCTTCGACATAAATGGAATCGAAAGATAAAATATTTTTTTAAATCGGTTGTTTAGAAGTAAATATGTGGAATAAAACGTATTTTTGAATTCGACATCATCTGCATTTTCGCCCTCTAGCGGCGAAATTGTACATAATAAAAAAAAAACAAAATGAAGGACCATGATTCGCATATTTCAAGCTTCCCAATGCAAAAAAGAATTTTTCAAATCGGAGTAACAGTTGCAGAGATATCGTGGGTACAGACGGACGGACGGACAAACCGATAACATAAGCACTATCTTATTTTACAAAAGACGTGCTAAAAACTTACAAGCGTGAATCGAAGACACAATTTGAGTGTTAACGTTATTAGCCATGTCGTCTATAGGACGCATCACTGTATTCCAAGAAAGCGAAACTGCGTTGAACAATCCTGTAGTTACAAATTTTGAAGATGACAATCCGATTTTTGGCGTAAATGTGACAAGGATGGTAAGTCAGATAATATTTGAAAACTTGAAAATTTTTTCATCGTCCTGGAGCGGGACTCGAACCCGCGTCTCCCAGAAAACGCCTAGGTATGCTAACCACTACACCACCCAGAACGACCAAGTTTCAAGTTTCCGATCAATTTGAATTTAACCATCACAGGATTCGCTAGTCGAAGCAACCGGCATTCATGTTTAGCGTTTTCTGGGAGACGCGGGTTCGAGTCCCGCTCCAGGACGATGAAAATTTTCAAGTTTTCAAATATTATCTGACTTACCATCCTTGTCACATTTACGCCAAAAATCGGATTGTCATCTTCAAAATTTGTATTATATGGCGTAATCCCGTATTTCTTCCATGATTTATCTGCTTCTCCGGGCAAACACGGGATAAGATTCTTAACCTCCAGATTCGCTAAACATGAATGCCGGTTGCTTCGACTAGCGAATCCTGTGATGGTTAAATTCAAATTGATCGGAAACTTGAAACTTGGTCGTTCTGGGTGGTGTAGTGGTTAGCATACCTAGGCGTTTTCTGGGAGACGCGGGTTCGAGTCCCGCTCCAGGACGATGAAAATTTTCAAGTTTTCAAATATTATCTGACTTACCATCCTTGTCACATTTACGCCAAAAATCGGATTGTCATCTTCAAAATTTGTATTATATGGCGTAATCCCGTATTTCTTCCATGAATCCTGTAGTTTTTGGATCTTCGGCATGGCTTTGTAGGATGGACTTGACTATTTATTTGCCATCTGAGTGTGGTTTCTTCTTTCGTGACAAGAGAAGAGATATTTCGTAGGCAGCTTTCACCATTGAAGTCAGTTCTTTACTCTTTTTTTGGAAAATACAATTGTTGACCAGTTAGGGATTTCTATTTTTAGCACGTTTTTTGTAAAAAAAGATCGTGCTTATGCTATCGGTTTGTCCGTCCGTCCGTCCTTCTGTACCCACGGTATCTCTGCAAGTATTAGTCCGATTTGAAAAATTATTTTTGCATTCGAAAGCTTGAAATATGCGAATGATGATCCTTTATTTCGTTTCTTTTTACGATGTACAATTTCGCCGCTAGAGGGCGTAAATGCAGATGATGTCGAATTAAAAAATACGTTTTATTCCACATATTTGCTTCTAAACATCCGATTGAAAAAAATATTTTATCTTTCGATTCCATTTATGTCGAAGAGTATTTTGGATATAGTTTCTTTTTCAAATTACGCACAGATTTTCCGCTACTGGGCGTAAAAGTAAATTGCATTTTTTCCGATAACTCTTCTTCTAAAACTCCGATTTGAAATTATTTTTTTCAGCTGATACATCTCCTGATGCACAATCTTTTGCATATAATTTCGTACATTTGGTAAAGAATAATTTGGCCACCAGGGGCCGTAAGCGTTAATTTTCGCTTCTGATGTATTTGCCAGAAATTCTGAGCTTCTAAAATATCGATTGAAAAAATTATTATGTGGACTGATGCCACTCACATCGACAAACATTTTAGAAACATTTTCTTCTTATAATAGTGCACGGTTTCTACGCCAGGGGGCGTAGATGTATATCTTATATTTGTCAATCTCTCGACTTCTAAGAGTCTGATTTGAAAAATTCCTTCTTTGTTGGATAGTGTTTTCCGTGTCGCATGCTTTCCATACAATTTCAAAATTTTCACGTAATTCATAGACTTTCCGCTAGGGGACGTAAAGGTAAATTGCGTTTTGCCTTATATCTCTGCTTCTAAATCTCCAATCTGAAAAATTCCTTCTGCACCGGATACAGCTCCTGATGGGAAATCGTTTGCACATAATTTCTAATTTTTGTAAAAAAATGGTTTGGCCCACAGGGGGCGTAAACCTTAATTTCCGCTTCTGATGTATTTGCAGCAAAATATAAGCTTCTAAATTATCGATTGAAAATAACGTCGTTTGTAGACCGGTACTACTGATGTCGACAAACTTTTTGGAAACAGTTTCTCCTTATAATAGTGCACGGTTTTCACGCCAGGGGGCATATATGTGTATCTAATGTTTTGTTAATATCTCGACTTCTGAGAGTCCGATTTGAAAAATTCCTTCTTTGTTGGATAGTGTTTTCCATGTCACATGCTTTTCATATAATTTCAAAATTTTCAAGTAGTTCATAGACTTTCCGCTAGGGGGCGTAAAGGTAAATTTAATGTTCTCCTATATCTCTGCTTCCAAATCTCCGATCTGAAAAATTCTTTCTGCAACGGATACAGCTCCTGATGGGAAATCGTTTGCACGTAATTTCAAATTTTTGTAAAAAATTGTTTGACCACCAAGTGGCGTAAGTCTTGATTTCCGCTTCTGATGTATTTGCAGCAAAATATGAGCTTCTAAAATCTCGATTGAAAAAAAGTCTTTTGTGGACCGAGACTACTCATGTTGACAAACATTTCAGGAACATTTTCTTCTTGAAATAATGCATGGTTTCTACGCCAGGGGCGTAGATGTATATCTTATTTTTGTCAATATCTCTACTTCTAGTAGTCCGATTTGAAAAATGCCTTCTCTGTTGGATAGTGTTTCCAATGCGAAATGTTTTTCCTATAAATTCAAAATTTTCAAATAAATCATAGACTTTCCGCTAAGGGGCACAAAGGTAAATTAAGTTTTCTGCGTTATTTCTGCTTCTAAAATTCCGATTTGAAAAATTCTTCCTGTATCACATACAGGACCTGATTGAAAATATTTTTCACATAATTTCTAATGTTTGGTAAAGAATGGTTTCGCCACTATGGGGCATAAGTGTTAATTTCTGCTTCTGATGTATTTGTAGCAAAATCTGGGCTCCTGAAAACTCGACTGAATTTTTTTCTTGGACTGATAGTGCTCATAGGGAAAAACTTTTGAGAATACTTTCTTCCTAAAATAATGCATGGTTTTCCCACCAGGGGACGTAAAGTCACATCTTATTTTTGTCGATATTTCTGTTTCTAAGAGTCCGATTTGAAAAAAATTCTCTCTATATTGGAGAACGTTGCCAGTGCGAAATGTTTCTCAAATAAATTCATGTTTTTTCTTAACGCACAAGTCTGCAACCGAAGGGCGTAAGCTCACAATTCCGTTTACAGCAATATCTGAGGGAAAAAACCCGATTGAAAAAGTTATTTCTTTCGTCAGATACTATTGTATTCCATACCGGTTCCATTGACTTTGAATAGCTTTGATATATTTAATTTGCGTCTGAACGGATTCAAAAGACGTGCTTATTACACCCCAAAAATCGGTGTCATCTTTCTTGTTTTTTTTTTGTTTGTTTGTTAATGAAGTCCGTTCGTAATGTCGAGCCAACAGGATACTTAGAATTAAAATCAGAATGCTTTTGCTTGGAATGTCGCTCCACGTTAAACTTTTTCGGTACTGCAACACAAGATTCGCAAATCAAACAAACTGGCTTGGCTGCACCTTGATTACTAAACAAAAACGTTTCTTCCCAATCAATGATGAAAGTACGTAATGCAATGTCTTCTTCATACTTCCTTTTGAAGGTCAACAGCTTACTAACAGACATTTCTAAAATTAAAGCACAATGTGGCGCCTACCGTTCACATTACAAAGGATTTAAGCCTTACCTGTTACGACCACCGTTCGAAATACACCGTGTCATGAGAGGGAATCACTTCCTCCTCGCTCTCTAGGACAACGTGACTATGTCAACAAATGACGTCAGCGAATGACGTCAACGGACGGGGAGCTCCCGAGCTTGTGTGAACTCCAGGTTGGTTTTCACCACAAAACTTTTAGTTTTTCTATTTTGTTTTAACTTCGGATGTCACTGATTAACAACTGCGATAAAGAATTAATTTAGGCTGATGGTTTCCTGCCCCCGGCAATTGTAGCAGACAGGGGAACCAGCTTTGCTTTCTAAGGCACGCACGCAAGCAGACAAAACACTTATAAAGGCAACCTTGATTTGTGTATTTTCGTCAATTGCTTTAAGAATTTTTTTCTCTTTCTCTTTTTCTTTTTTTAAATAGTGTACTGAAATTTTGAAAGTTTGAAGGTTTCCGCGTGTCATGGGATGGCCACTACTGTCATATAACATCCACGTCCTAACCGATGTTCAAACCATAGCCTATCTCTGATGAATGGTAAGATTCAAGAACCCTTGACTTCCAGTCCACTGAGGCGTCCCAAGAAAAGTGCAGATGTCATGGGAAAAAGTCTGAACAAAACCCATTCTTCATTCGATATGCGAACCGACACCCACATCAGAAGATTGGCCAGAAACCTATGCCTCTGACTTTTTTTGATCATCCGGGCGGCTTCAACAACCTGCGTCCGAAAACTTTCAGGACTGACACAATAAAGAATATAAAAAGTACCAATGCTCGTAAATAATGCTTCTCTCTCTCTCTCTCTCTCTCTCTCTCTCTTTCTGGTCACCTTCGAAATACCACCCTACTGAACATCATACAGTTTTTAGCGTTTCTGAACATCCCACGAGAACAGTTATGAAAGGCACTTTCTGTGATTTCCGCAATATTTTTTTTCACGACTGCTTCCCCAGGTTTGGGAATCATACTGCATCTAACAATAAATGGCGCAGTTCCCATGTTTGTAGATCATATTACAGGCACCATGTTTCATCACCTGCAAAAATTCTGGTGCAAAAATCAGGATGCTAAACTGCAGTGCTCAGCAGATCGATGAAAGAGGCTTTTGGTCATCATTCAAAATGCGGAGTACTAATCTGGTATTAAGTTTTCGTTTTCCCAGATCCTCGCGTAGAATCTCATGACAGATAGACTTACTGATGTCTCCCCGACTCAGTCAAAAATCCCACTGTAATTCGTCGAACTTTCTTTAACTGGTTCTCCAGCTGATCGATTTATTTCCGCTGTCTACTCACTGGAAGGCCTGCCCAAATCTTAGATCATCATCAAAGGATTCCTGCCAGTCAAGAAACCATGCATAATTTTCGAAAACTCTGCTCCAGAATAATGCTCTGACTCCATAAGCTACTTTTAACATTCTGTGAGTTTCAGTAGCTGATTTACCAAGTTTTACTCTCGGCTCTTCTAGCGGCTAATGAAACGGGACGAGAACGATGGCTACGACTCCTTAACTCCCGTCTGCCGCCTGCCGTACCGGTATAAACTGGTTTCCAGCTGTTCATTTATTGGCCAATGACTGTTGTCTTCTGGCGTACACACGATATTTTTATCCCACTATTGTTAAGTATGTTATGCGGTCAGTCCTGGAAGTTATCGGACGTAGGTTGTATTTCTGTTCTGAAGCGTTTGATACTTTTCCATTCACGTTTTGAGAAACGGAAGGTCTTCATATTTAGAAAATCCATAACGCAACCACGTTAAGCAAGTCTAAGGATTATACAGGGTGTTAATAAACTGCTTTGACAAAATAATGGGGGTCAAGACGAACAATATTTACAATGGAACCCATCAAGACGAACAATATTTACAATGGAACCTAGGGTCGCATTTCACTCTACTCTGAGTGTCAGAAAAGAGTAACTTCGAAATACGTCAAACAAGCACAAGTCGTAACCTCAGATGTCATTTATTTCGTGGCGGAGAAGTAGCACATCGCCAGAACATCACCGTCAAGCATTTACTGTATGCAAATTGCCAGAGAAAAGACGCAACATCGACAATTGCAGCTGATTGGCTTATCAAGGTGCAGTAGACACTTCCTGAATGCCACATATCCCGCACGATGGATTGGACGTGGCGGACCTGTGGCATGGCCTCCACGCTATCCGGACTTAAACCCCCTGGACTGCTTCTTCTGGGGGCACATAAAATCATTTGTGTACGAGACGCCTGTGGACTCCGTGGAAGATCTCGTCGCGAGAATCGTTGTTGTAGCGGACGGGATAAACACGACACCAGGAGTCTTCGAGAGGGTGTACCAGTCTTTCATTCACCGGTGTCAATTGTGCAACGGCACCCGTGCCGCCACTTTGAGCATCTACTTTAACTCTGTCCCTGATCTCCATAAATGGGATTGTGCAACTTATGATGTCGTTAAATATCTTTCTTTGCACTGTTGAAAGTTAAACTTGGACATCTAACTTTACTCTTTTCTGACACTCAGAGTGGAATGCGACCCTAGGTTCCATTGTAAATATTGTTCGTCTTGATGGGTTCTATCACCCCTCTTCTTTTGTTGTAACAGTTTACGAACACCCTGTAGGCATCGCCCGTCCCTAATTTAGGGTCTGGTTCCCAAAAATGGAAGAGAGCAGTAGCTAACACATGGCGAGGTGGTTTAGTTGCACTACGGCTGAGCCACTTGAAGGGCCCATTGCCAGCTAACGATAAGCTACGAAGAGGGCGAAAGGTAGCAAAGAAAAACTGATGATAATACAAGATCATAACTTTTAAATTTCCGCCTAGTTGAAGGACGAGTTTTTTATATGACCTCCTCACAGGCGAAACACAAAATTCATACCACAATAAGCCAGTGAAAGGGGATGGCAATATACATAATTTTCGTGCATCACTGCGCTTATTGAATACTCGCTGATCGTCAAATTAAATCGTATTTTTGTTTTCTTATTACTAAAATAATTTGGAGAATATGTTTTCCCGGTCTTCTCTTTCCTTTCTTTGAACTACGGTAAGGCGTTTTATTTATTCTACGGTAAGGTTTCTTATGCGCAATGCTGCGCAATCAATCTGACCGACTATCTGAGACAAGGACTCGTTCTCAGGCTCTATCCTGTCGATCATTCACATACCATCACACATTGTAGGCGGCTACATAGTCATAGGGCTACTGTTAATAACCGATGTCCGTATAACAGTGTATCGTTCAGTTTGAGAAAACAAGGAGATCCTTCCTGTAATGTTGATCCTAATTTTAATGAGTAGACGATCTTTCTTTTTGTATTCTACACATCCGACTTCATGATTTTCTACGGATATAGTATGTAAGAAAATGCCGTATGTAAAATGAAGTTCGCGGTAGTGCGCGTATATCGTATTTCTACGGAACAGCGCAACCCACTTCATTCTGCACCATCATGTGACGTCCTACAGAGGTGAAGTAGGTGTCAAAGTATCAGACTTTTAGAACAACTCGCTCCGAAACGAAGGTTCGCGAATTCGATCTCCGTCACCGGCAAATTTGTAAATTTCACAGAAACTAACATTACCAACTACGCAACTGGGCAGCACGATAATGATTCACTCACGGAAAATGAAATTTACTTACCGAGAAATAAGCATCGGATTGTACTGAAATTTTGTGGACGTAATTATACAGATGAATGAAACACATGATGGCAAAAACAGTGCTGCAATACAATTACAGAGGGATCTGTGGCACGCAGTCCGGTCATCTGCAATAGCGCGTCGTTTTTTGTTTTTTGATTGGAGGTTTAACGACCACCGTGAGCAACTCAATGGGCTATAAGCAGTTGCCCGTCCCTAATTTAGGGCCACTGGTTCCAGGGAAGGGAGAGAGCCAGTGCCGTAAGACAAACACAGCATCCATGCCTGACGGGATTCGAACTCGGACTCCTTACGGACGAATGATCATAGGCCAGCGCCTTGGACCACTGCGCCACCGGGGCGGCATAGCGCGTTGTACCACCTCGTGCAGCTGCTACAATACCATCCGAGATGGAGGCGAGCAGACGCCTGATGTTACCCTGCGGCAGACTTTGAACACGTGTTGAACGGTGTGCTCTAAATCCAGGATAGTGCGGCACTGCGACATCCGTCGTTTCAACTGGTCCCACACATGCTCGACAGGGGTCATATCCAGGGAGCGGGCAGGTCACGAAAGAGTATGGATATGAGGTAGGTTATCCTGAACAACCTGAGCCGTGTGCGGGCCGATTTTATCCTCCTGGTATTGCGCACTTTGAATCCCGGCCAGGAATGGCAGCACCTGGGAACGTAGGATCACATCTAAATACCTCGGGCCTGTCAATGATCCACGTACCACTACTAGATCTGATCGGCTATAGTAGGCAATTGAACCTCAGACCATAATGCCTGCAGTGGAGGAGATGTGGCGCTCGATAGCGAAGTTGGGATTGTGCCGTTGACCCGGGGACCTCCAGACACGATGATCATGTGTCACCAATACGTAGCGGCGCTCATCGCTAAACACCACACGTCGCCAGTATGTGTCGTTCTACGTCGCTCTGGCGTGGCACCCCTGCACACGGAGCCGGCCATGTTCCGATGTTAATGGCAGCACACGTAAACTGGCGCTGGGATAGACGATTCGCTTCCGCGAGGCGTCGGGAAATGTTTTGTAGGCACATAGGAGCTGCTACATCTGTCAGTGTAGTTGACTGGGTCCCCGTGGGATCCGTTCGTGCAGGGCACACGCACGGTCCATCCTCTTTACCGGTAGTCCTCCTGGTCCGTCCGGAGCCGCTCCGCAGTGTGGCCGTGCCGTCACGTGTCCACTGCTGCCAACACAGTCGGACGGTATGGTCAGAACGATCTACGTTTTAACCATACCGTCCGACTGTGGCTATATCGCGCAACGACCACCCTGCGGTTTTCAGCCGGATGATCAGGCCTCTCTCAAAGTCCCTAAGTTGCGTAATCGACGTCTCTGGCATCTCCCGGCATTCTTGTCACTGTGTACTCTTGCTTGCGTTTTCCGGTGCTGTTCGCTTTCATTGGGCATGGACTACACGCGGGTTTATAAGGCTGCCATTTCGTGCTAGCAGCGCTGCCGCTGAGACCAAACGTGGATCATTTGCATACCAGCTATTTTGCTAAGTTTCGCGGTTGTAGCATGTTTTCTTCTATGTGCGCAAATTTGGTTTACCGTGAGTGTACAATCGCATAACCCACGTTTCATCAGGTACTTGAGTCATCAGAGTAGTAGATTTCTGCTCAATCGTCCAAGCTGGGCAGATACCAACGTTTCTTACGAGTTGGCAACCGGAGCGGATATTACGCAGTTTACATGACGTATTGAAAGATTATAACCACAGGATCACAACTGCATAGATTCCACCTTGCGAAAGTTATTTTTAGATAATTATTTATTCTTTCATTTCTGTTTCACTTTCTCTTCCTCCAAAATGAAAACATTTTATTTTTCAGAATAATGTATTCACACCACATTATAACCCTATGCAGCAAAATTATTCGATTTTCATCTTTGTTTCGTGAATTTTAATTCCACCCCTTTCCTTTACCAGATAAGCTACCACTTCATAAAACGCAATTAATTATGTTACACGCATTCATCTCTTGGTCGGGCTGGTGTTAGAAATCTTTCTAAGCTTCAGTTTCTCATGATAGTTTCTTAGCATTCTGATAAATCAGAAGGCTTGCTATTTTTAAGAACTTACTAACATATAATCCAGTAAGTACATCATTAACAAGGATTTCAGGTGCAGTTTGACTTTTCTGTTTATTTTAATACATTCTTCATTCTTAACTAAATTGTTATACACAGTACTAAAGCATTTCTTCTTCAGTTCATGGGTATTTACAGGGAAGTCTGCCATTTCAGTATCCCGGAATTTATTTATTTTAGAAAATAATAAATTTCTTTTCGTTACGTGCCCTAAATTTTGCGATGAATCTTTTTATTACATGCGGCACCTAACTCATTCTACGTCACCACGATATCATTCGCTGTTTCTCCCTATTTTTATTCGTTCTCCATCGAAACGTCTCATTGCTTCACTCATGCTATCCTCAGGAAACAGGTTGAAAAGAAAATGAAGAAATGGCCTTGACCGTTCCAGGTTTTTCTTTTTAGTGTCACTTCATATGCTTTTAAGAAAAACGTCACGCAGAGCCTTCACGTTATGACAAAGTGATTGCACTCAGCCAAAATTTTAACACACTTTTAAATTGCTAAACTTTCCTTTTATCTACTTCTGTCAGGTGACTGCTATTCAGCTCTTCTCATTATTGCGCGTTTTTTTGGAAAATATAAAAATTCATTAATTCCCATTTTGCCAAAAGAAATTTCAGGATTCTTTTATTGACATACTCTGACACGTGATCTCAAAATACACAGTCTTCTGACGATTATACGTATTAAAAGAATACAACGTGCTTTGCCACTAATATTTATTTTTTCAAGTCAACCATGGTTTTGCTTGGCATTGACCTAGCTTCTTCATCAAGACGAATGGCACGTAAATATTCAAATTGTATATGATATCATAAACGGTGTTTCCCAGTCACGGGTTTTGATTAGTTGCTTCCACGCGCTTGATAGAAATGGAGTGGATGCCATGTCACTAACAAGTTGCAAATACTTCTGACATATATGGAAAGCTTCCAAACATCAAGTTTGGTGGTTGAATTTGGCTTGTCAATTAGTTTTGCTTCTTCAAACAGAACTTTATGGTCCTTTTCGTAACAGTGATTAGCCATCGATGACTTCTTTAGGTCAAAGTTCCGAATGTAGGTCTTGTGCTACTTCACTCAAAAACAGAAGGTCTGTCCTATATAGGAAGCGCCACATTCACAAGGAATTTGATAAATTCCCCACAAGTTTTTGTCTTCATCATAGTCCTTTGATCCTTAAAACGTTTTCGCACCTCCACATGCCAAGTCCGATCACCCTTGGCAATAAAAACTCAGCGCCTTTTACAGTTGCATATATCGCGCGATACATATAAGTTCAGATAAATACTGGAAAATGAACTTTTTTTCCTCAACGTGTTGCAGTACGAGGATACAACTCTTCCATTATAGACAAGGCTCAAACAAAATTCCGGAAACCAAAGCCTATCTCCACGTTAACTCGTGTGATACGCCCATAGCAAAATAAAATTTTGCCATTATACCATTTTCCCGTGGTATTATTCCCAAAACTTTTAATTTTAAAGTAATTTTTAAACCCATAAACAAAACAAACCTTTTAGGATCAGAAGACTATGTTGAAGACCAAAACTTGTGAGGAATGTATCAAATTCCATGTGAATATGGCGCGTCCTATATAGGACAGACCCACAGAGCCTTGCGTTTTTGATTTAAAGGAGCACAAGACCTACATTCGGAACTGTGACCTAAAGAGGTCATCGATGGCTAAACAGTGTTACGAAAAGGACTATAAATTTCTCTTTGAAGAAGCAAAACTAATTTACAAACCAGATTCAACCACGAAACTTGATAGTTTGGAAGCTTTCCATATACGTGTATCAGAAGTCTTCGCAACTTGTTAATGACATGGCATTCACGCCATTTCTATCAAGGGCGTGGAAGCAACTAATTAAAACCCGTGATTGTAAACACCGTTTATGACATTATATACAATTTGAATATTTACGCGCCATTTGCCCTGATGAAGCTAGGTCCATAACCAGCAAAGCCATGGTCGACTTGAAAAAATGACTTTTGACAAACCACGTTGTATTCTCTTTATACGTATACTCTGACCCATCCCACATTCAACTGATAAAGCAGGACGGGCTATTCACTTTGTTTATAAAGATTCAGTAAAAATTATTGTAAAACAAGTTAGTAAAATCGTGCAATGCATTGATTATGATACGCTTTCCATCATACCAGAAATCATTACTCAACTTTTTACTGAAGTTATGAGGATAATGGCTGTAGAATAAATCTTGCTCCTCTGACCTGACCTTTGACCCCATTTCGATGATATTCAACAGAACCGGTAAAGTATATTTCCGGAACAACATGATGACGTTTTGTCGCAATCGAAGCATTTTTACGTAAGTTATGATGCATAAGTACGATCGAATGGATCTCGCTACTATGTCCTGACCTTTGACCCCACTTCACCCATTTTTAATAGGTTCTTCCCCAGATGGTCCCCTACCACATTCTAAAATTTTTTTGATATTGAACCATATTTACGCAAGTTATGACGCATAAGAGCAATGGAATGGATCTCGCTCCTATGTCGTGAACTTGGACCTCATTTATTCCATTTTAAATAGGGTTCGTCTCCAGTTGGTCCCCTACCACATACTAAATTTTCATCGAAATGGAACAGTTTTTACGCGAGTTATCGTGCGGACAGACGGACAAAGCTGGAGCATATGTGCTTCTTCACCCTACGGTTGGAAAGCGTAAGAAAGAAAACGTTATGTTTTAACCCTTTCACTAGCTGGAACGCATTAACTTGAATTAGCCAAATGCGCTGAAATAAATTAAAACAAATATATTCGCCTCTACGTAATGAGCTGACCCCGGCTGGAACGAGGGTGCACACGCATCGGAAGGCATTGCTTTCCTTCTAACTTTGTTGTTCAAAGAAGTCATTTAGGTGGGGTAATTGACGTTAATCCTTTGACTGATTACATTATAAATCTTATGATGAGAGGTTTTGTACATATTGTTTCTATAGCGAAAAATGGGCAAAAAAGCGTCATTGAGTGTTACTCAGAGGGCACAAATAGTGCCTTTATATCATGAAGGATGCTCTGAACGTGATATAAGCAGAAAGGAGAATGTGATCAAGACTGCTGTTCATAATACGACAATGAAATATCGAGATACAGGTGAATTTAGTGACCGAAAGAGATGTGGACGTACAAGGAAAACAACCTCACGTGATGATAATTCCATAAGGCGAATAATTATGCGTCCTCCGAGGAGTTCGTGCAAGAAAATCAGGTCCTTTCTACATTCAAAAGGGTCTGATATTAATATAAGCATTATTTCTCGACGTCTTAGCAAAGTTTTTGAATTAAAGTCTTATAAACCTGCACATAAACCTAGACTAATTTTCAAGAGCAATATGCCATTATGTCTTAAAAGAAAAGTGTTTGATCAATGCATCCATCCAGTGCTTACGTATGGTGCAGAGACGTGGACCTTAGCTGAAAGAGACATATAGAAGCTGAAGTGAACTCAATGAAGCATGGAGAGGTGCATGCTTGGTGTAACCAGGAGAGATAAAAAGAGGAACTCGTGGATCAGAAAAATGACATGAGTGGAAGTCATCATGATCAGAGTAAAATTCCTGAAATGGCAATGGGCTGGACATACTGCCAGAAGGACAGACCATCGATGGACGCTCGAAATTTTAGATTGGATTCCAAAGGACAGGAAAAGACCTAGGAGAAGACCACAAGGGAGATGGGTGGATGAAATTCGAAAGTATGCGGGAGTAACATGGATGAGACTGGCACAAGACAGACCGTTGTGGAAGAGGCTTGGAGAGACCTTCGTCCAGCAGTGGATTGATAATGGTTGACATTGATGATGATGATGACATATATCTTTATTTAATCACTGATATACATACACACATATATTTATTTAATCAATAAAGATATCATCATCATCATTGTCAACCATTATCAATCCACTGCTGGACGAAGGTCTCCCCAAGTTTCTTCCACAACGGTCTGTCTTGTGCCAGTCTCCTCCATGTCACTCCCGCATACTTTCTAATTTCATATTTCATCCACCCATCTTCCATGTGGTCTTCTTCTGGGTCTTTTCCCGTCCATTGGAATCCAATCTAAAATTTCGGCTGTTCATCGATTGTCTGTTCTTCTGGCAGTATGTCCAGCCCATTGCCATTTCAGGGATTTAACTCTGATCATGATGTCTTCCACTCTTGTCATTTTTCGGATCCACATGTTCCTCTTCTTATTTCTCCTGGTTACACCAAGCATGCACCTCTCCATGCTACTTTGAGTTGTCTGCAGCCTTTGTATGTCTCTTTTAGCTAAGGTCCACGTCTCTGCACCATACGTAAGCACTGGAAGGATGCATTGATCAAACACTTTTCTTTTAAGACATAATGGCATATTGCTCTTGAAAATTATGCTGTTTCTTCCAAAAGCTCTCCAGGCAAGTTTTGTACGCCGATTAATTTCTTCACCAATGTGACCCTCACTTGATATCTGCTGTCCAAGATAAACGTATGTGTCTGTTATCACCAGCTTTTCTCCATCAATCGTTAAATCTTCATTTCTTGTAAAAGCATTGAACATCACTTTTGTCCTCTAAAAGTTCATTTTTAATCCCACTTCTTTACTCTTGTCAGCAAGTTCCTGGATCATACTCTGTAGCTCTGATGGGGTAGTTGCAAAAATGACTATGTCATCAGCAAAACGAAGGTGGGTTAGATAATCTCCATTAATCTTTATCCCTTTGTTTTCCCAGTTCAGTGATTGAAAGACATTTTCCAATGTGGCATTAAAGAGCTTCGGAGATATGGTGTCACCTTGTCTCACTCCTTTTCCAATTTTTATGTGTGTTGTATTTTCAAACAGCCGAATCTTTGCACTTGCATTTTCATAGATGTTATTAATAATATTAATGTATGCATCTTCAATACCGCAGGATTTCAGAGCCATTGCAACTGCTGATGGTTTCACCGAATCAAAGGCTTTTTCATAATCGATAAAAGCCATGCACAATGGAAGTTCATATTCCCTCGCTCTTTCAATTAGTTCTCTCAGTACGTGGATATGATCTATTGTGCTGTAGCCACTCCTGAATCCAGCTTGTTCTCTCGGTTGAGCCATGTCCAGTGTCATCTTCAAGCGGTGTGAAAGAACTTAAGTGAAGATTTTATAAACCACTGATAGGAGGCTGATAGGTCTGTAGTTCCTGAGATCCTCAATGTCACCTTTTTTATGTAGCAAGATCATTGTAGCGTTGTTCCAATCCTCAGGAATTTTCCCTTCATTAAGGCATCGAGTGAAAATTTGGGCGAGTACTGTTTCGATTTCTCCACTTGCTTCTTGTATGATGTCTACAGTAATTCCATCTTCTCCTGGAGCTTTTCCCCGTTTCATGTTCTTGATTGCATGTGCAACTTCTGCTGGAAGGACTGGAAGAACTCCGGTACTGGTACCTTTCATGATGTCTGGAGTACATGTATCATCCCTTTCATATAATTTGGAGTAGAAATCTTTCACTCTTGTCAAAATTTCGCCTCTATTTCTTGTTACAGAACCATCTTCTTTTCTCAGTGCCATAATCTGTTTTTTTCCCTTACTGAGATGTCCCTTTGCTATCTTTAGGCTTTGGTTGTTTTCAATTGCTTTCCTTACTAGTTCACAGTTGAATTTCCTTACGTCTTCAGTGATACGTTTTCGTACTGTCTTGCATAGCTCTATATATTCCAGTTTGGAAGTCACATCTTCTTTAGTTGTCCTCATCTCTCTTCTTTTTTGCATCAACATTTTGGTTTTTCCTGATAATTTGTTCACATACAATTTGTTCTTAGACCCAGCTAATTTTGTTGCTGTTTCCATAAGAGCTTTGGTTACTTTTCTGTTAACTTCAGAAATATCCACTTCAAATATATATGTATGTATAATAAAGATATACATACATATATATTTATTTAACCACTGAATTATGACCACCTACCGAATACTATTTATATATTCACTACATTGACAAAAGTCACCGGATACCCCTTCAAAAGCAAAGGAACGGATTCGCTGCGTTGTTAAGATGCTCAGTACAGTTGAAAACTGTATAAAACCAAGCCTACAGGGTCCGGGATCGAGTCATGGTTAGCTGTGTTTGTCTTACGGCACTGGTTTTCTCGCTTATGTTAACGAAGTGACGCTAAATTAGGGATAGCAGACTACTCATAGCTTGTCGAGTTGCTCACGGTTTTCGTTAAACCCGCAAAAAAAAAAAAAAAAAAAAAAAAAATCCACCGGGAGGATGAGTTTTCGAATTTTGGTCAAACATTATAGGTAGACCCAGTATATAAGCACATACACTCACGGAAAATGAAATTGGTTCACCAAGAAGTGAGCATCGGATTGAACTGAAATTTTGTGGACGTAATGATACAGATGATGGAAAAAAGAGAGCTGCAGGACAATTGCAATGGGATCTGTGGCACATCGTCCGGTCATCTTCAATAGCGCGTCGCACCACCTCGTGCGGCTATACAAGCAATAATACCGTCCGGTATAGAGGCGAACACACGCCTGATGTTGTCTTGCGGCAGATTGGCCCACACGTGTTAAACGGTGCCAAATCCCGGAGAGTGCGACACGGCAACAGCTACCGTTTTAACTGATCCCACACAAACTCGATAGCAGACATGCCCGGGTAGCGGGCACGCCATTGAGGTGTATGGACATGAAGTAGGCAATTCTGGACAACCCGAACCGTGTGCGGGTGGATAATATACTCTTAGTACAGCGCACCTGGAATTCCGGCCAGTAATGGGAGAAGATGGGGTCGTAGAATCTCTTCCACATACCACTGGCCCGTCGATTATACACGTACCACTAGTAGAGCTGATCGGCTATCGTAGGCTATGGCTCCCCAGATCATGATGCCTGCAGTGGGGAGGTTTGGCGCTCGATAGCGATGGTGGGATTGTGCCGTTTACCCGAGGACCTCCGCACTCGGACACGACGATCATCTGCCGCCAAAATGAAGCGGCACTCGTCGCTAAACACCGCACGTCACCAGTCTGTGGCGTTCCACGTTGCTCTGGCCTGGCACCACTGCAAATGGAGCCGGCGATGTTCCGGTGTTAATGGCAGCACACGTAAGGAGCGCTGGGATTGCACATTCGCTTCCACGAGGCATCGTCGGGCATTAGTTCTTGGTCACACAGCAGCCGCTACATCTGCCTGTATAGTGAACCGCGTACCCGTGGGATCCGGTAATGCTTGGTCCACGATCCGGCGATCCTCTCTACTGGTGGTCTTCCTGGTCCGTCCCGTCCGGGGTCGCTCCGCCGTGTGGCAGTGCCGTCACGTGTCCACTTCTCCCAACACATTCGGACGGTATGGTCAGAACGACCCACGTGGCTGGCTGTACGGCTCGCCGACCACCCTGCGGTTTTCAGCCCGATGATGAGGTCTCTCTCAAAGTCCGTAAGTTGCGTAAATCGACGTGTCTGGTCTCTACCCGGCATTCTTGTCACTCTGTACTCTTGCTTGTTTTGGCCGGTGTTTTTCGTTTTCATGGGTCATCGATTACACGCCGGTTTATAAGGCCGCGTGTTCGTGTTTTCAGCGCCCCCACAGGGTGTTCGGTCATGCGCACTCGCACCAAACGTGAATTATTTGCATACCAGCACGCACTCTAGCTATTTGCTAAGTTTCGCGTTTGTATCATGTTTTCTACTAGGTGCGAAATTTCATTGTCCGTGAGTGTATAAACATTTTCGCAAATTTTGATTTTGTTTTCCTCATACATGTGAAGAAAACTAGGGGAAATTTTGTTTATACTGTAAAAACTATTTTATGTTATTTTTCGATTATTAAAAATTAAAACATCATATTTAGGATCTGTAACATTTAACACCTCTTTTAACCTGTTTGTTTGCATAATTGGAGTTTTGTGGTACTTCATTTGTACCAAAGATAATGAAATAACATATTCTTCTCTTGGCTAGTTCAAGATCTTCATAGCAGTGTCTACATGTTTGTAAACTTGCTGTGAAAATATTTTAGTGATTCTATCCGTCACTTCAGTGATGGATAGAACTACTTTATTGCCCCCGATCTCACCTTAAACACTACATGTATACTAATAACAGCTTTATATTTTTGTTAGAAGGTTAACCTCATATGACTGATAGCAAAGTTTATCCATCGTTTTAAATCACGGTATTCTTTCGTGAGACTAATTTGCTTTATATTATAATTCAGCACCATGTCGGATAGACTGCATTTCTACAAGCGTTCACTATGCAACTTTTCATTTTCCCTCAGCTACTTTGTGACGCACTTACCTCCGCGGTGACGCTTACGACAGAACGGCAGGTTGCAACGATAAGCCTTCGTCGGTGTAGTTTAAGCGGTAGAATATCCGACTGACGACATCATATCCCATAACCTGAAAGGCAACTGTGTTGTTTCAGTTTCGAGAAACTTAATATTGAATCATCTCTAGGAAGTTCCATTTGAGGCTGCCGCATGAATAGCATGCCACTATAAATTTATTTCGAGACGCGGTACGAAAAATGAGTCCGTTTTTTTTTTTGATTGGAGGTTTAACGACCACCGTGAGCAACTCAATGGGCTATAAGCAGTCGCCCGTCCCTAATTTAGGGCCACTGGTTCCAAGGAAGGGAGAGAGCCAGTGCCGTAAGACAAACACAACATCCATGCCTCACCGGGATTCGAACCCGGACCCCTTTCGGACGAATGATCAGAGGCCATCGCTTAGACCACTGCGCCACCGGGGCGGCAAAATGAGTCCGTTTATTTGAAACAGCGACATTCCAAGTCAAAGTAGAAGGTGCATTTAATTTTCAGACGAGGGACGTGGGCACATCTCGGTATACGGCATGCGTGGTGCCCTAACCCACGGCGCTGGCCCCTCCATCTACCAGAAAAGAATGGTCAAAAATTAGGGACGCTGTGGCGTTGCTATACACCTATCAGCCAAAAACATTAAAACCACCTCTGCGTTATGCAAATAAGTGCGAATGTAGTTAATCAGCGTCAGGTGCCAAGGTTTCAAATCACATATATAATATCTGGGTCGAAGTTCTCTCAATTTGTATTTCGTTTCATTGCAACGTAGAAAAAGCAACGGATGTATCTGATTTCGACAAACTCAAGAACGTTATGAAACGACGCCTTGATAAGAGTAAAACTGCGACGCTAGTAGGCTGCTCACTGTATGCAGTATTTAGTACCTATCAAAGATAGTCCGAAACAGGTGACATTTCGAGCCGTCGACATGGGTAGGTCACGCCTTATTGATGCCAGGCTATATCGTCTTCTCCGCAGCAACAGGAGGTCTACTGTGTCCGATATTACCTATAATTTCAATTGTGTTAAAGGGCCCAATGTGTTCGAACGCACAGTTCATCGTGCGCTATTGGATATCGATCACCGCAGTCACAGACCCATTGGTGTGCCTATGCTCGCAGCTGTTCACCGTCGTCAACGTTTGCAGTGGCCAGGTAATCATCGACATTGAACCAGAGAAGACTGGAAGAGGGTCTTCCCCTCTCCAACATAACGATTTGTCAATGTCTTTTCGGGAATTTTGTTTGAAACGGTTTAGTGCATGTTAAAACGAAAAATTACACAGAAATTTTTTCTTGTTATTCATGGGAATGGAGTGGGTGTATTTCAATACAAATTCTTAATTTTGGAAAAATGCTAGTTAATTGCCTTAACTTAACGCCTGCAGTGGCAAGGTAATCATCGACATTGGAATAGAGAAGACTAGAAGAGGGTCTTCCCCTCTCCAACATAACGATTTGTTAATGTCTTTTCGGGAATTTTGTTTGAAACGGTTTAGTGCATGTTAAAACGAAAAATTACACATAAATTTTTCTTGTTATTCATGTAAATGGAGTGGGTGTATTTCATGGGGTTCAGAAATTTTCGATTGGGTTCAGACATTATTTCTTGTTATTCATGGATTGGAGTGGGTGTATTTCAATAAAAATTCTTAATTTTGGAAAAATACCCGTTAATTGCCTTAACTTAACGCCTGCAGTGGCAAGGTAATCATCGACATTGGACCAGAGAAGACTGGAAGAGGGTCTGATGGTCAGACGAATCCCGTTTTCTGTTACACCATGTCAACGGACGAGCTCGTGCTCGACGTTTTCCTAATGAATCCTTCTCCCCTTTGTGCAAGGTGCAACGGATCCAGGCGGCTGGAGAGAGTGTGATGGTCTGGGCAATATTACCTTGGAAAACACATGTATCCCACTATCCCTGCAAAGCGACCTCTGACAGCTGTCACGTTCCTGAACATCGTGGCTGACCAAGTACACATTTTTATGGCCACTGTATCCCTCTGCAGAGATGGCGTCTTTCAACAAGACAGTGTCGAACTGCGAAGAAGGTTCAGGGATGAATCCTAAACCTTCTAAGATCATGAAGAGGAATTTTATTTATTGCCAAGGCCCCCAAAGTTGCCGAACATGAATCCTATCGAACATTTTTGGTTTGAGTTGGAGATACGGGTACGATCAGCATCACCTCAGCCACGTCATTTACGGGAATATCTTCTTTTGCACTGATAGTACTAAATATCAAGAGACACTAACCAACATCTCATTGAATCTACGCCTCATTGGGTGAGAGCTGTTTTGGTTGCGAGAGGAAGATCTATGTCTTATTTATTAGGTTGACCTAATATTTTGGCAGATCGGTGTATCTACGAATTAATCATTTCATTCGTATTGCATGTATTCCTTCATTTTTATTAGTCACCTTGGGAACTTCACTTTTGCCTTTTTTCCCTGATTTTTCTAGACTACATTCCGATGTCTTTCTCGACGTCGGAATTATTGTCTCGGTAACAGAAATCAGATACCTGATCGTAAATGGAGGTCCTAAGCAATCTTAATGAGACAAGTACTTTAGTCGTCACAAAGCGCACCTCCGATGCTATATCCCTTGAAGACCGTACGCATCGGCGCCAAGGGTTAATCCAGAAATTTCAAACGGGGTAGTGCTGAAAACGTTTCCTGAGAATTTGAAAATATTTGCGTTGGGGAGGGGAAGAGTTGTTGGAAGGGAGATTTTTCGAAGGCTGAAAATCGTTACAGTGAAATATTTAGGTTTCAAACCTAGGATAAAGGATGGGAAAAACTTCGAAAATGAAGAACGGCTGATCTTTTTTACGCTTTCCAACACGTAGGTTGAAGAAACTTATATGCTCCAGCTTTGTCCGTCCGTCCGCTCGATAACTCGCGTAAAAGTGGTTCGATTTCGAAGAAATCTTTGTATGTCGTAGGGGACCACTTGGAGAGGAACACTTTTTGAAATCGGCAAAATTGGGTCAAAAGTCAGGACATAGGAGCGGGATCCATTCCATTGCCGTTATGCGTCATAACTTACGTAAAAATGATTCGATTTCGATCAAATTTTAGTATGTAGTAGGGGACCACGCTGGGACAAACTCTATTGAAAATGAGCGAAATGGGATCAAAAGTCAGGACATACGAGCGGGATCCATTTCTTTGCTCTTATGCGTCATAACTTACGTAAAAATGCTTCGATTTCGACAAAACCTGATCGTTTTGTTCCGGAGGTATATTGAGCCGGTGCTGTCGAATATCATCGAAATAGGGTCAAAGGAGCGATATTTATTCCAGATATTATCCTCATAATTTGACTAAAAATGCTTCTATTTTGACAAACCATTAGTATGTTGTTCCGGGGGTATACTGAACCGGTTCTGTTGAATATCATCGTAATGGGGTAAAAGGTCAGGACACAGGAGCGAGATTTATTCCACAGCCATTGTCCTCGTAAATTTACTAAAATACTTCGATTGCGACAAAACTTCAGTATGTTTTTTCGGAGGTATACTGAACCAATTCTGTTTAATATCATCGAAATGGGGTCAAAGGTCAGGGCACAGGAACGAGATTTATTCCACAGCCATTATCCTCATAACTTGACTAAAAATACTTCTATTGCGACAAAACTTTAGTATGTTGTTCCGGAGGTATACTGAACCAGTTCTTTTTAATATAATCGAAATGGGGTCAAAGGTCAGGACACAGGTGCGATATTTATTCCACAACCATTATCCTCATAACTTGAGTAATAACTTGAGTAAGGATTTCTGGTATGTTGTAAAGCGTATCATAATCAATGCATTGCATGATTTTTCTAACTTATTTATACCTAAAAGTGTTTAAACCCGAGAATATCTTTTTCCTAAAACTACATGCAGTTATTTTGATTTTGTGCTACTTTTGTATCGCTCATGTCAAAATGCTTCCTTAAATAAATACAAAAAAAATAAGTATGAATATGGCTTTCTGAAACAGTAGAAATTGATATTTTCGCAAAGCTTGTGCACTCAGCAGTATATCTGCAAAATCTCTTAACACTGCAACCACAAAACGTATACATACGTTTTGCGGTTGTAGTGTTTAACTTCAAACATACGCCTTACAAAAGAAAAACTGAAAATAAATATTAGACTGCTAAATTCTAAGATTTTTAAGTTTCAAATAAAAAAGGGAAAAATAACGTTGTATTATGGTAGGAGATATTTCAAGGAAAAACCGAGAAATTCATGTAAATGTTAACTGCTATTGGCAACTATGTATTATGTGATAAAAAAGGACTAACACTTAAAAATTAAAGAACATTTGTGAGCGTGCGTGAGTGTGTGTGTTACACACATCCAAAGGGAATAGTGTGATATATTTTTATAGCAGTCTCTCTAAAAAAATTGGGTGTTTGGGAGGGGTATTGCGGGCAGTGCCTATGGATCGTTCATCTGAGATACTGTGAAAGAAAATGAAGCACAAGATTTTCATTATTTTAGAAACGTCCTGAAAACTCGTCAGATGCAAAGAAAAAGGAATTGGAGAACATATGTCGTAAGCTTCAGTCAGTTAAAAGAAAACGTGAAAATCATTTCCTTTAACGAATAAACATAACAAAAACTTCGAATTTTAAAATTTAATTTATTAAGAGTAGATCTTTTTTATAATAGAAGGCATGTCAAAACAGCACACCATTAAAAATTTTCGTAACTTGACATTCTTTACCCTTGCTTTTTATTTCTATATAATTTAAGAATTTACCTACTTCGATATGTCGTAATTAAATGTTACATCATTCCAAAAATGTTTGTTATGCAGACATGCATTTCTTTCTTGAAAACTGATTTTAAACCATAAAATTAATTGATGCATTACTTTTAAAAGCAGCATACAACAGTAAAATTTTAGTAAATTTTATGTTAGTTACTTTCATGAAAATAAATAAAGCAAACGCTACATAGCTTCGCTTCCTCAGTTTTCTTATTTATCTTCTACCGAATGTTGCCTAGTTTTTTTAAGTGTACGAAAACTTTACGTCCTCGGAATACTGAGTTTGCCTTTATTTGCCGTCTAATAGAAAATGCATGTTGAATGCAACGTTTTTCACGCGAACGGAATAGGCTGCACACAAACGGAAGAAAAAAGAAATTTCCTGATCGATAATGACATAGGAAGACATTCTTTCATGCTTCTTCTATTACAAGGGAGGAAATAAAAATATTCTAACTTGCTTTCATAGATTTCTTTCAAACATATTCAGAAAAATATAGTCGAAAATATGTGCGTATGGAAAATCTTATTTCAACAAGTGTTTGAATTAAAAAATATAGGGAAAAATGATGTGTTTGATCTGTTCTGTTCGAGGAAGGAAGCTCAACTTATATCGTATTCATCTTTTTAACCTCAGCAAATAAATGTCTTGTATCTAAATGCGGTGCAATTCCTTATGTAGTATTAGTTTTCTTTCTCGCTACAAATATCAGTAATGCATTTCAAACATTTTTTCGGTTCTTGGAAAGGAAAATACTTATACCCTTTGATCTAAAGTAAACCCGAACTGCTTCACAAATTTTCAGCACATCCGGAAACATCACGTATTCTTGTAAAAGAAGAAGCCTGTGTCGTAAAAGAAAGAAGGCAAATCCGTTTCGCATCAGCACATGAATAGCGCACTAAGTCAGCAATGAAAGTCAAGGCGACACTTTTTTCGCGTCTGATCAGGAGTACGGGCTTTAAAGAACTGCTAAATAATTCTGCTGCGTCAGCAAGATATCTCTTTTTAAGATTAATTGATAGTTTTTGTTATAAACTTTCAGAATAAAATAAGGATTCTACACAGTCCATGTTTCACTCCATGTAAAATAATTGCTACTTTTGTTCAAAAGGGAATGTAAGGAAGAAAATAGAATTCAGTATGTTTGAGAAAATAAATTAAAATGAAAGAAATATTTAACCAATGATTTAATTTTTAGTACCTAGTCTTGTGCTCGGGTGTCACCAAATTCTTAGAAAATTAAAAATAAAAAACAAAAAGAGAGAGGATGAACAAGTGTTTTCGTTGCCTTCGTTTCTCGTCCTATTTTAGGCAGGATATCTCCGCATTAGTGCTGAAACTGGCCGAAACCGAGCTCGGTCTGCATAATATTTACTGCGGGTCGTGCTTTCTTCGGCTTTGAGGGAGAGAGATTTCATTTATATTAAGAGAATACAACGTGGTTTGTCAAAAATATATATATTTTTTTCAATGCGACCTTGGTTTTGCTGGATATTGACCAAGCTTCATCAGGACGAATGACACGTAAATTATAAATTGTATCATCATTAACCAGTATCAATCCACTGCTGAATGAAGGTCTCCCCAAATTTCTTCCGCAATTGTCTCTCTTGGGCATCTCTCCTCCATGTCACTCCAGCATACTTTCGAATTTCATCCTTCCATCTCCCATGGGGTCTTCTTCTCGGTCTTTTCCTGTCCCGCGGAATCCAGTCTAAAATTTCGGTTGTCCATCGGTGGTCTGTTCTTCTGGAAACTTGCCCAGTGCATTGCTATTTCAGTGATTTCACTCTGGTCATGATGTCGTCCACTCCTATCATTTACCTTATCCACAAGTTCTTCTTATCTTTCCTGGTTACACCAAACATGCATCTATCTCTCCATACTTCTTGGAGTTGTCTGCAGTTTTTGTATGTCTTTTTTAGTTAAGGTCCATGTGTCTGTTCGATATGTAAGAACTGGAAGGATGCATTGATTAAACACTTTTCTTTTCAGACATAATGGCATACTGCTCTTAAAAATTGTAGTTTCTTCCAAAAGCTCTCCATCCAAGTTTTATACGCCGATTAATTTCTTCATCAATGTGACCCTCACTCGATATGTGATATCATAAATGGTGTTTATAGTAACGTGTTTTGGTTAGATGCTTTCACGCGCTTGATAGAAATAGGGTCAATGCCATGTCATTCACAAGTTGCGAAGACTTCTTATACATGGAAAGCTTCCAAAATATAAAGTTTGGTGGTTGGATCTGGATTGTCAACTAGATTCGCTTCTTCAAAGATACATTTATGGTCCTTTTCGTAACAGCGTTTAGCCTACGATGACTTCTTTGGGTCACAGTTCTGAATGTAGCTCTTGTGCTCTTTCAATTCTCAGGAGAGTCGTTACAGGTAATTGACGGAATACTGCACAAGTCGTCAGTGTACGTAAAAATGCTGGAACCTGGGTATGCACACGTACCATTCGTAGAGAACTTCATTCCATGGGTTATCGTGGTCAGTTCCGAAGGTATCTCTTGTGCTCTTTTGAAGCCTCAGGAGAGTCATTACAACTTATCGACTGAATACTGCACAAGACGTCAGTGTACAGTTGAGTAAAAATGATGGAACCTGGGTATGTACACGTACCATTCGCAGAGAACTTCATTCCATGGGCTACTGTGGTCGTGCGGCTGCTCACAAGCTTTTCATCCCCACTCGAAATGCTACTCGTCGTTTAGCATGGTGTAAAGAACATTTATCGTGGACTGATTAATGAAAATGGGTCCTATGGACTCATGAATCCAGATGCACGATCCGATCCATTAGTCTGATGGCCGTGTGTGGGTATAGCGGCAACCGGGGGAACGCTATTTACCACAATGTACTTACAGTTCCTGCAGTCAAGTTTGGAGTTGGCAGTGTACTCGTATGGGGGTATTTTTCGTGGTATGGTCCCGGCCCATTGATTGTCGTGAACAATCTTGTTAATCAGCATGTCGAACTCGATATTCTGGACAATTACCAGCTCTGTGGCAATACTATAAAACCGAGCCGTGTTGCTACCAGCAAGTTAATGCACCGAGCCATAAAACAAGGTTTCAAAATCGCTTTATTCTAATTTATCATAAGAAAACATAAGAGGGAGACGTACAGTATTGGGCATCTCACTGGGAAATAATACAAAGCTGTTAAAAAACATGATGGTATATACACTGCAATGACAATGGGGATGAATAACAAATGCTGCAAGCAAAGCTTATTGAATAAAAAATTGCAGAAGTGACAAAGAGAAACACATCGTGTCACATGACATTGGCTGGGCATGATTTACAGGATAACACAGGCGAAACAATAGCACACAATTAGAAAAAGAACAGCACAAACACCGCCGTGAAGGTAAAACATTACATGCATGAGATAAAAACACAGCGTGCACAATTGTGCAAGTTATTTAACGAGGGCACCAAAGCAACATAATACAGGCGGGGTGAAAGTAAGTAATGTACACGAGTAAGCATGAAAATACACTGAGATGGCATTAGCATTCACAATTCAACGGTAGTGTGGATTGCACGAGTCGTAGAGTGGAGGAGGGCCACCAGGGTGCCAAGGAACTCAGCAAAGGAGGTGTAGAATGTCCTAGGGTTCTGATAGGTGTAGCAGTCCAGAATCAATCGCAAACCATGGAGCGGCCGGCGCCCAGGTAGCATAGAAGGTGGCTTCTCGACGACTGGAAGAAGCCGACTGGTACTCCAGGCGGAGTCGAGAAAGCAATCGATCTTGAAAATGGCACAAAAGTGCTGCGCTGGCCTGGTGTAAAGAGACCGGCGAGGAAATGCTGCGGAGTTGTTGAAGGTATACGTAAATAACGTGTTTAACCAGCACGAAAAGATAGGCACATACTGAAGGAAGAGTTGTAGGTGGATGAGCCCGCAGAAGAAGATGTCTGTAGGCAGTGAACGGAAGATCTTGAGAACAAGAGCGATTGGCAATCCGGAAAGCCTGGTGGAGGAGAGGCATCAGGATGGGACAGTAAAGGTAGACGTGAGAAACGTCTGCCTCCTGTGCGCAGAAGGAGCAGAGAGGGGAGGAGAGAAGAGACATGCGAAAGAGAAAATACGGAACAGGGAGGCGATTATGCAAAAAGAGCCAGTGGGTATTAATTTCAAGAGGGGCAGATAAGGGTGAGCGGGCAGCGGCCCAGACAAGAGGAAGAGAAGCAGGGGGAACCTCCAGAATAGAAAGCGGTGAAGGGGCGGCAAGGTGCACTAGAAAACGATAAAGAGATTTAGAGGAGAGAGAGGAGAGAGGAAGAACCGAGTTTGTGAGTCGGAGGAAAAACGGCAGCGGAAGAGGGGCAGAAAAGACAGAGACGAGACCGGTGGGGGAGACAAGATCAGGGAAAAGCGAAAGAAGTGCAGTTAGCAGAGAGTCATAGACCAAATGGGCGGATGGGGACGAGAGAATTGCAGGGGGAGGCCAGAGAGAGGGCGCCAGGATAGATCCGAGTTAGTGAGGTCTTGTACAGTTACTACACCTGCTCGGAGCCAAGAGGGGAATGAAAAACAGGGGAGATGGGGGGATGAACAAGGGAGTTGAAGAAGAGGGGTTCAGAAAGAAGCTCTAGAGTTGAAGAGGGAGGGGAGCGAATGAGGGGGAGAGAGCGAAGGTGAATGAGGGCTTCAGAATATGCAGGTGGGAGTTTGGAGGGGGGAAAGGACAGCAATCCATGAGAACTAAGGAAAGAAAGGAAAAATGTGGGTTACGCAAGGAGGCAAGAACGTCACGTACCTGAACTGCGGAAGCCACTGGAGCCGTGAAAAGGTGAATGAAGTTGATCACTCGGCTTGCTTTGTAGCACAGCGGGACATCAGGTAGGCCAGCACCACCATAGGAGGGAGGAGCACAGAGCTTGTGGACGTTAATCCAGTGATGACCCGCCCACATTACTCGAGTAAGGCAGCGTGTAACCTCCTGGAGACAGAAAAGCGGAGTCGTAGATGCAATCCAAGAATGCTTGCAGATGGACAGAAGGTATGTCCTGGTGAGATTTGCACGCTGGTAGTAGGACGTACTGAACTGCGCACGACACCAGAATGCAGCTGTGCGGAGGAGGCGAGGATGGAGTTCCGAGCGAGTTGCACTGGATGTAGCTTGTGGTGCGCCTAAGTGCACACCCAGGAAGCGTTGGGTAGTGGATGACCATGTGGCCCCCCATGGAGCATCCAAGCGATTGGACCACGACCCGCACCACAATCCAGTGCTCTTAGACGTATTCAGTTCAGCTGCAGAACATGAAGCATATGCGGAGAACAAACGACGAAGCAGTTGGAACTGTGAGTCGCTACGAATGCAGACGGTGATGTCATCTGCATAAGCAGAGTAAATGACTGAGTGATGCCGTGAGCTGGCAACTGGTGGTGGAAGTTGTGCTAGAAGAGATGTTTGCAGAGAGCGTAGAAAAGGCTCGACGGCAATCGCAAACAGTTGACCAGAAAGCGGGCAGCCCTGACGAACTCCCCGCTTGAAGGGAACATGTGCTGTGAGAAAAGATGCCGTCTTGACATGGAAAACGGCGTCCCGGTAGAGGGAGACGAGAACGGAGACAAATTGTGGAGGAAAGCCAAAGTGTAGCAGGGTTTGTGTTAAATAGGCGTGTGAGATATTATCGAAAGCGGAACGGAGGTCTAAGGAAAGGAGAGCAAGAGGTTCAGAATGAGTCTTGGCAAGATGAATGAGATCGCGAAGAAGTTGAACATTGGAGGAAAGAGAACGGCCAGGAACAGTATAGGTTTGAGAGTCAGCAAGGATGTGAGGGAGGATAGAGTTTAGTCGACGGGAAAGAAGCTTAGTATAGAGTTTATAATCTTGATTGAGAAGAGAAATGGGGCGCCAATTTCCCAAGTCAAGAGGGTCACCCTTCTTGGGAAATAGGACCACATGTGCGTCCGTGAAACTCCTCGGGAGGGGGAGCAGTTAAATGCAGCAGAAAAAGCGGAGAGGAGAAAAGGCAACAAAAGAGGCAAGAACGCACGGTAAAAAGGAAAAGAGAGGCCGTCCGGACCCAGAGCGGCATGGGGGTTAAGGGAAGAGAAGGTGTCGGACACCTCCGTGGATGTGGGTGCAAGAGACAGGGTGGGAGCAAGATGAGACGGAACTTGAGGTAGGTTATTGAGAAGATGGGGTAGAGCAGAGGGAGAAGGGGGAGGAGTTTCACTGAACTTGGTGGTATAGAACTGACGAACGTGAGAGCAAATCGCTGCCGAATCGGATGTGATTTCGCCAGAGGAGAGGCGAAGATGACGAAGCGAGGTAGAAGACTTACGTGCAGATTCCATTGATGTTAGAAAATCATAGGTGCATTCCTCCGGATTGAGATGTTTAATGCGCAGACGTAAAAGTGCTTGCTGCGCAAGAGGTTTCAGCAAAGCCTGGAGCTCCGCCTGAAATGCTGGAAAAAGCGGATCTGATAACCCAATCAGTGTGAGCATCTGCCTGGCGTGATCGAGGCGCATCTGACTAGAAGTCTTCATGGTGAAGGAAAGTTGCTTGATATGTAAGAGGAGCTGATGCTTGACACGAAGCCAATACGTCAAGGTACAGGGTGCGGAATGCAACCCTGCGCGACGAGCAGCGAGAAAAGAACGGACAGAGGCACAAAATTCAGGATCAGTGAGGAGATTGGAGTCAAATGTCCACGGACGAACAGTCCGAGGGAGTGACGCTGCAACAAACACTGTGAGGGTGACCGTGCAGTGGTCTGAGGAAGCAGTAGGTTGATGTTGCAACTCAGTAATAGACGCAAGAAGCGGTGTGGAAACGTAAACCCGATCCAAGCGTGCAGTTGATGGAAGCTGACTCCCAGACGAGCGCCACGTGTGTGAGGTCTCTTGTGGATGAAGGCGCCTATAAGCATCGGTGAAGGAGAAATCAGCAACAAGGTCATGGAGTAGTGCGACGAGATCCGTCCGACGCTCTCGTGACGAAGGAGAGCGATCCAGAGCTGGGTCAAGGGTGCAATTGAAGTCTCCACCCAAGAGCACACGATCCGAAGGTGAGACTTTCGAGAGAGCTTTACGGAGTTTGGTGAACAAGATGGATAAATGAATAGAGGTGCATGGAATATACACATTAAAGATGTGAAATCGAGCTCCGCCAACTGTGAAGGAGACTTGCTGGAGTAAATCTCGGCATAAGTTCTGCACTGAGAGTGCAGTGAGGGTGGATCGGAAATGTTGATGTATTCCGATAGCAAGTCCACCATGAGATGAGTAGCGGAAAGCATGATGGAACACATAATCGCTAGCACGCCAGCGAGTAAACAGAGTGGAGGAATGGCAGTTTGTTTCTTGTAGTAGTAACAGATCGGCCCCGAGGGGCGAGAGGTCTTCCATTACAAGAGCATTCGCTAGGGGGCTAGCGAACCCTCTGCAATTAAGGGTCGTGACCTTGAATGGACTGGTCAGTCGTTGGTTGGAGGAGTCGCGGAGCAACTTTCAGGAGCTGTTGTAATCGGTTTACGCAGCCAAGGGTCCATGAGTGGTGCAGGGGGTCATGAACAAACCCACGAAGGTACTTAGCAATGCATCCGGCTTGCAGGAGCAGCGCGGGAAGAATGTCTTCGCGCTCTCGGAGGTAGTCATACGTCGACTCCAGGTTCGTGGTGTGGGTGCAAAACTGATAGTAATCTCCAAGATTGAGAGGTTCTGAAGGAGCACCACATTTGGAGAGAACACTTGAAAAGACCTCAAACGAAGGCGGAGACCCATCATCATCAGTGTCCCTTTCAATTTCTGTTGGCGCAGGAGAGGGAGAGATATCTCCTGAAGATTTGGTAGTACGGAACGGTTGCCCATCCGCAGAGGAAGATTTCTTCTTCTTCCTCTTACGTCGGGTACCTGTACGAGTGCCAGAAATTCGTTTTCCAGGGAGCGACGATGCTCGGGAAGCTGACGCAGAGTCAGAGGAGTTATCGGCACCGCCGTCACACTCGGAGACCCCAACAGTGAAGACTGGTGGGAAACCAGCGGCGAAGTCTCCCGATGTTGCCACGGGATGAGGAGTAATAGGTGAGGTGAGCACTGGAAATTGAAGGTGGGAGGTGAGATCAGCATCAAAAGACGCTCGTGGACGAGAGGCTGTAGATATACTTTTTGTGTAACTCGGCCCTGGGGCAGTTGGCACATTTGAAGACGGTGCAGGTCGAGAGCGAGATGTAGCAGGAGGCTGCTTAGAGGCGGTAGGCACTGTAGAAGCCGTGGGAGCTGGATACTGGTTGTTGGGGCATCGAGCACGCTGATGCCCAAGTTCTTTGCAATTAGCACAGTGTTCTGATGTTAGCATGTCAATTCTGTAGGAGAGCTGCCCACATCGGACGTTTAGGATCCGTGGGAACTTACGGAGATGCTCCTCTGATGGAAAGATGAGTCGAACACTCCGGCGAAAACTACGAACATTCTTATTTGCAGGATCCTTGGGCGCAGCTGAATGTGTGATAACAGGACCAACAATCTTACCACACTTACTAAGTGCAGTACATATCATCGCATCCGAGATTTCGGGGGGCACCGGATGCAAGGAGACCTGAACAGGGCGCCTGGAAATCGGTTCAGCTTCCAGGTGGTGGTCTCCCAGGTCAAGACCAAAGTTTAGAAGCGTGTCTGCATGCTCTTTGGATGTGAAATAAACAATCACCGTCCGCGGCCGGCGGGTGAGGTGAGTAATGGCTCCGGCTGGAAGAAAAGCAAGGAGCGTATCACAATAGACTTTCAGCGGTGTATTCGGAAGAGCATCTAGGCACACTCCCAACTCGCGGGTGGAGTGAAGTTCCTGCGCAGCGGGTGAGAAGTGCGGAACGTCCAATTGAAGTGAGTCACCATGTATCTGGACATGGGCATCTGCAAGGGGAAGGCGAGTCGATTGCGTCGAAAGGGACGCACCTGAGGCAACGCTAGAATAAGAGCGGGAAGGCAATCCTCCATTGGAAGGCAGAGGTGCAGCGCTGGATGAAGGAGCTGACACAACGCTGGGCACGGCTACCGAGGGCAGAGAAGCAACGCCCTCAGAGATATCCATTACGTCATCGGTAGCATCAGGAACGAACGTCATAGCCTCACCACCAGGAGGGGTGGTGGAGTCAGAGAGTTGAAGCGTAGAAGAAGAAGAGCAATAGGCATCAGGAGGAGGGCGATATTCCCTATCATCAAGGACGGACGCTGATTGGTTTGCTCCGTCAGAGATAAGGATCGACGTAGTAGGAGAAGCTGTGACGAGAGCGGGAATTCTGCTCTTATCAGCAGTCGCCATCGCCGATGGCGAGGCCTAACTTAGTAAAAACGACCAACTGGTCGAGAAAATAAAGTGCTGATAGCTAATTGAAAATAGTACTCACCGACTCGGGAGATGTCTTAAATGAAAGATACAACCTTCGTCTTGAAGGCACGCACAAAAGTTAAACGACAGAGCACACAAAACACACTCAGTAGACGGCGAAACACGGAGCTCAAAACAGACACGACTTACGTCCCATAAAACAAGGACTGTTACGGCATGGTTTGACGAAAATTCCGCATCATGTGTGGACTGGCCCGCACAGAGCTTTGATCTTAATTCCATTGATTTGATTGATTGATTGATTGGAGGTTTAACGACCACCGTGAGCAACTCAATGGGCTATAAGCAGTCGCCCGTCCCTAATTTAGGGTCACTGGTTCCAGGGAAGGGAGAGAGCCAGTGCCGTAAGACAAACACAACATCCATGCCTCACCGGGATTCGAACCCGGACCCCTTACGGACCAATGATCAAAGGCCAGCGCCTTAGACCACTGCGCCACCGGGGCGGCCGATCTTAATTCCATAGAGCACCTACGGGATAAATTAGAGTTCAACACAAGAAGTTTGGAACCAAGGCTTACTACTAAGCAATAGTAAGCGGCAGCATTATGTACTGAATAGAAGCGCATACCTATAGCTGTGTTCCAAAATTTTTCGTAAGCATGTCTCGAAGGGTCAGTGCATGCATTAAGGCCAAAAGGTGGACCGACACCGTACTAATGTTTGTCACAACATGCTATGTTGTGTTTATCTTCAAGGTGTCCGGTGACTTTTGTCAATATATAGTGTACTTCGGGCTCGGACTGGCCCAGGCTCTAAAATTTGAGGCTGAACTCAGCACTGCTCCGCATCAATAAATTGGATTCCAAATATTCCTCATAGCATACTTTGGGGAATAATTCCTGTGCTGTGCACTTTTACTTTGAACTGGTATTTTTATGTTTTGCATTATATTTATATTTTTGAATATCAGTGAAAAAATACAGGTAGGCGCTGTTCTGATAGAGCCTTCAATTTGGAACCTATGAGTGTCATTTGCAGATAGGAGTGTTGAAATGAGCTAGTCTAGTATGTTTTGCATTATATTTATATTTTTGAATATCAGTGAAAAAATACAGGTAGGCGCTGTTCTGATAGAGCCTTCAATTTGGAACATATGACTGTCATTTGCAGATAGGAGTGTTGAAATGAGCTAGTCTAGTATGTTTTGCATTATATTTATATTTTTGAATATCAGTGAAGAAATACAGGTAGGAGCTGTTCTGATAGAGCCTTCAATTTGGAACATATGACTGTCATTTGCAGATAGGAGTGTTGAAATGAGCTAGTCTAGTATGGTTTCAAAGCGTTTATTTAATTTGTTATTGCCAACACAGGTTTATGATATGAAAAGTAGTTTACATAATTTTCACAAATGATACTGGATACATTGCGAACACAAAGCAGATCGTTGCACGAATTATCCAACGTGGTGCTCTGTCTTCTTGGAATTCCTACATTCCTCATCACTTGCTTTTGCTTCTTGTTTTGATTTTCTCCACTTTTGCATGCGTTCATTCTGCAAATTGCCAAAAATGTTAACCCTTTCACACGAAAACAATATTTTTTTTTAATTTTAGTTTAAAGCACAGCGATATGTTCTTTATATATGTGAATAGATCTCGTCGAGAGCTTTAAACGATACTACGCACAGTCGTTTTACGCTTACGGTTGTCCAGATAAACGGGGTTATTTTCAAAAGTATTCACCGGTTCACAAGAAAACAGTTTTTAAAATGTTCAGTTCAATTAACTGCGAAATGTTCTTCCTATATTTGAATAGATCTCGTGGAGACCTTTAAAACGATGCCAGGCACAGTCGTGTAGGTTTCACGGTTGCCGAGAGTCATTTTCGAAAATGTCCACTCATTCACACGAAAACAGTTTTTAATAATATTAGTTTAAACCACTACGTATGTTCTTTATATATTTTAATAGATCTTATCCAGAGCTTTAAAACGATACAACGCACAGTCGGTTTCCACTCACGGTTGTCCAGACAAACCGCGATATTTTCAATAGTGTTTGTTCACCGGTTCACAAGAAAACAATTTTAACAAGAAAGATGACACCGAATTTTCGGGGGTAATAAGCACGTCTTTTGAATCCGTTCTGACACAAATTCAATTTATCAAAGCTATTCAAAGTCAATGGAACCGGTATGGAAAACAATAGTATCTGACGGAAGAAAGAAGTTTTTCAATCGGGTTTTTAATTCCTCAGATATTGCTGTAAACGGAATCGTAAGTTTACGCCCTATGGTTGCAGACTTGTGCTTTAAGAAAAATATGAATTTATATGAGAAACATTTCACACCGGAAACGTTCTCCAATATAGAAATAATTTTTCAAATCGGACTCTTAAAAACAGAGTCATCGACAAAAATAAGATGTGAATTTACGTCCCCTGGTGGGAGAACCATCCATTATTTGAGGAAGAAAGTATCCCAAAAAGGTTTTCCATACGAGCGGTATCGGTCCAAGAAAAAAACATTTAGTCGAGTTTTCAGGAACCCAGATTTTGCTACAAATACATCAGAAGCAGAAATTAACACTTATGCCCCCTGGTGGCCAAACCATTCTTTATCAAACATTAGAAATTATGTGAAAAATATTTTCCATCAGGTCTCGTATGCGATACAGGAAGAACTTTTTAAATCGGAAATTTAGAAGCAGAAATAAAGCAGAAAACGAAATTTACCTATGTGCCCTCTGGCGGAATATCTATGATATACTTGAAAATTTTGAATTTATTGGAAAAATATTTCGCATCGGAAACACTATCCAACAAAGAAGGGAGTTTTCAAATCTGTCTCGTAGAAGTAGAGATATTGACAAAAAAAAGATATATACATTTACGTCCCCTGGCGGAGAAACTGTTGAATATTTTAAGAAGAAAATATTCCAAAAAGGTTTATCGATGTGAGTGGCATCGATCCACGAAACAATTTTTTCAATCGATATTTTTGAAGCTCAGATTTTATGGCAAATACATCAGAAGCAAAAATTAACCCTTACGCCACCTGGTGGCTAAAGTATTCTTTACCAAAAATTTGAAATTATGTGCGAAAGATTTTCCATCACGAGGTGCATCCGCTAAAGCAAAATTTTTCAAATCGGAGTTTTAGAAGAAGAGTTATCGGTAAAAATGTAATTTACTTTTACGGCCCCTAGCGGAAAATCTATGTGTAATTTGTAAAAGTATCTATATCTAAAATACTCTTCGACATAAATGGAATCAAAAGATAAAATAATTTTTTCAAATGGATGTTTAGAAGCAAGTATGCGGAATAAAACGTATTTTTTAATTCGACATCATCTGCATTTACGCCCTCTAGCAGCGAAATTATACATCGTAAAACAAAACCAAAATAAACGATCATCATTCGCATATTTCGAGCTTCTCAATGCAAATAAAATTTTTCAAATCGGACTAATAGTTGCAGAGATAGCAAGGGTACAGGCGGACGGACAAACCGATAACATAAGCACGATCTTTTTTTACAAAAGACGGGCTAAAAATGTTTAGTTCAAACTACTGCAAAATTTTATTTGTATATTTGAATAGATCTCATTGAGAGCTTTAAAATGATACCACGCGCAGTAGCGTTGCGCTCACGGTTGCTGAGATAGACTGAGTGAAACGCGGCTGCACACTCAGAAATATTGCACTATCTTTCCCGCGCACAGGAAGGAAGGGGGGGGGCACACACGACGCATTCCGCAGTACCCGAATTGGACTCATGTCGTTCACGAATATGCTAACACGATTAGTGTGCGGCACGTATTTTTAACGCTATAATGATTACAACTGGGATCTATTTTTGTTACAGGATGTCGGCCGTAAGTCGCCCCATACTATCCGTGGAGTTAGACGTAGTCCTACGACAAAATTCTCTTTTGTTTTCGACAGAGGCAGTAAATACATTTGTAATCATTTTTTTGCTTCGCACTATCCAATTTTTTATCACTTCGTAATATGCACAAACCTTCGGGACTATATACAGTATATACATATATGATTGTAATAATAATATTTGGAAATTTCTTTTGCGTCTGACACATATAATTAACAGCACAATATTTATTCGTTTGTAAATCCCAATTTTATGTTCTTCAAAACAATGTATTAGACGTTTCAGATTATTTAAAAAAAGAAAGATTTAAAAAACATAGTAACCTCAACTAAGATAAATTAACGCTCAGAAAATTTCTTTGCCGTAAAAGAAAGTTTTGTTTTGACAGTTTTGTAGAATTATATGCCGTTTATGTCAATTTTTTTAGTTTGCTTGTCTGTTTGTTTTTAAAATTTCTACTACCTATCTTCAAAGCGGGACTTTTACACAACAGTTTAAAACACATTCCGTGAATGCACGATATAAAAATAAGTTATTCACATATTAAAAGCACCTACATTAAGTTTAAAAATAGGTACATTTACGATCTTTCGGTGCTACTTTAGTCCCATCATAAAAAATATAAAAGTAACAGTCAAACATGGAAATATCACATATATAACACCACTACGTAAGGTTAGCTAATTGGGTGGGTCAAAAAGCTTTTTCTGGAAGGTGCCATCGCATGAGAGTAGATAGTAATTAGTTTATAATGCGAGGGAGTATTTTCGTCCAAAAAGATTTCCAGTGGTGGGGAACACAATGGGGGCTTTCTTCGTTACAACTTGTTCTATTGAAGTGTTGATTGAAAATACTCTCAGTTAGAAAAACATTTTGTTTCTGTTATGGGATGATTCGTCCCACACGGGAAAATGGGTTCCTTTACTCACAGTACAGGAAAGAGTAGTAGTTAAGGAACCATTTTTAATGTTGTATTTGTGTAACTTCAGTCTAGTCTGAAGGTATCGAGTTGTCGTGCTTATGTAACACAAATCAGGGTTGTCCTGCTTAACTTTTTGGAGAGGGATGTGATATATTCCATGTTTATAAAGATCATGCACACAGTGTCGGTCTTTGTTGATGTAAGAAGAAATATTTTTCGTTTTAATGCCAAAATCAAACTGGTAATTCCGACAGACCTTCCTGAGAAAGTGGGATATACTTGGAACGTAATCCTTTGATCCTAGATAAGAGATGGTGCTGCTGTTTTTAACTCGATAACATGGTGCGGCTCTGTAAACTGTATTCTGTTGATAGCAAAAGAAATATGCAAGGTTTCTAACGTAATTTAATTCTATGGTACGAAAGGTTAAGTTTATTAATGAATGAGTGAAAGCTCGGCGAACGAAGTAGGAGATTGGCGATAACTTGTATTTCAGTGGGTGGAAAGGATCAGCAGGGATTAAGCTAAGACCGGTGGCTGATCGTTTGTGGTAAACTGAATAATGAAGTGTGGAAGAAATTTTTAAACTCTAGCGGAACTTTTAACCTGTAGCAGCTGAATGTTATGTGGCCTTCAAAGAAATTTTGGGTTAAAGCTATTTTGGTCTCAACATTAAAGTACGTAAAAACCCCGGAATATATTGGGAATTTACAGGAACGCCTTAATCTCGTGTAAATTATTATTTAGCGCATTGAAACGTTTGAAATTCTATTTACATGGGAAACGCGATAATTGCCGCTCATTGAAATAAATGAGAAATTTGGATAGAAATAACTTTCTCATTTTACTCCGTTCCACTTTAGTTTATCAGAAAAATTATTCGAAAATATTTGTTTGAAAACAAAAAACATTTTGAAAATATTATATGTGTTGTCTCGCAGGCTAGCACAAACTAACAGAAAATACAAGCTTGATGGAAAACAGATATCCAATTGCCCAACACTACTCAGTCCCATTTTCATGACATTGCATACGATCATAATTTAATGCTTTTAGGGAAATTTCCCTGAGTTCTGCTTTTCAAACTGTAGTTAATTCAGGAAAGTTCTATTCACATTAATCTTTCTGGTGTACATCACTCTCTGCAGAAAAGTAGCATACTTTAATTCAAAATAGGGCTGGCAGTCATATATGTTTTGCGTCTAAGCATCTAAAATCAAAATTCATATTTTCTTGAAATATGTGTTTAGTAAAATGTGTCCTTTAAAACACTAAACAATATTTCATTTTCTATCATTTTTCCAAGACTAGGAAATTCAAATTCGTTTGTGATTTGAAAGATATATTTCCCCAAAGTATCTAAGAAAACAGATTATGGCACTGAGAAAAGAAGATGGTTCTGTAACAAGAAATAGAGGCGAAATTTTGACAAGAGTGAAAGATTTCTACTCCAAATTATATGAAAGGGATGATACATGTATTCCAGACATCATGAAAGGTACCCGTACCAGAGTTCTTCCAGTCCTCCCAGCAGAAGTTGCACATGCAATCAAGAACATGAAGAGGGGAAAACCTCCAGGAGAAGAGGGAATTACTGTAGACATCATACAAGAAGCAAGTGGAGAAATCGAAACAGTACTCACCCAAATTTTCACTCGATGCCTTAGTGAAGGGAAGATTCCTGATTATTGGAACAACGCTACAATGATCTTGCTACATAAAAAAGGTGACATTGAGGATCTCAGGAACTACAGACCTATCAGCTTCCTATCAGTGGTTTATAAAATCTTCACTAAAGTTCTTTCACATCGCTTGAAGGTGACACTGGACATGGCTCAACCGAGAGAACAAGCTGGATTCAGGAGTGGCTACAGCACAATAGATCATATCCACGTACTGAGAGAACTAATTGAAAGAGCGAGGGAATATGAACTTCCATTGTGCATGGCTTTTATCGATTATGAAAAAGCCTTTGATTCGGTGAAACCATCAGCAGTTGCAATGGCTCTTAAATCCTGCGGTATTGAAGATGCATACATTAATATTATTAATAACATCTATGAAAATGCAAGTGCAAAGATTCGGCTGTTTGAAAATACAGCACACATAAAAATTGGAAAAGGAGTGAGACAAGGTGACACCATATCTCCGAAGCTCTTTAATGCCACATTGGAAAATGTCTTTCAATCACTGAACTGGGAAAACAAAGGAAAAAGAATTAATGGAGATTATCTAACCCACCTTCGTTTTGCTGATGATGTAGTCATTTTTGCAACTACCCCATCAGAGCTGCAGACTATGATCCAGGAACTTGCTGACAAGAGTAAAGAAGTGGGATTAAAAATGAACTTTGAGAAGACAAAAGTGATGTTCAATTCTTTTATAAAAAATGAAGATATATCGATTGATGCCAGAAGGGAGCGGAGACTGTCGCGCATTCTTCACAGCCACCGCAGGGCCACAGTGCGACAAATCACCCGCTGCTACAACAGTGGTGATCAGGGCAATGTGTCACCGCACGCAGTTCATCGCAGCCTTCTGCGCATGTGCCTGCGTGGCCGGAGACCCAACCGAGTCCCCATGCTCACTGTATGTCATCGCCAACAACGTATGAAATGGACCCAAGTTCATCGAGATTGGGCCGTGGATGATTGGAAGAAAATGGCCTGGTCTGACAAATCAAGATTCCTGGTGCATCAAGTAGACGGCCGAACTCGGATACGCCGATTGCCAACAGAGGCTATTGCACGTGGATGCACTGTTGGACGCAGACAAGCCGGTGGTGGTGGTGTTATGCTGTAGGGTGTGTGTGTGTAGCACAATCCCTGACAGCTGTCAGGTATCTGAACATCATTGCGGCCCAACTTCACCTATTCATGGCAACTGTGTTCCTTGCTGGTGATGATCATTACAAACAGGAAAATGCGTCATGCCACACTGCCAGAATTATCAAAGGGTGGTTCAAGGAACATGCTGTTAACGTTTAATGCCCTGTCCTCCAAATTCACCTGTCATGAACCCAATCGAACATTTGTGGTTCGCCTTGGAAAAGCGGGTTCACGCTAAATCACAATAACCCTGAAATGTACGGGAACTGGAGGACCTGCTGTTAATATTATGGTACCAGATACCCAAAGATACTATCTCCACCTCATCTAATCGATGCATCGCCGTGTGGCCGCTGTTTTGAGGGCTAAAGGGGGTCTTATAGCTTCTTAGGTAGGTGGTCATAATACACTGGCGGAAAGTGGAAAAAGAACACCAAGAAGGTGACGTCTGATACCAACGAAATTTATACAGCATAATAACGGAATACAGAGGATAACGTGATCAAAACATTATGGCAAAATACAGCTGTATATTCTGGTAAACTGAAAAATAACATTTCCATGTAACATGGTTAGTACGAGGTTGAACCGCCATGAACTGCGTCATACTGTGCAGTTCTGGCATAGAGTCTGTCGTACAGATGTTGGATGTAAGTTTGGGGTATTGAGTTCCAAGCATTCTCAACCTGGACGCGTAAATCGCGATGGTCGTGGCTGGCCGTGGAGACCGGATAAGTCGTTGTCCCATAAAATCCAACACGTGCTTAATGGGGGACAAATCCGGTGAACGTGCAGGCCATGGAAGTTGTCTCACACCCTGAAGTGCATGTTGCGTTGCACGTGCCGTGTGTGGGCGTACGTTATCTTTCTGGAAAACACCACGATGGGTCGACCATACAAATGGCACAACAACGGGCTGAATGATGTTGTTAATGTAGGAGGTGCTGTTTAACGTACCCGGTGCAAACACTAGTTGTGTACGGGAGTGATAGCTGATCGCTTCCCACACCAGGAGACCAGGTGTAGGCCCTGTGTGTGGCTGGCGGATGCAAGAAGGGTGGAGACGCTCCCCTGTGCGTCTGCGAACACGCATACGGCCATCGGAGGCTCTCAAGCAGAATTTGCTTTCATCGCTGAACACGACAGATCGCCATTGCGTTCTGCAGTGCAGACGTTGGCGACACCACAGCAGCCGTTCCTGACGGTGGGCTGGAGTCAGAGGTACACATGCCAGAGGCACACGTGCACGTAGTCCTGCATCCAGTAGACGGTTGCGGATTGTTCGCACAGTCATCTCAGGTGCAACGGCAGCTCGGATTTGCGTCGCAGTGGATGTTCTGCTTGACAACACCGCTCTTCTTATGCGTCCATCGGTCCGCTCATCAGTCCGTCTGTGACTCCCGGTTCCACGTTTTCTCGTGTGGGAATGTTCCTCGGACCATCTACGCCACCATCGTACCACCACCGATACTTCCCGTCCAATTCGCTCCGCAATACGACGACACGACCACCCGGCCTCGCGGAGTCCGACTAGACGACCTCGCTCAAAGTCCGATAACTGCTGAAATCGTACACGAATTCCATGTCCCGGCATTGCAGCTTCTTCAGGGTCTTCGCATGTGCCAGTACGCCAACGACTGATTACATTCACTTCGCCGTACTCCTTAAATACCACCGACGATAATTTGCACATTATGCCGTACTGTGGCGTAAGCGCTCACCGGTTGGTTCGGAAATTAACATCACACCTACGTAAACTCGACCCCATTAACATACAGTAAATTTCATGATCGTCCGCCCATCCCTTCTTGGTGTTCTTTTTTCACTTTCCGCCAGTGTATAATGGTTGTTCGGTGCATATGATTTGGAAATTCTCCATACAGAGATAATGTTAATTAAACTTATGTTCCAAGTGTTTCTCTTACTATTATGTAAAGTATTAACACTTACTTGCGTTAAATGCGTGTTTCGCTTTCGGAATTAGCAATGCTACTAATGAATTAGCAATGCTACTAATGACTAGAAAATCAACGCAGGATCTATTGTTGAAAAGTGGCAGTGGCATTTTTATTTTCCCCATGAAGATGCGTGAATTGTTGTTATTTCTACATTCCTCTCCGTCGAGAAAACAAAGAAGAGATAGAAATAAAACATTCCATAGAAAAGGGTACCGTTCAAGGCAAGAGAAATCTTTATTACATCGTACTTGAGATCACATACTTATTAGTCAATTTTCAGGCACTTCCAGAAACAAAGATTGCCATCGTTTGTGCATTAGTATGCTTTCTGCACGAAGTTCTTGTAATGAGTTTCAGTTTTATAAAATGTAGAAACCACAGAGCACGGTAAAAAAAAAAATTCTGAAATTCATGAGCCACTTTCCGTGATACCTTTCGTGAACTAAAGAAGCATATTTCTGATACAACCTTTTCGCTGGAATGACGGGAAGAAACCTGAACTTCACAAACTTTTAGAAAATTCTGAATTTCCAGAAAACTTTCTGCAGTTCGTTTCGTATATTAATCTTTTACATGCCAACGTTCCTATTTTAGGAGCATCTGAAAAAATTGATTAAAAAAAAGTAACGAATGCAAATCCAAGACAATTATTGCATTAGAAAGTTAAGATTACGGCAAATAGCATATTACCAAGAAAAAATAGAATCAAGGCTCTAAAATATTTTTTATCAAATATTTTTTAAATATATGAAAACCGGCATTTTTCAAAATTTTGGATGTTTTCTTATTAATTAAAAAAAAGTAATAGTTTACCAGTCCTTCCGAAAAATTTGGACAAGAGGTATTTAAACGTATAATTTTTCCAATGCAAAAATTATTTTGGCTACCGTTTTTCTATGAGTGGTCAAAATTCATCTAAGCATTATGTCCCAATTTGGGAACGTTGGCATGTAAACGGTTAATGGAAAAACTTTACCCAATTTTTTCCGTATTCATATGACGTAAAATGTCCGGTATTTTTTGTGCTATTAGCTGCACTATTTGAGGTTTTATTAATTGCTAAAATTTCAATCGTCTGTCGAACGATGTGCTTTTTAATGTTCTGTAGCGAGATCGGATATTGTGGATAACATATCGCATAAAAATTTCTTATTGTTGCACTGGATATTCTTTCCCTCTCCTCCATTTTATTCACCATCTCTTGCATATTGTGGTACCATAAGAAAATCTCATTTTGTGCGCCATTCATTGCGACCATGTACACTGGCGTACAAAAATTAAGGACGAGACGGTTTTTCGAATGTAACGTCGTGCAGAAGTGCTCCTCTTACACTCAAATCATATAATAAAATCCCCAAGATGTTAGAATATGGGACAAGTGAGCAAAACCGTCCAAACAAGGAATCCAAAGGATACAAAGGCACTTTATTGAAACGGTAGCTTCGAGCACAACTGGACAGAAGCCAGAAACGTCCATGTAACAGGCGGCTGCCAAGAATAACCCAGTCTTTAGTAGGGGATATGATCACCCCTGAATGTGTTGCAGGATTTACAACGTCTGTCTATGCTGAGGACGAGGTTGTCAAGGAGCTGTTGAAGCATCGTGGCTCATAGCTCTTGTAGCGCCAATCGCAGCTGCGGAATCGTTGCTGGCGCCTGGTGACGAGCTGCCAAGCGTCTCCCGAGAAGGTCCCACACGTGTTCGATTGAATTTAGGTCCGGGGACATTGCGGGTCAATCCATGCGTTAAATATCTTCACTCTCTAACAGCTCTGCGACAGCGACTGTACGATGAGGTGCAGCATTGTCGTCCATGAAGAGGAACTCAGGACCCACAGCACTTCTAAACAGATGCACGTGAGGCAGGAGAACCTCGGTACAACAGCGGACACCAGTGACTGAACCTCCTTGGGCCGCCTCGGTGGCGCAGTGGTCTAAGGCGCTGGCCTCTGATCATTCGTCCGTAAGGGGTCCGGGCTCGAATCCCGGTCAGGCATGGATGCTGTGTTTGTCTTACGGCACTGGCTCTCTCCCTTCCCTGGAACCAGTTACCCTAAATTAGGGACGGGCGACTGCTTATAGCCCATTGAATTGCTCACGGTGGTCGTTAAACCTCCTTGGAAGACGCCGAGGTCAGTACGGCTACCAAGCATGATACCGCCCCAAACAAGAGCTCCGCCACCTCCAAACCGGTCTCTTTTGATGATGTTGGAGGTGTGATTGGGTGTTCCCTGCTCTCTCCATATATGTATACTTCCAGAATCGCTCGTCAGACAAAGTCGGCTCTTATCCGTAAAAAGAACTCGATCCCATTGCTGATGTGTCCAGTTCTTGTGTTCCTGGCACCACAGTAACCGCCGTCTCCGATGAGCAGGCGTAAATGGCACACACCGTATTGGTCGTCATGCAAATAGACTACTTTTGTGCTGCCTCCTGGCCACGGTAAAACGCGATAACGGACGTCCAGTTGTCTGTTCCATGTGCTTTGCGATTTCTCCCGCTGTCTGCCGTCTGTCTCTTCTCACCTGTAGGACAATATACCAGTCGTCCGCCGCCGTGGTTGTTCATGGACAACCCCTGCGTAACTCTCGGACAGCTGTTCCTGTCGTTTGAAATGCTCTCCAAGATCGTGAAACGATGCTGTGAGCGATCCCGAACTCCTCGGCCACACTAGTCACACTTCTACCCACTTCCAACTTCCCAATGGCGCGACCTCGGGTAAAGTCATCATGATGTCGTCCAGTGGATTGCCCGTTGGCCATATCACACGGTGGAAGCAACTCGACGTAGTTCAAACCGATGTATACCGTGCAATAGCTTTCACCTAATTGCTGAGCCTACACCGCACGTGTGCTTTATACCCTTCCGACACCCCGCCCATTACGTCATGCTGCATTTATGAACATGCCCTACCGTACCGGACCCTAGTCTATCTCCTGAGTGGTCTTTCGGTCCGTTCTGCCTGCTCGTTCCTCTGTTATGCTAATTTCTCCTCTTCGTCCTTAATTTTTGCACACCAGTGTATATTGGGATACCATAAAAAAACCGGGTACTTAATTTATTGTACAGGTGATTGTAGGTTATCTGTGTATCTATCTGTGTGTGGAATTCCTAAGAGAAGAATTACAGTGAAAAGCAATTGAATTAGAGGTTCCTGTCTAGAAACGTGTAGCACCCCTTTTCGTCCTGATGACGGCGGCGATTTGTCCCGGCATGGATTCGACAAGACACCGGAAGCGTTGTGAAGCCATACGGATCCACGACCCCTGAACAAGCTCCCACACTTCACGAAGATTTGATGGAGGGGGTGAGACCCTCTAACATCTCTCTCGATGGCATCTAAGATATCCTCGATGGGATTGATGTCAGGTGACCTAGCTGGCCAAGAAAGCGAGGTCACGTCGGTGGAGTGTTCGTCCAACCATTCAGATACAATTCCGAAACGATGGCACGGTGCATTGTCTTGTTGCAGGATGAGGTCCCCAGTGGGATATTGAAGACACACAAACGGGAGCAAATGGTCGTCCAGGATAGCCCGATAACGTTGACCTGTGAGGGACGATGTCACACGTACTAGGGTCCCATTTCAGTCCACGTAAACAGTCCCCAGACGAGAATGCCACCCTCCACACACGCACACCAGCTTGAAGAGTACCCTGTTGGCAAGAAGGATCCATCGCTTCATGTGGTTTGCGCCGTACTCGTATCCTGCCATCCGCATGTACCAATGTGAATCTCGAATCATCAGTCCAGGCAAACATTTTTGCACATGTCTAGGGTCCAGTGGCGATGTTCCCGTGCCCATATCTAATCTTTGCACCCTGTGATATGCGGTCAGCAGCGGTACCCTTGTGAGATGATGGCTTCTGTACCCCATAGCTAGGAGATGGTTCTGAATGGTGTGGCTGCCTACACGTTTTTGTGCACCAGCGTTAAATTGTCGAGTGGTTTCTTGCACTGTGGCCCGTCTATCCGCTGTTACAATACGAGATAGCCGACGATGACCCCGCTCATCCACACGCTGTTGTTCACGGCAGGTAGCCCTTGCAGGGATGGTTTTACCGGATTCGATGTACTCACGTTGCACCCGTGACACAATGGCTCGTGAAAATCCCAGTGCCTGCGTGACTTCCGAGATGGAGTGACCCATTCGTCGGACCCCGACAATTTGCCCACGTTCAAATGCGATTTTTTTATTATTTTTTTTTTTTTGAGGTTTAACGACCACCGTGAGCAACTCAATGGGCTATAAGCAGTCGCCCGTCCCTAATTTAGGGTCACTGGTTCCAGGGAAGGGAGAGAGCCAGTGCCGTAAGACAAACACAACACCCATGCCTGACCGGGATTCGAACCCGGACCCTTTACGGACGAATGATCAGAGGCTAACGCCTTAGACCACTGCGCCACCAGGGCGGCCAAATGCGATTAGATCCTTCATCTTACCGATACTGCGTCCGACTTTTACTGATTCCGGTCGCATCACTCCTTATGTTGTCGGATCGCTGCATACGTCATGTCATTTTCGTTTACAGGGCCGCCCACAGTGCTACATTTGCATAACGGTAGCTGTCTGTAATTCAATTGCTCTTCTGTGTATTATAGCTATCAAGAATAAATTTATGTTTAGCAGTTTTGTGAAATAATACTATAAACCACTACATTTCATCTTTTCTTTAAGATAATTGAAAGTCATTGTCAGTTTTAAAAGATCTTAAGTTCCAAAGTATTCTGTCGGTTTGACAAAGCAGGATGAAAAATTATTTAATTTGTGATAAATCCTCCCACATAAGAAGTAAAATTATTACAAACCTAGTTAAAAAATAGTACGCTCCAACAGAAAACAAAATGAATAATTAACACATAATATGTAAAAAAAATAATTTCATCATCGCCTAATATGATCATCATTGCGACCTTGAACATGAACCACGACTACGGTGCCCTTCTGGCTGGGTGGTTAAGATGTTCGGTTTCTGCTGAGCCAATTCAAACGACCTCAGTTCGAATCCTAGAGGTCTGCATGGGTCCGAGCCGGGTCGGGCCTTTGCTCATTTGTAAGTTGGGAAAACGAGCCTTCAATATTTATTGTAAAATTGACACGGGTAGAGCAGGGTTTTTTTTTATGAGCAAAGTAATCGCTGTACGATGCCTTTCTCGCTTGGAAAACTCGCAACATACAGCAGCAGGGTAAGATGGAATAATTTCCGCTGTTGGGAAAAATAGAAGTTTTACGACATCCTTCCTTCCAACAAAACAATTGGAGTGGGTCAGCTCCCTTAGTTTTTCAATGTGAATGTGGTCCCTTCTCTCTCTCTCCCTAACTTCCACCCTCCGCTCATGCTTCAGGACAGTCTATTAACTGCAGCATTTCTAAACCGAGCCACCCTCTCGCAGACCATATTTTTTATTGTTCTGGTCGGCGGCACTTTGTTCTCTAGATGCGTGAAAAGCTTTTAAGTAGTCTTAAATGGCACGGGAGGAATGGAATGGGAGAAACTTACTAATGTGTATAAATCTGTGCCGTATTTTCCCTATTTGTACACTGCTGAACAATTGCTAAGGACGGATCATAAACGGCTATATAGCGCATAAAGACGTAAGTGTGGTTGGACGCCAAGTGAAATTAAATAATATCAGAATGCCAGGTCATTACAAGAAAGACAATTTATTGTGCTCTGAAATCCAGAAGTCTTTGGAACGTGTTCAAGGGACAAACAGGCCATTTTGTGCAGAATACGTAATCGTGAAAAAAATGCAATTACCATCCTCAGGCGTTCCGGCGTAAGATGTCAATACGGGATATGGCCACCATGGAGGGCGATGCAAGATTCCACACGTCGTGTCATGCTTTGCACAACATTATCAAGCAGCTGTTGGGGTAATTTATCCCATTCCTCTGTCAGTGCACGGATGAGTGTGTCCTTGTTTATTGGAGGACATTGGCGACCACCAAGACTCCACCACAAAGCATCCCACACATTTTCAATGGGATTCAGATCTGGAGAACGTGCTGGCCATACGAGGCGTTGAATATCCTCGCTCTCAAGACATTCCTGGACAGCGACTGTTTGATGACATGTTGCGTTGTCATCCATGAAAATGAATCTATCACCGACAGCACCATGGAACATGTGAACATGAGGTAGCACAACATCATTCATGTATCGTTGGCCAGTCATAGTCCCAGTTGGAAGCACATAAATGGACGTACGTCCATTGATCATGATGCCAGCCCATACCATGACACTACATGTCGGATATCGGTCCCTTTCCTGTATGTTTGTTGGACAATATGCAGTACCACCATCACGCCATATCAGTTGTCGTCGACAATCAGACGATAGACTGTATCTACTCTCATCTGAGAAGAGGACAGCAGACCAGTCGTTATCAGTCTAATTGCAATGTTGATGGCACCATTGCAAACGGGCGGTACGGTGACGTCCGGACAATGGGATGCACACAACAGGACGGCGGTCGTATAGTCCTCCTTCATGCAAACGTCTGGCGACAGTTTTTCGGGAGATCCGCTTGCCAGTAGCAGCCATAAACTGATTTGCTACCTCACTAGCTGTGCTGCGCCGGTGTCTTTTTGTTGATAGCACTATGTACCGATCTTCTGCAGGTGCCGTACTGCGAACACGACCTCCCCGTGACGTTTGCTACACTCTCCATTTGTTTGAAATGATTTCCAAAGCCTTGAAACAACACTGTGGCTGGCGTCGAACTCCCTGGCAACATCTGTTATTTTTCGCCTTTCTTCAATCTTGCCAATAATACGGCCACGCGTAAAATCATCTAGGTGATGTCGGGAAGACATACTGAAAATTGCAAGTTCGTCAATTGATTCTTTCCCTTTCAACTTTGCGTTTGACCAACAACGGTCAATACGCGTCAAATCCTTTATATCTCTTATCAGTGCTATGACGTCACGAACAAGTTCGGCAATTCAAAATTTGCATACGTACAACACGTCTTACTGTATCCCGCACTTATGCTAATTTCCACATTTTCCTGCCTTCCATTTCATGGTTGCTATCGTTGTTATTGTCATCCGTCCTTAGTAATTGCCCGGCAGTGTACTATCAGGCAGCCGTTTTCAAAACTTCTGTGACACTGATTAGCTGGGCAGTCTGTCGCTGTTTACCCTCAGCATATGCTCCGTTCAGTGTTGCTGATAAATAATCTTCTATACTTATTATGGAGTTTAGGAAAGCGAATGAGTGTCGCGAAAAAAAACGCTTCCGGAGAATTTTGCTTGTAGACAATGTAAAGAGGAAAAGCGATATTTGGAAATATTTTAAATTACTGTCCCGTTCTTAAACAAGTCGACCGGTAAACGTTGTGCAATGCATTAAATGCCAAAAACTTTTAGAGTTACGATAGCACGAAATCTGGAACATCGCATCTTGAGAGGCACAAATGGGCTCCCCACACACACACGAGAGGCATACTGGGTTCCAGCGATATGATATGCCAGTAGAGATAAGCGCAGTATATAAAGCCATAAAATCTTCTTCCAGTAAAACGATCGGATTCATAATCCTGGATATTTCGTACTTTTCGAATCCCCCCTCGCCCCTCCTTATCCTCAAGGATATTTCCGGGTCCGGCGGTAGGGAATGATAATTTGAAAAATACAGAAAATTTGAAAGGCATGGAAATTGTCCTTTAACGCAATATTTCTTAGTATACAAGCCCCCCTCCTCGGACGTCACGTGACTTATACAGAGTCTCAGAAGTATTCTGAATTAACGTTTATTGTAATAGAATACGTGTAGCAATTAAGAAAACGAAAACTCTTCAGGAGTCGAACAACCAAGTACACCAGGTGTCAAATTCGTGTTTTGGTAATTGGTGAAATTTTACGGGCCGGCCCGAGCTTTATTTAAAAAAATTGAAACGGGGCGTGTACGGCCCGGGACTTGGACGTGCGCGCTTGGGCCGAGCTGGGCTTTCCAAATTAAGGACCGTGCAGACCTCTATCGAATCCCACCACAGAAAAGAATATCTGACGCAAGGGCAAAAAAATTCAGCATTTCTGATTATGCGAAGTTTCTCTGTAAAGACGGGAAAACCCTAAATGGACTTTTCTGAAATAAACGGAGTTACTGACTAGGAAAACCTGTGAAAATGCGGTTTCAAAAAACGGGAAACATTTAAAACCGGAAATTTCGCTAAAACACGGACACCTACCGGCAATTTTGCTGCACGTTATTTTTAGAAATGTTCCGTGAAATCAAACTGTTTGTTTTTGATAGTGTGGGATAAAATACGATAAACTGATGTTGGCAAAAAAAGATAGAGGAAAATTAAATGCGCTAGTAGATAAAAAATTGCGAAAAAAGGAAAGAGAGAAGATGTTTTCTTAGGTCATGTGACTTGTAATTCTCTCGGATTTGTGATTATTAAGAATAGATGTGTGTACGTCTGATACCCCTAGATGCGGTTGTATGAGGGAATACAGGAAAGATGGAAGACATCATCTATAGTTGGAGTGGCGAGCACGGAGACTTTCGATCTCAAAGACTACAGTCTTGTGACGATTATACGTATTAAGAGAGTGCAACGTGGTTTGTCACAAATATCTATTTTTCCAAGTCGACCATGGTTTCGCTGGGTATTGACCTAGCTTCATCAGGACGAATGGCACGTAAATATTCAAATTGTATAACTAAATATTCAAATATCATAAACGGTGTATAGCAAAGTAAATTTCTCCGTCATTTTTGGTCAACGGCGGGGATCGAACCCGATTCCACTTATTCCGGAACAAGTCGCTCTACCAACTGAGCTACGCAGACGTTCGTTTTCGCTGCTATCTGCCTTTATGTCGTGTGCGTCCTGAGGCGCAGGCACGTCATATCTCCCCCCCCGAAAGAGGGCCTCGGGTATGACCCACGGGTCAGCCGTGACCATGAATCATCGTAGGCAGCTATCCACTGAAGAACGTGCACTTGAGAACTCCCAGTAAATCTGGTGTGTAGAATGCAACATCACACACTTTTTATTTTTCGAAGCGCTGAAGAAGGAATTCTCTTAATTTTCCTATCTCGCGGTGTGGAAAGAACATCACACCTATTGCAAGATATTGAACGGCCGGGTCATCCGGGAAGTTCGGGCGCCATTATAACGAAGTAAATTTCTCCGTCATTTTTGGTCCACGCCGGGGATCGAACCCAAGTCCACTTATTCCGGAACAAGTCGCTCTACCAACTGAGCTACGCAGACGTTCGTTTTCACTGCTATCTGCCTTTATGTCGTGTGCGTTCTGCGGCGCAGGCACGTCACAGGTGTTTACAGTCACGTGTTTTGGTTAGATGCTTCCACGCGCTTGATAGAAATGGGGTGGATGCCATGTCATTAACACGTTGCGAAGACTTATGATAAATATGGAAAGCTTCCAAAATATCAAGTTTATTGGTTGAATCTGGCTTGTGAATTAGTTTTGCTTCTTGAAAGATGAATTTATGGTGCTTTTCGTAACAGTGTTTAGCCATCGATGACTTCTTTAGGTCACAGTTCCGAATGTAGGTCTTGTGCTCCTTCAATCGAAAACGCAAGGCTCACGGGTCTGTCTTATATAGGAAGTGCCATATTCACATGGAATTTGATAAATTCCCCACAAGTTTTTGTCTTCAACATAGACCTTTGATTCTAAAATGTTCATTTTGTTTATGGCTTTAAAAATTACTTTAAAATTAAAGGTTTTGAGAATTTTTGAAATTTTGAAAGCAATGTCACGGGAACATGGAATAATGGCAAAATTCTCTCGAAATGGGCGCATCACAGGAGTTAACGTGGAGATAGGCTTCGGTTTCCGGAATTTTGTTAGAGCCTTGTCTATAATGGAAGGGTTTTATCCTCGTGCTGCAACACGTTTGAGGAAATAAAGTCTTTTTCCAAACTGTCTTTATTTGAACATATATGTATTGCGCGAGATGATGAACCAAAGTATATGAAAGTATCAACAAAGTATGAACGAAGATGATGAACCAAAGTACATCTAGAATTTTCAATGGATCTTATAGACCTATGAAACTATAAAATCTGAATTTTGGTATTATACGAAAAATGACCTACACAAATGGAATCCTTTTAATTGTGTTTCTTTGATTTAATTTTGGTTATCTACGATGGACTGTAATCATTAACATAATCTTAAATACTGTGACGTATTATTTATATGAAGCACGTGTTACTGTTGGGTGTTACAACACGCTGAATTTATAAGATTGTTATATCTGTAGCCATTTCTCTACGTTAAGGGTAGCAATTTCGTGGTCGGTTTGTGTTATCCTACAGTTATAGGATAAAATTCGGAATTAATCGGAACAAAAATTGATCTGTCGTGGTAAATGTGTATGTAACATTCTTTATTATTTGAAACTTGTATATATGTCTTTGAGAACACTACATAAAGTTTGTTCCTCTAATTCACTCACTTTAAGTGACAAAGAGTCACTCAAGAAAAGTTCAAGAAAGGTTTACTTACAGTTCATATTTTACTGAGCCAAAGTTCTCTTATGAAGATAATTTTAAAACATAGCTCGAATAACAAGAATAGGCACTTAGTCGAATTAACCGAATTGCTAAACGCAATCGTGATTTGAAATGACTAACACGAAATATATGTACACCACAAATCTACAGACACTATCGCTTACAGATTAGCACATCTTCCGCGACTACTACAAACGCACCGCCACTTTGTCTGATAGCTCCAGAAGTTATATCTTGCTCTTCTCTTGCCAAACATGCACACGTCATTCACTCTTGATTTCAAGACTTCTGCCAACACAACATTCAGTGAGTGAAAAAATATAACGTTAAGGCTGAAATGCTAAAAGAGAACGGACTCAAAATTTACATAGAGAAATACAACTGAAAATGAAAGTTAATTTAGAGTATATGTTATATTATCACTGTTGTTTTTTTATTTATTTTTGGTTCAGTCTTTTACGTTTGATCTGCTATTAAGGTGTCTTTGATCTAATCTTTTACGGTTCCATACTGTACTGTGCGTTGCAATGTAGGCTCGAACGCGTCTTGGCCACGAGAAATGCAACAACTTATTCAGAATCCTTGAAAATCACTCATAGTCTAAACATTAAATTCGCAGTATGAGATTTAGACGGAAATGCATAATGTAAGTCGCCTGCAGAATTTCATTGCTCCAATTTATAATAGACGGACGGAACAATAAAATTATGCTCTAAATAAACATAGAGTATCTTTCTAATAGAGTATTTTTTCTAATTACAGTGCAACCTCGGTTATAGAGTTTCTATCTAATAGAGTATCATTGGCATTGAGCAGAAAAACAGTCTTTCATGACATTTTCTAAAAAGTTTGAGTAATAGAGTATCATTGGTATTATATAGAGTATCTTTCAGTCTTTCAAGAATTTTCTAAAAGTAAAGTAATAGAGTATTATCGGTATTTATATAGAGTATCTTTGGTATTGTCATGAGAGCAGAATATCATTACTTATTATATATATTATCTTTCTAATAAAATATCATAGAGTATCTTTCTAACAGAGTATCTTTTCTAATTAGAGTGCAACCTCGGTTATACGGTTTTCCAGGTGAAGTGTTAAAATGAGTATTGGGGTAAGAAACAGATTTCAAAATGTTAAATACAGTAGAACCCACATATACCAAGCTCAAGTATTATGAAATTCTGCAGAAAACAGAAGTTTTTGTAGATCCTTTGAATTTCGTATTATTCTCACTGTTATTTTAACAGCATTATAAAAACCATATGTTGTTGTTTTTTTTAGAGAAAAAAACAATATTGAATTTCAGCTCGGTTATCATCAAACAAAATAACTAGCGTTCTCACACAGTTTTTACAGCTTCCACTTTCACTGGAAGACAAGGAATTACCTGCCGTTGTCAACTCCCCGTTTTTCCCTCTACAGGTAGGTCACTTTGCATGAAGACAAGAATGTTTTACTTGCGTTTTACTACCTCCCGCACCCTACTTCACCCTTGATAAACATACATCTGCTAGACAAACGTTGTCATACATTCCCTCCCCATCGGCTCCTTTCAAACACTTAACTTCTGTTTTAGAAATCTTAGAGTCTATTGGCATTTAGAAACATCTGAACTACCGCATAAGAAAGCATGTAAAACAGCTACCATGATAAGCACAATACAAGCAAAATTTGGTTCATATTAGTGATGAGTACCGGCTTCTCGTTTAAGGCCCGTGTACAGCCCAGGCCCGGATATTTAAAGCCTGGGTTTAGCTCATTCCTGTTATATGATTAAAGATGACTGGCCCGACCCTGGTTTGAACATTTGTGTAAATTTTTCCTGAGTGAAAAAGAAAAAAATAAAGCATATTGTTTTACTCCTAGCACAGCAACAAGACATTAGTCACCCCTGGCAGAACTTACCTAATAATGGGTGACGGCGCCTCTTACCCTGATAACTGCATGAATCCGGTGTGGTAGAGACCCCATGAGGTGGTGAATGTATAGAATTCCGATTTGCACCCACTTATAAGTCAATTGGTCCTAAAATCCCTCTAGAGTACGTGGGTGTCTATTCTGCCGTTTCACCTTCTGTTCCACATGATCCCACAAATTTTCAACAGGATTTGCATCTGGGGATTTGGCGGGCGAATCGGGGTTAGACTGTGTTGTTGATTGTTCATCCTGCCACTCAGACACATTTTTATACCTGCGCACGCGACAATTGTCGTCTTGGATGACAGGAGGGCAATATGATGCTGCTCTTGAAAATGTAGGGCAAATGGTAACACTTCGTCATTCAGAATGCAGAGATACGCACACTGGTTCAAATTCGTCGTCACTGCAACGAGTGAGCCCATTTCGTGGTACTAAAAACATGATAGAACTCCCTCCAGCTTGAGCACCACCTTCGATACAATTAGGATTCAAGGTTTCATTGGGTCTGCGGTGCACACGTCGCCTCCGATCATTGGAGTACAAACAAAAGCGAGACTCAGGAGATCAAATTACTCGTTCCTAATCCTCCACAGTAAAGTTTTGGTGCCTCCGAGCCCATTGATATCTTGCTATTAAAAAAGACATTTCCGTAGAACTCTGCTTCATAGTTCCATCGCATGCAGTTCTGGATGCTATGTTCTTTCGGAAACTGGTTTGTAGTGGACTTTTATTGATTATTTGGAGCAATTGTTGCCTGATTTGAAACCGATTTGCAGTTACTAAGCGTGAAACATGGCGTCGATCCCTGTTGGTGACAATCGTTTTTCGGCCAGTCGCCGATTTTCACTTTGTTTCCGCGGACACGGCCAAACACGATGGCTCAATTTCGCAAATACATGTACTTGGAGTGCCACTTTTCCAAAATAATAAATCAACGCTGCGAACGTTTTGTACTAGTTTTGTACAGTTTTGTACACCCAAAAGAAAACTTTGTACACCACCGGAAGTGGTACTTTTCGGCTCTTTAAAAGTGGCACTCCAAGTACATGCTGGGGTGCCACTTTTTCAAAATCGAAAATAAATACTGCTAAAGTTTTGTACTAGTTTTGTACAGTTTTGTACACCCAAAAGAAAATTTTGTACACCATCGGAAGTAGTACTTTTCGGCTCTCTAAAAGTGGCACTCCAAGTACATGCTGAGTACCAATTTTTCAAAATCGAAAATAACTACTGCCAAAGTTTTGTACTAGTTTTGTACAGTTTTGTACACCCCAAAAAATTTTTACACCACTGGAAGTGGCACTTTTTGACTCTCCTTTGTGGCCATCGAGCATGTACTTGGAGTGCCACTTTTCCAAAAACGAAAATAAACACTGCCAGAGTGTTGTCCTAGTTTTGTACAGTTTTGTACACTCAAAAGAAAATTGTGTTCACCACCGGAAGTAGTACTTTATAATTTTTCTTTGTGGCCCTCGAGCATGTACTTGGAAAGCCAATTTTCCAAAATTGAAAAAAAACCACTGCCAGAGTGATGTCATAGTTTTGTACACCCAAAAGAAGATTTTGTACACCACCGGAAGTGGTTCTTTTTTACTCTTGATTTTCGAAGCATTAGCTTAAATGGTTAACTTATTTGATTAATATTCCTAGTTTGTTGCATATAAAACACACTGTTGTAATAAACCAGAAGCCGAGCGGCTAAGTTGGAAGAATCACCAAAAGAATTTATGTTTAAAATCCCCTTTCCCTTAATTTTCCACTCAATGAAAGTTCGAAGGTCAGCTATATGAAAAATCGTCACATTGTGATTCATCATTTGACACAAAATAGCTCTTAGATCAATTTATAGCAACAATACGTATTCGTTTAAATCTCTTTCTTTATATCAGTTCCCCACAATTACTTGCAATCTTTCTCTCTCTACTCCCCCCTCCTCCCGCCCCATTATTTACAATCAAGATTGTCTCTATAAATTTTGATGTGACTCACTGTAAGCTGTTTAGAGAAGTAACGGACTCTTCAGTGGGAAAAGGTTTAGTTTAGGAGCAACTCGAAAGGAGGGTTAAGTTACAGGTATACGTCACAGAGTGAAATTCAAGCAATTTGAATTTCTGCGCAATGTTTTTTCAATCTAGTGGTTTACAGTTAAAACAAAATTTTTAAATTTAAACATTGCTTTGTACAAATATTCAGTGAAACTTCGGCTATGCGTATTCCAGTTATATGTTTTGACATTTATACGTAATTCTGCATTAGTCCCGATATTTTACTGTAGTTTCTAAGCTTTTCCAATTCGATAATAGCTAATTAATTCATTTATACGCTTTTTTCGATGTACATAAATTTTGTAATTTCTGATTATCACAAACTAACAGTTCTTTGATTCGTTTACGTATACGTAACCGGTATATCACAAGTTTGAGATAATCGAGACAGCGTTACTGAGTTCTTGGTGCAGCCAAAGTTGAACCTTCATCCCTTCAGAGAAGGGTATCTGTTTACTTTCGGTCAGCGTTGCTGTGTTTCTTCTTGGTAGAAGTTGAACCTTGATCTCATTAGAGAAGGATATGTTGTTTAGTTTTGGTTTGGATGAAAAATGTATTTCGAAATCTTTGCTCTGAATAAAACGTGCACTTAAGCAAGCTACAACTTTTGGCATGGTGCGGACGTCTTTTTGTTGTTGTAGTTCAGCCATGAAATAGATTGTGTAAAACTGAATAACGTTCATAGTTATGTTTTTTCTCTGACTTTGACAAATTTTAAACAAGCAAAGATTAGAGAATATTTTACTCAAATACTATTGAGAAATCAACTTGTAAACAATTTGCTTTGAAAAGAGCGATACTAATAAAGAAGGAGTAATAGGGGTATGAATATAAAACAAAATAACATTCTGATTTACTACAAAGTTTTTAAAAAGTAAAGATTTTTTTTTTCATGCATTGAAAATGCGAAATTATACATAATCATTTTGTCATGTAGTTTTTAAAATATTTTACCAAACTTTGGGAACTTATTTTACCGCCATTTTGGTGCATGGGTGTCCGCTGCAACTTTTCCGGGGGAGGGGGCAAACGGGTATACTCCCACTATCATAATTATTGCTTAAATTTATAGTACCCCTGCGTCTTTATATGGCATTATATGGGTTGGGTCAGGCGAGTGCATCGAGCCCCTAAAGCTAGGGAGTGGTTTTGGAGCACTGTTAGACCCCCCCCCAAAGTTTGGGAACTTGGACACATCTTTCTTTCTATAGTCAATATTTAGTATTGAAATAACGGTTAATAATAATAATTATGTCATTTACCAATTGCTGGCTACTGATTATTCATATCTGAGTCAAAAGTTTAACCTTACTGTAGGCTTCTTGCTGAATTTAATAATCAACTTACTACAGTCTTTTTGTATGGAAACATTAACTTGGGGTTACATAAAACAATTCCACTGCTCCATCGTCCTTTATTGAGTATGAGTATAACCCCTCTTTTTTTTTATAGACATTTATCTGTTTATTTTTATACCCCCCTTCAATTTTCTGTTTCTTGCACTTTAGAAGAGATACTATGAAATAAAAACTGCAAACGTCTTGGTTTTGTCCAAATCTATCAATCACATTTTGAATTAGCTCATGTTTATTCTCAAAAACATTTTCTCGACGAATACTCATCATGCACAGTCCAGATAAACGTCTATCTGCCATTTTTGACCTTAACCAGGTTTTTAACCGTTCTCATAGTGCTGAAGGACCTCTCCACTGGGCAGGTTGTTACTGGTAATGTTTGAACAATAAGAATAGCCTGTCGAACAGAAGGAAACAGATCACTGTGTTTGAGCAAGCCTAAAGTTCGTCTTCACATCCATCATCTTGTTTCTTCCTTCCTGACCACATTTCAATTTGTTATGGATAGGTTTTGCTCATGTGTGTAATTAATAGTTAAATTTAGCAAATGTTAAAATTAAGGTAAATATTGACTTAAGGTGAAAACTAAAATTTGGGAGACGGGTGGATGCATTTCGAAACGAAAAGTAAATTCAATCAATTAAGGCCATGATAAATGAAAATAAAATGCAATGGAATTAGGACATTCCAAAAGTTATTATTGAAAGTTTGCGTTACTTGAAATTACGATGAGCTGTGGCACCTGCAAGTGTAAAATAAGTAATTATTGTTTACATGTGTACCAAATTTGTGAACACTAAAACATGGATGGTACACTTTGGAAGCACTGATATCCTAAGTGAAAATCCCCCAAATACGTGGCGTCAGTTGAATAAACAAATACATCGCACTTTCCACGCTTTACCAACACACAGCATAACAATTTTTCGGTTGCTGGATGTCCTACACATTGAAGCTATTCGGCCCTTTGGTCCCGGGTTGTAGTACGATCGCTCTGCAAACGCCTTATTGGTCCACTGCTGAAGGAAATTGCGAGGCCACATGGAGATTCCTCGTGGAGAATGTGGATCCTACAATTGTCGGTGGTTGTACTAAACTATGTAATTATAGCCTTGATGTTTTTTTTAACACTCACGGCTACCCGTCACAGTAGCATCTGTAAAGAGATCGTTTTCCAAATTAAAATTTGTAAAAACTATTTGAGAAGCATCATGTCACAAGATAGGCTGCAGGAATTGTCACTGCAAAAAAAAAGGCAGTTTGCCGAAAGAATGGACCTCAACGCTTAATAATTTCGCCAAAAAATGAAGGCTAGAAAGAAAGACTTAGACCTAAAAACATGAAAATTTCCACTTATCGCATAATTTTTTTCCCACTTGTATTTTAATCATATAATTATAATTTATATTATATATATATTATGTAGTTATATAGTACACTCAGTGGTCGAAGTGGCACAGAGCTATACTGCCGGTATGGTGTAGACCATAGATCCACATAGTATATATAGGAGATGACAATCCGATTTTTGGCGTAAATGTGACATGGATGGTAAGTCAGATAATATCCGAAAACTTGAAAATTTTCATCGTCCGGAGAATGCCGGTTGCTTCGACTAGCGAATCCTGTGATGGTTAAATTCAAATTGATCGGAAACTTGAAACTTGGTCGTTCTGGGTGGTGTAGTGGTTAGCATACCTAGGCGTTTTCTGGGAGACGCGGGTTCGAGTCCCGCTCCAGGACGATGAAACTTTTCAAGTTTTCGGATATTATCTGACTTACCATCCTTGTCACATTTACGCCAAAAATCGGATTGTCATCTTCAAAATTTGTATTATATGGCGTAATCCCGTGTTTCCTTCATGATATATAGGAGGTTTCGAAAGAAATACATTCCATTCCCCTATAATTGTTTTTTTTTTTTTTTTTGTATTGAAAAATTAATGTATATAATTTTATAAAATTAATGTAAAAATTAAAAAAACTTCATTGAAGGGTTTGTGGTCGGTCTCTTTAAGTCTCAGCTGCTAATTATCAATTTTATCCGTTAAAAATGCCGTTTGCCGTTTTTTGCGTTAAAATTTGTGCTTTTATCCTAATATTTTTACGTAGTTTGTGAAGGGTTTATAATTTATTACATACCGGGATGGTAAATAGCGTTTTTTTTAACTGCAGGTATGCTCACTTCCATTTTTGTTAACTACCGGTATGCCATACCGGCCCATTTCGAACACTGGGTATAGTACTCGTATATTTGTAAACATCACATACCTGCACATTGCATTTCCACACACACTTTTTTTTCCTGGCCTGCATTGAAGTTTTGTTGTACATGCAAATTAATATCTGCAGCTACGAAATCCATATTGCATTCTTGCAGTGTAGAATACTGAATTCCCTGTTTGTATACAACCATATCCAATAACGATCACTAAAGTCTCATAGTTGTTAACCTTAAACATTTAAATATATTTTACCGAATTCGTTTCAATGCGATAAAACGTATATTCATGATTATGCATCTGACAGCTCACCGTGTTAAATCTGACTGGCTGATTGATAACCTTGCATTATGTGCTTCTGGGCTCTATAGGTAGTTCCTTTACTTTACCAGACAGTCTCTCTAACTTCCTGACATCCCCATTTTCCCAAAACAAACACCGTGAAAAACACATCCTTCCTAGTGACCGAAATCCTGGAAAAATTATTATGCTTAGGGGTGCTGAAATGAACTTTCCGGGGTTGCACAAGTGGTGCTAGTTACGCCACTGAGAATGCGCCGAGGAGCTTTGCAACTTCCCCCTCCCCCAACCTTACTCGGCACGACAGCTAGACTGGAAGCGATGATACGCGCTGATTTGAATTCCTTTTCCTCGCGTTTTCGAAATGCTTTTGCTGAAAGCATTGCTTAACAAAGCAACAAAAAACTGTTTCTTTTCTTCCTTTACTATAAAAATGAAGGCTCCGACAATTTCTTAGTTTATACAAGACAACCGCACGAAAATTTGCGACGTTGAACAAATAAAAGTTGCGTATAATGAACACAAAAACAGCTGGTTGTGTATAATGAACAGGAGAAAAAGTATGTAATAAACTGGAAAGAGATAGTAGTGTTTACTTCTGGATTTCGAAAGATGACACTCTAAGAGCATGCTGGACAACCAAAGAGAACCATCGCCGGAGGGGTACATAACTCTCTTTTGTCTGTAAAAAACTAGTACACCATTCTGGCAGTGTTTATTTTCGATTTTAGAAATATGGCACTCCAAGTACATGCTCGAGTGCCACAAACGGAGAGTCAAAAAGTACCACTTCCGGTGGTGTACAAAATTTTCTTTTGGGTGTACAAAACTGTACAAATCTAGGACAACATTCTGGCAGTGTCTATTTTCGATTTTGGAAAAGTGGCACTCCAAGTACATGCTCGAGGGCCAGAAAGGGGAGTCAAAAAGTACCACTTCCGGTGGTGTACAAAAATTTCTTTTGGGTGTACAAAACTGTACAAAACTAGGACAACACTCTGGCAGTGTTTATATTCGTTTTTGGAAAAGTGGCACTCCAAGTACATGCTCGAGGGCCACAAAGGAGAGTCAAAAAATACCAATTCCGGTGGTGTACAAAATTTTCTATTGGGTGTACAAAACTGTACAAAACTAGTACAAAACTTTGGCAGTATATATTTTTGATTTTGAAAAAGTGGCACTCCAGCATGTACTTGGAGTGCCACTTTTAAAGAGCCGAAAAGTATCACTTCCGGTGGTGTACAAAATTTTCTTTTGGGTGTACAAAACTAGTACATAACTTTGGCAGCGTTGATTTCTTATTTTGGAAAAGTGGCACTCCAAGTACATGTATCTCAATTTCGCCACTCAGCAACGTCTGTCTTACGACCCATATTGCAGGCTAAATTCAATACACACGTTGCTCTTCACCGCTGCACGAGACAGAAATGATCTATCTGTGCAACCTGTAACTTTCTACTCGTATTTTTGTTAGGAGTGACTAAATGTATGTCTGGTGTGCTGATTTTCTTCATCGGATAAGAATGTTAGTTCTGCTCGTTAATGTCAACCTCAAAAAACAGAAAACGAAGAAGTACTATTATGTGCATTAAATTCATGTAACAAAATGTCCTTGGTTTGCCAAGTTAAATCTTGCACCTCGGCTCACATTCATGTTTCACCGAATGAAGTGAACATTCCCATTTTTCATATTGTAGCTAGAACAACTTAAAAGTTCAGTCGTGGGGAATCTTTAAACAATCAGTTTTCATCGTATTTAGGAAAAATTTCGTAGGTGTTGCTTAAAACATTCAGAAACGTTTTTGAATTTTGAAATTCAAGCGAAAACCGCACTAAACGATAATTAAAATTTTGATGCAAAGAACAAAAGAGAGACTAACCATATATTTGTGCGTTTCCCATTGTGTTAGTTAATTCTGTTTGCAGTGCTAAATAAAATTTATTAAAAACGTGAATGGGAAAATAACGTGATCCCTGGCCCGAATCAAAGACTTGATATACCGGCCTGGATCCGTTTCCGGGCTTTTTGTCGTAGCCCCGGCATGCGCTTATCTCTAGTTCATACACTGCCGGACAATTCCTAAGGACGGATGACAATAGCAACGATAGCAGCCATAAAATGGAAGGCAGGAAAATGTGGAAATTAGCATAAGTGCGGGATACAGTAAGACGTGTTGTGCGTATGCAAATTTTGGATTGCCGAACTTGTTCGTGACGTCACAGCGCTGATGAGAGATATAAAGGATTTGACGCGTATTGACCGTTGTTGGTCAAACGCAAAGTTGAAAGGGAAAGAATCAGTTGACGAACTTGCAATTTTCAGTATGTCTTGCCGACATCACCTAGATGATTTTACGCGTGGCCGTATTATTGGCAAGATTGAAGAAGGGCGAAAAATAACAGATGTTGCCAGGGAGTTCGACGTCAGCCACAGTGTTGTTTCAAGGCTTTGGAAAGCATTTCAAACAAATGGAGAGTGTAGCAAACGTCACGGGGGAGGTCGTGTTCGCTGTACGACACCTGCAGAAGATTAGTACATAGTGCTATCAACAAAAAGACACCGGCGCAGCACAGCTAGTGAGGTAGCAAATCAGTTTATGGCTGCTACTGGCAAGCGGATCTCCCGAAAAACTGTCGCCAGACGTTTGCATGAAGGAGGACTATACGCCCGCCGTCCTGTTGTGTGCATCCCATTGTCCAGACGCCACCGTACCGCCCGTTTGCAATGGTGCCATCAACATCGCAATTGGACTGATAATGACTGGTCTGTTGTCCTCTTCTCGGATGAGAGTAGATACAGTCTATCGTCTGATTGTCGACGACAACTGATCCGGCGTGATAGTGGTACTGCATATTGTCCAGCAAACATACAGGAAAGGGACCGATATCCGACATGTAGTATCATGGTATGGGCTGGCATCATGATCAATGGCCGTATGTCCCTCTATGTGCTTCCAACTGGGACTATGACTGGCCAACGATACATTAATGATGTTCTGCTACCTCATGTTCGCATGTTCCGTGGTGCTGTCGGTGATAGATTCATTTTCATGGACGACAACGCAACATGTCATCGAACAGTCGCTGTTCAGGAGTGTCTTGAGAGCGAGGATATTCAACGTCTCGTATGGACAGCACGTTCTCCAGATCTGAATCCCATTGAAAATGTGTGGGATGCTTTGGGGAGGAGTCTTACTGGTCGCCAATGCCCTCCAATAAACAAGGACACCCTCATCCGTGCACTGATAGAGGAATGGGATAAATTACCGCAACAGCTGCTTGATAATGTTGTGAAAAGCATGACACGACGTGTGGAATCTTGCATCGCCCTCCATGGTGGCCATATCCCGTATTGACATCTTATTGCGGAACGCCTGCGGACGGTAATTGCATTTTTTTCACGTTTACGTATTCTGCACAAAATTGCCTGTTTGTCCCTTGAACACGTTCCAAAGCCTTCTGGATATGAGAGCACAATAAATTGTCTTTCTTGTAATGTCCTGGCATTCTGACATTATTTTATTTTACTTGGCATCTAACCACACTTACTTTTTTATGCGCTATATAGCCGTTTATGATCCGTCCTTAGCAATTGTCCAGCAGTGTATAACTTGGAATTCTAATGTTTTACCGTTACTTTAACTTTTACATTCGTTAAACCTTTTGCTTATTGCAGATCTCACTCTTTTTATTTTGCCAGCTAAAGTTTTCAATTAACAAGTGTTATTTACCTTCGATTCATTGATAAAGAGTTTATCCTTAACTAGTTTTTACCTGACATAATATAATACGTCAAAAATAACACCCTTCTTAATCTCTTAGGCTACAATCCCCAGTTTCAATCTAAGAAATTTTCACCTATGTTTAGAAAATCGTAAAGTCTATTTTACCTCTAGAAACATCATAACCACCGAGTCAAAGGAAGTTGAAAGTTATGTAAAACAGGTTTAATGATAAGCACAAAATTAGGGACGGTAGCCTGCTTATAGCCCATTGAGTTGTTCACGGTGGTCGTTAAATCCGCTAATAAAAAACACAAAACAAGCAAGAATTGTTTCATATATCCGACGTAACATGTAACAGATGAAAATTGAAATTACTGGCAGTTATTTCAATTTTGTCATTCGCTAAATGCTTTGCTTATTTGTTGAATACACCACTCATTATTTTCCTAGCGTTAGTTTTCAGTTAACAAGTATTATTTCATCATCATCATCATTGTCAACCATTATCAATCCACTGCTGGACGAAGGTCTCCCCAAGTTTCCTCCACAACGGTCTGTCTTGTGCCAGTCTCCTCCATGTCACTCCCGCATATTTACGAATTTCATCCACCCATCTCCCATGTGGTCTTTTTCCGGGTCTTTTCCTGTCCCTTGGAATCCAATCTAAAATTTCGACTGTCCATCTATGGTCTGTCCTTCTGGCAGTATGTCCAGCCCATTGCCATTTCAGGGATTTAACTCTGATCATGATGTCTTCCACTCTCGTCATTTTTCGGATCCACGAGTTCCTCTTCTTATCTCTCCTGGTTACACCAAGCATGCACCTCTCCATGCTACTTTGAGTTGTCTGCAGCCTTTGTATGTCTCTTTTAGTTAAGGTCCACGTCTCTGCACCATACGTAAGCACTGGAAGGATGCATTGATCAAACACTCTTCTTTTAAGACATAATGGCATATTGCTCTTGAAAATTATGCTGTTTCTTCCAAAAGCTCTCCAGGCAAGTTTTGTACGCCGATTAATTTCTTCATCAATGTGACCCTCACTTGATATCTGCTGTCCAAGATAAACATACGTATCTGTTATCTCCAGTTTTTCTCCATCAATCGATAAATCTTCATTTCTTGTAAAAGCATTGAACATCACTTTTGTCTTCTGAAAGTTCATTTTTAATCCCACTTCTTTACTCTTGTCAGCAAGTTCCTGGATCATACTCTGCAGCTCTGATGGGGTAGTTGCAAAAATGACTACGTCATCAGCAAAACGAAGGTGGGTTAGATAATCTCACATTTATCTTTATCCCTTTGTTTTCCCAGTTCAGTGATTGAAAGACATTTTCCAATGTGGCATTAAAGAGCTTCGGAGATATGGTGTCACCTTGTCTCACTCCCTTTCCAATTTTTATGTGTGTTGTATTTTCAAACAACCGAATCTTTGCACTTGCATTTTCATAGATGTTATTAATAATATTAATGTATGCATCTTCAATACCGCAGGATTTCAGAGCCGTGGTAACTGCTGATGGTTTCACCAAATCAAAGGCTTTTTCATAATCGATAAAAGCCATGCACAATGGAAGTTCATATTCCCCCGCTCTTTCAATTAGTTCTCTCAGTACGTGGATATGATCTATTGTGCTGTAGCCACTCCTGAATCCAGCTTGTTCTCTCGGTTGAGCCATGTATAGTGTTACCTTCAAGCGGTGTGAAAGAACTTTAGTGAAGATTTTATAAACCACTGATAGGAGGCTGATAGGTCTGTAGTTCCTGAGATCCTAAATGGACGATGTCATCACTCTTTCCACGTTATTTTTTAAACAACGCATAGCGACTGAAAAATTGTATTCTGGCACTGCTGGGATCGAACCCCAGAACTCTCGATAACTAGTCGAGTGCGTTCGAATTTACGCTACAGCGCCAACAATTCTCAGCGCAATGCGTGGTTTATCAGTCAGCATCTGACTACACGAATGCGTATTGATGGTCTCAGCAACTGAGATGTCGTATTTGATATATATTATTTGATATATATTAATCCTGAGATCCTCAATGTCACCTTTTTTATGTAGCAGGATCATTGTAGCATTGTTCCAATCCTCAGGAATTTTCCCTTCATTAAGGCATCGAGTGAAAATTTGGGCGAGTACTGTTTCGATTTCTCCACTTGCTTCTTGTATGATGTCTACAGTAATTCCATCTTCTCCTGGAGCTTTTCCTCGCTTCATGTTCTTGATCGCTTGAGCAACTTCTGCTGGGAGGACTGGAAGAACTCTGGTACCTTTCATGATGTCTGGAGAACATGTATCATCATTTTCATATAATTTGGAGTAGAAATCTTTCACTCTTGTCAAAATTTCGCCTCTATTTCTTGTTATAGAACCATCTTCTTTTCTCAGAGCCATAATCTGTTTTCTTCCCTTACTGAGATGTCCCTTTGCTATCTTAAGGCTTTGGTTGTTTTCAATTGCTTTCCTCACTAGCTCACAGTTGAATTTCCTTACGTCTTTAGTGATACTTTTTCGTGTTGTCTTGCATAGCTCTATATATTCCACTTTGGAAGTCACATCTTCTTTAGTTGTCCTCATCTCTCTTCTTTTTTGCATCAACATTTTGGTTTTTCCTGATAATTTATTTACATGCAACTTGTTCTTAGACCCAGCTAATTTTGTTGCTGTTTCCATTAGAGCTTTGGTTACTTTTCTGTTAACTTCCGAAATATCCACTTCTTCCGATGTTAGGCCTTCTAAAGCAGAGAATCTGTTCTTCAGTTCCAACTTGAAAGTATTATGGTGTTTTTTAAGGTTGGTTATGTCAATACATTTTGTTTGTCTTATGAGCTTGCCACGTTCCAGTTTAGTGTTGAGGTGCATCTTACATCTCACCAATCTATGGTCACTACCTGTGTTGAACTTGTTCAGCACACTGCAGTCTTCGATGACGAATTTTTTGTTACACATAATAAAATCAATTTCACTTGTCGTCCCAATTGGATGTCTCCATGTCCATTTCCTGTGTGGCTTTTTCTTGAAAAAGGAGTTCAAGATGAAAAATCCTTCTGCCTCTGCAAACTCAACGAGAGTATTTCCACGCTGGTTTCTGTTGCCGTGACCGAATTTACCTACTGAAGTTTCATTCTGTTGCCATTGCCCTATTTTTGCATTGAAATCTCCCATAATTATCTTCAAGTGCTGCTTACCTTTATTATTTAGATGACGAATTTCCTCATAAAATTCTTCAATTTCTTCTTCAGGATGACTTGTGGTGGGTGCATAAGTTTGAATAATCTGAGCCTGGTATCTTCTCGATAGTTGGATAACGAGTCGTGCAGCTCTGTCAGAGGAACTTTCAACTTCTACCACTTTATCCTTCAGTTTCTTGTTTATTATAAATCCAACACCACTAGTTCTGCCAGTATCTGTCCCACGATAATAGAAGAGATGTCCACTTTTCAGTTCGATGAGATCTTCTCCTTTTCTCCTTACCTCACTTAGCCCGACGATGTCCCACTTGATCCTTTGTAGTTCCTCTTCCAATTCAAGAAGCCTTGAATCAGAAGATAGGGAGCGTCCGTTATAGGTAGCCAGGGTCAGCATCAAATGGCAGCCTAGTCCGGTCCTCCGGGGATTCTTAGCACCCTCTGCCTTCATGTCGCACTGGCCGCTGCCTTGGCCAGGTACATTCCAGCTGCCGGAGACTGAGGGCCAAGATTTAAGTTGTAGAGTCATTTTGGAGGTGTTTGGCCATAACTCACCACGCTGGCCAAGCGGGTTGGTGAGTGTGGGATAGCATTTCCTCTGATCCCGATGGTATAGTTATACCGCTATTGGCGGTCGTCAGAGCCCCTTTAGTGGGAACAGGATGCGCCACGAGAAGGCGGGGTTGACATTTGTCAAGGAGAGGCTGTGATGTTACGCATCACCTGACCTTACATCCCAAGTATTATTTACTTTCTATTAATTGATAAAACGTTTATAATTGCCTAGCTTTAACCTGACATAATGTAATATGCTAAAAATAGCCCCTTTTTGTTATCTGTATGGCTGTGACGGTCACATGTATTGAATACGTTGACTCTCGCTTCACCTTCGTTGTGTCTGGGTTCGACCGCACCGTTGTGAAATTTATGCGTTGAACGACTATAAGATATTCCTTAATAATGATTCATTAAAATTTAAATTTGGGGTGAAAATTGCTGAGAAAAAGCTTACGAATTTCAAGATATTTTATCGCATTGCAATAATCATTAAGTCTAGAAAATCAAACTTCTCTTTCCACAGCTCAATCTGTCCACAAAAATCCTAATTTTAGATTAAGTGAAATCCTCCCAACTAAGAACATGAGACCAGTGCCTCAAAATACAACACGTCAATCAACATTTTTTCCTGTGGATCCCGACTGCATTAATTTGAAACCGTAATGTTGGTCATAAATCTAAGATTCTATTGAGTTGGTGCGAATGCAATATTCGGCAAACGAACAGCACACGTGAACGGAGAGAAAGGAAAAGTAAGACAACTTACTTAAGCAAAATAACCCCCTCGGCATCGACACATTGTTGCCATCTGTCCGGCAAGGCCATGATCCCGGAACGAAAAACGTCTTGTGGTTGGGACCCGAAGAAGACATCAATTGCACGTTGAACCTCCTTGTCTGTCGTGAACTTTTTCCGGGACAGGAAGTGATCCAGGCGACGAAACAGATGATAGTCTGTCGGTGACAAGTCCGGGTAATGGGCAGGATGAGGCGGTGCTTCATAGCCCCAGGCGCTTGGTGTCAGCATCGTTCGTGTGCGACATGAGGGCGGGCGTTGTCCTGGAGCAGAAAAACACCATGTCTGTAGACCAAAACCGGTTATTGCTGCAGCAATTTCCGGTGCATCTGGTGTAATTCAGCACAGTAACGTTCTGGAGTGATAGTTTGGCCTCTTGCCGAGAAACTCCGATGAATTATCCCGACTGTGGGCCACCAGACACGAATCATCCTCTTCTTGGTGTGTAGGGGTCGCTTAGGATGCCGTCCAGCAGGCTGTGTCTTGCTTAACCATTGTGCAGATCGTTTCCGATAATCATAAAGCTCCCACTTCTCGTCGCAGGTGGCGATTTCGATGCATTAGTCGTTCCTGTTTATTCCTGGCAAGCAGTGATGTGCAGACTTTGAAACGCCTAGTTTTATTGGCAGTTGTCAACTCATGTGGCAGCCACATGTTCAGCTTTTTGGCCTTACCCAGTCCAGCCAGGCGGCAAACGACTGTGGTGTGTGGTAGACACCTACCTCTGCCGCTATCTCACAACGCATTTTTTTTTGGGGGGGGGGGTCCGCTTCAACCACAAGTAACAGAACATCCTCAGAAACAGCAACATGTCGGTGACCTTGTGATTCGTTTTGCAGGTCCGTATCTCCGCTTCGAAACTTCACAAACCATCGCCGAATGATTCGTCATTGGCTGTATTCTCTCCAAACGCTTTTATGACGTTTCGAGTGACAATTGCTGCAGAATGGCCCAGTTTAAATTCATACAGGAACATGACTCTCAAATCTGGCGTCTGCATGTTTCCTTTGCAAGCCACGTTACGTCCAATCTAACCACGCCTGAATCCCGTCTCCACTGCTCATTCGCGCCGGATTTTTCAGTGGAGCCAACTCCATTTAGACTACCCCACGAAATGATGGTGCACAAAGCTACGTCCCAGACTTTTTTGAATTTTTAAGTGGTGCATATGGTTGTGCATCGTGAAATGGGAAAACAACTTTTCATCCAGACCGAAAGTAAGCAACGTATCCTTCTGTGAATGAGTCAAAGTTCAACTTTGGCTGCACCAAGAAGGAACACAGCAACACTGTTTCGATTCTGCCAAAGTTATGACACCCCTATGTCACGCATAAAAGAATCAAAGCAACGCAAAATCGCAAAAAGCGTATAAATAAATTCCACACAGCCAAATTGAAAAATTCATAGAGGCTACACTAAACATGTAACTAACGCAGATTTCCGAGTGACAAGTGAAGAACGTATAGCTAGAAAGCGTATAATGGGGTTCCATTGTACATGAAAATTTTCCCTTAAAAAAATTACGCTTTCTGTGGAATCACAGTTCAGTAACAGCCGGTACTGGTGGGTGCTCTTACCAAATGTATTTTAAAATATGTCTTCCCAATTGTAGTGAAGATGTTGGGTTTTTTTACCTTTTTCACTTCGGGTTATCCCTTCTGAAAATGAATATTCCTTCTAATATGCACTCTTTCCCAAATAAATAAATAAATAATCACCCTGAGAAAGGCGTTGACGGATTTACCGCGAATAAAATGCCAACGACGCGTGAACCATGAATGACATAGCGGCTGAAATGCGCAAAAAAAAATACTATATGAATAGTCAACGAATTTTCAGGTTTCGATGTAGAAGTAAGAGATGATCCTCGCAACATTTACTTAACCAGATGTGCAGTGTAATCTATTTGGGTGACCCAGCTTCATGCAGTCCACACGGAACTTCAAAGATGGTCTAAAGGCTTAGGAATCTCATGAGTTGTTCCCATGTTAGCAGAGGAGAAGATAAATAGAGTGTCACTGACCGCCTTTAGGCAAAGGAACTGAAGACAACAGCTATCGATTGAATTATGCTTGATAGAGCTATCTGTTTAAGAAGCATGGTACACACGTCACTCTGAGAATCAGTGCCCCGAATTTCACACAACTTTCCGAAACTACATTTTCATAAGCGCTTTTACGTAGTCTCGTTCACGAACTGCTGCTCGGAACTGCATCTTTTAAAGAACGTTCAGGAAGAAATAAATGACAGCCAGTCATTTGTTTCATATGAACTTAAGGTCTGAAACTTACTACAGTAACGATATTTGAAGCATTTAAGCGCGTGTGTTTTTCAATAAAGTTCGTGTTCATGTATCTTTATCTATCTCTTTCTGTAGACACTGTATCTATTAGTTCCATTTTACAGAAGCTATTTGCACTTGAAAGGTCAAAATATGAGAAAGGTAGTCTATACCGTTTAGTTCATCTCTGACTCATAAGTATGGATGATATAAGTATAGAAACAGGTGATAAAAATCAGTGTAGAATTTCGAAAAAAAATATTTACTGGTCCGGAGGACAACCATGCAAAGAAATCGGGAGTCCGTATCCATTTCACAGGTCGGCGAATAATATCAACATTAATTGATTTAATGCGCACACTATATTATTTGTATTGCCTTTCTATGAGACAAGTGCAGTGAAGTAAAAACTTAAACCTGAAATTAACTAAATAATATAGTACAAATATTTCGAATTTATTTTCACACTGACTACAATTTACATGGGCGAGTAAGTTACATTTCACTTTAGTTAGCGTTTTGATGGGTATGAAGTTTAGTAACAGTTTTCGAGCATGATTTTAATAGGTATCTCCACCTGTGGATACCATATCTCTTCAACTATATCGGAATTGAAAAATCCCTTTTTGCAATAAGTATTCAACACATAGCAACCGAAAAATTATTCTACGGCCACTGCTGGCATCGTTCCCCAGAGCTCTCGATATCTAGCCGAGTGCGTTCGCCTTACGCTACAATGGCAAACAGTCAAGGCGCTATGTGCGTTTATCTGTCAAATTCTGACATCACATATCCGTAGGATAGATATGTGACTATGACATTACATGATATCTAGCCGTGTTCATCATACGGATGGATGCAACTACATATCGAGAGGTCCAGGATACGATCCCAGCAGTGGTCGGATAACAATTTTTTGGTTGCTATGTGTTGATAAACGTGGAAAGAACGATGTCTTTGTTTATTCACTAACGCCACGTATTTATAAGAGGATTTTCACTACTGTTCTTGCCTTGTGGATTTATTTCCTATAACTGATATATAGCTTGTGCCATTAATGCCCACCAGATGGAGACATCTCAGTTACTGAGCCCATCCTACGGATATGCGATGTCAGAAGCTGACAAATAAGCGCACATAGCGCCGTTGATTGTCAGAAATTGTAGCGTAAGGCGAACGCACTCGGCTAGATATCGAGAGATCTGAGGTACGATCCCAGCAGTTGTCGGATAACAATTTTTCGGTTGCTATGAGTTGATAAACGTGGAAAGAGCGATGTCTTTGTTTATTCACTGACGCCACGTGTTTAGAGGATTTTCACTATTGCACTAAGTAGCTCAAAATGTGAGATCGATTGCCCTTGCTTTTCATATTTTTTCAGATGCATGATTTCATCGCTAGAGAGAATAAATGCAGATGCTATCGAATTCAAAATGCATTTTATTCCATATCATTGTTTCTACGTATGCAATTGAAAAAATTATTGCATCCCTTCGATAAAATTTAAAATGAAGACTATGTTTGATGTAGTTTCTTTTTCCAAGTAATGAACAATTTACCCGCTAGTTAATAAAGTAGGATTACAATGTGCTCAATATCTCTTCTTCTAAATCCCCGATTTGAAACATTCTGTGTGCACCGGATAGAGCTCCATATGCGAAATGTTCTGCGTATAACTCCTTAATTTTGATAAAGATACTGTTTTGCAACAAAGGGCGTAAATGTATCCTTTTGTTTATATAATATTTACAGGAAATTTGCGCTTTTGAATACTCGATTGAAAAAATTCTTCTGTGACCAGATACCGCTCACCTTAAAAACTGTTTTCCGAATATATTTACTTAATATAATGCATAATACGCGTATTTCCGCCAGAAGGTATGAATGTATAACGTATTTGTCTCGATATCTCTGCTTCTAATAGTCAGATTCTAAAAAAAATATTTCTTTGCTAGAAAGAATTTCTGTGCTAAATGCTTTGAATCTAGTTTGTATTTTTTCGTAAACCTTTCCACGCTAGAATATTAGTTCACGTTTCCGTTTCCAGCGTATTTTCAGCAATATCTGGGAGTCTAAAAACAAAATTATAAATTTATTTTTTGGTCAGATGCTTACTGACTACGAAAACAATGTGTGTGTATTTTCAACCACCCCCAAAAATGAATTTTGTTCTTGCTAGAGGGCGCAAAAGTTCATTTTGTATTTCTCGATATAGCTTCTTCTAAAAGTCTGATTTAAAGACTTCTTTTAACAATGGATACCGTTTACTTTGTGGAATATTTTTCATGTACGCTAGGGCTTTTGTAGTTTACGGTAGGTGGTGATAGTGCGTACTTATGTATGCAATTGTATCTCCGCTGCTAAGCATCTTCTTGGAATATTCCGTCTTTTACCGAATGCCATTCGCTACTATCAGTGAGTATTGGGAACCTTATGCTGCTTAAGTAAGTCACAGATTTTCCGCTAGATGGCGCAAGTGTCAAAAACATTTCCTTCGTTAAATCTGCTTTCATTAAACGTATTTCAAAAATTATTTGTCCTTTGCATAGCTTTTAATACGAACATAAGCTTTCGGAAATTTTCTACTATTCCATTTTTTACGCTTTCCAACCGTAGGTTGAAGAGACGTATATGCTCCAGCTTTTTCCGTCTGTCCGCACGATAACTGGCGTAAAAATGTTTCGATTTCGATGAAATTTCAGGATGTGGTAGGGGACCACCTGGGGACGAAGCCTATTGAAAATGGGACAAATGGGGTCAAAGGTCACGTACGACGTGGGAGCGAGATTGCCCTTATGCGTCATAACTTGCGTAAATGTGGTTCGATTTCAATGAAATTTTACTATGTGGTAGGGGACAACCTAGGGACGAACCCTGTTTAAAATGGGTGAAGTGGGCTCAAAGTTCAGGACATAAGAGCGGGATGCATTTCATTGCCCTTATGCGTCATAACGTGCGTAAAAATGGTTCGATTTCGATGAAATTTTAGTATGTGATAGGTGTGGTAGGGGAAAACCTGGGATGGAACCCAATTGAAAGTGAACGAAATGGGGTCAAAGGTCAGGACATAGGAGCGGGATCCATTCCACTGCTCTTATGCGTCATAACTAACGCAAAAAAGGTTCAATTTCGATTAAATTTTAGTATGTGGTAGGGGACCAACTGGGGACAAACCCTATTGAAAATGGGCGAAATGGGGTCAAAGATCAGGACATAGGAGCGGAATCACTTCCATCGCCATTATGCGTCATCACGTACGTACAATTACTTCGATTACAAGAAGATTTTATCATGTTATTTCGGAGCTATACTGAACCAGTTCTGTTGAATATCATCGAAATGGGATCAAAGGAGCAATATTTATTCCACAGCCCTTTTCCTCATAACTTGAGTAATGATTTCTGGTATGTTAGAAAGCGTATCATAATCAATGCATTGCATGATTTTGTTAACTTGTTCAAAATTCTTCTGCCAAGAGGGGGTCAGCGTATATTACTATTTGAAAGTGTTTATTCAGTTTTAATAATCTCTTAGAAAAATATTTTTGTTGTTGTTGTTTTGGTAGGATACTCGTCATTTTTAAGAGTATTTTGAGCCCGTTCTCTTCTTTAACGCACACTCACCTTTTCTGCTACAAGACGTAAAGTAATATCACGGTTTGCTCTATATATCATCATATAACAGCTCGATTTAAAAATCCTTTTGTCTTTGATATCTTTCTTCCGCTAGGAGGAAAAATTGTGTTCAAAGTTTGATATATTTCGCAATATACTTTTTACCAGCTAGTGGGAGTAAGAAGCTAATTCTATTTCTGGATGTTTTTGATCAATTGTAGAAGTCCATTCTTTCTGAGTGTGTGCTTTTTTACGCTTTCCAACCGTAGGTTGAAAAAGCTTATATGCTCCAGCTTTGTCCGTCGGTCTTTTCGCACGATAACTGGCGTAAAAATGGTTCGATTTCGATGAAATTTTAGTATGTTGTAGATTTGTCCCTATTGAAAATGGGACAAATATGGTCAAAGGTAACGACGTAGGAGCGGAATCATTCCATTGCCCCTATGCGTCATGACTTGCGTAAATATGGTTCGATTTCAATGAAAGTTTACTATGTGGTAGGGGACCACCTGGGGACGAACCCTATTCAAAATGGGTGAAGTAGGGTCAAAGGTCAATACATAAGATCGGGATGCATTCCATTGCCCTTATGCGTTATAACGTGCGTAAGAATGTTTCGATTTCGATGAAATTTCAGTATGTGGTAGGGGACCCCCTGGCGACAAATCTTTTTGAAAATGGGTGAAATGGGGTCAAAGGTCAGGACATAGAAGCAGAATAACTTCCATCGCCATTATGCGTCATAACTTACGTAAAAATGCTTCGATTTGGATGAAATGTTAGTATGTTGTAGGGGCTTGCCTGAGGGTGCGAATTCTATTGAAAATGGTCGAAATGGGGTCAAAGGTTGGGGCACAGGAGCGGGATCTATTCCATAGCCCTTATGCATCATAACTTACGTAAAAATGTTTTGATTGCGACAAAACTTTATCATGTTATTTCGGAGGTATACCGAACCGGTTCTGTTGAATATCATCGAAATGGGATCAAAGGTCAGGGCACAGGACCGAGATTTATTCCACAGCCATTATTCTCATAACTTCAGTGATATCTTGAGTAATGATTTGTGGTATGTTGGAAAGCGTATTATAATCAATGCATTGCATGATTTTACAAACTTGTTTTCCTTTTAAATCGTTCCATTGACCACCATTAACCCCGTTCACACTGCATATTTCAAACGATGCTCAGTTTTTCCCAATGCGGCGTAAACATATTCTCCTTTTGCTGTATCTCTATGTTCCCTAAAAATCTGCTTTGAAATACGTTTTTCGCGTCGGAAAGGACTCAGAAGACGTGCTCGTTACAACCGCGAATTCGGAGTCACTTTTCTTGTTTTTGTTTTCTTTTTGTTTTTTCACTTCATTGGATCCGTTGAAGCACGGCCGGAAATAGACCAAATTATGGAATATCTAAAATGTCTAACAATGCCCTCAATAAATGTGAAACAGAGTCACCGTTCAGTTTGTTTCGCTTGTCAATTTTGAATTCTCCAGTATTTCCGAACCTTGGTTTACGTTCACTTGATGTGCAAGGGTAACGTAATCACAGATAAAACATTATAAATCAAATAAAGTGAATTTATCTATTCCCGTGACAATTTACTAGATCCTACACTGCATAAGCAGAGTGACCGTTTTGAAGAAATCCACTCATCTTCTGTAGTTTTGTCGTGCGAAGTTTGAATTTTTGCAAAATATTAGTATATTCCTCACTAAGTGACATTCTCTTCCTTCTCAGAACCTTTTGGACTTACACTGAAATGAGAGTTACATTTGCAAAATTAAAATATGAGAGTTACTCTTTGCTATATTCCCACAGCGCAACATGCGAGATCCTAATTAGCAACGTGTCTGTCTGGCTAACAGGCAAACTTGTAGTTTATCGATCTTGCCAGTAGTTGCTTGCTTTTAATATACCCTTCTGGCCACCCACAATGCAACACCAAGAAGGAAGCATCCGATTGGTTTGAAATTTACCGCATCCATCGCCCGCGAGAGGACATGCAAAAGATTAGCATTGCAGGGCATATGCAAATCATGTGCGCCCAGCACGCCACCGAGAAGCACTATAAGAAGGGTGCACAGAAGCCCGGATGTAATTAGTGGAAGTGTGTTGTGCTGCCGGACCTGCGCGTGGGAACCTTCCTGATGCTCCTCGCAGAATACGGCAGTCATTCCAGCACGTTGAGGAGTTCGACAGAGGACAAATAGTGGCTTATCGCGAAAGCGGTTTATGGTACCGAGACATCGGAGCCCGTGTGGGACGACCTCCAGCCACAGTGAAGCGAGTAGGGATTCAGTTGGTGCAGGAGGGACAAAAGGCCCGACGTGAGCAATTGCCGCAGCCGGGGCACATCACCGAACGAGTTGACCGGCATGTTGTGCGGCGGGCATTGACGGCTCGCACCGCTGCATCACGAGCGTTAGCGCAGGAATTAGGGTGTGTTGCACAACAAACTGTGTCAGCACGTACCGTTCGACGTCGTCTGCAGGAACGGGGATTTGTCGCACGGCGCCCATTCCTCGGATTACCATTGACGTTACACCACCGGTGAGTACGGCGGCAGTGGGCCGTTGAACGCCGCACCTGGACTACAGACTGGCACGACATTATCTTCTCCAACGAATCCCGCTTCTCCCTGCAACACCACGATGGTAGGAACTCCTGTTGACAGTATGGTACCAGATACCCCAGGATAACTTTCTGCATCACATCGAATCGATTCCTCGCCGAATGGCCATTGAAATCTGAGGCATCTGTGGTTGATGGTAAAAAGAATGCGCGGCAATGGTCTCCAAGCGAGCAGTCCTCTGTTAAGCAGAGAACGTCGAACTGCGCTTAAGGACAAAACCGGACATTTGACAGTGATCCACTGCTGCGCTAACACCGTGGATGTCGCTGTCCGATTTGTCACTACCATGCGGTTGAGGTGTCTGTCGTCCTATGTGGTTGTGCAACTTCGCGGTCCATTTCTCTGATTTATTTGAGTCCGAGCCTCATCTGTCCACTGATGTCATATTCGCATCGCTGCCCTGGTGTTTCTATCCGTACGGGTGGAGATTTCGGCGTATGAAAATTCAGCTTCTCTCATCGCAACAATCCTTCCTCGCTTATAGCTCATCAGGTGTTCATAATGCAAAACTTCTTCGGCGCCGCCCCGGTATAGCAGTGGTCAAAGCGATGGACTCTGATCATTCGTCCGAAAGGGGTCCGGGTTTTAATCCCGGTAAGGCATGAATTTTGTGTTTGTCTTACGGCACTGGCTCTCTCCCTTCACTGGAACCTGTGACCCCAAATTGGGGACGGGCGACTGCTTATAGCCCATCGAGTTTCTCATGGTGGTCGTTAAACCTCCAATCAAGAAAAAAAAAGAAATACCCTTTCCACTCAATTTTGGCTATTCTTTGATTACAATATCTCGTTGGACACACTTTTTTTTTTTACCAAAGATTGGACAGTTCAGAGGGCCCTGCTCCGAAACCGCATGCACATTTTCACTGACATTTTAATCATTTGCATGTTCCAACGCTTTATACATAGCCTGTAAGTTTTACGCGAATACCAGCAGTTCTTCTTTGTGCTGCAATTATCACGAGTAGTAGTGTGTACAAATTTTGTATGCTGTACACTTCAAATAGTAAGCAGTTTTGCGCTACGGCGTACATTTTTTTTGTTTTTCTATCTAACTCTGTTTGTAGAAGTGGAATCTGAAAAATTATTTTCCGCTGCACAGGAAATTATTTGACCTATTTTATTTTTTTAAATAATGCTCGTTTCTGACTCTAGGGAGCGGCGCCGCGTATTTTTCTAATACCTGGAAGATCTTATAGAAAAGATGAACAGCAGAGCGCAAGCAAAATAGATTGACTGCAGAACAACATCTGCTTGGTAGAAAGCTGCCGATGAGAAACTGAAAACTTGTCTTTTCAAGGATGTAGAAAGATCTGCAATATTACTGTGTTGAGACATGCCAACGCCAAGTATACTTGGGGAAATACTAAATGTTCCTAAAACGAATTATGATTAGGTGAGGATATGTGGTGTCATAATAAAGAAGGGAATTAGAAGTGACATGACAAGGGCAGCATTTGAAGTGGTAGACGATTCAAAGAAGGAACAAGCAGCAAGGTTGACATTTAGTGTCACCAAAAATAACATAACTAGAAATGAGAGAATAAGGGTAACAGTGATATAAATAAAGGTCTCTAAGAAGACCCAAGAAGCGACAATCAGAATTCAAGGGTATATCCGTAATGAAGAGTATTAGAAATACGTATAAGATAACCGATACAGTTAACATCATACAGGTTAAAAAGAGTGTTCAAGAACCAAGCTAGATATATGGTGTCACCAGAAAAGGCAAAATTGGAAATGAGAAAATAAAGGCAACAGTTAACGTAACAGACGATTCAAAGGTGGTCCGAGAAACAAGGTGCATATCTGGTGTACTCAGATAGGATAGTTTATGATTCGAAGGATTACGGTAATAGTTAAATTGCCAGAGAATTCGAAGAAGGTTAAAGAAAAAAGTATGCATGTAGCGCCACCAGAAAGGACAGAATTAGAAATCAGAGGAAAAGGGCCACAGTTAAAGTAACAGGGTATTTAAGTAAGGTCAATGAAACAAAGTGGACGTGTGGTGCTACCAGAAAGTATCGAATTAGAGAAGAAAAGTTAAGGCAACAGTTAAAGTGAGCAAAACCTCAAAGAAAGTTAAAAAACAAACTTGTGCTAGTATGGTTTCGTTTTGAAATAGGAATATATAATATGTATAACGCAGAGCTGTGGATCTGAAGCAACTGGGATAGGAAACTTGAGAAAGTCGTAGTGTGCGATGGAAGAACTATGTGAACAGCGATATGAAGGAGACGAAGCTCAACACATAACTTTCACACGACAGAAAGAAATCACCGGAGTAGAGGAAGACCTAAAGAAAGATGGAAGAATGTGTCAAGAGTTACAAGAATGTGTCATGAGTTACAAGAAGGAGAAAACATTGAAGAGCTAGTAGACAGGAAAATATCATCAAATAAGACGAGGTCCTAATCTGAGGCGGAAGTATTATATCAACAGTGGCATGAAAGAGAAGAAATTCAAGGGCGAACCGAGGTGATCCAAAAAAGGTATTGAAAGGGGATCCTCAATAATAAAATCAAAATCATGGTTAGATCTGTATCTGGTGTCACCTTACCAGGTGATCCAAAAAAGGTATTGAAAGGGGATCCTCAATAATAAAATCAAAATCATGGTTAGATCTGTATCTGGTGTCACCTTACCAAGATACAGATCTAAACATGATTTTGAACATTTTCCAATATGACGAATATTTAGCGTTTAATTTTTGAGTATTTACAATGCATATTTTGCTGTTAGATCTAACTGCATATATCTATTTCTTGTGAATGTATTTCTGTTTCTAAACTTCTTTTGAACAAAATTATTTTTCACGATAATTCATTCATTACGAAGGCTTTTGCAACTGGGATGGTAAATGCATTTTTTTCTCTTTTTGAAATGCGCTATGAAAAGACTTATTTTGCTTTGAAAAGCTTCGTTGCTACAAAATGTCTCGTGCACACTTTTTAATTTTATATAATGCTAGTTCATCTTGTAAGGGAGGAGATCCGTAATTGTATTTGAAGACAGAGGTGGGTTCCAAGATATCGACTGACGCAATTTTTTCTACATAGCTTACCAGGAAGTAAAGCAAAGGTTTACTCAAAATTCCTGCTTTAGCTGGGCACAATTTTTCCACTAGGCGACGCAGATTCTTATTTATACCAAAGAACATTCTTTCAATTTCTGAAAGTCAGACAGAAAAATGGCTTCTCGTGTTTTGTGATTCAAACACATTTCCTTGTGAATAACAATTTGTTTGGATTCTGCACTCCCATAATTCAGTTTCTTGGTATGGGAGAAAATAAGTATTTCAATTTGAGACAGTTTCTCTGCTTCTGAGAAAGACGAGCTGAAACTTTCTTTTTCGTCGAGCAACCAAATTTGCCACGAAGTGATTGTTATTTACGATAAACCTTTAGTTTTAAAATTCCAGAGGACTAGAGTCATTTGGTAAATACCGCATTTTATATTTTCACGCATTTTTTTATGTAAAAGACGTACTCAAAACACCGGCAAGTTCTGCGCCATGCTGCTTCTTTCCTTTTTATTTACAATCCTAAACTATAACATCGATGATATAAGAAAATATAATTTTACGCAGCTTCATCAATGCTGGAAGGCGAATGACAAATTTTGTATGTAGCCATAGCAGTAGAAAAAAAAATGAAACCTAAAAGATAGCCCTGCAAAAGCTCAGATATGCTATCAGTTGGTATACATATATAATGCATATATATATACATGTATATATATACATATATATATATACATGCATAAATATATATATATATATATATTATTGGGATGTAAAGTCAGGTGATGCGCAACATCACAGCCTCTCCTTGACAAATGTCAACCCCGCCTTCTCGTGGTGCATCCTGTTCCCACTAAAGGGGCTCTGACGACCACCAGTAAGGGTATAACTATAACATCGGGATTAGAGGAAATGCTATCCCACACTCACCAACCCGCTTGACCAGCGTGGTGAGTTATGGCCAAACCCCTCCAAATTGACTCCACAACTTAAATCTTGGCCCTCAGTCTCCGGCAGCTGGAATGTACCTAGGCAAGGCAGCTGCCAGTGCGACATGAAGGCAGAGGGTGCTAAGAATCCTCGGAGGACCGGACTAGGCTGCCATCTGATGCTGATCTTGGCTACGTATAATGGACGCTCCCTATCTTCCGATTCAAGGCTTCTTGAATTGGAAGAGGAACTACAAAGGATCAAGTGGGACATCGTCGGGCTAAGTGAGGTAAGGAGAAAAGGAGAAGACATCTCTTCTACTATCGTGGGACAGATACTGGCAGAACTAGTGGTGTTGGATTTATAATAAACAAGTTAGTAAAATCATGCAATGCATTGATTATGATACGCTTTCCAACATACCAGAAATCATTACTCAAGTTATCACTCTTGGAATAAATCTCGGTCCTGTGCCCTGACCTTTGATCCCATTTCGATTGTATTCAACAGAACCGGTTCGGTATACTTCCCAAATTACATGACAAAGTTTTGTCGCAATCGAAGCATTTTTACGTAAGTAATGATGCATAAGGGCTATGGAATAGATCCCGCTCCTGTGTCCTAACCTTTGACTCCATTTCGCCCATTTTCAAAGGGATTCGTCCCAAGACAGGCCCCTACAACATAGTAACATTTCATCCAAATCGAAGCATTTTTACGTACGTTATGACGCATAATGGCGATGGAAGTGATTCCGCTCCTATGTCCTGACCTTTGACCACATTCAGCTCATTTTCAAAAGGGTTTGTCGCCAGTTGGTACCCTACCACATACTAAAGTTTCATCGAAATCGAACATTTTTTACGTTAGTTACGATGCATAACAGCAGTGGAATGGATTCCGCTCCTATGTACTGACCTTTGACCCCATTTCGTTCACTTTAAACAGGGTTCCTTCCCAGGTGATCCCCTACCAGATACTAAAATTTCCTCGAAATCGAACGATTGTTACGCGAGTTATCGTGCGGACGGACATACGCACACAACGCGTGACGTAATGCGGCAGATGGGAATCGGGACCATCTGCTCGCAAAAGTGTGACTTCATAAAACTTTAATAGGATCCACACACAACGCGTGACGTAATGAGACAGATGGCGTGACCGCGCGCCAACATTCTCAAACACGAGATTGTGACGTCATAAGATTTCTAAGCATTGGTAACATTAATGGAACGACGCCATAACATTAAAAACGTTATAATTCGGGGTCGTTATTTAACCCACTAAACGAATTCTCTAAAGTCTAGATCAAGCTAAATCGATTTCTAGTACCAGAAAACTGTAGGTTAACGACTTTCATCAAAATTCTTAGAGCCGTTTTCAAAATAAAATGAACATACATACATACAAGAATTGCTACTTTAAGGTGGACGTCAAGTAATTTTGCTTCCTATACTTCCAATGGAAATACTTCTGTACACATTTCCTACGCAATTAATGCGTTCCCAAGGATGAAAATTTGAACATCGATTAAAATAGCTTCATTTCATAACTTAGAATACTTAATATTTTCTAAACCATAACCGTAATTATGCAATCCAACATTTATTTGTCCACTGATGTCATCATAGCACAGGTCGCGCCATCTTTTTTCTGGTTTCAACACCACCAAAGGAAACGTTATTGTTTTTTAATATAATTATGTTTATGTTTTAGAAAATGTTAAGTATTCCAAGTTATAGTATGAAGTTATTTTAATCGATGTTCAAATTTCCATCCTTGGGAACACACTAACTGTGAAGGAAATGTGTACAAAAGGTTTTCCATTGGAAATATAGGAAGCAAAATTACTTGACGTCCACCTTAATAGTGTGGGATAAAGGCGATGGAATGGATCCCGATCCTATGTCCTGACCTTTGACTCTATTTGTCACATTTTCAATAGGGTTCCGCTCCATGTGGTTCCCTACCACATACTAAAATTTCATTGAAATCGAACTATTTTTACGTGAGTTATCGTGCCGACAGACGGACAGACGGACGGAAAAAGCTTGAGCATATACGCTTCTTCAACCTACGGTTGTCAAGCGTAAACAAGAAAGTGAAGTATAAAGTTGTAAAAGTTGAAAGTTCCTCTGACAGAGCTGCACGACTCGTTATCCAACTCTCAAGAAGATACAAGGCTCAGATTATTCAAACTTATGCACCCACCACAAGTCATCCTGAAGAAGAAATTGAAAAATGTATGAGTAAATTCGCCATCTAAATAATAAAGGAAAGCAGCACTTGAAGATAATTATGGGAGATTTCAATGCAAAAATAGGGCAACGGCAACAGAATGAAACTTCAGTAGGTAAATTCGGTCACGGCAACAGAAACCAGCGTGGAAATACTCTCGTAGAGTTTGCGGAGGCAGAAGGGTTTTTCAACTTGAATTCCTTTTTCAAGAAAAAGTCACACAGGAAATGGACATGGAGACATCCAAATGGGACGACAAGTGAAATTGTTTTTATTATGTGTAACAAAAAATTCGTTATAGAAGACTGCAGTGTGTTAAACAAGTTCAACACAGGTATTGACCATAGATTGGTGAGATGTAAGATGCACCTCAACACTAAACTCGAACTTGGCAAGCTCATAAGACAAACAAAATGTATTGACATAACCAACCTTAAAAGACATCATATTACCTTCAAGTTGGAACTGAAATACAGATTCTCTGCTTTAGAAGGCCTAACAGCGGAAGAAGTGGATATTTCTGAAGTTAACAGAAAAGTAACCAAAGCTCTTATGGAAATAGCAACAGAATTAGCTGGGTCTAAGAACAAGTTGCATGTGAACAAATTGTCAGAAAAAACCAAAATGTTGATGCAAAAAGAAGAGAGATGAAGGACAACTAAAGAAGATGTGACTTCCAAACTGGAATATATAGAGCTACGCAAGACAGTACGAAAAAGTATCACTGAAGACGTAAGGCAATTCAACTGTGAACTCGTGGGGAAAGCAATTGAAAACAACCAAAGCCTAAATATAGTAATAGGACATCTCAGCAAGGGAAGAAAACAGATTATGGCACTGAGAAAAGAGGATGGTTCTGTAACAAGAAATAGATGCGAAATTTTGATAAGAGTGAAGGATTTCTACTCCAAATTATATGAAAGGGATGATACATGTACTCCAGACATCATGAAAGGTACCAGTATCAGAGTTCTTCCAGTCCCATCAGCAGAATTTTCACATTCAATCAAGAACATGAAGCTGGGAAAAACTCCAGGAGAAAATGGAATTACTGTAGGCATCATACAAGAAGCAAGTGGAGAAATCGAAACATTACTCGCCCAAATTTTTACTCGATGCCTTAATGAAGGGAAGATTCCTGATTATTGGAACAACGCTACAATGATCCTGCTACATAAAAAAGGTGACATTGAGGATCTCGAGAACTACAGATCTGTCAGCCTCCTATCAGTGGTTTATGAAATCTTCACTAAAGTTCTTTCGCACCGCTTGAAGGTAACACTGGTCATGGCTACAGCGCAATAGATCATATCAACGTACTGAGAGAACTAATTGAAAGAGCGAGGGAATATGAAATTTTATTGTGCATGGCTTTTATCGATTATGAAAAAGCCTTTGATTCGGTGAAACCATGAGCAGTTACAATGGCTTTGAAATCCTGCGGTATTGAAGATGCTTACATTAATATTATTAATAACATCTATAAAAATGCAAGTGCAAAGATTCGCCTGTTTGAAAATACAATACACATAAAAATTTGAAAGCGGGTGAGACAAGGTGACACCATATCTCCGAAGCTCTTTAATGCCATATTTGAAAATGTCTTTCAATCACTGAACTGGAAAAACAAAGGGATAAAGATTAATGGAGATTATATAACCCACCTTCGTTTTGTTGATGACGTAGTCATTTTTGCATCTACCTCATCAGAGCTACAGAGTATGATCCAGGAACTTGCTGACAAAAGTAAAGAAGTGGGATTAAAAATGAACTTTCGGAAGACAAGAATGATGTTCAATGCTTTTACAAGAAATAAAGATTTATCGATTTAAGGAGAAAAGCTGGAGATAACAGACTCGTACGTTTATCTTGGACAGCAGATATCAAGTGAGGGTCACATTGATGAAGAAATTAATCGGCGTTCAAATCTTGCCTGGAGAGCTTTTGGAAGAAACAGCATAATTTTCAAGAGCAATATGCCATTATGTCTTAAAAGAAAAGTGTTTGATCAATGCATCCTTCCAGTGCTTACGTATGGTGCACAGACGTGGACCTTAACTAAAAGAGACATACAAAGGCTGCAGAGAACTCAAAGGAGCGTGGATAGGTGCATGTTTGGTGTAACCAGGAGAGATAAGAAGAGGAACTCGTGGATCTGAAAAATGACAAGAGTGGAAGACATCATGATCAGAGCTAAATCCCTGAAATGGCAATGGGCTGGACATACTGCCAGGAGGACAGACCATCGATGGACCACCGAAATTTTAGATTGGATTCCAAGTGACAGGAAAAGACCCAGAAAAAGACCACATGGCAGATGGGTAAATGAATTTCGAAAGTATTCGGGAGTAACATGCAGGAGACAGGCACTAGACAGACCGTTGTGGAAGAAACTTGGGGTGACCTTCGTCCAGCAGTGGATTGATAATGGTTGACAAGGATGATGATGATGATGATATATTATTACATCCGCTCATGGAAAATCATGCATCTCGAGAGTCCGACCTTAGTTTGATTGCAGTGGTGGCAATTAGAGCTTAAAAAATCCTATTCAAAAGAAATGGTTCTATTCGAAGCGAAGTTATTATTCCTGAAATAATTATGCAATGTTAGAAATTTTTTAGGAAGTTGCGCCAAAAAGTGATGCAGCTGTACCACTATCTGAGAAACGATACATCATTGTGGGGTGCGAACAAAAACCCAACAATATGGTGGAACTTTGCAAGTAATGTGATGCAAAATCCTGGTGCAAAATGGTACGGGGTCAATATGCCACGAGATTTTTAACTGTGCAGCAAGCCGTGATTTAGAGGAATAATAACCGATTTATCATGTCATATAGTGAGTTTATTACGTGTTACAAGATTAACGCAAATTCCTTTTTTTTTTCACATAAAACACCTAAAATTGAAGGTAGTGCTGTCTTGCGAATCTGAACTTTCTCCATTCCTTAATAAATCGTCAGAGAAGGTTAAGAAATTCTTAATGCCATTTGGTTAGCCAATACAATATTTGCATGCCATTCGTATCTACAGACTGTTCAAGGCGATACACTAAATGCATGCTCATGATATTTCCGTTTTTGATTGGCCCGCATATATCATTCTAAAGGTTCTCCACCGTACCGTGTCTCAGTGAGGTTACTTTGCTACATGACGAGGAAAACGATTATCTTTAATTTAGACTATAACATTCCATGCTCATAACTTATGGTATCATCATCATCGAATATTATCAGTCCACTTCCGCATGTAGGTCTCCCCAGATCTCTTTCACACAATTTTGGCTTGAGCCAATATTCCGCATGTCACTCCGGCATGCCTTCTAGATCTTTTCCTGTCCTTTAAAATCCAGATGAGTGTTTCTGTTTTACGACGGTGGGCACCTTTTCTAGCAAAATATCGAACCCATTTGCCATTTCAGGGCCTTTTCCTTGATCACGTGTCATCAACTCTTGCCATTTTCCTGATCTGTGAGTTCCTTTTCCTATCTGTCCTGGTTATACCAAGAATGAATCTCTCCATGCTTTTTTACGCTTTCCAACCGTAGGTTGAAGAAGCGTATATGCTCCAGTTTTGTCCGCCTGTCTGTCTGTCCGCATGACTACCCTCGCGTAAAAATGATTCTATTTCGATGAAATTTTAGTATGTGGTAGGGGACCGCCTGCAGACGAACCTATTGAAAGTCAGCGAAATGGGGTCAAAGGCCAGGACATAGGAGCGGGATCGGTTTCATTGCCCTTATGCGTTATAACTTACCTAAAAATGCTTTGATTGCCACAAACGTTTATCATGTTGTTCCGGAGTTATACTGAACCAATTCTGTTTAATATCATCAAAATGGGGTCAAAGATCAAAACACAGGAGCGAGATTTGTTCCACAGCCATTAGCATCATACCTTGACCAAAAATGCTTCTATTGCGACAAAACTTTAGTATGTTATTTTGGAGGTACACTGAACCAAGTCGGTTTAATATCCTTGAAATGGGGTCAAAGATCAGGACACAGGAGTGAGATTTATTTCACAGCCATTATCCTCATAACTTGACTAAAAATGCTTCTATTGCAACAAACATTTAGTATGTTGTTTCGGAGGTATACTGAACCACTTCTGTTGAATATAATCGAAATGGTGTCCGAGGTCATGGCACAGGAGCGAGATTTATTCCACAGCCATTATCCTCATAACTTAAGTAATTATTTCTGGTGTGTTAGATAATTATCAATGCATTGCATGATTTTACTAACTTGTTTCAGTTGACTCCATCACCTGAATGTTTTTCTTTTGTTTTAATTAAGATTCATGTCTTTCATCAATAAGTAAGAACTGGAACGTGCACTAATTACACACTTTTCTTTTAAGACATATTGGTAAATTGTTCTTGAAAATCGTTCTGTTTCTGCCAAATACACCTTACCCAAGTTTCATACGCGTACTTATTTCTTCCTCTGTGCAGCCCTAGCCAGATATTTGTATCCCAAGGCAAATGTAGGAATCGGTTACTTCTATAATTGTTTCATCAATCGCTAAATCAGCAGTTCTTGTAAACTTATTTTACACGGTGTTTCAAAAGTGAGCTTTGCAAAACAATAGAAAGGAAATATTAACGGATAAACAATTAGTCTAACTGTGCAAATGTACAGTAACACTTGACGTTTCAACGCAGAGAGTCCAATTAATTTCGATGTGACTGCCTCCAATAATACTGCTGACGTTTCACCTGTAGCCAATTTCTTGGCATACGCGGTAAAGCATATCAGGCGTAACAGCAGGCCGCCCCGTTAGCGCAGTGGTCTTAGCGATGGCCTCTGATCATTCGTCCGAAAGGGGTCCGGGCTCAAATCCCGGTGAGGCATGGATGTTGTGTTTGTATTACGGCACTGGTTCTCTCCCTTTCCTGGAAAAAGTTTCTCTAAATTAGGAACGGGCGGCTGCTTATAGCCCATTGCGTTGCTTACGGTGGTCGTTAAATCTCCAATAAAAAACACAGCAGCAATGGCGGCAGTAATTCTTGAATGCAACTCATCGATATTGGTTGGTAGTGATGGTACATAGACACGATCTTTAGTGAAGCCCCATAATAGAAAATCTAGAGGTGTAAGACAGGGGGAACGATGTGGGCATACTCCAGGCGCAGGTCTACAAATATGCCTATCTGCATAACGGGTGTTTTGGTACGACATTACGTCGTTTAGGTAATGGGGATTTTCTCCATCTCACTGGGAGTGAGTGTGAGCATCAGTCGTGGTCGTCGTCGTCTGCTTGCGGGAATGAGGTACTGTTACATCATGTCGAGATACGCAATACCAGTAACTGTGGACTCAGCAAAAAGAAAGGTGCGTACACTTTCTTCATGCTCATGGCCCAGAAAGCGTTACGTTTTGGGGGCTGTCACGAACATGTTTTATGATGGCCTGTGGATGTTCGCTTCCCAAAAATTCTTCAGTAATGTCTGTTGACTTGATCACTTAAATGAAAAGGGCACTCGTCACTGAAAATGATTGTCTCAAGAAAGTCATCATTTTCTTCTATCCGACTGATCATTTCCGTATAAAAATCTTTGCGTACTTACCATCGTCTGTCTTCAGCTGATGCACGATTGTAAATTTGCACGGCTTGAATTGAAGACGATTTCGCAAAGCGAGCCACACAGTCACATGTGGAATGTCAGCTTCCTGAGACGCACGTCTCGTCGACTTTCGAGGACTTCTAAGGAAGCTCTCACGAAATTAGTCCACAACAACATCGGAGGCACGCGGCGGACTGCTTGACACCGGATGGCGAATACAACATCCTGTTTCCACAAAATTACTGTGCCAGGCGTATATCGTACGCCTACTCGGATGTTCTTTGTCATGTTGAGTACGAAAATTCCTCTGAACGTGGTTGCAAGGGAGGGTGAGAGCCAGGACCTTAAGACAAACACAGCTCCCATGCCTCACCGTGATTGGAACACGGACACATCTCGGTAGAATGATCAGAAGCCATCGCTTAGACCACTGCGCCAGATGGAAAAGCCAACATTTCATTAAATACAATCTACCAGTACTCATTCATGACAATGTTTGTTGCCATGTTGCCCAAATAGTTCAGGAATTTTCACAAGATGGCGTTGAGAAATCATGGAGCACCCACCGTATTCTACAGGCATGAGTCCCTGGGATTTTGATCTGTTTCACAAATTGAAGGCAGCTATACAAGAACAACGTTTCCGTAGTGTTTCTGAAGCATACTCTGTGAAATAAACCGAATTATTGCAGTTATCAACAGAAAAGTATCTGCTGACAGAGTCCATTGTCTCCCACTGGTATGGACTAAAGTTATTTAAATTCCCGGTGATTACATTTAGTGCCAGTAATGTTTCATTCATGTCTAAACAAAGCGTAATGTGCGCTAGGTATCTTTTGAAAATGCGTTTCTTCCAACTCTTGTATACTGTATGTATATATTCCGCTATCATCATCATCATCATCATTGTCAACCATTATCAATCCACTGCTGGACGAAGGTCTCCCCAAGTTTCCTCCACAACGGTCTGTCTTGTGCCAGTCCCCTCCATGTCACTCCCGCATATTTTCGAATTTCATCCACCCATCTCCCATGTGGTCTTTTTCTGGGTCTTTTCCTGTCCCTTGGAATCCAATCTAAAATTTCGGCTGTCCATCTATGGTCTGTCCTTCTGGCAGTATGTCCAGCCCATTGCCATTTCAGGGATTTAACTCTGATCATGATGTCTTCCACTCTCGTCATTTTTCGGATCCACGAGTTCCTCTTCTTATCTCTCCTGGGTATACCAAGCATGCACATCTCCATGCTACTTTGAGTTGTCTGCAGCCTTTGTATGTCTCTTTTAGTTAAGGTCCACGTCTCTGCACCATACGTAAGCACTGGAAGGATGCATTGATCAAACACTTTTCTTTTAAGACATAATGGCATATTGCTCTTGAAAATTATGCTGTTTCTTCCAAAAGCTCTCCAGGCAAGTTTTGTACGCCGATTAATTTCTTCATCAATGTGACCCTCACTTGATATCTGCTGTCCAAGATAAACGTATGTATCTGTTATCTCCAGCTTTTCTCCATCAATCGATAAATCTTCATTTCTTGTAAAAGCATTGAACATCACTTTTGTCTTCTGAAAGTTCACTTTTAATCCCACTTCTTTACTCTTGTCAGCAAGTTCCTGGATCATACTCTGCAGCTCTGATGGGGTAGTTGCAAAAATGACTACGTCATCAGCAAAACGAATGTGGGTTACATAATCTCCATTAATCTTTATCCCGTTTGTTTTTCCAGTTCAGTGATTGAAAGACATTTTCCAATGTGGTATTAAAGAGCTTCAGAGATATGGTGTCCCCTTGTCTCACTCCCTTTCCAATTTTTATGTGTGTTGTATTTTCAAACAGCCGAATCTTTGCACTTGCATTTTCATAGATGTTATTAATAATATTAATGTATGCATCTTCAATACCGCAGGATTTCAGAGCCGTGGTAACTGCTGATGGTTTCACCGAATCAAAGGCTTTTTCATAATCGATAAAAGCCATGCATAATGGAAGTTCATATTCCCTCGCTCTTTCAATTAGTTCTCTCAGTACGTGGATATGATCTATTGTGCTGTAGCCACTCCTGAATCCAGCTTGTTCTCTCGGTTGAGCCATGTCCAGTGTTACCTTCAAGCGGTGTGAAAGAACTTTAGTGAAGATTTTATTAACCACTGATAGGAGGCTGATCGGTCTGTAGTTCCTGAAATCCTCAATGTCACCTTTTTTATGTAGCAGGATCATTGTAGCATTGTTCCAATCCTCAGGAATCATCCCTTCATTAAGGCATCGAGTGAAAATTTTGGGCGAGTACTGTTTCAATTTCTCCACTTGCTTCTTGTATGATGTCTACAGTAATTCCATCTTCTCCTGGAGCTTTCCCCCGCTTCATGTTCTTGATTGCATGAGCAACTTCTGCTGGGAGGACTGGAAGAACTCTGGTACCTTTCACGATGTCTGGAGTACATGTATAATCCCTTTCATATAATTTGGAGTAGAAATCTTTCACTCTTGTCAAAATTTCGCCTCTATTTCTTGTTATAGAACCATCTTCTTTTCTCAGAGCCATAATCTGTTTTCTTCCCTTACTGAGATGTCACTGCTTATATTGGATGTCCTTATTTCCATACAAGAAATCCGCTATATATTCCGCTATATCACTGCTTATATTGGATGTCCTTATTTCCATACAAGAAATTGCTGTTCTACATGTTTTTCGGAATTCGTATATTTTATCTCAAAAGCACGGTGAAAATTTGTATAAGTATCTACTCCCAGCTTCATTATTCCCAGTTTTGGGTTTTATACTTTCGACTGGTGGGGTAGTAACTGTAAAGTTTAAAAATGTAGGGCGAAATTTTCAGAATTCTTCATCTTTTTTTAGTAATTGAATTTTGTGATGATAAATATTAAAATTTCTAGCAAAATGCAACTTTTCATTCTACGCACACTTGCATTCTTAACATGGACTTCAAAGATATGGATGCTAAATGTAAGGCAATCCTAAACAATAGAAGTTACCCAACGAGGGGTGTGAAAATGAGAGGAATAACGTCGAAAGGAAGACGAAATACTTAGGTAAGAAAGCAGAGCAAAGCAAAAGACGCTCTATGCATATAAAACTAATGAAAATAGAAATGTGAAGGCCACCTAACCCGAAACGAGGATGAGAGATAATCTGGTAGAGTGACAATGTCGAACACTGAACCGGGATGCCAAGAACGAAAAATACCTAGGCAGAAATCTTTGTACGGCATGAAAAAAGGAACTGTAGGAAGAGAATGAAGGTCAAGACGCAAAAAATAAGCAGCTGAAGAGAAATAAGTAGCTCTTTTTGGGTTACGTTGATGGAACTAGAGTAAATAAAACGTTATTCTACCATTTATGAAATATATTCGTAGTGTCATTTCGTCCTGAAAAACATACCACAGGAAGTGCTAAAATGTTTTTATTAGTAGGTATTTATAACAAGAGAAGCGTGTGAATTTGACACGGGTAAATTTTACCACACACAAATATTAGTTTGGGTTGAAAAAGGACAGAAATTGGTGGTCATCGTTGCCAAAATTCAGATTGCCGAACGAAACACGAAATTTTCGAAACGTAATGTACCTCGTAGACATTTTGCAAACAGACGTACGGAAAGACATTCCGATGCAAACATGATTTTTTCTCAATTCGTGCGTGGAAGAAACAGCACGATTTTTAGAAAAAATCACCATTATGTCTTAAAAGAAATGTGTTTAATCAACGAATCCTTCAGTTCTTAGTTACGAATTACAGACAAACAAAAATACAGAGGATATTCAGACATTTTTGGAAAGTTTATGATAAGAAATTACAAAAAATAAAAGAAGTTTAAAGAATTGAAACTGGCAACAGCGTTTTAGACGATAACGGAAGAAACACCTTCTGCAGCTAAATATCGTCTGCTAAGAAATCGACGACGTAAACAAGCTGTGGAGAGAAGCATATGTTTTTGCTCTTTACAAATAGAAATATTCATACTCTACAAATAAAGAACGCTGTAAAAATCATGGAACTAGCATTTTAAATATAAAATAAGAAATATTATTAATAATAGAAGGCTAAATCGTCAAGCATTGCTGGACGATTTTGCCTTCTGTTACACTGGGGAACAATTTTGAACATATTTTTTGTTGACTTCGTTTTTTCAGCTGACTTTGACTGAAATAGGCATGCTGATTTTGTAACGGCAGCTAGTTTTCTTCTAATACGTCAGGTTTTTTCTCTACCGCTTATCTGCAAGAGATTACTGTAGCCGGGATGGAGGAGAGCACTAGTGTACTCCCATTCGCCAAAAGGAAAGCGCCTCCATCGAGTGGGGAGGGAGGGGTGGAGGACGACCTTGTGGACCAGCGAAAGATTGTTAGTTGTCTGGACTATTCAGTTACACGCACGACAGCGTGGCGAGAGGTTGTGTGCCGCTCCGTATAAATGGAAATTCACTGTTAGCTATTTTTCGTAACTTGCTTAGCAAATTTTATTATTTTATAAACACGTATTTAATTTATGATGTCTGACTCTTCTGTTTCTCGTCGGAAGTGCATAAACAACCCTGATTCATTTTGTTCTATCTGTGGAAGTATCACGATTCCCAGTCAATGGGCGAACATCAGCGCATTTGTGAAGCACGCCTATTTTGCATATTTCAAAGTTAAACTGGGTGATCACAATAGGTCATGGTCCCCTCATAAGTTGTGCAAGCAGTGTGTGGAGAGTTTACGGATGTGGACGAAGCGAACACGTGATAAGGTGCCATTTGGAATACCTATGATTTGGCGAGAGCCAATAGATCATGTAAGTGACTGTTATTTCTGTATAGTGAAAACATCAGGATATAAGAAGAAAAATACATGTAACATAGAGTATCCTAGTCTACTATCAGCTATACGCCCACAGCCTCATTCAGCTGAAATCACAGTGCTGGTTTTCGTTACACTACCCTCTCTTGAAGAACATGATTATGGTGATGAAGTGTGTGACAACAGTGATGCCGATTTTGTAATGGAAGATGACTCTGTTCGTAAGGGATTTGATCAGCATGAGTTGAATGATTTGGCACGTGATTTGGGACTGTCAAAGAAGGCTTCAGAACTCCTAGCATCAAGGCTGAGTGAGAAAAACCTGCTTGAACAAGGAACGAAGGCATCGTACTTTCGAACCAGAGAAAGTGAATTTCTGCAGTACTTTAGAAGTGATAGGGGCTTTGCATATTGCCATAACATACGAGGCTTAATGGAGGAATTTGAAATTACAAAGTATAACGCAACTGAATGAGAATGTTCATCAATAGCTCAAAGCGGAGCTTAAAGTGTGTCCTCTTTCACTATGGAAATTTATTTGGGTCAGTTCCAATTGGTCATTCAGTTTGTCTTTGTGAAGAATATGGAGACATAAAGAGAGTCATTGGGTTTTTGCAATATCACACACACACGATTGGGACATATGTGTTGACTTTAAAATGGTATGCTTCCTTCTTATTCAGCAACGCGGATACACAAAATATCCCTGATTTCTGTGCATGTGGGACAGCAGAGCACATGAGAAGCATTGGCTGGAAAGAAATTGGCCTCCACAATCATCCCTCCAGCCTGGTGATCCAAACATTCTACATGAGCCACTTGTTGATAAAAACAACATAATATTCCCACCTCTGCACATGAAACTAGGTCTCATGAAGCCGTTTTTTAAAGCTTTGCCAACTCAAGGAGACTGTTTCAAGTACCTCATTACGGCATTTCCTAGCCTGTCTTTGGAAAAAATAAAGGCCAAGTGTATTTGATGGTCCACAGATTCGGCAGCTCATCAAAGATCAACATTTCATCGGGACAATGTCAGAACTGGATAAGAATGCTTGGTTATTATTCAAGGCCATTGTCAAGGACTTTATTGGAAATACACGAGCAAAGAAATACACCAAAATCATTCAGAAACTCTTGGACTCCTACAAAAGCTTGGCTGCAACATGAGCATCAAGGTGCATTTTCTGCATAGCCATCTTGATACATTATCGGAAAATCTTGGTGCCGTCAGTGATGAACAAGAAGAACGATTCCACCAAGATTTGAAGGTCATGGAAGGACGGTATCAGGGCAGATGGGATGAACACATGCTGGCTGACTATTGCTGAAGCATTCGGCGGGATTATCCACAGATTGAACACTCCAGGAAAAGCTATAAGCGCAAATTTTTATCGTAACGGCTACGACTTGCACACAATTTGCCGGACAGTAGCAATATATCCTTTGTATGAACAAAATAGATGTAAATAAAGTACATTCAGGTAAATTATTTTTTTCTTTATTTTCCATTCTATGTATGAAATTTGTATGTTTTTCGAGGAACACGGTTACCCTGTATCGTAAAAAGTTGATGTGGTAGAAAAAAACTGGGGTCATATTTGGATTCACAACCCCGAAGTTAGTAAAACGTAAGCGTCAGATCTAAGTCAACGAAAATTGCGTTCCCCAGTGTTATTAATAATATTAAAAAATAACACCAAACGAATATCCAAAGAAGGTACGCACTTTTAGGACAATTTCAAAAGTAAGGTCTCTGGTCTTAAAAGAAATGGCACCAACCGAAAGGGTAACCGCGAAATCATTAAAAATTTCTGTATCAACTAAGGTGATAAACAAGATTTAAATCTGAAAAGATCACAAAAGAAAAAAAAAGAACGTACGGTTTACCTCCTTTTGAGTAGACACGAGACTGAGAGCAGAACACGGTGCAGACGTCTTCATGAAAATCATTTAACCCTAGACAGATGGAGTTTTTTCTTGTGTTTATTGAAGAAGCGTGGTTTTACATAAACGACGGTAGCGAAAAAATGTCTACTTAGTATTCCAAAACAGCAAGAAAAGACTTACAAATTTGGTTCTGAGAATCCAGAGAACATTTCAGTAAATGTTTCATGTTTAATGCTGGTTTCTCGTACAATGGGAAATTAAAGTCAAGAAACGTTAAAAAGAATGTTCAAATCAATTCTTCATTTTACCGAAATAAATAGGCTGCAATGGAATACCGTCTTAGCACGATTTATTTTAAAATATGAAATACTATATACAGGTTAAAACGTACATTCGTACTTTCGAAGTGACACTCACTTCATCTTCAGATGTACTGGAGTGAGTGCCACTTCGAAAGTACGAATGTACGTTTTAACCTGTATATAGTATTTCATATTTTAAAATAAATCGTGCTAAGACGGTATTCCATTGCAGCCTATTTAATTCTGTTGCACGAAGTCTTCTAGCTTGTATATAGATTTTACCGAAATAATGTTTTAACTGCCATATTTAAAGAGCAAATGTCATTCCTTTATCCTCAGAGTCTTCAAAGAGTAAGGCTACTTGTCATACATCCAAATATACTACTCCATTTCTTGAAAAGATGAAAAACGAGATCGGGTATCAAGTGTATAGCTTTTGCTCATATTCCTTCAAAATCTCTTGATGTGTCACCAATGGACTATTGTGCCTTCGGACTGCTAAAAAGACTGTTATCAAGTCTACACCTTTTGCTCATATTCTTTCAAAGTCCCCTGATGTGTCAACAATGGAATATTGTGCCTTCGGACTGCTGAAAAGACTGGCATCAAGTCTATAACTTTTGCACACATTCCTTCAAAGTCCCATAATGTGTCACAACTGTACTATTGTGGCTTAGAACTGCTAAAAAGAGCGCTTTCTAAACGCAGACCTAAAACAATGTTTGGATTATGGAAAGCATTGGAAGAAGAGTCGAATAAAATAGCATTACCAATTTTAAGAAATGCCCTGTTATCTTGGAAATCTAGATGTGGATTCATAGTCCAGAGAAAGGACTATCAGGTAGAACATTTAAGAAAGAAATAATGTTATTTTTAAAATTAATTATATTGCGGGAAAATCGTTCTAAAATTGTAGGAGCTGCCTCTGTACATACACAGAGGATCTTCGGAACTGAAAAAGGTAAAGAGATACTCATGACTGGCGTAAGCAAGAAAGATGAGAAAAAAAATACTCAAATATCAAGAAAATGGCGAGAGTAGATAAAATCAAAGTACAGATTGGTCCTCAAGTTGCAATGGGCTGCACATTCTGGTAAAATAATTGACCAGTATTGAATAACTGAAGTACTAAACGCGATTCCAAGAGACGGGAAGAGACCCAGAAAGCAACCACTTTGCTGAGGTTGTGTTAAATTTGAAAGCATGCTGCATTAGCATATAGGCAATGGCGTAACCACGTTTCAAAATCTGGGGGCCCGATCACACATACACACACTGTATATACTGCATTGACAAAAGTCACCGAACACCACTCCAAAAGCAAATGAACGGATCCGCTGCATTGTTAAGATGCGCGGTAAGCTCCAAACGGTATAAAAAACAAGCCTGCAGCTGACCGCGATCATATTGCACTGAGAGGTTGAGTAAAAAGGTCGCGGCGGGAGAGAATTGACTTCGAGAAAGGAAAGATTGTTGGGTGTTACATTAAGGGGTTGTCCATAAAAGAAACCGAGAGGCGTTTAAACATACCCAAGTGAACTGTTTTTGATGTACTGAAGAAATTTAAGACACATGGCGTGCCTGCAGCGGCAAAACGTACCAATAGACCAAAGAAAATCAACGGTATAGGCCGTCGAAGCCTCAGGAGAGTCGTTACAGCTAATCGACGGAGTACTGCAAATGACCTAAGTGTACAGGTGAATAAAAATGATGAAACCTGGGTATGTACACGTACCATTCGCAGAGAACTTCATTCCATGGGTTACCGAGGCCGTGCTGCTGCTCGTAAGCTTTTCATCCCCACTCGGGATGCTACTCGTCGTTTAGCATGGTGTAAAGAACATTTATCGTGGACCGTAGGCCAATGGAAACTGATCCTATGGACTGATGAATCCAGATACACGATCCATCAGTCTGATGATCGTGTGTGGGTATGGCGGCAGTCGAGGAACGCTATTTACCTCAGTGTACTGTTCCTACGGTCAGGTTTGAAGCAGGCAGTGTACTCGTGTGGGTTTTTTCTGGTATGGCCCAGGCCCATTGATTATCGTGTACAAACTTGTTAACCTGTACGTATACCTCAATATTCTGAACAATTAAGCCCTACCGACTCTATGGCAATACTATGGAACCGAGCCTTGTTGGTTCCAGCAGGATAATGCACCGAACCACAAAGCAAGGACTGTTACGGCGGTGTTTGACAATGATTCCGTATCGTGTGTGGACTGACCAGCACAGAGCTCTGATCTTAATCCCATAGAGCACCTATGGGAGGAATTAGAGCGCCGTATAAGAAGTTTGGAACCAAGGCCTACCACTAAGCAACAGTTAGTGGCAGTATTATGTACAGAATGGAAGCGTATACCTATCGCTGTGTTCAAAAACCCTTGTCGAAAGCATGTCTCGAAAGACCGGTGAATGCATTGAGGCCAAAGGTAGACCGACATTGTACTAATAATGTATGCCAATAAATGCTATGTTGTGTTTCTCATGTTGGTGTCCGGTGACTTTTGTCAATATAGTCTATATATAATATAATATACATACTTTATAAGACAGAGCTTGGGACTCCCTCCCCCACACACGCAGGAGCAGAACAGTTGCTGAGGCGCGATGTAACGTGTACGGCATAGACGCCTCTGTTGGCGAATTGTGTAACTTAGCGAACACAACTGTAAAACTATGATAGACAGGGCAGAAATGTAAATTATAATGTTGTAGAACTGACTTTGGTTTTTAGGAATCCAACTGACTAAGGAATTCGAAATATTAACATCAAACTCTAATTTCATGAGAGATGAGTGATGACTCAACACTCAACTAAATAATAGACCTATCAAAAGCCAACGTTGCGAAGAATTTCCCTTATCGAAGTTTGGCATTTGGTAACTCACGCGGCCAACAAACGTCGGAAAGGAGAAAATAAAAATGTACACTATACTCTACAGTACCTTAAAGTCTCACGAAGAACAAAACATCAGTTAACTGTGCACTCGTTCTTCATAACCCACGACTCGAACTTTCTCCAAAATGTCAGTAATCCTTTACAATAAACACACAAGTCTAATTCTAAAGTCGTCTGGGATATTCCAGACTCCTCCGTGTCGTGTAAAATGTAAGCGAACCAAACGTAGGTACACGTACTTGGAGTGCCACTTTTCCAAAATAAAAAATCAAGGCTGCCAAAGTTCTGTACTAGTTTTGTACAGTCTTGTACACACAAAAGAAAATTTTGTACACCACCAGAAGTGGTACTTTTCGGCTCTCTAAAAGTGGCACTTCAAGTACATGCTGAGTGCCACTCTTTCAAAATCGAAATTAAACACTGCCAAAGTGCTGTGCTAGTTTTTCACAACTTTGTACACCCAAAAGAAAATGTTGTACACCACCGGAAGTGGTACTTTTCGGATTTCTAAAAGTGGAACTCCATGTACAAGCTGAGTGCCACTTTTTCAAAATCGAAAATAAACACCGCCAGAGTGATGTCCTAGTTTTGTACACCCAAGAGAAAATGTTGTACAGCACCGTAAGTGGTACTTTTTGACTCTCCTTTGTGGCACTCGATCATGAACTTAGAGTGCCACTTTTCCAAAATCGAAAATAAACACTACCAGAGTGATGTCCTGGTTTTGTACAGTTTTGTACATCCAAAAGAAAATTTTGTACAACACCGGAAGTGGTACTTTTTCACTCTCCTTTATGGCTCTCGAGCATGTACTTGGAGTGCAACTTTGCCAAAATCGAAAAAAACACTGCCAGAATGTTGTACTAGTTTTGTACATCCAAAAGAAAATTTTGTACACCGCCGGAAGTGGTACTTTTTGACTCTCCTTTGTGACTCTCGAGCATGTACTTGGAGTGCCACTTTTTCAAAATCGAAAATACACACTGCCAGTGTGTTGTACTGGTTTTGTACATCCAAAAGAAAGTTACGACCCCTCCGGGGATAGTTCTCTTTGGTTCTCCAGTATGCTCTTAAAGTGCCATTTTTCGAAATTCGGAAGTAAACACTGCTATCTTTTTCCAGTTGATTACAAATTTTTACTCCTGTTCATTATACACAGCCAACTGTTTTCGTGTTCATTATACGTAATTTTCATTTGTACAAGGTCGAAAATTACCGTGCGGTTGTCTTGTATAAATTAAAAAATTGTCGGGGTCCTTTATTTTTATAGTAAAGGAAAAAACGAAACAGTTATTTGTTGCTTTATTTAAGTAAACGCATTTTGAAAACGCGAGGAAAAGGAATTCTTCAAATTAGAGCGTATCATCGCTTCCAGTCCAGCAGCCATGTCGAGCAAGGTGTGTGTGTGTGGGGGGGGGGGGGGACTCGCAAAACAACTCGGCGCACTCGCAGTGGCGTAACTAGCACAACTTGTGCCACCCCGGAAAGCTTATTTCAGCACCCCTAAGCATAATAATTTTTCCAGGATTTCGAACACTAGGGAGGATGTGTTTTTCACGGTGTTTGTGTTGGTAGAATGGGGATGTCAGGAAGTTAGGGAGACTGTCTGGAAAAGTAAAGGAAGTACCTAGAGCCCTATAATTTTAACTTTTGAAATAGTTTTTGGAACAGAAGTACATAATGCAAGGTTATCAATCAGCTAATCAGATGTAACACGATGAGCTGACAGATGCATGAGCATGAATAGACATCATCATCATCATCATCAACAGCAAACATCAAATAGAAGTCATCGCTCTTTCCACGTTTATATTTTTCCGTGACTCACTTATAAACGTGAAAAGAGCGATGGCTTCTATTTGATGTTCCTGGTCCACGTCAACTGTGTATTTACCATTATTTATCATGAATAGACATTTTATCGCATTGAAACGAATTCGGTAAAGTATATTTAAATTTTTAAGATTAACAACTATAAGACTTTAGTGATTGTTATTGGATATGGTTGTATACAAACAGATGCGAAATTGACAAAATAATTTTGTACAATTTCGCATTTTCAATGCATCAAAAAAAAACTTTACTTTTTAAAATCTTTATAGTAAATCCGAATGCTATTTTGTTTTATGTTCATACGCCTATTACACATTCTTTATTAGCATCGCTCTTTTCAAAGCAAATTGTTTACAAGTTGATTTTCCATAGTACTGGGTGAAATATTCATTAATCTTTGCTTGTTTAAAATTTCTTAAAGTCAGGGAAAAAACATAACTATGAACGTTTTTAAGTTTTTAGTTGCACCATCGGTTTCATGGCCGAACAACAACAACCACAAAAACGTCCGCACCATGTCAAAAGAAGCTGTAGCTTGCCTAAGAGTACGTTTCATTCAGAGCAACGATTGCAAAATAAATTTTTCATCCAAACCGAAAGTAAATAATATACCCTTCTCTGATGGGATCAAGATTCAACTTGGGCTGCACCAAGAAGGAACACAACAACGCTGACAGAAAGTAAACAACATACCCTTTTCTAATGGGATCAAGGTTCAACTTTGGCTACACAAAGAACTCAGCAACGCTGTCTCGATTATCTCAAGCCTGTAATATACCGGTTACGTATACGTAAACGAATCAAAGAACTATGTGTTTGTGATAATCTGAAATTTAAAATTGCATGCACATCGAAAAAAGCGTATAAAGTAATTAATTTCATATTATCGAATTGGAAAAGCTCAGAAACTACAGTAAAATATCGGGATAAACGCAGAATTACATACAAAATGTCAAAAAATATGACTGGAATACCTATAACCAAAGTTTCACTGAATATCTTTTTATTTCTACAAAGCAATGCTTAATTTTTAAAATTTTGTTTAAACTGAAAACCACTAGATTGAAAAAAACATTGCGCAGAAATTCAAATTTCTTGATTTTCAGTTTGTGACGTATACCTCTAACTTAACCCTCCTTTCGAGTTGCTGCTTTCTTATAAAATTTCATTGCTTCTAAACTAAAAAAATTCCACTGAACAGTTCGTTACTTCTCTAAACAGCTTGTACATTTTTGCAACACTGACAGTGAGTCAGAACAAAAGATATATAGACAACGTTGATTGTAAATAATGGAAGGGGGTGTAGAGAGAAAAATCGCAAGTAATTGTGGGGAATTGATGTAAAGAAAGAGATTTAAGCGAATAAGTTATACGTATTGTTGCTATATGATTGAGATCTATGTCAATTTAAGGGGCTGTTTGTGTCAAATGATGAATCACAACGTGACAATTTTTTACACGGATGATAATTGAACTTTTATTGAGTGGAAAGTTAAGAGCAAGTATATTTTAAACATAAATCCTTTTGCTCATTTTTTCAATGTGGCCGTTTGGCTACTGAGTTATTACAAAAGTGTGTTTTATATGCAACAAACTTGGCACATTAATCAAATTAGTTAACCATTTAAGCTACTGCTTCGAAAAGCAAAAATTCTACAAGTTATTAATGCAGTCACAGGGGTATCCACAACTAAAGATAGCCGTTATACAATCTCAAAAATGTACAAATATGTAATTCAAAAAATAGATAAAAGTCAGGTGCAAAAAACTTCAATAAGATAAAAATTGGAAATTAAGAACTGTAATCTGCTCACACACGCTCAGAGATCAATTTTTTACCAATGAGGAATCTTATAAAATTATTTCTTATATTTCAAAATGGAGCATGTTTCTCGCACTTACAAAACACGACAAAACTAGTAGAAAACGTGTGTGAATATTTCGGATTTGTGGAATGGTACAAGAAATGTATGTCTGGTACTGAACTTAGACGGATGAAAAGTACCACATCCGGTAAAGTACAAAATTTCATTTCGAGCTGGAAAAAATAATACAACGGCCTTTTATATTTTGGACTGCAAGTACATGTTTAGCGGTACACCAAGTAGAAAAGTACTATTCTGTTCAGCAAAATAATTTTAATTTTCAAGGTAGAACATAATATATAATGTTAGTAGTGTGCATTTCCATTTTTGGAGAAACTTTTCTACGATGGCTTTCTAGGAAAAGAAATGCTAGTTTGCTTAGGGGTAGTAAGTGAACGGTTCCCTTTCTGTGGTGTACAAAACTTGTACAGCACTCTGGCAGTGTTCATTTTCGATTTTAGAAAAAGGGCAAGAGCACATGCTGGAGAGCCATTAAGGAGAGGTGAAAAGAACCTCCTACGGCACAGTAGAAATTTTCTTTACGATGCAAACACCCCGGCAGTGTTTATTTTCGATTTAAAAAAAGAGACACTCTGAGTACATGCTAGTGAGCCAATAAGAACCACTTTCGATGGTGTACAAAATTTTCTTTTGGGTCTACAAAACTAGTACAACATTCTGGCAGTGTTTATTTTCAAGTTTGGCAAAGTGGCACTCCAAGTACATACTCGAGAGCCACAAAGGAGAATAAAAAAGTATCACTTCCGGTGATGTACAAAATTTTCTTTTGGGTGTACAAAACTAGTACAACATTCTGGCAGTGTTTATTTTCGATTTTGGCAAAGTCGCACTCCAAGTACATGCTCGAGAGTAACAAAGGTGAGTCAAAAGTACCACTTCCGGTGGTGTACAAAATTTTCTTTTGGGTGTAGAAAACTGTACAAAACGAGTACAACATTCTGGCAGTGTTTATTTTTGATTTTGACCAAGTGGCACTCCAAGTACATGCTCGAAAGCCACAAAGGAGAGTCAAAAAGTACCACTTCCGGTGGTGTAAAATTTTTTGTTTGAGTGTACAAAACTGTAAAAACTAGGACACCACTTTGGCAGTGTTTATTTTCGATTTTGAAAAAGTGGCACTCAGCGTGTACTTGGAGTGCCGCTTTTAGAGAGCCGAAAACTACCGCTTCCGATGGTGTACAAAATTTTCTTTTGGGTGTACAAAACTGTACAAAACGAGTACAAAACTCTGGCGGGATTTATTTTTGAATTTGTAAAAGTGGCACTCCAAGTACATGCTCGAGAGCCACAAAGGAGAGTAAAAAATTACGTCTTCAGGCGGTGTACAACATTTTCTTTTGGGTGTACAAAACTGTACAAAACTAGGACAGCACTTTGGCAGTGTTTAATTTCGATTTTGAAGAAAGTGGCATGTCCAGGAGTTCCAGTATTGGGAAGCCGAAAAGTACCACTTCCGGTGGTGTACACAATTTTCTTTTGGGTGTACAAAACTAGTACAAAACTCTGGCAGTATTTATTTTCGATTTTGAAAAAGTGGCACTCCAACATGTACTTGGAGTGCCAGTTTTAGAGAGCCGAAAAGTACCACTCCCGGTGTTGTACAAAATTTTCTTTTGGGTGTACGAAACTGTTCAAAGCTAATACAAAACTTTGGCAGCGTTGATTTTTTATTTTGGAAGGTGGCACTCCAAGTACATGTACCTACCAAACGTTCACTGAAATGCGAGTGCACCCCCGTCCCCCTCGTTTCCCGAAACAAATGGGCAGTGATTGCTTTTTTAATCTTTCTGTTTGGGACTCGGGCCGCCCGGCACCACATGTAAAATGTGGCACCGTCTGTTCCGGTCTCGTTTCAAAGGTGAGCCAGTGGCTTTGAGTAGAGAATGACCTGTTAATTGGAAGCATAGGACTGGAGATTCTGTCAGTGATAACCTTTCCTCAAGGCAATAAATAACACACAGCCCTTTCTTTGCTTTTGCTTCTCTTCACAGTTCTTTTATACGCCAACCATGTTGGTAACCATGCTTACTTGATATCGCTGTTTTATTAAGTACATATTATACACGTGTTTGCATTCTACGAAAAATTACGATCTTATATTATTAAATGTAGTAGACTCACATCGTAAGAAAGTATGCATTATATCATTATATTCCCGAAAAATTTGGGGGTCCTTTACATTGGGAATCGCCGACTCTGAAAATCTGTGTTATCTTTCTGTTTGGGACTCGGAATGTTTGTGACTCTTATGCCTATGCATATAGGAGAATTGCTCAAGACAGAGAATTGAGGAAAAAACCCTGGGGGACCTTCATCCACGTGTGGATTGAGAATAATTGTTGTTGGTGGTGATTATGTGTGACGTACTACAGAAGTAAAGCACGTGTCAAGACGACAAATCTGCAGGCGATACATTCCGTCCGTGTAGCTTAGTTAGGAGAGCAACTTACTCCGGAATGATTGTGCCCGGGTTCGATCCCCGTCACGGACAAAATTATGTTTTCACGGAGGATGATACCAGAGGATGTGCTAGTACAAATGGGCTTCATGACAATGCTTCTTCCGCCGGAACCTTCTCCTGTTTAATGATAACCGTGGATACGTTTGTAACGGCATTTTCTCCCTTGTTAAATCACAGATTCCAAGTTGGACCACATTCTCATAGTACAGTGTTGTGTGTGTGTGTGTGTGTGTGTGTGTAAAAATCGTAAACAAGGGTGATGATATTCGTCCTCTGAACTTTTTGATGATTTGTGTGAAGATAATTATGACATTGCTTTACTTCACTATAAAATAAATTAATTCAAACGTTTCTTCTGTAGTATTTAGCTGTTATCGGATTCATCTACTTAATATACAGGGTGGGTAGGGTATTTCAGGACAAAGCCGATTATTTACTAAAACAACTACATCTGCCCAAAAACCAAATATATTTGCATGAACATTGGTACACATATTCTGACATACCTGTATAACGTATTTATTCAATAAAACCGCCCGCAGCATCAATAACTGATTGAGTGTGAGACGGAAAGCGTTGACATGCGCGAATCAAGTGGTCCTTATTCGTTTCAGACCGTATGCAGACAATGGCAGATTTCAGTGAGTCTTTCGTATTGCGGAGATCTTGATTAGTCTCCCTTCCAGCAACTCTCTACACGTAGTAGTCCAGGGGATTTACATCTGGCGAGTTTGGAGGCCACACGTTACCTGTAACGTAATCGTTAAGATTATCTGAGCTTTGTGAGCAGGTACGGATGACCTATATTGTTTACTCCTTCTACCCAGGGCTTGACAGTTGTTTTCAGCACCTCAGTGTAGCCAGCAGCTATGACTCTACAACCCTACGAAAAGAAGTCAGATGGCATGGCGTGTTCTTCTCTACTGACCACTCCTAAGACCATCACAGTTGGGGGAAACTTGGTGCGCATACTCTGGAGACATCAGAAGAATTTGCCCATAACCACCTGTCATTTCTGCTGTTAAACTTTTGAGCCTGGTCGAAGTTTATCTCATGCAAGAAAAACCAGATAATGCCATGTTCTTCAGGGAGTGTAATCTTGTTGAGTAACCGCTTCCCTTTGATCAGGCGATTTTTCTGTGACATCGCAGACATAAATTGATCTCTCCTCATCACATACGACTTATATCGAATGTCCTCGTTTACCACAGTTCTGGTAGTGCCTTTTGACACCTGGAGATCTGTAGCGTTGACTTTCCGGGGTTATGATCGATAATGTTCTGAACATGTTGTATAAACTATGATCTCCTGATAGTGTTAGAATGCTGAGAATGTCAGAACGCTCTAAATCGCTGTGGTTTGCGCATATGGCAACAATTACAGCTTGCCTCTTCATTTCCTGAGTCAGCTTACAATCCGCCATTGGATATCTGAAACAAAAAGGCAGTTAATTTAGTTTGACGGATACAACAGGCTAAAAATGACATGTCCGCAAATATCCTACGCACCATGTTCTTTTCTGCAGCCTTAAGGTCCGTAATGTTTTAATTTTTATCACGTCTCTGGTGTACGGAATATTTTTGAAAGAACACAATGTTAGTTTTCAAGTTTAAATCTGGTTCGATCTAACTCCAAATGTAGATTATGAGCGAATGAATGAAATAAAAGATTATTCGTTATTGAAAACAATTGTTAGGAGGAGGTAATGCATTTAATTCTCAATAAACATGACTTTTTCGTGCAAAAAAAAAAATCATCTGTTTACCAGAGTGAAACAAACAAATCTTTCTCTTATCAACGGCTTAGCATCGAGCGAAGAACAAAACACTTAGGAACAGATGTGAATAGTTCTGTTTTATTAATGGAAGAGTTGCAATTCATTCATGCTTTGAAACTTTGTTTCAGGTGTGAGAATTCTGGTTACTGCTAATGACATCATTTACACTCACTTCACAGTGAAAGTCAGCGTAAAAAAAACAACTCGTTTCTCACCATTGATCCTTATTAAATACCTACCAAACATGAATACAATTTATGTTTTAGATTAGGAAGTGCCTTTAACACAGATGCAGCAATTGTAAACACCATGACTTTCGACCAAAATTCTTATATCAGTAATGACGAAAACCGAAATGAATTAAATTCGTGTCTATTACATACCGTGATGCAGGAGTTTAGAAGGGATAAAAAACATTTTCAGTGGAAGTTACTTTAGATTAAGAGTTAATTACAGCGACATGCAACTTGCTCTTCCTATTTATTTGAAAAATTTGATACCGACCGTAGTAGTTGTAATGCTTGTTAGGATTTGAACGCATACAGCTTTTCCCGTATGTTCTTTCTCATAATACACCCCTACAATTCCAGTATCTAATGCCAGAAAATGTCAAAAAATCTGGGTTTCTTCGTGCAGAATACGACAATATGATTCGGAAAGCATTGTTTAACAACACCTTTCTCAGTACCTTCCACACGGTGGTGTAGGGCACATCCAGCTTCCGTAACACTGCGTGTGCACCACTGGAACCTAGTACATTATCCATGGAGCAATCCACAAGCGCCGTGGCGATATCTTTTTTTTTTTTTTTTTTTTTTCTCTCATTTTTTTTTTCTTTTTTGATTGGAGGTTTAACGACCACCGTGAGCAACTCAATGGGCTAGAAGCAGTCGCCCGCCCCTAATTTAGGGTCACTGCTTCCAGGGAAGGGAGAGAGTTAGTGCCGTAAGACAAACACAGCATCCATGCCTCACCGGGATTCGGACCCGGACCCCGTTCGAACGAATGATCAGAGGAGAGGCCATCGCTTAGGACTCATTTCCCTCAGAGAGCCTTAAATTGTCTATATTATTGCAGCTTGCAGCGCCAGAAGTCCCCCTGGTAGTGACTTTTGGAACTTTTTTTTTTTTTTTGCGGAAATATCTTCACCATGTCCTGAATTGTCAGCATACCTAATTTGGTTGCGTTTGGACTGTTAGATATCTCTCCAGACAGCGTTAAATAGGGATACTTTCATTATGATCACCCGGTTTGTATAAGCAGCGAAAATGTGTGGTGGTGTGGCGATGTTGTGTATAGATTAATGGTTGTACTTTCACGACTTTCTGTACGTAAAGAAGTTGTGTTGTTCGTCGGAAAGCAGAGATACTCGTTATCGTGCGGCTGATGATGATCGTAGATGCCTATTTGACCTGAAATATTTTGACAATAAAGGACAGGAATTTTCACAAGTTGAAATCGACTCTTTTCTGGGAGGTTGGGTCCTCTAAATTAGCTCAGTGCATATTTAATGATTTTTGTGTGCTAGCTATCCGGTAATTAAGGCTTCGAAGTTACCGTGCTACTAGTTCAACTGACATATATTAGAATACTAACGTTTGAAGTAGTGACCTTTTAAACGAAAAACATTTTTTTTATTGAAGGTTTAACGACCACCTTGAGCAACTCAATGAGATATAAGCAGTCGCCCGTCCCTAATTTAGGGTCACTGGTTCCAAGGAAGGGAAAGGGCCAGTGCCGTAAGACAAACACAACATCCATGCCTCACCGGGATTCGAACCCGGACTCTTCACGGACGAATGATCATAAGCCAGCGCTTAGACCACTGCGCTGCCGGAAAACATTACAGGTTTGATTCTCAGTGAGGCATGCATGTTGTGTTAAGCGTACGCTGTCCCTTCTCTGGGGCCAGCGCCACTAAATTAGGGACGGGAGACTGCTTACATCCCATTATGTTGGTGACGGTGGACATCAAACCCCCAAACAAAAATTATACATACATAGTGAATTAGGTCCTACGAAACACTAGGTCACAGACACAACAATACCTATGCTATTGAGGCTATGACGAGGCAATACCACGACTCGTATGTCTATGAGGAGAAATGCCGACCAGTTGGCTGAATGATCTGAGAAGAGCGACTCTGACCAGTTGTGCCACATGGACATGGGTCCATGTGGCACACCTGGTCAGAGTCCACGACTCGTATGACTATGTGGAGAAATACCGACCACGTGGCTACTGGTCCGAGTCCACGACTCGTATGTCTATGAGGAGAAACACCGACCACGTGTCTAAATGATCTGAGAAGCGGGACTCAGACCAGTTGTGCCACATGGACATGGTTCCAGTTACAAATTATGCATTGGTGTGGCGCCACCCTGACGCCCCTCTTAGGACCAAGCGGCTCTATCATATCAAGAATATGCCATTGCCTATGATTTTACGTTCTCCGTTTTTGGTAAACAGTGAAAAAAATAAAGCAAAACTTGACTCTAGATCAAACAAACCACACAAGCCCAAAAGAGGAAAAAAGTAATTTGTTTTTATCTGCAGGAAGATAGAGGGTATAATGTACAAGTTTGTCCGCGACGGGATCCAATTCGGATCCCCTCACTCCGGCGAAAGTCGCGCTCCCAACTAAGCTACACGGACATGTGCTCTCACCGCTACCAGCCTTTATCTCATGTGCGTCCTGCGGGGCAGGCACGTCACATCCCCCCTTCCCTGAGAAAGGGGGTCGGGACCATGTGTCGCTGTAGGCAGTCATCCGCTGAATAACGTGCATTTGAGAAATCCCAGACAGTTCGGTGTGTGAAACGTAACATCACAATGATTTATTTTTTCGAAGCACTGAAGAAGGGATTCTCGTTTTTCCCTGTCTCGCCGTGTGGAAAGAACAACACATCATTGCGAGAAACTTAACATCCGGGTCTTCCTGGAAGTTTGGGCGCCAATATAACGTGCAAGTTTGCCCAATCCGGAGTAAGTCGCTCTCCCAACTAAGCTACACGGACATGTGCTCTCACTGCTATCTGGCTTTATCTCATGTGCGTACTGCGGGGAAAGCACGTCACGGGGGACATAACTATGCATGCACTATGCTTTTCCAATTGACACACGCTTGGAAAATGTCCATAGAGCTTCAAGAATAAGCACAGACGCTTAGAGATGGAAAGCCTTGCGTCAAAATGAACGGCAGCAAAAATGATCTAGATCTGTTTAGTTTTTTAAAGTTTAAAATGTCTGTTCCTCTGTTAGTATGTAAAAGACGAAAGCATTGAACACGATTGCAAATTAAGCTTAGAAAAATGTAGAGTAAAGTAATAGATGCTTAAGTAGCACTTCTTTTTCTGAAAAATAGTTTTCCCGTATTATTTCCGTGGTAGCAATTTTCCAGTTGTATACGTAGAAATGGGATGTAAGGTCAGGTGATGCGTAACATCACAGCCTCTCCTTGACAAATGTCAACCCCGCCTTCTCGTGGTGCATCCTGTTCCCACTAAAGGGGCTCTGACGACCGCCCATAGCGGTATAACTATACCATCGGGATCAGAGGAAATTCTATCCCACACTCACCAACCCGCTTGGCCAGCGTGGTGAGTTATGGCCAAATCCCTCCAAAATGATTCCACAACTTAAATCTTGGCCCTCAGTCTCCGGCAGCTGGAATGTACCTGGCCAAGGCAGCGGCCAGTGCGACATGAAGGCAGAGGGTGCTAAGAATCCCCGGAGAACCGGACTAGGCTGCCATCTGATGCTGACCTTGGCTACTTACAATGGACGCTCTCTATCTTCTGATTCAAGGCTTCTTGAATTGGAAGAGGAACTACAAAGGATCAAGTGGGACATCGTGGGGCTAAGTGAAGTAAGGAGAAAAGGAGAAGATCTCATCGAACTGAAAAGTGGACATCTCTTCTACTATCGTGGGACAGATACTGGCAGAACTAGTGGTGTTGGATTTATAATAAACAAGAAACTGAAGGATAAAGTTGTAGAAGTTGAAAGTTCCTCTGACAGAGCTGCACGACTTGTTATCCAACTCTCGAAAAGATACCAGGCTCAGATTATTCAAACTTATGCACCCACCACAAGTCATCCTGAAGAAGAAATTGAAGAATTTTATGAGGAAATTTGTCATCTAAATAATAAGGGTAAGCAGCACTTGAAAATAATTATGGGAGATTTCAATGCAAAAATAGGGCAACGGCAACAGAATGAAACTTCAGTAGGTAAATTCGGTCATGGCAACAGAAACCAGCATGGAAATACTCTCGTTGAGTTTGCAGAGGCAGAAGGGTTTTTCATCTTGAACTCCTTCTTCAAGAAAAAGCCACACAGGAAATGGACATGGAGACATCCAAATGGGACGACAAGTGAAATTGATTTTATTATGTGTAACAAAAATTTCGTCATAGAAGACTGCAGTGTGCTAAACAAGTTCAACACAGGTAGTGACCATAGATTGGTGAGATGTAAGATGCACCTCAACACAAAACTTGAACGTGGCAAGCTCATAAGACAAACAAAATCTATTGACATAACCAACCTTAAAAAACACCATAATACCTTCAAGTTGGAACTGAAGAACAGGTTCTCTGCTTTAGAAGGCTTAACATCGGAAGAAGTGGACATCTCTGAAGTTAACAGAAAAGTAACCAAAGCTCTTATGGAAACAGCAACAAAATTAGCTGGGTCTAAGAACAAGTTGCATGTGAACAAATTATCAGGAAAAACCAAAATGTTGATGCAAAAAAGAAGAGAGATGAGGACTACTAAAGAAGATGTGACTTCCAAAGTGGAATATATAGAGCTATGCAAGACAGTAAGAAAAAGTATCACTGAAGACGTAAGGAAATTCAACTGTGAACTAGTGAGGAAAGCAATTGAAAACAACCATAGCCTAAAGATAGCAAAGGGACATCTCAGTAAGGGAAGAAAACAGATTATGGCACTGAGAAAAGAAGATGGTTCTGTAACAAGAAATAGAGGCGAAATTTTGACAAGAGTGAAAGATTTCTACTCCAAATTATATGAAAGGGATGATATATGCACTCCAGACATAATGAAAGATACCAGCACCAGAGTTCCTCCAGTCCTTCCAGCAGAAGTTGCACATGCAATCAAGAACATGAAGCGAGGAAAAGCTCCAGGAGAAGATGGAATTACTGTAGACATCATACAAGAAGCAAGTGGAGAAATCGAAACAGTACTCGCCCAAATTTTCACTCGATGCCTTAATGAAGGAAAGATTCCTGAGGATTGGAACACCGCTACAATGATCCTGCTACATAAGAAAGGTGACATTGAGGATCTCGGAAACTACAGACCTATCAGCCTCCTATCAGTAGTTTATAAAATCTTCACTAAAGTTATTTCACACCGCTTGAAGGTAACACTGGACATGGCTCAAACGAGAGAACAAGCTGGATTCAGGAGTGGCTACAGCACAATAGATCATATCCACGTGCTGAGAGAACTAATTGAAAGAGCGAGGGAATATGAACTTCCATTGTACGTGGCTTTTATCGATTATGAAAAAGCCTTTGATTCGGTGAAACCATCAGCAGTTACAATGGCTCTGAAAACCTGCGGTATTGAAGATGCATACATTAATATTATTAATAACATCTATGAAAATGCAAGTGTAAAGATTAGGCTGTTTGAAAATACAACACACGTAAAAATTGGAAAGGGAGTGAGACAAGGGGACACCATATCTCCGAAAGCTCTTTAATGCCACATTTGGAGGTTGTTTTTCAGTCGCTGAGCTGGGAAAACAAGGGGATAAAGATTAATGGAGATTATCTAACCCACCTTCGTTTTGCTGATGACGTAGTCATTTTTGCAACTACCCCATCAGAGCTGCAGAGTATGATCCAGGAACTTGCTGACAAGAGTAAAGAAGTGGAATTAAAATGAACTTTCAGAAGACAAAAGTGATGTTCAATGCTTTTACAAGAAATGAAGATTTATCGATTGATGGAGAAAAGCTGGAGATAACAGACACGTACGTTTATCTTGGACAGCAGATATCAAGTGAGGGTCACATTGATGAAGAAATTAATCGGCGTACAAAACTTGCCTGGAGAGCTTTTGGAAGAAACAGCATAATTTTCAAGAGCAATATGCCATTATGTCTTAAAAGAAAAGTGTTTGATCAATGCATCCTTCCAGTGCTTACGTATGGTGCAGAGACGTGGACCTTAACTAAAAGAGACATACAAAGGCTGCAGACAACTCAAAGAAGCATGGAGAGGTGCATGCTTGGTGTAACCAGGAGAGATAAGAAGAAGAACTCGTGGATCCGAAAAATGACAAGAGTGGAAGACATCATGATCAGAGTTAAATCCCTGAAATGGCAATGGGCTGCACATACTGCCAGAAGGACAGATCATCGATGGACAGCCGAAATTTTAGATTGGATTCCAAGGGACAGGAAAAGACCCAGAAGAAGACCACATGGGAGATGGGTGGATGAAATTCGAAAGTATGCAGGGGTGACATGGAGGAGACTGGCACAAGACAGACCGTTGTGGAGGAAACTTGGGGAGACCTTCGTCCAGCAGTGGATTGATAATGGTTGACAATGATGATGATGATGATGATGATACGTAGAAATATAAAATATACAGATGAGTTATTAGAACAACAGGAATGTTACAGAACAATGTAGAATTATTTCGTATTATTTTTGCTAAAACAAATGATCTCTCTCTCTCTTTTCTTTCTTGGCGAAAACTTCAGCTCAGTAGTTCAACCTTCGAAACCCCATTAAAAAGCTTTTCATAAGAAAACAACTTTCCGTGTTTGCCCCAAAAGTTAACCTATTAGCAGCTTGTTAGCTGGCAAAATCATAAGAGTTAAACATTGCGATAAAGGGGCATGTGTTCCTGACATATATCATCCAAGAAATGAAACGTTTGACTTAGAAATTTTTGCACCTCATTTTCACTTTACTTTCATCTCGTTGCTCTTCAGCTCTTAACATCTCAGCTGTCATTAAATGTAAGGAGAGCTTCCCGTCATCTACATTCATTCTCTGCCATTTCGGCGTTTTTTCTTCTCTGTTTTTCTTACTTATTTACTTATATTTTTTTTGTTAAGAGCCTCAGTCGATAATTATGTCTGGAAGGCATTATGCGTAACGCTATTACTTCCTACTAATTCGCTTTCTTCTTTGTTTCGCAAACCACTAGTTTTTTTTTTTTCTTTTTCTGTTATTTTTTCTTTTTTATACCTCTTAAAGGAAAAACACTTTCTCCGAGAAGACAACTCCTTCGAACTGCCTGGAAAGAAAAAGAAGCAGAATAGAATTCCCAAAGTACGCAGAGTGAAAGTAAAATATTCGAGTTTGCATTCTCTTCTATGTTGGCACATGACTTGTAAAGAGACTCCGTTCAACCGTTGAAGAACAAAAGTGGAAAAAAAAAATAAGAAAAGGAGTAAAAAAAAAAAAAAAAAAGGGAAGGAGGGAGATGAAGGTTCAAGTGGGAAATCGTCTTTTGTGTGGATCGAAAGGAGTCGTCGTAAGTTGCAGCCAAGATCAAAGTCAATACTCAAACCGGAATTGTCCTTCAAATTCGATTTTGAGAGAGTTAAAAACAATAGCCCTTAAAAATCAGAAATAGAAAAGGAGAGTGGTTGATCGGTCGGCACAACAGGCTTGTTTGAGTGCAGGCATTAAAGTTGTTATTTTGGTTTTCGCTTTAACGTGGGTTCTTTTGTTTCTTTGAGATACTTTTTAAGGCAGGAACGGGAAAAAAATCTGACCTTCTATGAAAATTTATATTCCACACGAAGGCTTATGACCGTTTCTCCGTGTGGGGTCCGGGTTCGAATCCCTCTGAGGCATGGATGTTGTGTTTGTCTTACGGCGCTGGCTCCCTCCTTTCCCTGGAACCAGTGACTCTAAATTACAGACGGGCTGTAAACGGGAAGCAACACGTCGTGCAATTTCCCACTCGCTCGACAATGCTGTAGGTAACAGCAATATAGTCTTAGATAGATGCACGGAAAAATGCTAGTTTTGAGAGAATGATTCTTCAAATACAAATGTATGAAATCAAAAACTCACCTAGTTATAGAGGTAATATTTCTTTAATATTGATACATTTATGATGAAAAGTAATAAGTTGTAGTAAGAAAGCACATATATAACAGAAGTAATTATAAGGATGAAATACATGGTTAGTGTGTAGATACAGTACACGCTCGTTATAAGAAACTCGGAAATAAGAAATTTACGGTTATAAGAAAGAAATTTTTAATTTTGGTTTGACCAATGTTAAAGTATAGAAACGTTTCATGTTTATAAGAAAACAAAAAAGTCGAATTTCTGTTATAAGAAAGTTCCAACATAATTTTAGTTTTGACCTGTATTGAAATGCTTCTACTCTTTATCTATTCAAGGCTATTTTCGCCATGACTTCCACCAGATGACGCAAGTCATTTTTCCCCCTGCGCCCCTTCCCACAATGCATGATAAACGTTTTCTTGGAAGGGGTAAATCCCGTTCTGGCTTACCACTTCCAAGAATTCTAGGTTATCACCTGCGCGTTCATAGATTAAGATCGGTACATTGCTACATACAGCACGTTCTTTGTTCTCATCTTTTCATTTTGCACTATTTTTCAGTTCTGTTTCTTCCTGTTTGTATTAGTATGCGAACTATCGATCTGACTGTTTGATTTTCATGAAAGAACGCGCCTAAGTATGCGCGCCAAAGATTGGAACGACCTTGGAAGCCATGCTTGAATGACGTATCTACCGCGAATTTAAGTGGTGTGCAGTTACCGGGGCCCCGGATTGTCATGCTGTCGCAACCAGTCAGACTTCACATGAAGCGTTACAGTTGTTACAGTTCTGAGTCGTTAGATTTCTTCCGTTGCTCGTGCACAATGGCACCAAAGCGCAAAGCTCTGTCAATCCAGCAAAAGTTAAAGATCATCGAAGCTGTTGATAGCGGAAGGAAGAATTCGGAGTGTTCCAGTCTCCACACTTTCCAACATTCTAAGCGCGCGGGAAAAAGACTTGTATGGAACCATAAATCAAGATCTAAAAAGCAAGGTCGGAAAGAGAACGATGACAACTTTCTGAGTAGCAGCTACCGACGCACGGTTGCTTCTTTGGAGACCCGCACAATGCTGGGGATTCACCGCGGATGAACAGCGGCAACTGAACAAATAACTAGAAGGCGAATGAAATGATACATACACAGTTGACGTGGACCAGGAACATCAAATAGAAGTCATCGCTCTTTCCACATTTATAAGTGAGTCACGAAAACATTTCTCATCGGCCGCCAGCGGGAATCGAATCCGGGTCTTCCAGTTACGCGCCGGATATGCTTCCACTGCACCACAGCGGCCTCGAAATTCTCCAGACTCACAAACGATAAACTGCCAAACCACATGGCAGGGTTGCTTCTTTGGAGCCCCGCACAATGCTGGGGATTCACCACAGATGAACAGCAGCAACTGAACAAATAACTAGAAGGCGAATGAAATGATATAATTTTTTTCCGTGGCTCACCTATAAACGTGGAAAGAGTGATGACTTCTATTTGATGTTTCAGTTTATCCTGAGATTTATAGAAAATGAAGCGTTCCTATCAATCCGGCTAGTGCGAGGTGAGCAATAGTATTTCATTTCTAAAATTTCAATGAATACTCAGCATGCAAGGGATTGAAATATTTGAATGATATCTTACCCTAAAAAATCTTCTGCTGGGCAACACCGATCAGAGGATTGAAGAATAAGCGAGTCTTCTTGCGTCCGTGGTCTTGGGCTGGTATCTTCCGTGAATAAAAGGCAGCCCGGGAGCTCTCGACAATAGTCTTCTCTACTTTCCTTGGGTACCTAACATCCTACCGGATTTGGGTCCGACTTCTTAACCTCGTAATTCTATCCTCCTACAGATGACAACAACAACAACAACAACCCAACTGCAACCACACACACCGATTTCTCCAAGTTTTTCACTTTATTTTAGTTTCGCTTTCGCGTACAGCCATGCTGCTAGACGTGTCCATCCTTCCTGGAAGCGTAACTCGCACCTTCATTGGTTTCTGATCCCCACCCCCTCGTTCGCAAGTGGACTACAGTCCGGTGGCTGCTGAGACCAGTGGCAACTTCGAGCAGATGTTCTCCTGACCAGCTGACCATCTGCTGAGCTAAGCCCTTTAAAAATGTATTTGGCCCTAACTGTCACCCTGTTTTGGAGTTCTAGTATCGGACCATCCGAGAAAACCAGTTTTTAAATCTTTAAGCATGCTCGAATGCACGTACCTGACTGAAATATGTTCCCCGACACAGAGCCTGGGTGACATTTGTTGCCTAGCCTTACCTTCTTACCAGATTTAAGATTATTTCTTAGACTTCCCTCGTATAGTCACCACTGACCCATTGTTAGCTAGGGTTACATTTTGTAATCCGCAGTGCTGTTGCTTCGGAAATGCCAGGAAATAAAAAAAAATACCTTTCACTTCGCTTGCTGAATTTTGCACCTGGCCTAGCGTTTGCGTTTCGATCTCCTTCCCACGCGAAGGGAGAGCAAAGAGAAAGAAAAAAATCAGCGAATCCTTATGTGGCCTGGGTCGGAATAATATTTCTTGAACCTAATTAGGAATTACTATAATTAAGAAATAAATAATTAACCATGTTAATTCACACAATTAATTATGTAATTAAATCCCTAATTTGGGTATTTCTTTACGAGAAGCAATGTGCCCGAAATTAGAAGAATTTTCGCGGCAACAATGTATCCTACATACATACATATCACTTAGCTGTTCTTTCAGATTCAGAGGTCAGCTCCAAAAAGAAATACAAACCACCAGGTAATTTTTACTTACTGTTGCCGTATCAAACTTCTCCATTTGCAGCGATCTTGACATACAACTGGAGCTTCACTAATATTCATCACACGCCGTACACAAGATCTTCTATACTTCATATTCATAATATTTTTCTCATGCAGACACTCCTTTCTTCGGACTTCCCTTCCTGCCTTGGACTAAAAAAAAAAAAATCTTAATGAGCATCTGATCACTCATTCTTTCAACATGGCCAAACCACCGAAGCATATTAGTCTCCACCTTGCTAACAACATTTTATTTCACATTACGCAACTGCAACGTGGTGCATCCTATTCCCACTAAAGCGGTTCTGATGACGGCCAATAGCAATACAACTATACCAACGGAATTAAAGGAAATGCTATCCCACACTCACCAACCCGCTTGGCCAGAGTGATGAGTTATTGCCAAACCCCTCCAATAGTACATGTACTATACGTTATGTAGCTGCTTTAATTTCGAAGTTTTAACCATTATAATCCAAATTCGGCTATGAGAAATTTCGGTTATAAGAAAATAATTTTTGGTCCCCTTGAACTTTCTTATAAAGAGAGCTGACTGTACTTGCATTAATTGCGCAGTTGAAATGATAACACTTCACGTAATGCGTTTATCAAAACAGATGTAAAAGGCAACAGCTTTACTAGGATTGCTGTGATATTGTTTCTCTTAGTTCACATGACCAGTGCATACACACGCGTTTTTACAAGAAGTGCTAGTCCGAGTCACATAAGTGGGTCACAAGTGTTTTTTCTCGATGTTGATACGCGCGCAATACTTTCACCGAGAATGTGTTACCGTGGGAAAGTTTTTCTATGAGTTTCTTGCGTTATCGATGTCACACGAGCGGCGTCCTCTAACACTAGCGACTTCTTATATCACATCGAGTTGCTCGTGGTGGTCATTTAACCTTCAATCATGAAAGTGAAAGGATATTTGTATGTAGAAGGCATGCATGAAAGCAGTACCTGTGTCAACTCTCACAGAGCATTTTCTGTTACTCCCTGAAATGTAGAAGTGTAAAAGACAGTACAGCAAAATTTAGTCACTCCAAACACGACTAAAATTTGCGGTACTGTAGTGATGGACCATTTGGGAACGATTGATTCACAACAGATGAATATTCAATGTGATGAATATTCTATAAAATATTCACAACAGATGAATATTCTATTTTGATGTACTGTAGTGATGGGCCATTTGTGAACGATTGATTCACAACAGATGAATATTCAATGTGATGAATATTCTATAAAATATTCACAACAGATGAATATTCTATTTTGATGTACTGTAGTGATGGACCATTTGTGAACTATTGATTCACAACAGATGAATATTCAATGTGATGAATATTCTATAAAATATTCACAACAGATGAATATTCTATTTTGATGTACTGTAGTGATGGACCATTTGTGAACTATTGATTCACAACAGATGAATATTCTATTTTGATGTACTGTAGTGATGGGCCATTTGTGAACGATTGATTCACAACAGATGAATATTCAATGTGATGAATATTCTATAAAATATTCACAACAGATGAATATTCTATTTTGATGTACTGTAGTGATGGACCATTTGTGAACGATTGATTCACAACAGATGAATATTCAATGTAAATAGTTATCAATTCGCTCTCTCTACTGTGGATGATAACTCAATCCGACATTCCTGTGTTACACAAAGAAGCATAGGAGTAGTTTTGTGAATGGCATGGCATGCTCGACAAAAAAAACGGCTTTTGCGCACTAAATTTTCTTTAAAATAAATAAAATAATAAGTAAAATGTGTTACCATTTATCGTTATCCAGTTATAAACTTTTGAACATTTTCGAAGTGCATGTTTTCATTCAGTCCTTATGTTTGTGAGTAAATTTGAATAAATTATGATATTTTTTTCGTTTGGGACTTAAATGACCGTCGTAAGCAACACACTGCGATATGAATAGTCGCATCGTATCACAATAATATGACAACTACCTAAAAATGAAAATAACCACCATTGGCTCGGATGACAGCGGCGAGACGGCGTCTCATGGAAGCAATGAGGCCCTGGAAGTTTGGGCCGCATGTGCCCATTCGGACTGCAGCAGACCACGGATGATCCGGAGATGACGTGCTTTTAGGACGGCACGTCAAACCTGTCGATCCGAATTGTCCCACAAGTGCCCTATGGGATTGAGGTCGGACGATTTCGGCGGCCAAGGGAGAACGGAGACATCGCTGTCGTGCTCCTGGAACCAGTCACGCACCCCCTTAGAGACGTAATACAGCGCATTGTCCTCTTGCTAGACACCATCACGACCAGGGTAAGCGTCCAACATGAAGTGATGCATGTGGTCAGCAAAGATGGTCAGGTAGCCATTGACGTTCAGGGACCCATTCAGTGGTACCAGCGATACCAGGTCAAAGCAGGAAAATATCCCCCGGACATGCACACTGCAACCGCAGGCTTGTACTTGACCGACAAACGTGTCCGTGTGTTGGTTCTCGGGTGTCTGACGTCATATCCGCCACCAGGCGTTACTTCTGTGGAGTAAAAACTCGATTCGTAGGAGAAAGCAACGTTTTCCCACTCTTACACTGTCCAATGACTGTAGTCCCATGAGAACTGCAGGCGTCGTTGCCGATGAACCTGGGTTAACAAGGGCGCCTTGACGCAGCGTCGACTCCGGGGTGTATCAGGGTTCGCTCTACTGTTATCGGGGACACGTATCTGGGTGCCGCAGCGTTTATTTGCGTGGTCAATTGCTGCTCTGTTGTGCGTCGATCGCCCTTTACCAGTCGACTAAGGTAAAGTTCCCCTCTGGGCTCTATATTCTTTCGGGCTCCTTAGCTATGACCTAGGGAGGTACTCTGTTTGCTAGCTGTCCATTCTTGTTACGCCCTTGCTACAGCACCTCGCGTACAGCCCACGAAGTCTGCTGTTTCTGAGCTTCCACCCTTGGCGTGGTAACCGATGATTATTCTTATTTTAATATCCGTCAAGTTACTACCTCTGCCATTTGTGATCACGTTACATAGTACGGCTCATCTGTCATGGCCGGCCGCTTATATCTCCGTGTGGTCGACCTTGTCACGTGAAAGCTGTGACGCGCCTGCTAGGGTACACTATGATCCCGGGAGTGGTCATAATATTCTGATACGACCGTGTATAAGTACTCGTTGTAACCCGTCCCTAATTTGAGGTCTGTATGACCTAGTGCTTTTCGCTCGTGACTGCCACAAAAAAGTAACATGATCGACCTCAGACAGGTACGAACGCTCGAACCGCTAAATATCCGCCGTGCGTCGGATGGGCACACTAAGCCGTCGGAACCTGGGTACTAAATGATCGCAGATATAGAGTGTGGAACCAAATCCACACTTTATGACAAATCTTTTTTTTTTTCCTTAATCATCATCATCATCCATTATCAGTCCACTGCTGGATAAAGGTCTCCCTAAGTTTCTTCCACAACGGTCTGTCTTGAGCATGTCTCCTCCATGTCACTCCAGCAAACTTTGGAATTTTATCCATCCATTTCGCATGGGGTCTTTTTCTGGGTCTTTTCCTGTCCCTCGCAATCCAGTCCAAAATTTCGGTTGTCTATCGGTGGTCCGTTCTTCTGGCAAAATGTCCAGCCCATTGCTATTTCAGTGATTTCACTCTGGTCATGATGTCGTCCACTCCTGTCATTTTCCTTATCCACAAGTTCCTCTTCTTATCCTTCCTGGTTACACCAAGCATGCACCTCTCCATGCTGCTTTGAGTTGCTGCAGTCTTTGTATGTCTTTTTTAGTTAAGGTCCATTCCTCCATGTGTAAACACTGGCAGGATGCATTGATTAAACACTTTTCTTTTGAGATACTAAAGGCTGCACCTCTAGGCTCGCTAGCTACGCTCGTTTCCAGAGTAGCGCTCGGGCCCTGCAGCATGATCTCCAAGTATATCACATGAAATAGAAACTAGAAAATTCATATAAATGTCAATATTTATTGCATCTCTAAGCAAATAAGGCTTCTTATTCCGAAGTTTCAGAGTTTGTTTACTGTCGTTAATTTTTGGAACGTCGGACTTTTGTCGTTTGAACTTGAAGCACTTACTAAATTTACCACTAAGGAAAACCAAAGCGGTCCAAAAAGCATTTCCGTAAACCGTAAACCGTTATGCCAAACCGTTAAGGTAGACGTCAAGTAATTTTGCTTCCTATACTACCAATGGAAACACTTTTGTACACATTTCCTTCACAATCAGTGTGTTCCCAAGGATGAAAATTTGAACATCGCCTAAAATAACTTCATATTATAACATATAATACTTAATCTTTTCTAAAACATAAACCATAATTATATTTAAAAATCAATAAATTTTCCTTTGGTGGTGTTGGAAACAAAAAAAAAAAAAAAAGATGGCGCGACCTGTACTTTTATGACGTCAGTAGACAAACAAATATTGGATTGCATAATTATGGTTATGTTTTAGAAAATATTAAGTATTCCAAGTTATAAAATGAAGCTATTTTAATCGATGTTCAAATTTTCATCCTTGGGAACGCATTGATTGTGAAGAAAATGTGTACAGAAGTTTTTCCTTTGGAAGTATAGGAAGCAAAATTACTTGAGATCCACCTTAAACAACTGAGATAGCTTTACCAATAAAACATATATGCATAAAACATTTTCTGCGTCACCATGGCAGCAGGTCACGGGACCATAAGTCGTTCGTTTCTATCCTTTGCGTCTTTAAAAAAATACTTAAAAATCAGCGAATGACTTTTTCTTAATTTTCTTTTGTAAAATAAGGGATAATAGTTGTAAGTTTATGCTGTAAAAATTGCAATGCGTTATGATTTATAGTTTGTTATATATCCGTTTTTTAATGGATTCCATCGCGAAATAAAGAATTTTGTGAAATTTAGAAATTTAATTTCGCGTAAAATAAATCGAAATTCGAAAAAAGGGTGACGTGGTGCAAACATTCGGTCATGGCACTACATGCCTAAAGGGTTTCGTGGTTCTGTTCCTGTTAGTGTGTCCGGAAAGCGACCTGATAGTACTCTTTTGCTTACCTTAAGTTTGAAATACAATAGCTCTTGAAATCTCGCCAGAATCGAGAAACGGCTTATTTCAGCGTGTTCTACAAACAATTCTCTACAAACGATGTAAATTTCATATGTTTGTGTTCATTACGTTTTACGCTGCGAACTAAGAAAGCAAGAGTGTCGCGAAATTTCTATAACAGCGGCAGCAGCGGCAGTTACTTTTTTTTTTTAGAATAGAGAGATAATGGCATTCTGCTCTTAAAAAGTTGTACTCTTTCTTCCAAAAGCTCTCCATCCAAGTTTTATACGCCGATTAATTTCATCATGAACGTGACTCTCACTTGATATCTGCTGCCCAAGATAAATACAGAAATCGGTTGTCTCAAGCTTTTCTCCATCAATCGATAAATCTTCGTTTCTTGTAAAAGCATTGTACATCACTTTTGTCTTCTGAAAGTTCATTTTAATCCCACTTCTTTACTCTTGTCAGCAGGTTCTTGGATCATACTCTGCAGCTCTGAAAGGATAATCACAAAGATGACTACGTCATCAGCAAAACGAAGGTGAGTTAAGTAATCCCCATTAATCTTTATCCCTTTGTTTTCCCAGTTCAATGATTGAAATACATTTTGCAATGTGGCGTTAAAGAGCTTTGGAGATATGGTGTCACCTTGTCTCACTCCCTTTTCCAATTATTATTTGTGCTGTATCCTCAAATATCCGAACCTTTGCACTTGCATTTTCATAGATGTTATTACTAATGCTAATGTATGCATCTTCAATACAGCAGGATTTCAAAGCCATTGTTACTGCTGATGGTTTCACAGAATCGAAGGGCTTTTCATAGTCAATAAAAGCCATGCATCTCCTTATTTTTTTGTTCCTTATCATACCCTTATTAGGTGTGAGATTTGCTGTTGATAAAAGCTTCATTGCTTTGGTGATTGAGTGTTCTGAAACACTGGCTTCTGACCATTCGTCCGAGATGGTACGAGATGTGAGTCCATGATGAGGCATGGATTGTGTGTTTATATGATAGCACTTTCCCTGTTCTTTTCCTAGAATCAGTGGTCTTAAATTCGGGACTAACGTCCGCTTATGGCTCACAAAGTTGTTTGCTGTGATCATTACCCCCCCCCCATCCCAACATATGTGCCGAACTAGCAGTTTTCGAAATTTCATAACTGAACCGCAACTCATTGATTTAGCACACGAGCGTGTAGATTTCCGTTTCTTTGCGTAAATAAATACATACAAAAATGAAACTAGATCGCCAGCTTTCATCGCCGAACACGGGCGGCTGTAGTTTTCAAAGCTGAGTACAGAATCAGACTGCGAAAATTTAAACAAAGACAAAACAGAAAAAAATGGATTACACGCAATACGTTATAACGAAGTAAATTCCTCCGTCATTTTTGGTCTACGCCGGGATTTGAACCCGAGTCCGCTAATTCCGGAACAAGTCGCTCTACCAACTGAGCTACGCAGACGTTCATTCTGACTCCTATCTGCCTTTATGTCGCGTGTGTCCTGCTGGCTGGTACGTCACATCTCCCCTCCAAAGAGGGCCGGGGGCATGGCCCACGGTTCAGCCGTGACCATGAATCGTTGCAGGCAGCCATCCACTGTAGAACGTGCACTTGAGAACTCCCAATCAATCCGGTGTGTTTAATGCAACGTCACACACATTTATTTTTCGAAGCGCTGGAGAAGAGATTCTCTTATTTTTCCTATCTCAAGGTGTGGAAAGAACATCACACCAATGCGAGATTTTGAACGGTCGGATCATCCGGAACGTTCGGGCGCCATTATAACGAAGTAAATTTCTCCGTCATTTTTGGTATACGCCGGGATTCGAACCCGAGTCCGCTTATTCCGGAACAAGTCGCTCTACCAACTGAGCTACGCAGACGTTCATTCTGATTGCTATCTGCCTGTATGTCGTGTGCTTCCTGCCGGCAGGTACGTCACAACGTACGTTATGAGTACGTGATGTTAATTAAACAAGAGAACAAGTGAGATAAACATGTTCGTGGAGGTACATCTCAGACGGCATGCCAGACACCTGGTAGATCTGTGGAAAAATCAGAAGTGTTAGTATTCATACGGTTTCCCGGAAGGCGGTGGTTCTGAGGTAATGTTTTTATGTGTATTTTACCTCCAAAAATTATCCCAGAACCACCGCCTTCCGGGAAACCGTTTTTGTTTTTGTTTTGTTTTAATGATTTTTATATGGGGCTAATTTTTTGGTGTCGTCGTTGAGGAATGGCGCCGTGGTTCGCAACTTCCTTCGCTACAGCCGTTGTAAGCTGTTGGATCTTAGTGTCACGCATCTGCTCGTTAATCCTCAATTTGAAGGATCTTTCTGTCATGCCAATGTAATATTTTATGGAACTGTCTTGATAGAGCAGAGGGATGGGGTAGACTCCTGCGTCTGAGAGTAGCACGGTTGGATCTCTGTTCTGTCTTAGGATAACCGACAAAGAATTCGGAGGCTTTAGATCGACATCGAAGCCGAACTTTGTGAGGGTATTACTGAGCATAAAAAAGCTAAGATAGGGATGTATGGCATTGAGCCCAGTACTTGCCGAGTGTTATCGTTTTTACTGAGAGACGCGTTGTTTGTCTAGGCTGCTTTATTCTTGATATTCTATTCAATAATCCGTAAGTCGTGGCCTGTGGATGAAGCCTAGCGCTTTAAGGTTATGCGATTCTGCGTCACGTGCGGTTGTGTCAGAAATAAGAGCAAAAGCTCTTTTGGCACCGTATCTGAAGAGGGCGTATTTATGTGCATTTGGGCTAGCAGATGAAGGAAAAATAGGGATATCCACGTGGGTTGGCTTATAGTAGACTTGTACCCTGAGTGCTCGTGTGGGGGTCATTTGTACTAGCACGAAGGACATTATTGCCTCAACTAAACTTTCATTCTTTCATATATCTTTAGTTAAATTATCATTCTTTTATACATATTATCATAAATAATGATTCTTTTATATATCTTTAGTTTTTTTTTAGTTTTTTTCTATTGGAGGTTTAACGACCACCGTGAGCAACTCAATGGGCTATAAGCAGTCGCCCGTCCCTAATTTAGGGTCACTGATTCCAGGGAAGGGAGAGAACCAGTGCCGTAAGACAATCACAACTCTGACCGGGATTCGAACCCGGACCCCGTTCGGACGAATGATCAGAGGCCATCGCCTAGGCCACTGCGCCACCGGGGCGGCATATATCTTTAGTTTGAGTTCTTTGCTTAATCTCTTATTGTTCCATACTTTTTCTAGTGTGCGCATTGTTATCCATCCATTATTGATTCTGTGTTTTATGGTTCCAAATTCGTCAAGATCTTCAGTTATCCTTGAGCTTAGATAACTGTATTTTTTTACTTGTTTTATGTTATTGTGTCCTATTATACTTTCATTTGGATTGCTTCCCTTTTCTTTTTCTTATTACCATTTAGTTTTATTTTACTGAAATTTACTTTCATATCATATTTGTTGCTTGTTTGATGCAATTTGGCCAGGATATCTTCTAATTTTTCTTGCCTGTTTGTATTGATAACTATGCCATCAGCATACTTCAAATGTGTTATATTTCTTCCATTTACAGTTATGCCTTCACACATCTGCAGTCCTTCGTTCACTACTTCTTTTAGGCACAGGTCAAATTCAACAGAGCAGCCGTTTTGGCTGAGTTCCCAGAAATGTAGCAAAAGCTCTGTTCCAGGTCGAATATGAGTGGTACGTTTATCTTACAGCACTGCTTTCAGAAACAAGTTTTCCAAAAAACCAACTATGCTCGGTGCCCAGGGCTGCAAAATTTAGGTGCGGTAGATTGTAGTGGTAGGAACAATTAATAATTTGTGATTAACCACATAAATGAATGGGAATTTTAAAATTAAAACGAAAGTGGAAACATTAATTCGAAACCTGCTGTACATTAGATGATTTTGTTTTCCGAATTTCCATAATCCCCTTTCTCTTTGACCTCGGAATTGTAAGAAGTGCGAAGGCTTTGAACCAAATTGTGTTAACGTTGCCCTTTGGAGTCCAACAAGAGGTGTCTAATACAAATTGGGAAGATGTGAATCCGTTTATTGTTAGCATACTCGAGCGCTATCCGGGAGACACGGGTTCGATTCCCGCTCCAGGACGACGAAACTTTCAAGTTTTCGGGTATTATCTGACTTAACATGCATGTAATATTTACACCAATAAACGGATTCACATCTTCCAAATTTGTTTTGTATATTGGTGTAATCCCATGTTTCATTCATTGAAGAAGTGTGTAGTCTGGATAAAAGATTTAGGCAGGGATATTGAGTTGTACTCCCCAAAATATCCCTGCTCTTCTCAGAAGGACTACAATAGGGGGATATTTGCTGAATTTTCACACCTTAAACTATTTCCCTACTTCCACATCGACCTGAGTGAAGGTGCCCCTTGCGCACTGCGCCTTTCTGTGTATAACTGCTTCAGCAGAATTTCTAAATATATCTTAAAGTTGGTGCCACTGACTCCAAAGACGGTAGACAGCCGGTGAGGCGACACAAACACACTACCCATGCCTCATTTTGGAGCTCGAACTCTGTCCCAGTCCAACGAACAGTCAGCAGCCATTGTTTCGAGTACCTTACTTATTTCTTCACAGCAATAAAGAAACATGACACAACAAAATATATGCACTAAAGTAAAGAAAATCTGTGTCCAAGAGGTACAGGCTTGAATTAGCTTTCAGCCAAAAGATGTAAGCTGACCAGCAAAAAATGTGGCAAAGAATACGTCCTATTGTCCTGCTTGAAAAGCTTTGTGCTACCATGTATCAAACCATAAATAAAACGGAGGAGGATGTGTAGAAATAATACAAAAGCTTCTATCAAATGCAACACGTTTATTACAAATTGCAACTGATTGCCGTATTTTGCGGCTTATAAGTCGACATGTAGTTAAAGACGAATGGGATAAATTTATCAGATCTCTTATCTTCATTCATAGATCAGTCGATCCTGAGTATAAGACGAGGCTAGAAAAATTACAGTATGTTCCAAAATTATGTGACTATATTTTTAATGTTTCAGTAAATACAAGTATTTAATGAAACAAATATGAAGTATTAAACATTTTTCTTTTCGACAAAGAGTTGAATTTTGGAAGCTTTTTTTTTCTTGGGAATTGACGATACCCTATTCCATCCCTTATGCCGTCCACGTAGAGAATCCGCTCAGCAAAGTTGCCCACAAAACAAACAAACGAAGCAAAAACAAAATTCTGCAACAATAGTTTCAGTAACTGTTACAAGGAAGAGAAAATGAGGTAACTACTGCGTTTTTCTTTGCATGAAAAATTGAAGTTTGTAAGTTTATTTTACTTATGAACAGAGTCTACACATATTCTGTCCTCCTGCCCCACCACTTCTCGGCGGATCTACCCCTCAAAGGAGAAAAGAAGGAAGTTCTACAAGTGTGTCAAATGAGTGATGTGAGCGGTATTTGTTATTTTTCGCTGCTTTTTCTCAGAGTCCGATTGTAATCAGAAGTCAAAAGTGTTTTTGATTTCAATCGGACACATGAAATAAATTAAGATAATAATAACAATTGGTAGTAATGGGTGATCCTAATTCAGTTGAGCTATACAACTGAGAGATTGACAGAGGGAAAAAAATACCTTTGCTATCCTCTGGTCATCGCTGTACTTAAAACTGAAGCGCCGCCTATTATTAACATGACTGTCGCGAGCCAATCAACTGCATAACAGCGACGAGACTTTTATCTCGAGATAAATTCGGTACATTCATTGTAGTTCTAGCGGCTTTACAATACGACGGGTGAATGCAACCGACGGGGCCTCCGAGGGGTCACGAGGTAGCTGCTGTTAACTTACGACAGCTGCCACTCCAAATCGGTCACGGTGATTTTAATAATGTTTCTGCCGAAAGTAAATATCCGTTATAGCCGCTTCTGCACAAATTCTTATTGACAGATTATTACGTTTCTTACGCTTTCGGAACAAATCTCTGTATATACGTATATTTTCTCTTTATTGAGCAATTTGAATGGCCACTAAATAGATAACTCGATGGGGTGTATTATTAGGGGTACTCACTTCTGGAAACAAAACATGTATTGTCTCGTACACCAAAAACTACGGCAATTATTTGTAATTACTCGTTAATTAACACCATTAATTCATTTAGGAATTAATGGAAAAAGTCAAAGTAAATAAGTGATGTCGACGGCAGACCGCGAATTTTGTTAATTATTATAAAAATAACCTTGTATTTTACATTTTTTTTCTGATTGGAGGTTTAACGACCGCCATGAGCAACTCAATGGGCTATAAGTAGTCGTCCGTCCCTAATTTAGGGTCACTGGTTCCAGGGAAGGTAGAAAGCCAGTACCGTTGGACAAACACGACATTCATGCCTCACCAGGTTTCGAACCCGGACCCCTTTCAGACAATTGATCAGCAGCCATCGCTTTGACCACTGCGCCACCGGGGCGGCATTTTATAATTTCACCATATTTAAACTTAAAATTATTATTTTATTTATATTTTGCTTAGGATAGATAACTTTTCTCTTCTTCCCCCTAACATTTTAGTTTACTCCCAGATCAGATCCGAATGAATTACATGAAAATGTAGCTATACGTTACTTAATTTTAAGGAAAGCAGAGCCTTAACTCCTTGACTGGTTCTTTCCCTCATCTGGCACCCTAAAGTATGGGCAAGCGGCTGTTTATAGCCCTTTGAATGGTTCACATGGTTAAACCTCAGTAAAGAAAAGCTGACCTAAATCTGTTTTCCATTTGACCGCCGTTGCAAAAGTTATTTAAAGAATTCCAAGCATTTTGGTCACCCTGTTTATATCACTTGATAAATGTGGCTTCATATGAAGGGAATTTTAAAGATGTAATAACGCGCCCAAGTGTCGAGATAAGGTAACTTTAAACATAAATATCATGGAACTACACCCATATTTTAGAAAGTGGCCTTTTAAAAAAATGTTAAGAGCTCCCTTTATTCTTCGGTACCATTAAGACCCACGCTAACACCAAATTCTGCGTTCCTCCAGGATGCTAAGCGACGTCCTTTCCATTATTGTACGCCAAGTTTATTGCTGAAAGCATTTCAGAGAGCAATTAAGTCAGAATCACATACAGTTGGCACACAGAGCAATTGTGTTAAGGCAGGAATTAAAGCAAGTGGCGAGCTAAACATAGGGTTCGTGATACTATCCGGACAAATATGCCACGTCGCCGTTTTGGCTTTCGGGGTGCAGGAACAATGTTACCCAACATTGTTGTTATTAGGTAATAGATTCTTGGTCTAGTGAATGTTGGCAACATTTCACTATTATGGATGGCGCACTGACACATGACGCCAAGTATTCGACGATCTCTTTAGCAGATGGCTTGTTGTATCTCTTTAATAACTAAACAATCGGACGTCAGATGACATTTGCAATACGAGATACGTCAATGCTACTCTGATGCCGGAATTATACATATCATTCCCGAAATTCTCTGTCTTCTCTGATCTAAACTGCAGATAATATTGACTCATTGTTCGCTCAAAGCTCTCCTCGCTTTGCGTTCGCTGATAGTCATATGTGTGGAAAAATTACTCCGTTACATTTACATGACCAACATAAACTCTATTTATTCGCCATATATCTTCTCTCCACTCCCCTTCATTTAACGTGATGTACACTGAGGGTCACATTGATGAAGAATTTTTTTTTTTGATTGGAGGTTTAACGACCACCGTGAGCAACTCAATGGGCTATAAGCAGTCGCCCGTCCCTAATTTAGGGTCACTGGTTCCAGGGAAGGGAGAGAGCCAATGCCGTAAGACAACCACAACATCCATGCCTCACCGGGATTCGAACCCGGACCCCTTACGGACGAATGCCTTAGACCACTGCGCCACCGGGGCGGCAATGAAGAAATTTATGGGCTTATAAAACTTTCCTGGGGAGCTTTTGGAAGAAACAGTATAATTTTTAAGAGCAATATGCCATTATGTCTTAAAAGAAAAATGTTTGATCAAAGCATCCCTCCAGTGCTTACATATGGTGCAAAGACGTAGAGCTTAACTAAAAGAGATTTGCAAAGGCTGCAGACAACTCAAAGGGCATGAAGAGATGCATGCTTGGTGTAACCAGGAGAGACAAGAAGAGGAACTCGTGGATCAAAAAAAAAATTACAAGCGTGGAAGGCATCATGATAAGAGTAAAATCCCTGAAATGGCAATGGGCTGGACATATTGCCAAAAGGACAGACCATCGATGGACAGCCGAAATTTTAGATTGGATTCCAAGGGACAGGAAAAGACCCAGAAATAGACCCCATGCGAGATGGGTTGATGAAATTCGAAAGCATGCGGAAGTAACATGGATGGGACTGGCACAAGTCAGACCGTTGTGGAAGAAACTTGGAGAAACCTTCGTCCAGTAGTGGATTGACAATGGTACACAGTGATGATGATGATGACACTGATTTAGTTTTGCTGAAGAACCAAGCTATTGTCTCTTTTTCATAAAGTACAGAGTTATTACAAATGAAATAGTTTCAACATTTGAAACTTTTATGATATTGACTCTCACTTTGAACCGTTCGGTAGGGAAACTCTGGAAGTTTGTTACAGCAACTTACAGATGTTCGGTGTGTGCACCCTTTGTCACATGGAATATATAAACGCGGTGGTGAATTCTTGCCAAAGACTCGTTAACATACTGTATCTTCATCAATCCAGCAAATGCTGTTGCGATACGTTGTTTCAGATTAGCTAAATAAACACGAAAAAGAGGAATGCAGACCTTGTCTATGACATACTATACTGTGCAAATTAATTGGGACAAAGTAAAAAATCACTCTTTTTCCAAATCTATGCCTTTATATCATATTATGCCTATACATTGATAAATACCTGTATTAGTATGAAGTATGTCCTTCTTTAGCAGAAATGACCTCTTGAATTCGTTTTGGCATTGACTCCACTAATTGAGTGCACATATTTTTGACTTTATAATCGTGGAGCCAACACTTTTATAGCATTCGTTATCATGCGCCCTTTGGTTGTACAGTCCATTTTACCTAAACGTCTCTTCAAAATATTCCACAAGTTTTCAATGGGATTAAAGTCTGGTGAATTTCCAGGGCAATCAAGCAAATAAATTTGATTTTCCAGCATGAAATTCTTGACCAATTTCGAATTGCGGCATGGGGCCAAGTCATGTGGAAACGTCCCGTCTAACGTTTGCAAGAATGGAACAATTCTACCTTGTAATGTTTCTACGTATTTGGCTGAATTCATCATACTTGAACAGGAACTAAACTTCCAATTAAATTTGATGTGAAAAAACCCAAAGCATCTGTTTCAGAGGGTGTTTTACAGCTTGTTTGACATGCTCAGGTCTTAAGGGTTCACAGTTGTTTCGTCTAACGACATTTGCTTGGTAACCCTGCACAACTAAATGAGTTTCGTCACTGAAAATTACCTTTTTCTATTCGTCAGCAGTCCATGATTTATATTTTTTGGCCCATGTTAAACGTTTTATCTTCATTTTCACATTCAAATATTGTTTTTTCGTTGGTCTTCTTGCCTTCCGGCCAACTTCCAGAAGCCTACGACGTACAGTTGAATCACTAACATCACAACCACTAGCCAATAAATCTCTTTGAAGGTCAGTGCTTGTTTTTTTTTTTTTGTTTTTGGATTCATTTTACTTTTTCTGATTAGATATTTATCGGTTCGTGGAGTTGTTTTTCATTTTCTTCTTCGACATTTACCTCTCCTTTTTGGAGACGATGATCCAGATGCATTGTATCGCGTAAGCAGTTTTGATACACTTGATTTGCCTACACCAACTGCATAAGCGATATCTCTCACTGTCATAGAAGTGTGATCTTTCAGAGCAATAATTTTTACACGCTTCCTTGGGGAAATATCTATTTTTTCCATACACGAAAACAACACGTACTCACAGAGAGCAAAAACGAACATCCACGTGTCACACACGAAAGCTCACAACTGAAGCTGAAGTGCCTATTCCCTATTTAAAACCGGTCAAACCACATTCTTAATATCAAGTTTTAAGAGTCACACCACCTCACAGCTGATAACCGGTTTACGTGGATTTCCGACATCAACTGGCGATCACATTACAATTCTGCGAATAAAATAGCTTGTCCCAATTATTTTGCACGGTATAGTAGTTCCATAAAGAATATTCACAGGATGCTAGATCCGGACTTTATGGTGTCCGACATTTGAGTGACACGTTGTCGGCAGTTCAGCTGCTAATACAGCGCTATTTTCATCGAGATAATTTCTAACTTTCCGGCCCGCGAGTTGATGCTCCATCCTGTTCGAAAATGAAATTGTCGCTGTCTATGTGCAGTTGAGGCATCAAGCAAACAATTAGCGTGTCGAGATAAGAACTTCCTTCCTGTTGCAGTGTTTTCTCGAAAAAAAAGGAAGGTGTGATGTACTGCAAAGGTAAAGCACGTGTCAAGACGACAAATCTTCAGCGATACATTTCGTCCGTGTAGCTCAGTTGGGAGAGCAACTTACTCCGGAGCGAGTGGGCACGAGTTCGATCCGCATCACGGACAAATATGTATTTTCAAATTGGCGCCCGAATGTGATTGATGTACTGACCGTTGGGTTCTTCGAAAAATGTGTGATGTTTGTTCCACATATCGTCTAGAATTAATAAAAATTCGTTCGCTTGAAAAATAAAGAAAAAAATATTAAGAGGAGATAATGTGACGTACTACAGAAGTAAAGCACGAGTCAAGACGACAAATCTGCAGCGATACATTCCGTCCGTGTAGCTTAGTTGGAAGAGCAACTTACTCCGAAGTGAATAGACGCCGGTTCGATCCCCGTCACGGACAAATGTTTGTTTTTACAATGGACCATACACGTTTTTACGGGATATAGCACAGAACATATTAACCTTCGGGGAATCCTGCACATGCTCGTTGTTGCTCTAGGATTTTCTGCCCGCCATGTGCGAATGTTATGTTGGTTAAATTTCCCACGTGTGGGGAATGTCGATTCGTCACTGAAAATTAGATGCTCACTAAAGCCGTCTACTTCGAAACGTTCCTGCATTTCTGTACAGCAGTAGCGACGTGTGGTCCTGTAATTGTCACTTTGTAATGACTGCAGTTTGCAAGAAGTCGTTTGAGCCACTTCCTCCAATATTTGTAAATAGTCGGTTCTGGAATTTGTAACTCCTGACCGCAATCGTTGTTAATATCCACGGGATGCATCGGTAAATGGCACGAACACATTGCCCTTGTTAATCAGATACACGTGGTCTCCCTGGACGTTTACCTTTTCACTTACCTTTTAACTAAAATCCTGTTGTTTCAAAGTCATTATGACAGTCTTACATGGAGTGTCCTTTCGGCGGTGATTTCTTGAAACGTGCTTTATTAGGTGTTTGAATTCATTCCCGCTGTTGCCTGATAAAGCGCAACAGTGGTGCGATGTGACCTGAGCCACACGTGACCTCCCTTGCGCACTCACGTACCGTCTATAGTCTGGACGAAGCAGTGTGTGACACGCGATCGGAGGGCACAGAACACGAGTTTATATCGCATTCACGATGTCGAGTTTCGTACCAAAAAGGAGCAATTGCGGGAAGCAATACTCTTCTGCTTTCGTCTCAAGAAATCTGCAGTGGAAAGTCATCGTTTGCTAGTGCAGGCCTATGGGGAACATGCTGTATAGGAAACAACATGCAGAGAATGGTTCCGGCGCTTCAAAGCCAACGAATATGACGTGAAGGACAAAGAGCGCCCTGGGAAGCCGAAAAAGTTCGAAGATGGCGCATTGGAGGCCTTATTGGACGAGGATTCATGTCAGATGCTCCACGAGTTGTCTGAAACAGTACGGGTCGATGAGTCATTGGTTAGCAAAGGTTTAAAGGCAATAAGAATGATCCAGAAGCTTGGAAACTGGATCCCACATGACAAGGTTATTCTTCTCCACCACAACGCTAGACCTCATGTCGCCAAATCCGTGAAGAAACTCTTGGAGGCACTTGGCTGGGACTTCTTACCCCACCAGCCTTATTCTCCGGACATTGCTCTCTCGGACTTCCATTTGTTCAGGTTGCTACAATATGGCCTGGCAGAGCAGCACTTTCCTTTCGGTTGCATGATATTCAAAAATGGTTCGATGAATGGTTTGCCTCGAAAGAACCTGCATTTTTCTACCGCGGAATCCATTTGTTACCCCAACGGTGGGAAAGGGTCGTATCTGCCAGCGGACACTACTTTGAATAGACTATCCCGTACCGCTCTGTAGCAACACATAGGTGTTTGTGTGGCAAAAAACAGCGGGGATTAATTCAAGCACCTAATAATATCCATCCATGTGCCCAACAGTAAGAGAACTGGTTTTGCTTAATTCCAGCACACATAATGTCTTCTCCACAGCATTTACAGTCATCTTGCCTGACAGGTCACGTGACGGTGAAAACATAGAATCTTTCAGTGACGCCATCTATATAATAAAATTGTTACTAGTGGAGATAGAACGGTGTATCGTGAGAGTCTCAGTCTTCTACAGTTTTGGTTTTATAAAACGTTGAAACCGTCGATTTTATTTGTAATAAACCTTGTACTCATATCCAGTCCAGATCGAAAAACTCTTATCTGGTTCTATTTAAAGCTTCTAAATATCGGCAACTGTAACTTAAAGTTATGTAGATATGTATCATTAGTTCCTTTTAGAAAAAACAAGGTTGCAATTATTTTACAGTTCATGGCAATTAAAGAGAAGTTGAAACACTAGTAAATCACCTTTTGGGCTTTGGGTATCTCTTGATTAGTTTTCGAAATTTTCTTCGCAGCTGATTTCTGATTGAAATCTTAATTAAGAATGAACGGAGTAACGAATTCGCTTTCCAGATATTGAACAAGAATGCGCAAACATTTTTAGCTTTTAACTTGAATACTTCGCCTGCGGTGCGAAATGGTCCAAATGTGTTAGGAGATTTAACTTCGCTGTAATGAATTATCTTCGTAATTGCATTATTTTCGAAAGGTATCGAAAATTTCGATGTATGCTAGACAAACAATACGTGTTTCAGCAGAAAGATTTCGAAAGCTTTGAGAACATTTCTGAATAATATTAAAATGAGAAACAAGTATTGAAGAGCAAATTAAAAAAGGCACCGTATTCTTAGCTTTGGTTTCTGTTAGTACGTAAAACATTTTACATTTTACGTACCAGATTTGGTATGTTATTAAGATCTCCACTATAAGAAAAGTACTTTATTTTCACATTTTCGAATCTCAGTACTGGAAGTAAAGCGTTTTGTTTTTGCATTTTCAATTCTAAGTGCTTAGTTTCGCATTTTCGAATCTCACCGCTGGCAGGTGCTATATTTTTACTTTTTCGAATCTCACCAGTAGTAAAAAGTACTTTATTTTTACTTATTCAATTCTCACCATGGGCAGTAATGTGCTTTATCTTCACATATTCAAATCTCATGACTGCGAGTAAAAGTGCTTATTTTCACATTTTCAAGTCTCACCATTGGCAGTAAAGTGCATTATTTTTGTATTTTTGAATCTCACCACTAGCGGTAAAAGCGCTTTATTTTCACATTTTCGAATCTCACCACTGGAAGTAAAGTGCTTTAATTTCACATTGGCTCCCGAACGTTAAAATTAATCTTCTGACCGTCAGATTCGAAAATTATGTGTGACATTTCTTCCACACTTCGTCTGGAATTAATCAGAATTCTTTTTTCTACCCTTCGAAAAATGTGTGATTCTTGTCACTCACAACATCTGGAGTTAATCATAACTCCTTGTTTTACAGTGAGCTCTTTCAAGCATGATTTGTTGGCTGACTCGGAAACCTATGACTCCGACCTCAACGGGGTATATGTGCTGCAACACTGAGGTGACGCAAAAGTCAAAATGGCAAGATGCAGAGATAAGCCAAGAACGGTGTAAATCAGTCGGAAGAATAACTGGCCCTGCAGCGAGTAGACGTGGGTTTGAATACCTCTGCTGGAAAATATTGCTTATTTTTACATTTCTCAGTGGCGGTGGCCCTAAATAAAGGTTGGGTGTCTTCGTCCACGCCTTTTTTTTTTTTTTTTTTTTTTTTTTTTTTGCATTTGAAGATCTTTTAAATAAAAAAAATTTCAAAATGTTCTCTTTCTACAGGAGGGGTAAAACAAATATTCCTAGTAACACAGGAACAATAAAAATCCCGCCGTTGATTTGCTTTACCCCTCCTGAAATCTCTCTACTGCCCCCTAAAATCCCTACACGTAAATAAACATAAAACATGATTAAAGAACTTAGGATCATGGCCCCGCTAGAAACAACATCTCTCACTACTATTCTTCTCGAAATTACCCACTTTATTGCAAACTGTAAAAGCGGGGGCACCCCTCCCCCATCGACAATATTCCGATTACTACAACCTTTCTATAATCATTTATTAAATCCCCTACCAATCTTATTTCCCATATTTCAAACATAATGATTACTATTCCTACTACCATCACATAAAGAAAAAAATACGTGACCCCACCCCCGAGCCCTGTCTCAGCATTATCCACCCTGTATGCTGTACAGATGAATATGCTATAAGACTTCGCAAGTCTATCTGACCCAAAGCTCCCATAACCCCAGCGCCTAAACTTACTATCCCGATCCCCCCCCCACACACACACACACAGTCACCATCAATATCAAAGGAACCAACCTCTGAAAAGTCATTAATAAAACACATACCGCCAACATCAAACCTTTCATAACCCCTGGAAATCAAAAATAAAAATGCCCGCCACCAACCTTCAACGCCAATGCTAATATCACATTTCCTCCAGAATACAATATTCCTGAAAACAACCCCGATGCTATTCTCTGAATAAAAAAAATATTTAAATAATCTTTCCGCTTCACATGAGTTATCTCGATGAAACCCCAATCTCAAGAATCTTAATATATTAATTTCTGTCCCCAACCAAATCAAAAATCAATCTCTAAATCTGAATACTATTATAAAACTCAAGCCGTAAACTAATAAACATACGAGTAGGAAGGGGGCCATAATTATTCATTTATGAGGTATGAACTCATCAGCTTCATGTTAGCTTACCTATATAATAAATTTATTATTAGCAATTCCCCTCTATTGAGCTATTACATTCTAATTGAATTGCTGTCACCCACCTCAAACACTTCATCTTGCTAAGAATAAATATCACTCTTACCCGCCGATCCCCCCCTTGGCGGAGGAGGGTGGCAATAGGTAAGAGTGATATTAATGAAAATAGACTCCGATGCTCGGGAAGCTGTTTTAAATACTTCCTCACCTCTTTACCCCCTATGTAACTCCTCTCGAAAAAAAAAAAGAGACATTTAGAGAAAAAAAAAAAAAAGCGCAAATGAGAACATTTGAAAGAGATCTCAGCTTTAATGCTTTTTAAGTAAAGGACTGTTACTCCCAATCTGAGATCAGTTGCTTCACGAATCGTCATTTTTTGTGCGCGTATGAAAATTTAATTTATGCAGGGACATTCGTTAATTCACCGTTTCTGTTATTTCTGTACTTGCTTTTATTTATGTTTGCATTGCTCTTCATACGTGAAGATAGTTGTACCTAATTCTTAAGGTGATACCATCATTCTCTGCTACATGGTAATTCATGTAAATTTCTGTAGCCCAGATGTGGGTGTTTTGGAATATGATGTACTCGACCAAATGAAACCTTGCTTCGTCAGTGAACCATGCGAAATCCAAAATGTTCGGAATTCCGAGTAAGGATCTCAGGAACGAGTGACAATAAGACACATGCTTTTTGAGATCAAGTTATTGCAACTCTTGCACAGCTGCCACACGGTAGGGGCGAAGTAACGCTTTCTTCGCCGCTATTAAAAAATAGAATACCCAGTTTCTTGTAATAAACGTCGTGCGGACTTCTAACGTGATGCCAGTAGCCTGTGCTTCACCACTTTGATTTTTTCTTCCGCTAAAAGAGGACGTCCGCTACTATATGCAGTGCGATCAAAGAGTTAAGAGACTAGGTACGTAGCGCGCCAACAGATGGCAGTACGCAAATACGTGAGCAGCGGTCGTGGGAAGTAACCTTCGTGAGTCATTGTACCGAGTGGCGTCGTTCTGTGAACATCGGGAGCTGTGCTACATGATATTTGGTGACCACATGCAGAACACAGCTGCGATTTCGGTATGGGCTGCAAACTAGAGCAGCGAGCGAACATCAGATTCTGCGTCAAACTCGGCAAATAGGGAACGGAGACGCATGAAATGTTGCTGAAGGCTTTGAGTCGTGCGAGGTGTTTTGAGTGGCACTCGCCCTTCAAGAGCGGCAGAATGGCAGTGGAAGTCGACGAAAGCTCAGAGCGACCGTCCATGAGAAAAAACCCGAACTTGTGGACAAAGTTAGGGGACTGGTACATAAGGATCGTCGGAGAATCATTCAAGACATTGCTACCACCGTCAATGTGTCATACAGAACAGTGCAAGAAATTCTGACGTCGGTTTTGAATAGGCATCGCATTGCTGCAAAGTTTGTCCCAAAGATTCTGGACTCCGAACAGAAGGCGCTCCGTGTCGGACTCTTTCAAGATCTCTATCAGCAGATGTTGAATGAACCAACGTTCCTGTCGTGGGTCATCACTGGGGACGAGACTTGGGTCTACGGTTACGACCCGGAGATCAAATAACAGTCGTCGCAATGGAAGAGCCCGGCATCTCCACGACCGAAGAAGGCCTGACAGGTCCGGAGCGCAACCAGAAGCATGCTCATCGCGTTTTTCGACATTCGTGGGGTTGTGCACCGTGAATTCCTCCCCCAGGGACAGACTGGCACCGCCCCTTTTTTGCTGCGATGTTCTGCAGCGTCTTAGGGAGGACACTCAACGCAAAAGACCTGAAATGTTGCGCAGGGGCGATATCTTGCTCCATTACGATAATGCAGCAGCTCACAGAGCGTTAGCAACACGCCAGTTTTGCAGCCGCAACAGCATGACTACCCTTTCTCACCCGCATTACTCGCCGGATTTAGCCCGGCGGGTAAGATCAAGCTGTGGCTCTAGGGTCGCCGTTCTGAAACCGTTGACGAGATCCAGAGCGAATCGCAGACGGTGCTTGCCATGATTCGCGAATAAGACTTCCAGGGAGCATTCCAACAGTGGCAAAAACACTGGCATCGCTGCCCAAGGAGACTACGCTGAGGGAGATCATAGCCAGATTAAAGGTACGCAAGTACTTTGTTGTATATTATCCTAGTCTTGGAACTTTTTGATCGGACCTCGTATTTAGCAAGAAATAAAAAAAAAGATTAAATAATAAATATACTTGTTTATCTTAGCCGTTAAAGCCATTAAGTTCTGTGTGTGTTAATTAAGCTACTCTGAACACCATTTAACGCTACGAAGCGTTTCAGTGTAAAAGTATTTGCATAATGCTAGTGTTTATGAACATCAAACAGAAATCATTGCTATTTCCACCTTTATAAGTGAGTCATGGAAATATTATCATCGGCCACCACCGGGAATCGAACACAGGGTATTCCAGTGACGCGCTGGAACTTCTACCACTGCACCACAGCGGCATAGAATTATTTAGATTCACATACGACAAACTGCCGAACTACATGGCAGGTTGCTTCTTGGAGCCCGGCACAATGGTAGGGATTCACCAAAGATGGTAGGCAGCAACAGAACAAATAACTAGGAGGCGAATAAATAATTAATACACGCAATTGACGATTATGAACATCAAACAGAAATCATCGCTCTTTCCTCGTCAATTGTGTGTATTAATTATTTATTCGCTTCCTAGTTATTTGTTCTGTTGCTGCCTGCCATCCTTGATGAATCCCCAGCATTGTGCGGGGCTCCAAGAAGCAACCTGCTATGTGGTTTGGCAGTTAATCGTATGTGAGTCTAAATAATTCGAGGCAGCTGTGGTGTAGTGGAAGCATATCCAGCGCGTAACTGGAAGACCCTGGGTTCGATTCCCGGTGGCGGCCGATGGTAATTTTTCCGCGACTCACTTATAAACGTGGAAAGAGCGATGATTTCTGTTTGACATTTAACTTATATCTGCAACCGAGTATACTAAGAACATCACAGATGTTTCCTTTTTAAGGAAAGTATTCTCATCGCAGTTATTCCCTTCCATAATTACTCATGCAAAGGGTCCGTACGGTGTTTTCATTTTAAGGCGAACCCAACGATTTTATGAATTTGATAACGGTGTCGTTCTGCTCGAGAATAATTACTACGAAGCGAAATTTCTTTTCGTAGAGCCCAATTCAGCCAAACCACAGAATCAATTGCGACCACTCAACTAATTAGCAATGGCTTCTAAAGAGACAACGAATATGCAATATTAAAATATTTCACTAATGAATATCTTTATGGATGTCAGTACTGATTGCATTTTCCGAAACAGAAGAGCTCTGCGTGAAACGATATGGATGGAATTTTGAATTCGGAATCCTTGCTGGAATTCTATCTCGAAATGACACTTTCGGAACAGGTCGTCCAATTAAACCTGCCGTAATTAATCAGACTAGGCAGACAAAATATTCTGTGGCGCACTGCGTAACAGGATTTGGGAGAATCTTCGTTTCGAGGGTTCGTGATGGAAACCGCTAACTCAGTGCGGACTGTTCCATTTTATTGGAATGAAATCTCAGCATTCTATAGGAAAATACCAAAGTTGCATGAAAATAGCGTCTAATAAATAATCGCTGTTTCTTCTGCTATGGCGTACAGGAGATACTAAAGAAGACAAAAATATGTTTTAATTTTGTACATCTGTTGAAACAAAAAACAATCCATAGAGTACCTTGGTACTCTTTGGAGATAATTTATGTTGTGCATCTTTCGTATACCATGATCTTTGCGGGTGTGAAATAAAACCAGTGGTTCGAGAGTATACATTTTCGCACAACACAGTGCCTTCCTTCGCTTCACTCACGATCACACCGAGCAACTGTCTGGTACATACTAATTATAACTAAACGTAAAAACAAAAAATAATGAAGAGAGATACGTGCTGTGGCGGATCCAGCGGGGAGCGACTGGGGCGACCCCCACCCCCCCCCACCCCCAAGCCCTAACGAAATTTTTTGGTTTAAAGTAGCGAAGATCATAAATGATTAACTTTGCATATTTTGTTTTCAGTTTTTCTGAAAAAAATTACAAATTAAACTTAGCGCGGAGGATTTAAAATACTTATTACATTGATTTAGGTTCAGTAAAAAAAGAAAGAGAGAGAGAGAGAGAGAGAGAGCAAAAGATAAAGGGAAAACAAGGGTAACGGGGGTAAAAAACATGGGGATATTCTTCGTTAGTTCCTTGCTATTGTCATCATTAGTAACGACTCGAAAGCTTGGTACTGAAATCAGAGTAAGTGGGAGAAACTGTGAATAACAATCTGATCTACGTACATATCTTAATTGGGTCATGAAGGAAATTTGTAAGAATGTCCCCAGCGCTTCCTCCCAGATGGTCTTTTTAGGACTTCTTTCTTTTTTCTTATTTTTCCTGCTCCCTCACGCCTCACGGGCGCTTCCCGTTGTTCCACCCACTCCGAAGTCAATCCACGCTTGGGTGGGATGGGCTGGAAGGAAGGCAGTCTGGCTAATTTAGGGTAATGTTCGCCATCTCCTGCTACTAACATTATATATATATCCACTGAAGTGCCAGAAAAACTGGTACGCCAGTCTGATACTTAGTAGGTCCCCCACGGAACGCAGGATTGCAGAAATACGACGAAGCATGGACTCCACTAGCTTCTGGAAATATGCTGTAAGCAATGCACACCATACTTCCTGCAGAGCGTGCTACAATTCGGGTGTATTCCGAGGTCTCGGATTCCTTTGTTCGATAGCGCGTCGCATAGCATCCCAAATGTGTTCTATCACGTTCAGATCTGGAGACTTGGGTGGGACTGGAAACACCTCAAACTCAGACGAATATTCCTCTAACCATAATGTGGGGTCCCTACACTTGTGTGGAGGTGCATTGTCCCGTTGTAACAGGCCCAACCCATTAGTATGAGTGCAGGACATGAACGGGTGTACCTCGTCAGAAAGGACGCGCACATAGCGTTGGCCGGTCACAGACGTTTGTAGACGTACCAGTAGTCCCAATGACGGCCACCTAAACACACTCCATACCATTACGGACCCCCTCCCCCACCAGCCGGTACATTTCCTCGTTGACAGATGGGATCCATGGCTTCATGAGGTTTGCGGCACACACGAATCATTCCACCTAACCGATACAGTTGGAAACTCGACTCGTCAGACCAGGCTACTTGTTTCCAGTCATCAAGTGTCCAGTGGTAGTGTTACGGTGCCCAAGCGAGGTGCATATCTCTGTGTCGTGCACCCACCAAGGGGACTCGAGTTGGGCGTCGGCTCCCAAAGCCCATATCGTGCAGAGTACGTTGCACAGTCCGGACGCTGATGCTTGTTGAGGTTCCAGCATTGAAATCCGATGACACCTGCGAGAGTGATGCACGCCTGTTGCGTAAAACGATTCTTGACAGCCGACGATGGTCGCGTTCACCCAATGTGATTTTACGGCCACACTGGTATCGTAGGTTGGAAGTTTTGCCGGAATTCTTGTAGTCACGGTACACCCTTGCAATGGTCGTCCATGAAAATCCGAACTTCTTTTCGACCTCCAAAATACTATGGCCCATCTGACGACCACTAACTATGACACCGCGTTGAAAATCGCATAAATCGTTATTACTTGTCATTCTCATGCCGTAAATGGCTCTGGCAGCTGGCAAGGATGTATATCGCTTTATATACGCACTTTTGGACGGAACTGAGTACGCGCATAGGTGACGTTGCTATGTGTTTTGCATAAACTCGTCTGTACCAGTTTTTCTGGCACTTCAGTATATATATATATAGGCGGGAGTAACATGGAGGAGACTGGCGCAAGAGAGACCGCTGTGGAACAACTTGGGGGAGGCCTCCATGCTGCAGTGGATTGATAATGATTGACAATATATATATATATATATATATATATATATATATATATATATCCAGACACCTTTGCTGTCTGGATGAAATTCGAAAGTATGCAGGGGTGACATGGAGGAGACTGGCACAAGACAGACCGTTGTGGAGGAAACTTGGGGAGACCTTCGTCCAGCAGTGGATTGATAATGGTTGACAATGATGATGATGATGATATATATATATATATATATATACACTGAGTGGCCACTTTATTATGACCACCTGACAGTTTTAAACAAATGAGATTTGGCTGCACGCTGTTGCCACCAGAGGGCGAGGCTAGTATAAAAAGGGAAAGCTTAGTGCTTGCGACAGTAGTAGGGGTGATTTTTGGGTGACGAGATAGGTAAAAAATGCGATTTGACGGACTTTCAACGTGGGGTGATTGTAGTAGCTCGGAGCCATGCATCGAGTATCACCAAAACCGCTGCATTCGTGAAATGTTCCAGAGTAGCTGTTGTTAAAGTGTTTAAAGACTTTACTGTCAGCCAAAAACCTGAGTCTCTACGCGCAACGTGTGGTCGTCATCGACTAGTGACTGCTCGGGCGGAACGGAGAGATTCCAGACTAGTAACATACAAGAGAAGTGCAACAGTGCAGCAAACTACAGACCATCTTAATAAAGGATCCCCTCAAATGATCTCTGCATGCACTGTTGGCCGTACACTGCATCGGATGGGATATGGTAGCGAAGGCCTGTTCGAACACCTTTGCTGTCTGCAGTTGACAAGAGAAAACGTCTCCAGTTCGTACAGGAGCACAAGGATTGGACAGTCGATAATTGGAAACAAATTATGTGGTCCGATGAATCACGTTTTCAGTTGCACTATGGCGATGGCCGAGTGAGAATTTGGCGGAAACAGCACGAAAGCATGGACCCCATATGCATTGCTACAATCCTTCAAGCTGGTGGAGGCAACGTTATGGTTTGGGGAATGCTTTCCTGGCATGATTTGGGCCCTTTAATTCGTGTTGATCAACGTCTGACTGGCACATCATATATAAACATCTTTGCGGACCAAGTGCATCCTGTCATGTGGATGGCTTATCCCAATGGCGATTGCTACTTTCAACAAGATAATGCGTCCTGCCATAATGCTCGTATTGTACAGGATTGGTTTCAGGAAAATCCCGGTGAGTTTACTTTGCTTAAGTGGCCCACACAATCTCCCGATCTCAACCCCATTGAGAATTTGTGGGATGAAGTTGAACGAGCCATCAGGCAGCTGCTATTCATCAAGCATGGTCGCAGATTCCACAAGCCACCTATCAACATCTCGTGAAGTCCATGCCATGAAGAATCCACGCAGTATTAAAGGCAAAAGGTGGCCCAAAGATGTACTGAGTGGGTGGTCATAATAAAGTGGCCACTCAGTGTATATATACTAATGTTTTATCAAAAAATGAATTTCATAATGGCTTCTGCCCCCTTTTTGTAGCCGAAAAACCGCCCTCTCTAGAGTAAACTTCTGGATCCGCCCCAGGACATGTGAGTCATAAAATTAAATATTTACTAACATATGGCGGCGACATTTGTAAGTATTTGGACCGTTTATTTTTTCAAAAACGATATATATTGTTATTAGTATATATTATTCAGGTTTAGATAAATTTAAGGAAAGACCCTGGCACCGATGAAATGCGATACAGCGACAAAAGTCTATGTGCGCATGCACAAGCTGAAATCTGACCTCGAGATAGAAAGAAAAGCATGTGTGTCAGCAAAGGTGATTGGTAACTTTTGGTCGGATATTTATCCGTTACACCCCATCGCGATATATACACCATTTTAAAGCTTGTCATTAAAAGGGTTTACCTTCCGTCTCAGGGATCGAGAAGAAGCGAAATTTCGGTGCGACGCATCGTTTACTGCTGTCGGGAAAGAAAATGCGTTTGCGTAATGGCTTTTATCACATTCAGCATCAGGTTTCCGTAATTTATGCAGATTGCAACGAGATATTCTAAGAATTGTGTAAAACGTGATGAAATAATGTTCGGCGATAGTTTAAATGAAATACGGGATTAGACCACTGCACATAACAAATTTGGAAGATGTGAATCCGTTTATTGGTGTAAATACGACATGGATGTTAAGTCAGATAACATCCAAAAATTTTAAATTTCCGTGGTCCTGGAGTGGGAATCGAACCAGCGTCTACCGGATAGCGCCCGACTATGCTAACCACTACACCACCCAGAACGACCAAATTTTAAGTTTCCGATTAATTTGAATTTGCCACCCCAGTGGCGCAGTTGTCTAAAGGCTGGCTTATGACCATTCCTCCGTGAGGGGGCCCGGGTTCGAATCCAGTGAGACATGGATGTTACGTTTGTCTTACGGCACTGGTTCTCTCCCTTCCCTGGAACCAGTGACCTAAAATTAGGGACGGGCAACTGCTTGTAGCCCATTGAGTTGCTCACGGTGGTCGTTAAACCTTCAATTAAAAAAAATAATAATATGACCATCACAGTATACGCTAGTCGAAGCAACCGGCGTTCATATATAACGAATCTGGAGGGTTAGAATTCATTCCTGTGATTCCCCGGTGACGTAGAATATCAGTGGGTGAAATACGGAATTACACCATTGTACAATACAAATTTGAAAGTTGTGAATCCGTTTATTGGTGTGAATATGACATGAATGTTAAGTCAGATAATGTCCGAAAACTTGAAAATTTCATCGTCCTGGAGCGAGAAGTGAATCCACGTGACCCGTATAGCACCCGATTATGCTCACCACTACACTACCCAGAACGACAAACTTTCAAGTTTCCGATTAATTTGATTTTTTTGTTTCCCATTAATTAATTTGGTTTGCATACTCGGGCGTTATGCGGGAGACGCGGGTTCGATTCCCGCTAAAGGACGACGAACTTTTCCAATTTTCGGATATTATCTAACTTAACAGCCATGTCATATTCACACAAATAAACGAATTCACGTCTTCCAAATTTGTATTAGTAAAATAAATTGTTGAGTAACAATGAAATTAACTATCGCTACGTCACTTCGTGAGATAGCATTCAAAATTTAGTAGGTTTTGACTACTTCCATTTCGAAAGTGGTTTTGACTACTTCCATTTCGAAAGTGGCTTTGACTACTTCCATTTCGAAAGTGGCTTTGACTACTTCCATTTCTAAAGTGGTTTTGACTACTTCCATTTCGAAAGTGGTTTTGACTACTTCAATTTCGAAAGTGGTTTTGACTACTTCCATTTCGAAAGTGGTTTTGACTTCTTCCATTTCGAAAGTGGCTTTGACTACTTCCATTTCGAAAGTGGTTTTGACTACTTCCATTTCGAAAGTGGTTTTGACTACTTCCATTTCGAAAGTTGTTTTGACTACTTCCATTTCGAAAGTGGTTTGGACTGCTTCCGTTACCCATTTTTTTCACCGGAACCTTTTACTTGGGAACTTCTTTACAACTGTCGGGAAGGACGCATAACATCAAACAGAAAACTCTATTTGGCAATGATACATTTTTCCACAGATATATAAATATTATTTTTTTCATCCTTACAGTAACATTTTTTACCGGAAGCGTAAAACCCATGTTAAGTCTCAGTCTGGGTTAACTGCTTCAGATACTGTGTTTCTCTGTACCGCGTTGATCTGCAAAGAAAAAGATAAAAATATATAGGATATCCTGTACATGCTACCCGTTTAGCACTTTATTCGATTAAAATATACGTGCTTATTATACCACTTTCTCCATCCGCCTGTAGACACTATATCTGTGCAACAATTCGCCCAATTTAAAAAAATATTTCTGCATTGGAAAGCCTGAAATATGAAAACAATGGTGAGCTCCGGTACATTTTCTATGCATAAATTTGCCATTAGGGTACGTAATGCAGATGCTATCGAGTTCAAAATATATTTTAATCCATATCATTTCTTCTACTTCTATAAACATCCGATTCAAAGTATTACGTCTTTCCTTCGAAACCATTCATAATGAAGACCACTTTGGGTAGAGTTTCCCTTTCAAGTAATGCAGAATTCTTCCGCTTGGGGGCGTAAGGTAAATTGCGATTTTCCCGATATCTCCGCTGCTAAAATTCCAATCTGAAAAACCCCTTTTACATTGGACTGAGTTCTTAGTGAGATATGTTCTGCATATGATTTCTCAATTTTGGTAAAGAAATGTTTTGTCACTAAGCGGCGTAAGCTCAGTTTCGGATGTAATATCTTCAAAAAGTTTACATTTCTTATTGTACATCACATAACTTAACTGTGTGAATTTTAGTGGTGTTTCCTAAATAAGCGAAACGAGTTTTTCACTTGTTTCGGATTCGATACGTAATGAAGAACAAAACAACTTCTTAGCATACATGCTTATATTATTTAAAGAAATGCCTCATACTATTGTAAAGAGAAGACTTCGTGATTTTCTTTGAAAGTACTGGACGTTAAAATGATTAACGCCCAGCACTTAGAATAACTCACGGTAAACTGATTATATGTAATTGTTGCAATTGCAAATTATTTTTTTTTAATTTTGTGAAATTTGCATTTCTAACTGATTTTATGTAGTAGCGTAAATGTGTAAAACTTTCTTTTCTGACTTTATTCACTTCTGTATGAACTTAAATAATTTTTTTCACGTTTATAGAAGACACACATCCTGTTACCATCAGCGCTGTCCTTGTGGTGCTTATGGGAATCATAGGGGCTCTGGTTCTTCTTGCCATTATTATAATCTTTATAATGAAAGCACGTGGAGAGCAAAGAGGTAAGTTGATGGTGCTTATTAAACTTTATTATCTAAGCATTGCTTGAAAGGAAAAATACTTATTCATGGTTGAATTAATTAATTCAGAATATTTAAACTCGCTATAAAATTGGTGAAAATAATTATGAACATAAAATACTAAGAAAATATTAAGTAAAATTACTCAGCTTTGTTTTGTGTATCCGGTAACGAATAAAAGACATTTGGGCTGAAGTGCTATTTTAATCATTTACTAACTATTTAAAATTCGCTGTACTTTCTAACTGACAAATTTCATTTTCCCAATGGGAAGGCACGGTAATATACGTTTATGGCATTGAGTTTTCTCTCAGAAACATTTCAACTCCTGAACGATATTTAGTTGCTATTTGTTTAAAAAAATTGCAATTGCGAGCTCAAAATTACTAAAATATAATATACTAAATTTAAGCTGATCATGGCTGTTGTAAGCAAAAGAAAATCAAACTGATATCCATAGCAGCAGCATCCTATTAGAATACCGTTTATTTGCTTATAGAAAGTTTTGTTATACAAAATATGATTATTATTGATACAACAGTTAAAAAAGGTATTCCAAGGATTAGCATTAACGATTTAGTTGAGTTTAAATTCTACATACAGCACCTTAAAGGTGGAAATAATATCTGAAAGAGACAGATTAGTATATAGGTTCTCGAAATCATAACTATTAATATATAGAGAGAAGCTAAGAATAGTGGAAATCACTTCGGAATGGTTATTTATAATCCAAAAATCTCTGTTCTGCAGAATAGTACTGTGGCTAATAAGATCCCAAACGTTTTTCAAAAGTGCCTCAAAAGCTTGGTCTATTTTCTTTTTATGACTCCTAATGCCACTGGCTATGAACCAAAATTTATCTGGATCTTTATGAAACTTTGCATTAGCAAAAAGAAAGGGAAATTCAGGCTCATAGCCCCTAAAAGAGGAAATTTTAAGCTTCTTGAAGAAGGATTTAAGCTGCTTGGTGCAGTAACTGACTGTCTCGTAGTTTACTCTATTATTAAGTTCCTGATTAATTAATTCAAAATAGAAAGTTTTACAGATAACTGCAAAATTATTGCTAGCTTTATCAGTTGTTGCAAAAATATATTGCTCTTGAAGTTTAGAGAGAGCCGTTTTTGAAGCACCAGAGAAATGCAAGTTGCTGTCAAAACATAAATCAAGACCAGCCAACTTTTCAGAGATCCTTATAACATTAAACTTTTATTCTGCAAAGGCCTCAATAGGCTGATTGTAAGCCAAACTAGTCTTAATAATGTACCTATTAACATCTTGTGTAAAGTTTTCAAGAATTTGCTTTTTAGAAACATTGAAAGAAGGCCTGAATTTAGTACCATACTCTAATAACTTCCTAAGACTGACATCCTCAACAAAACTTAAGTTACCAGTGATAATGTGTTTGTAATAACTATTGTAGTGAACTGTATCCTTATATTCTTCGCAATAACACGCAAAAACTGCAGATAAGAAACACGAAGAACCTAACTTGTAGTTTTTAACCATGGACCCTTAGGTTCTGACATACTTAAAACTAACAACAGATTGGTGCCTAGGAATAGGAAAATAAACAGCATTATTGTAGAACATATTCCTGACATTGAGATGATCATAGATTTTATTGAGAAACCTGATTGTCACACAATTCCTGGAAAAACCTTTTAGAGAATTTTTTTTTCTTTAAGAATATGTTTAATAATATCCAGAACTAAATCAAAAACATGATTAGCAGAACTATTCCGGAATTTGAAAAAGATTTTTAAGACAGAGTGCTTAAAAGATTTAAGAAGACTGCAAGCATTTTTAACAGAATTTGAATTATTTTTAAAACCACGCAGAGCTTGCTGCAAATTTGAAACATGTGGGATTGGATTTGCGTCAAGAATGTTTCTCTCACAGACAGTTATAGGTCGGCTTATCGAGAACCAGCAGTTCAGACAATCAATTTATTTTGATAACAACTGGAAATGAGACAAATAATGTTTTATATGCAGAGGCATTAAGAATTATTTTCAAAAAAGTATATGTACTTATATGTGTGTAAAACTTAATTACGATTTTATTTCAAGTGAATAACTAACTGCTGACCATTTAATATTTCTGCCAATTTGCTCCATCGGTTGCTATGAAATTCAACAACAGTTCTTATGGATGGATTGTATTACACGTGTTTTTGAGTGATATCTTCCTCGCGAGCGAAGTCGTGGGCAGATAACTTGAAGATAGCTTTCTCTCAGATTAAGAGACAAATAATGTACATTTTTCGACACCGAGTACACAAACAGACTGAGTTCAGAGCATAAAAGTGAAAGCAGACAAACTAAGTACATATTTAATTTTTACAATCAGCGTACGAAGATCTTAAAGCACTCATTCGCGAACTATAGAAACTTCACTTCAGATGCAATTGCGATTCTTACGTTTCGTACAAACATTATCATTTAGGAAAACTTTTTTATTGCCGCTATAGCAGATATGCACGGAAACGGAAAGTGTGTACTTTAATAGTATTGCATGAAAGATAAATCAGTTCTACCTCGCAATAAAAAGGAATCAAGAAATTTCATCCAAATAAAAGCTCGGAAAACCGAGACCGTGTATTTTCGTTCTTGTTATACTGCTCTGATGGGAGGCAAAAAATAGTGGAAGCAAACGAAATGATATTTGTACCCAGAGAGACTTGTGGAAACAGTTGCTTTCGTTCGCGGGAAATCGTTACCCGACGTGTAGGGTTGTTTTTTTTTCCTTATTTGTGGAGCGAAAAATAACACACCATGCTTTACCACCGGCATCAGTTGCTCATTATGCAGGAGGAATAACCTGGAAGGATTTTCTGTCTGAAAAGGAGCTGCATTATATGCATTTTTATCTATTTCTTGACTAGTATCAAAGACTAAATTCGCACGTGGAGCTGAAGAGGAACAGAGATGTACTCATAAAATTGAAAAGATATCGGAGGAAATTTTGTAACTAAGTGAGTTGCTTTTAAAAAAACATTTACACCGCGCAATGAAATCTGTAACCTATATCTATAATTTAACAATTATTTTGCGTTTCAGTGCTGTTATGTACATTTGGTTTCTCCTCATCAAAGTTTTTCTAACTTAACGACACATTATTCCTCCCGACGAGATTTTCAAAGTTGGTAACCTGAAGGTATACGGATAACCCGCTGGTAGTGTTCAAAAACTTGTTCAACAATATCGACGGAAACCTTTTCAAAACACTTACTAGAAATGTACCCACAATTGAGTTAAGCATGGACTACCAGAGATCTGTGGTCTCTTTATAAAAAAACATATGCAAAAAATACTCTTTTGGGTTCGGGGTTAAAACCCAAAACCTATTTTTATTAATTTAACGTGATGGATAAGTAGTTCCAACTACTTTCAGTTTTGTAGTTTATAAAATTCCTTTATTGGAAAAGAATGAACAATCGTTAAATCTTTGCTATGTGGGCTCGACCTATGGAAGCCGGGGTACTCGCTGGGCTGAACACAGACATGTCATCCAAAAAGAATCTGCTGCTTCGACATTGTCAAAAATTGTTACTAAAAAAGTCTAAGACTTGATTGGGACAATGCGAGCTTAGTGTCGACTGCTTTTAATAAACGGTCTATGATTTTTACTGATAGTCTATATATTATTAAACTTAGACCAACATGCTATAATGAATACGTGCCTGTATACATTCCCTCTAAATGAAAGAATCTGCTTTTACTGTACTCTCGGAAAGAAGAAACCGAATTATTGCAAAGGAACTTTAAAAAATAGTTTGTAGTGAATGGCAATGACTTATGTCTTCATTTACATAATGTGTTATACGCATGCTCTTGTCTGTTACTACACTGCTGGCAACCAAAAATGCAACACCAAGAAGGAAGAATCCGATTGGCCTGAAATTCGCAGCAAGCATCGTCCGCAAGAGGACATGCGAACGATTAGCATTGCAAGCCATATGCAAATCATGTGCGCGCGGCACGCCACCGAGAAGCACTATAAGGAGGGTGCACAGAAGGCGGGGTGTAAGAAGTGGAAGTGTGTTGTGCTGCCGGACCTGTGCGCGGGAAGCTTCCTGATGTCTCGTCGCAGAAGACGGCAGTCATTCCAGCACGTTTCGGAGTTCGACTGAGGACAAATAGAGGCTGATCGCGACAGCGGTTTATCGTACCGAGACATCGGCGCCGGTGTGGGACGACATCCAGCCACAATGAGGCGAGTTTGGACTTTCTTGGATGCAAGAGGGACGCACGGACCGACGTAGCAATTCACGGCACAGAATTATGCTTCTTTATGGATCTTGGAACTTGTAGCTATTCCCTTCACAAAAGGTGTTACTATCGCGTTGTTTCAACAAACCTAAACCCGTCCACACATAGAGAACGACTACTCGATGTCAAAATGTTCCTGTAGCAGCAAGATACTAAGATTTCATAACAAGATAATTTGAGACATTAGGCATTACTGGAAAGCTTCTTCATATACGCATTCAACAAACACAAGAGCCACCCAGAAAGGCAAGGCCAAATATTCGTGGTAGACACTGCCCCGGGAAATAATCTCTTTCTCTCTCTCTCTCTCTCTCTCTCTCTCTCTCTCATATATACACACACATATATATATATATATACACTGAAGAGCAATTGAATTAGAGATACCTGTCTAGTAACGTGTAGCACCACCTTTCGCCTGATGACGGCGGCGATTCGTCTCGGCATGGACTCAACAAGACACCGGAAGCGTTGGGAAGCCATACGGATCCACCACCCCTGAACAAGCTCCCACAGTTCACGAAGATTTGATGGAGGGGGTCAGAGCCTCGAACATCTCTCTCTCTCGATGGCATCCCAGATGTGTTCGATGGGATTAAGGTCAGGTGACTTAGCTGGCCACGGAAGCGAGGTCACTTCGGTGGAGTGTTCATTTAACCATTCGGATACAATTCGGTAGCAATGGCACGGTGCATTGTCTTGTTGCAGGATGAGGTCCACAATGGGATCTTGAAGACTCACATACGGGATCAAATGGTCGTCCAGGATATCCCGGTAACGTTGACCTGTGAGGGACGACGTCACACGTACCAGGGGTTCAATTTCAGTCCACTTAAATAGTCCCCAGATAAGAATGCCACACCCCACCAGCTTGAAGAGTATCCTGCTGGTAAGAAGGATCCATCGCTTCATGTGGTTTGGGCCGTATTCGCACCCTGCCATCCGCATGTGGAAACGTGAGTCTGGACTCATCAGTTCAGGCAACATTTCCCCACATGTCTAGGGTCCAGTGGCAATGTTCCCGCGCCCATGTTAATATTTGCACCCTGTGATGTGCGGTCAGCAGCGGTACTCTCGTGGGACGATGGCTTCTGTACCCCATAGCGAGGAGATGGTTCTAGATGATGTGGCTGCTTACACGTTTTTGTGCACCAGCGTTAAATTGCCGAGTGATTTCTTGCACTGTGGCCCGTATTATTGCTGTTCCAATGCGAGCTAGCCGACGATGACCCCGCTCATCCATACACTCTTGTCCACGGGCAGTTGGTCTTTGTAGGGATGGTTTTACCGGATTCGATGTACTCACGGTGCACCCGTGACACAGTGGCTCGTGAAAATCAGAGTGCCTGCACGACTTCCGAGATGGAGTGAGTCATTCGTCGGGCTCCGCCAATTTGCCCACGATCAAATGCGCTTAGATCCTTCGTCTTACCCATACTTCGTCCGACTCTTAGAGCGCTTTTATGCAGGCGTTTTTTGCTGCGCGTTTTACGGACGGCAAAGAACGTCGCGTTTTTTGCTGTCGTTGCCTGTCTTTTTATGCAGGCGTTTCGTGCCGCGCGCTTCGACGACGGCAGATTGTGAAGTCAGTGCTGCCAGTGACTCTATTAAATGGAAAAGATCCGGTTTATAAATGGAAAAGTAGGAACTGCAAGTTTTTGAGTAAGAGTATCGTTGAAACTTTTTATTGCTTTTTCAAAAGTGACTTTTAAGTCGATTTAAAGAATAAAAAAGGTGAGAATACTTGATAATTATCAGATCAGTATTAGCCCAAGGGAGCAGAAAGTAATGAGAAAATGTTGTTGCAATACAATATAAATTACTTTTAACACTATTAAATGAGATAGTGTGATGTTCTCAAATTTCTTTATTTTTTCAGCCTAAATAATAATAACTCTTTTGGTTTAAGATGGTTTAAAGGGAAAAGGGTCGAGAAAGAACTTGATTGTCCTAAGAAGAGTTGTCCTGGGAAAAATATTTCTTTCTTCATTGATTATCCTACCAGGAAGGAATTAAACTATTAACAGCAATCACGCCCGATCATCAGGAAACATTTTACAAGTACTCTTCATTCGTAACTCGGGACGAAGGTGGGAAGGTTCCAACACAGATATGTTCCTTTAGCTGGAAGTAGCATGAAAGCAATTTATAACACAGCAGGCCAGTTAAGAATTCGCCTTAAACAATGAAAAGTGTGGGAAGCGTGAATACCTTCTTTACCAACCACTACAAAGAACTCAAAATTATTTTAACCGTTACTTTCAGAAAACGTACATCAATAAGAACTCGAAAATTTGGAATATCACAGCAGCAAGAAAAACTATGTTAATATTAATATGAGAAAGTAAAATATCAATTGACAATACAAAGTAGTCGCTTTAAGAATTGATTTGCTTTGGTCCGTGAAAACCAAAATTCCATATCCAATTATATGTTTTTGGGGCCCCTCAAACAGCGAGGCCCTAGGCGCGCGCCTAATACGCCTAACCGGAAATCCGCCACTGAGAAAACCCCATCATTCATATTATTATTACTTGCGAAAAAAAATATTATATTGGATGCTCAATAAATTTGCAAATTTGCAGAAGCAAAAAAAATGAAATCCATTTTGAGAAAACCCAGGTGGCACTTTAGGTGTTTTTTTCAACTGGGCCCAGCTTGTAAAATCCCACGGGGTTTTTCTACGTTGGAGAACCCTGTTAATGTTTTGTATTTTGTTTTGGAATTAAACTGCGGACCATGGGCGCCGACTTTCCAGAAATCCAATAGGTGCACAAGCGCAAAACAATAACATGGAGTACGAGAATAGAAAACTCCTTATCCCCCGATCCCCCGCGGGCGATAAGGTTTGGAAATAAAATGCAGACTAACTTTTTTCAAAAAGTCTGTATGTAACCTAGATTTTAAGGCTGTTAGATAGATATCAGCCCAAAATATCACAACCTGTTGTCGAAGACAATAACATTTTCAGCAGTTATTTCATTAATTTAATATTTTTTTCAAAATTTTTCAAAATCTGTGTGCTTTCAAAACACTTGAACATGATGCCCAAAATTTTTGATTTTTGTTTTTTCAATTAAAAATTTTGAGTTATTTCCGATTTTCATTACCAGGGCAGTTCAAATTTGTAAAAATTCTTGTAAAAGACGCAAAACTTTTTTTCCCAACACCACTGCGGCACTAGAGGCTTAAAAATTTGCAGTGATGCACGTCTTGGGTACTTTCGAGTTTTCTACCCCCAATCGATACGTTATTTTTTTTAATTCTTATTGTGTCTTATATCTTCGTTATACATGGTATGGTCACAAGTAAAATAACTGTAATTTGACTCTCCCGGATTTTTCTCTCTCACCTTTTACATACACATTGCATGTAAAAGATGAAAAAGCTATTCTTTAAACAGCAATTATTTGCATTGGCAATTTGCACCGAAATCGTACTTGAACGCTGGATGAATTAAAAGAGAAGTACAGTTGCATCATTCGCAATAGTGTACTTTTTTAATTCAAATCTGAAACAGCGTCAGCAAAGCGACGGGCTAAAAGCTAGTAATAAATAACATTAAGATTAAACAATAATAATAACAGTTTAAACTAACCAAGACTATATTTCTCTTTAATTTCTCTTTAACATCCAATCCTTCGAACTCCCGGTTAAATAGAGTGCACACTTCGATCCACTGATTTTTTTTCAGGTTTTTATTTTTGTAGTCCTCCAATGATGAATCCCAAATTGTTGTATTATTTTTAATAGCATCTATAAAACGTTCTGTTTCAACATCATCCATTTCTTACAAAATATAACAATGTCACTTCAACTAGCACAATGTAATCCCACGGCGATGAACACTGATGGACAGTGGACACTTTGCAGACCGGTTGTCAGCGACCCTTGGATTGCAGATTTGGGGAGGTTGATTTATTACAAGCCGACGGCAGGAAACGCGACGTCTGCATAAATAGTCCCACTCCCCACCATGTACTTGGAAAAGTTGAGCGTCGTTTTGCTGCTCGACGTTCTCTAGAACACGACGGCATGTTTTTCACGACGCGACCGCAAGAAAACGCGACGTCAGTGCATAAAAGGAACAGCTTGTACACTTTGCTTTAAAGAACGGACGTTTTTTGCCGTAGCCGAAACGCGCGGCAAGAAACGCTTGCATAAAAGGGGCCTTACTGATTCCCGTCTCATCACTCCTTATATTGTCGGATAGCTGCATACGTCATGTCGTTTCCGTTTACAGGGCCGCCCACAGCGCCACATTTGCATAACGCCAGCTGTCTAATTCAATTGTTCTTCAGTGTATATATAACTTAAACCATAACTTTTGCAATGAACAGAGAAAAAAATTGAAAAGTTTTTAAAACAAAATAAAAATAACAGGCAATCTGAAAACCCTAACGCACAAAAGCAGCAGAGAATATTTCTCAGAAACAGTACTTACAATAAGCAGAATAACTACAGCAGGAGCCAAAATATGAAAAAAAAAAGAAAAGAATAAGATAAAATAACAAAGCAAACGAGCAGGGGGAAAAATGGAATGCAGAAAGCTTTGAAAATGCTGAGCTTTGGCTTTATTAAAGACCAGTAAAACTTAGCATATACTCACTTCCACAAATACCTAGCCGAACTTGGGTTTCTGCTATGTCATAGACGCAAACGTTACAAGTCTTCAAAAATCAACAAAAAACCACAACCGCCCACATAGACTCGGCAACTTAAATATTAAGCGAGATTTCGAATTTCGTATTACATCTAGGACATACTGGCCCAACACAAAGACACCTCATCTTCCACACACACACACACACACAAAAAAACTTTAATACGGAACCCAAAAATATTGCAAGATAGGCGTAGAATTTATACTAATGAAATGAAAAACATTAACATGGGAAAAACCTGCAAAAGAACAAAAACATATTTTTATTAGATGTACACAGCAATGTAAAATTCCCTAACTTTGAAGAAGACTAGAAAAATAAAAATTAAAAGAACTCACCCTGTAAAATTTTAATTATGAAGGAACAAGTTCCAAAATCTTTAACAGCAGTGCCACGTGGCACGAAACACGTGGCTTACTACCTGAGGGAAAACCCAACTAGGAAACAAGAGACAAATAAAATAAAGCAAATGCCTGTGCTAAGAATCATCTAAAAATTCAGGAAAGTAGCACAGACAACAGGACGAAAAAAAACACAGAATAATCGCGATGCACTGCATGACTTTAGACGATAGAAATGTAATATAAATCATTGGAAATGTACTTAAAAGTAAAAAGTAAAGATTGCAGCATGTACACAGTATTATAAGAATGCTTTACACGAATTACGAAAACAGCAAATGTTCCCCCGAACAACGAACGAAAGGGACGCGGAGTCACGGGCCCAAGAACACTGTAAACAACCTGGACAAAGTACGGCAGGACAGCAAGAAAATAAAAGGCCACCAGCAAGAAAAAAACGCCAGTAAAAGCAAAGCCAATAAAACTAACGAATTTCAGCATTCGCAGAAACGAGAAAAAAACAAAGAACCTCCAAAAGGAAAAAAATATGAAAGGACCTACCTGCTAGAGAAGCGATCTTTACGAATTCACCATTACAAATGGCCGACAAAATTCTCGCTTTTAAAGTAGAAATGCCAGGAAGGCAGTCCCGCACAAAAAGCACTCCGCAGACGTTAGTCCACCAATCAGAAAATTCCTAAGTGAAAAAGATAAATAGTTTGTCTAGAGAGAGCATAAACTCACCGGAATACATGTGAAATATCATCAAATACACCCGATGTGTATTTAATATTATTCAACTGTATTAAAATACCTTATAATGAAACTACAGACAAGATACAGTTTCTTATAGTTTTTCTTACTTTTTACTATTCTTATGTTAGCTATTCATGATATCGAATATCTATTTTGCATTTTAAACTTTTTGGGTGAATTTTAATTATAAACTTGTTTTTTGGATTTTTAAATAATATATTAAATACAATCAAAATGAGGCTAATCATCTCCGTTGCGCATTAGCTGCATACCAAAGGAATTCGCACAACATCGAAAAGTGTGGATAACAAAAACGAAGATATATAAATATGATGAAACAATCAACTTATACTTCGTGTAATTGTATCTTAAGCTATTTTATGGAAACCTCTGTGCGTCTTCGTTTTTGTTATCCACAATTTTCGATATATATATACTAATAAAATTGATGTAAGCTGAATTAGTTACGATACAATATATAAACGTAGAATTCGCGCAGAAGCGCGAAAACAGCAATCCGGAACGAATCACATCATTCTACCGATAAAAACATGTCATTACAAACCACAATTTCAGAAACCAGACAAATCAAAAACCCTAATGGAAAAAACAACAACAAAAAACCATTATTAATACAAAGACACTCAAAAAAGACCAAACCATTCAAACCGCTCTCATCAGGGGAACACCGTCTCGTGGATCATTACCTTTCGAAACTCAGCAAAAGCCGGAATAACCCAACACCCGCTGAGGTGCTCCAGAGGTCATGGGAGACAGCAGATAAAGACCAATCTATTACATAACTAGAAATACAGACTTATATACCAAGACAATTTAACAGAAAACGAAAAACCCCAATCACATGGTCCATATCATGAGTGGAAATCCGTAGCAGTATACGAATAGGTGTAAGCTGTGTAAGAAACCTATAAAGTAGATTAGTAAATAATTTGCCACAAGCAGCCAAGTGATATTCAGCAACCTAAGTTATTCAATTTGAAAGGCTTTTGTTAATAATGTCTGAAAAGTGTAATTGTTGACGAGTTTCGAAGACATTCTTTGCCCTGGAATCAGCAAGTAGCTGCTTGAATAATCTTGTAATAAAACTAATTGGTAGTTCATTCTTGCAGAGTCTTCTCCAATAATTAGTCAATTCAACGATCAACATGCTTGAATTATTGCAAATACCCATAACCCTGTGGAACTGTGAAATGATAACTTTTCGATATATTGAGGTAGAAATATTTGAATTTCAATTAATGTAAAAATTTATGGCAAACTAATACGTGTTCCTTTTACCAAAAACTGTAGTTAATAAGCAGCCTTGCTGACTATCTATTCCTTTGTCCAAAAAATCTATTTTATTATTTTGTCCCTTAGTTTTTATAAGTTTCAAATTGGGTGGATCAATCTTAGATGCCAGTACTTCAAAGTCTTTGTGTCCAAAAACTATGAAATCGTCAACATAGCGAAATATCCTACCATGGTTAGTGTCAAAATACAAAGTAGCCTTTCTTTCATACTGATATAAATAAAGGTTTGCCAAAACACTTAGGAGCCTCCCAATGGAGAGTGAAAGCTTGGCGAATTTTTCAATCACTGAACTGGGAAAACAAAGGGATAAAAATGAATGGAACTTATTTAATTGACTTTCGTTTTGCTGATGACCAAGTTATTTTTGCAACTAACCCATCAGAGCTGCAGAGTATGATCCAGGAACTTGCTGAAAAGAGTAAATAAGTGGGATTAAAAATGAACTTTCAGAAGACAAATGTGATGTACAATGCTTTTACAAGAAATGAAGATTTATCGATTGACGGAGAAAAGCTGGAAATAATAGATGCGTAAGTTTATCTTGGACAGCAAATATCAAGTGAGGGTCACCTTGATGAAGAAATTAATCGGCGTATAAAACTTGGCTGGAGAGCTTTTGGAAGAAACAGCATAATTTTCAAGAGCAATATGCCATTATGTCTTAAAAGAAAAGTGTTTGATCAGTGCATCCTTCCAGTGCCTAACTATGGTGCAGAGACGTGGACCTTAACTAAAAAAGACATACAAAGGCTGCAGACTACTTAAAGAAGCATGGAGAGGTGCATGCTTGGTGTAGACATGAGAGATAAGAAGAGGAACTCGTGGATCAGAGAAATGACAAGAGTGGAAGACATCATGATCAGAGTAAAATCCCTGAAATGGCAATGTGCTGGATATACTGCCAGATAGACAGACCATCGATGGACAGTCGAAATTTTAGATTGGATTCCAAGGGACAGGAAAAGACCCAGAAGAAGACCACGTGGAAATGGGAGGATGAAATTCGAAAGTATGCGGGAGTTACATGGAGGAGATTGGCACAAAACAGACCGTTGTAGAACAGGGTTGGAGAGACCTTCGCCCAGCAGTGGATTGATAATGGTTAAAAATGATGACGATGGTGAAGCGTTTCTTGAGTATTCATGATCTGGTGTATTTAAAATAACGTCAGTCCTGGAACTTTTCGGACGTAGGGTGTACAATATACATCACGTTTTTAACACTCAATTTCTCAGCATGTATCTAATTTTATCTTAAAAAAAAGAGAGCATTTACGTCATACTTCTACTTTCAATGTGTACATCTAGTTTTGTCATCCAAATGATTTATTTGCTCTGCGAGTATCCTAAGATGTCTTGCAAGTGAGTTTCTACTGAAATGTTCTATCGTTTCTCAGTGCAGCAATTTCAATTTCCCAGAGTGTAAATCGTGAAAGGTTCGCATTTTTAACAATCGTGCTAATATCGAGTACATACCTTTTTCTAAATGTTCTGCTGAATGTTTTGTTGCGGTTCTTCTAGTATTAATCAGCCGCATTGCAGACATCGCAATTAAAAAGATGGAAGAAAAACAGGAAAAGTGTTTTAGATATTCAGCAAAGGGACTCTGAAAGACAGTGTTTGTTCACTGTAACGAAAAAAACAAAGATGACCTTCTAGAAACTAAAATTGTCTTCTCTTTTCCCATTAAATAGGTTGTTCATTTGCATATTTATTACTCTTAAAAAGCAATATTTTAAATCGAAAGAGCGTTTATTGGAGAAATAGTTTAAACTACAGTTTTCGACATAGTAAATACAAATTCATAAAAAAAGTGGAAGGCATTTGCAATAATGTATTTACCGATAAAGAAAAAATGAGAATACACTTTAAAAATTCGAAATTTTGAAACACATTTTCAATGGTTTTTTTTTTTTTTTTGCATATTCCTGGGATTTTTGGTTTTATTTCCTTGTTTTCCTAAACGTAAATTTAATATTTGCGTCGCTTCAAATTTTATGCCTTCTCTTCTCCTATTTACTATGAGTTGATCTTGAAAGATTTTGAATGCAATTATTTTAAACTTTGATTTGATAATAGAAGTAATTGGTTGTTTTTATTCATACGAAAAATGCATAACATGTTATCCGGAGAGCTGTTTACGTTTAGTTTAATGAGGTTCACTACCTTAATACTAAGTACAACACTTTGGTAAAATTCGTAGCAGCAGGTATTTAAAAAAAAAAACAAGAAAAAATCTATCTGAAAAAAACCTCCAAAATTGATTAATAATATAGGTTTGGCACTGTTAAAATTTCTTAGCAGGTTGCACCAAAACCTAGCGCTACGCCATTTGTAGCATTATTTAAAGTTAAGGTACACCCTTGTGTGTTTTTAATATGTACCAGTCCGGTTTGATGGCGTATCTCGTGGTGTACACATTTTAGGACGAAGATACCACAAAATTTGGAAGATGCGAATCCGTTTATTGGTGTAAATGCGACATGGATGTTAAGTCAGATAATATCCAAAAACTTAAAAAATTTCGTCGTCCTGAAGCGGGAATCGAACCTACGTCTCCCGGATAGCGCCCGGGTATGCTAACCACTACACCACCCAGAACGACCAAGTTCAAAGTTTCCGATTAATTTATTGATCATTGCTTCGACTAGCGAATCCTGTGATGGTTATATTTAAATTAATCGGAAACTTGGAACTTGGTCGTTCTGGGTGGTGTAGTGGTTAGTATACTCGAGCGCTATCCGGGATACGCGGGTTTGATTCCCGCTCCAGGGCGACGAGATTTTCAAGTTTTCGGATATTATCTGACTTAACATCCATGTCGCAATAAACGGATTTACGTCTTCCAAATTTGTATTGTATAATGATATAATCCTGTATTTCATTCATTGATACCACAAAATGTTTAACAGTGTACGTTCACAGTAAATGCATAAATCCAAAGCGAATACGAAAATACGTATTTTCTTCACAAAATGTATTAACATGGATCAGGAGAAAATAGGTATCACAAAATAAACAATTACTCTATTCACCGTTTGAGATCTTTATCGCGCGAAAAATCCTGTGTTTCTGGTGAAATCTTTAACAAAGTACTGTGTAATGGATTTCACTAGAAATTTGAACATTGAAGCCGAATTGTTGCAGCATTCTATCCCTTTCAAAATGAAGCTGTTTTTAGCTGTTTTTAAGTTTGGTAAGCATTAATGAAAAGCAGATCTTCACATTCAACACCTCCCATGAGAAGAATATAAAACGGAATTTTCATGGAATTACATTTTGTGGTAAGAATACCTACACATACCTGTCAATGAATGAAACTTTTATGCATTGCCGTGATGGATCTCCTTCAGCCCAAATTGCAGCACGTATGAGGTTTTGCATAGGTCCCACTATGTGCTGGAGCGCACCACCTACCCCTATAGTATACCAGATGTTGGAGTGCATCTACCCCTACAGCTACCAAGTGTTGGAGCGCATCTACCCCTACAGCAGGGATGTCAAACTCTTGGCCCGCGGGCCGCATGCGGCCCCTGACCCATATCTGTGTGGCCCCAGCTTATTATGGGGAAACACGTGGAATGCGGCTAGCGTTCAGAATGTTCGTAAATTTAACGTGAAAATGGCGAGCGGGATAGCTATTTTGAGGTTATGCGTACACAGCAGGAAATGGAACAGTCAAAAATTAGGTTTTCGCTAAATATTAACATTTTAAGGCGCCTATAAAATTTTTATTTAGAATCAGTAAATTCCCACCCGAAACACACACACGCAAAATATAGTAATAAACCAAGAACATCCGAATGAAAAAAGTGCCAGAAAAACTCAAGAGTTAAACTAACCAGGACGATCAACGAACAAGGAGTCGGTTTTGCTGACTTCCGATACTCAATGATGACGCCATGCGCAACTCGCCCAAATACATTCAGAGCCGCGCATCATCTGTTACAGCCACCCCTGCATTCCCCTTACTCATCCCTCCAACTTCCGTGCGCTCGCACTCAGTGTCAGGCACGTGAGGTGACGCGAGCTCTCAAAATCAGTCGGCTTTCGCCTGTGCTGAAGGAAAGTAAATATTATTATTTGGTAAGGTTATGTGTAAGTAACTATGTCTTTCTCAAAACCAAGTGGTAGTAAACGAAAAATCGCCGATGAACAATGTCTTTTTCAGAAGAAGTGGGAATTGGATTATTTTTGCTGAGAAGTAAATGATAAAATTGTTTTCTTAGTGTGCAATAGTGTCATCAGTGTCCCGAAGTTATTAGGTGTGCAACTCAACCCTTTAACGACCATGATCCCAAAATCTTGTATCACTCTAAATACCATAACGCCCGAAACTGTCTGTGTTGGTTCACTTCTTTGTTTAGTAACAACGATAGTGACTGAGGGTAACACCTGCTGATCCCTCATAGGTCCCGAAAATTTTAAGAGCAGGTAAAAGGTAAGAAATCTGACTCACTCTAGACAGGCGTTTCGGGTGGCTATGTTCGTTTGTATATACTAGGCGTTTTTGTCGTTAAAGGGTTACTTCTCGGCCACAGGCACGACACCTTGACAGCATATTATCGCAAATAGAATACGTACCTAATTACGGAAAAAATCCTCGTCGTGTTGGATACATTTGAGCCATCGATCAGGGAGCTGCCGAATGCCACTGCGGAATAAAAGAAGGCTGTTTCGAGTTAATGAAGTCATCAATACTTGGGTGGACCTCCTCGACAGAAGTGAAGTGCGTATCACTCACATGATGTTCAAGGGAGCGAAAGAGGGGAAAATCCGACGAGCCAAAGTCTGGAGAATACGGCGGGTGGGACAAAATCTCCCATCCCAGGTCGGTGATCGTGTTTAAAGTCGTTTTCGCGGTGTGAGGACGCGCGTTATCCTGAAGCAACAGGACCAACCTTCTGCCCTTGCTGGTGTATGGCCTTTTCGCCTCCATTGCGTCTCTCCCACGAATGAGTTGCTGACAATAACGCTCAGCATTGACCGTTTCACCAGGTTTAAGCAACTAATAGTGCACGACACCGTGTAGATCCCACCATATACACAGCAACTACTTTCTGGCATGGATATTAGGTTTGGCGGTACTGGTGATAGGCTGACCTGGATGTACCCACGATTTGCGCCGCTTAGGATTATCGTACAGGATCCATTTATCATCGCAGGTCAAACTCTTGTGGAGGCTCTTTGCAATGGCTTGCCTTGTCGCTCCGAGTTCCTGGGCGAGCTCTGACTGTGTGCGACAGCGGTCTGCGTCCAACAGTTCCTTCCGTTTCTCATCGTCAACTTTCTGTGGCTGTCCCGGATGTTCTGCACCACGGAGATCGAAATTTCCTTGCTTAAACCGCTGGAACCACTTCTTACACGTACTGTAGGACATTGCAGCCTCACCGTAAGCAGCACAGATCATTTGCTGGGCTTTCGCGGCACTTGTTTTCAGTTGAAAAGCGAACAAGAGGCAGTGCCTCAAATGTTGCTTCTAGAAGGACATTGCTTTCACCGTCAACTTTCGTTCCTTCTGTCACTATAGCTGTGAGCGGTTACGGTTGCCTGGAACGCTGTTGGATGGCGCTGCAATCAGCCATTATCGCACACAGCTATTTGCATTTGCCGACGTTTTATGATTGCTTTCGGTTAGGGGCCTAGAATAAAGTTGCACACCTAATATATAATATCAAACGTCACTATGTGCAACATAAATCAAAATTCGACCAGTACGACGCATTAATGCGACAGTCTTCCAGGATGATATATAACATGAAACGTCACCATGAGTTAAAGTCAAATTAAGAACAGCAACAGAGTTAAAGTCAGTCTTAAAACAGCAACAGGCAATGTTTACCAATGTAACACAAGAAAGAAAAGTTGCAGTACATACAAGCTACGTATTGTTGTAGTAAATAGCCAAACCGTAGTATTGTTGTTGTAGTAACTGCCTGATAAAAGCTGCTGAAATTGTTTGCCCTGTAAGTGTAAAGACTCTTCAAGGCATTTCATTGCAACCAAATACGGTTGCTGAAAGAGTAACTTATCTGGCTTGCAATTTGAGTGATCAAATCAAAACAAAAGCATGTAATTTCAACGCTTTTTCCATCACTTGTGACGACTGTACGGGCATCTGTGGCGTAACTCATTTAGATGTGTTCATTCGTGCTTGCGATGCGAAATTCAATATTTTCGAGGAATTATTGGAAGTGGTACCGTTGCACGACATTACAACTGGAGAGAATGTATTCAATTCTGTTTGTGAACATCTGCGAAAACATGATTTACCTCTGTCAAAATTGTCATCTGTAGCGACGGACGGTGCCCCATGTATGACGGGACAAAAGAACGGTTTCGTGGCAAGATTGAAAAGAAAAGTGAATGAAACTTGTGACAGACCTAATTTTCATCACGTGCATTGCATAATACATCAAGAGGTGTTATGTTCAAAAGTGATGAATATGGCAAATGTGACAAAACCCGTAAAACAAAAGATAAACTTTATAAGATCCAGTGGTTTAAACCAGCGATAATTTTCCGCTTTTTAAACAGATTTAGAAAGCGAATATTCTGGTTTACCATGGTGCGCTGGCTATCCTGCTCCAAGGATTTTGAATGATTATGGAAATCGAAAGATTTAATAAGTTAATTTTTAGACATGAAACAACAAAACACCAGCATTTTGTCGGATTCGATGTAGTTACAGGATCTGTTCTTCATGGTCAATATAACACACCACTTGTGGGCTTTAAATTTAAAATCTCAAGGAAAATACCAAGTTATAACGAACATGAATGATCAATTTAAAGCATTCAAATGTAAGTTACTTCTTTGGGAAAACCAGGTAGAAAATGAAGATTTAACGCACTTTCCGACTTGCGGGGAGTACAAAACCAGTGCAAGTGAACCTCTTTCCTATAAAAAGCACGCCGAAAAAATTTGATGTCTGAAGAGTGAATTTGAAAAAAAGGTTTCAAGATTTTAAATCTTCGGAAGACAAGTTTTCAGTGTTTTCAGCCCTTTTTTCAACTGACATAGAAAAAGTGCCAGGTCATATGCAAATAGAGCTGATTGAGATTCAATGCGGTTCAAATTTGAAAAACAAATTCAACCAGATTGGTGTCCCTAATTTTTACAAGTATTTGCCTGCGCGATTTGTAGAAACTCGCAAATTCTCATGGTAAATTATTTCCATGTTCGAAAGTATCTACCAGTGCGAGCAACTATTCTCATTAATGAAACGAAACAAGTCCTGGTAGATGCAGATTGACAGACATTCATCTAGTTTCAGTCTTAAAAGTTGCCGCGGCCAATAATATTTCTCCCGAATTAGGAAAGTTGGTGACAGAAAAGAGACGTCAGATATCGGGAAGGAAACATTAATCTGTGTTCTTGTTTTTTTTTTTTTTTTTTTACTAGCAAACAATATTTATTTCTGTAAATTCATACATTACAGATGAATTTGAAAAAAAGGTTTCAAGATTTTAAAACTTACACACCCAGATTATTCTGCCCAGTTGGGATTTTGAGGTTGACAAGCCTGCCCTACAGCCTACCAGATGTTCCTGAGGTAGCCCGTTAGCCTTGGCTCCCGGATCTGTTTTTCTAACATGTCACATAGATTTTTAGTGGGGTTCAGGTCCGAGCTTTATGGTGACCAGAGGAGAGGAGATCGCTGTTATGCTCGTTGAAGCGCTGTTGAACATTTCTTGCGTGATGGATATTAGCATTGCCCTCCATGAAACAGCCGTCACCTGCTGGATAAACTCTCTCTTTCTCTCTCTCATAATTTGTATGAAAAAAGGAATATAAAATCAGAAATAAATTTTTTTCATCGTATGAATGATAGGCGGCAATTCACGAAAGTTTGAATATATTACAATTTGGTTTTAATTTGAGGATTTTTAAACCACTGATGAGCATCGTTTGCTTTCTAGAAGATTCTTTCTTCTCAACGGTTGAATTATCAGTTGCTGAAATATTTGACAAAGAACTCAGTCCGTGAAATAAATAGCTATAATTTTTAACGATCAAGTTTCTTGTCATTTATGATCAACGCAAATAGTACTTCAAAAAGTAACGTGCCTAAATGATACTGTAAAGTTTTAAGTTACAATTAAAGGGTTGTAATTTTAGTTGTAAGGCTGTAACTGTAAGGCGTGCTTAAATGCTTACGTTGTGTAAACTATGAACTTTGTCCCTGAACTAGTGAATATTAAAATAAAGCACTAGTAAGCACAGGAATCACTGACGGCCAAAGTAATGAACGAATCAGCTGAAACAACTTACATGAGTATACTTTAATTTTTTTCCCTGGCACTTCCGAACAGGTATAACAGCACTACCCAGAATATGAACTATCTGTCTTGAATTTATATAACATTTTCATTACACAGTAATCGAAACATGCTTTCTTATATAGCGACTTGTTTGAAGTGCATTTTGATATGGCGTCTTTTTAAAAGTATATTTGATATACACTTTTTAAAAGACGAAACATGCGTCTTTTTAAAAGTGTATATCAAATACACTTTTAAAAAGACGCCATATCAAAATGCACTTCAAACAAGTCGCTATATCAAATAACACTTTAAGGCTCTACGAGACTCGCCATCTTGAATTGCTGCCTTCTCTCATTAACCAACGGACAAGCGTATTTCACAAATTACTCGTGCAATTTTGCACATTTTGGAACACCGTTTGTGGCTAAAGCAAGATATATGAAAAATAAAGAGTTCCCTCGTTTCAGATTTTCATTTTCGACCATTTAAGTATTTTTATTAATTAATAAAACTATGGAAGACGCCTTGGTGCGACTTTCGCTGCAGATAAGAAATGAAGGGAAAGGTCAATAAAAATTCTTAAACCAGGGTACTCTTTATTTATCATATATCTTGCGTTATCCACAAACGGTGTTTCAAAATGTGCAAAATTGCCCGAGCAATTTGTGAAATACGCTTGCCCTTTGGTTAATAAGAGAAGGAAGCAATACAAGATGGCAGGGCTCGTAGAGCCTTAACAAATTTAATACCTAATATGTCACTTTCGCAAATGCACTCTCGTTACATTCAGTGTTGACGTTAGGTTGACCTCTGGTCAACTGTCGGTTCTTCCAAACTGCTAAAGATGTAGGGGGAAAATAATGTGTTGTTTAGTTCAGAAAGCGTTTAACGAAAAGAAACTAAACATATGTAACAGGGGTGGCCAAACGGTTCATTACGATCGACCGGTCGATTGTTTGTTTTTTACCGCGCTGGCGTATATTGTTCTATACGAACTGCCTCAGACCAGCATGATAGAATGAATCAGACAGAAAAATATCCCTGCTTAAGATCTGTTGCTTTGCGGCTGACTGCTTTCTTTGGATCCAGGTATCCCTGTGAAATAACTTTTTCAGAAATGAAAATAATGAAGTCGAAATACAGGAGCTGCCTGACATATGCTCATTTAGAAGGGTGTCTTCGACTGTGCCTCACTGACTATTCTAAACTTTGTAGGGATGTGCAGTGTCATTCCTTAACATCTAATAATTAATTACTGTAAATAAAGAGTCTATAAGTAAAATTTCATAATTTGTTTGAAAAATTGTGTTTCAGAAATAAAATATGATTTAAATATTATTTTTCAATATTTGTTTTCAAACTTACAAAACCACACACACCAACAAAACACTTGGCATATAGATTTATTCCTGTTTAAATACACTGAAGTGCCCGAAAAACTGGTACAGTCGAGCTTATGCAAAATAAATAGCAACGTCACATATGCGCGTACTCGTTTGCGATCGCCAGTGCGTATATAAAGCGATAGACATCCTTGCCAGCTGTCAGAGCTGTTTTCGGCAGGAGAATGGCAAGTAATTATTTAAGCGATTTTCAACGCGGTGACATAGTTAGCGCTCGTGAGATGGGCCATGGTATTTCGGAGGTAGAAACGAAGTTCGGATTTTCACGGACGACCATTGCAATGGTCTACCGTGACTACAAGAATTCCGGCAAAACCTCCAACCTACGATACCAGTGTGGCCGTAAAAAGACATTGGGTGAACGTGACCATCATCGGCTGTCAAGAATCGTTTCACGCGATAGGCGTGCAACACTCTCGCAGGTATAATCGGAATTTAATGCTGGAGCCTCAACAAGCATCAGCGTAAGGACTGTGCAACGTACCCTGCACGATATGGGCTTTGGGAGCCGACGCCCAACTCGAATCCCCTTGATGGGTGCACGACACAGAGCTATGCGTCTCACTTGGGCACGGCAACACCGCCACTGGACACTTGATGACTGGAAACAAGTAGCCTGGTCTGACGAGTCGCGTTTCCAACTGTATCGAGCAGATAGAAGGATTCGTGTGTGGCGCAAACCCCATGAAGCTATGGATTCCGCCTGTCAACGGGGAACTGTACCGGCTGGTAGGGGGTCCGTAATGGTATGGTGTGTGCTTAGCTGGACTTCACTGGGAACCCTGGTACGTCTACAAACGTCTGTGACCGAGCTACACCCGTTCATGGCCTGCATTCATGCTGATGGTTTGGGCCTGTTCCAACAGGACAGCACAAGAACCGGGACACCACATTATGGTTAGAGGAGCATTCATCTGAGTTTGGGGTTTTGCCATTCCCATTCAAGTCCCCAGATCTGAACGTGATAGGACACATTTGAGATGCCATGACACGCGCTATCGAACACAGGAATCCGAGACCTCGGAATACACACGAATTGTGGAACGCTCTGCAGGACGTATGGTGGGCATTGCCTACAGCTTATTTCCAGAAGCTAGTGTAGTACATGCCCCGTCGTATTTCTGCAGTCCTGCGCTCCCGTGGGGGACCTACCAAGTATTTGACTGTTGTACCAGTTTTTCTGGCATTTCAGTGTATGCCTATATCACTGCGATGAACATGGTATATCACAGTAGGAAATGATAACTCAAGGTAGATCTTGGTTACTCAAAGTTTGGCCAACCATGATATATAAGAACACAGAAGCTCAAAGAAAGGATGAATTGGACGCCACCTTAAATGAAATTTGTGATATTAATATCGCCAGACGTATTTCATCTTATATATTACAGCATTTTGTGTAGCTTCAATTTTCTTGTGTAAGAAATCTAGTTGTGCTAAAATATGCATAATTCTTTTGTACTGGACCTACAAATGCTACTTGCGCGCAGAATTTTGTATTGATATGACGTTTGTTATCTGAACATTCTACAAGTAAACAATCAAACATTTCTTTCAGGAAAAAAAGAAGAAAAGAAACCTGATGAAAAGTAAGTAGCATCTTTGGTTCAGTTAAATATTTCAAAATGATTTATAAATAAACATGAACTTGATGGTGCTAAAATTAATTTAAGAAATTTGATGAGTTTCATTAATGAGAAACATCTGGCTTTAATTCAGAGTACCTAATCTTATTTAATTAAAGACGGTTGAACATAAAGAATATCATAATTAAGCTTTTAAACAGCTTTCATAAGAATGAGATGTGTTACACAATGTGCTAACATCACGGAAAAAATTATTCAGTTTATATCTGTGATCATATTAGATTTAAAATACATAAGTACTCCGAATGATGATCGCAAAGCATCGCTTGGAGCATAGTGAAAAAAATTATATTTACTTTGTCCGACGTTGAAAAAAAATCAAGTGTAAACTCGATTCTTCTACTTAAAACACGGATAATTTTACAGTGTTTTATTTCATCAATAACTATAATTATGTATATTGCATGTCCTAACTAGGCATGCAATTAGAAATGTGGTAAGAAATTTACATGAGAAGCAAAAAATACTATTCAATATAAGTTGATTATTTGTAGTGATGTTTAGACATTACATTAATTTTTACTCTTTCGATTTTGATATGTAATTTGTTTGCGATATTTTATCGATTTTCGTCGCCAAACTTTTATTCTTCTTGAGCAGCGCTTTATATTTTCTACCTGTTTGATTGATATCAAGGTGAAACAAACTGAAAACAACAAACATGATATCCAATTCTGGGATATAATGAGCAGGTTTTTTTGTTTTTTTTTCAATTTCTTCTGACACAAAAAATATGAAACCAGATTTTCGGAAAAAGCAAAACATAACCAATGAAACTTTTTTGTGGAAAATCTGAAATTATAAAAATTACACAACGTGCGCAGTGCTTTCCTTCGGAAGAAGCATCTGCAGTTACTAGAATCTGTTACAATTTTTTTTCTATGAATCGTATTTCTGGAGTCGGTAAAGCAACCACAAATGGAAAGTCCACTACCGTCAGAAAGTCCACTAACGCAAAATCACAAGTCGTACACAATTTCTTCCAATCGGAAGACATCCTTGTCAAAAAGGAATTTTTTCAGCCATAACCATTAGAAGAAGGATTACGGAAGGAAACGCGATATAACCTTATGCTCCCAGCGGGAAAGCTGTGTATAATGAGAAGAAAATGGCTACAATTTTGTCTTCATAGAAAAAACTTCCTTCCAAGAAAATACATACTTTTCTAACGGAATTTTAGAATTGCATAGAATCTTTCAAAGAGACAGTCTTCGCCAAAAAAAAAAACAAAAAAAAAAAAAACCGGAGCATCCCGAGAAATTCGTGCGATTGTACTGAAAATCTGCATGCCATTGCCTCAGAGCCGAATATGCAAATGTTTAAAAAATAATAACCAATGACCAAATAGTGGCCCCCTACAGCTCACGTCAACCGCGCATCGAAGAGGGTATATCAAGAGCAAAGCTCGCACGTACGGACAATTGTAACAGTGGATTGCGGTTAAACTAACATCCACGGAACACGGACATGCCGCGACAGCGGATCCGTACACGATACGAACAGCAGATGGAGCTTGATAGATGATGTATAATTAGGCTGAGAGAGAACCGTTTGTCCAGTCGTCTTATCGCCAGGCTTTTGGGTCCGTGCGACGCGGCAATCGCTTGATGTTCGCGCCAATATGTTGAGGAGAGAAGAACCCAGCAGCTCGCGAACAGCGGACTACCGTGGGTAAAGACAGAACGCGAGGATCAAGCAATGGGGAGATCCGCAAGAACATAATCGAATTTGTCGCTCTCCACCATTCGTGGTCTCTCGCTACTTCACACGAATAAAATTGTTTCAGCTATTCTTTAGAAGCAGTAAAATGTTACGTCCGGAATTTTGGTTCGAATTTTTAAAGTATAGTTTTATTTTAAGATTCCCCTTGCTAACCTAAAATGATTATTTTAGATTGACAAGCCAGTTTTTTTCTCACTTTCTAAAAATAGAGAGTTTTAATACAGTAGGTAACAGTGTGTTATTATTATTTCATGCATATGCGGAGGAAGTATGATTTGGGAAATTTCGTTTTCCATAAACTACGGAATCCTCAGAATATAACCATTTCATTTCACCACAGCATAACCAGATATTCTTTTATTTATATTTATAGAAAAAAATACTGTTTGTACGTCTGCACACGAACTACCATAACAATTTAACATTTTTAACTGCGCATTTCTGAGTTCACAAACAAAAAATGAAAATACCTGGTTATTAAAAAATTACTCTGCATATCTCTTTCTTCCCGTCATCGCTGATGGACTTTCACCTAGTTTGAGATGTAATGTTCTTTTTGTTAGTTAAACATGTTTTAATAATGAGGCATTAATTCATAATTTAAGGATGCAGGTAACCACCGAAAGTTCACTTTGTGCCACTTCCTTTTTACGAAAGACTAATACCGGTTTTCACTAACCGAAAGGAATCCGAAGAGGATTTTTGATTTAACGAAAATAAAAAAATAAAAAAATGGCGAAAAGCGAAAATAGCGTTCAGCGTTTGTTTTGCAGTGAGCCGCTATTGAGGCACCTCTAATCTCGAGCAGCGAGAGGGGCGCCACCAAGGTCTTTTCCCGAGAACTACACTCAACATGAAGCCGCTATAGCCTTGAATTGTCTTTGTGAATATCTGGGCTTTATCTCGGTTTATTTTGTGCGCCGGTTAGCAAGATGTCTCCTAAGGTATCAGAAAAGCCTAAGAGAGTTCGTAAGGGTATTACGCTTAACGTAAAACTGGACGTAATAACGCGTTTCGATCGAGGTGAACGAAATAAAGACATTGTGCGGTCGTTCAGCTTGCCCGTGTCCACCGTTCCTACTACTTAGGTCATTTCATAAATTTTGCACACCACGCAGGCGCTGCCTGTAAGATGATGCAATCGCTCCAATCGTTGGGCTAGTTGTGAGACAGACTTCAGTGCCTACGGTTGCAGGCTAATTTGTTCCTTTTCCGAAAAACTCGGCTTAGAAATAGAGGAAGAAATTGAGTCAGGTCAGATCTCGCGTAGTGACCAGCGATCCTACATTAAAATTGAAACTTTGCGAGGAAAATCCCCCACCGAAATTCATAAAGCTTTGTGTGAAGTTTGTGGGGTAAGTGTAGGGGTTCGTAGAACAGTGTCACGGTGGGGGTCGATTTACCGCCAATGTCGGAAAAGCATCGAAGAAGAACCAAGAAGAAATTCTGCCTCCAACAATCGAAGGTTACACTGCTAATGATAATGGTCTATGACAAATTGGAGTGATAGCGTCAGAAAGAGTGCCACTGAAAAGTGGGATCACTGTAAAAGCGGAACACTATAAAAAGTTTCTGAAAAATTTTTTGCTCCTAAAGATTTGCCAAAGAAATCCCGACATGCTTGAAACTGGTGTCATCCTTTTGCACAACAACGCAAGGCCACATGTTGTCCGTACAGTAAGAGACATTCTGGAAAAGTATGGATAGGAATTGCTTCCCCACGCACCATACAGTCCTCAGATGGGCCCACCAGACTATGATTTGCTCCCAAAACTGAAAAAGCCATTTCGCAGGAAACAATTCAGTACGATTCAAGATCTTTCTAATGAGGTGACGCGAGTAATCCGACGCTTTATCAATGGAGGTGTCCTGGCCGGAATAGACTTGCCCAAACGTTGGGCCGCTGTCATAAAGAAACATGGAGATTACTTCGAAGGCCTGTAAAGGTATGTTGTGAAACAAATTCGTTTTTTAAAAGATAACCCACAGTGTGCAAAACTTTTTTAAAAAGATAACAGTGTGCTAAAATTTTTAAAGAGATAACAGTGTGTGCAACTTTTTTAAGAGAAACAGTGTGCAAAACGTTTTTAAGAGATAACAGTGTGCTAAACATTTTAAGAGATAACAGTGTGCACAACTTTTTCAAGAGATAACAGTGTGCAAAACTTCTAAATAGATAACAGTGTGCACAACTTTTTAAAAAGATAACAGTGTGCACAACATTTTTAAGAGATAACAGTGTGCTAAACTTTTTAAGAGATAAAAGTGTGCACAACTTTTTTAAGAGACGACAACAGTGTGCAACACTTTTTTAAGAGATAACAGTGTGCACAGCATTTTAAGAGATAACAGTGTGTAAAACGTTTTAAAGAGATAACAGTGTGCAAAACGTTTTTAAGAAATAACAGTGTGCTAAACTTTTTAAAGAGACAACAGTGTGCAAAACGTTATAAGAGATAACAGTGTGAAAACATTTTAAGAGATAACAGTGTGCCAAACCTTTTAAACAGATAACAGTATGCAAAACTTTTTAAAAAGATAACAGTGTGCAAAACGTTTTTAAGAGATAACAGTGAGCAAAACTTTTTAAACAGATAACAGTGTGCAAAACTTTTTCTAAGAGATAACCGTGTTCAAAACGTTTTTAAGATATAACAGTGTGCAGAACTTTTTTTAAGAGATAACAGTGTGCAAAACGTTTGAAACGACCCTCGTATTTATACGCAGAGGGGAAGAATCTTGAAAGCTGCCAAAGTTTGGTTCTGCTAGTAGCAAAGTTGTCTCTTCTAGTCGGTATCCAGTAATGCATAAAATGGAAAGCATATTGCTTCAGTGGATTGATTGGTGTACATACATTATTTCTATTTTATAGAGGCCCATACCATTCCTGCTTTTACTATATGTTAGTGTTATTTTAGGTTTCATATGTTTTTTGAAATTATTTGATTGGTTATTTTTTAGGTTTGGGAAAGCTCCAAAGTTTTTCCCATAAACAGGATGATCCAGAAATGTTGGTCATAAATGAAAACATAGGAAGTACTCATCGAAACAAAAAAAAAATCTTAGTCAACATTAGCCCGGAAACGAAACGTTTCCGAAATAATTGACATTTGATTTCAGGGTTTCCAGAGGTAATACAAACTTGTTTTTCCCCAGCTGTCAGCTATTTTGATCGTTTTTACGCTTCTGAGGAAGAAATCGGGAGGGCTGAACTGTTTGAAGGACCGGTTAGACCCCAATTGCTTGAGGAATCGGTTAGACCCCAAACTTGTCCCTCCCCGAAAGTGCCCCCTGGACCTTCCCCCAAGGTAAAAAACAAACCACTCCAATTCTTGGAGTAAAACACCACACACGGGGAATACTTTGATATTCTGGAGGACAGTGAAGGGGATGATATTTGGGAGGGGGTGGGTTGAGGGTCCCAACTTTCAGGCAAAGTACAAGTGATTCTGAGATGTCTCCCGCAGGACCTCCTCAAATACCAGAAATATATAACACAAATAAACTGTGTGGAGAAACCAACGTAACATCTGGTAACCCTGCATTAAGTTAAAACGGTAAGCAACACGTACAAATGGGGACAGAAATGTAATGTAGAGTGCTTACCTTGAAAATAACTTTGGGGGAAGTTGACGGGGCACTTTCGGGGAGGGGCAAGTTAATGGTCTAAGCAATCCCTCAAACAATTCAACCCTCCCTCTTTCTTCCTCAGAAGTGTAAAAACTATTAGCTGACAGCTGGACAAAAAACAATTTTAAATTACATCTGGAAACCCTGCAATAAAATGTCAATTATCTCGGAAACGGTTCGCTTCCGGACCTATGGTAATTAAGCCTTTTTCGTTTGTTTTGATGAGTACTTCCTATATTTTCATTTATGACCAACATTTCTGCATCACCCTGTATATTAATGGTAATTGCTTCTTCGCTTTACGCCATTTCGAGTTACGAAAAGTTTCATTGGAACCCTCTGCTTTCGGTAGCGGGGGAAACCCGCATTACTTTGCTTCACATTCCTGCGTGTTTTATTATTTTTATAACAAAAATTATGTGGAGAGTTTGACATACAGTGTTTGTCCTGTTGTCAAAGATAGTGTACAACTGAGCTTTTCCATAAATGGAGTCAGAAAACAGATTGGAATGTCTCTGTATGCTGTAGAAACAAAATATGTATCTTCTGTTGAAAATCTGAAAGTGACTTCCTTCTGATAAATATTGAAGCAGTCATATATTCTAAGAAAATATTCATGCGTTTCGAGCAGTTTCCTTATAAATGGCAAAGGGTATCCATAAGCCAACGCATGCATGTATGTCTGCGCGCACTTCGAGAGGTGTTGCCAAGTGGCTTATGTTATTAATGGTTGAATTTCCTAGGACATCTATAATAAAACATGGCGCATTCTTCCACGACACATCGGGATCGCGCGCTTGTAAGCAGTTTAATACCCATATGTATAATAAATAGCACTGCAGTTACCAATCCTCTCTATTTGGACTCCAAATATTTAACTCATTGTTCCTTTTGCAATGAAGCGGAAATGTGAAAGTTTTATGGATACTTTGGGATCTGCTTCATTATTGATAATTGTTTGGAATATGATGGTGCTCTTCGTATTAGTAGAACGCAATCTACGTATTCGTCTGTGCGCAACAGTTTTACTTTTGTGTCGCGAGTCATACTTTTCCTCAAAAGTGAAAGATTACGAGGACATAAACCTCCAGATTTATTTATAGTGCCAGTACTAAGACCAAGGAAAACGCTGAAAGTTTGCGATAGGTAATAGCTAGATTTAACTGCAGTTTATATTACATCAGTGGCTGTGTGCGTAATGTTATTCGTTTTTGGCCTCTAGGAGCTCATAAGTAATAAAGCCAGTCATTTCAAATGCTAATTTGTTCCAAAGAATTATTTTGATAATGATCCGTATAATCCAAAGGATTTACATGCATTTTTTCGATTGTGTTTAGGATGTAAAGACCAAGTGATTAAGTAACGAAACGTTAACTCAAACAAATCAATCACAAATTAAAGATCGTACTACATCACAGCAGGGTCTTAGAGTTTAGTAACCGTAGATTCGTGACAGACGCGAATTTGAGGATACAAACCAAAAATTCTGTACACCCTCCATCCTTTGTCTAACACAGAGCTAATCTCATTACAAAAATGCAGGTCGGCGGCAAAGTTTTGGCCTGTCGTTGGTCTTTCTTCCACAGCTTAGTATTTAATCTGCTGGACTGAAATTTCACCTAAGTTACTCTGGTTGAACTTAAATTCCACCTAAGTGACTCTGGTTGCTGTATAAAATTCCTTCTAAGTGACTATGGCTTCTGGATTGAAATTTCACATACACTGTAACATCACAGACACTAGATCACAACACAAAACATTTATTACTTTACACAAACACATAAACTGGAATACACTCCGCGGTACAAACTGAACTTGTTGTCTTAGCCAAAGCTAGACATGTCCTACTCCTTCAATATCTCTCTCGCAACTCCCCTCATCCCTCACCACACGCTCAAGTCATTAAATGTCAATGTATCGTTCCGCACTCTTGTGCGTGGAAGTTCGTATTTTACAACACTAGTGGCAAAAATTTAGCAAACCTCTTGGAAAATTGGCGGCTGTTCTTTCAACCGGCGTAGTTCAGTTAATAGAACGGCCGCTAAGGAGTACAAAAATGTGGGTTCAAATCCTACTGTAGGTAATAGAAAGGTTATATTGGCCCCCGAACGATAAGGATGTCCTGGAAGTGGGGATTGAAAAAAAAATAGAGAGAGTACACTGGTACTCTTCCTAGAAAATTATGCTATGCATCAATAGCATTTCCGTCTTTGTGAATGTGAAATAAAACGAGTGGTTCGAGAGTATACATTAATTTACCTAAAAGGGCCCAGAAGAAGACCATATGGGAGAATGAAAATTCAAAAGCATGTAAGAGTGACATGGAGGAGTCTGGCTCAAGGCAAAAAGTTATGTATTAATTCGAAAGCATGTAAGAGTGACATGGAAGAGACTGACTGACTCAAGGCAGAAAGTTAAGGGAAAATTAGAAAGCATGTAAGAGTAACATGGAGGTGACTGGCTCAAGGCAAAAAGTTGTGGAAAATTTCGAAAGCATGTAGGAGTGACATGAAAGAAACTGGATCAAGGCAACAAGTTGTGGAAACAATCGTAAGCGTGTAAGAGTGACTTAAGACACTGGCTCAATGCAGAAAGGTCTGAAAAAATTCGAAATTACGTAAGAGTGAAAGGAGACTGGCTCAATGCAGGAAGTTGCTGAAAAATTCGAAAGCATGTAAGAATGACATGGAAAAATGTGACTCAAAGAACATAGTTGTGAAAAAATTCGGACTAATGAAAGAGTGACATGGAGGAGTCGGCGTCAGGGAAGAAAAGTGTGAGAAAATTCCAAGGCATGTAAGAGGGACATGGAGGAGACTAGCTCAAGGCAGAAATACTGTAAAAAAATTCGCATGTAAAAGGGACATGGAGGACTGTGGCTCAAGACAGAAAGTTGTGGAAAAATTCGCATGTAAGAGGGACAAGGAGGAAACTGGCTCAATGCGCAAAGTTGTGGAAACAAATTCGGCAGACCTTCATCCAGCAGTAGACTGATTATGGTTGACAATGATCTAGAACAGAATAATCAGAAAATATGTTATCCATGTTCATATGCACACCGTGAATGAAAAACTGTGAATCGTAAAATCAGTGAACCAGTTTTGTTATAGATCAAGATATCCAAATAAAAAATTAATTTTTAAATCGGAATAATAGACGCAAAAACATGGTGTGTATAGGGGCACTTAGAGCCGTTCCGATACTGTGTCAAAAGACATGCTGAGGAAGAAATGAAAAAGAAAATATAAGCAAAAGTAAATGGAGAATTAGGGAAAATCCAAAGTTACAACTGACGCCATTTATTCCTGCCTACTGGAAACTTCGAATCGAAAAACGCTGTAAATTTGGAAAGATGAGGCCATAAACGTGCTCAAAGTAAATTCATTGGAAAAGTAAAGGATCACAGGGACACAGAGAATTCTGAGGATCTGTGTTAAATACTTCACATATCTCCGGCTTGCACCTTTATGTGAACGCGAATATCCACTAAGAAAATTATCTAAGCGATATTGCAAGGAAACTCCTTTTGAAAACAAACAGGAAGTGTCATAAACAGCTAAAACAACGCAGAATGGTACATTGTGTTCTGAAAGAGTTGACGTAATTTCATTGTTTTCGCCTGACGCAAGCACTGAACGAAGACTTCAGAGCCATCACAGTGGCACCATATATTTTTAACAGATGAAATAAATCACTTCATAAAGTTTTACAACTCTGTTTATTATTATCAAGTACACTATTATTTGTTTGAATCATAAACTTTCGCTTCATAAAACTCTTTAGTTTTGCTGTAGGAAGAGCAGATTTGGAATCATACAGAAAATAAAGCATCGCCACAATATTTTCTGTAAAAAATAGCTGAAAAATTAATTAATCAGAGGCACTACTGTGTGCAAGAGCTATTCTGAAAAACTCTTAGGTAAAATGTTTCAAAACACGAATTTTATTTCAATTTCTTAAGATATTATGTAAAGTTTCAGTGTTTAACTAGTTGTAGATATTGTGAGTTACTGATGCTACAACTAAACCTAACAGCACTTCAGTATCTAACTGGTTGTAAATAGCGTTAGTTACTTATGCTACAATTAAACCCCTAACAGCACTTCAGTATTTAACTGTTTGTAGATATCGTTAATTACTTTTGATACAACTAGAACCCTAACAGCACTTCAGCGTGTTACTGGTTGTAGATATTGTTAGTCTTATGCTGCAAGTAAAACCCTATAACTAAATATTTTCACTGCAAAGCACTTTCTGACTTAAGCGTAATTCTACTACAGAACTTGGCTTCACTGGAAAACGTTACTTCGTTTTCCGGATAGTTTAATTAAACAACATAAAGCTTATTAGGCACTAAATGACATTAATGGCCAGCCTAAATAAGAAGCCGCATACTTACGGAATCCAATATGTTTATTAGTCCTATCCAGGCACATAAAATGTCAGCACAACACCAGCTGTATAACATAACTTCAGTTCGTATTTAATCAGCCAGTACTTTCATATCTGAATGCAGCAGATCACAACACAGAATAATCTTGAAGTCTGACTAACTTGACAACTCGAGACTTATACAATAAAGCAAGCGTAACTTCCAACGTGAGAGTTTCAATCATGCTCATCACGATTCTCCGGATACAAACGTCTCTAACCAATCTCTCTTCGATACAAAAATAAACGGCACTGTTATCAGCCTCTTTCACATATGTCATTTACTTTTTGACCTAACGTCAGGTTGCGCCAAAAACACATTCACCGAGATTGTAGCGTTTAGTTTAGAAAATGCTTAACGAGAATGAACTATAATTTACATAAGAGTATAAGAACCAAAAATAAAAGTTAAATTATAGTATGCATTACAGCTGTTAGAATAAACGTGCACAGTGCGGGAAAAAAACGGTAATGCATAATTAATTCGGAGCAGGCATAAGAGATCAGGCTAAATTTGAGTAGAATTAAAAAAAGCCACTTCACATAGAAATTTCTTGCCTACAAGAAGAGTTCACGATTGAAAAGTAGTTTCCATATCTTTATACACGGTCGAGCTACATTATTGTGACCACCAGCTAATATCCAGAGTAACCGCAGTGTGCAGCGCGGACAGCAACTAAACGGCTTGGGAGTGACTCAATAAGGTACCGGAAGGTGTCCACACGTATGTGGTGCAGCGCATCTGACATCTACTGGAGGGTGCGTGTTGTAAGATCCGTACATAAAACAACACGATCTAGGTGATCACACAGAGGCTCAATTGGGTTTAAGTCTGGGGAATTAAGGGGCCAGGGAAGTACTTTGAAATCTTCATCGTGCTGTTCCAACCACTATCGGACATTTCTCGCTGTATGACATGCCGCGTTTTCGTGCTGGAAGAACCCATCCGCTCAAGGGAAGACAATCAGCATGTATGCGTGAACGTAGTCCGCAAGAATGGGATCATTAAGAACTCGGTCCATATTGCATTCCACAAGTATACGTGGACCCAGAGAATGCCACGAACACATTCCCCAGACCATTAAGCTGTCCCCACCAGCTTGTGTTTTTCCAGCAATGGTTGAAGGGTGTTGCTTCTCTGATATTTCTCTCCTTATGCGCCACCGTCCATCCGGTCGATAAAGCAGAAAACGTGACTCATCGGAGAAGGCAATCGTTTGCCAATCAGAGTAGGTCCAATTCCGATACTGCAGTGCAAATGTAAGCCTTTTCTGCCGATACAACTTCGTTAGCATAGGTGCAGTGACCATCCATCTGCATTGGAACCCAATACCCTGCAGGGTTCGTTGAACTGTCGTTTTATACACACTTCCGCGAGCTCTCTGGTTCATTCGGCCAGTGAGTTGCTCCACTGTAGCGTGTTGATCGGCCCTCATGCACCTTCAAAGCCGACGTTCACCTCTGACAAAAATGGCACGTGGTTCTCCGCAGTTTCCACGTTGCTTATTCGCAATGGTGGCATTTCTCCAATCACAATACACTTTAACCACAGCAGCACGCAAGGAGAAAAAAAAACCGCACTGTTTCTGAAATACGGCCACCCTTTCTTCGAAAGACGATAATCATCCCTTTTCGAAAATCTGATAAATCGCTCCTTTTATCCATGACATCAACGTGTGGTATGTTTTCAGATGATCATATGTAGAGGATTTTAGGAAGGGAGTGTCTGACCCCAGGTCTTAAACAACCCTTAGAAATAAGAGACTAGGAGATTTGGGCTAGAGCGCCCGATAGGAAAGTGACACGGAAGCGAAGTAGAAAGGAGGAGGAAGACGCCCTTATTTATTACCGGGGGCCAATACCCGGGATCCGACGGCTTAACTTGCCCATCCGACGCACGGCGGATATTTAGTGGATCGAGCGTTCGTACCAGCCTGGGGTCGAACCTGAGGCCCTTCCCGTGGCCGTCATGAACGTTGCCCACTCGGCCACCAGCGGCCCGTATGTTTTCAGAAAGCCTACAGAAAACCATATATACCCTCCAAGCCTGCTCACGACACGTACCTTCTTTAATTGGCTGCGCGCTGTTGACGTCAAGAGTAGGAGGTGGTCCCATTAATGTGACTCGACTGTGTATTTGTCCTGTAAGACTCATGGAAATTGTGATGACGTTAATCATTCCTTCATTGGGACTCATTCATCATTCACGAAACGCAATCACTCATGAATGATCATACCCGCAAAGGATCCAATTCCCAGGTTGTCACCACATTCACTAAGTAAATTTCTCGTCGCAAGTATCCCGTGTTGTGCTTTCAAGGCCGCTGATACGCACACAACGCGTGACGTAATGAGACAGATGGCCGCGAGAGTGTGACGTTATAAAACTTTAATAGATCCACACACAGCGCGTGACGTAATGAGGCAGATGGCGTGACAGCGCGCCAACATCTCAATCCTAAAAGTGTGCCGTCATAAGATTTCTAAGCATAGGAAACATTAATAGGACGACGCAATGACACTAAAAACATGGTAACTCGGGGTGGTTATTTAACCGACTAAAGGAATTTTTCCAAAGTCGAGATCAAGCTAAATCGATTTCTAGTACCAGAAAACCGTAGGTTAACCACTTTCATCAAAATCCTTAGAGCCGTTTTCAAAATAAGATTTAGATAAATACAAATATAAAAGAATTGCTCCTTTAATAATATGTGATATATTTAATTGGTATGATCAAAATACATATCATTATTGAGTGATTTGAAGCACATAAATTTACAAAGTAATTTGTGGTAAAAAGAGATGAAATAAATTTAATTAGCAATAATCAGATAAAAATAATGTGAGACATTTATCGTAGACAAAACTGTATTGTAAAGGCAATGAAAATTGAAGAAATGTACTTCTCTTGTGTCTGGAGTATGTCTTTTTTGAAAGAAGAATGACTACTGCGCTTTATTGTTATTATTCTGGTGATATGTTTCGTTGAATGCTCAACTACCTCCAGAATAAGGAGAGTGCTGGTTATGAACTATGGAACTACACCACAGACATCCACTTTTCCGTACGAATATTAGTGTTGATCGGCCCAAAACACAAAAAACTAAAATCATTTCATCCTACGCTTTGGAATTAGCGTCCTAGTTAGTTAGAATAGCTAAGGGTGGGGGTCATACCGTAGAGGGTTGTACCTTACCCAATCCTGGTTAGACGGCTTCACAAGGACAAGTTCATCCCACTTTTTGTCTCAACGCGATATGTGCTTAGTGGAAAAAGTAGACTACCCGTGTCATCTGTGCTCGAGGGTTAGGTTACAGATAGAAAACATGACAATAAGTAAACGCCACACTTTTACAATTTTACCGTCTGAGCGATCAGTGGAGACGAAAATTAAATACAAAAGTGAGGCAAAGACATCGGAGATATAAAAATATCACTGGTAATGCGAATCCTTAAAACCTCTGATCTCTGGAAGAGGTTTTAATTCTAAGAACCTATCGTGGTTTCACTCGTAATGCTGCTCATGCATGCCAACTACTATAGTTTGCATTCATCGTAGCGGATGAAAACAATTAAAAACTACAGTACCGGAGATTTAAATGATCCGTTATTGTCTATTTTGTATAATTAGTAGATATTGTTCTCTGGATGACAGCTGAAAGTTTAAATCCAAGAGTCTCACTAGGTTAATACCGAATATCCAATCTACGAAAGCATGAAAGACAGCCGTATATATTTAAAATTTTTACGTACGCACATACGTACAATCTTACATACACATTTTCACCAACATACGTCTTACACCATGAGATGCCAGTTCATTAGGTATGCCTGCTCGACTCATAATTGGCTCATTCCAGGATGTGAGATGTCACGTGAATCAGCAACCTTGTGGATGGAAAACGCTGGTGGATCAGAAGAGGGAAAAGGACTGGCGAGAATTGTCCAAACGAACAGACGGGACACAACACAGCAGATAACTGTAGAATTCAACATTGGTACGTCAAAGCTCAACTCTGATTGCACCACGTTTTGGACCATGTCGCGAATAAGCTGCAGCAAACCGATCACTGTAGTGTTTAATATTGGTATGCCAATTTAAACTCCAAACGCACCACGTTTTGGACAATGTCGCGAATAAAGTGCCGCAGAAGATCAATGTAGAATTTACCATTTGCATGACAAAGTTCAACTCTGAACGCACCACGTTTTGGACCTTGTCGTGAATAAGTTACAAAGCGGACGACCGTGTTGCCCGTCTTGTTTGATCTCTTTGATACACCAGCTGTTTCCGTCGGCAGAACAGGAGATTGCTAGAAGTGTTTTGCACGTCACACCATTTCATGGACGTTACCGAAGGAAGCTACAGGTCTTGTCCTTAAGAAAAACCCGGAAAATGGACGTTCAGGAGATTATCGTACCGGCTCTTTTGGATTCAACAATGACGTCGCGTTCAAAATCGCACTGATCACTCGTTTTACTCATTTGGAACCTCCATGGAACACTGATAGATTCTAGACGACCTGGTTTGCCTGTATGTTTACCGCACACCACGCTCATGTGCTGTCGTACGTGTTAGAGTAAGCGATTTATATCATGGAGAGAAATGTACCTAATAAAGTGCCATCTTATTATATACCGAAAAGCTGAAAGATTATGACACCCTGCTTAATAATATGCTGATTCTATATGTGCCGCAGAAACAGCTCTTACCTGGCAAGGCATAGACGCTGCGAGCTTTCTAAATGTGTCTTGTGATATCTGATACCAACACGTTACTGGCAGATCCTTTACTTCCTGTAAGTTAAATGGTTCAGCCGTAGAAGTTCAAATTTAATGTTCCAACACGAACCACAGATGCTCGATTGGACTGATATCTAGTAAATGTGGAGGCTAGGGAAACAGCTAGAAATCTTCCTCATGTTCCGCTTAGCATTATAAAACAATCCAAGTAGTGTCGCATGCCTCTTTATCCTTCTGAAAGAAGAGGAAATACTCTATCTAAAAGGAGAATACTGAATCCTTCTAAAAGAAGAGGAATTACTTTATCTAAAAGCAGAATACTGTATCCTTCTAAAAGAGGAGGAAATACGTTATCTAAAAGGAGAATACTGTATCCTTCTGAAAGAAGAGGAATTACTTTATCTAAAAAGAGAATACTGTATCCTTTTGAAAGAAAAGGAATCACTTTATCTAAAAGAAGAATACTTTATCCTTCCGAAATAAGATGAAATAGTTTATCTAAAAGAATAATACTGTATCCTTCTGAAAGAAGAGGAAATAGTTTATCGAAAAGGAGAATACTCAATCCTTCGGAAAGAAGAAGAAATAGTTTATCTAAAAGGAGAATACTGTATCCTTCTGAAAGAAGAAGAAATACTTTATCTAAAAGGAGAATACTGTATCCTTCTGAAAGAAGAGGAAATATTTTATCTTAAATAATACTTTATCCTTCTGAAAGAAGATAAATACTATATCTAAAAGAATAATACTTTATCCTTCTGAAATAAGATGAAATAGTTTATCTAAAAGGAGAATACTGTATCCTTCTGAAAGAAGAGGAAATATTTTATCTAAAATAATACTTTATCCTCCTGAAAGAAGAGAAATACTTTATCTAAAAGGAGAATACTTTATCCTTCTGAAAGAAGAGGAAGTACTTTATCTAAAAGGAGAATACTGTTTCCTTCTGAAAGAAGAGGAAATACTTTATCTAAAAGGAGAATACTGTTTCTGAAAGAAGAGGAAATACTTTATCTAAAATAATACTTTATCCATCTGAAAGAAGAGAAATACTTTATCTAAAAGAAGAATACTTTATCCTTCTGAAATAAGAGGAAATTCTTTATCTAAAAGAAGAATACTTTATCCTTCTGAAAGAAGAGGAAATATTTTATCTAAAATAAGAATACTTTATCCTTCTGAAAGATGAGGAAATAATTTATCTAAAATAAGAATACTTTATCCTTCTGAAAAATGAGGAAATAGTTTATACTTTTGAACGAAGAGGAAATACTTTATCCTTCTGAATACACTATTAGAGGGCATATTGTGAAAGAAGAGGAAATACTTTATACTTTTGAATACACTGCTAGAGGGCATATTGTGAAAGAAGAGGAAATATTTTATCCTTTTGAATACACTGCTAGAGGGCATATTGTGAAAGAAGAGGAAATACTAAGAAGAATATTTTATTAATAAACAAAGACATCGCACTTTCCACGTTTTAGCAACACACAGCAACCGAAAAACTGTTATTCGGTCACCGCCGTGAAAGGCGGTAAATGAATAACCTCCAAAAACTCGTTAAATTATCCAAATACGTGCGTCAGTAAATATGTCAGTACTCGTTAAATCCTCCAAATACGTGCGTCAGTAAATAAAAAATACATCGGTCTTTCCTGGAGCGTGGAAAGAGCGATGTATTTTCTTATTTACTGACGCCACGTATTTGGAGGGTTTTAGCTTTGAATAGTTTATCCTTCTGTACGCGTTCTGTAATGATGTTCAGATAAGTAGAAGACGCCATGGTTTCCTGCAAATAAATGGCTAGACCCAAGGTTTTCGAGCAAAACTATGCCCAGACTTTACAATTCTTCCACCTGATCGTTTTCGTCCCACTGTGCATCCTGTTGCCAACGCTTCCCCAGGTAAACAACGGCCACGTACCTGTCCGTCTACATGGTGCAACAGGAAACGACATTCATAGGACCTGTTGACCTTCTTTCAATCCTGTAAGGTTCAGTTTTGATTCTCGTGTGTCTACTGTGGGCGCTTTCGACAATGAACCGAGGTTAGCATGAGTATTCGGTGCGTTCTGTGAGTACTTATCGCCATTTTCAGCAGGGTTCGATGTCTTACGTGTTGTAACACATTACTGCCATCACTAGCACCTAAATTACCAGCGAGTTGAGCCATTGTATCATCTGATGGCTCGTAAGAATCGGGATAGTCTTCGGTCATGCCTGGCATCGACAAACCGTGGTCGGCACACACCTTGACGACGCTCATGGTTTCTCCCTCCTCTGACCACTTTCAGGAAGTACTCATCAGGGCCTCATCTAACAACTTTCAGGAAGTACTCATCAGTGCTGCTCGTGAGCACCTCGGCAAACCTTGCCGTCACGGAAAAGCTCCGACCCGGTCGTCTGGCCATTACAGTTTGGCCTTTGTCAAACTCGCTTAAGTCCGCTGCCTTGCCGGTCCAATGATCCAGAATAACCCCGATCAACAGAACTCAGTATCATGTGTTATTTTTGGGTGTAGAAAGACAAAAAATAACACCTCATACTGAGTTCTGTTAATCTGGGTTATTCTGGATCAATTGTGAGTATAAACCAGGTTATTCTGGATGTTCTGTTAGTTGTGACGTACCTGCCCAGCAGGACGCACACGACATAAAGGCACATAGCAGCGATAACGAACGTCCGGGTAGCTCAATTGGTAGAGCGACTTATTCCGCAATGAGGAGACCCGGGTTTGAGCCCCGGCGTGATCAAAAATGACGGAGAAATTCACTACGTTATAATGGCGAATCCCTTCTTCAGCGGTTCGAAAAATAAATGTGTGTGACGTTGCATTCCACACACTAGATTGAATGGGAGTTCGCTTGTACGTTCTACAGCGGATGGCTGCCTGCGAGAATTCATGGTCACACATGCGTAACAATGTTTGGTCTACTGTTATCTGGGACTCGTACCTGGGAGTCCCAGCGTTCATTTCCTTGATCAATTGCAGATCTGTTACGTGTCGATTGTCCTTTACCAGTCGACGGAGGCGACCTTCTTTTCTGGGGTCGATCGCGTTTGGGGCTACACAGTTATGACGTCGGGAGGTACTCGGTGTACCAGCGGTACATTCTTGATACACCGTTAATACAGCACCTCGGGAACAGCCGACGAAGTCAGTTGTTTCTGAGATGCTTCCACGAGGTAGCCGATGATCATTCCTTTCTGGATGTCCGTCAAATCACAACGTCTGCCCAATGTGCTCGCGTAACGCATTATGGCTCATCTGTCCTCACCGGCCGCTTATATCTCCGTGTGGTCGACCCTGTCACGCGCGCTCTGTGAGATTAACAGCGATTCCCGCGTGGTCATATTATTCTGATACGATAATGTACAATGAAGAGCAATTGAATTAGAGACAGCTGACGTTATGCAAATGTGGCGCTCTGGGCGGCCGTGTAAACGGAAGCGACATGACGTATGCAGCGATCCGACAATATAAGGAGTGATGCGACGGGAATCAGTAAGAGTCGGACGCAGTATGGGTAAGACAAAGGATCTAAGCTCATTTGATCGTGGGCAAATTGTCGGGGCCCGACGAATGTGTCACTCCATCTCGGAAATCGTACAGGCACTGGGATTTTCACGAGCCACTGTGTCACGGGTGCACCGTTAGTACATCAAATCAGGCAAAACCATCCCTACAAGAGCCAACTGTCGTGGACTACAGCTTGTGAATGAGCGGGGTCATCGTCGGCTAGTTCGCATTCTAATAGCGGATAGACGGCCATAGTGCAAGAAATCCCTCGGCAATTTAACGCTGGTGCACAAAAACGTGTAACCAGCGACACCATCCAGAACCATCTCCTTGCTATGGGGTACAGAAGCCATTGTACGAAGATACCGCTGCTGACCGTACATCACAGGGTTCAAAGATTAGCATGGGCGTGGGAACATCGCCACTGGACCCTAGACATGTAGAAAAGTGTTGCCTGAACTGATGAGTCGAGATTCACGTTGGTACATGCGGATGGCAGGATACGAGTACTGAGCAAACCACTTGAAGCGATGCATCCTTCTTGCCAGCAATGTACTCTTCAAGCTGGTGTGGGTAGCATTCTCGTCTGGGGACTGTTTACGTGGACTGAAAAGGGACCCCTGGTACGTGTGACATCGTCCCTCACAGGTCAACATTACCGGGATATTTTGCACGACCATTTGCTCCCGTTTGTGCGTCTTCAACATCCCACTGGGGACCTCATTCTGCAACAAGACAGTGCACCGTGCCGCTTCCGTATTGCATCCGAATGGTTGGATGAGCACTACACCGACGTGACCTCGCTTCCTTGGCCAGCTAGGTCACCTGACCTCAATCCCATCGAGCACATGTTCGAGGCTCTAACCTCCCTCCATCAAATCCTCGTGAACTGTTGGAGCTTGTTCAGGGATCGTGGATCTGTATGGCATCCCAACGCTTCCGGTGTCTGGTCCAGTCCATGCCAAGACGAATCGCCGCCGTCATCAGGACGAAAGGTGGTGCTACACGTTACTAGACAGGTATCTCTAATTCAATTGCTCTTTAGTGTATATAGGCCTGACATTTTCCATGGAAGTTAAGATTTGAGTACGTAATAAATAACTCTTTAGGAAGATTCTTGCTGACACGATTGTTGTAAGAGGAGTATCATGGTAAAATACGTGAATTCAGTCAAAATGATTAATAAGGAGCAAAAAATGAGCTGAAAATTCTTCAGTAGGAGAAAATTTTAATACTAACGCATTCACGCAGGAACTAACCACTGGTGATCAAGAAGTATAGTAGAGGCGGAAAATCTTTGAATGGAAATGTTTTATATCGCTTTGAGTGGTCTCTGCCGGAAACTTGAGCAAAAAAGTTACACTAATAGGATGATGAACAAACCTGTTGCCTTTATTTGTTTTTGGCACATCTTTCAAAAACGTTTAGCTTTTTTATATAACTGTGTCCATTCACCTGTCTGAAGACACCGTTTCTCTAGACCTGTTAGTCCTATTTGAAATATTCTTTTCTGCATTAAGAAGGCTAAAGTGTAAAAACTGCTATCCTTACCTTTTCGTCCTCTTCTGATGCATTATTTTGCTAGGAGACGTAAACACAAACGCTGTGGAATTCAAAACACGTTTTATTCCATATCATTGCTTCTTAAAACCGGAATGGAACAACAGTTTTCTCCTTCAATAACTCTTAAAACGAAAACCATTTCACGTACAATTTCTTCCTGAAAAAATGCAGTTTCTCCGCTAAGGAGCGACAACTGCATAACATGTTTCTTTTCTAAAAATCAAATTTTGATCATTATTTTTGCGTCGGTATGCACCTTGTGGCAAACGTTTAGCCACCAGGAGGGATGGGAAGTGTATGTTTCTTTTCCCGATATATTCATACTAGTACCTGAGCTCCTAAAAGCGACATGACCTTTACTCCATATATCTGCTTTTAACCGACCGATTTGAAAAATTGATGTTTAATGGAACAGCGTTTGTAACAAGGAATATTTTCAGCAAGCTCTCCACTTCCTCATTTTTCACACCTCTGCTTCCAGCAAGTATCAGCATGTGTTTATAATTGAAAGGGTGTATCCTATCGTAAATTTTGTTCCGATTTGCATCTTCGAATACATACCGAAAAACCTTCCCGATACTGGGAGTAAAATTGCATCGTGTTTCCTTCATAGCTCTTCTTCTAATCGTTCTATTTGAGAAATCCTTTAAACTTTGAATATCGTTCACTATGATAGCACTTTTTTGCAGAATTTTAACTTTATCTCGACACAGTTATGGCGCTAGTTAATGTAAGTGATTGCTTCTATCCGTGAATGTTTTATCGATTGCAGAAATCCGGTTGATTTCTTTATCTTTCTTTTTATGTACAGTAAATGGTTCCACACACCCTGAAAAACACTACTCATATTGCTTATTGTAAGCAATGCGCATTCTTCGCAGTAGGTGGCGTATAAGCATCCTCGTTTCTTCTGAATTTCTTTTCTAAATATCCGTGTACTTGAAAAAACCCCATTCCTATCGGAAAAGAGTGAAAAAAAGTGTTACATAAACACGAAGATTCGGTGTCGTCTTTCTTGTTATTTCTTCTTTATGGCTAGTTTTTTATTCAGCTAAATGCGTAGGTTTCCATAAATTAAGGAACATACTGAAAACATCGCGATAATTTGTGAAAAAAGAGTTGGAATCACACAAACTTGGGTATATGACGTCAAATGTCTGTCCGAATGTCTTCCTACCCCCCTATGGTTATTACAGTAGAACCAATGAAGTTTGTTCTCTGCTGTCAGATGGCTGACACAAGCAACTAAAGTGTGGAAGAACGGTTAGTAGCAAGTGTATGTACATATGAATGTCCACAGACTGGTAAAACAATAAGGGAAGTGCAACATGACTTTTTTGCAAGATTCAAGAAAGCCGCACAAAAACAGACATTATTGAGATGGGAACATAAGCTGTTCAATAATGGATAAAAAGAGGACTGGACGACTACCATCGATGCAAAAACAATATGCAGCAATGGCGGCATCAGTGTTGGGATCTCCCAAATAGTCATCCATCGGGAAACGGTCGGCTGAACGTTGAATCCCAAGGACCACCATGCTGACTTACATGAAAACAAATCTGCAATTGAAGTCTTATCGTCCTGTGTTTATCAACGAGCTTACTGATGCTGATTTGGAGAAACGGAGTGCCGAATGTGTAAGACTGTTGGCGACATTTATGACACTCCCTCATCGTGGGGCGGTGTTCTTCAGTGATGAATGGGCCATCTACCAAAGTAGCCGTGCTAGGAATGTTTACTTTGGAGCAAAGAAATCCCAATCCACCACATGTGATGATTTGGACTGCACTGGCCAGTAAGCACGTGATATCCCCCTATTTGTTCGACATCTTGGCCGATCAGCGTTCCAATCTCGCTATGCTGCGGGACTGGTTTGTTCTCGAGCTGCAAAGATGTGCTCTTCTAGCACAAAGCTGGTTCCAACAAGACGGCGCTCCAGCTCATTATGCTATCCCTGTTCGGGAATATTTGGATGAAGTGTTTCCTGATAGGTGGATAGGGAGAGGATCTACTCACCTGCCTGCGCCTCTCGAATGGCCTCCACAGAGAGATCTCTCCTCTTGTGACAATTTCCTGTGGGGCGTTATTAAGGACTGTGTGTCCAAGACAAGGTACAAGACAACCGACCAGTTGCAAGACGCTGTTTGTTTTGCATTTACACACTTTTATAAGGCTTGTCTCCGTAAAATCTCGTATAGGACATGAAGACGTATTGTTTTTTGTGAAGAAATTGGTGGAAGTCTCAGTGACCTGCTGGATTGGTAACTTCGTAAGTTGTTCCGCAGGGGGTAAATAGACATTCGGACCACCCTGTATTATGCAGAGTTGCAATAAGACATTCGGACAACCCTGTATTCTGCAGAGTATGTAAATGAGAGACGTTGGTATCGGATTGTGCAAATGAGCCGCAGTGTAATAGGGACTGTTGCGGAGGTGTGCAAGGCATCGTTTGCGGAATAAAAGAAATGGATTTTGAGATAACAGATTTGTTATAATGACTGTGAGATATCATTTGACAGATGAAATGAGGTAGCGAGCGATCGGAAGACTAGAGGCAGGCCAAAGTTCAGTTGAAGTTATTAGATGGTAGCATGTTATCCCTGTTATCCACAGATTATGGAACTATCATAATTTCAAAATACGCAATCAGCTTCCCGAAGATATAGCGAAGGAAGCCCAAGAACTACAACATTTGTGAATTCCCAACAGCTTCGATAACCACGCGGAGAGACAGGACGGCTACCACGACCCAGCTGCGATATGCCCTTGATGTGGCTACAGGGAATATGATACCTGCTTCCATATTGCGCAGAAGCTTTATCGAAAGAGGTCTTCATGATAGGCGACCAGCACTCCGCGTGCATCACACCCGCCGTCACAAGGGGCGATCGTTTCAGTTTGGCACGACTTAAAATCCATTGGACTGAGAACCAAATGGGTTTTAGCAATCATCACAGATGAGTTTAGGTTTGCTTTCGAGAGCGATTTCAATCGTGCACTGATGTGGAGAGAACAAGAAAGGACTTGTCTTTTCTCTGTGACCTTCAAAAGAGACAGACACGCTATCATTCTTTTACGCCCTGTAAGAGTGACGCTTACGGTTGTGACACCGTGCTCGTTTTGGATAGTATATCTTTCGGCTCGCACGCAGAGAAACATATTTGTACTTCCAAGGAGAACCATGAGTTTCCGACGCCTTGGACATTATATCTTGCACCCATATGTTACCTTGTATGCATTGCCATAAGAAATACATTTCTCTGTCAAGACTATAACACACATCCCCCACCGAGCGAGGCTGGTAGAACAATATTTTCAAGAGCGGAACAATGTCTGTATGGATTGGCCAGCCAGGTCTCCGGACCTTAGTCCGATCGAGCATGTCTGGGATGCTCTAGGCAGACGTGAAGCTGCCCTCAATCTCCTTCGGCAAGGCATAGAGGGACTCTTATGAACTTTTCACGAATAATGATCATTGGTACCTATCGAGCTCCCAGACACCCTCCTTAACAGCATGAAACATCTTTGTGGAACCTGGATTGTTTTGTGGGGTGACCACACATCCTATTAAGGTACTTCGGTTATTTTAATTTTTTACCTTAGTTTTCACCTGGTTCTTTATATGGTCATTTAACATAAGTGAACATTTTGGTTTTATGAAATGTTTTACGCAGCGGTTCCCAACATTTTTGCATTCGTGAACCGGCAAAAACCTTGGAAAAACGTTCGCGGACCGGCACAACCTGGGGGGATACGTTCTCGAACCGCCAAAACGGGGGATGTACATCCGGACCGGCAAAACATGTGTGTGTGTTGGTGGGGTATATTCGTGAACCGACAAATCTTAGGGGGAAACATTCGCAGACCGGCGGTACAGAAACAAAACCTTAAAGCCATTTTCAAGCATTTAATCTCGTAATATTGTATATTATAACTATCACTGTGTACAATCCATAAATTATATACCAGATTATTTTATTTCACCTACTTACAGTTAATATTATTTAATCTGTTAATATAATGATTAATAAGTGCAATCCCTAATCAATAAACCGCAATATTCTCCTAACAGTTAATATTTCCTAAGTTCAGTGCGACGTTATCTCCTCGAACCGTGGTTCCAGCGTCATTTCTGCAAGGCTAAGTGAAGTAGCAATGTCCATTATGTTCATCAAATAGCAATCATCGTTTTTTCCACGTTTAAGGGTGAGTCACGGAAAAATTCTCATCGGCCGCCACCGGGAATCGAACCCAGGGTCTTCCAGTTACGTGCCGGACATGCTTCCACTGCACCACAGCTGCCTCGAAATTCTCCAGACACACATACGACAAACTGCCAACTACCTGGCAGGTTGCTTCTTTGGAACCCCGCACAATGCTGGGGACTCACCAGAGATGAACAGCAGCAACTGAACAATTACCAGAAGACGAATGAATAATAAATTGACCTAGTGGGCAACGTTCGTGACTGCCGCGGAAAGGACCTCAGGTTCGATCCCAGGCTGGTACGAACGCTCGATCCACTAAATGTCCGCCGTGCGTCGGATGGGCACGTTAGGCCGTCTGACCCCGGGTACTGGTTCCCCGGTGATAAATAAGGGCGTCTTCCTCCCCCTTTCTGCTTCGCTTCCGTGTCACTTTCCTATCGGACACTCTAGCTCAAATCTCCTAGCTTCTTATTTCTAAGCGCTGTTTAAAACCTGGGGTCAGACACTCCCTTCCTAAAATCCTCTACATATGATCATTGATCATTTATTAATACTAAATACGCAGTTGACGTGGATTAGGAACACCAAATAGAAGTCCTCGCTCTTTCCACGTTTATAAGTAAGTCACGGACAAATTCTCTTCGACCTCCACCGGGAATCGAACCCAGGGTCTTCCACTTACGCGCCAGACATGCTTCCACTGCACCACAGCGGCCTCGAAATTCTCCAGACTCACATACGACATTCCGAAGCATTATGCAAGGCTCCAAAGAAAGCAACCTGCCAGGTGGTTTGGCAGTTTGTCGTATGTGGGTCTGGAGAATTTCGAGGCC